>CM062820.1:225747884-227012455 GCA_031772625.1 Pinus tabuliformis | reverse complement strand
AAACTAGATTTCTTTATTTCTCATACAGTTTCCTCATGCCAATAAAGTTAGTTTGATATGAAAACATTAATATCATCTACTAATCAATTAAGGCATAACCAATTAAAAGAAGTAATTCATCAAACATACACATTAGATCAACAGATTGCTTCTCCACATATGCTCTATAAATCTATCTTCTGAACTATGGTAGTTGGAATTAGCAAATTTTTCATGGCTATCAACCTCCTCTTTTTGTGAAATAAATGTGTCATGGTGATTTTGAACAAAAAAAAAAATATCTTTCATGATGATCTTTTGTATCCTTTCCTCTATTTTTCTTACCAAAATGTCGAGTTTTACCTTGCAATGTTGTTCTTCTTTGCTCCTGCTTTCAGCTTTTCTCTTTCTAATTTGCATATTAACTTCTACATCTACTACAATGTTTTGCATATGTTCCAGTGTTGAGGGGTTTCTTTCTCTTAGCTGAAATTCTATCTCTAGATCAAATGTTTTTGGATAATGCAGAGAGTTGAATCAGGAGGAGGTCTTATATTTGATGGCATTGAAGAATAGATTTGATTAAATCTGTCAGAAAATTGTTGTATTGTTTCATTTGGTTGTCTTTTTAATTGATTATATTCTTCTATGATCACAAAAACATTGACTTTGATTATCCATCTCTCAAGGAAAATTTTGACAAACTGTTTGAAATTTGAGATGCTTGCAATAGGTAGATTCTTGAACCAACTCTTTACTCTACTTTGTAAAGAGAAAGCAAAAAGTCTGATTCTAGCATCATCTTCATCAATCTCAAATAAGTCCAGATAATTCAAAACCTTGAATATGTTTTTGGGAAGTGATTTTACCATCTTCTCCATCAAACCTAGGGAGATACTTGTAATAATTGTTAGGGAAAACATGGAGTGTAGGAGGTAAGATGAGTGGCTTATACCTATCAAGAACTTTCCAAGGTATAGGAATATATACAGGGATTGTAAGATCATTCTTGATTATTTGAGATTTCTTGATTGGAAAATGATCATCATAAGATTCAGAAGAATGCTGCTCAAATGTGTAAGGAGATTTTATATTTACAATTTTCAAAGTTCTCTAAAATACAATATACATTGAAAAACCTTCTTGATGAGAAAAAACATGATGTCTTGGATAAAAATCCAAGTTAGAAACCTAATTTTTACATATTGTTCTTTCAAGTTCATTCCTCCAGTGGAGTCTTGATTGTGAAATTGATTTGGAGTCGCCAGGTGGATGATTTTAACCTTTTGTGTTTGATCACTGTCCACCATCATAGATCAGATCTAACCTGTAAAATATTTCTGAAGAAAATGTTAGTCATCCCCAGTATAGTCGTCAATTAAGTTATCACTCCAAAATTCCCTTTGAATGTTTTAAAGAAGGAAATAATAGAGATAACCACAAACCACTTTTGGAGATCAAGACCTAGCCTTCCTGATGCTCAAAGAGGGCTCTCTCTGTATGTTTTAACTTTGTTTTAGTTAATAAATTTATGCTATTTATGGTTGCACTTGGTTTTGTTTTGAAATTGGATGGTGGGATCACTTACTTAGATGAAAAGAGGTTTGCTTTTACCATTGGTCTATGGAGTCAATATTAGACAAACTGGACTAGATCAAGCTTTAAAAGATAGTGTTTGCAGGGAAAGATAGGTGAGTTTTTTGCAGATCTCAGAGGCTGCATGGCGAAGTGGCTTCTAATTAGATCTAGGGAGAAATTAAGGGTTCCCTAGGCCGGATTATGGAAGGAATGAAAGAGGTCAACTGGGATGAGAGCAATTAAGGCTTCTCAGATCCGGTATTAGAGGAAAACATATAAATGACTAACTATCGCAAAACAGAGTGTACTTAAACAAATTTTGAGTGATATTTCTAGTTAATACATTCAAATTTGGAATTACAATTAAGTTTATGAAAACATAAGAAGGTAACAAATCACATAAAGAAGATACTTCACTGCAAATAGCTCATCTCATGAATCCTGCAGTTCAATGCTTTTATTACTTGCTCCAGTCTATTGACTTGAAATTGGTACAATCACCCTTAGGTTCAAGATCAAAATAACTCTACAAATGTATAATAATCCACCCAAAATACTTCAAATGAAGAAGTATTTATACAAATTCTAAACTGAAATATCTTGAAAAAATATCAAGATTGGTTTTACAAATATCTCAAATTGTTTTACATTAATAGAACTTAAATAAAGGACACTAAAAAATAATGAATCTATTTGGCACTATATTTATGGATTGATGGTGACAAAGAAGAGAAATTCGAATTTGATAGCAACTCTTAATTGATGATGAGGCTTCCAAGTCACTAACTACCTCCTTCCTTTGTGCATTCTGCCCCAAAAATTCTGCAAAATTAGGGTCCAATGATACCTTTGTATATCTCAATCCGAGATAGATATGTAAACAAAGAAAGAGGTTATTGTAGATAAGTATGTTATTGAGATAAACCTCTTTCCATTCCCAAAATTCAGCTCCATATGTTCACAATATTCTCTGCAAAACAATGTCAAAAACAGGACTTTGCACAGTCCGAAAAATAGGCTGTGAAGATATGCATTTATCTCCCTTTTGTAATACTTGTGTAAAACATGAGATAGGTTTTGTATATTGGCCTTTTAGGAATGTAAACTTCCTCCAGTTTCTCAAAATGCATCTTTCATTGGCCACAATAGTTTCTGCAAAATTATGACTTAAATAGGAAATTTTGGAAAATATACCATTCCTGCTCTGATTTCATCTTTTAACCTTAACTTTATTTTAACTGTTTTTACCTTTACTTTGGATAAACTTCATTGTTTCTAGAAAGTGTTTTCATCTCTATTTAACCCTTACTACCTCCATGTTTACTTTTACTGTTTACCTTGATTGCTTTGTTTTTTCATCTATCTTCACTTTGACATGAATTTATTTTATCTGTATGCTTTGTAACTGTCTTCCATGCTGGCTTCTTTTATTCACTTTGATTTTTCAATCTGATACACTTTTACTGATACTCTTTCATTTGGTTGATTTATCTTTTTCCTTTTACTGTGCTTTTTTTACTTTTATTGTAACCTTTTGAATTTTACTGTACATTTTCAAATGAGAGGGTCGTTCTGGTTTTTTCTCAAAATACCTGGAAATTGGTGAATTAGCTTGCAAATTGGTTTGAATGGTGATTGCAGAGGGTACGGTGGCTGTAGATGTGAACTGGATGCTCAAATTGGGTGTCCAGAGCTTCCTGGAAGGTAGAAGGCATTTGAAAACTGGTCGCAGAAGCTCAGAGGGTGCAAGAATGCTTTGGAGGCTTTCGCAATGCGAATGAGCGAAAAGGGTGAAATCGGGGGTCTGTGGGCTTTTAACCGGTGATGGTTAGAAAATGGTGCGAGAAATCATTTTGTGAACAGTGATGGTTTTAGTATATGGCGATGAGGTCGTATTGGGGGGCATTGCACCCGCTTATGGGGTCAGGTGGTATTTTCTCGAGAGCACATGACTTAACGCAGTGCCGCCACGTAACCCAAAGGGGCCCGAGCAATACTGCCCATATCGCGTGCTCTCGGACTGGTAAAGGTCGGGAGTTGAGCGGGCATGATATGCGTGAGGGCTGTTGGATTTGGGGGTGCAGGATCCAATGGTGATCATGTGGCGGAGTTGATCGGCGGGAAACAGGGGTGGAAATTAGTGGGGCCCATGGGTTAATTACACTTAACGTGTAATTAATTAATGTATGATTGCAGGGTTAACTGTAATGCGAAGTTTTAATCAGGAGTGAGACCAGGGTTTAAGTTTGGTGGGGTTAGTTTACCAAACCAGGGTGGTTTAATAAGTTTATGTTGGGGAAATATGAAGCGGGGAGTTAATTTAAACAATGCGGGGGATGAAACTATAGTTTATAATTAAATCGGGGTTTGGATATTATATATGAAGGAGTTATTTAATACGGGAAAAAGGAATATCGGGGAGCTAATACATTAGGTTAGTACATTAATATGAAATGAATGCACAGAATGTAAAATATAGTAAGCATAATGTAAAATATGATGTTTGGCTTGAATTTCTTCACTATGGTGGCCCAATATCAACATTTAACACTTATACTTAGGATAAAAGCATTTTTTGTGGGTTTTTGAGTATTTTGAATGAGAGGGAATTAGTTAAGGGGGTTTTACCTTTCCTAGGTAAAATGTGTTTTAAACTTAGGAAAAGGGGATTTTGTAGGGTAAAATGAGTGATGTAAAGGGAAAAGGGTGTTTTCATGAATGAGAAGGGTTTCAATAAGGTGGAATCCAATACTTGATGTCCATGAGTCATTAAGCCGAGGGTCTGGTCCCACCAAAAGTCAAAGAAATGCTCTGAGCCTTTATGACTAAAGGATTTTAGTACTAGAGCACATTGTGGGGAGGGAAATTAGTAATATGCCAAATGATGTTTATCCATGATTGTAAAAATTGCTTGTACCTACCCATCTGCTATTTTAACATTTTATTCCTTATTTACATGGGTGCATTTGAGCTTGCAAACCCTTATTCATTTTTCTTTGAAATAGGAAACTAACTAATTCAAACCATATTTCATCCAAGAGCTCAAGTTAAATTGTTGAGCTCCCTATCATTCTCTATTTTAACTATTGATCTGCCAAGATTAAACTGTTTGGCTAGATCTTTATTCTCTATCTATCAACATTAAATTTAAAGCATGAAAAGTCAAGATTAAGCTGTTTGACTTATCATGGATTATGGTATTTTAAAAAAGCTACACATAATCATTATTTGCAGAAAATGTAAAATAGTAGTGGCATTTGAATTTTCCCACTTTCTTGATCTATTTTTATCTCTTTTTGTGGGGTTCATATTTTTCACTTTTTTGATCTTTGTTTCCTTTTGTCCTTTGATTGTTCTTTTAGGACATACCCTCTTTACATTTTTTAATTTGGGAATACATTTGCAGAAAGTAAAGGTATGTACAATATTACAATACTGACCATAGTCAATTCAAAATAATGAATCCTATTATTGTAGGACCCTAATAGAGGGCATGCACCTATAATTGATTTATCCTATTGGGGGCATGTAAACCAATTCCAAGCATAGTTTTTCATTTCCAGTTTATGTAAAAGTGAAACTGAATCCAAGCATAGTTTTTCGTTTCAAGCTTGTGTAGACATGAAACTGAATCCAAGCATAGCTCCCTATGGTTCAAGCTTGTGTAAAAATGAACCCATTTCCATTTTAACACTCATGATTTCCATTGTATCAGCCTCTTCTGTCGGATGAGCCTTGGTTTTTCTCCTTCCATCATCACTATCTGCTTGCCCGATCATACGCTTTCACTTGGTTGTTTTACCCTTTTTGAGGAACAGTTGCAATGAGTGGTCTTATTAGCCACCCACTTCACATAAATCAACATGTTTCAAGAATTTCCAACATCACCGGAACCAATTGTTATCCTAGACACCGCTCATTCCTCAAAGCAGAGTCCTCTTTAAGCTTTTTTCAAACTCTCAAAATATGAAAAAATTACCGAGCGCTTGTCCTTTTCATCTTGTTAACGGATTGGAAACGACATCTACTCAGTCTAAGTTTAACCCTTTTCTAGACTAAGATAGATTATTTACAAAAAAGGAATACGTTGGTCGAACATGGTCAATAGGTTCTCTCTCATAATATTTTACACTTTTTC
Organism: Pinus tabuliformis; assembly: GCA_031772625.1. NCBI lineage: Eukaryota > Viridiplantae > Streptophyta > Pinopsida > Pinales > Pinaceae > Pinus > Pinus tabuliformis. The sequence continues at coordinate 227,006,760 of CM062820.1, read as the reverse complement.
GGACTTGAGAGACGAATCTACGAAAAAGAACTTGTGGAGTTTTCTTTTTGTCTCTTTTCAAACTCTCTAAACATGAAAAGGACCAAGTTATCATTGTCGTTAAACTCATTAAAACATCAAATATCGACAAACTTGTCCATCATGACAGGACCAAGTTTCACATTCACTAGACTCGTTAAAACATCACATAGCGATGGATTCATCCAAAGGGTGGAATTATACAACAAGCATATGTTATCCTCCTCAAGAATGATAAAAAATAAAGAGGTATTGGTCAGCAATGATTGGGGAAAATGGGAAAAGGGGTAAACCACTTTATGGCAGCAGGTCGCTCTTGAACATGACACTTTCACTTTATCTCTATGACTACTTGTGTTGGGTTATCTTCTTGATGGTTATCATACCTATGGTCTATCATACCATACATTACTTTGGTTTTGGGTCAATGTTGCCAATTCATTCAATGTCACCGACATGTTCAAGAGAAGTCACTCAGTTAAATTCATCCTTTGCAATACTCATGAATCTTCATTTTCATGATCGCCATTCCTGAACCTTGTGTCATCAGTCACATTCTGTCTCCAAAATCATTACACTTGTTTTGTGTCATTGACGTGGGATACATCAAGGCCCTCCTACAACGAGTTGCTTCTTGTCGACATCAACACATTATCCAAGAAGTTGACTTAGAGAGACGCTTTCAGTACCTTGAGGCTTGCATGCATAAATGGCAAGTTTCTCGCTTCTAGCGATAGGTTCAAATCATTGGCCTTCGACCAAAAGACTTTGTATGGTGTTTGACATCAAAACATCCATTCACACCATGTAGAATGTACTACAGTACCTTGAGGATCATTATCATTATTGGTGATTTCTCTCGCACCTGTTAACGGCTTACATCATTGGCTGGTAATCATATGGTGTCTTCCCATGTTCAACTTCAGATCACATATTCACATAGTTAGACTCATACGTGAGCCAACGATTGAACGAGATAGAAGACCCTGGATCTAGTTTCATCCATCTAGGTTGCGATTTTAGGAAATGTAACAAATCATCCGTACAATGGCTTTACATTGATGGTCATCCGATCATGGGTCTATATCTGTAGACGAATATCTATGTACTTGTAATGAAAGTTTATATGTTGAGCATGGGTATGCCTTCCCTCAACAATTCATGAGAAAAAATCAAAATATCATGATATTATGTATTGTAATCGATGCAGGTCACCAATCACTTCGGAACCTCCTTATCACATTGTAAAGTATATCACCCAATATTATTATTTTCGACTTCATGCTTTAGGGGGCAGCTATTACAGATCCATTTGGGCACATCACTCCCATCATTCAGATCAGTACCATTAGGGCTCATCAAACCCTAATTCAATTGCTACATGCCCTAGACAAGTCACCTCTTTGAATGCCTCCTTCCCTGAGAGTTCTTTGGCCTAAAACCCTCCAGAATTGCCTCCTTGAGCGACTAGCGGAGCCTTGGACAGGGGCAAGTGCACTTCAGTGCAGCTAGGCCCATGATAGGGTGCTTTGTAGAGAACTTAGGCCCACTTTGACCTGCGCTGGGCGAGATTGAGCGAAATTCACATAGGGTTCTGGGAATATTCTCATCTTTTGGAGTCATCTAGAAGATTCCCACACTTATCATCAACTATTAGTTCAAAAATGGATGAGGAATGATTTAAGTTACCTCCTATACTCTCATCCCTTCCTCCATGGAAACTAACTCTAAGTATGGAAGGTCATTCAATACCCTCATTTATGACAAAGCTTCCTCCTTTGGCCTATAAATTGAGCACTCATCTAACTGATCAGGGGCTGGACTTTGAGAACTTTTAAGGAGATACTGTTGATGTGAGAATTGAGAGTATAATCAAGTGTTGTTATGTTTCCGGAGTGTTGTGCTATTATGTGATGTTGGTTGGAACCCAAGCTAAAAGAGTGACAATGGATCAGACTTCATGGTTGTAATTCTTCCTTCTACTTAATAAAGTTGTTTACACCTTTTTCCAAATGCTTATATTGATATATGATGTTTATATGTGTGAATGCATTTTATTCCATATACTTGTATTCTATAGATCTCTTGCTCTGATTGGTTCTTTGTCTTCTGTTTATGCTTGCAAGTACTTTTGGAGCAAGTTAAGTTCGAGAAGGAGTGATGGGAGTCAAACAAAGGAGACAAAAGGAAAGCAAAAGAACAAGTAGGTCCTTTGATTCCTTTGTCTTATTTATCATTTATAGAAAAAGGATAAGCGCTTTAAATTTGTTGTTCTAGGTATAGCTACCTACCTAGGGAATTAGTATTTATCCATAGATACCAAATTCCTCATAACAAAGTCTATGCTTTAAAATGCCCTGATAATGTTTTGAATTTTCCCAAATTCACTTCCATGTTTTGTATGCTGAGACAATTTTGACTTCGGTATAATGATTTGTTTCCACAAAACCTTAGGTTTCCTTTCCATTTTTAACATTACTTTAGAGGTTTTGATTTCCTTGTCGAATGGCTGTAAAAATAACCTCAAAACCTATAGCGGTTGTCACATTTACTTTCTATAAGGCTATTGACACATTCTCCCTCTTCTAATTCGCGTTGTAGTAGATGATTACCAAACTAGATTTTGTTGATCTAGTGTTTGTTTCCTGCCTTTGCCTAGCCTTTGTAAGGTTGAATGTTGAATTCTTGCTCCATAACAGTGATATTGAAGACTAGCCATGCATTTTCCCTTATTTTCCAATTCTCGCCCTGAAACCACTCCCAAAGCCTGAGATAAATTTTTGGAGCTATGGGACCAAATGTATAAGGCTAGAGCCCAAGAATAACTTTTGGAGCTGTGGGACCAAATGTAAGACCAAAGCCTGAGATTAGGTTTTGCATCTATCGAACCAAGTGTATAAGGCCAAAGCTCGAGATGATGTTTTGGAGCTATGGTATACTGGGACCAAGTGTATAAGGTCGAACCATGATATGGGGTTTTGGAATTGTGCTATATAGTGTTAAAAATTGAACTCGTCAGAGCCCTTCAAGAGGCCTCTGGCACATTACAGAAGTGCTCACCAAAATTTAACCGTAAAAAATAATTTAAAATTGTATTTCTACAAGTTAAAAAAAAAAATAATACTATAAAATGACATGTGAAGGGTTTCCTGTCCACCTAACATTTATGAAAATTTAGGTTATATTTGAAACTATGGTACCTATTACCATGATCCTCCAGGAAAGCCACTGGCACCAGGACCTGGTTGCAACTTGCCCCAATGCCTTTTTCTTTTACTAACATGTAGAGTCACGCTAGAGTCTAGGGTAGTTTAATGCAGGGGAAGTTGTTGCAGCCTTAAATAAAGTAATGGGTAACTTGTAATGGAGGTTGTTGCATTGAATTTTTTAATCCAATAGTCAAAATGGCAGGCGCGACACTGATACTTTTTCCTACTATGCCTCTGGTTGGGTGTGTTATGTAGTGAAGAAGATATAAATCTATTTACATTAACTTGATGGCCTTTTCTTGCTCCCGATACTTCTTCTTGGAATATCATCTAGGAATATAGCCACTCGTTACTAGAGAAGAGCCTAGTTAATGGTTCCACAAGCTTACCTGGTCACAATTACTCTGGTCAGTGCCCACTGTCGAGGATTTCCGTTTTATCACCACATTTGACACTTGGCATCAATTCTTGGCAAATAATGGTTATCCAACATAAATGTTCTAAAAGGGTATAATTTATAGATAACAAAACCTAGTTTGAGTTCCCAATGATGGGATCTAGGACTCCTCAAAATAACAATTTTATTAACAGAAACTCGTTGTCGTCTCGGTGGTCAGGGATCAGCTCCACTCCATGAATGAGGTGGTTTTCTTTTTCATATGGTTGTATATGTTATAAGCGAAGTTGGTATCCTTTCTAATCCAGGTATTCCAGGTATGGGGTGTATCATGAGATGTATTGATCCTTTTATTTTACACTAAGGCAAGTGTTATCAATCATTTAAATAGGTGGGAAAGGAATTTATTAGTCCTTTCTACTACGAACAACGAAAGAGCTATTTTTACAAGTATTTCTCGACAACCCAAAAGAGTATTCATTTGTATGCCAAATCTAAAACTCAAAAGAAAATATTTGTTCATGTAAATTCTATCGCCTTACAACCTTTGTCTCAAATGGGTTTTTACTCTATTTTATAGAGACACCATATAACCAAAACCAAAATTCTTACCATCATTCAATCTCAGTAAATAAAATATCATTAAATAAATGGAGTATACCTAGGACTCGGAGTGGGTATTTCAGTATACGGACAATGACAATTTCCCATTTGTAATTGCACCAAATCTCATGGATTGACCACTCCTTGGTCAATGCCTCAACAACTAGAAATTTGATTTCTTTTACATTTCTTAATGCAGAGAAATCCTCAAAGAATCAGTCTTTGACTTGTGAGTTATAGACTCACTTGACTATCTTTGTCAACATCATTTACAAGTTGAATTTGAAGATGGAGGTGGATCTATAGAAATTGGTCTACATTGAGATAAAATGTTTGTTGAATCCCACTATGCATAACTGCAAGTGTATGATGATCTGGTAAATCCAGCAATAGAGCTTGTTGATGAAATTTTGGTGAATCCATCAACAAAGCTTATTGATGACAGTGAAGTTGGCATTGGAGCAGTCAATGCTATGGTGAATCCATCAACTAATATTGTTGATCTAAAGTTTGATAAAGATTTATTGACTAAAGATGAGTGGTTGCAGATGATGCAACAAAAAAATAATATTGACATGATGTTGATTAGTGAGATAATCCCACTTGAATCTAAAAACCAAGTGGAAGAAAACATGTCTGCAATAGCACAAGTTAGTATAGAAGTGGCAGAGACAAATATAGAGACAACGGAGATAGTGATAGAGGAAAAAGTAAAGAAGGAAGCCCACAAAGAGAAAACAACGACAGAGGCAAAAGTAGAGCTGGAAGTATAACAGGAGAAAGCTCTTATTGCAGAGTAGAAGGTCCAGAGCTAATCTGAATTTGCAAATATTTTTAATTCTAACGCTGATTTTCAGTGTGTGGGTACACAGAACAATTATGAAGAAGAATTAAATTTCCTTGAAGCATGGCTTGCAGCACCATGCCTTGATAATGTCTGCATAGAAGCTACATAAATGCATGTTGAAGACATGTTGGATGATGAGAACATCAATGAAAGTTTCAAGTATTGAAGTTTGGAAGGAATATTCTTTTATTATAAACTTATGTTGTAGCAAATTGATGATGAAGATCACACAACAAAAGATGACATGTGGCAGAAGCCCACATACAAGTCCATTTTTGAATGTGTCCAAGACATGCTTAGAGATCCTAGAAAAATGGAAGACCTGCACCAGCAAATGAAGAAACTGAAATTTGAAGCCTACAACAAGAAGAAAAAGCTGAAACAATTTAGAGGCTACAGGATCTGGAAGAAGAGAAGAAGAAAAGTAAATCTAGTTGAAGTCAATTTTTTTAAATTGTAAGCCTAGCTGAGACATAGACTAGCAGACATCTTAATTAAATTTTTATGTGGTTGTAATTAAGGGGAGTGTTGGAGAATCTAATTCCAACCACCTTCTAGGTGTCAAAATCATCCATCCAAGTGTCCTAGTTTAGTTTCAGCTAGTCCAGTTTAGTCCAGTTTCACTCGATTATTTTATTACTGATGTTTCCAATGTAATCTTATTTAACTTATTCGTAATATTGAGAAGTGAAATCTTATGCTCCACTTTTTCTCTTCAATTTTTGTCAATAAAAAACAAGTACTAAACAACAATGTTGCGTATTAGATTAATTTTTATAAATATTTATAATTATATTTAGTAACATGTGGAAATTTAAAATGCAAAGAAGTTATTTGTGAAATTTCTATTTATGAATATAGCTTGTACCATCCATTGTAATATGTCATATCAACTCAAGGAAGTTTTTGTCCAAATTATATTCATTAATATAGTATAGTAGAAAATATGCTAACATTTTCAATTCTATACCATCCTATCAAAATTTATAAATAGTAAAAAAATTAAAATTAATAAGAGATGCCCATGACTTAATCAACTTTAATTCCCAACTTAATTTTCAAAAAGAAACAATTTGAACTTTTAACAAACAAGATACATTGCAAAACATGTAAATATGATATTACGAGCATCATATTGGTACATTACTCGTGAGAAAAATGGCATTTATGAGGTCGTGTTTCAGAAAACAGTCTTGCTTGATTGTAAAATGTTGCATTATTTAAAGAAAATTCTATGAAATATAAATTTGACAATTTCCAATTGAAATATTTATATAATGGAGAACTGATATTTTAATATAAGTTATTAATTAATTAAAATAAATTATTATTAGTGTATTTATAAATTAAATGACTAATAAATGTTGATAAATATCAATTCGCTATAAATATAAAAAAAAATTCATGATATAAATTAAAAAACCATAAAAAATAATTAAATTGTATAATTATTAGTATAAAAAAGAATTAATATATGTTTTAAATATAAATACATTTAAAAATAGATGTAACAAATTTTTTTATCATAAAGATTCTTAAATTATAAATAATTTTTTTGAAAATAAAATGGCTTATTAATGTACCACTTTGTAAGAGAGAAAATAAATAAATAACATGACTTATCAATATGACATGTCTAAAAAATCCATAACTTATTTGATATGACACTTGTTCATATAACATTTTTTTAATTAGTTAATTTAATTAAAAGACTAAAAAATGCATAACTAAAAGAAATAAATATCAAGTTTTCATTTGTTACTCTTAAAGATATTATAAAATATATGGTGTAAGTTAAATCCCTACTATTCATTTGATAATTATTAATAATTAAATTAAAATTATAAAAATGTTTCTCTAAAATAATTAACATAAATATATTAAGAAAAATAAAAAGCTTAACCAACTGACTAATCGTTCTGATATAAGCTAATTGCTATGAATCAACCCACATAATAATAAATATATCTATATATTCATTCTAGCAAAGTAATATGTTTCAATACCAATGTTTCCTTTTTTTTTCACAAAATAATATATCTATAAGTTCATTTGTTCCAAAACAATTTATAGGAATTTTGAATCTGTAACTCGTACACAAAACGTCAATTAAATTTGATATTGATCATTAGACCCCATACACATGAACTGTTAATCACTTTTATTTATCTAGCTAAGTTGAACTAGCCATATGACATTATTTACACTCCTGAGAAATGAAGAGAACAGAGAACACAAACACACACCTATTAGAAAATCCACCCTGCTCATATGTGCGATGATAGTCGAGCAGCATTAAAATGAATGTCCTTCAATCTATCTCTTCAATGCTTTAGCCACATATTCAATAACACATTTTATCATCACTTCTTCATACCTACAGAGAGTCTAGGACTATTAAAAATTGATGTACAAACCTAAAATTTAAGAAATGTTTGGCCTACAACTCCAAAAGATTTGTTTCAACATTTGGGTCTTACATCTCCAAAAGCCTTGGTCGTACAGTGTGGCCACACATAGTTCTATGACTTTAGTGGTTTCACAACTGGAGATGAGCCGCTTGTACAATTTTTCCTACATTTCCAAAGGTTTTATTTCTATAGCTTTATTGATGTTACATGAAAATGAGAATCTTGATATTACATTGGTCATACAGCTTCCAGAAGTATTTTTTCATTTGCAAGATCCTATCCCGTAAGTCTATCCCATATGAGTTCATAGATGCTATATGATTCACCTGTATCCGCCTGCTAAGAGCATCTCCAAAACTGTTCTCTTTTACCTTGATGTACCTGATCTTGAAGTCAAACTCACTAATCATGGCCAACCATCTAGCTTTCCTGGCATTTAGATTCAGATGGTCAAACAAGTATCTCAACCCACTGTGATAACCCATCAGTACAAACCTCCTGCCAAGAAGATAGTGCCTCCACATATTCAATGCATGAATGATTGTTGCTAGCTCAAGATCATGCATCAGATAGTTCTGCTCGTGCTCATTCATTCTCTGTGACTCATAGCACACTACCTATCCCTCCTGCATAAGGACTCTGCCAAGTCCTCTCTTACAAGCATATCTACATACTACAAATTCTTTGTCTAGATCTGCGATCTTTAACATTAGAGCATGTGTCAACAACTGCTTCAACTTCTCAAAATTGATTACACATTCCTCTGTCCATTCAAACTTCTTACCTTTCCTTTGCAGTGATGTAATAGGATAATAAATATGTGAGAAGCTCCTGATGAACCTCCTGTAATAAGCTGCTAACCTTATGAAAGACCTCACCTCATCTACATTTCTAGGAGCTTCCCACTCTGTGATAGCTCTTACCTTTTCTGAATCTATTGTTATGCCCTCCTTGGAGACAACATGTCCCAAGTAATATACCTTACTCTGAAAGTAACTGCATGTAGGTTTTAACACTATACAAAAATTACCTACAGACAAATTCTAAGAACAGAAAATAAACAATGATGAGAATATAAAAAAACAACTCAGATATTTCCCTTAGATCTCAAAACTTGAACAACCAAATTGATTTTTCATTATATTCCTTTCAATGCTATAGTACATATATATAAATGTCGAAGCATTCATAAACCCCAATCCATTAACCTTGGATTAGAGCATAATTGTAGTTCCCTTGACTGGATCTACAAAATACCATGGGAAAAAAACCATCATGCCCAAAACCATGTGCAAAACCCATGCACAAAACCATAGGTAGGTCTGCCCACCAAATATAGGGTCCAAAAAAAAATTCCCAGGCTGCTATCTGGGACCCCTTGGAGAGGAGCTATCGCCCCCCTGAAACCCCCCAACAAGGAGGGCTTCCCCCCTTGATGCGCCCAATGCAACGAATAGGGGGATTCCCCCACCCCCACAAATAGGGGATTCCCCCCCCCCCCCCCCCTGCGTGTGTGCGACTAGTCATGGAAAGGATATAACACACACCCAAAATTATCCCACTTGCTTTTTTTATTTTCCACACAAGGGGTCATAGGAGATCTTAGTCATTAGTCCAGCCCTAAAATGCTGGTTGTTTCCCTACACAAAGAAAACTTCTCAATTCTTATAGACTTTGTCAATGAATTTGTAGCATTCTTCAATGTGCCCACCTTTACCAACAACACCTTTTGGTCCCCAACCATATCCTCACAAAGTGATACTCAACATCAATGTGCTTTGTCTTTGAATGATAAGTAAGGTTGTTTTCCAAGAAAATTTCACTTTGTCTATCACAATCTATCCTTATAGCTCATTGTACTAACCCCATACTTCAGCACAATATCTGCAACCAAACTTCTTCCTTGCTTGCATGAGTGGTTGCCATGTATTCTGCCTTCATAGTTGAAAGTGCCACTACTCACTATCTCTTGCTCATCCAACTGACGGCTCCTCCAAATAGGTTAAACACATTTCCAATTATAGATATTCTCTGATCTAAATCTCCAGCTTAGTCTACATCAACAAAGCCCCAGATGTCAAAAACTCTAACTAATCCTGGTCTTCCTTGGTAGAATATACCATAATCACTGGTGCCACGTAAATACTTGGAAACCCGCTTTACTATTGTCCAATTCTCCTTCCTTGGTTTTGACATAAACCTACTCAATACTCCCACTACATGTGAATTTCCTGGTCTAGTATAGACCATTCCATACATCAGGGTACTGACTGCACTTGCATATGGAACATGGGGCATGTTCTCTTCCTTTTCTTGTGTCATGGGACACTGTTCGGAAGATAACTTTACACCTATAGGAATAGGAAGCTTTACCAGTTTACTATCCTGCATATTAAACCTATATAATATTTTCTCAACATAATTCTTTTAGTTTAACTAGATCTTCCTCTTTTCCTGATCTCATTTAATTTTCATGCCTAAAATATAGTTTGCAGCACCAAGATCCTTCATGTTGAATTTGGAGGACAATTGGGTCTTCAAATCTTGTATAATTTATTTTTTATTTCCAATTAGTGACATATCATCCACATACAAGGCCTAATAAATACCACGATCACCAATTAATTTAAAATACACATAGTGATCCATTTTGCTTCTGGTGAAGCCAAGTCCCCGTATATATGTATCAAATTTTTGATACCACACCCTTGGTGATACTTTTAATCCATACAAAGACCATTTTAACCTACATACTAGTTCTTTATTACCCTTCACCGCAAATCCTTCAGGTTGCTTCATGTAGATCTCTTCTTCCAGATCCCCGTAGAGAAATCTTGTCTGCACATTCATTTGTTCTACCTTAAAATCAAAAGTAACAGAAATAGATAAAAGTTATCTAATAGAAGATACCTTGGAAACTTGAAAAACAATATCACCAAAATCAATTCTTGACACATGGGAATAACCTTTTGCTACCAACCAAGCTTTGTATTTCTCCACTTTGCCTTCTGCATTCATATTTTCCTTAAACACCCATTTGCTTCTAATGGGTTTCCTTCTAGCCAACAACTCCACCAGATCCCAAGCCTCATTTTTGTCCAAAGATACCATTTCATCAACCATGGCCGCTTTCCAGAGTTTTCCACCCTCTGAATCTACTACCTCCCTGATAGTTCTAGGATCATCATGAGTAATAGATAAAGAAATTTTTGAACAAAAAGAAGATGGACTATACCTGATGAAAATTTTGAACAAATAGGTTAAACACATTTCCACTTATAGATCTTCTCTAATCTAAATCTCTAGCCTAGTCTGCATCAACAAAGCCACAAATTTCAAAAAATCTATCCAATCCTAGTCTTCCTTAGTAGAATATACCATAATCACTAGTGCCACGCAAATACAAGAAAGCTCGCTTTATTGTTGTCCAATGATCCTTCCTTGGATTTGATATAAACTTGCTCAATACTCCCACTACATGTGAATTTCCTGGTCTAGTATAGACCATTCCATACATCAGGCTACTGACTTCACATGCATATGGAACACAGGGCATGTCCTCTTTCTCTTCTTATGTCTTGGGACACTGTTCAACAAATAACTTTACATCTAGAAGAATAGGAACCTTTACCAGTTTACTATCCTCCATATTAAACCTCTGTGATATTTTCTCAACATACTTCCTCTAGTTTAACTAGAGCTTCCTCTTTTCCTGATCTCATTTAATTTCCATGCCCAAAATATAGTTTACAGCACCAAGATCGTTCATGTTGAATTTGGAGTACAATTGGGTCTTCAAATCTTAGGTAATTTCTTTGTTATTTCCAAGTAGCAACATATCATCAACATACAAGGCCTAATAAATGACACTATCACCAATTAATTTAAAATACGCATAGGGCTCCATTTTGCTTCTGGTGAAGCCAAGTCCCCATATATATATATGTGTCAAATTTCTGATAACACATCCTTGGCGATTGTTTTAACCCATACAAAGACCATTTTGACCTACATACCAGTTGTTTCTTACCCTTCACCGCAAAGCCTTCAAGTTGCTTCATGTATATCTCTTCTTCCAAATCCCTGTGAAGAAATGTTTTCTTCACATTCATCAGTTCTACCTCAAAATAGAAAGTAACAACAATAGATAAAAATTATCTAATAGAATATACCTTGGAAACAGGAAAACAATATCACCAAAATCAATTCCCGACACCTGGGAAAAACCTTTTTCTACCAACTAAGCTTTGTATTTCTCCACCTTGCCTTCTGCATTCATATTCATTAAACACCCATTTGCTTCTAATGGGTTTCTTCTAGTAAAAAACTCCACCAGATCCCAAGCCCCATTTTTGTCCAATTATGCCATTTTCATAAACCATGGTCACTTTCCAGAGTTTTCCATCCTCTGAATCCACTATCTCCTTGGTATTTCTAGGATCAACATGAGTAATAGATAAAGAAAATTTTGAAAAAAAATAATAACAATGTAAACTTTGAAATGGGAACTATCAATTCAAAGCGGGAACTCTGGCCAAAAAAACCCCGTAAAAACATCAAAAATAGTGCTAAAAATGAAAAGTGTTGATGCTGGAATAACACCTTTTTTTTTAGGGTAAATTTTCAACATGTTTTAAAAATGGCGGTGAAAACCAATTTTTTGTGCAAAAATTGTCCCAAAAACACCCTCAAAATGAAGTGTTAATATTCGAATAACACTTTTTTTTTCAATGGTAAATTTTGTGCAAAAAACACCCTCAAAATGAAAAGTGTTGACGCTCGGATAACACTTTTTTTTCAAGGGTAAAATTTCAACATTTTGAAATAATGGCGTAAAATATTTTATCATGACCCTGAAAAACATTAAAATTTCAAAAAAAAAAAAAATTTGAAACAATGAAAAACACAAAACAAAAAAAAAGTTAAAAAAAAATAACAAAACATAAATTAAAATATATACTAAAAGCAAAACATAAAATAGAAATAAAAAACAAAAAAAAAATCAAATATATACGAAAAAAATCAATCATAAAAATGTGAAAAAAAAAAACAAAATTAACTTATAAAAGATAAGAATTAAAAGACTAGCCCCACGGGGTTAGGCGAGTTGGTAATCACAATGCAGTGAAGTTCGTTAGAAAGGCGGGCTCCATACAGAAGGTCACAAGTTCAAATCCCTGGACTTACCCTGGAGCTATATAGAGGGGCGGTGCGACTCCCAGTGGTTATAGAGGTAGCGGTCAGAATCAACCCCATGTAACGCGAGTCGCGAGGTTGTCCCTGTTGTCGATTCCATTGTAATAAAAAGACAAAAAAATTTAAAGAACTAAAAAAAAAATAAAAAATTATAAACAAATAAATAGAAAAAAAAACATATTTTAAAAAATGGAATATATATATATTTGTAAACCATAAAAAAGATTGGCAAAAGGAAAAAAAAAAATATGGAAAAGAAAAAAAAAACATGAAAAAAAACTATACAATTATGTAGGTAAAAATAGAAAATTTTAAAAAACATTAACAAAAAATAAAAAAATAAAATTGAAAGTTAAGCACACACTAGATTTAAAAAAAAAAAAAAAAATTAACAAAAAAAATAAAACCTACTCAAATTAAGATTAAAATGTTGATTACTTAAAAAAAATATATAAAAATATATATAAAAAAGACAAAAAATAAATATTGTTTAGAAAAATAAACTATTTCATAAACCATAAAAGAATTTGAAAAAATAGAAAAATTAAAAAAACATTAATAAAAACTAGAGGAAAAAAAAAAAACACTAGATTAAAAAAAATGAAAATTAACAAAAAAAAATAAAATTAAAAAACTAGTAAAATTAATATTAAAAACATTTAAAAAAAAACTAAAATAATCTCAAATTATAAAATAAAATAAAATTAAATAAAAATAAAAATTAAATTAAATTAAATTAAAAATATATGTCTTTTCAAATTAAAAAATAAATAAATAAAAAACATTTAAAGTTTATAAAAAAATATGTATTTTTAATTTTATTTTTTTTTATTTATTAAACTTACACTATTTATTTAAAAACCAAAAAATAAAAATAAAAAAAATTAAATTTTTTTTAACAATTTTTTTTATTTTATTTTTATTTTTTTAATTTTTTTTTAATTATTAAAAAATTTTAATTTTCTATTTTAAACAATATTTTTTTTTATTTAATATATATATATATATATATATATATAAAAAAATTTATTTTTTTTTAAATAAATTTAATATATATATATATATATATAATTATTTTAAACAATAATTGTTAAAAATTAAATTTTTTTTTAACAATTTTTTTTTTCTTGAATTAAAAAAAACAAATTGTTAAAAAATAATATATTTTTTTTAAACGAATGCTTTCTTTTTTTTTTTTAATAGAGAAAGCCGCCCGCCCACCGCCTGTGGTGGCGTGGACTTGGGCAGAGGAATTGCGTGCAGGCCCTCTACCCACAACCGCGCCACCAAGGGCGATGGGTGGGCGTTTTTTTCTATTTAAAAAAAAAAAAAAAAAAAAAATCATTAAAAAAAATTAATATTTTTTAACAATTTGTTTTTTTTTTTTAAATCATTAAAAGAAAATTAATATTTTTTAACAATTTGTTTTTCTTTAAATGCAAAAAGAAAATTGTTTAAAATAAGTTTTTATATATTTTTTTCTTTAATAGAAAAGTTAAATTTGTTTAAAAAAAAAATAAAAAAAAATAACTAATTGTTTAAAAAAAAAAAGAAAAATATTTTAATATTTTTTTTTTTTTTATTTTTTAAATTGTTTAAAAAAAAATTAAATTTTTTTAATAAGTTTTTTTTTAGAATAACAGAGAAAGAAAACCCAATGTTTAAACAAATAAACAGTAGAACACATCACCATTTGGTACACCACATGAATCCTGTGAAAGGTCCCTGTATTATTGATGCTCCAGTACTTTTAAAAATTACAATATACAGAGGAAATTACACTAAAAAATCAACCCTTAATACTTCAAACAGTGAAGTATTTATACTAATAATTACAAAATCATTTACAAAATCATTGTCTTAACAGACAATGTATTATTTGCCTAATTAAAAACAATAATATTTATCTCTGGCAGAACAATAGGCCACGTAGATAAATGGAAGGAACAATGGCTCTGTTTTGGTGGATTCGGTTGTTGAGTCAACTTGAAACTGTGTTGCGTTGATGTGCTGACTGTTCTATTGGCTGATGTGCTAGCCACTGTCTTACTGCAGCCGAATTACCTTTTTAGTCCAGTAAATCACAAATTTCTTCCCATCTCTTTTCATTGGGCATGGTTAATTTAATCACCCTCCGGTAAATCTCATCAACCTCTGTGTATTTTGCAAAAGTTGGCTTCACTATAAAAACATGTTTTACCTCATTTTGGATGTAGAAATCATTTTCCATGATTTCTAAAATTGCTTTTTCTTTCATACTTCCCTTTATCCCACTGAACTTGACACTACTTCTCGCCATTTCTTTCATTTTCAAGGCATAGTCTTCATGAGTGATCAATTTATCATTAATTACATAAATGTTGAGCAACCCTTTCTAGATTAATGCTTCAATTCTGTTAGAAAGCATGTTTACTTGCGTCTCTAATGTTTCGCATCTTTCCTCTAATTTATCAATGAGGTTCCTTTTAGTCAATACTTTGTTGACTTCCAAAATAGTGGCAGTCCTGTCACTAACTCCTAATTCTTCAAGCTCATATTTTGATTTGGAATTTAGAAATCTGATAATGTTGCAGGCTTCTATGGGCATCTCCCCAAGCTTTTCTCTTACGTGAACAATGGTTGCTGTGGCTTTTTCCATTAACTCCTTTTGTTCAAAGACGATTTGGATAGATGGCCAAATCTCATTCATAGAGTCCAAAGTACCCATCCAAATGGTTTCCTTGGCTTGGGCAAAGGTCTGACCAATGGAGGTATCATTTTCTACCTTCTGCAATTTCTCCAATAATCTTCGTGATTTCTGTACTTCAATAAGATGAGAAGCTTCGACTTTGGCTTTTTGTGCTTCTAGGGCTTTGAGCTGCCCCTGTAAAGTCTTGATCTCTTCTGACTGGATGGACATGTTCTCCAGTGTCTTTGTGACCTGTTTAACACTTATGTTTGAGTGGAAGAAGTAGCTGCAGTGGTTGTTCATGTTACTGGAAGCTGAGAAATGGGTATGGCATCCAGGGGAACAATGGCCATCTTCTGACTCTCTTCTTTCTCCTTTATCATCTTCTCCATCTCTGCCTCCATCTGTCTAATTTGTATGTTCTGCTCTATAATTAGCTTCATCATGTCAGCCTTATGTGCCTCATTTTCTTCAATGTCCTTGGTTAATGGATCCTCTGTGGCTGGTAGCTTAAGTTGCTTTCTTAATGCTGCAATATCCAAATTCTTCTTCTTGATAATCTCTTCTGCAACATTAACATCTTTAGGATCATATCCTATCTTTACCACCAAATCTTCCAAAGACTTGATCCTAGTATCCTTTGCTAAGGAAGATACCTTTTCCATTTTTAACTGTGACTGAACATTAGCAAATGAAACTTGCAACTTGGACAATGACATAGCAGTATTAATCAATGTAGAAGACATGATTTCACGAGTTTTCTTATGCATCTCCATTTGATCAATATGATGAATGTCTTTGGTGTTGAACTGAAATGTAGTGCTCTTGTAGTCTTCTATTGTTTTTGGCTATGGAATTTGGGCCTCAAGGAAGGCCATTTGCATCTTTCCATGCTCTGTGTCAAACACTGATAACAATCTACTCTGTGAGCTGGAGGTCTACTTCCAAAGCTAATTGTAGGTATTGTTTGTAAGAATCTCATTCCTTAGCTTAATTTATCCGTACCTATCAAAAATAGTCTTTTCCTTCTCTCCTTGGACATTCTAAGAATCCAAATCTAATTCCTTCTAACCTCGTAAGGATGAAGGTGCAGTAGAGGATGTTACAATTATGTTGCTTGTAGGTGGTGAGTCTGTAATTATGATTGCAGCATGTTCTTCTATCTCTTTGTCTATTTCTATCCTAGGAGTCAATTTTGGTCTTTCCTTGCAGTTTAACCTAAAATCTTTAGCTTCACTACCTGTTGTTGATGAAGATCCCTCCTCCCTTTGTCTCTTACTTGTTTTCTCCTGAGGAGTGGAAGTCTGCAAATTGGAATAGAAAAGAGTTGTTCTTTAGCTTCCTACAAGGTGTTCTCTGTCCATTCTAATTGATTAGCATATTTTTCTATCTCAGGCCTTGAGTTATGGATGTAGATAGTAATTTTATTTTCTACTCTGAGCTTTTAAATAACACCACAAGGGTCATAAGACCATGTAAAACTTAGGCTGGACTTCATTTCTTTATGCATTTTTTCTACTTCTTCACCTATTGTCCTGGTATTACATACAAATGGGCCCACCTGTGTCTTTATACGAAACTGTGATTTCTTTTTAGCCACCACAAAATGAATATCATCAGAATTTAACATCTATCTAATGTATTCCAGGGAAAAAATCCTCATGGGGAGGTATTTAGGGAGTTTGTATGGTGCCAATTCGTAACCATAAACCCTGATTTCTATATAGTTTTGGCATAAATACCAATCCACAATCTTGGCTTGATCTATTAGATGTAAAATTATTTTAATATCTTCACTAATCATGGGTTGTATTGACTTGTTAAGAATTTTCATGACTGGGTGAACAAACTTCTCAATAAACAGCTTGTAAGAAAATTCCTCTTGCTCTTTCATGACCAATGAGGTCCAAAAAATCACTAGCTACTGGTTTCCTGCATCATCAAGCTTCTTCATTGAAAAATTGAACTTATCTACTTGATAATAAAGGAACATGTTGATTAAAATGGAGGTGTAATTAAACATCTTCTTTATGCGAAATTTCAGAAATTGCTCATGAATTCTATCAACCAAGAATTGACTGAAATTGAATACAATGGATGGTTTACTATCTGTGGAAAATATGGAGAGGAATCCTAAAATGAGCTCACCTACCCACTGATCAGAATAATAACCCAAAATATAGGAAATTGTAGATACAATTTGTTTAGCTTGATCAGGGAAGATGGAGGAAGGGTATGGAGGATTCTTCTTAGGTAGATAGGAATTTTTAGGCAAGAATATCTCGAACATTTTGGCTCTAGTAGAAAAATCTAGCTTTTGATAGAGCTGGGTGAGGGCTTTTAAGGAGAAGGGAGCATTATTTTCCACGGAGGGAGCTAGCATGATTTGATTTATAGAATGGGCACTAATGATAAAGAGAATGTCACCAGATGGGGCCATGATAGCTCTTTAGGCAGGGACATCACAAGCCTGACATTTTCTAGTGAATTCAGGGGCTTGGAAGGTAAGAAGTAAGATATAATGGTGAAGGTTTGACTCCGAGAGTCCAATTTCATCATTTTGGTCGGCATGCTTGTCTTCCAGCCAACAATACAACTCTAAAAAATCATAGTCACATTAGATTTCACTAATCCGATAGTCCATGTCGGTTAATGGATTAACAATCTTGTCCTGGGTTTTGCTCTTGGGAGGCATGACTGTATTAATGAAAGTAACAGTAAGAGAAAAGATGGCTTACAGGGAAATAGCTCAAGTTGAATGAATTGTTAGGGGAATAGAACAAAATACTGACAATTTAGATTAGGTTCAGATCAAGAGAATGCTCTGAAAGTGATTGTTGTGTCAAGCTATGAATAATAGAGATTTAAAAGTAAAAATAAGGAAATTGAGAGGATGAGCAGTAAAAGGAGGAAAATGATGGTTCCTGAAAGATTTTAAAAGGCAAAGCATAGTGAAATCCATTAGAGGTTGCGTAGGACCATTAAGCTTGAATGGTTACCTAGGAAGTGTGAATTTAATGTGGAACAGTCATTTTCACTAGGAGAGCATTCAATTGGTTAACGGTTAGGTGATGTGGCAAAAGGTGAGAGGCGAAGGTATAATGGTGGGGACGCGGTGAAGCGGGTGAGGGGAAAGCAGTTTTGGAGGGCGTAGCGGGTGGTAAGTGGGATTGTAATTGGGGGCTACGAAATTGGGAAAGAGTGCCATGTTAGGATGGGGCCTAGCGGAAGAAACTACTTTTACAGACCCCCCCCCCCCCCCCCCCCCCCAAAGGTTAAAGGAAAGATGGAGGGAGAGGGGGGTGGCTCCGCGCAGAACAATACAGACCATGCATCGTGAGGGGGAGAGGATCCTGATGCTCTGATGGCGTTATCCTTTAATCGAATATGACAAAGAGATTTGTCCATATACGCCTTATGAATTTTCCTTTTTGACTTAGGATAAAAGGGGAAGGTGAAATATATAAAAAAAGCACTTTATCCTATCATGCATATTTTTCCTTTTTTACAATGTCTTTAAACTTAGGATAAAATGGCATAGGAAAATATTTATAAAACCATCTAATTTACTAAACCTTAACTAATCTAACATTCTATTTTTCTAAGGGGTGCACTTACACTAGCAAAACCCACATTATTTTCTTTTATAAAAAATTATCTATCCTATCCCTTATTCTCCTATTGATTCAAATTAAATAATTGAATCATTGTCATTTTCTACCTAAATACTGATTTACCAAGATTAGGTTGTTTGGCAAATATTAATTCTCTAACCTAATTTACAGAAATTTAAACAAGTTTAACGATGATTGTAATGTATGATTAAACAAATAACTAGTCATTGTGGCATCTTAAACAAGTAGCACACAATATTTATTTGTCAATGATGAAGAAAACTATCCATCAGTAGCGACATTTAGAATTGCAACACTTTAAGTATTATTTCTTTTTTATTTTTCTTTCTTTTGGTGGGGTTCAATCTTTTCTTCCTTTTCAATATTTTTGTTTTTTCTCTTTCTTTGTTTTATACCCTCTTTTCATTTTTTATTCTATTTCTTCTTTAACTTGGAAATAATTTACAGATTGACAATTATTTACAATATAGGATTCCTGAGATAAAATACTCAGTCACCTTGAGATCCTATAAATTATAGAACCGTAACATCTATAACACACATAATAAAAATATAATCTGGTTGAGCAATAGGAGTACTGAAAGAATTTCCTTCGAGTGAGGACCATAATATTTAGATTCCTTGTGGGTTGGAGTGTGGAGATGGCCTTCTCTAGATTCCCTTAACAACCAAGGTGGAGATTGTTGCTTGGATTCACGATGAGGAAAATCATGAAGTCTCCTTGCTTATTTTTTGGGTTTCTGCAATGAGTTTTGAACTCCCTTCATTAGGGGGAACTATTGGGTCTATATGATGAAAGGGTCGAGGTGAATCCTCTAGACTCCCTTGTGTTTGGTTGAGGGTGGAGGCTGAGGTCTCTAGAGTCTCTTATGCCTAATTAAGGGTGGAGACATAATTATCTAGATTCCCTTATCTTTATTGAGGGTCAAGGTGGTAGACCTATGGATTCCTCAACTGAAGATTGACTACAATATATTCAACTGGGATTGTTGGTCTCATCCATTGAGCATACCTATTCAACTCTATAATCTGGCTTACGAGTTATGGGGCTGCAAGAAAAACCACAATGCAACCAAATCTATAGTTGGGAAGAGAGTTGCAATCCTTGCCTCAATTTCCCTATCTTATTTTACGATAAGTATCTATCATAATTGAAGTGATCAATGAGTTTCATGTTTATATTGCTGGAATGGTTTATGTGCTAAATTCATTGTGTAAAAGATGCCTTCTCATGGAATTGGAATTGCTTATGTTATGCTTATACTTAGGCTATTGATTTGATTGTCGATGCTTTCATAAATTGGATCCTTGCCTAATGCTACAACAAATAGCTTGTAATTAATATATATATATATATATATATATATATATATATATATATATATATATATATATATATATATATATATATATATATATATATATATATATATATATATATATATATAACTAAAAAATCCTACATGTTGTAGTCAAAATCTTAAGTTAACAAATTCTATGTATCACAAGGCGCAACGTAGTCATTGAGAGATTGACTGTAGTTACCATGGAAAACCCTGGGCTACAAGGGCATAGATGAGCATTAATATATTTCTCCTACACAACTACTTTCTCCATATGTTTTTCAGGGACCGTGTTTACTTCACAGTTTTCCTTCTTAGCAAACTGATGTCCAATCTTGTTTAGTTTAAAGATATCATATTCATTAGCTGTCAAAATAATTCCTGACTAAATTATTAGGATTATGAAAACTTTCATAATGATTGTTGTTGTGATTTCAAATAAAAAATTGTGGCCAATTTGATGTGACTCAAGAAGATTTTTATCTAAGAAATAAATAATGATAAGAATGCCTACAAAATAAACCATCAAAATGAAATGGACTTCGTTGTCATAGATACAATTAGAGGAGGAAACTACTTGCCATAACAAATACCATGTTGATGCTAGCAGTCAACTTGTGTTGAAAGGATGACTTAGTTCGTTAAACTCTCTAAAAAACCACCTTGACCATTATACCATGTTAGTGATGCTACCATGCTTCATCAGTCATAAAGTTATCTTACATGCTTCAAAATAAAGATATAACAACATGAAAATAATAAGAACTATAGTGAGTATTACCTTCAGCTGAAATACACCATATTGATTCCCTTGAGCTTGATTATGAACCTATAGGCAGTTGTCAGGAGTCAAAAGAGACAAAGATCAAAGAACGCGTTTCACTATCCTAGACTAATCAAACATCCAAATTGAATAGGACCAATTTAAATGTGGATGATGAGCATATAGAATATTTTTAGGACCTGAAAATGTGCAAAGTTAATATGTTTTTTCATATTCTACTTCCAATACGTTAAACCTAAATTCAACCTATTTTGAATTATTAGAAGTTGCTCGCTATAAAAAAAGAGTGTTAAGTGGATCTCTCTAGATTTCTAATTGGTCGAGTTTTACATGTTATGTATCATGACAAGAGAAAATAGAGTTTGTTTAACATGGACTTATTCTTAACACTGTGTTTTCTACATGGGAACATTTCAAGTGGGCAGATAGACTAGCCAACGATAAATTTTCCTGAAGATAGATCTTGACAAGGGTTATGATCAAATTGATTGGTCTTTCATTTAAAAGATGTTGATTAATTTTGATTTTGGTCCATGGAACACCCTCTCCATTAATGCACTAACATTTCTATTGTTAATAATGTCTTATCTCTATTCCCCTCATGTACCCATGTGACATGGATACCCCTTAACAATTTATTTTATGTTTTGATGAAGAATTATTTGGGTTATTTGTTAAGATTTTTCTTATCTCCAAGGATTGATTCTAAAACATTGTTCTCTTAAATTGTTCAAATATGTTTAACAACCATTTATAGGTGAACCTATTAACTAGGGCTCAGTTGATGGATACCTTCCACTTTAACACTTTATTCTCTACTTTAAGTGTATAGACCCTAAGTGATGAAATCTCTAAACATATGGGACAACACAAATTTTGTTAATTTGAATTATGAGCAAGAAAAAATATTATTTGGGCCAAAAGTTGAGGGAAAACCACAAGAAGGGGGCGTTCCTCCTTTTTATGTTAGCCTAAATATTCTTGATAAGATCCTCCATAATTCTATGTTAGATTCAGGGGCTTCCCACAACTTAATGCCTAAAGTTTTTATGGAGAAGTTAGGACTTGATATTACTAGACCTTACAAAGACCTATATTCCTTTGATTTCAGTAAAGTAAGATGTCTAGGTCTCATCAAAGACCTGTCTGTTACTTTAGGTCAAATCCTAGCCAAAAGTATGGTAATGGATATAGTGGTTGCAGATATTCCCCCTAAGTATTGTATGCTGTTGTCATTCTCATGGGGAGAAAAATTACAAGGAACCCTATAGAAGGATATGACCTTTGCCACCATACCAATGTTTGGGTAGAAAACAAGATTATACAGGGAAACCTTGATGAAATTCATGGTCAGTAGTCAAGAGAAACCTCACAACTATCTTCTTTATTCTGTCCACTCAGATTTAGACTCTTTCATTCTTTATAATGATGGAGACATAAACACTCAGGTGATCAAAGAAGAAATTGAGATTCCTAAAATAGATCTAAAACAAATACAAACAACAGAACAAAAGACTCTTTCAGAACCTCTTTGGAACATGAGTTTTGATGGATCTTGTAGCAAATATGGTTATGGAGCAGGAATTTGGGTAGTAAACACAAGAAACAATCATGTTGAAGGAAATTCATACAAGCTCAACTTTCAATGTACTAATAACATAGCGGAGTATGGAGCCCTTATATTAGGATTGTAATTGTTGAAGCAACTAGGTACCAAGAGGATCTCCATTCAAGGAGATGTTGAGTTAGTTATAAAACAAATTAAAGGAGAGTATTTATCTAAACACCCTAGAATGATATCATACAAAAATGTTGTGATTGATTTTCTATAGAGTTTTTTGGAATATGACCTTTCTGCGATCCCTAGAAAACAAAATATCATTCCAAATAGTCTGGCCTTTCAACTAGCTCCTGTAAAATGCCTTACCCTAATCGAGAATATACAGTGGAAGTGAAACATTGACCAACTGTAGCTAATAACATGAAGTATTGGCAAGTTTTTGGCAGTCATAAACAAATTGAAAGTCTTATGCAATCTAAAGATGAATTTCAAGATGATAGTATTGATTTGGAATATGAAGTAGAAAATCAAATAGTTGTACATTCTAATATAGAAATGTAGATTAAAAAATCAAATGTAAATATACATATAGATAAATTTGTAAATAAATTAGAATTGCTTGAGATAGATCCCAAAAAGGAAGAATTTGAAGCACTTCTGCTAAAAGATAATATTTTACTTAGAGGTCTTGTTCCACTGGAAGAATTATTTGATTTCAATGATGTGGCAAAAAAGCCTAAGATTGAGCCCTAGGAGAAGAAGTAGAAGAATGTAACATAAGCAGTGAAAAAGATTCCAAAATCATAAAGCTCTCTAAATCACTCCGAACTACTGAAAAACAAAAATGCATTGCTTTATTCAAGGAATTCAGTGATGTTTTTTGTCTAGAGCTATGAAGATATGAAAACATATGATACAGATATTATATAATACAAAATTAAGATTAAAGAGGATCAGAAAGCATTTAAACAAAAACTTCGAAGAATAAATCCTGTATTGATGCCTTTAATTGAGAAAGAAATTAAAAGAATGTATGACTCTAAAATCATAGTTCCTCTTAGGTACTCTAAATGCATTTCCAAAATTGTGCCAACTAGGAAGAAAACAGGTGAAATTAGATTGTGCATATATTTTAGAAACCTTAACAAAGTCTCGCTAAAAGACAACTACCCTTTACCAAAAATGGATCATATTCTACAGAAATAAGTTGGGTCTTCTAGGATTTCTTTATTAGATGGTTTCTCAGGTTATAATTAGGTTTTAGTTCACCATGAGGATCAATATAAAACAACCTTTACTAATCCATGGGGTACCTTCATGTATGTGAAAAATCCCTTTTGGTTAATGAACGTTGGAGCCACATTTCAAAGAGAAATGGATATTGCTTTTGCTGATGAAATTTGCAGGTTTATTGTGATCTATCTAGATGACATTACTATTTATTGCAATCTATCTAATGCCTCTAGAGGGTTGGAAAGTATCAGAGGGAGAGCCATTCACAAGAATGGAGAAGAAGGTTGTTGAGACGAGGGACATGATCCATTGAATCTAGTGGGTGCTAAGACCAAAAACTAGGAGGATGCTTTCAGTGTAATCCTAATTGAGCTTGTCAAAGGCCTTGGACATGTATAACTTTATGAGCATTCCAATATTTCTTGAGGCATTTGAGAGAGTGGATGGCTTCATGTTCTATAATTATGCCGTAAAGGATATGTCTTCCTTCAACATAGTCAGATTTCTCTAGGGATATAAGGGAGGGGAGAATGGGGCTTCAAACGGTTAGCAATGAATTCAGAGATGATTTTGTAAATAACGTTGCACAGAGTTATGGGATAGTATTTACCTAGAGATGTTGCATTGTCCTACTTAGGTATCAAATCTAGGAAGGTGGCATTGAAGGCTGGAAGGATGTTTTTGTTGATCCTTGATACTTCAACAATTGCATGTATTTCACTATCAAGAAGTGACAAAATTGTTTGAAGAAGGTGTCGGTGAATCCATATGGTCTTGGAACCTTTCTTTCTTCCATCTGGTGGAGGGCCTCCATAATCTCTGTTTCTGAAACAAGGCTAATAAGTGTTTTGTTCTGATCCTCGACAACTAGTTTGGGGATGTTGGTTGTGATCTGGTTGATGGCTTCCCTACATTGAGGAAGGGGATGTTACAGAAGTTTTGTAAATTAAGTTACCAGTTCCTTCTCAATGTCCTCATGTTTCTCCATGGTTTTCCTGCTTCATTACGAAGAGAGGTGATGTGATTTACAACCCTGTGTTGTATTGTTGATCTGTGGAAGAATGAGGTGTTTCATTCCCAGTCTTTAAGCCAACTGATCTTTGATTTTTTCTTCCAGTATATATGCTCTTATTAGTAGTGTTCCTTTGGCTGTTTGGTAAGAGTTGCTTCCTTCCCTGCAGCCTCCTTAGTGTGATCATTCAAAATAATCTCTTATTGAAGTGTAGATATTTCCTTTTATAAAGTATGTTTTTCATGGAAGATGTTGCCCAATTGGTCCTTGTTCCATTTTTTATGAGGAGTTTGATCTATTTGAGCTTTTTCTAGAAAACATACAATTTGGATCCTCTGATGTTCCTCATTCCTTTCCACTGACTTTCAATTTTATATATGAGAATGGGATCTAAGAGTTAGGATTGTTCAAAACTATATGTGCACTCGAGGGGCTTGCCAAAGGTTCTCCATGACAGTGATATGGGCCATTGGTTTGATCTCGATGAAGGGACAATCTTTGTAAAGAACTCATCACCTCCAGTTATGAGTTGTTCTACCACCAGAAAGAAATCTAGGTGGGAGGAAATCTGCACCAAACACCCTCTTTTGTTATTCCAACTGAGGAGGCCATTAGTGGTCTTCATGTAGACCATTCTTTTTTATTCTATGAAGTTCCTTAGGTCATCATATTCAGGCTCCAAATGTTTCCTACCTCCTTTTTTTCTCTCAATGAAGTGATGATGTTGAATTATCCTTTGATTATTAATTTGTATGGTTCTAGCTGGTCCTTTAAGGAGTGTAGGTGCTTGAGCATGTCCTTTTTTTTGGATGGGGCTTGAGATCCATATACGTTGGATAGGAATCCATACAAATTTGTGCCTAGAAAGTGAAAGGATGCAATGAGGACAAAATGATTCATAGGCAGAAATTCCATACCTATTTGTGAGGGATCTTAGGCAATCCTTAAACCACCCAAATCTCCTTCTGCATCCACCATCATGCTTCGATCTTTCTTCCATAATTTTTCCATTATGGATTCAAAGTCTTTAAAGGAGAATTTTGTTTGAGAGGAGTACATATTTGATATCTTGTATTTTCCTAAGTCAACCAACATCCTTCCTAAGGTGTCCAATCTCTGAAGTGTTGATTTTCTTCCTCTTTTCTTGAAATCTTTGCTGCTCTTCTTTCCATATTTGGTGGTGATGGTTTGAACCCCTAGCTACATTTTAGCCTTGGATATTTGTAGCATGATGACCAGAAGTTTGATATGTTTGGGAGGGATGGTGCTCATAGAGTTCCTACAGCAAGCATCTTCTAGGGCCATTTGATATAGTCCTCCAAGATCAGTGAATTACTCGTCCTTAGCCATTTGGATGTCCTCTTCTTGTTGTGGAGTGCCCCACTAATTTGTGATGACAACGTCCATTGATTTCTTTTTTCTGTTCTTATGGTTGTTCCGAAGGATCCTCTGGAAGGTTGCCTAATGCCTCAAAGCTATTACTGATAATTTGACATTTGGGAGCTACGAAGGTGCTATATTTCTTGGTGTGACATTGCTTGGAGGGGATCTTCATGAATCCATCAGCATCTACTAGGTTAGAGTTCTTTGGGTCTGGTTGGGATCATTCAAGGGACAATCCCTAAAGATCTTCCCATGTTGGTGGCATTTACTACACTAAAAAGGAGCATGTTTGTAGTCTAGGATCTAAAACAAGTATCTATATTCTAACTCTATGGAAATGGCTTCCAGAAGGGATCTAAAGATGTTTATGTAGACATAGATTCTAGCATAGGAGGCTTAGAAACCCTGTCTTGTTTTCTATGAAAGGAAAACAAATTTTCCAAGATTGTTTCAAATGTCTTGTAGAGTTTTTGGATCCCAATATTCATATGGCAAGGAGTACATGTGGATCCAAATGGGAGCCCAAGAGAAATATTCTTTATTCTGATTAAACCTGGCTATCCATTATCGCATGTAAAGACTAGTTGAATTGAAGAAGTAGGGATCGCCTTTAATGACCTCTTTTAGGTCTACTTGGTGAGTGAAGATCACCATGAAGAATAGCTTGGATTCAAGATTGATGTCATAATCTACATTAGCTTTCCAACTCGGTGCAATCTAGTGCAGGAGGGCCTTTTGATTGGGCTAGATCCCAATGAAGCTTTAGATTAGGGTTTTGTCTTACATGAACTAGATATTTTCGTTAAGTAAAGTCAAGGGAACATGGATTCATGAGATCTCCAATGATTTCATGAGGCATGTGCTAGTATTTCCTTATGAGAGGTTGAAAATTGTTTTGGCTCTGCATAGGTTGATGAAACCACAAGGATTGCATCAATTGACTTGGAGTTTTATGTATCAACCTTTGCAAAGTTTGGTAGGCTCGAAGAGAGTCTAGGGTCGGTTTCATTATGCTGGTCGAGATGCCAAGGGAGGATGGAGGGACTAGCGCCCCCCCCCCCCCGCCCCCCCAAGAGTCGACATGGTAGCTGGGGATCAGATGCAGATGAAGATTAGGGTTCTTAAAGAAGGATGAGATACATGGATTAAGGTTCGAAGGAGGGCGAGGTTACATAGTTCATGGACCACCTTTGATAGAATTCCATGTAAATATGATATCACATGTGTCATATTGATACGATAATCATGAGAAAAATGGCATTTATGAGGTTGTGGTTCAGAAAGCAATCTTGCTTGATTCTAAATTTTTGCATTATTTAAAGAGAGGGCCATAAAATACAAATTTGATAGTTTAAATCAATTTTCAATTGAAATATTTATATGTTTATATAAAAACACAAAATTGAAGTTTTTATATAAGTTACTTGCAATTAATTAATTTAAATAAATTATAATAAATGTAGTTATAAGTTAAACCACTAATAAATATTAATAGGTATCAATTCACTATAAATGTAAACCACTCTTTTCATGATATATCTCATATAAAATTTATAGAGAATATTTTTCCGTAAAAATCACATCTTATTTCATTTGTCAATGCATTTCGAACCAACAAGTGTGGTTCATCGTCAGGACAAGTTGAAGAACTAGACCATCGCAACACTTTAAATAAAGAAAGCATATCATCCAACGACTATCTTTGACCAAGAAACGACTATATTTGACCAAGAAACAACTATATTTGACCGGGAAATTGTACTTGACCGAGGGATAGGGAAATTCAATTAATTCAAAATTTAGTTTTGTTAAATTATACTAAATTAAATTTAACTGTTTATATTTAAACTAATAATATATTAATTATTATTATGAAATTTATATAGAATAAATACCAACAAATATTATTAAATAAATTAAATCTATTTGTTAAGGGCTAAAAATCATTATTTGAAGGTTATTTGTTCAAGAATTCTTATTCAATTTATGTTAAAGTTATAATGGGATCAAATTTTATGTAAAGGTGAAGCCTATTAAATTCATTATTACACTATACCAATAATTACCTAAGGCTTAATTTAAATGATATAATTAATGAATATAAATAACAAATTTATTATAGATTAGTTATAAATTAATATTATTAAATGTTTGTTTGTTTGTTTTATGTTGTTGTTTTTGTTTTTTTTTTTTTTTTTTTAAGCATAACCTACCCAGTTAGTCCAATATTCATGCCAACTAATTTATATTAAAATTCAAATGGGATAATCGGCACCATTCTTTAAATTTTAATAATTCCGCTCTGCTAATCAATTAGGGCTTAAAAAGATTTTTTTTACCACCTATATAAATAAATAGCTTATTCTAATAAGAGAATAAGAAAGATTAAATTGATTGAAATCAATTATTAAAGACCCCATCGACCCCAAGGACATGAAAGGCGTCTATTTTATTCCTTGTTCCAATGGGACCTCCTATGTTAGTGAGATTGGGTGCTCTATTAATCAAAGTATTCATGAACACTCAGCGGACATAAAACATAGGAGGACCCGGTATTCCGCCTTGGCAGAACACGCTGATAAAACTAAGCATCACGTATGCATTGAGGAGGCTCGTGTTATTGCCAAGATTGCTCGTTTTCATCATCAAAAGCTTAGAGAGACCATAAAAATTGAAAAAGGGCCGAGAAATCTCAACAGGGATGACAGCTAGAAGATTAACAGATGTTAGATCCCTGCCCTTTCTTCCTAGCCGCTCCTTCCCCCGCCTTGTGCATTGTTCCATTGTTGGGATCTTCTCTCGACGTCCGGACCATGTGGTGTCCTTTTTCCTTCTCTTCTCTTTGATTTTAATAATAAATTTCAATTAATTTAATCTTTCTTGTTCTCTTATTAGAATAAGGTATTTATTTATATAGGTGGTAAAAAAAGTATTTTTAAGCCCTAATTAATTAGCATAGTGGAATTATTAATATAATATTTTTTACCATAATATAGAAAAATTTAAAGAATGGTGCCCATTATCCCATTTAAACTCTAATATAAATTAGTTGGCATGAATATTGGACTAACTGGGTAGGTTAGGCTTTGATAATCATTTTTTTTTTTGGATTTCATTTAATAATATTAATTTATAATTAATCTATAATAACCTATTAGCCCACGGGGCTTTGGATTGACGGTGAATGGGTGCGCTGTTAAGGCACTCCTTGTGATAGGTCACCGGTTCAAATCCCCGTGGGTGTGTAGGTTAGTCTTAACAAGAAAAAAAAAAAAAAAATCTATAATAACCTATTATCTATATTCATTAATTATATGAGTTAAATTAAGCCTTAGGTGATTATTGGTATAGTGTAATAATCAATTTAATAAGTTTCACCTTAACATAACATTTGATCCTATTATAACTTTAACATAAATTGAATAAGAATTCTTGAATAAATAACCTTAAAATAATGATTTTTAGCCCTTAACAAAAAAATTTAATTTATTTAATAATATTTGTTGGTATTTATTCTATATAAATTTAATAATAATAGTTAATCTATTATTAGTTTAAATATAAACAGTTAAATTTAATTTAATATAATTTAACAAAACTAACTTTTGAATTAATTGAATTTCCCTATCTCTCGATCCAGTGCAGTTTCCCAGTCAAATATAGTCATTTCCTGGTCAATTTCTCTTTTGATTTAAACTACTGCCATGGTCTGCCATGGTCTGGTTCTTCAACTTGCCCTGACGATGAACCACACTTGTTGGTTCGAAACCCGTGGACAAATGAAATAAGATGTGATTTTTAGCGAAAAATCTTCTCTATAAATTCGATATGGATCACGAAAGCCTAAATTTTGAAATATCTCATATTGCCAAAGATTAAAAAAATAAATAAAAAAATTTAAATTATAAAATTATTATTATTATTATTAAAATGAATTAATATATAAGTTAAACATAAAGATATTTAAAAAAAAATGTTTAAATTGGAAATAGACTTTGTAACAATAACATGGCTTATCAATGTATGGCATTGAATCTTCAAAAAATAACATGATTTAGTAATTCCACATATATAAGTTTGGCCTTAGTGAACATTAACCACCATCATCATCATCATCATAAAAACCCATAACTCATCAATGACACTTATTTATATGGGTTTTTTTTAATTAATTAATTTAATTAAAAACCTAAAAAATAAATAACCCCATATATATAGTTATTGATACATTTTACTTAGTAAAATAAATATATAATACATTTATAATTATGTGGATTGAAATAAAAACTATTTTTTTTTTCAGCCCACATAATTTGGGGAAATCACTCTTCAAGCCAGTATCCACGACGTTTACCAAGCGATCTCCAACACTGTATCAACATAATACACGTTGAGGCCCCCTCATCAATCACAGTCCTATGAACAGGTCTTTTTTTTACTAACAATGGGATCTGGAAAGCCATTTGATGAGGTAACCGAGGTGTACTATTTTCTAGATCGAAAATTATTAGGTTCGAGTCCTGAACGTCAACTGCTCCTATAGCCGACAATAGTAATTTACGCTGTGTTGGACATGATTGCAGCACTTCCAAAGCCGACATTGCTGAAGGTGAAATAGCTAAATCTTCAACAATGTTATAGTTCTGAGCCGCTCTCGCATGTGGATTGAAAGCTGACTTTCGAAGTATACCCTTGGCGGGCAGTTTGATTACTAAATTTGGGTTAGGTTTCTCGATTTGTAGTGGATCGGAACCGGGAGCTGAGGTTGATCGGTTAGAATGAGAAGATTTTGCTTCTTTACCATCAACAGGACTTTTACTTCCATAATCTTGCGATCGAGTCGCAATCCTAACATGGGACATCATCATTATGGGTTCCTCGGAGGCATTTGAGGAAGAACCTATCATCTTACTGTCTTGACTTGGAAATGGATCCTTCAAAACAACAGGAGTTTGGGAACCTTTGACAATCTTCGCAACCTCTGCGCGATTTGGGTAGTCTCTTGTAAAATGCTCTTCTTCACAAATGAGACAAGGATAACGAGGTTTTCGTTTCTCATCATTGGATTCCGCTTTTTCCAGTTTCTCTTTCGAATTTTTGTCTGTTTTATTTTTCTTCTTCCCTTTCTTCTTACCGCCAGATTTTGATTTGGCTGTAGATGACTCTACAACATGAATATCAGCGGAAATTTCCGTGGAAGACTCTCCTGTCGGGGCATCTGGCAAGTTTATGATAGGAGAAGAATTCTTGGAAGACTTCTTCTTACTTTTGGTATTAACTGTACCAATCATACTGTCAGCGGCATGAGACCCAGAAGGAGCTGCAGCGATTTGATTTGATTTGGGAAGGTCGGGAATTTTCTCGTGTAATGTACCTGACTGAGTATAAACTAAGTCAAGGTACTGTGCTTGAGCAATTACTTGCTCCTCAGTAACGACTCCGGCCTTAGCTACATCCTCAGTGATCTTCAGTAGTAAAGATTTTACAAACCATTCAGCTGAGATCTGATCCGGAATAAAAACCTTCACTAAACGCCGTCGACGTCTCCATTCATGAATGTGATCTGAAATGTAAGTGGACGTCGACTGCTTTAATGAAGTCAATAATTCCGTGCCATTGTCATATCTGACTGGCAACTGAAAATGCATTAAAAACGAAGTAGCTAACAGACTAAAGTTATAAAAAGTGCCTCGCGGTAGCTCAATGTACCACTTGGCCGCAAGACCAATTAGAGTGCACAAGAAAAGCCTCAAACAGATTGAATCATCTGAAATGGAGTTAGACGCACACCAGAGGTGATAAGTCATCACATGGTTCGACGGGTCCTCTCCTGATTTGCCTTCAAACTTGGGAATATCACTAGGCAACTTATTCGGCATTTGCGGCCAAAACGGAAGATAGTTAATTGGATCGTTCGTTAGGCGCGACAAATCAGGCAAGTCCAAAGTTGCGATAAACGGTAACTGATGATTAGGATCCCTAAAACTCTGGGTCATGAGACCAGCCCCAGGAGGAGGATATCTAGGATAACTAGGAATTGGAATTTCATTTGGGATATTATATCCTCCCGGAAAACCAGGATTAACCGGACCGTACTGGGGTTGTCGAGGTTGTTGATATGTATACCCAGGGTACGGTTGATACTGACAGAATGGCTGTTGCACAGCAGGATCGAATTGGTACTGTCCCTGTTACGGTTGATAAGTAAATTGAGGTTGACTTATGACAACCGTACTTGGACCAGGTTGTCCTACAGGCATCTGAACCGTAGTTTGGATTGTGGGTCCAGACTGAGGTAAAGATGTCTGAGGAGTTGATACAGGAACAGTAGAAACTGGAGCTGCCGATACTCCAGAAGTAGGTGGGGTAGATTGAACAGATGTTGCAGCAGTTGTAGCAGCCATTTGAGGTGGAGTACGAGGCGTACTAGGCCCAGGCTGAGAAACTACAGAAGGTGCAGAAGTTTGAATAATAGACTAGACCGGTTGCTGGGGTGAACCAGAAACTAAGGGTTGTCCAGTTTGAGATGACAACTGCACATTCGGTTGCAAGACCTGTTGAGATTGAGATGGATCCCACACTAAGTTCATTCCGGGGTACGGACCCATAACAGGTTGAGAATATTGAGGACCATAACCAGGTTGAGGGTAGGGTTGATAATTCAACGGTACATTTCCAGATCCTTGAACATATGACTGACCGGAAGGTGGTTGGTAACCTTGGGTTGGGTACTGACCTTGGGGTTGATAACCCTGAGGCACGTACTGATACTGGGGTTGACCTTGAGGTACATATTGATACTGGGGTTGGCCTTGAGGTACATATTGAGTCTGGGGTTGACCTTGAGGAACGTACTGTCCCGTAGGTATGTACTGTCCTTGAGGTTGCCCCCCAGGCGCAAATTGTGTACCTTGAGGTTTCCCCCCAGGTGATACTTGAGGATTTTTAGGCTGCCCCCCAGGCGGTAACGGGCCACCTTGAGGTTGAGGATTAGGAATAGCACCTGACATCATGAGAATATCTTCTACACTCAACGGCTTAGTACCATTATTTCCAGTTAATAACCCTTGTTCAATGGGTTGAGGAGATGCTCCTGCAAAAGTACCAGAAAGTGACTGATACCCAGAGGGAATAGAAGGACCGCCGTACAAAAAGGTTTCTGGCGATTGAGAAAACATGGACAACTGTCTCGACATATTTAACGGGGGATAGTAACCTCTAGGTGTTGGGTGATAAGGAATACGAGGTGGTGAAAAACTTAGACCCGGGTTTTCCAAAAAATTAGTCAATGAAAGATACCAAGCACTGCTCCTAGGTGGATTGTAAAAGATCGATTCACGCTCCCTAAGCTCTATAACGGGTTGATTTTCAGGGATAGGGATGCCTACTTCTTCTTCTGGAGTAGCAAGTTCTTCAATAGTTATAAGTCCAGAAGGAAGATTTTGGGTAATTACTCTTTCTACCCTAGGTGAACCAGGACCACTAGAAGTTGGAGAGGCAAACCCCGATGTCGGAGTAGCAGCAAATTCACTTTCAGGTTCAGATATTTCAGGTTCTTCACCTATATCACTAGTAGATGAAAAACTACCAGTAACTTTGGAAACAGACACCGATTGCGGATTATAATCTGCTACTAAAGCTTTATAATCAGGATGTACCACTAAAGAAGACTCTCCTTCTTCAGGTGACCCAACTCTACTGTCTCTAGGAGTTACCAGGGCTCGTAGCCCTTCAGGCTGGCTCAGTGAAAACTCAGGAGGTTCGCCTCGAAGTCTACGGGACTTCCTCAGTAATTCAGCCACGATTAAATATTTTAACTACTTCACACGCAAACAAAGTAAAATCTCAATGAAAACCACCTAAAGTCTCTAAATAACCAAACAAATTTGAATCACACGCCTAAAGAATCTAGGAGATCAAACCACACACAAATAGTAACTTTACGTATTGAAAACACTAGTTGGTGATGAAATCCAACGTCGCAAAGTTCAATACAGAAATGGTGGTTGGAACAGTTACCCCGGCAACCTGCTTAATGAATAGACTGGCACAAGTTCCTCCACTAAAACCATCTCGAGTGAAGAGAACCCCCCAAAAAATCCAAGTGAGTCTAGCCGACGTCTGCTCCAGGTACAGTGGGATCTTCCCACCACTGTCACCTTTGGAAGAATCCTATAGAATATGGTCACTATGGTTACCAACGGCAACAAATATACCTGGGGGAACAGTCTACGATCCGATACGCACGCAAGGGTAGAGTAACAAGCTCAATCCCCTTGAAGGCTCCTTGAGATAATCCAAGGTTTACCAACAACTGACCCCAGGCTCCTCGACAATGGTTAATCCGAGGTTTACCGTTTTTAAGACGTGAATATCTGGCGTCATTCCCAATGAGGAAGGATTGATTCCCACACTGGTTCGGACACGATCTCGTGCTTCTCCTTTAAGAGGAGCTTTCCCAGAGCATAAATGCAACAATTAGATTTGGTCCTACCGCAAGATACAGCTACTTGTTTGTTTTACTGTCTTGGAGAGTTAATTACAACCTATTCCAAGACACTAGCCTAAGCTATGTTGGTGTAGTAGAGCCCTAGAAACAAAAAGATTACTAGATTGATTTTACTTTAAGCGTTATTTTTATTGGTTTTTCGTTAAGTCAAGAGGTGCGGAGATGAAACTCGTGGTGTGAAGACTCGACTCGAAATCACTAAAAAAATGCACTTAAGATGATTAAGCAATCTTTTCCCTTCAATGAATTTCTAGCTAGGAAAGAGTTTGAGAATGCAAATGCTTGTAAACACAAATCTTTCTTAACAAACAAATTAAAAGAAGAGCTTTTCGTCTTTTCCAATGCACTCAAAACGAGACAACTAGTTATATTCACAAAAATTTCCCTTTTCTTTTTCCAAACATTCAAATACTACAAAAACAAACTTTTTTCCAAAAGAGATTTTTATATTTTTATAAAACACTCAAAACTATTGACAAATCTAATCTTGAGATCTACAAACTATAAAAAACTAAAACTATTTGAAGTAAAAGCTTACAAGATTTTATTTTCAAGGATGTTTTACTTAGCGATAAGCACACTAAGGACTAATTTGTCCAGAATCACAAATCAGTCAAAAAACAACTAATCTTTTGTTTTCTTTTCTAAAAATGAAATCCAAACTTTTAACACAAGCTTTTCGAAATTTTGCAAAGAGAAAACACAAGATGGATTCCTCAACAAAGGTAGATTTTGCAAATGGTCAGACTCATAAGAAGGCCAGTAAAAACCAAGGTGATCTAAGGCTTCTACAACTTCTAAGCTCAGAGCTACTACAAGACCAAAAGAAAATCAAGCCCGATGTACAAAATTTCTAGGAATTTCACCTAAAACCCTAACACCAATGGAATCAACCTAAGGAAAGTTTCTGACAAGTCACACGCAGGTCTGGGCAGTGGCTAAAAACATATAAACAAAACCTAAACTGACTGAAAGAGAAAATTTCAAATTTTTCAAAATTTTGACAGGGTACGCAGGCACCCAGTTTATATAGGTGCGGTCCCACTCTGTATGTAAAGCAAAAGTGCGGATAAGTCCGCACTGTGCTACAAACAGAGGGTGTGGTCCTCTCCCAAAAGTATGAAAAACAAAAAATAATTTAAGATCGACTAAACCTACCCAGTTCCACACACAACAAGCTAAAAACAGAAACAAAAACACAGTTTCTCAGGTCAAAGTAAAAACAAGGAAAACAATCAAGTCCCCAGTGGAGTCGCCATTTTGTCACACGGAATGAGTCGATAATGCGGACACAACCGACCTCCCTAGTATCTAAAGATATCTAGTGACAAGCAAGCCAATCAAAAACTATCTTTCTCTAAATATGAAATTATAAACAAAGGCAAACAAGTGTTTTAGGCCTACCTTGGGTCCAATGCAAGTTTGTGGAAGTCTCGCTCCTTTGATCCAAATGAGCTCCCTTGTAGCGAATCTGCAAACACAAACAAGCAAACAAATTAAATAGCACCTGAAAAGCCAATATCATAAAGCATATCCATCATAATGATCAAGGAATTTATGAAACAAATGACATAAGACAATTTGTTGAGAAAAATGAATCTGATTGTATTAATTCAAATCAAAGAAGAACTTTACAACCTGTGCCTTGATGCTGTACAAGCTCCTCCCAGGGTCCAACAAGAAGTCTCCTCTACTTTGACAAGTTTCACTCACTTCCCAATGAAGCAAAAAGGTATGTGATCTCTCCTCTCAAGCTTAACTAGGAAGTCTTGATTTCACCAGCATTTACCCTCAAAAATGTTCAGCTTCTAACCTCTCTAGCAACCAGCCCAATGCCTGTATTTATAGTGCAATGGAGGGAAGTTACTAGGTCCTCCTTCAAAGGGATAAAGCCCTCCTTCAAAGGGATAGCTCCTTTAGTCAAGGGATTAGCTCCTTCTCTTTTGGGATGCATGAACCACATCAGAGCGAACAATCCACGTCAAAATTCCTTCTAGAATCATCTAGAATTAACCCAAAGTGAGTTTTTTATAATAAACTTGCGCCTTTTTGACTTTCACAGGGGTCCGCACCCACACCTTTACAGACAGAGCGGGCAGGTCCGCAGGTAACCTGAAAAAAGGGTGCGGGACCACAGGTAACAGTGAGAGAAAGTGCGGAACCAGAGCTTTATTGATTTTTAATGTCTTTCTCTCATTTTCAAGGCTTGACATGAAGAGCTGAGGTCTAAGACTTGCTTAGGAGGACAGTATAAGTGATGATAGACCCATACTGACTGCAAATATTCATGGTGACGATATTTTTGTGTAACACTCACTATGTAACAGAGGGAGATAGAGTGCTCGGCAAAGGGGTCAAATGAGTTTCCAAATGGCGTGGGAGGCAAAGGAAATTTCTCTCTTCCCACTAAGAATTTCTCCCCACCATCGATGCATTCCCAAATCTGCTGCACCATTGATCACATATGAATCCCAAGAGATACATCCACCATTTATTGGTTGCTTATCCATCGGTGAAGAAAGCTCCAGGTGGTAGGTGTTCATGCATGATTAGAAGTTTCGGGAGAGTTGGGGTACAATTAACCCTCGACCAAATTATTTTCCTCCGACGTTGAACATTAGACTATGCATATAATCATATCAAAACATTTAACTATGAACTATGCATACAATAGTGTAAAAGACATTAACAATGAACATCATATATCATTTCATAAAACATTAAATATGGAAAATGTAAGAGTGTGTTCAAAACTTACCAATGATTATGTATATTGGTAGCAAATGTTTACATAGTAAATTATTATGTTAAGTAGTTTTTTTTTTAGTTATGATGGCGGAAATGTTACAAGTGGTATTAGAGCTCAAGGTTCTACACTGACGTTCTGATTGGATGCCGTCAAATTTGTGTTGTGTGTGTGTTCACATAGTGTGAGAGAAAGGAAATATTATTATGAGAAGGAGAGGTGGAACTGCTTCTAGACCATTGGCAAGGCCCAACGTTGAGCCCAAGATGACACTGGTGGCTAGAACTAATCCTGAGCTATGGATTTTATTAGAGAAAAAAATCTCGTAACAGGGTTGCCGCAATGATGGAAACAATCCAACAACTTTATTCGGAAATGGAAACCCTTCAGACATAAAATGAATGCTTGGTACGAGAACAAGAATGCATTATTAAAAGTTTGGCAGATAGAAAGAACCATCAGAACTCAAAACCAAGCTCTGAAAATGGAAATTAGGTATAATCAAACTGAAGTAGAGAAGACACCATACTAGAAGGAAGCCAAACACAAGAATCTGAAGGGAAAAGGAAAACGCAAGGAAAAGAGTATGAAGACACTTCAAATAGTGGTGGACACAAAAATAAAAAGAAACGAAAAGTCGAATTGCAAGGCGAATTCAAGAAGATTGAACCTCCAAGTTATGAAGGGGAAGCTAAAGAATCTGCGAAATCTTGGTTGATAAATATAACTAAGTATTTCCAAATTTATGACTACGATGAAAATTTAAAAGCTCGGTTAGCTGCTTATTAGTTGCTAGGTAAGACTACCTTGTGGTGGGAGGAAGCGAAAGTGGTTCATGCTGTTAATGAGTTATCAATTAATTGGGAAGCATTCCATAAACACTTCAAAAATAAATATCCAATAGAGCAATTTTATGATGAAAAAGCTAAATAATTTCATGAACTAAGGTTGGGGCAACTCACTATGGATGAGAGTCTAGCTAAATTTACCTCTCTATTACACTATGTATTGTATTTACGAGAGGATAAAGCCAAGGTGCAAAGGTTCATTAGTAATTTGCTGATACATATGAAAGAATGTCTAGAGTTTGATTATCCAAAAACTATGGACGATGCTATAAGAAAAGCACGAACTTGTGATCAGTAGATGCAGAAAAAAGATAATGGTAAGAACTAGAGTGGCAAGAAAGGTCAAAAGACTATACATAATAGTACAAATTTCAGACCATGAAATTCTGGGAGCAGTTTAAAAGGGCAGCAAGGCAAAAATATGGAGAAAGTTCCACTGAAATTTTGATCTCAAAATGAAAGTAGAGCAATGGAATTGTCTACTAAATGTGAAGGAAATCAAGGATAGAAACCACCCCTGCAGTGTTGGGGTTGTGGAGGATCGCATTATGTTAAGAATTTACCTCACCGTGGAAGATTGGAACCAATAAATAATATACATGAGGCTTCAATGATGCGCGGGGTGGAGAGGAGCATGCTTAAGATTAATGTGGCCTTGGAAGATTGCCAGGAAAATTATCATCCCAACATGATTGAAATAGAAGGTAAGATGTCTAGTCATATTGTTTCAATTTTGATAGATCCAGGTGCCATTTTCAGTTACATAAGTCCTAGAATGGTAGAATTGTGTCAATTACAAACTCTAAAATTTAAAACCCCTTCGTTAGTTCAACTAGCCATAGGAGCCAAGAGATGAGTCGAGTCTAAAGTAGAAGACTTCTCCATCGACTTAGAAGATCAAAATATTAAGGTGAATTTGAATGTTTTCCCTTCGGGATCTTATGATGTTTAATAGGAATGGATTGGCTAGAGGCTCACTGGCCTTTGATGTACTATAAAGAGAAAATGGTGAGTTATTTGAACGAAGAAGGTATTAGGTGCGAACTCCAAGGGATTAAGAGAATGGTATAATTAAGACCAATCAGTGCTTCTCAGTTGGGAAAGTGTTTATGAAAATGATGTCACATTTATGCGGTAAAAGTGGGTTATGCTCAAATTAATGCAACAACAACAAACTAAACAAATCTACCAATCATTCAAGAATTCACAGATGTATTTCCAAAAGAAATATTGGGGCTACCACCAAAAAGGGATATTGAATTTACCATTGAGCTAATTCGAGGGGTTTCCCCAGTATCAAGAGCACCGTATAGGATGAGCATACTAGAGCTTACAAAATAAAAAATTCAGTTACAGGAGTTGCTCAATAAGAACTATATACGTCCCAGTGTATCTCCATGGGGAGCTCCGGTGTTTTTTGTTAAGAAGAAGGATGGCACCTTAAGGCTATGCATTGACTATCAACAGCTAAACACGTTGACTATAAAAAACAAGTATCCACTACCTAGAATTGACAATCTATTCGATTAGTTGAGGGGCACCAAGGTATTTTCGAAAATTGATTTACAGTCCAGATACCATCAAATTAGAATAAAAGATGAGGATATTTGTAAGAATACATTCAACACTCACTATGGACACTACGAGTTTATAGTCCTTCCCTTTGAACTAATGAATAACCCAACTACCTTTATGAGTCTTATGAATGAAAATTTTCATTCGTACCTTGGTAAATTTGTACTAATCCTTATAGACGATATTTTGATTTACTCTAAAAATTTGGAACAGCACCATAAGGATCTGTGAATTATGTTGCAAACCTTAAGGCAACACCATTTGTATGAAAAATACATCAAGTATGAATTTTACAAAGAACAAATACAATATCTTGGACACATTATCACACAGGAGGGTGTAGTGGTAGGTCCCGAGA
Organism: Pinus tabuliformis; assembly: GCA_031772625.1. NCBI lineage: Eukaryota > Viridiplantae > Streptophyta > Pinopsida > Pinales > Pinaceae > Pinus > Pinus tabuliformis. Next base: position 226,966,424 of record CM062820.1, on the reverse strand, counting down.
AAATCAAATCAATCATGGAATGGCCTGTCTTTCAGAATGTGGCATATATTCATTCTTTTCTGGGGTTGGACGGGTACTACCATTGCTTTACTGAAGGATTTTCCAAAGTAGCTTATCCTTTGAATTCATTGCAGAAAAAAAGGTAGAGCATTCAAGTGGTCAACAGAGTGTCAACAAAGTTTTGATCGGTTAAGGATTTTGCTCACTACTACACCCATTTTAAGAATAACAAACTCAAACAAAGAATTCTTAGTTTGTATGGATGCATGCCAAACCAGAATTGGGGGCGTATTGATGTAGGAGTGTCATGTGGTGGCATATGAGTCACGAAAATGAAAAGAACACGAAAAATGCTACTCGGCCTATGACTTAGAACTTACTGCATTAATTCATGCTTTAAAAGTTTTGCGGCATTATCTTCTAGGGAATAAATTCATCCTTATGACATACCACAGTAGTCTAACCAATTTATTTCATCAACCAAATTTGAATGCCCGCTAGGCATGGTGGACTGCATTTTTAAGCGAATTTAATTTTGATATTAAACATGTGAAAGGAAAGGAGAATCGAGTGGCTGACGCTTTAAGTCGGAAGTTAAATTGTATTTATGAAATTTCTGTAAGTAAAATAGAGTTTGATTTTTCAAATAAAATTAAGGAAGTTGCTCAAAAGGATCCATAATATCACTTTTTATGGCGACAAGCAGAACAAGAGAACAACTCTGAAAGGAAATTGGGTTATGAAGTCAATTAAAAGCATGTTGATTTATAGAAATCACATATATTTTCCAAATCAAGAAGTTATTAAAATGTTTATATTAAATGAATATCACAGAAATTTGTATACCACACACACTAAGTGCCAAAAATTAATTAGAGCTCTAAGGAAAAATTATTTATGGTCAGGCATGAAGTCTAAAACGACTCATTATCTAGCATAGTGGTTAGAATGTCAGCAAGTGAAAACAAACCATCAACACCCTGTAGGCTTACTTCACTCTCTGCCCATACTTGAGTGGAAGTGGGAGGTTGTGACATTAGGTTTTATCACTAGACTACCAAGGTCCAAAAGACATAATGACTCTATAATGGTGGTAGTATATAAATTAGGAAGGTTGCACACTTTATACCCATACAATCAACGTATAAGGCTGTACAAATTGTTGATATTTTTATGTGAGAAACCCCTGTAAATTTTACTTCTGCCTTTTGGAAACCCCTGTTTACTAATCTAGGCACTCAAATACAGTTTACTACCACTTATCACCGAAAAACAAATAAGAAAACCGAGAGAGTAAACCAGGTGCTGGAACACATGCTTAGGATGTGTGTGATGTAGCAACCAACAAAATGGGAGGAATATTTACACCTATTGGAATTTTCATCTAACAATAGCTATCATGCATCATTAAAATTGAGTCCATTATAGGTCTTATGTGGAAGGAGATGTAGAATACTTGGAAATTGGAATAGTCCAAAGGATAAGTTGATGCTAGGACTAGAGATGCTTAAAGACATGGAAGAAAATGTGAAAAATGTTAGGTACAATTTAAAGGCAGCCTAGGATTGACAAAAAGTTTATGCTAACCAATAGAGAACCTATCAATAATATCAAGTTGGGAAACATGTATATGTGAGGGTGAAGCCTAAGCAAAGTACTTATAGGTGGGGCGACTATTCCAAATTAGCCCGTTGATACTGCAGTCCATTCTAGATCATTACTAGAATTAGCCCAGTGGATTATCAATTGGCCTTACCTAGTTATACACGGGTGCACAATGTGTTTCATGTCTTTTTACTAAAAAAAATACATACATGACCCTATACACATTATCCATTGGCAGGACTTGCAGGTAGTGGAAATAAATTTATGTTAAAACAATTTGTTATAAGTATCAGCTCAAGAATTAATAACAATGATGTTTGATGACAGGTCAAATCGGACAGGGAATTCCTGGTCTAACCCTTGCATATGATTGATTGAAGAGAAACAACATTGCAGAAGTGAGTTATCCCCCAGGTTAAGGTGCAATGGCAACACTTTAGCCTGGAAGAGGCTACCTGGGACTCTGAACAATTTATGTGAGAAGTGTACCCAAGCCTATTGCGAAGAGAATAAAATGCTAGGGACGGTGTTTCCCTCAGGGGGGGGGGGGGAGATGTAATGCCCTTCTCGCTTAGAATAATTTTCTGAAATTACCTCATTTTACTTTATTTTATTTACTTTACTGCAGTTAAACCAATATTAAGATGTGATGTAATTAATGTGAAGTTATAGGCAGTTGTGTTAAATAAATAAATAAAAATATTTCATAAAAAATAAGCAGCCAAGAGCCATAGGGAGAGAATGAAAAGAAAATATTTCATATTTGGAAACAGTTTTGAAAAAACAGTTATGGGTTGGTGGTTACCTACCCAACTTCCATCTTTAGGAAAACCCACAGAAAAATGAAAAGGGGGAAACCAAGAGGTTTTTCAATACCTAAGGAGAGAGAGAGAAGCACGAGAATGGAATGAGAATGATGCTGATGGGAAGACATGGAAAAAAAAATTAAGTCCTGTTGTGGCTAGCAACAACCCCCCTTCTTATTTAGTTTTATCACTACTACTAAATAAGTGGGGACCCCTATTCAAAAATTTAAAAAATAGATTGATGCTTGTATTTCCTTTTTAATAAAACTTACTATCATAAACTTAGGAGAATACCCTCGAAAAATCCAAAAGACTTAAGTTTTATGATAAGTTAGAATAAAATCACTCCTTAAAGCGCGTCACATCGAAAAAAGGGTAATGGATGCCTTCCTACAAGCGGAATTCTAAGATTGCGAAATCACGATGCGAAACTACGCACTAAAAACATTCATCGCATTGCATGCCTCAAATATCACTTACGCTAAAATGCCTTAAACCACCGATATGTGATGGCGCATATCGCAAATCACATTTCGCGGAAAACACATTAATGGATGATTGTCATACGCTACAAACTAGCGATATTGCAATTTTGCGATCTGCGATATTGCGAAGCAAATTGGAAAATCACCCCATCGCAGATCTATAGGGCTGGCCGTTCGAAAAATATTTTTCCATAAACCGAGGCCCAGTTATGCGCGTTAATGTTAATCAATGAGTTAGTTGGCAATCATTAATGAAATATGGTTTTGATCTGATCAAAGAGCCATTTCACGTAAGGTGGTATATTTTATATGTTTTCCGCATTTAAAGCTTTCCCATCACCTTTTTCTTATCATTATTCTCACCTCATTTGTAAACTGCAGGAGTGAAGAGCAGAGAAGTATACATAGCAGTGTTCAGGATATTATGGGAAAGAAGGGTAAAGCTCTGAGTTCGGAAGGTAAAGAAATGACACCCTTATAAACAGACACCACCTGTAACAAAGATGCCGATATTACTACTTGGGAAGGCATGTACAGTCTACTCGAGGAAGAAAATCCCAAAATGATGGAGGTTACAGCTACTGTAGGCTCACACGGGTCTTCCGAGGCATCTATTACAGAACTAGCATGTTCGTTCTTACACAAGATAGCGGTGAGGCCCAAAATTCTCCCATACACTGACATGGTTAAATGGGTACTAGATAGTGCTGATGTCACAAATAGACAATTTAAGACTCAGGGTCAAGAACTCATGGAGTCATTATTTCCACAAAATTTAAGCTTTATATGTTCTAACAAAAAGTGCACAAGAGGCAAAAATCGCACCAGGGAAGCCCTGATCGAGAAACGAAGGCAATTTCTGATGTGTGATTAGCGCCTAGCACATCGCTAGGCAAAACCCCTCTAGATGGAAAGCCTCTAATCGCTCAGTCGCCTGTAAGCCTGGAAATTTGTAGGAAAAAGTGCTAAAGGTGAAAAGCAAAACTTGAACTCTAAAACCAGTGGTATTTATCAGAGATATCCTCAAGTGGTATGTAAATATGTACAGCAACTGCAGACAAGCTAGAGACAGAAGGATAAGAAAGGGCAGAGTCAATCAAAAGGTTAACCAGGTTGAATTGGGATTCTTACTGGGCGTACTTGGTAAAACCACACATCCAGTGCATGACTCTCAAATGTATCATCAATTCTGCCAAGAAGATGGCGCCAGCACTTGCCGATTCCGTTTTCGCAGGACAACTAAAGTCGGAAGTCGGCGAGCCAACTCTCCTCAAGCAAATGCTGAACGCTTGCGATTACAAGGAATTGATACACAGATAGTTAGTTTTAGTTTTAAATTCAGTTTTAGTTTTAATTTTGATTTATTTTTGCCTGAAATGAGGATGGTCATTTAAACCGCATCCTACATTTTTGTAATAAATTATTTTTAGATTTAGTTAGTAGTATTTAAACCCTTCTCATGCATTTAGAGAAGGGTCTAGAAATTTGTCAAAAACTTGTCCTCAGAACATGCACTTTTGCACCCTCTGAGGAGGTTTTGATGAATGAATGGAACAGGATTTATTGATATCTACGTTTAATATCTACTACTGATGTTGCACTGTTGTACTCTTAGTGGATGTTGAATTAAGAAGAGATAAATCATTATTGCTTGAAGCTCATGAGTAGAACTAGTTATAAATGGTACTTTTATCTCTTAACTATTTCTGCCTATGTGTTAAAGTGATATTCATGTTCAGTTATTTATATATGAATGCGTGAATGCTTGAGTTATCATTTGGCAATTTTGTACGGTGATAGCTATTTATTTTTGCTTAATATATGAGTAGCTTATTATGCGATATGTTTTTCACAATTGTTTCGTCTAACTTCTTATATGAAATGGTTTATCTTTATTGAATTCTTTTCTTATAGCAGTTGAATGATCTTTATTACCAATTTTCATTTGAAATCATTTTAGATCGCATAACGGAAAGATTACATCCTGGATTAGTTTAGAATTTAGATATTTTTGTTTATTAGAATACAATTGCATATTGTTAGATTAGATTTAGAATAAAAGAATTTTACTTAGGAATTATTAGAAAGGAAATATCAATTCTCAACACACACACACATATATTGGGAAATTGGTCCCATATCCCTAGTCGGACCCACTATACCAAACAGAAAAGGAGCCGCTAACCAAGGTCTAGACTGGGTGGGTATCCCCCTCGTTGTAGACCCGATTTTTGGGGCTTCAACATATTTGGCACTAGAAGGAGGGCCCCGAACTGTGAATGTAAAGTAAGTCTAAATCTAAATACCATTTTGAGAGTAAATCGCCCTCACCATCTCCCCCGACTTCTCCATTGCACTTAGAATCTTTAAATCTTGAGCAAGAAGTCAAAAGAACAATAACCACTGCCACAAACCTGAACATTTAAGAGAAATCTACTATTGAACCTCCTAAAGTGGAATCTTTTATCCATAAACTTCAATGATTTTCTATATCACCTCAAAGATCTGATAAACCTCAAGGCAGTGTGACTTCGCAATATAACCCTGTTCATCCTCTCACCAAATTAAAGAGTGAAAAGTTTGGTATTGAGCCAACTGAGTTACCTCTACCTACAAGGAAGAGAGCAAGGAAATCACCTAAAGGGTCTGATAGCGAGACTCTTTCGTCATCATCATCCATCTCAACCTCTTCACCGCGAAGTCAACCATCCACCCCTCCACTTCAGATTATTGTCCACCAGTCCACTGGAACTTCAACATCTCCTTCTCAATCCTCTGGAACTATAATATCCTCATCTTCCCAAACACAGGGATCATCTTCTGCGCTTTCCTCTGTTAGTAGTTCAGCGATGGCCCAATCTCCATGGAATAACCTAGGGGCAGTCTTAATGCCGGTGCCCTTGAGTCAAATACCAGCCCATCCTGAAAAATGGCCGCCTAAGTTTAATCCTGAAGCAGGCATGCTAGTGGAAGAACATATAAACAACTTTATGTTATCTATAAATATCCATGGAGTTACTAATGAAGACACTGTTGTTCGACTCTTTCCTTACACTTTGCAAGGAGCAGCAGGATCATGGTATTTCTCATTACCATCCGGATCTATCACTAGTTGGGATATCTTCCAAGAACAATTCTTGACTAAGTTCGGTGATGACAGGTCTACCGCGACATTGATCAACGACCTGTGTAACCTTAGGGCTGAGTCAAAGGAACCTATCAAAGATTTTAACTCATGTTTCAATAAACTGTTGAACAAAATTCCTACTGCTTCCAAGCCTAGCGAAGAAGTGCGAAGTGAATGGCACATCTCTGCTTTACCATCAAACATAGCAATCTTCGTTGATAGGGCTAATAAAACAACTTTAGCTGATAATATGAAGGAAGCAATAGTGGTAGAGAAATGTATCATAGCCTTAGAAAAGAATAACACTGTAGATGAATGAAAATATAAGAATGTTACTTTTAAGGAAGATCCCAAGAAAAAACAATTGAAAGATCCATTTGATTTAGAAGGATTGCAGAAAGTTTTGAAAACCATGTCTAACGAAATGGTTGACATTAAGAAACAAGTGGCAGAGACTTCTTCTAAAAAGTCGTACAAGCCTTATAGAAGAAATCCATCGACTAATTCAAAGCCTCCCAATGCTATTACGAATGCTAAATCAGAAGAAGAAGAAGAGGAAATTGCTACTGAAGAACCTACCGATGAAGAAGAAGTTGTAGAGGTACAAGGTATGTGGGATTTCATCCTCCCAGATGAAGAGGATCAAGAGGCATCACCGGTTAGTACTCGAAGTAGAAATCAACTCGAGCCTCCTCAACCTACTCCTAAGCCAAAGAGCACAAGCTCAATGCCTAAGGATAAAGTCCCAGCCAAGAAAATGACACCCAAAGTGACTCAAACAAGCCCAGTCCAAACAAATTCACCAACTCTGTTAGAGTCAGTCCTTACAGCCCTCCGTCAGAGATCTTTTTGGTTTTGCATATCATTTTTAGGTGTCTCGCTCGTTCCGCTTCGTTGCATTTCGCTAGGGGCATGCCATTGACTGACGAGGGGGTCTGGTTGTCTTGTGTTTCCTCATGCTTGTCCCTACAGGATTAGTCAAAAATTTCTCAAAAATCACCGAGATACATGATCATTTCATTCATCGTCATAAAAGATTAGTTTCGTTAACAAATCTTTAGTCCTAGAGTCTAGGTTTGTTAGTCCTTTGCATACACATAATAAAAGCCCGCAGGCCATGAGGATTGGTTTAAAAACATTCTCATTTAATTTTTTTAGAAAGCATTTAAAACATTTTTAGTCCAAAAACTCTGTTTTGGAACTAAAAATTGTTATTGTAAATAATTGTATTTGTTTTATCTCAAAAGGTTTCAGAGCAAGCCTCTGTTCTTCTCCAAAGCCAAAATGCCAGATCCCTACAAAAATCAACAAAATATGATCAGTCCAAACCTCAGAAAAGCAAGAGAAAATCAAAAAGCAGTATTGTATTAAAAGACCAAAGATGTCAAAGTGCCAAACATTGTAAAGTGGGTTATTCAATCAATTTAAATCAAATCAGATTTGGTGAGATATTTTGTTTGCATATAAAAAGGGAAAACAAGTCCATTTGTTCACAAATTCCCAAGGCAAAATCGTGTTTAAGTGTTTGAAGGCCGAAACCGTGATTGCATACCCGTGGACAGCGTTGGAGGTGTGCGCTACGCGTTGGAGGTGTGCGCTACGCACTGAGGTGGGCGCTACGCATTGGGCCTCACTGGCCAGTGTAAAAATACACAGGCGCTATGCACTGAGGTGTGCGCTACGCGTTGGGTTTGGGCGCTACGCACTCAGTCACAGCACCAAATTTTTTTGTGTTCATGCGACCAGATCTTATCAAATCGCCTCCAAATCTTGCAAGTAGGTGTTTCATGGTCGCTCAGTCAATTTGAAATTGTTTGTAGTGTGTTTGAGGGGAAATGTGATGCATTGGGTGTAAAAAAAATAAAAATGAAACCCTAGGCTCATACCAAAATCATTCTTTAGGGTTTTAAAGGACATGTGGGTGACTGGTGAAGATTTTTCTATTCTCCCTTGGTGAAACATAGCTCCATACTCATTTGTAAGATTTTAGCCAACATCACAAAGGGTACACTTCATACTTTTGTCCATTTGTCAAAACTGTCCTTGTGATCAAAACAGTGACTGTTTCATGCCCAATACACTGAAACAGAGTATTACCATTATGGCATAATTCTTATGATGCTTCGGTTAGCTTTTGAGTATGCATTGAAATTGTGATTTCACCACACCTACAACATACATATTGCAGACATCCTACATATTGCAGACATTGTGTTTTCAAAGCCATGTCAGACACAGATTCAGTTTATGAGCAGGAGAATGACAGTGATTCCACAACAGAGGGTAATGTGCCATGGAGACCTCGCAGAGGTGGCAAAGGTGGTAAGCATCTCAGGGAAGAGCCTACTTCTTTGGTTCAATTGCAGGCTCGCCCACTTGCAATGGATTGTTTTCGTCGTCATTCATGCTATCACTATTGTGAGTTAATTTCACAAATCCAGCATCATCGTGAACTAGCTCGTTTGTTTGTTCTACATTTACATGATGGCCATGTAAACCTCGCCGGAGTTGATTTCATTTTGTCACCAGAGACTATTGCAGAGGCCACTGGGATACCAAATATTGGAGAGCAATGGAATAAGCGTCAGTAGCTAGAGAAATCCTATTATGAGCCATACATCAAACCTGGGTATATGAGGCACTTGAGCAGGGTTTTTCCTTTCCAATACCTGAATGATCAGTTTGCACCTTTGATGAAACTCATCATTCGGTATTTCAGTTGTGAGGGTAGATTCTCGCGTCTTTATGCGTACCATGTCCGTTTGTTGATGCATTTTACAAGGGTACATCTGATGAACATTCCATACTTCATGTTTCGCAACATAGAGAGGATGGTTGTTTTAGTACAAAGGAAGACTCCAACACAGCAGCATAGAAGTATTTATCATTATGCGCTGATCAAGATCGTAGTGGTTCATCAGTTGGCACAGCAGGGCATTACTTGGGAGGATTTTATTTCTCGTGACTTTTTCACAGCGCCACAGCCACCTCCAGAGATAGTTCATGATGAGGGAGAGCCTTCACATCAGTTTGACATTCCTGAGATCGAGCATGTCAATGCTCCAGCATATGTGACATATCAGCGAGGCCACAGGGCCTTATTTGCAGCTACACGATGAGTACTATCTCCACATAGTGTGGAAGGGGTCTCGCCTTCTTCTTCAGTACAGGTACAGGTTCAGGACAGAGGTAAGAGGTTAATTTATGAGGAGGGCCATTCAGGTGGTTATGATGTTGATGTTGCATTGAGTGATGAGGATAGGAGCTCTCCTAGCTCGAAGCTGAAAGAGATCATCCAAGAACAGAAGGTCCAGATTGATAGCTTGAATGAGAAGTTACTGAAGGCAGAATGTCTGATCAAATACCTAGAGCAGCGCAATAAACAGCTAGAGGATGAGCATACACTTATAGAGCTGCGACAAATCCGTGAAGACCGAAGGTTGGCCCGAAAAAGACCTGGTGATTTGACACCTGTTGCACGGCAATTTTGGCTTGAGAAAGTCAATCAACATCTGGAGGAGTTGTTGGCGAAGGCCAATAGAGACAAAGACATGCTTCATCACATGAAAAATCATTATTGGGCTCGCATGCACGTCGGCAAAGCAAAAATAAAAATTTTGAAAAGGAGGTTGAGCCAAGCACTAAAACGGCGAAAGAGGCCGGATCCACTTCGAGCTTTGGCCGAGGCTTTGCTGGCTGAGCATAATACATGATGGAGGGTCTTCACTCCGAATTTGAGCAAATTCGGAGAAATTTTTGTCATTTTGAAATTTTTGGGCCCAAAAACAGTTTTTTCCGCTCTATGGGTAGCGCGTCGGTGCGCTCGCTTTTGATTGGGACACTTGCTGGAGAAAAACTTTATATTTTTGGGTTTGTCATGGTAAGTTATACATGCTCAATTATTTCCGAGGCATTTTATCAAGTTTTGGATGATCAAAAGGCCTAAAAACACCATGAAAACCACCTTGCTGCCACCTTTTGCAACAGCAGGAAGTACTTCTGGGAGAATGCAAGTTTTAGGGGGAAAATGAGCTCCAAATTGGGAAATTCCACTTGGGCTGGATAGTAGACATCCAGAGCTTTCCAACCAGCTATTGTGAGCTTGATTTCAATGTCAGGAAGTGCCCCAAAAACAGGCTGAAAGGTGCGCTATGCATAGGGATCAGGGCGCTACTCATTGAGGTTTTTGGTCCAGTTTTCATCCTCCAGCTTAGGAATTCGGCCAGTTTTCACCAGTTTCACTCCTTGATGTGATTTTTGACCCAAAATGATGTAATTTGATGTGTATAAGGTAACATGGCACTTATCTACCTTCTTCTAGATGGTTCATTCACAAATTAGCAAGAAATTAATGTAATGAATCAGTTTCCTTCTTTCTAGAGGTAGGTTGTTTTGGTCACCTAGATTCTTGCTCCATGTTTAGAATTTGTTCAAACTGCTCCTAGAAGGAGGAGCTCGACCCCTAGAGGTTAGGGAATGAGGTTATCTTGATCTATATATGTAAATTTTCAGTCAGTAGCACAGGTTGGACTCTTGGGAAGATTTTGGCACACTATTGTACATATTTTTCATATTTTGGCTAAGGAAAGATCAGAGGTTTTGCAGCACCTGTTGGGATTCTTATGGCTTTCAGTTCTTGATGGTGTTATCTCTCATTTATTGTAAGTTTACTCATGTTTAAATGTATGCCATTCCCTTCTTATGCTTCTGAAATTAAATGAATGAGTAAATGAGGTTGAAATCATTGTTTACAGTGCTCTTCCTTTAAATTTGTTTAGTTTTACATGTTTTCGCCAGTTTGGAGAGGATCCATGTTCTCCTTTGCCCTCTACAGCTCCTTGTCGTTCTGATCTGCCCATTCACCTGATCAAAGGCATCAAGACTATTGCCTACCTCGCCCCAATTCGAATTCTGCAAAGATTTGACCTTAATCCCCGCACCCAAAATTGGTTTTTCCGTTTCTCCAACAAAAATAAAAAACTCAAAAATCTAAATCAAACTTTCTTATCTCTTTACTAGCCTAAAATTAGTATTAAATTTGAGTCATCTCAGCCCTTTTGAAGACCTTTTGCCGAGATATACCCGGAGAGAGCCCTCTCCTATCCTTGTAGGGCTAGCTATGAGGCTGAGCTTGGTTTGATGTTGCCTTGAGTTTTGCCTTCCTCAGCCTGAGGCAGATTCGAGCGCTAACAAACTCCATCTAAAACATTGATTGTTTCAGATGAAATGGAGTATAATATCATAGAAGACATGAAGAAGACTAGGGCTAACATCACTTTTTATGAATTGAGCAAGTTAAAACATCAGCAAAAGGTACTTTTGAAAGAATTACATGCAGTACCAGTTGCACCTCTGCCCGCTGCAATAATATCTCAAGCTTCCCATGAGATGGGAAGACCTCCAACTAACGTGATTAATAAAGTTGAACCAAACGATATCGCTTTAATTGGAGGAAGGTCGTGATCTCATACTCCCCCATTTCTTCTTACTTATGAAGTTTTCAACAAAAATTTGAATAATTGTTTAGTTGATTCTGGAGCTTCATCTAATATCTTACCTAAGTCAATATGTGCAAAGTTGAATGTTCAACCTCAAAAATCTGTTGTGCGCATAGTTCAGTTGGATCGGTCGCAAGTTGAAGTGATCGGCGAATTAAATCAAGTTACCATAAGGCTGTCATCTAATCCAAAGGTATGTCAAGTTATCGACATTTTAGTTGCAGATATTCCAGAATTTTATGGCTTAATTCTTAGCAGAGATTGGTTAGAAAAACTTCATGGATAATTTGCAACTGATTGGTCGCATATGTGGCTCCTTTACAATGGTAAACCAAATCAAATAAAGGTTGAGCGAGAAAGACATTAAAAATACATAGTAACAGAATTGGAAGGAGAAAATGAACCGGTAGCATACAGCAACAATATTATTGGCAACTATTTTGTTGATTCTTTCTTAGGAAATTTTGATGCGCATACTTCACCTTACTTAGAACACTCTATTTTATCTCAAGTAGAAAATTTTTCTCAAACAGATAATTCTAAATGTATTAATTTTATAGATAGTGCTGTAAATAAATCTTTATTTTGGAAGATATTTTTTTACAGTTCCAAGTCGAATGAAGGAGCAGGAGTAGGATGCGTACTAATCAGTCCAGAGGGAAACAAAACGATACTAACTTGTAGACTCGAGTTCAACTACACCAATAATACTACAAAATATGAGGCTTTAGTCCAACGATTATACAAAGCAATCGGATTAGACATCAAATATCTACAAGTCTTCAAAGACTCTAAAATTGTTATCAGACAGGTACGAAATACTATACATTGTCTATCAGGTCATTTAAAGCATTACTAATCTTTAGTTCAAGATCTAACTGAACATTTTATAGCATTCAATATTACATCAATTCCTAGACTCCAGAATGCTAGTGCTGACCTCTTGGCAAACGTAGCTTCCAATCTCATTCCCTCAGAAGACTATAGCCCTGATAGATTTTCAATCGAATTAACTTTTAGACCCTCAATTCCTAATAATATTACCAATTAGAGAATTTTCAACGATGATCCTAATATTGTAAGATTCCTCACATTAGAGGGATCTTACACCAATCAGATAATTGATGAGGACCAACATGATAGACAATTGCAACAATATAGCACTAATAATGCTATGCCAAAGTCAGTAGTCAAATTAGAAGATCTATATGATTTGAAAGATCGATTCAAGAGATCTACCAATTCAAAACTTCAAAGTTCAACTATGAACTATGAATTAGTAAATCTAGGAACTGATTCCAAGCCACAGAATATCAACCTAAGCCTTGGCCTAGCTCTTGAAGAAAAATTAGCGTATGTTTGTCTCTTGAAACAATGCAAAAGTGTCTTTGCTTGGAACTACGATGAACTTAAGACTTACGACACTTCCATCATCCAACATACTATCACAATGATAAATGATGAAAAACCTGTCAAGCAAAAGCTGGGAAAGATCCATCCTCATCTAGAAAACCAGATCAAATCTGAGCTCAATAAGTTATTGAAAGCCAAAATCATTTTTCCCATTCGACATTCTAAATGGGTTTCCAACATGGTTCCCGTTAGAAAGAAAAACAGAGACATTAGAATTTTCATTGACTTTCGAAATCTTAACAAAGCCTGCCAAAAAGATAATTTTCCTTTGCCTCCCATGGAGCGAATATTGTAGGCAGTTGCAGGATCAGAATTAATGTCCTTCTTGGATGGTTTCTCCAGCTACAACCAAGTGTTGGTCCATCCCGATGATCAATTAAAGACCACGTTCAGAACCAAATGGGGTACTTATGCATATCAAAAGATGCCTTTTGGTCTGATCAACGCTGGTGCCACATTTCAAAGGGCCATGGACATCGCATTTAAGGGATTAGTAAACAAATCAGTAGTAATCTACTTGGATGATATAACTGTATATTCCAAGAAACGAGGCAATCATCTCAGAGATTTAAAACAGATCTTCCAACGTTGTCAAAGGTATGGAATTTCACTTAACCCAAAAAAGTCCTTTTTTGCATTAAGTGAAGGAAAACTTCTTGGATTTATAGTGTCAAAATCTAGAATCCATATTGATCCCGACAGAATCAAGGAGATTTCCAAAATACCTTTGCCTCACAACAAGAAAGCTATGCAATATTTCCTTGGCCAGATTAATTTTGTAAAGAGATTTGTTCCAGATTTTTCAAGAATCGTATCTCCTTTACAAGAAATGATTAAAAATAACTCAATCTTCAAATGGGGCCAAGACGAATATGAAGCATTCAATCTGATCAAACAAGAAATTGTTAATGCTCCATCTTTAGCAACTCCAAATTTTTCCGATCCTTTCATTTTATATACATTTGCCTCTGATAAATCATATGCTGTGATACTCATTCAAGCAAATCAAGATAAGGCAGAAGCCCCAATTTCTTTTTTCAGTTCAAATCTACAGGGGGTTGAGTTAAATTATTCAAACATAGAGAAACAAGCTTATGTTGTTTTCAAAGCGATCAAATATTTCAGACCCTTTTTGCTTAAAACCCATACAAAAATCATAGTACTGTTTCCAGTGGTAAGAAATCTCTTAGTACAGAAAGATGTGGGTGAGAAAAGAGCCAATTGGGTTACTGCCTTACAAGAATACGACGTAGAAATCAAACCAGCAAGTATTGTAAAAGGTCAAGGCTTTTGCAAAATGCTGGCTGGAGCATCGCTTATTTCCGAAATACCATCTGCAGAGATACAAATGTACGAGGTAAGCCTAAACGATGTTGAATCATTATATGCTGATATCATATTTTATCTAAAGAACGGATATGCTCCTTCAAACCTCGATTATACCAAGAAAAGAGCTCTAAGGTTGAAGGCTAAGCAATATCAGCTCGTGAACGATGTACTTTTTAGAATGAATTATGATTCTGTTCTCCTTAGATGTCTTGAGAAATCTGAAGCTGAAAAGGTGTTGCAAGAACTCCACGATGGACCAGCAGGTGGACATTATGCTGGAGATGCTACAACACATAAAATCCTGCGTGCAAGCTATTACTGGCCGACACTATTCAAAGACGCACATAGTTACGTAAGGAAATGTCAAGTTTGTCAAACCACTGCTGGGAGACAAAAGAAACCATCGTTGCCTTTGCAACCAGTCAACATTGAATAGACTTTTGATCAATGGGGATTGGATATAATAGGTGAGATCATTCCTCACTCTTCTAAATAGCATAGGTATATCCTTACAGCTACAGATTATTTTACTAAATGGGTAGAAGCAGTTCCTCTCAAGACAGCTAATGCTGAACACATCATTGATTTCATAGATTAGTTCATAATCACCAGGTTTGGTTTACCTTCTACTTTAATGTTTGATAATGCTTCATATTTTTCTAGCAATGCTATGACTGAATTTGCACTCAAAAGAGGTTTTAAGCTTAAATACTCTGCCAATTATTACCCACAGGGAAATGGATTAGCTGAATCAACGAATAAAAACTTAATCAGAATCATTAAGTGAACCGTTTATCAAACTCACAAAAATTGGCACAAGTCTTTATTATATGCTTTATGGGCAGACCGAATAAAGCAAAAAGCCTCCATTGGCACTTCTCCCTTTAATTTAGTTTATGGGAAAGAAGTGGTTCTTCCAACTCATCTAGCAATTCCCTCTTTGGCCTTAGTTCAATATATTGATGAAGCACCAACTTCTTCCTTACAACTAAGGCAGCTGGAAATACTTAAGCTAGAAGAGCAATGAGAATAGGCTAAAATAACTCACGCTCATCACCAAGCATTAGTAAAAGCTTCTTTTGATTCAAACATGATATCCAAAAAGGACTTTCAGATGGGAGATCAAGTTTTAAAATGGGACAAGGCTCATGAGGAAAAAGGAAAACATACGAAATTTCAACGAATGTGGTTTGGCCCTTTCCAAATTGCAGAAGTCATAGCTCCATCTACTTTCATGTTATAGGATTTAATAGGAAAAAGAGAGTCTTTACCTATTAATGGACAGATCCTCAAAAAATACTTTCCATAGGAGATCATTATTCTATTTTTGTAGATTACTTTTTCCTTTATTTTCATAATAAAACCAGTTGTAAATGGTTACATTTGGAATTCACGAAAAAGACAAGTATTTATTTTAGATTTTGTTTTTTCACTTGTATAAATAGAAATGATTTGGCAAATCGGTCATTATTATTCGAAGATACAGTCAAAGGTTATAAGCTAGAAAATGATACTAGTTTCAACCTTGTAAATTTTGATAAAAAGCGACCTTTAGTGTGAATTTGTTTTATATCAGTCAAATGAAAGGTATCAATAACAAAACAAAGATTCTCTGTAGAAAATCTCTTTCCAAAAACTCTGCCATTGTCGTCCAGAGCTATTCTTAAGGAAACAATGACTTCCTTCCCACCTAGAGAATTACGAGCTTCAAGGAATAATCCAACGATACACTTTAACTTAAAGAATAAGAGGTCTCATCACGAGCCGACTTATCATGATCATAGATATTATAGCTTGCTGACTTTGCCAAAACTGCATACCACAATAGGGCAATGACTCAAGATTGTTGAAATCAAAAGACAAGGGGTCTCATCACGAGCCAGCTTGTTCAACAAAGTTATAAATCAAGTGAATGGCACTGTCATAATTTGGCTACCAAACCAAGGCATTGTTCTTTAAGGATTAAAAGAAAATGAAAGCAATAAGTGTGGATATGGATTTCTCTTTGAAAATTGTATATTTCTCCAAGTGGGATACAGGATCATTGCTGGGTAATAGTAACCCTATTGAGGCTATAAACGCCTGCTGGCAGCAGAGGCTCTACCTACAACAAATGAGCAAATTTAAAACTGATTTACAGAGAAGGCTTTGTTTTTATCTTTATAAACCAAGTAGTGACTGATGTAGATACAATGACTAGCTTGAGGAAGTAAATAACCAAAGTAAACATAGAAGAAACAAACTATCATAGACAGCTAAAAGCATAATGTACTTTATCTTTCTATAATAAAGTTTGATTTTCTAGAAAGATTTCTGTTTTGGAAGTTTAGAAAATTCAAAAGAAAAGCAGAGATAACTGGTTCTTCCAAGTGAATCGCCAATTATTGTGGCCAGCAACAACCCCCTTTCTTATTTAATTTTATCACTAATACTAAATAAGTGGGGACCCTCATTCAAAAATTTAAAAAATCGATTAATGCTTGTATTTCCTTTTTAATAAAAATTACTATCATAAACTTAGGAGAATACCCTCAAAAAATCCAAAAGACTTAAGTTTTATGATAAGTTAGAATAAAATCACTCCTTAAAGCGTGTCGCATCGCAAAAAGGGTATTGGATGCCTTCCTACAAGCGGAATTCTAAGATTGCGAAATCGCAATGTGAAACTACGCACTAAAAACATTCATCGCATCCCATGCCTCAAACATCAGTTACGCTGAAATGCATTAAACCACCCATATGCGATGGCGCATATCGCAACTCGCATTTCGCAGAAAACACATTAATGGATGATTGTCATACGCTACGAACTAGCGATATTGCGATCTGCGATATTGCGAAGCAAATCGCAAAATCGCCCCATCGCAGATCTATAGGGCTCACCATTTGAAAAAGCTTTTTCCATAAACCGAGGCCCGGTTATGCGCGTTAATGTTAATCAATGAGTTAGTTGGCAATCGTTAATGAAATATGGTTTTGATCTGATCAAAGAGCCATTTCATGTAAGGTGGTATATTTTATATGTTTTCTGCATTTAAATCTTTCCCATCACCTTTTTCTTATCATTATTCTCACATCATTTGTAAACTGTAGGAGCGAAGAGCAGAGAAGTATACATAGCAATGTTCAGGATATTATGGGAAAGAAGGGTAAAGCTCTGAGTTCTAAAGGTAAAGAAATGACGCCCTTATACACAGACACCACCTGTAACAAAGATGCCGATATTACTACTTGGGAAAGCATGTACAGTCTACTTGAGGAAGAAAATCCCAAAATGATGGAGGTTACAACTATTGCAGGCTCACACAGGTCTTCCGAGGTGTCTATTACAGAACTAGCATGTTCATTCTTGCATAGGATAGAGGCGAGGCCCAAAATTCTACCATACATGGACATGGTTAAATTGGTACTGGATAGTGCTGATGTCACAAACAGACAATTTAAGACTCAGGGTCAAGAACTCACGGAGTCATTATTTCCACAAAATTTAAGCTTTATATCCTCTAACAAAAAGCACGCAAGAGGCGAAAATTGCACCAGGGAAGCCCTAATCGAGAAACGAAGGCAGTTTCCGATGCGCGATTAGTGCATCACCAGGAAAAACCCCTAGATATGGAAAGCCTCTAATCACTCAGTCACCTATAAGCCCAGAAATTTGTAGGAAAAAGTGATAAAGGTGAAAAGCAAAAATTGAACTCTAAAACCAGTGGTATTTATTAGAGATATCCTCAAGTGGTATGTAGATATGTACAATAGCTGCAGATAAGCTGGAGACAGAAGGCTCAAGAAAGGGCAGAGTCAATCAAAAGGTTAACCAAGTTGAATTGGGATTCTTACTAGGCGTACTTGGTAAAACCACATAGCCAGTGCGTGACTCTCAAATGTATCATCAATTTTGCTGAGAAGATGGCGCTAGCACTTGCCGATTCCGTTTTCATAGGACAGCTAAAGTCGGAAGTCGTCGAGCCAACTCTCCTTAAGCAAATGCTGAACGCTTACGATTACAAGGAACAGATACACAGATAGTTAGTTTTAGTTTTAGATTCAGTTTTAGTTTTAATTTTGCTTTATTTTTGCCTGAAATGGGGATGGTCATTTAAACCGCATCCTACATTTTTGTAATAAATTATTTTTAGATTTAGTTAGTAGTATTTAAACCCTTCTCATGCATTTAGAGAAGGGTCCAGAAACTTGTCAAAAACTTGTCCTCAGAACATGCACTTTTGCACCCTCCGAACAGGTTTTGATGAATGAATGGAACAGGATTTATTGATATTTGCATTTAATATCTACTACTGATGTTGCACTTTTGTACTCTTAGTGGATGTTGAATTAAGAAGAGATAAATCATTATTGCTTGAAGCTCATGAGTAGAACTAGTTATAAATGGTACTTTTATCTCTTAACTATTTATGCCTATGTGTTAAAGTGATGTTCATGTTTTGTTATTTATATATGAATGTGTGAATGCTTGAGTTATCATTTGGCACTTTTGTACGGTGATAGCTATTTATTTATGCTTAATATATGAGTAGCTTATTATGCGATATGTTTTTCACAATTGTTTCGTCTAACTTCTTATACGAAATGGTTTATCTTTATTGAATTCTTTTCTTATAGTAGTTGAATGATCTTTATTACCAATTCCCATTTGAAATCATTTTAGATCGCATAACTGAAAGATTACATCCCAGATTAGTTTAGAATTTAGATATTTATGTTTATTAGAATACAATTGCATATTGTTAGATTAGATTTAGAATAAAAGCATTTTACTTAGGAATTATTAGAAAGGAAATATCAATTCTCAACACACACACACATATATTGGTTAACTGGTCCCATATCCCCAGTCGGACCCACTATACCAAATGGAAAATGAACTGCTAACCAAGGTCCGGACCGGGTGGGTATCCCCCTTGTTGTAGACCCGATTTTCGGGGCTTCAACAAGTCCTTAAGCTAGTTGGCCAATGGAACTTTCTAAAAGGATCTGTGACTGAAGCTGGTTGGGACGAGGCGGTCTAGGGTAACAAAATTTGTTTCCTTATATGAAATTAGCTCGGGGGGAGCACTAGTAGAGTAGCCAGTTCTTAGAGGATGGGAGGAACATTCGACTCCCCGTGATTATGTGGTTTCATGATTTGAATAGGCACAGATAAATATAATTTAATGTTTGTGTTGCTAGTTGTTGGAAAGTGAATGGAAAATGGAATCATGAACAATGGAAGAATACTGTCTATGTTGTAGTAAGTAGAGTCTGGTATAAAAGCATATTTGTGTTAATAGATTCTAGAGGAAGAGAAGCTTGCTATTAGAGTATTTCTTTTATTTCTAAATGCTCACAGTGATTGAGAAAGGAACCAAATAATGTTGATGTTAATTTGTTAGTTGTGTTTGTTAAAGACAATGATACAAATTATTGCTGGTATTATATCTATATTTATGAAAAGATATATGGTACATGTGTTTGGTAGATATGAACAAGAATTATTAGTGGATATATTTCGTACTGGTGAACTAAAATGTTTGTAACAACACCTAACTTAAGTAGATTGTTAACCTAGGAGTTGGTCATGCTAAGACTCTGAGAATTACTAAAGGGAATTTCAGTCCTAGAATTATGAGGAAAAGTTACAGTCGAGTACCGGGGACTCGCACAATATCACTAGCTGAGCCGTGGGTAGAACAATAACTAGTAGACTAGATTAAGTTGCAGGTTTGTTTCTATGTGTTAGGGAGAGAAGCCTATAGAGAGACAATCTCGAAAAATTTGGGGTAACTCAAAGAAGTCGAGCACTGGGTCGGGCTATGTGCTACAAATTGTAGGAAAAACTTTGCAATCAATTAACATAAAAACCTTGGTGCATAAAAAGCAAGCTTCACTATAAAATCATTCAACTCTAGGTAAACCGAGAAAAATGCAAACTATCTTGATAGCCACAAATCTATAACTCATATTTTGGCAAGCTGGGAATGTTTGTCAAGAATTTTTGGCTTTTCATAGCAAAAATAATTAGAGAAATCTCAGTACACAAGTGAAATAAGGAAAGCATGGTACATAACTTAATGGAAGTGTATATAATACTCTGGAAAGCAAACCACTGTGCACAAGCGAAAAGGAGAAATATCTCACATAATCTAACACAAGAATATATATGAATATACTGAATACCCATAAAATTAACTGAAGTATGGTGAAACAGAAGATGACCTAGATATTATATACAATTTGAATGCAAATACAAAATTTACAAAACAATCATCTTGAAATATAGTTCAAAGAACAAGAGTTTTAACTCTGAAGCTTAATGTTTAACAGTTAAAAAAAACAGAGAGCTAAAATTTGGGCCACAACATCTATAGATTTCGATGTTGATTTCGACAAGCCTGATAACAAAAACCCTCAACAACAGACAGGTAATTATGTTGAAGAAACAATTACGATCACACCTAGAGTACTGAAGCACGACTAAAGAAATTCCTCTGTGTGGAAACCCTCGAGCCCTCACCCATTGTCCCGAAAACCATAAAGACAAGAAGGTGTGGGTTAAACTAAGCAGAAGAATAAACTAAGTAAACACTTCAAATTATATAAGAAAACTGCTAATTACCTGTGTTGAGTGCCAGGGGTTTTAATAAGCTCGAAAAAATTCTCCTTTCACACCAAAATAAGGGGAAAACACTTGCACAACAATGTGGAGCATAAAACTCTATCAGGCTAAGAAAACATCTGGGAAACCAGGAAAAAAATTCAAAACTGTTAACAACCCTTGCCATATCCAACTTACCATGGTGAGCGGCATGAAGGAACGAACCCTTGTGGGCAGCTGGTTAGCCGGAAAAGCCCCATGGTGGAGAAGGGTCACTAGTAGCTCAAACATCATGAAATATTGAAACTTTGACTGTGTAGCAAAGGGAGGTAGAGCACTCAGTGAAGGCGACGAGTAAGTTTCCAAATGGTGCAGGAGGTAGAGGAAATTGCTCTCTACCCACTAATAATTTATCTCCATCATCGATGCATTCTTAAATCCGTTTCACCATTGATCACATACAAATCTCGAGTGCTGCATCCACCATTGATCGGTTGCTAATCCCTCCGTGAAGGAAGCTCCAGGTGGCAGGTGTTCATGTGCAATTAGAAGTTTCGGGAGAGTTGGGCACAATTAACCCTCGACCAAGTTATTTTCCTCCAACGTTAAACATTAGACTATGCATATAATCATATCAAAAAATTTAACTATGAACTATGTATACAATAGCGTAAAAGAGATTAACCATGAACATTGCATATCATGTCATAAAATATTAAATATGGAAAATGTAAAATTGGATTCAAAACTTACCAATGATTATGTATATTGGTAGCAAATGTTTACATGGTAAATGATTATGTGCATAAGCAAAAGAAAAAATTATCTCTAACGGGGCAAATGTTATAGTGATGCCACCAATCATGTAGCCACAATTTTGGACAACATACTGGCCTGCCAATATTTCCCTTTGTACTATATTCCTACCATGTACTTAATTAATAAGATTGTAAATGAATTTACAACCACAGAGAGAGATTTATGTAGGCTAACGTGTTACCTCCAAATCTATTACAACTAATTCCGATTGCAAACAATACTCGAGTGAAGCCAAAGCTTTTCATAGCATCATGCATTTTTCCCAAAGTGAAGAGAAGTACTAATTCTCTTTGCCATGCAAGTCTTCATTCAAATTCCCTTTCTTAAGACATGCACATGATTTTCCGCTTGTCTGCAGAGAGTTTATTGCATTATAAATTGTCCTCTCATCAATTGTGGGACAAAGGAATTGAAATAATTTTGAAATAAAGATAAGATTTTGTAAAAGGAGGATAGTATGGTTGAGATGCTTAATATTTTGATTATTGGGTCAAAATAAAATTGAAAATATAAAATTAATAATTATAATTATCAATAAAACAATAAAGTTCATAATTATGATTATAATAAATAATTAAATCAATTTAATTTTATCTTAATTTTAGATTTACCAATCAGGAAGAGAAAAGTGAAAAATATTTGAGCCATGTCGAAACTTGGTAGATAAAAATTAAGAAGGATCTAAGTTGGTTATATGTTATGTATCAATATAATTTTACTTATCAATCCATAGTAAATATTAAAAAGTTTATTTAATCATACATCTCATATTCAAAATTAACAAAATCATAAAATTAGCTTAATCATATAAATTAAATGATTATTAAAACGTTGATAGGAATTAATCCATGATAGATATCAAAACACCTATCCCATAACACATTTCACATCGAGAAGGTTAATAAATAAACAAAAATTACCTAAATTATAACTTTATTTTAAATTATTATCATTAATAATTATAAAGGGAATTAATACATGAGTTAAACATATGTACATTTAAAAAAGCATGTAACATGATTTTTAACTATGGAAATTTAGCCCCACTTTATCATGGATATTTTTACCATGAACCAACACCATGGTTTACTGATACCACATGCCCAAAAATCCATAACTCATGTTCATATATGTCAAGCCTTCAGGCTTGGGCACCTGAGTGTGCCCAAGTCAAGTTGAGTTAAGATGTAATGAGTTGAACGAATTGAAATGGCATGATGAGTTGGTAGCTCAATCAAGTGTTTGAATGAGCCTGACCAAATCCAAGGTGTCCATAGCTGTCAAGGCCCCACGTTGTGGTGCCTTACGACCACAGTGGACGTTGTGCGGCATCGACGAGATTTTGCTTCTTCCTAAATCACTTTCACCTGGACTACACATAATACTTCAACACTTAGCCAATTTTTCGTTCAAGTGTTCTTATGTTTAATTATGTAATGAAAATAAACTTCATTCAATTCAATTTACTTCATTTACATTAAACTTTATAAAAGTGCGATAAACATAACATTAATACAATATAGCAAAGATAACAACAAACACAATTCCGTGATGGGAGGGGCTAACTCCACAAAGTAGTTCGCCCATACTTTATTAAGCTTATTCAAAAGATATACAATAGTAATTTACATGTACAATGGCATGGAAGTTTCCTAGCCCAAAGAAAAAAACTCGTCTACCAGCCAAATCTCACAAGTTGTGTAGTCCTTCCCTACACTTTCGAACTACCCTGAAACCCAAAGTTATTCGCCCCAAAATAGAACCAAAAAATCTTCCCAAGTATTTTATCTCACTGAGTAAGCCCCACCTTGCCTATGCCCTCCTTTTCTATGTCCTTCTACAATGTGAAACCTCCCTGAGTTTCTACGATATCGCAGATTCGCCCCTCCTTATGTGACTTGTTTCTACGATGTCTTCTTACTTTGTCAAACTTGTTTCTACCCATGGTAAAATTCCTCTCCTCTTCATTTATATGTGTTTAACCACTTCTATTTCGATGGAACGGTGCCCCTTCAATCCATTGATCTGTCCCTTCCTATTTGTGCGAGCGGACCCCTCGACTGACCTGCCTGTGGGCGGGCATGCACACGCCTAGGCCGACCTGCATGTGGTTGTACCAGTGCCCCATGTGGGCATTCATGTCCCTTCCTTGGCACTTGCATGTCATATACTCCATGCTATCTCCCATCATTTATGTGATGTCGTTCACTCCACATCGTGTGTTGTCCCGTGCTCTCCTGTCATACCCATCGCTTGTTATGTCACATCATGGTCACACTTACATGCCTTGCCCGCTACGCCTTGCCTATTTTTGATGCCCAAACACCCCACCTTGGGAGTGGGTGTTGGTAACCGAGTAAATCATCACTATGTTATGTGTGGGCAGGTGGTCTCCCTCACACGCCATCCATTATGTCATGCTGTTGGGCAGACATGCTCATCATGATGTGCCCATTATGCCTTGCCCGATGCATCGCTTGATGCCCCACCTTTGTGCGGGCACTCCCCTCAACTTGTTAATGCTTCCCACTACCATTGTGTCATCTTGGGTGCCTCTTCTCTGTGTGGGCATGATTGTTACACTTAGAGGATCTCATGTTGTGTAGTCTAAGTCTTCACCAAGTCACTTCCTCGTGACATGGGTGGGTGCCTTTCCTTGTCTTGTTGATCCTCATTGTGCAATCAACCCTCAACTTTGTTCCAACTCAATTTTTCACCACTGCAAGTCATTATGGCTCGTCATGGGCACCCGTTGGCCTTGGTGCCAACTCAGGGCCCTGACACTAGCTAAGACACACTTGACTGAAGGAAAAGGCGCCTTCTTGAGTTGCATAGGTGCATTGTTACATAGTATTTTGTCACACCTCCTGCACTTCCCTGTGATAGACCCTAAAGTTCTTGACCCATGACCATTATGTAGCGTACTAATTCATATATGTAGTTCATATTCTTCCTAAGACACTAATTAGAAAATTTCTTGAGCTCCCACTGAAGGAAATAGCTCTGAAACCCTAATCTGAGAACCATCGCTCTTATGAGGCTTAAAAAAAAAATGATTGCATGTTGCACTATGCCAGAGCCATGATGGAATCGCTCTATTTACTACCACGCTGATCCCAAAAAGGCAATTTTCCCAAAGAGGATGAGAAGCTTCATGATCTAGAAGTTTCCAGAGAGACGAGCTTGAGGTTGTTCGGCGTAGATGAAGTCGAATTCTCCCAACTTGGCCTCTTGGTATTATCCCTATGAGCTATCTCCTTGAGATAAGGGCCTAATCCTATCTTTGGAGAGGTCCTAACTCCCTTTCCCAACCTACATATTCATCCTCTCCCATTCCCAAATGGTTGGTTGTTCAGGTTGGAGGTTGGTTGGTCTATATCTATTTTCACCCTTATGCTAAGATTGTGCCTAGAGGCTATTCATTTGACTTGAAGAAGTATTTCTTGGATAGTTCTTGGCTTCAACTTGGATTACCACTCAATGATAGCCTATCAACATCAAGGCTTTGGTTGTAAGATCCCTTTTATTTCCTAATAATATACAACTACTAGTTCATATTCCCAAAATGTATATGTTCATGTATCATTTAGCTTGACATTCCTTGATGAGTTAAGTAGGTTGCTATTGGATTTGCTAATTTTTTTGGCATGTTATTTTGTGTCCTGATCACTTGTTGATTTGAAAATGGGGCACTTAGGCTTCTTGTCTAACTTACACGAACTTCTCCCACTTCCAAAGCTTAAATATTCCCAAGCATTTATGATTAACCAATGCAGAATTAAATATGTGCTTCAAAATAAGGTGTATGATTATGGTTGTTTTAAACTGTTTATGTGTTGTAAATTGATTTTCTTAAACTGATATAAAACACATAACAGTGAAACAATGCAACAAATGAACATCACAAATAAGACAACGATATTAATTAGGAGTTCACCCAAAACTCTTGGGCTATGTCTCCATGAGCTCTAGTCAACTCAACTAGGCTTTCTGGGATTATGGCAGAGTCCTTTTCACAAGCTTTGTGGCTCAACTCCATTGGTTTACACATAACACAATGGGTTTAGACACCATCTTATCCCTAGCTCTAAAGCTCTCGACTTTCTGGCTCTCAGCTCTCGCTCTCGCTCTCGGCTCCGACTCTAGCTCTAGCTCTGGCTCTTGGCTCTGGTTCTGGCTCTTTGGCTCTGGATCTGGCTTTGGCTCTTCGACTCTGGCTTCTTTGGCTCTGCAACTTTAAGCTCTCTGGCTTTTCACTTGACCTCCAAGTGACCCGAAAGACTCCCTTAGCTGCTCTACGCATTAGCTTTTGCGCTCTTCTTTTGCCTTTTGCATTAGCTTGCCCTCAATTGAGCTCTCTGCCTCCTTTGAGGTATTTTCCTGGCTTTCCAGCTACTCCAGCCATTTCTCTGCATTTCATTACCCTCTGCGGCTCTGCGGCTTCTCTGCTCCCTTTCAGTTAAACTGGCCATTTGGCTCTATGGCTCCGTCAATGTTCCACCAAAGTTCCGGGACGAGGGGGCGAGGGAGCGAGGGGGCTCCCTACCATTTTTTAGGAAACGTGGGGGAGCGTCAGGGTCTTAAAATTTTATAAATATAAAATATAGTTTATTAATTGAGTCCACTATGACAATTTGGTTTGAATTGAAAAGCTGCAAAGCATGATCATTGATATGAATATCATTTGACATTATCCAAATTTATAATATCATATAAAATAATAAATTTAAAATTCTAATTTATAATCATACATCAATGATCATACATTATGATTAAAGTTTAAAGTTTAAACCATATTGATGTTCCACTTCCTACTATGAACAACGAATATTCAATATTAACATAAAATTATAAAAGTAAAGTTTGATACATCATGCATCAAGAGTCCAAATTTTATAGAATTATAAAAGATTAAAGTCAAGTCTGATACATCAACAGTCAGCATTTTATAGAGTGAGAATCTGAATAACTGATAACACAAATGATAAGAACTGAGAACATCAACATATCAAAAGATAAACAAGCATAATGCAAAATATGCCTCAAGGTAATGCCCCAAGGTAATGCTCAAGCCTCAAGGTAATGCCCCGCTAGTCTCTGCATCCAGTTGCTGCATGAATAAATCAGGATCAACCATATCACCATCTGAATCTGAATCACTAGCATTCTCAAACATGCTAAGTGGCACACCAACCAACCCCATCTGTCTCTCATCAAGTCTCTCCTCCATATCTACCTGTGCATCATCCTCTGGATCAACATCCCATCGTGTTGCTGGTCCCTTCAAATACTCAGGTGTCTTCCTATGCTCAAGATGTAGGGCACTATGCACAGTAACTAACTTCTCCGCTCTTCTAGAGGTAAGCTTGTTCCTCTTGATAGAGTGGATGAAGCTATATGTGGACCAATTCCTCTTTGCTGCAGAGGAACTAGCAATCTGAGACAACAAAGGCATGGCTAGATCTTTGAGCTCTGGAGCATCATCCCCATGCATCCTCCACCAACCAATCGAGTCATCTTGGGCTAGATCTATGCGATCTTCCCGAGCACCACGTGTGTTGAAGGGCCCACTAAGAGATGCAAACTGAACAAACTGTCTTCGAAATTTTGACCCCTCCTCCTCACTGTACATCTTCTCAATTGCATCTAGGAAGCCTTTCTTTACCTCTGGATCATCAATAGGAGGCACCCTCGAAGGTCTCTCAACATACCATTTTGGGTTTAATGCATATGTTGCCATGTGCAAAGGTGTGTTCATGCGATCTCACCTATGCTGAATGATGGGTCGAATCTGGGAAGTATAGAACTCTAATGAGGGCTCCCTTTGCTAAATGGCTACCTTCACATGACCCAACATGCTATCAAAGGTCTCATAAATTTCTCCAAGACTAGGAGCATCTGAATCAGTGTAACGAATGACCTCCACAATAGGGCCTAAGAATGACACCAAATAAGAACAATCTACCCACCAATCATTGTCCAACACCTGAAGCCTGACCTTCTTCCCAGTGTCTGTCTTTGATTCTGACCACCTTCCCCACTCTGAACTCACAACCAAGGATTGTAGAGGTTCTTTTACCTCTATCATCCTCTCCAATAAGAGAAAATAGCTAGCATATCTAGTATCAGTGGGCTTGAGGAATTCCTTCCTCGTGTGAGCCCTGTACATAGCCAAGGAGGTGTGGTGGTTGCAAATAAACATCTGCACATCTCTTGCCACTGACACCAAGTCTGATATCCAATGAATCTTGCCAATGTCCTTCAGTGCATTATTGAGTGCATGCACACAACAAGGAGTCCAAAAAATGTGTTGATACCTGTTTTGAATCAATAATCTGGTTGATCTACAAACTGCTGTTGCATCTGTCACAACCTGCACCACACTATCAGGCCCAACATCCTCTATAGCTTCTCAAAGAATCTCAAATTGGAAAGATGCATCCTTGCGCTTTCTAGAATAGTCAACAGCTTTAAGAAAGAATGGACCTTCTGAAGATGTCACTATGATGTTGATTAGTGGGCGTTCTCGGATGTCAGTCCATCCATCCATAACAATAGAGCAACCAAACCTCAACCATTTTTGTCTCATTCTCTCTTTCTGTACATTAATTTTGGACACTTGTCTATCCAAAATTGTTGTTCATAGTTTATGTTTTCCGGGTGGTACATATGAAGGCCCTATTTTTGCAATTGCTTGGACCATTTCCTTGTAATAAGGAGAATGAACAACATGGAAGGGAATCCCATTAGCAAAAAGAAATTTTCCAATTGCATCATCTGTGTCATCTCGATCTAGAATGTTGTACATCCCAGACACTGTACCAGTACCACCCATTGCAGAAGAACGAGATGCACCAGTGGAAACCTTTGTCTTTTTTTATGAAGCACTGGATGGAGGAATATTTGTAGATGGATCAATATGTCTACTAGAGACAATCCTTTTCCAGTGGATGCCCTTTCTAGCCTCCAAAGTTGCTCTCTCAGAGCTGAATCCAGGTTCTTTGAGGGACACATATTCACTCATTTACCTGTAATAGCCAAAATGTGTTGCTTCACCCTGGTATAGCTGCCAACAAAGTGATGCCCACAAATATTGCAGACCCAATCACGTGAGCCACCACCAACTTTTGGATTCTTTTTCGGCAGTCTAGTTGCATAGATTAGAAGTGGTTTTAGAGGATTAAATGTCCCCTTTGCAAATTTTTCCAGCTCTCTTGGCGAGCCTCCAGAATCTACACCATGGCTATTCTGGTATCTTGCCCCCTTGTGACCACTTTCAACTTCTTCTTCTGCATCATGTGGCTCACTACAGTGGTAGCTACTGTCACTGTTCCTAGAAGAAGTTTGACTTTCACTCATAGTTGTACTTGTAACTTTGTAAGTTGCAAGTTGAATGACAAGTAAAAATGTAAGTTTCAACCTGTAGGTTGCAACCTGAAATGAAAAAAAAAATAAAAAAAATTAGAAACATTACAGCCACAGAACATGCCACACACATTAAAGTTTTCAAGTTTTGAACACTGATTTTTTTTTTTAATTCACAAGAAAAAAATTAAAATAGAAATTAAATTTTAATACAGTCAAAAATTATAAACAAAAACAGTTTCAATTTAAAACAGTTTTCAATTTAAATTTTAAAACAGTTTCAATTTTTAATTTTTTTTTTTTTTTTTTTAAACACAGTGAACAGTGAACACTCAGTGACTCAAGAGTCAAAACATAATGATAAAAAAAGAAATGAAAAAAAATCCTTTGCTCCTAAAGTTAAAACTGTTTCTATAATCTATTCACTCAACTAATAGTCTAGCTTTGATTCGAGTATGGCAAGTCTGAGTTGAGTTTAATTCAAGTCTAAATTGAGCTTGAGCAGAGTTTAATATTTATTGCACAATCTAGTTCTGTCTTTTTGTAATTTTCCCTAGTGTTTCTTTTGGTAGGCTTTTTCTTTTGGACAGTGGTTTCTAAGTTTGCTATTGACATCTGCCAAGTGTATTAATTTATTAACCTGATTTGGTAAGTTATATTCCTTGAGTTAAAGAATTCCTGGAGCAAGAAAGCAATGAATTTGAAAATTTACACAATCCTTCTTAGAAGAAAACTTAAACAAAGAGAGAACTGTCCTTAGAAGAACAGTGATGAGCAATTTTTTGGTAGAAAAAGGTGGCATGGAAGAAGTAAACTACCAAATTCCAGATCTTTATGAGGTGCAGCACAGTGGCACACTATAGATTTTGGTCAGACAGAGGGAGAGCTTCAGCTTGATAAGGTAGCCACTGAATTCTGTGAAAAGGTAAATGAACAGATCAGGAAGACTGCATTGGCAGTAGAAGGGGCAACTACAATGGGTTGTCCAGCTGTATTGGAAATTTGGATCCAACAGCTAGAAAGTTTGTTATATAATATAGACAGTACACCATATGCTGAAAGAAGAGTTTTAGTTCCAGGAGAGATGAGAAGATCACATGAGTGATGAAAGAGTTTCTGACAGTTTTGAGTTTACTATCAAATGACATTGACTGCAGGATGACCATCTGTGAACCAACTTGGGTGACCAACGATGGCATGGATAATTTGTCTACCTTATTAGAGCAATGCCATGCAGTTCAAACTTCAGACTAGCAGTGTATTTCAGGGGTGAAAATAATTTTTAGACCTGAGAATTCAAGCTAAGCAACTATGCTCTGTGTAAATTTTGTAACTGTATAAATTCATATATAATAATATAATGGCAGTTCCTGAGATTTCTTGCTGCCCATAGTATTTTGTCATGCTTGCAATAAACGCATGTTAGTCTATAGTCCACCCAATTATTTCCCACATGACATAGGTGCTGCTACGGTGCTACCATAGTTTGTATGTCAAATATCATGCAAATTAAAAACACAAATTGAATGTCTCATATTCTTTGCCTGTCACTCCAGTTATCTCCCCACTGTAATTCAGCCATCACTTGAGAAAAAAAGGAAAAGTTTTAAAAGGGAAAATTCATGTACGTGCTATATGGTCCAGCAAATTTCCATGATACTGACCCTCTAAAATAACACTTGTTGAAACCAAAAGACAGCACAAGATGTTATCCCTATACAGAACATGAGTAGCTTTGTACCACTTTAGGTCTTTTAAAATTTTAAATCATAAACTATAAGCAAGGCCATTTTTTGGAAAAAGTTACATTGCTGAATTATTGTGTGGCTTTCACAGCAGGTATATGTTGGGTCCCGAGGCAAAGGAACAGGTTCATATGTTCTTGACAGCTAGAGAGCATAAAAAATGGTCGTAGACAAGGCCGTCATATGAAACGGAAACCCTGCATAATATTATATATCACGTCCATCCAAAACGACTGGGCACATGGTTGATTTTGTTCACTTTTCTTTATTTCCTCCTAAACAGAGGAGAAGACAGACAGATTAAAATTGAAGACAGACAGATGGGTTAATTTCATGTGGGGGGCTATCCATAACTTGGATGATATCACAGCTGAAACGTATTAAAATTGATTTCCTCCTAAACAGAGGAGAAGACAGACAGATTTAGAAGGGGCACTAAGATATACTGTAGCCAACATCTTCACCCCATGGACCATGAAGATATCAATCAAAACTTACTCCGAGATTCTTGACAAAACCATATAAAACGAAATGCTCTTCAACCCAGACAAAGGCACAAAAATTATAAGTTATTGAACTGTTAGTCTGTTACTAACCCGTTAAGTTGTAGGCTGTAGCAGTCTGCTCCTCAACACGCAGCGCTGCTCAGGGAGGTGTTGCTTGCACGATGCTCGATGGGAGTTGCTGCTTGTAGGACGCTCGACCAGAGAGAGGGTGGAGTTCTGGAATGATAAATCGGAAATCCAAACAGTGAAACAGTGAGTGGAGCGCTCAGCAAACTTGCAAAGGCTGTGTGTTGTTCATGGTTCAGGGTGCGTGCCTTTTTTATAACATGAAACCGCCATTTCCCACCATTTTCCAAAACCCTAAACGTTAATTAAGTTATTAACTCTTAATTAAAGATTAAATTCAGCGTTTAATTAATTAAAATGCTTTTTAATGCATTAACACCCCTCCACGCCCCCTCTCGTCCCGCATCGCCCCCTTTCGTCCCCTCTCGTCCCCCCATGCCCCCTCACGTCCCCCCACGTCCCCTTTTTCGAAAATTCCCCCTCAAGGAAGGGAAACATTTCCCTGGCACGTCCCCCTGAGTTTCCTCCATTTTGGGAGCATGGGGAAACGTCCCCTACTCGTCCCCAAGTCCCCAAAGCGCGGGGGAGCGAGGAAACTAGACCCCTAGGGGGGGGGGGGGGGGGGGGGGGGGGCGAGTCCCTGTGGAACACTGGGCTCCGTGGCTTCAAAATGCATCATTTCCTATAAAAACAATTGCTACAGCGTGGCATGATGATTAGGAGCATTACAGAAGGAATCTGGGTTGTTTCATAGGCAACAACCCGAAAAATTAGAGAATCTCATTACACAGAGAATGTCTGCAAAAACACTATCGGGTGTGATTTTCAGACTTGAAATCCCATTCAATTGCCCCTAAATCCCTATCAGGTCCTCCATTAGGAAGTATATCACATTGCATTAGTGTATTGGACAAAATCCCATATACACGAGGAAATGATGAAAACCCTGACAAAATTAGTCATATCACACTTCAAAATATATCACAATCGCCCCTAATATCATATCGCATCCGCCTTCGATCGTTGTTGCAATCCCCACCGTCGATCCACGGGATCTTTGATCAACCGTCGATATCCAATTTTGGGCAGCTTAGGAGTATGGGGGTTACCTGCCTGAAAAGGCAGTTTTTCTCTCTCCTCCACCAGCCATGTGTTGACCAGTGTGTGGAAGCAGTCAGAGCCAACCCAATATCGCTTTTCGCCCGAGGCTCACCCAAAATCCTACTTACGGAACTCAAGTCATATGGCGCCGCGTTTATAATTCCCTTTCGGGTTCGTTTTATCACTTTCCTTTGTATTTTGGTTTTTACACTGAAAAGCGTTAATACACAAAAAAGTCCCTTTTACCAGAAATCAAATTTTATTAGGCCGTGCCAATAAAGTCCATCGGGTCCGGCATTATCACCCCTTCTACATCACTGCAATGCAACATTGCAATGCAATAAATTGCAATCACAAATCACATTGGCCTGGGGGTCCATCCCTTGTCTCAGGCCACCATCGATGCCGATCCACCGATATCAGCGATCGGAACATAGCATCGGCCTGGGGTCCCTACCTTTGCCTCGTGGCATCGCCGACTGCGATCCACCGATATAGGCAATCACAATCGCATTGCCCGGGGTCCTGCCATAAGACACAGGCCCATCTCCAACCTAATATATCGAAGATTGAAGATCAGGGGTCTCTTCCCCTTTCGCTTAAGTCTTTCTCTTGGACCCTTCTCCGATGCGATTTCCCTTTATAAGATTTTTTTGCCCATTTTAGGGGATTTTGCCTATTTTTCTAAAGGACAAAGTGCATCTTCTTTCTGCAATAACTTCTGCATCCTAAGTCCATTTTTTTTCCATTCAAGTTGCAGGAGATTCAGAAGGAAAAGATCTCTGCAATGGGGCCATTTCCTAGAACTTCCTTGGACTTTCATTTTCCTCTGTGAGGAACACTTAGACTTAGGAGTCTATCCAAAATCCATTTTGGATCACGCCTTCCCACTAAAAGAACTTTTGGTCTCCCAAAGACTGATATACTAATCTGAATAGTAACTGAGAGTAACAACACCCTCTTCTTTCAGCCTCCACACATAGATGCCTTGCATAGTGCCTCTGAACCAAAGTCTCTGACCACTTCCCTTTCTAGATGGGCTGGTATTCCTGGGAAGAATTGTCTTCCTCCTTGCCTTCCTGCAGAACTACTGCTGAAATGGTCATAGAAGGTAGTTTGAAATTCTCTGCCTTGATTATTGATCCAAGGTGGCTCAAACAAATGTGAAGTACATTTTCTCCACAAACCTTTCATTTGTCCCTATTAGAAAAGCTGTCAACAACAACTGTTAACAACAACAGAAACACAAACAACAACTGGATGGCATAGACCCCTGCTTCAACAAAAGAAACAAATTTTCACATCTTGTGAACACCTCCATGTTTTACATCTGCATACAAATGATGGACTAGATAACAAACCCACAAAACATGCCTTTAAAACAAATGACCCTTCAATTCAAGCATGTAGAAAAAGACCATTAGGACTCTTTTTCAAAAGATGAAACACTTCATCATTATCTCGAACTTGGAGACCAAGTTAAATTTTCCCAAGTCAACATTACATGCATGCCAAAGCAACCAAACCTTTAGTTAATTACACGTCAAATACAAGGAAAACATCAACATCCCTGTGTTCATGCATCTCAAGCTTATGCATGCATTTCATTCTTCAACTTTTGCTTAAGCACATTGTACTTTCGAAGCTGAAATGAAATATAATGTTGCAGCAACAAAGTGAGTCTCCTGCTCAACTTCTCCATTCACCTACTTGGTAAAATCCTGCAACTTGCATTCCATTAACAAAGAAATGCAAATAGATGCATCAATAGACATGCAATATTAATTGGATAAGAACTCTAACCATTCCTCACCAATCCCTTCCAAAGGTACTACCTTTGTCTACACATCAGCATCAACATGTGAATCATCCTGAAACACATCAATCATGGAAACTTCCTTTCCATTTCTGCCATTTTCTCTTTCCACTTTCTTCAGCTTTTGGTGGAAGCATTGCTGGATTCAGATTCCAACATTTTTCAGTAAGATGCCCTTGTTTATGGCAGTAAGTGCACTGCATGTGCATCCTCTTGATAGCACAACTTGCCTTGTCCAATGGACCTTTGGCTTCTTGCTTCCGTTCCTCCAAAAGTTTCCTGTATGTGGCCATTCTCTTGCAACATTTAGAAACATTATGGTTATCCAAACCACAAAAGGAACATGCAATTCTTTTTCCATATATATGTGGAAATTTATCATGCTTTGCAAAATCAAAAGGAATATGTTTAGAACCAGATTTATACCTTTCTCTTTCACCTTTATTGCCTTCATGAGGAGGTGAAGCAAATGAAGAAGTGGCTCCCTTTGGAACACCATCAATCTCTTCAAGGCTGTTAGAGTCTCCCCAACTCTCTGGTTCAAGTGTGTGCTTCTGAACACCTGCATCCTGCAAATGATGTTTCAAGCTATTGCATTCCTCCTGAATACAATCTTCACACTCTGCAATGCAACTCCTTCTTGGAGCTGTTTTAATGGTCTTCATGGCAGCTTTGGAACTTTCTCCATAAGCTTGTCCATAGCCAAGACCCAAATACTTAGGCCTTTCCTCAATTATTATTGGCTCAAAAATACCTTGTGCATGTCTACCCAAGCCTTTTCCTTCATAGCCCATCTTGGACATTAGCTTGGAACCTATGCCTCTAGTAGTTTTTTCAAAAGAACCAATATAAGCATTCTTAGAAGAATTTGAAGACACACTGGAATGGTTTACCTCTTCTTCAAGCTAATACTTGACCAAGGCTTCTTTGGCAACAAAGAGCTATGATTCCAACTCGTGCATCCTTTTCAGGTTCATATTTGCAATATGAAGTTGCCTCTCCATTTCCTTCAATTTGTCAGAAAGCAATTGCCTCTCTTCCTTCATGGAATTCAACTGCTCTCTAAGTATGCTTCTCTTCCTTCCATCCTCATACATTTCTCTCACCATATCCATCATGGTGGCTAGGTCTTGCTTCATGTCTTCATTAGAGACTTTTGTGAAGAAAGAAGAATTTGAGGACTCACTTGTAGAAGTTGTCATTATGCCAATGAACAAAAGAACTTCAAACAATATTAATAAAGAGCTTATCCAGCAACCTTTTGCAACAAACCTCTTATGCTTCAAGGATAGCCTTGAGGTATTTTGGGATAGAAGAATGCCTTCAACCCTTCTTCCCTCTTGTCCTTCCTGGACTGAGCTATTAATAGCTTTCCCTTCACCTCTACAAACTCAAACAATAGTCAGTCTGCAAATAGGCATACAATCAACCTCTAGCTATTTAAACACCTTTCAGACAAGCAATCTTTGCTCTGTCAATCAAGAATTATGATATAACCTTCTTTGAAGGTGGGTTTAATCAATCTCAAGCTCTGATACCACCTGATCTAAAAATGGGGCACTTAGGCTTCTTCTCTAACTTACAAGAACCTCTCCCACTTCCAAAGCTTAAATATTCCCAAGTATTTATGATTAACCAATGCGGAATTAAATATTTGCTTCAAAATAAGGTGAATGATTATGGTTGTTTTAAACTGTTTATGTGCTGTAAATTGATTTGCTTAAACTGATATAAAACATATAACAGTGAAACAATGCAGCAAATGAACATCACAAATAAGACAGCAATATTGATTAGGAGTTCACCCAAAACTCTTGGGCTACGTCTCCGCGAGCTCTAGTCAACTCAACTAGGCTCTCTGGCATTATGGCAAAGTCCTTTTTACAAGCTCTGTGGTTCAACTCCATTGGTTTACACAGAACACAATGGGTTTAGAAACCATCTTATCCTTGGCTCTGAAGCTCTCGGCTTTCTAGCTCTCGGCTCTGGCTCTGGCTCTTGGCTCTGACTCTAGCTCTGGCTTTGGCTCTAGCTCCTGGCTCTAGCTCTTGGCTCTAGTTCTAGCTCTTTGGCTCTGGCTCTGGCTCTGGCTCTTCGACTCTGCCTTCTTTGGCTTTGCAAATTTCAGCTCTCTGGCTTTTCACTTGACCTCCAAGTGACCCCAAAGACTCCCTCAACTACTCTACGCATTAGCTTTCACTCTTTGCTTCTACCTTTTGCATTAGCTTGCCCTCAATTGAGCTCTCTGCCTCCTTTGAGGTATTTTCCTGGCTTTCTGGCTACCCCAGCCATTTTTCAACTTTTCATTATCCCTCTATGGCTTTGCTGCTTCTCTGTTCCCTGTCAGTTAGACTGGCCATCTGGCTCTGCAGCTCCGTGGCTTCAAAATTCATAATTTCTTGTAAAAACATTTGCTACAGCATGGCATGATGATTAGGAGTGGTTACAGGAGGAATCAGGGCCATTTCATAGGAAACAACCCGAAAAATGAGAGAATCTCATTGCACAGAGAATGTCTACAAAAACACTATCAGGTGTGATTTTTGGACTTGAAATCCCATTCAATTGCCCCTAAATCCCTAACGGGTCCACCATTAGGTAGTATATCGCATCATATTAGTGTATTGGACAAAATCCCTTATACACGGGAAAACGATGAAAAACCCCACAAAATTCATCCTATCGGACATCAAAATATATCGCAATTGCCCCTAATACCATATCTTGTCTGCCTTTGATCGCTATCGCAATCCCAACCATCAATCCATGGGATCTTCGATCAACAATCGATATCCAATTTCGAGTGGCTTAGGAGTATGGGGGTTACTCGCCTGAAAAGGCGGTTTTCCTCTCTCCTCTGCCAGCCACATGTCGAATAGTGTGTGGAAGCGGGTGGAGCTAGTCCAATACCGCTTTCCACTTGAAGCCCGCTCGAAATCCTACTTACTAAACTCAAATCATATGGCGATGCGTTTATAACTCCCTTTCAGGTCCGTTTTATCTCTTTCCTTTGTATTTCAGTTTTTACACCGAAAAGCATTAATACATAGAAGCCCTTTTACCGGAACTCAAATTTTATCAGACCACGCCTATAAAGTCCATCGAGTCCGGCATTATCACCCCTTGTACGTCACTACGATATGATGTTGCAATGCGATAAATCACAATCACAAATTGCATTGTCCCGGGGTTCCATCCCTTGTCTCATGCCACCGCCGATGCCGATCCACCGATATCGGCAATCGCAACATTGCATTGGCCTGGGGTCCCTGCCTTTGCCTCGTGGCATCACCGACTACGATCTACCGATATCGGCGATTGCAATCGCATTGCCCAGGGTCCTGCCATCTGACACAGGCCCATCTCCGACCCGATATATCAGAGATCAGAGATCGGGGGTCTCTTCCCCTTTCGCTTAAGTCCGCCTCTTAGACCCTTCTCTGATGCGATTTCCCTTTATAAGGGTTTTTTGCCCATTTTAGGGGATTTTTCTTCTTTTTCCAAAGGACAAAGGGCATCTTCTTTCTGTGATAACTTCTACATCCTAGGTCCATTTTTGCCCATTCAAGTTGCAGTAGATTCAGAAGGAAAAAATCTCTGCAATGGGGCCATTTACAAGAACTTCCTTGGACTTTCATTTTCCTCTGTGAGGAACACTTAGACTTAGCAGTCTATCCAAAATCCATTTTGGATTACTTGTGCAGGTGCATAAACACTGAGAGAGGCAGGAATAAGCTTGTGATAAAAGCGGTTCAGAGTCCTCAACAAAGGAAATCAAAATAGCATCAGAACGAGGTAGATCATCTCCTTCGTTCTTCTTTTCAATTGTAACCTAGGAAGATGTATAGTTGATTGTCACCTCAATTTCTAGACCTACTCATTGGGCTAGAGGGATTGTCTCTATCCATAAAGATGATTAACCTTAACAAAAAAATGGAGACTCCATTGGGGAGCCTATCATCCTTTCCATCCAATCTTTCACCAATCGTGATGAGTTTGACCAACCATCCAATCCCAAACTTGTTTGCTTTTCTATAACTATTTTCACCTGCTGGCGATTGCTTGAGGACATTGGTTTTTTTCTGGTCTTGAAGATTTCTTATTTTTTCTTCATTTTTATCGCCCATCGCGGGTTTCCCTCTGACAATCGCGATGACATCAGGGATTTGTTAAGTACAGTCACGATTATTGCTCTTTTACCTATGATAGGTGCGATGATCCCAAAGTATAGGAGAAAATATGGTTTTTCTTCTTGTTTTTAGTCTATGTGTCCTCTATCAGTGATTTTCCAGTGTGTCTATGGTGTTTTTGATTGATTATCTTAATTAATTTGAAAAATTTGTCTCATTTGCTTTGAAGTGAAATCTGATTGAGTTCTAGGGTTTCTACTCAATTGGTCACCACTTGGTGCTTGTTGGTGTCATTGAGATGCTTGTTTCGATGACTGATTGAGTCTTATTTCTATGGAAATAATTGAAAACATCGTTTTGCATTTGTTTTAGCTTATATTTCAAAATTTACATTTCGTGGAAATGCATTATATTAGTTGCATTGAAAAGTTATTTTTTGAGATTCATCATTGAGAATAGATCATATTTTTTCGATGATTGAAAGCTACCAATTGTATTAGGTGCATCAAATCATTCAAAGCCAAAATAAAAGCATAACTCATATAAATGCATCTTAGTAAAGTAAACCCATTTTTCTTTCAGAAAAGTTGCATTTAGGATTGTGAAAACTGAAAATCATTTTCTACTTTTCGCATTGCATTTGGAAGACGAAAGTGAAAGATAGTGGAAGGCATTTTTGCATGATGCATTTTGTTTGATGCATTATTGATTGAAATTTATTCCCTTGGTTAGTCTAATTTTCATTGAAGTGGAAAGCTCCCTTTTCTCATATAGTTGCATCATAGGTGTTTAGTTAATATCATTTTGAGCCTCCAAACTGAAACTTAATTGAAGATAAACTTAAAATATATCAATTAATCTAAGGAGCATTTGAAACATTAACATTCATACTTAGTGGTCTAGGCTAAAGACGTGTTCCGGTGTCTATAAAACTTAGCTGCTATCATTTTCTCTTGCATTAGACATTGCTAGCACAGACTTGTTCTCCTCGTATCGTTGAGTATATAAAGGGAGACCCTCATAGGTTGAAAACCTTTATCCATAGGAAGCCAAGTCTGCTTCCCTGTAAACATGATACACTAAACACAACATTCGAGGAGATTTCCTGCATGTACGTCAAGTCCTTAGTAAATTTATTTTTTGAGGTGTATATTGTAGTTCACAGTTACTTGGTACTCCTTTTGGCTAGAGTTACGCGAGTATTCATTTTGATCTTTTCAGACTCCTTAAATTTGAAAATATCATCGAGCATTTGTCCTTTCAAGCTCGATAGACTAATGAAACCGACTAGAGTCAACTTTTCATCTCTTTCTCGACTCCTAAAACATGAAAAAGCAAAGATTTTGTCTCAAATTCTAAAATTAATTAACCGCAGAACAACATTCTCCCTGTAGAAATACTCCTTAGTAAATCTTAGGTTGATACCAATGGAAACATTTCCTGAGTTTACTAGTCAAGAAAACCCCTCTGACGGGAATCCTAGTCCTTTTCCTTCTTTTGGAAATAATAGTGCTCTATATATGGCAACATTGTCCCTTCTTGGATTGACCATTGGTCTGCCAGTTTGGTTATTTTCGACCTCAGTGGTTCCGAATATCCAAACTACTTTTCAACTAAGTTGTCCTCCACCTGAACCACATCAATTTCATGTTGATCCTAAAGTTGACCCCTCACCTTCTTCGCTTGTCTCTTCACCCCATTCTTCCTCTTCATCTGGTGAAATTATGGATTCTAGTAATCAGGAAGCTGAGAAGAAAAAGAAGATGTTGAAGGAGAAGAAGAAAAATAAGCAAGGGGACAACCAAACAACTATTGTTACCAATGCAATTAATGAAGAAAAATATTCCAATGAGCCTTGGAAAGTAAAATTCTCTTTCATGTTATGTAAGGGTGACCACCTTCTTCGGAATTGTCCTAGTATTCCCAAGGTCTTAGAAGTATGGTCCACAGGTTCACATCAACCTTTGTCATCAGCCTTTGGCAGTCATGTTGGTGATAAACCTTCAACCAGTAAATCCCATGGGAAAAAGGGAAAAGTTAAATTTCCTTGTAAGTTGTGTGGAGATAATCATCCCATTCACCTTTGTCCTTTAATGGATGAAGCTTCCAAAGAGTTGGAAAACCTTATAGCCTCTCAACCTTGTCTTCTGACTGGGAATCGAAAGATTTGCCATAATCCTTTGCTAATTGATCAAAAGCCATCTTTGGTCAACCCCACTCTCTATGAAAGTGAGTCTCATCAGTTTGTTCTCGACCAAGCATTGGTTGAGAAACCAGTAAACTTATCTCCACCTTTAGTTAGCCGTACCTTTCTGATAGAGAGTGAACCTCATATTTCTCAGGTTCTTCTGGTTTCTTCAGTTTCAAATGAACTAGAGGGAAATCATCCTGTTCCTGAGGTGCATGAGATCATTTCACCTGTTCCTATTATGGAAGAGGGCAACTCTCATGTTCCTACGACACCCCGTCTAAGTAGTTTAGTCACTTCTTTTGATTGGAGTCGAATGGCAGGATATCGCCTTCCATCTTATGTGCCTTTCCAGATTATAGTACAGGCTTACCATATGGCCATACCTAACACAGTCATAGATGAGGGTGCATCTATTAGCATGCTATCCTCAACTTCTTGGCAAGATTTAGGTTCTCCTCAGCTTGTCCCTGTCACCCTATTAGCTTTTAACAAAGGAACCAATCAACCTTTAGGGATATCTCCTAAGTTGCCTGTTACTTTGGGAGGAAATATTGTCTATATAGACGTAATGGATCTCCAAGGCCCTTTAGATTTTAATATAATCCTTGACCATGACTATGTTTATGTCATGGGAGCTCTTGTTTCTTCTCTCTTTCGAGTGATGTTTTTCATGCATGAAGGAAGCATTGCGACCATTGATCATCTTACATTCATTGGTCATGAATCAACTCCCCATCAACCATCATCCCTAAATGGCTCTCATATGCAAGCAGTATCACCCTCACCACAAGTTAATTACACTGCCACCTGTTCCATGCCCACATCTACTGATGATCTAATAGGTGATGTAGTACACCATGTACAGGGGACATTGGAGCTTGGTTTTTCCATTGGATCCCTGGACATGTATCCCTTCCAGAGTGTTGTTCTCCCATCTAATGAGAACCTCTTGGAAGCCATGGCATATGCTGGTATGCGATCAAAAATGGGATATGGAGCAGAGTTCTTGGTCTTGTGTCAAGCTCCTCAAAACATGAAACAAGGGATATGGAGCAGAGTTCCCGGTCTTGTATCAAGCTCCTGAAAAAATGAAAAGAGGGATATGGAGCAAAGTTCCTTGTCTTGTGTCAAGTTCGTTAAAAAATGAAACAAGGACTATGATGATACTTCTTTTAATATGTCAACCTTGTTAAAAAATGAAATAGGTCCCATGAGCATAGTTCCTTTACTTGTGTCAATCTCGTTAAAAAATGAAACAAATCCACTTCCAATTCAAGTCTTTGATTAGATCTCATAAAATCTCAATCGAGTCTTTCACTTGATCTCGTAAGTGAACCTTCATTCCATCCACCTATTAGTAACCAACGGTCTACTTAAGTGAACGAAATGAAGCTTGGGGGGAATGTATCTTGAATCGAGTCATTATATTGGGGGCATGAAAACTTATCCAAGCATAGTTTGTTTCTGTTTAAATCTTGTGTAAAAATGAAACCAAATAAAAGCATAGTTTGTTTCTGTTTCAAGCTTGTGTAAAAATGAAACCAAATCCAAGCATAATTTTTTCTCATGTTTCAAGCTTGTGAAAAATGAAACCATATTCAAGTATACTCGAGCATAATTTCCCATGTTTTAATATTGTGTAAAAATGAAACCATTCCCTCTTTACATGTCGTGATTTCCATTTTTATCAGCCTTTTTTGCAGATGAGCCTTGCTTCTTTCATTCCATAGTCACCATCTCTTTGGCTGATCATATGCTTTCACTTGGTTTTCTTGCCTATTCCTGAGGAAAATCTACGATGAGTGGTATAATTAGCCAGCCTCTTGACCCTTACATGTTTTTGAGCAGTTCCATCATGACTGGAACCAGTTGCTATCCTTTTATACCACTCGTTCCTCTTGGTAGAGTCCCATTTCAGCTCTTTTCAGACTCCAAAAATATGAAAATATCATCGAGTACTGGTATTTCCGAACTCATTAAATTAAATGGATTCACGTCATCTTAGTATACGTTTACCCCTTTTTTAGGATGAGATTGACTATTTACGAAAAAGTATACCTTGATCAACATGGTCAAGAGGTTATCTCGAATATTATTTTCTACCTTTTCGAGTTCGAGATACAAATTATGAAAAGGGACATGATGGATTTTTATTTTTCGTTTCTTTTTCAAACTATCTAAATGTGAAAAAGATACTGAGTTGTTCTTATGTCGAACTCATTAAAATTTTATGACGAAAGACTCATCACCATGATGAGACTGAGTTTCTCTTTCCTAGGACTCGTAAAACTTACTAGGATGGATTCATTGGAAGGATGAACTTATATGAAAAGTATATGGTATCCTCTTCAAGCTTGTGTAAAAATAAAGAGGTACTCACTAGAAATAGTGGGGGAAAAATGAAGATGAAACATCCTTTGTATAGGCAGCATGTCTCTCTTGAACATGACACTCGTTTTCTCTCATGTCAAGATTTGGATATCCTCACTCAACCACATGTCATCATGGGTTTGGGTGATCCATTGTTTCCTCTCATTTGACTATTCCATTTTGTCATCATGACCCTTAGTCCTATGTCGAGTCAGATGCTGTCACACTCTGGAGTTGTGTTGCCAGTGTTCAAGAGAAGTCCAATTTGCAATATTTACCTTTATACTGTTTGAGTCATTGTTACACTCTTGAAAATTATTCCACTTTATTCCTTGTTTCATGTCGATGATTCGAGACTCATTGTGACTCTCGTTCGACGGGTCACTTCCTGTTGACTTCAGATCATTATCCAGGAAGATGACTTAGAAACTCCCTTTCAGTACATTAGAGCTTGCATGCCTCAATAGAAAGTTATTTGTGTTTGATGAGATGCTTTCACTATTGGGCTTCGATCGGGTGATTCCACAATTGTTTGACTTCAGCTTCGTTATCAAATTCACATATTATATTGTCGTACCTTGAAAGCCATTGTCATTATGGGTGGTTCCTCTCGTGCCTATTAATGGTACACATTAATGGCTAGTAATCAGGTGGTCTTCTAGCATGTTCGACTGCGACACGTTCATTCACATGTTAGAATTCATACTTTGATCAGGTTGGGATGGAGCGCAAGACCCTGAGTTTTGTCTGATATAACTCAGGCTGCGTGGAGTTATGTATTGTTCATGATTGTACACATGTTTCTTCTATACGGATGGTTGTGACCATACCGTGGGACTTTACATTTATGATGATCCTTCTATATTAGATGGTTGCGTCCATGCCTTGGATCTTAGATTACAGATGATCCTTTTGTATTGGATGGTTGTGCCCATGCCATGGATCCTTTCATATAGTCCTTACTATCCGGATGGTTGCGCCCATACCATGGATTCATGCTTTGACATCAGATATGTCTATGTATATGTGTCATTGATTTGCAGGTCTCTTGATCGTGTTTGTCCTCATCCTTACAAAACATCATAAAGCATCTCAACTGTCACTCGTCGTTATTCCTTCATGCTTTAGGGGGCACATGTTACATAGTATTTTGTCACATCTCTTGCACTTCCCTGTGGCATACCCTAAAGTGCCTAAAACATGACCATTATGCATTGTACTCATTCATAAATGCAGTTCAAATCCTTCCTACGACACTGATTGGAAAATTCCTTGAGCTTCCCCTCAAGGTGATAACTCTTAAAGCATAATTATAGAACCATCGCTCTTATGAGGCTTAAAACAACAATGATTGCATGCTGCACTATGCCAAACCCATGATGGAATCTCTTTGTTTACTTGTATACCCACGATGATCCCAAAAATGAAATTTTCTCTAAGAGGATGAGAAGCTTCGTGATCTAGAAGTTTCCAGAGCAGTGAGCTGGAGGTTGTTTGGCATAGATAAGGTCGAATTATCCCAACTTGGCCTCTTGGTATTATCCCTCTGAGCTACCTCCTTGAGATAAGGGCCTAATCCTATCTTTGGAGAGATACCAACTCCCTTTCCCAACCAATATATTCATGCTCTCCCATTCCCAAATGGTTGGTTGGTTAGGTTGCTAGTTGGTTGGTCTATTTCTATTTGCAC
Source organism: Pinus tabuliformis (assembly GCA_031772625.1). Classification (NCBI taxonomy): domain Eukaryota; kingdom Viridiplantae; phylum Streptophyta; class Pinopsida; order Pinales; family Pinaceae; genus Pinus; species Pinus tabuliformis. The sequence continues at coordinate 226,921,770 of CM062820.1, read as the reverse complement.
CCTTATGCTAAGATTGTGCCTAGAGGCTATTCATTTGACTTGGAGAAGGAGTGATTGGAGAGTTCTTCACTTGGACTTGGATTACCACTCAAGGAGAGCCTATCAACATCACGGCTTTAGTTTTAAGCTTTTATTTATTTTCTAATAATATACAACTGCTAGTTCATCTTCCCAAAATGTATATGTTCATGTATCATTTAGCTTGACATTCCTTGATTAGTTAAGTACATTTCTATTGGATTTTCTATTTGTTTTGGCATGTTTTGTTGTGTCTTTATCACTTGTGCATGTGCATAAACACTAAGAGAAGCAAGAACAATCCCGTGATACAAGCGGTTCAGAGTCCTCAATAAAGGAAATCAGAACAACATCAGAGCGAGGTAGGTCATCTCCTTTGTTCTTCTTTTCAATTGCAACCCAGGAGGATGTCTAGTTGATTGTCACTTCAGTTGCTAGACCCACTCATTGGTCTTTAGGAATCCTATTTGTCTACAGAGAGGATTAACCTTAACAAAAGACATGATTTAGATGACTTGCATGAAGGAAAAAAGTCAACATAACCAAAGTCAAGTGACATTCACACGAAGGTGATGTGCCCAACTGAAGGAGGAATGAACGATTCAGCATGAAGGGAGTGGAAACACAACAGAGGGTGAGGGCACTGTCAAAACATGCCCACCCATCTAAGCAGCTAAGGGTGAGGGTGACACCAAGACGCACCTATTGACTTGATAAATTTTCTGAGTACGAGGGTGACATTGAGACACGTCTTCCAAATAGAAGGTGAAACGAAGATGAGAGAAGTGACTATGTGATATATAACTTGGCATTTGTTTGAAGGTTGACTCTGTCACACGGAATGAGTCGATCTTGTGGACAAGATAGACCTTCCTAGAATCTAAAGAAGACCTAATGACAAGCAAACCAACCAGACACTATCTTTCTCTAAATATGCTTTAATAAACAAAGGCAAACAAGTGTTTTTAGGGCCTACCTTGGGTCCTTCGCAAGTTTGTGGATGCCCTCGCTCCCTTGATCCAAATGAGCTCCTCTTCACGAATCTGGAAACAAAAACAAGGAAAAAAAATTAAATAGCACCTGAAAAACCAATTGCATAAAACATATTTAACATGAAAGTCAAGGAGTCCATGAAACAAATAACATAAGATACTTGTTGAGAAAAATGAGTTTGATTGTATTAATTCAAAAGAAGAAGAACTTTACAACCTGTGCCTTGACGCTGTACAAGCTCCTCCCAGGGTCCAACAAGATGTCTCCTCTACTTTGACAAGTTTCACTCACTCTCCAATAGAACCAAGAGGTATGTGATCTCTCCTCTCAAGCTCAACCAAAGAGTCTTAATTTCACCAGCATTTACCCTCAAAATGTTCAGCTTCTAACCTCCCTAGTCCTCACCCCAATGCCTGTATTTATAGTGCAATGGAGGGAAGTTACTAGGTCCTCCTTCAAAGGGATAAAGCCCTCCTTCAAAGGGATAGCTCCTTTAGTCAAGGGATTAGCTCCTTCTCTTTTGGGATGCATGAACCACCTTAGAGCGAACAATCCACGTCAAAATTCCTTCTAGAAAACTCTAGAATTAACCCAAGGTGAGTTTTTTAAGATAAAACTTGCGCCTTTTAACTTTCACAGGGGTTCGCACCTACACCGTTAGGGACAGAGCGAGTAGGTACGCAGCTTTTGTACACAGAAGGTGCGGGACCACAAGTGACCATGAGAGAAAGTGTAGAACCAGAGTTACATTGATTTTTAGTGTCTTTCTCCCATTTCCAAAGCTTGATTTGAAGAGCTGAGGTCTGAGACTTGCTTAGGAGGACAGTACAAGTGATGATGGACCCATACTGACTGCAAATAATCATGGTGATGATATTTTTGTGTAACAGATTGCCCCCTAAAGTGCGAAGTATGTAGTAGATGAGGATTTCATTTATCATATAGGAAGAGTGAAGTACTTTATCATTTCGAGGATTATCTTGTGGAGAGCCCGGTCGGAACCTGTAAAAACATTTAATGCAAGATATATATATATGAGATCATATCATCGCTGAGGTAGGCATTCCCATACTCAGATCAAAACTGACTAGAAAAACTAACTACTGCTCTGACATAGGAATGATCTTGTAAAACATCATAAGTATAGACCCAGGTGGACACAGTATGGATGCAGCCATCTGTTTATGAATAGTCCATTATATAATGAATTCAAAATTCCTCGCAGCCTGGATGGTGGAAACTAGATCCAGGGTCTTCATTTCTACTTCCCGAAATAGTACGATTCTATCCATGCGAATAAATGTGTTGATGTCGAACATGGTAGAAACCACTTGATTACCAGTCAATGATGTAAACCGTTAGCAAGTGTGAGAGAAACCACCAGTGATGTCAATAGCTCTCAAAGTACCCAGTACAATCCATGAGATGTGAATAAATGTGTTGATGTCGAACATGTCACGGAATCCTTTGATCGAAAGTCAATGATGTAAACTGTCATCAAAGGCGAGAAACCTGCCATTGAGGCATGCAGATCTCAAGGTACTGACGATTCGTAGATCGTCTTTCTAGATAATGAGCTGATGTCGATAGAAAGCGATCCGTTGCAAGCAAGCACACAACACGAAATCATAGATCAAGTTGAAGAAATTTAGTTGCAAGGACTGACTCGGGGATGGTCAAGATGGATGACAGATATTTTGCAGATGAATGGCTTATTGGCAGTGACCTCTTGAATACATAACGACACGACAGATGGTTTGGTGACAATTGACCAAAAGTTAATACCCAGAAACCGGCTGAAGACTTTCAATGTGGTTTGATCAACTGTTAGGCAAAGGATTTCCTAACCCAGGTGAATAAAAGTGTCGTGTTCAAGAGTGGTTACAAAGTATGACAATCAGGCTCATTTTTCTCTCTTTTCCCCCACCATTTCTGGCAAGTACCTCTTTATTTTTGACAAGCTTGAGGAGGATAACATTTGCTTGATTATAAGCTCATCCTTCGGATGAGTCCAACTTAGTTTAAATTCGAACCCTAAGAAGGAGTGGTTCGTTCCTGTTTGTAATTTAACAGGTCATTTACTGTGAAATTTTAACAAGTCCAGTATAGGAGAAACTCGGTGTTTTTCAATTTTAGAGTGTCTGAAAAAGCTTAAGAAGACTCCAGGGTTGACCTTTTTTGTAAATTTGTGTCTCCCAAGCTCGAAAAAGTATAAAATAATACTTGAGAGAACCGCTTGATCTTTTATGACCAAGGAGTACTTTTCATATTAGTGTCTCTGATCTGAAAAAGTAAAAAAAACGATCAACGACACGTCATTTTGTAACCAATATCGAATTTGAAACGACAAAAATCCGGCAATCTTTTCATGTTTTTTCGGTCGAAAAAGAGCTGTAAGTGGACCGTCTTTTAATTCCGTTTTAACGAGTTTAAAAGAAAAACTCGGCAATCTTTTCATGTTTCAAGAGTCAAAAAAGAGCTTAAAGGTGACTCTAAGGTTTCGCTTTTTCGTAAGTTTTAATGAGTTCGAAAAAATGATAAAAATGTACTCATGGTTTTCACTTTTTCTTAAGTTTTAAAGAGTTCGAAAAAATGATAAAAATGTACTCATATGGCTGACTTTCAATTTAATTTACGAGCAGAAAAAGACGGAAAGAACACGGCATTTTCATTTGTTTTACGAGAATGAAAGATAGCAAAATAATCTCGAGATTTTCATGAGTTTAATGAGTCTTGAAAATAACTGAAATTGACTCGAGATAGGTTTCATTTTTACAAAAGCTTGAAACAGAGAAAAACTATGCTTCAGAGTAGTTTCATTTTTACACAAGCTTGAAATAGAGAGAAAACTGTGCTTGATGCCCCCTAAGCATAACTGCTAGAGCACTAGGACGATCTTGTGGACAAGATAGACCTTCCTAGAATCTAAAGAAGACCTAATGACAAGCAAACCAACCACACACTATCTTTCTCTAAATATGCTTTAATAAACAAAGGCAAACAAGTGTTTTTAGGGCCTACCTTGGGTCCTTCGCAAGTTTGTGGATGCCCTCGCTCCCTTGATCCAAATGAGCTCCTCTTCGCGAATCTGCAAACACAAACAAGGAAAACAAATTAAATAGCACCTGAAAAACCAATTGCATAAAACATATTTAACATGAAAGTCAAGGAGTCCATGAAACAAATAACATAAGATACTTGTTGAGAAAAATGAGTTTGATTGTATTAATTCAAAAGAAGAAGAACTTTACAACCTGTGCCTTGATGCTGTACAAGCTCCTCCCAGAGTCCAACAAGATGTCTCCTCTACTTTGACAAGTTTCACTCACTCTCCAATAGAACCAAGAGGTATGTGATCTCCCATCTCAAGCTCAACCAAAGAGTCTTATTTCACCAGCATTTACCCTCAAAATGTTCAACTTCTAACCTCCCTAGTCCTCACCCCAATGCCTGTATTTATAGTGCAATGGAGGGAAGTTACTAGGTCCTCCTTCAAAGGGATAAATCCCTCCTTCAAAGGGATAGCTCCTTTAGTCAAGGGATTAGCTCCTTCTCTTTTGGGATGCATGAACCACCTTAGAGCGAACAATCCACGTCAAAATTCCTTCTAGAAAACTCTAGAATTAACCCAAAGTGAGTTTTTTAAGATAAAACTTGCGCCTTTTAACTTTCACAGGGGTCCGCACCTATACCGTTAGGGACAGAGCGGGTAGGTACGCAACTTTTGTACACAGAAGGTGCGGGACCACAGGTGACCATGAGAGAAAGTGCGGAACCAGAGTTACATTGATTTTTAGTGTCTTTCTCCCATTTCCAAAGCTTGATTTGAAGAGCTGAGGTCTGAGACTTGCTTAGGAGGACAGTACAAGTGATGATGGACCCATACTGACTGCAAATAATCATGGTGACGATATTTTTGTGTAACAGATTGCCCCCTAAAGTGCGAAGTCTGTAGTAGATGAGGATTTCATTTATGATATAGGAAGAGTGAAGTATTTTATCATTTCGAGGATTATCTTGTGGAGAGCCCAGTCGGAACCTGTAAAAACATTCAATGCAAGATATATATATGAGATCATATCATCGCTGAGGTAGGCATTCCCATACTCAGATCAAAACTGACTAGAAAAACTAACTACTGCTCTGACATAGGAATGATCTTGTAAAACATCATAAGTATAGACCCAGGTGGACGCAGTATGGACGCAGCCATCTATTTATGAATAGTCCATTATATAATGAATACAAAATTCCTCGCAGCCTGGATGGTGGAAACTAGATCCAGGGTCTTCATTTCTACTTCCTGAAATAGTACGATTCTATCCATGCGAATAAATGTGTTGATGTCGAACATGGTAGAAACCACTTGATTACCAGTCAATGATGTAAACTGTTAACAAGTGTGAGAGAAACCACCAGTGATGTCAATGGCTCTCAAAGTACCCAGTACAATCCATGAGATGTGAATAAATGTGTTGATGTCGAACATGTCACGGAATCCTTTGATCGAAAGTCAATGATGTAAACTGTCATCAAAGGTGAGAAACCTGCCATTGAGGCATGCAGATCTCAAGGTACTGACGATTCCTAGATCGTCTTTCTAGATAATGAGCTGATGTCGATAGAAAACGATCCGTCGCAAGCAAGCCCACAACACGAAATCATAGATCAAGTTGAAGAAATTTAGTTGCAAGGACTGAATCAGGGATGGTCAAGATGGATGACAGATATTTTGCAGATGAATGGCTTATTGGTAGTGACCTCTTGAACACATAACGACACGAGAGATGGTTTGGTGACAATTGACCAAAAGTTAATACCCAGAAACCGGCTGAAGACTTTCAATGTGGTTTGATCAACTATTAGGCAAAGGATTTCCCAACCCAGGTGAATAAAAGTGTCGTGTTCAAGAGTGGTTACAAAGTATGACAATCGGGCTCATTTTTCTCTCTTTTCCCCCACCATTTCTGGCAAGTACCTCTTTATTTTTGACAAGCTTGAGGAGGATAACATTTGCTTGATTAGAAGCTCATCCTTCGGATGAGTCCAACTTAGTTTAAATTCGAACCCTAAGAAGGAGTGGTTCGTTCCTGTTTGTAATTGAACAGGTCCTTTACTGTGAAATTTTAACGAGTCCAGTATAGGAGAAACTCGGTGTTTTTCAATTTTAGAGAGTCTGAAAAAACTTAAGAAGACTCCAGGGTTGACCTTTTTCGTAAATTTGTGTCTCCCAAGCTCGAAAAATTATAAAATAATACTTGAGAGAACCACTTGATCTTTTACGACCAAGGAGTACTTTTCATATTAGTGTCTATGATCTGAAAAAGTAAAAAAAATTATCAACGACACGTCATTTTATAACCAATATCGAATTTGAAACGACAAAAATCCGGCAATCTTTTCATGTTTTTTCGGTCGAAAAAGAGCTGTAATTGGACCGTCTTTTAATTCCGTTTTAACGAGTTTAAAAGAAAAACTCGGCAATCTTTTCATGTTTCAAGAGTCAGAAAAGAGCTTAAAGGTGACTCTAAGGTTTCACTTTTTCGTAAGTTTTAACGAGTTCGAAAAAATGTTAAAAATGTACTCATGGTTTTCACTTTTTCGTAAGTTTTAAAGAGTTCGAAAAAATGATAAAAATGTACTCATATGGCCGACTTTCAATTTAATTTACGAGCAGAAAAAGATGGAAAGAACTCGGCATTTTCATTCTTTTTACGAGAATGAAAGATAGAAAATAATCTCGATATTTTCATGAGTTTAACGAGTCTTGAAAATAACTGAAATTGACTCGAGATAGGTTTCATTTTTACAAAAGCTTGAAACAGAGAATAACTATGCTTCAGAGTAGTTTCATTTTTACACAAGCTTGAAATAGAGAGAAAACTGTGCTTGATGCCCCCTAAGCATAACTGCTAGAGCGCTAGGTTGATCTTGCGGACAAGATAGACCTTCCTAGAATCTAAAGAAGACCTAATGACAAGCAAACCAACCACACACTATCTTTCTCTAAATATGCTTTAATAAACAAAGGCAAACAAGTGTTTTTAGGGCCTACCTTGGGTCCTTCGCAAGTTTGTGGATGCCCTCGATCCCTTGATCCAAATGAGCTCCTCTTCGCGAATCTGCAAACACAAACAAGGCAAACAAATTAAATAGCACCTGAAAAACCAATTGCATAAAACATATTTAACATGAAAGTCAAGGAGTCCATGAAACAAATAACATAAGATACTTGTTGAGAAAAATGAGTTTGATTGTATTAATTCAAAAGAAGAAGAACTTTACAACCTGTGCCTTGACGCTGTACAAGCTCCTCCCAGGGTCCAACAAGATGTCTCCTCTACTTTGACAAGTTTCACTCACTCTCCAATAGAACCAAGAGGTATGTGATCTCTCCTCTCAAGCTCAACCAAAGAGTCTTAATTTCACCAGCATTTACCCTCAAAATGTTCATCTTCTAACCTCCCTAGTCCTCACCACAATGCCTGTTTTTATAGTGCAATGGAGGGAAGTTACTAGGTCCTCCTTCAAAGGGATAAAGCCCTCCTTCAAAGGGATAGCTCCTTTAGTCAAGGGATTAGCTCCTTCTCTTTTGGGATGCATGAACCACCTTAGAGCAAACAATCCACGTCAAAATTCCTTCTAGAAAACTCTATAATTAACCCAAAATGAGTTTTTTAAGATAAAACTTGCGCCTTCTAACTTTCACAGCGGTCCGCACCTACACCGTTAGGGACAGAGCGGGTAGGTACGCAGCTTTTGTACACAAAAGGTGCGGGACCACAGGTGACCATGAGAGAAAGTGCGGAACCAGAGTTACATTGATTTTTAGTTTCTTTCTCCCATTTCCAAAGCTTGATTTGAAGAGCTGAGGTCTGAGACTTGCTTAGGAGGACAGTACAAGTGATGATGGACCCATACAGACTGCAAATAATCATGGTGAAGATATTTTTGTGTAACAGATTGCCCCCTAAAGTGCGAAGTCTGTAGTAGATGAGGATTTCATTTATCATATAGGAAGAGTGAAGTACTTTATCATTTCGAGGATTATCTTGTGGAGAGCCCGGTCGGAACCTGTAAAAACATTCAATGCAAGATATATATATGAGATCATATCAGTGCTGAGGTAGGCATTCCCATACTCAGATCAAAACTGACTAGAAAAACTAACTACTGCTCTAACATAGGAATGATCTTGTAAAACATCATAAGTATAGACCCAGGTGGACACAGTATGAACGCAGCAATCTGTTTATGAATAGTCCATTATATAATGAATACAAAATTCCTCGCAGCCTGGATGGTGGAAACTAGATCCAGGGTCTTCATTTCTACTTCTCGAAATTGTACGATTCTATCCATGCGAATAAATGTGTTGATGTCGAACATGGTAGAAACCACTTGATTACCAGTCAATGATGTAAACCATTAACAAGTGTGAGAGAAACCACCAGTGATGTCAATGGCTCTCAAAGTACCCAGTACAATCCATGAGATTTTAATAAATGTGTTGATGTCGAACATGTCACGGAATCCTTTGATCGAAAGTCAATGATGTAAACTGTCATCAAAGGCGAGAAACCTGCCATTGAGGCATGCAGATCTCAAGGTACTGACGATTCCTAGATCGTCTTTCTAGATAATGAGCTGATGTCGATAGAAAGCGATCCGTCGCAAGCAAGCCCACAACACGAAATCATAGATCAAGTTGAAGAAATTTAGTTGCAAGGACTGACTCAGGGATGGTCAAGATGGATGACAGATATTTTGCAGATGAATGGCTTATTGGCAGTGACCTCTTGAACACATAATGACACGACAGATGGTTTGGTGACAATTGACCAAAAGTTAATACCCAGAAACCGGCTGAAGACTTTCAATGTGGTTTGATCAACTGTTAGGCAAAGGATTTCCCAACCCAGGTGAATAAAAGTGTCGTGTTCAAGAGTGGTTACAAAGTATGACAATCAGGCTCATTTTTCTCTATTTTCCCCCACCATTTCTGGCAAGTACCTCTTTATTTTTGACAAGCTTGAGGAGGATAACATTTGCTTGATTATAAGCTCATCATTCGGATGAGTCCAACTTAGTTTAAATTCGAACCCTAAGAAGGAGTGGTTCGTTCCTGTTTGTAATTGAACAGGTCCTTTACTGTGAAATTTTAACGAGTCCAGTATAGGAGAAACTCGGTGTTTTTCAATTTTAGAGAGTCTGAAAAAACTTAAGAAGACTCCAAGATTGACCTTTTTCGTAAATTTGTGTCTCCCAAGCTTGAAAAAGTATAAAATAATACTTGAGAGAACCGCTTGATCTTTTACGACCAAGGAGTACTTTTCATATTAGTGTCTCTGATCTGAAAAAGTAAAAAAAACGATCAACGACACGTCATTTTATAACCAATATCGAATTTGAAACGACAAAAATCCGGCAATCTTTTCATGTTTTTTCGGTCGAAAAAGAGTTGTAAGTGGACCGTCTTTTAATTCCGTTTTAACGAGTTTAAAAGAAAAAATCGGCAATCTTTTCATGTTTCAAGAGTCAGAAAAGAGCTTAAAGGTGACTCTAAGGTTTCACTTTTTCGTAAGTTTTAACGAGTTTGAAAAAATGATAAAAATGTACTCATGGTTTTCACTTTTTCTTAAGTTTTAAAGAGTTTGAAAAAATGATAAAAATGTACTCATATGGCCGACTTTCAATTTAATTTACGAGCAGAAAAAGACGGAAAGAACTCGGCATTTTCATTTGTTTTACGAGAATGAAAGATAGCAAAATAATCTCGAGATTTTCGTGAGTTTAAGGAGTCTTGAAAATAACTGAAATTGACTCGAGATGGGTTTCATTTTTACAAAAGCTTGAAACAGAGAAAAACTATGCTTCAGAGTAGTTTCATTTTTACACAAGCTTGAAATAGAGAGAAAACTGTGCTTGATGCCCCCTAAGCATAACTGCTAGAGTGCTAGGTCGATCTTGCAGACAAGATAGACCTTCCTAGAATCTAAAGAAGACCTAATGACAAGCAAACCAACCACACACTATCTTTCTCTAAATATGCTTTAATAAACAAAGGCAAACAAGTGTTTTTAGGGCCTACCTTGGGTCCTTCGCAAATTTGTAGATGCCCTCGCTCCCTTGATCCAAATGAGCTCCTCTTCGCGAATCTGCAAACACAAACAAGGCAAACAAATTAAATAGCACCTGAAAAACCAATTGCATAAAACATATTTAACATGAAAGTCAAGGAGTCCATGAAACAAATAACATAAGATACTTGTTGAGAAAAATGAGTTTGATTGTATTAATTCAAAAGAAGAAGAACTTTACAACCTGTGCCTTGACGCTGTACAAGCTCCTCCCAGGGTCCAACAAGATGTCTCCTCTACTTTGACAAGTTTCACTCACTCTCCAATAGAACCAAGAGGTATGTGATCTCTCCTCTCAAGCTCAACCAAAGAGTCTTAATTTCACCAGCATTTACCCTCAAAATGTTCAGCTTCTAACCTCCCTAGTCCTCACCCCAATGCCTGTATTTATAGTGCAATGGAGGGAAGTTACTAGGTCCTCCTCCAAAGGGATAAAGCCCTCCTTCAAAGGGATAGCTCCTTTAGTCAAGGGATTAGCTCCTTCCTTTTTGGGATGCATGAACCACCTTAGAGCGAACAATCCACGTCAAAATTACTTCTAGAAAACTCTAGAATTAACCCAAAGTGAGTTTTTTAAGATAAAACTTGTGCCTTTTAACTTTCACAGGGGTCCGCACCTACACCGTTAGGGACAGAGCGGGTAGGTACGTAGCTTTTGTACACAGAAGGTGCGGGACCACAGGTGACCATGAGAGAAAGTGTGGAACCAGAGTTACATTGATTTTTAGTGTCTTTCTCCCATTTCCAAAGCTTGATTTGAAGAGCTGAGGTCTGAGACTTGCTTAGGAGGATAGTACAAGTGATGATGGACCCATACTAACTGCAAATAATCATGGTGACGATATTTTTGTGTAACAGATTTCCCCCTAAAGTGCGAAGTCTGTAGTAGATGAGGATTTCATTTATCATATAGGAAGAGTGAAGTACTTTATCATTTAGAGGATTATCTTGTGGAGAGCCCGGTCGGAACCTGTAAAAACATTCAATGCAAGATATATATATGAGATCATATCATCGCTGAGGTAGGCATTCCCATACTCAGATCAAAACTGACTAGAAAAACTAACTACTGCTCTGACATAGGAATGATCTTGTAAAACATCATAAGTATAGACCCAGGTGGACACAGTATGGATGCAGCCATCTGTTTATGAATAGTCCATTATATAATGAATACAAAATTCCTCGCAGCCTGGATGGTGGAAACTAGATCCAGGGTCTTCATTTCTACTTCCCGAAATAGTACGATTCTATCCATGTGAATAAATGTGTTGATGTCGAACATGGTAGAAACCACTTGATTACCAGTCAATGATGTAAACCGTTAACAAGTGTGAGAGAAACCACCAGTGATGTCAATGGCTCTCAAAGTACCCAGTACAATCCATGAGATTTTAATAAATGTGTTGATGTCGAACATGTCACGGAATCCTTTGATCGAAAGTCAATGATGTAAACTGTCATCAAAGGCGAGAAACCTGCCATTGAGGCATGCAGATCTCAAGGTACTGACGATTCCTAGATCGTCTTTCTAGATAATGAGCTGATGTCGATAGAAAGCGATCCGTCGCAAGCAAGCCCACAACACGAAATCATAGATCAAGTTGAAGAAATTTAGTTGCAAGGACTGACTCAGGGATGGTCAAGATGGATGACAGATATTTTGCAGATGAATGGCTTATTGGCAGTGACCTCTTGAACACATAATGACACGACAGATGGTTTGGTGACAATTGACCAAAAGTTAATACCCAGAAACCGGCTGAAGACTTTCAATGTGGTTTGATCAACTGTTAGGCAAAGGATTTCCCAACCCAGGTGAATAAAAGTGTCGTGTTCAAGAGTGGTTACAAAGTATGACAATCAGACTCATTTTTCTCTCTTTTCCCCCACCATTTCTGGCAAGTACCTCTTTATTTTTGACAAGCTTGAGGAGGATAACATTTGCTTGATTATAAGCTCATCCTTCGGATGAGTCCAACTTAGTTTAAATTCGAACCCTAAGAAGGAGTGGTTCATTCCTATTTGTAATTGAACAGGTCCTTTACTGTGAAATTTTAACGAGTCCAGTATAGGAGAAACTCGGTGTTTTTCAATTTTAGAGAGTCTGAAAAAACTTAAGAAGACTCCAGGGTTGACCTTTTTTTTAAATTTGTGTCTCCCAAGCTCGAAAAAGTATAAAATAATACTTGAGAGAACCGATTGATCTTTTACGACCAAGGAGTACTTTTCATATTAGTGTCTCTGATCTGAAAAAGTAAAAAAAACGATCAACGACACGTCATTTTATAACCAATATCGAATTTGAAACGACAAAAATCCGGCAATCTTTTCATGTTTTTTCGATCGAAAAAGAGCTGTAAGTGGACCGTCTTTTAATTCCGTTTTAACGAGTTTAAAAGAAAAGCTCAGCAATCTTTTCATGTTTCAAGAGTCAGAAAAGAGCTTAAAGGTGACTCTAAGGTTTCACTTTTTCGTAAGTTTTAACGAGTTCGAAAAAATGATAAAAATGTACTCATGGTTTTCACATTTTCATAAGTTTTAAACAGTTCGAAAAATGATAAAAATGTACTCATATGGCCGACTTTCAATTTAAGTTACGAGCAGAAAAAGACGGAAAGAACTCGGCATTTTCATTTGTTTTACGAGAATGAAAGATAGCAAAATAATCTCGAGATTTTCATGAGTTTAACGAGTCTTGAAAATAACTGAAATTGACTCGAGATAGGTTTCATTTTTACAAAAGCTTGAAACAGAGAAAAACTATGCTTCAGAGTAGTTTCATTTTTACACAAGCTTGAAATAGAGAGAAAATTGTGCTTGATGCCCCCTAAGCATAACTGCTAGAGCGCTAGGTCGATCTTGCGGACAAGATAGACCTTCCTAGAATCTAAAGAAGACCTAATGACAAGCAAACCAACTAGACACTATCTTTCTCTAAATATGCTTTAATAAACAAAGGCAAACAAGTGTTCTTAGGGCCTACCTTGGGTCCTTCGCAAGTTAGTGGATGCCCTCGCTCCCTTGATCCAAATGAGCTCCTCTTCGCGAATCTGCAAACACAAACAAGGCAAACAAATTAAATAGCACCTGAAAAACCAATTGCATAAAACATATTTAACATGAAAGTCAAGGAGTCCATGAAACAAATAACATAAGATACTTGTTGAGAAAAATGAGTTTGATTGTATTAATTCAAAAGAAGAAGAACTTTACAACCTGTGCCTTGACGCTGTACAAGCTCCTCCCAGGGTCCAACAAGATGTCTCCTCTACTTTGACAAGTTTCACTCACTCTCCAATAGAACCAAGAGGTATGTGATCTCTCCTCTCAAGCTCAACCAAAGAGTCTTAATTTCACCAGCATTTACCCTCAAAATGTTCAGCTTCTAACCTCCCTAGTCCTCACCCCAATGCCTGTATTTATAGTGCAATGGAGGGAAGTTACTAGGTCCTCCTTCAAAGGGATAAAGCCCTCCTTCAAAGGGATAGCTCCTTTAGTCAAGGGATTAGCTCCTTCTCTTTTGGGATGCATGAACCACCTTAGAGCAAACAATCCATGTCAAAATTCCTTCTAGAAAACTCTAGAATTAACCCAAAGTGAGTTTTTTAAGATAAAACTTGCGCTTTTTAACTTTCACAGGGGTCTGCACCTACACTGTTAGGGACAGAGCGGGTAGGTACGCAGCTTTTGTACACAGAAGGTGCGGGACCACAGGTGACCATGAGAGAAAGTGTGGAACCAGAGTTACATTGATTTTTAGTGTCTTTCTCCCATTTCCAAAGCTTGATTTGAAGAGCTGAGGTCTGAGACTTGCTTAGGAGGACAGTACAAGTGATGATGGACCCATACTAACTGCAAATAATCATGGTGACGATATTTTTGTGTAACAGATTGCCCCCTAAAGTGCGAAGTCTGTAGTAGATGAGGATTTCATTTATCATATAGGAAGAGTGAAGTACTTTATCATTTCGAGGATTATCTTGTGGAGAGCCCGGTCGGAACCTGTAAAAACATTCAATGCAAGATATATATATGAGATCATATCATCGCTGAGGTAGGCATTCCCATACTCAGATCAAAACTAACTAGAAAAACTAACTACTGCTTTGACATAGGAATGATCTTGTAAAACATCATAAGTATAGACCCAGGTGGACACAGTATGGACGCAGCCATCTGTTTATGAATAGTCCATTATATAATGAATACAAAATTCCTCGCAGCCTGGATGGTGGAAACTAGATCTAGGGTCTTCATTTCTACTTCCCGAAATAGTACGATTCTATCCATGCGAATAAATGTGTTGATGTCGAACATGGTAGAAACCACTTGATTACCAGTCAATGATGTAAACTGTTAACAAGTGTGAGAGAAACCACCAGTGATGTCAATGGATCTCAAAGTACCCAGTACAATCCATGAGATTTGAATAAATGTGTTGATGTCGAACATGTCACGGAATCCTTTGATCGAAAGTCAATGATGTAAACTGTCATCAAAGGCGAGAAACCTGCCATTGAGGCATGCAGATCTCAAGGTACTGACGATTCCTAGATCGTCTTTCTAGATAATGAGCTGATGTCGATAGAAAGCGATTCCTCACAAGCAAGCCCAAACCACGAAATCATAGATGAAGTTGAAGAAATTTAGTTGCAAGGACTGACTCAGGGATGGTCAAGATGGATGACAGATATTTTGCAGATGAATGGCTTATTGGCAGTGACCTCTTGAACACATAACGACACGAGAGATGGTTTGGTGACAATTGACCAAAATTTAATACCCAGAAACCGGCTGAAGACTTTCAATGTGGTTTGATCAACTGTTAGGCAAAGGATTTTCCAACCCAGGTGAATAAAAGTGTCGTGTTCAAGAGTGGTTACAAAGTATGACAATCAGGCTCATTTTTCTCTCTTTTCCCCCACCATTTCTGGCAAGTACCTCTTTATTTTTGACAAGCTTGAGGAGGATAACATTTTCTTGATTATAAGCTCATCCTTCGGATGAGTCCAACTTAGTTTAAATTCGAACCCTAAGAAGGAGTGGTTCGTTCCTGTTTGTAATTGAACAGGTCCTTTACTGTGAAATTTTAACGAGTCCATTATAGGAGAAACTCGGTGTTTTTCAATTTTAGAGAGTCTGAAAAAACTTAAGAAGACTCCAGGGTTGACCTTTTTTTAAATTTGTGTCTCCCAAGCTCGAAAAAGTATAAAATAATACTTGAGAGAACCGCTTGATCTTTTACGACCAAGGAGTACTTTTCATATTAGTGTCTCTGATCTGAAAAAGTAAAAAAAACGATCAACGACACGTCATTTTATAACCAATATCGAATTTGAAACGACAAAAGTCCGGCAATCTTTTCATGTTTTTTCGATCGAAAAAGAGCTGTAAGTGGACTGTCTTTTAATTCCGTTTTAACGAGTTTAAAAGAAAAGCTCAGCAATCTTTTCATGTTTCAAGAGTCAGAAAAGAGCTTAAAGGTGACTCTAAGGTTTCACTTTTTCGTAAGTTTTAACGAGTTCGAAAAAATGATAAAAATGTACTCATTGTTTTCACATTTTCGTAAGTTTTAAAGAGTTCGAAAAAATGATAAAAATGTACTCATATGGCCGACTTTCAATTTAATTTACGAGCAGAAAAAGACGGAAAGAACTCGGCATTTTCATTTGTTTTACGAGAATGAAAGATAGCAAAATAATCTCGAGATTTTCATGAGTTTAACGAGTCTTGAAAATAACTGAAATTGACTCGAGATAGGTTTCATTTTTACAAAAGCGTGAAATAGAGAAAAACTATGCTTCAGAGTAGTTTCATTTTTACACAAGCTTGAAATAGAGAGAAAACTGTGATTGACGCCCCCTAAGCATAACTGCTAGAGTGCTAGGTCGATCTTGCGGACAAGATAGACCTTCCTAGAATCTAAAGAAGACCTAATGACAAGCAAACCAACTAGACACTATCTTTCTCTAAATATGCTTTAATAAACAAAGGCAAACAAGTGTTCTTAGGGCCTACCTTGGGTCCTTCGCAAGTTTGTGGATGCCCTCGCTCCCTTGATCCAAATGAGCTCCTCTTCGCGAATCTGCAAACACAAACAAGGCAAACAAATTAAATAGCACCTGAAAAACCAATTGCATAAAACATATTTAACATGAAAGTCAAGGAGTCCATGAAACAAATAACATGAGATACTTGTTGAGAAAAATGAGTTTGATTGTATTAATTCAAAAGAAGAAGAACTTTACAACCTGTGCCTTGACGCTTTACAAGCTCCTCCCAGGGTCCAACAAGATGTTTCCTCTACTTTGACAAGTTTCACTCACTCTCCAATAGAACCAAGAGGTATGTGATATCTCCTCTCAAGCTCAACCAAAGAGTCTTAATTTCACCAGCATTTACCTTCAAAATGTTCAGCTTCTAACCTCCCTAGTCCTCACCCCAATGCCTGTATTTATAGTGCAATGGAGGGAAGTTACTAGGTCCTCCTTCAAAGGGATAGCTCCTTTAGTCAAGGGATTAGCTCCTTCTCTTCTGGGATGCATGAACCACCTCAGAGCGAACAATCCACGTCAAAATTCCTTCTAGAAAACTCTAGAATTAACCCAAAGTGAGTTTTTTAAGATAAAACTTGTGCCTTTTAACTTTCACAGGGGTCCGTACCTACACCGTTAGGGACAGAGTGGGTAGGTATGCAGCTTTTGTACACAGAAGGTGCAGGACCGCAGGTGACCATGAGAGAAAGTGCGGAACCAGAGTTACATTGATTTTTAGTGTCTTTCTCCCATTTCCAAAGCTTGATTTGAAGAGCTAAGGTCTGAGACTTGCTTAGGAGGACAGTACAAGTGATGATGGACCCATACTGACTGCAAATAATCATGGTGACGATATTTTTGTGTAACAGATTGCCCCCTAAAGTGCGAAGTCTGTAGTAGATGAGGATTTCATTTATAATATAGGAAGAGTGAAGTACTTTATCATTTCGAGGATTATCTTGTGGAGAGCCCGGTCGAAACCTGTAAAAACATTCAATGCAAGATATATATATGAGATCATATCATCGCTGAGGTAGGCATTCCCATACTCAGATCAAAACTGACTAGAAAAACTAACTACTGCTCTGACATAGGAATGATCTTGTAAAACATCATAAGTATAGACCCAGGTGGACACAGTATGGATGCAGCCATCTGTTTATGAATAGTCCATTATATAATGAATACAAAATTCCTCGCAGCCTGGATGGTGGAAACTAGATCCAGGGTCTTCATTTCTACTTCCCGAAATAGTACGATTCTATCCATGCGAATAAATGTGTTGATGTCGAACATGGTAGAAACCACTTGATACCAGTCAATGATGTAAACTATTAACAAGTGTGAGAGAAACCACCCGTGATGTCAATGGCTCTCAAAGTACCCAGTACAATCCATGAGATGTGAATAAATGTGTTGATGTCGAACATGTCACGGAATCCTTTGATCGAAATTCAATTATGTAAACTGTCATCAAAGGTGAGAAACCTACCATTGAGGCATGCAGATCTCAAGGTACTGACGATTCCTAGATCATCTTTCTAGATAATGAGCTGATGTCAATAGAAAGCGATCCGTCGTAGGCAAGCTCACAACACGAAATCATAGATCAAGTTAAAGAAATTTAGTTGCAAGGACTGACTCAGGGATGGTCAAGATGGATGACAGATATTTTGAAGATGAATGGCTTATTGGCAGTGACCTCTTGAACACATAATGACACGACAGATGGTTTGGTGACAATTGACCCAAAGTTAATACCCAGAAACCGGCTGAAGACTTTCAATGTGTTTTGATCAACTGTTAGACAAAGGATTTCCCAACCCAGGTGAATAAAAGTGTCGTGTTCAAGAGTGGTTACAAAGTATGACAATCAGGCTCATTTTTCTCTCTTTTCCCCCACCATTTCTGGCAAGTACCTCTTTATTTTTGACAAGCTTGAGGAGGATAACATTTGCTTGATTATAAGCTCATCCTTCGGATGAGTCCAACTTAGTTTAAATTCGAACCCTAAGAAGGAGTGGTTCGTTCCTGTTTGTAATTGAACAGGTCCTTTATTGTGAAATTTTAACGGGTCTAGTATAGGAGAAACTCGGTGTTTTTCAATTTTAGAGAGTCTGAAAAAACTTAAGAAGACTCCAGGGTTGACCTTTTTCGTAAATTTGTATCTCCCAAGCCCGAAAAAGTATAAAATAATACTTGAGAGAACCGCTTGATCTTTTACGACCAAGGAGTACTTTTCATATTAGTGTCTCTGATTTGAAAAAGTAAAAAAAACGATCAACGACACGTCATTTTATAACCAATATCGAATTTGAAACGACAAAAATCCGGCAATCTTTTCATGTTTTTTCAGTCGGAAAAGAGCTGTAAGTGGACCGTCTTTTAATTCCGTTTTAACGAGTTTAAAAGAAAAACTCTGCAATATTTTCATGTTTCAAGAGTCGGAAAAGAGCTTAAAGGTGACTCTAAGGTTTCACTTTTTCGTAAGTTTTAACGAGTTCGAAAAAATGATAAAAATGTACTCATGGTTTTCACTTTTTCGTAAGTTTTAAAGAGTTCGAAAAAATGATAAATATGTACTCATATGGCCGACTTTCAATTTAATTTACGAGCAGAAAAAGACGGAAAGAACTCGGCATTTTCATTTGTTTTACGAGAATGAAAGATAGCAAAATAATCTCGAGATTTTCATGAGTTTAATGAGTCTTGAAAATAACTGAAATTGACTCGAGATAGGTTTCATTTTTACAAAAGCTTGAAACAGAGAAAAACTATGCTTCAGAGTAGTTTCATTTTTACACAAGCTTGAAATAGAGAGAAAACTGTGCTTGATGCCCCCTAAGCATAACTGCTAGAGCGCATGCCCCCCAGCTTCATTTCATTCAACCAGTTGGATGAAATGAAGGTTGAGTTACGAGATCATTTGAAAGAATCGACCTAAAACTGTAAGAAAATTATGCAAAAAACTGAAATAACTAACCTAAATATACAACTTAACATTTATGAGATCTAGTCAAACTCTCGACTCAATTAGAGGAGGATTTGTTTCATTTTTAACGAGCTTGACACAGGAAAAGAACTATGCTCGGATTCGGTTTCATGTTTACGCAAGCTTGAAACGAAAAACTATGCTTGTTATAAGTTCGCATGCCCCCAACATAATGCTGCAAATCGAGGTACATGCCCCCCAAGCTTCATTGCATTCAACTAGGTGGATGTAATGAAGGTTTACTTTCGAAATCTTGGAAAGACTCGTGGGAGTTGTTTCATTTTTTAGTGACGTTGACACAGGAAAAGAACTATCCTCAAAACCCTTGTTTCATTTTTTAAACGAGCTTGATACAAGATAAGGAACTATGCTCCAATCTACTCTCTACAATCTACCTATATAACCTACCCGTGTTTCATTTTTTAACGAGCTTGACACAAGACAAGGAACTATGCTCAAGACTCCTTGTTTCATTTTTTAACGAGCTTGACACGAGACAAGGAACTATGCTCTAAAATCCTTGATTCATTTTTTAACGAGCTTGACACAAGACAAGGAACTATGCTCATGACTACTCTCTACAATCTACCTAACAAGGAACTATACTCTAAAAACCTTGATTCATCTTTTAACGAGCTTGATACAAGACAAGGAACTATGCACTAAAATCCTTGATTCATTTTTAACAAGCTTGACACAAGACAAGGAACTATGCTCTAAAATCCTTGATTCATTTTTTAACAAGCTTGACACAAGACAAGGAACTATGCTCTAAAATCCTTGATTCATTTTTTAACGAGCTTGACACAAGACAAGGAACTATGCTCAAAAATCCTTGATTCATTTTTAACGAGCTTGACACAAGACAAGGAACTATGCTCTAAAATCCTTGATTCATTTTTTAACGAGCTTGACACAAGACAAGGAACTATGCTCTAAAATCCTTGATTCATTTTTTAATGAGCTTGACACAAGACAAGGAACTATGCTCATGACTACTCTCTACAATCTACCTATATAAACTATCCTTGTTTCATTTTTTAACGAGCTTGACACAAGACAAGGAACTATGCTCAAGACTCCTTGTTTCATTTTTTAACGAGCTTGACACAAGACAAGGAACTATGCTCCAGACTCCTTGTTTCATTTTTTAACGAGCTTGACACAAGACAAGGAACTATGCTCCAGACTCCTTGTTTCATTTTTTAATGAGCTTGACACAAGACAAGGAACTATGCTCCAGAGTCCTTGTTTCATTTTTTAACGAGCTTAACACAAGACAAGGAACTATGCTCCAGAGTCCTTGTTTCATTTTTTAACGAGCTTGACACAAGACAAGGAACTATGCTCCAGAAGTTTCGCGCCTCTCTGGTGAATGGCATCATGGTTATCTGGTTACCAAGCCAGCATGATGGCCTGCATGTTGACAAGAATTGCTCTTCAAAACTACACAAAGGACTATGGTTCCGGGGTGAAATAAACAACTCTGCCATGGTTATAAACACCGGTCGGCAGCAGAGCTCTGTTAATGGTATTGGAGTCAAAACATATACACCAATTTGGATCTTATTAAATATTTCTTTCTATCCTCGTAATAATTATATCTTACACCTTAATGGATACGTCACATGAACATCTATCATTACTAATTATGGCAAAGGTATTGACTATGACTATCTCAGACTTTCCATGAGTGCTAGACGTCCTATCCTTATGTTCTGCATCACATCACGAAGGCTTATGTTAAACACGATCTATCTGTCGCATCGATCTTGGTATTTCTTTGTCTAATCTGAAACATGGCAAAACTTTGTAAGTTGTTCCATTATGACTCGGTGATGGGATGACCGCCTTCTTCTATTTGACGGCTGAGGCAGCCTATCATTTCGCGCGGGGGGGAGGTGACTTCATTACTCCGCCGGCCACGTGTTAACACATCATTCGGAAATGATATGATACGAAGGTACGATATGCGTTAACGGCATGACAATGCTATTTTTTGCAAAAGTTGTTATTTATGATCAATTATTCATGCATGCTCTGTGTCTTTTCTTCTTTTTTTTCCGCAATTACGTTCTTTGCATTGCTGTTCCATCTAGACCCTGAAACAGAACCATGGGGGGAAAGTCTATCAGAAGCGAGCCGAGCGAGCTCGTAGTCTCCGAAGCCGCTCGGAAGATCTTAGAAAAGGCAGGGTGGTTAACTTATTTTGGCCGCCTGCGCAAATCAAACGAAATAGTGGCCATGGAATTCCTGCAGAATTTGCAGGAAGAACACTCAGTGGTAGATGGGAAGCAGATAGCAGTCACGAAGGAAATAATCGCGGAAGTAACCGGATTACCAGACTCAAGTCCAATATGGACGACAAAGAAAGAAAGACTGCAGAAGATCGTAGAAATATTCCAAGATGAAGGGCAGAAGCTGATAGTGAAGGGAAAAGGAGTGCTGCCGGCAACACTGGAAGAACCTTGGAGCGAACTGGCAAAGGTAGTACAGAGCTACATCACCTGCAAAGGACGAAAAGATGTGGTAAGGCCGCGTCACCTTAAGCTCTTAGCTGTGTTAAAAGGAAAATGTGCTGTGAATCTCCCTGCATTGTTAAATTCATTGCTGCATGATGCCTCTCGGAGCCTGAAAAAGGCACACCATGAAGACGCAGTGGTTAGCCACCACGGGTTAATCCGCCTGATAGTAACATACAGTCTCGCTCAGCAGCAGAGTAGCTGGCGGGAACTTATTACAGCAATTGGAGGGGAAGCAGCATCACCATCCCCAAAGGTGAAGCACCCCGCTAGCACCTCTGGAACACCTAAAAAACCCAGAGAATCGCCAAAACCTAAGCAACCCTCGGGCACAACCGAGCAAACGAAGAAACGCATAAAGCTGGGGAAACAAAAATGTACCCCTAAAGCAACTAGACATGCAGAAAAACGTAAGGAATTTCCCGAAGAAAGACGTGCTACCGTAAAGCGAAGGTATTCCTCTGGCACGCCAGAACAGTTTGAAAAACGCAGAAAGGTGGAGGTGGAAGAACAGGTGGCCAGCACACCCAAACAGCCCGAGAGGCCTAGAAAGTCAGCTCGGTTGGCAAAGATAAGAGGTAGGCTGGAAAAAAATCCAGCCAAACATTGACCAGCCGATTGAAATAATATAGGAACCTCCAGCGCTAGAACAAATACCTGGGGAAAACGTGGGACAAACAGAGAACGAAGCTGAAGAAGGAAATAAGAATGATGACTCTGCGGCCAAGACCAGCTATCCAGAGGCAGCTACTGAGCAGCCAATTCAGGAGAAGGAGATGGAACAATTGGGGGGTAGCCATCCGCAAACCCCTGTGGAGGAAGAAGAGCTGGCCACTATCTTGGCCAGCCTTAGAGGTTATCCTTCACCCTCCAGTCCGGCAGAGCCTCCCGAAGAACCCTTTGAGGAAGAGACGCGTGAAGAATTGCATGATGGAATGGCAGGGGAAGAAAACCCCCCTGTCGTTGACAAAGAAAATGTGAATACCAATCAGGAACAAGCCGTTCCCAAAACTCCAGGAGGCGATCCACCTGCTGATGCCATGGAGGATGAAAATGTTTGTCGGGAACAGGACGTTCCCCGAATGACAAAAGAAACCCTCGATGAAAGCGGAGCAGAACTGAGGGCCGCCCATGTGGCCACAGCCGAGGCAAGAGAAATTACGAAGTTGAGAAGAAAACAGCAGAAATTGCTGAATATTATAGGCCAGCTTCGGCAGAAAATTCGAAGTCTGAAAGCCAGTTTGAGAATAAGGAGGACTGTAAGAAGAAAAAGAAGGACAAATACAGCTGGGTCCTGTCAGAGGAGAAGGCAGAGCACCTATAGGCATCTAGTAGGTCGATACTCTGCCAGCGAACCTGCAGCTGTTCCAATTAATACTAAGGAACAAAATGCTGTTCCATCTGGAATAGAACACCAGAATGCCGTTCCTATTGACATAGAGGAGCAGGCTGATATTTCAAACAGCCCATTAGAACCAACGGCCGTTCCAATTAAAACGGAGCCACAAGATGACATCCCATTTACAGAGGGACCACCGTACCCCTTTATACATGTCAAGAAGGAAGGGGAAAATAGAGCAGTTCACACTGAGACACCACCTTCAGGGAAAATTAAGCGACGAAATGTGAAGGTCCAGGCGAAATTTCCTGCCTCCAAGGAATCATGGGAAAGGGATCCAAAAACCAAGGCCTTGCGCTGCGAGATAAGACAGGCCCAACAGGAGGCTGAACAGCTACGGGAACAAATGATCCCTCGAGAGAAATATGAGGAGCTGCAACAGGAAGTTGAGCAGAGGATTCCTCGAGAAAAATACGAAGAATTGCAGCAGAGGGCTGAGCAGTTAGAGGAACAAAGGATCCCTCTGGAAAAACATGAAGAACTGCAACAGCAGCTGAGAAACATGAGTCAATCGGAGAGTCAGGCTTTTGAAGGATGGCAGAAGGAACATGAAAAGGTTGCTAAGGTAACACGTCGACTAGATGCTGTTATTAAACAATTGGACACTGTATGCTCGTTGTATGATGATGTTTTGACTTGCAGGGCCCCCGCGAAGAATTATGCTTTATTCCTCCTTGAAAGATACTTAAGATTGAAAATAAAAGCTGTCAGGGCAGGTGCCCCCATTCAGATTAATACTGTTAATGATTTCATTGATTGTTGCAAACATTATGGGGTTAAGGTCCAACAATTATTATGCGAATTTTATTTGCACAATATGGTGCTTGAGCAGGAAACTGACCTAAACCCTGGTCCCTTTGTGGGGGATATACAGCTGCAAGCCTTTGTTTCATTCGGGGTCAATCAGTTAAAGTGGCTCAGGGCTTACAATGCCTTTCAGAGGCAGGAGCACAGCCTAGATCTATGGGTCAGGGCTGAGCCTCAAGATCCAGTTCGCCTATGGCAATCACACAAAAGCCTTATGAGAAACCCTGGCGTTATAGAACTACTAGGACCCATGCATGAGGAGTTGATCCGAAATAGCTTAGAATACTTCCTGGTTATTAAAGATTCCGCCTTGGAGGCTGCCAAATTCCGTTATCGGATTTCCACCCCAAGCGTCCAGCTCAGGGAGCCCCTCAAATACGAGAACTTTGAGCTGGCTGCTGAACGATTGCCCTTTTATGGCCAGTGCATTCTGCAAGCTGGACCATCATGGTTAGGATATCGGTTCCGCAGCCCAATTATCTGGCACCCTGCACCGGGGTACCAGGCCTTGTATAATATGCCTGCAGATCAGTTGCATTACTTTGATAATCTGGTTGCCTATCATGGTTGCAGACCCCCTCATGAAGTACCCTCGCCAGCCTATTCTCTTACTGCTCTCCATGTTAATTATAACGTTTTCATGAGGCCATGAAACAGAGTAAGTCGGGGGGTGTGTAGAGCATTGGGAAGGTATGTTTTAATAAATACTTTAGTGATGTTTTAAGCAATAGTTGTAATCTTTTCTTTATTATAAAGTAGGGAAAACGCAATAAGAACGAGTCCAAAATGATCCAATCACTAATAGTTGTCTTCTCTACGCAGGGAAAGGTAAAAGCAGGAAAGCGTAACGCAAAACGAGAATTTGATGAGAAGATAACGGCTGTCCCTCCAATTCTAAATAAGGTTCAGACCAGGTCGAGTAAATCAAGGAAGATCAGTCCGGAACGAGACGAAGGACTGCCAGTTCGGAAATACAGGCCGAGTAAAGGAAGGCGTTAACAGTTTAGCGGATCACTCAGGATCTTTGATCCTGAGGGATCGCTACGTTCAATCGTTTTGTCGTCTGGAGAACTCCGCCGTTGATTGTATAAAAGGGGGGCAGCATTGGAAATTAAGGGGAGATATATATTTTTGTATCTTTAACTTTCTGTTCACGGATTTTACTGTCAGTTGAACTCAGACTATTGAGTCTATCTGAAACTTAGTTTTGTACTCTCATTGATGAGTTAATATAATATCTTTGGTGTTAATTTCTCCCTGCGTCTGAAGTAGTTTACGGCAGTGCGCCATTGGAAGCTTCGGGCCCGGCTCCAACGGACACTGGCTGATTGTACCATTACAACTCTGCTTTGTGTGGTTTGTTTCTTATAATCTGTTATGATTGCATGTCGTCTCATACTTATTCATCTGTAGCTTTCCTGTTATAAATCTCTGTAACAAGTTCATATCATACTTTCAGGATTCTTCGCATACTGTTGATCTGAGTTGTTTGCATCAATTACAGAATTCATAAGTAGAATATTTCAGCTACAGGTGATTGGAGTAATGGACTATTGGTGATTATTGCAGATCGTGTATATATGATTGACGTTTCCTGTCTTTAATGATTTGCTGTTCCATTTGATATGTATATGATTGACGTTTCCTGTCTTTAATAATTTGCTGTTCCATTTGATTAAGTTGCAAACTTGTATAAACGATTGCTTTCCCTTTGTATGTAAGTGTGTGCCAAGGATTGGAAGTGTTGACCTCGCGAGACTTAGTTTCTTTACTGTCGTTCCATTTACTGCCGTTCCTTTTATTGCTGTTCCATTTCTGAAGTTGTTGTTCCATTCTGTTTTCTTGCTGTTCCTTTCGCTTGCATTTATTGAAGTGGCATGAGAGGAGGGTCAAGGCTGTTGTGAGATACAGCAGACGCTATAATGCTCCCAGATCATGATCCATACTCCTTCATCAGTTTCTAGGGGGATAGGTTACTAATTCCATACCCTCGACCGACGAAGTTGCTGCGTGTGTGATTTCTTTATGCAAACGTAATTTAGCGTAGCTTAGCATCCGTTTACTCTTGTATTCTTTAGATCTATACTACGAATCATTATCCTGACAAATAGCCTCAAATTGAGATATCCTTTACAATAACAAAACGCTCCCGGATTGACTTGTAATGTGACATAACTAGAGGTGAAAAAGACCCTTGTTACAGCTCCACACAGAGTAGTTTCATTTTTACACAAGCTTGAAATAGAGAGAAAACTGTGCTTGATGCCCCCTAAGCATAACTGCTAGAGCGCTAGGTCGATCTTGCGGACAAGATAGACCTTCCTAGAATCTAAAGAAGACCTAATGACAAGCAAACCAACCAGACACTATCTTTCTCTAAATATGCTTTAATAAACAAAGGCAAACAAGTGTTTTTAGGGCCTACCTTGGGTCCTTCGCAAGTTTGTGGATGCCCTCGATCCCTTGATCCAAATGAGCTCCTCTTCGCGAATCTGCAAACACAAACAAGGCAAACAAATTAAATAGCACCTGAAAAACCAATTGCATAAAACATATTTAACATGAAAGTCAAGGAGTCCATGAAACAAATAACATAAGATACTTGTTGAGAAAAATGAGTTTGATTGTATTAATTCAAAAGAAGAAGAACTTTACAACCTGTGCCTTGACGTTGTACAAGCTCCTCCCAGGGTCCAACAAGATGTCTCCTCTACTTTGACAAGTTTCACTCACTCTCCAATAGAACCAAGAGGTATGTGATCTCTCCTCTCAAGCTCAACCAAAGAGTCTTAATTTCACCAGCATTTACCCTCAAAATGTTCATCTTCTAACCTCCCTAGTCCTCACCCCAATGCCTGTATTTATAGTGCAATGGAGGGAAGTTACTAGGTCCTCCTTCAAAGGGATAAAGCCCTCCTTCAAAGGGATAGCTCCTTTAGTCAAGGGATTAGCTCCTTCTCTTTTGGGATGCATGAACCACCTTAGAGCAAACAATCCACGTCAAAATTCCTTCTAGAAAACTCTATAATTAACCCAAAATGAGTTTTTTAAGATAAAACTTGCGCCTTCTAACTTTCACAGGGGTCCACACCTACACCGTTAGGGACAGAGCGGGTAGGTACGCAGCTTTTGTACACAAAAGGTGCGGGACCACAGGTGACCATGAGAGAAAGTGCGGAACTAGAGTTACATTGATTTTTAATGTCTTTCTCCCATTTCCAAAGCTTGATTTGAAGAGCTGAGGTCTGAGACTTGCTTAGGAGGACAGTACAAGTGATAATGGACCCATACAGACTGCAAATAATCATGGTGACGATATTTTTGTGTAACAGATTGCCCCCTAAAGTGCGAAGTCTGTAGTAGATGAGGATTTCATTTATCATATAGGAAGAGTGAAGTACTTTATCATTTCGAGGATTATCTTGTGGAGAGCCCGGTCGGAACCTGTAAAAACATTCAATGCAAGATATATATATGAGATCATATCATTGCTGAGGTAGGCATTCCCATACTCAGATCAAAACTGACTAGAAAAACTAACTACTGCTCTAAGATAGGAATGATCTTGTAAAACATCATAAGTATAGACCCAGGTGGACACAGTATGAACGCAGCAATCTGTTTATGAATAGTCCATTATATAATGAATACAAAATTCCTCACAGCCTGGATGGTGGAAACTAGATCCAGGGTCTTCATTTCTACTTCCCGAAATAGTACGATTCTATCCATGTGAATAAATGTGTTGATGTCGAACATGGTAGAAACCACTTGATTACCAGTCATTGATGTAAACCATTAACAAGTGTGAGAGAAACCAACAGTGATGTCAATGGCTCTCAAAGTACCCAGTACAATCCATGAGATTTGAATAAATGTGTTGATGTCGAACATGTCACGGAATCCTTTGATCGAAAGTCAATGATGTAAACTGTCATCAAAGGCGAGAAACCTGCCATTGAGGCATGCAGATCTCAAGGTACTGACGATTCCTAGATCGTCTTTCTAGATAATGAGCTGATGTCGATAGAAAGCGATCCGTCGCAAGCAAGCCCACAACACGAAATCATAGATCAAGTTGAAGAAATTTAGTTGCAAGGACTGACTCAGGGATGGTCAAGATGGATGACAGATATTTTGCAGATGAATGGCTTATTGGCAGTGACCTCTTGAACACATAATGACACGACAGATGGTTTGGTGACAATTGACCAAAAGTTAATACCCAGAAACCGGCTGAAGACTTTCAATGTGGTTTGATCAACTGTTAGGCAAAGGATTTCCCAACCTAGGTGAATAAAAGTGTCGTGTTCAAGAGTGGTTACAAAGTATGACAATCAGGCTCATTTTTCTCTATTTTCCCCCACCATTTTTGGCAAGTACCTCTTTATTTTTGACAAGCTTGAGGAGGATAACATTTGCTTGATTATAAGCTCATCATTCGGATGAGTCCAACTTAGTTTAAATTCGAACCCTAAGAAGGAGTGGTTTGTTCCCGTTTGTAATTGAACAGGTCCTTTACTGTGAAATTTTAACGAGTCCAGTATAGGAGAAACTCGGTGTTTTTCAATTTTAGAGAGTCTGAAAAAACTTAAGAAGACTCCAGGGTTGACCTTTTTCGTAAATTTGTGTCTCCCAAGCTCGAAAAAGTATAAAATAATACTTGAGAGAACCGCTTGATCTTTTACGACCAAGGAGTACTTTTCATATTAGTGTCTCTGATCTGAAAAAGTAAAAAAAACGATCAACGACACGTCATTTTATAACCAATATCGAATTTGAAACGACAAAAATCCGGCAATCTTTTCATGTTTTTTCGGTTGAAAAAGAGTTGTAAGTGGACCGTCTTTTAATTCCGTTTTAACGAGTTTAAAAGAAAAACTCGGCAATCTTTTCATGTTTCAAGAGTCAGAAAAGAGCTTAAAGGTGACTCTAAGGTTTCACTTTTTCGTAAGTTTTAACGAGTTCGAAAAAATGATAAAAATGTACTCATGGTTTTCACTTTTTCTTAGGTTTTAAAGAGTTCGAAAAAATGATAAAAATGTACTCATATGGCCGACTTTCAATTTAATTTACGAGCAGAAAAAGACGGAAAGAACTCGGCATTTTCATTTGTTTTACGAGAATGAAAGATAGCAAAATAATCTCGAGATTTTCATGAGTTTAAGGAGTCTTGAAAATAACTGAAATTGACTCGAGATGGGTTTCATTTTTACAAAAGCTTGAAACAGAGAAAAACTATGCTTCAGAGTAGTTTCATTTTTACACAAGCTTGAAATAGAGAGAAAACTGTGCTTGATGCCCCCTAAGCATAACTGCTAGAGCGCTAGGTCGATCTTGCAGACAAGATAGACCTTCCTAGAATCTAAAGAAGACCTAATGACAAGCAAACCAACCACACACTATCTTTCTCTAAATATGCTTTAATAAACAAAGGCAAACAAGTGTTTTTAGGGCCTACCTTGGGTCCTTCGCAAGTTTGTGGATGCCCTCGCTCCCTTGATCCAAATGAGATCCTCTTCGCGAATCTGCAAACACAAACAAGGCAAACAAATTAAATAGCACCTGAAAAACCAATTGCATAAAACATATTTAACATGAAAGTCAAGGAGTCCATGAAACAAATAACATAAGATACTTGTTGAGAAAAATGAGTTTGATTGTATTAATTCAAAAGAAGAAGAACTTTACAACCTGTGCCTTGACGCTGTACAAGCTCCTCCCAGGGTCCAACAAGATGTCTCCTCTACTTTGACAAGTTTCACTCACTCTCCAATAGAACCAAGAGGTATGTGATCTCTCCTCTCAAGCTCAACCAAAGAGTCTTAATTTCACCAGCATTTACCCTCAAAATGTTCAGCTTCTAACCTCCCTAGTCCTCACCCCAATGCCTGTATTTATAGTGCAACGGAGGGAAGTTACTAGGTCCTCCTCCAAAGGGATAAAGCCCTCCTTCAAAGGGATAGCTCCTTTAGTCAAGGGATTAGCTCCTTCTCTTTTGGGATGCATGAACCACCTTAGAGCGAACAATCCACGTCAAAATTACTTCTAGAAAACTCTAGAATTAACCCAAAGTGAGTTTTTTAAGATAAAACTTGCGCCTTTTAACTTTCACAGGGGTCCGCACCTACACCGTTAGGGATAGAGCGGGTAGGTACGTAGCTTTTGTACACAGAAGGTGCGGGACCACAGGTGACCATGAGAGAAAGTGTGGAACCAGAGTTACATTGATTTTTAGTGTCTTTCTCCCATTTCCAAAGCTTGATTTGAAGAGCTGAGGTCTGAGACTTGCTTAGGAGGACAGTACAAGTGATGATGGACCCATACTAACTGCAAATAATCATGGTGACGATATTTTTGTGTAACAGATTGCCCCCTAAAGTGCGAAGTCTATAGTAGATGAGGATTTCATTTATCATATAGGAAGAGTGAAGTACTTTATCATTTAGAGGATTATCTTGTGGAGAGCCCGGTCGGAACCTGTAAAAACATTCAATGCAAGATATATATATGAGATCATATCATCGCTGAGGTAGGCATTCCCATACTCAGATCAAAAATGACTAGAAAAACTAACTACTGCTCTGACATAGGAATGATCTTGTAAAAAATCATAAGTATAGACCCAGGTGGACACAGTATGGACGCAGCCATCTGTTTATGAATAATCCATTATATAATGAATACAAAATTCCTCGCAACCTGGATGTTGGAAACTAGATCCAGGGTCTTCATTTCTACTTCCCGAAATAGTACAATTCTATCCATGCGAATAAATGTGTTGATGT
Organism: Pinus tabuliformis; assembly: GCA_031772625.1. Lineage (NCBI taxonomy): Eukaryota > Viridiplantae > Streptophyta > Pinopsida > Pinales > Pinaceae > Pinus > Pinus tabuliformis. The sequence continues at coordinate 226,891,073 of CM062820.1, read as the reverse complement.
CGAACATGGTAGAAACCACTTGATTACCAGTCAATGATGTAAACCGTTAACAAGTGTGAGAGAAACCACCAGTGATGTCAATGGCTCTCAAAGTACCCAGTACAATCCGTGAGATGTGAATAAATGTGTTGATGTCGAACATGTCACGGAATCCTTTGATCAAAAGTCAATGATGTAAACTGTCATCAAAGGCGAGAAACCTGCCATTGAGGCATGCAGATCTCAAGGTACTGATGATTCCTAGATCGTCTTTCTAGATAATGAGCTGATGTCGATAGAAAGCGATCCGTCGCAAGCAAGCCCACAACACGAAATCATAGATCAAGTTGAAGAAATTTAGTTGCAAGGACTGACTCAGGGATGGTCAAGATGGATGACAGATATTTTGTAGATGAATGGCTTATTGGCAGTGACCTCTTGAACACATAACGACACGACAGATGGTTTGGTGACAATTGACCAAAAGTTAATACCCAGAAACCGGCTGAAGACTTTCAATGTGGTTTGATCAACTGTTAGGCAAAGGATTTCCCAACCCAGGTGAATAAAAGTGTCGTGTTCAAGAGTGGTTACAAAGTATGACAATCAGGCTCATTTTTCTCTCTTTTCCCCCACCATTTCTGGCAAGTACCTCTTTATTTTTGACAAGCTTGAGGAGGATAACATTTGCTTGATTATAAGCTCATCCTTCGGATGAGTCCAACTTAGTTTAAATTCGAACCCTAAGAAGGAGTGGTTCATTCCTATTTGTAATTGAACAGGTCCTTTACTGTGAAATTTTAACGAGTCCAGTATAGGAGAAACTCGGTGTTTTTCAATTTTAGAGAGTCTGAAAAAACTTAAGAAGACTCCAGGGTTGACCTTTTTTTTAAATTTGTGTCTCCCAAGCTCGAAAAAGTATAAAATAATACTTGAGAGAACCGCTTGATCTTTTACGACCAAGGAGTACTTTTCATATTAGTGTCTCTGATCTGAAAAAGTAAAAAAACGATCAATGACACGTCATTTTATAACCAATATCGAATTTGAAACGACAAAAATCCGGCAATCTTTTCATGTTTTTTCGATCGAAAAAGAGCTGTAAGTGGACCGTCTTTTAATTCCGTTTTAACGAGTTTAAAAGAAAAGCTCGGCAATCTTTTCATGTTTCAAGAGTCAGAAAAGAGCTTAAAGGTGACTCTAAGGTTTCACTTTTTCGTAAGTTTTAACGAGTTTGAAAAAATGATAAAAATGTACTCATGGTTTTCACATTTTCGTAAGTTTTAAAGAGTTCGAAAAAATGATAAAAATGTACTCATATGGCCGACTTTCAATTTAAGTTACGAGCAGAAAAAGACGGAAAGAACTCGGCATTTTCATTTGTTTTACGAGAATGAAAGATAGCAAAATAATCTCGAGATTTTCATGAGTTTAACAAGTCTTGAAAATAAATGAAATTGACTCGAGATAGGTTTCATTTTTACAAAAGCTTGAAACAGAGAAAAAATATGCTTCAGAGTAGTTTCATTTTTACACAAGCTTTAAATAGAGAGAAAATTGTGCTTGATGCCCCCTAAGCATAATTGCTAGAGCACTAGGTCGATCTTGCGGACAAGATAGACCTTCCTAGAATCTAAAGAAGACCTAATGACAAGCAAACCAACTAGACACTATCTTTCTCTAAATATGCTTTAATAAACAAAGGCAAAAAAGTGTTCTTAGGGCCTACCTTGGGTCCTTCGCAAGTTTGTGGATGCCCTCGCTCCCTTGATCCAAATGAGCTCCTCTTCGCGAATCTGCAAACACAAACAAGGCAAACAAATTAAATAGCACCTGAAAAACCAATTGCATAAAACATATTTAACATGAAAGTCAAGGAGTCCATGAAACAAATAACATAAGATACTTGTTGAGAAAAATGAGTTTGATTGTATTAATTCAAAAGAAGAAGAACTTTACAACCTATGCCTTGACACTGTACAAGCTCCTCCCAGGGTCCAACAAGATGTCTCCTCTACTTTGACAAGTTTCACTCACTCTCCAATAGAACCAAGAGGTATGTGATCTCTCCTCTCAAGCTCAACCAAAGAGTCTTAATTTCACCAGCATTTACCCTCAAAATGTTCAGCTTCTAACCTCCCTAGTCCTCACCCCAATGCCTGTATTTATAGTGCAATGGAGGGAAGTTACTAGGTCCTCCTTCAAAGGGATAAAGCCCTCCTTCAAAGGGATAGCTCCTTTAGTCAAGGGATTAGCTCCTTCTCTTTTGGGATGCATGAACCACCTTAGAGCGAACAATCCATGTCAAAATTCCTTCTAGAAAACTCTAGAATTAACCCAAAGTGAGTTTTTTAAGATAAAACTTGCGCCTTTTAACTTTCACAGGGGTCCGCACCTACACCGTTAGGGACAGAGCGGGTAGGTATGCAGCTTTTGTACACAGAAGGTGCGGGACCACAGGTGACCATGAGAGAAAGTGTGGAACCAGAGTTACATTGATTTTTAGTGTCTTTCTCCCATTTCCAAAGCTTGATTTGAAGAGCTGAGGTCTGAGACTTGTTTAGGAGGACAGTACAAGTGATGATGGACCCATACTAACTGCAAATAATCATGGTGACGATATTTTTGTGTAACAGATTGCCCCCTAAAGTGCGAAGTCTGTAGTAGATGAGGATTTCATTTATCATATAGGAAGAGTGAAGTACTTTATCATTTCGAGGATTATCTTGCGGAGAGCCTAGTCGGAACCTGTAAAAACATTCAATGCAAGATATATATATGAGATCATATCATCGCTGAGGTAGGCATTCCCATACTCAGATCAAAACTAACTAGAAAAACTAACTACTGCTTTGACATAGGAATGATCTTGTAAAACATCATAAGTATAGACCCAGGTGGACACAGTATGGACGCAGCCATCTGTTTATGAATAGTCCATTATATAATGAATACAAAATTCCTCGCAGCCTGGATGGTGGAAACTAGATCCAGGGTCTTCATTTCTACTTCCCGAAATAGTACGATTCTATCCATGCGAATAAATGTGTTGATGTCGAACATGGTAGAAACCACTTGATTACCAGTCAATGATGTAAACTGTTAACAAGTGTGAGAGAAACCACCAGTGATGTCAATGGATCTCAAAGTACCCAGTACAATCCATGAGATTTGATTAAATGTGTTGATGTCGAACATGTCACGGAATCCTTTGATCGAAAGTCAATGATGTAAACTGTCATCAAAGGCGAGAAACCTGCCATTGAAGCATGCAGATCTCAAGGTACTGACGATTCCTAGATCATCTTTCTAGATAATGAGCTGATGTCGATAGAAAGCGATCCGTCGCAAGCAAGCCCACAACACGAAATCATAGATGAAGTTGAAGAAATTTAGTTGCAAGGACTGACTCAGGGATGGTCAAGATGGATGACAGATATTTTGCAGATGAATGGCTTATTGGCAGTGACCTCTTGAACACATAACGACACGAGAGATGGTTTGGTGACAATTGACCAAAATTTAATACCCAGAAACCGGCTGAAGACTTTCAATGTGGTTTGATCAACTGTTAGGCAAAGGATTTTCCAACCCAGGTGAATAAAAGTGTCGTGTTCAAGAGTGGTTACAAAGTATGACAATCAGGCTCATTTTTCTCTCTTTTCCCCCACCATTTCTGGCAAGTACCTCTTTATTTTTGACAAGCTTGAGGAGGATAACATTTTCTTGATTATAAGCTCATCCTTCGGATGAGTCCAACTTAGTTTAAATTCGAACCCTAAGAAGGAGTGGTTCGTTCCTGTTTGTAATTGAACAGGTCCTTTACTGTGAAATTTTAACGAGTCCAGTATAGGAGAAACTCGGTGTTTTTCAATTTTAGAGAGTCTGAAAAAACTTAAGAAGACTCTAGGGTTGACCTTTTTTTTAAATTTGTGTCTCCCAAGCTCGAAAAAGTATAAAATAATACTTGAGAGAACCGCTTGATCTTTTACGACCAAGGAGTACTTTTCATATTAGTGTCTCTGATCTGAAAAAGTAAAAAAAACGATCAACGACACGTCATTTTATAACCAATATCGAATTTGAAACGACAAAAGTCCGGCAATCTTTTCATGTTTTTTCGATCGAAAAAGAGCTGTAAGTGGACTGTCTTTTAATTCCGTTTTAACGAGTTTAAAAGAAAAGCTCAGCAATCTTTTCATGTTTCAAGAGTCAGAAAAGAGCTTAAAGGTGACTCTAAGGTTTCACTTTTTCGTAAGTTTTAACGAGTTCGAAAAAATGATAAAAATGTACTCATTGTTTTCACATTTTCGTAAGTTTTAAAGAGTTCGAAAAAATGATAAAAATGTACTCATATGGCCGACTTTCAATTTAATTTACGAGCAGTAAACGACAGAAAGAACTCGGCATTTTCATTTGTTTTACGAGAATGAAAGATAGCAAAATAATCTCGAAATTTTCATGAGTTTAACGAGTCTTGAAAATAACTGAAATTGACTCGAGATAGGTTTCATTTTTACAAAACCGTGAAACAGAGAAAAACTATGCTTCAGAGTAGTTTCATTTTTACACAAGCTTGAAATAGAGAGAAAACTGTGCTTGACGCCCCCTAAGCATAACTGCTAGAGTGCTAGGTCGATCTTGCGGACAAGATAGACCTTCCTAGAATCTAGAGAAGACCTAATGACAAGCAAACCAACTAGACACTATCTTTCTCTAAATATGCTTTAATAAACAAAGGCAAACAAGTGTTCTTAGGGCCTACCTTTGGTCCTTCGCAAGTTTGTGGATGCCCTCGCTGCCTTGATCCAAATGAGCTCCTCTTCGCGAATCTGCAAACACAAACAAGGAAAACAAATTAAATAGCACCTGAAAAACCAATTGCATAAAACATATTTAACATGAAAGTCAAGGAGTCCATGAAACAAATAACATAAGATACTTGTTGAGAAAAATGAGTTTGATTGTATTAATTCAAAAGAAGAAGAACTTTACAACCTGTGCCTTGACGCTTTACAAGCTCCTCCGAGGGTCCAACAAGATGTTTCCTCTACTTTGACAAGTTTCACTCACTCTCCAATAGAACCAAGAGGTATGTGATATCTCCTCTCAAGCTCAACCAAAGAGTCTTAATTTCACCAGCATTTACCTTCAAAATGTTCAGCTTCTAACCTCCCTAGTCCTCACCCCAATCCCTGTATTTATAGTGCAATGGAGGGAAGTTACTAGGTCCTCCTTCAAAGGGATAGCTCTTTTAGTCAAGGGATTAGCTCCTTCTCTTCTGGGATGCATGAACCACCTCAGAGCGAACAATCCACGTCAAAATTCCTTCTAGAAAACTCTAGAATTAACCCAAAGTGAGTTTTTTAAGATAAAACTTGTGCCTTTTAACTTTCACAGGGGTCTGTACCTACACCGTTAGGGACAGAGCGGGTAGGTACGCAGCTTTCGTACACAGAAGGTGCAGGACCGCAGGTGACCATGAGAGAAAGTGCGGAACCAGAGTTACATTGATTTTTAGTGTCTTTCTCCCATTTCCAAAGCTTGATTTGAAGAGCTAAGGTCTGAGACTTGCTTAGGAGGACAGTACAAGTGATGATGGACCCATACTGACTGCAAATAATCATGGTGATGATATTTTTGTGTAACAGATTGCCCCCTAAAGTGCGAAGTCTGTAGTAGATGAGGATTTCATTTATCATATAGGAAGAGTGAAGTACTTTATCATTTCGAGGATTATCTTGTGGAGAGCCCAGTCGGAACCTGTAAAAACATTCAATGCAAGATATATATATGAGATCATATCATCGCTGAGGTAGGCATTCCCATACTCAGATCAAAAATGACTAGAAAAACTAACTACTGCTCTGACATAGGAATGATCTTGTAAAACATCATAAGTATAGACCCAGGTGGACACAGTATGGATGCAGCCATCTGTTTATGAATAGTCCATTATATAATGAATACAAAATTCCTCGCAGCCTGGATGGTGGAAACTAGATCCAGGGTCTTCATTTCTACTTCCCGAAATAGTACGATTCTATCCATGCGAATAAATGTGTTGATGTCGAACATGGTAGAAACCACTTGATACCAGTCAATGATGTAAACTGTTAACAAGTGTGAGAGAAACCACCCGTGATGTCAATGGCTCTCAAAGTACCCAGTACAATCCATGAGATGTGAATAAATGTGTTGATGTCGAACATGTCACGGAATCCTTTGATCGAAATTCAATTATGTAAACTGTCATCAAAGGCGAGAAACCTACCATTGAGGCATGCAGATCTCAAGGTACTGACGATTCCTAGATCATCTTTCTAGATAATGAGCTGATGTCAATAGAAAGCGATCCGTTGTAGGCAAGCTCACAACACGAAATCATAGATCAAGTTAAAGAAATTTAGTTGCAAGGACTGACTCAGGGATGGTCAAGATGGATGACAGATATTTTGAAGATGAATGGCTTATTGGCAGTGACCTCTTGAACACATAATGACATGACAGATGGTTTGGTGACAATTGACCCAAAGTTAATACCCAGAAACCGGCTGAAGACTTTCAATGTGTTTTGATCAACTGTTAGGCAAAGGATTTCCCAACCCAGGTGAATAAAAGTGTCGTGTTCAAGAGTGGTTACAAAGTATGACAATCAGGCTCATTTTTCTCTCTTTTCCCCCACCATTTCTGGCAAGTACCTCTTTATTTTTGACAAGCTTGAGGAGGATAACATTTGCTTGATTATAAGCTCATCCTTCGGATGAGTCCAACTTAGTTTAAATTCGAACCCTAAGAAGGAGTGGTTCGTTCCTGTTTGTAATTGAACAGGTCCTTTACTGTGAAATTTTAACGGGTCCAGTATAGGAGAAACTCGGTGTTTTTCAATTTTAGAGAGTCTGAAAAAACTTAAGAAGACTCCAGGGTTGACCTTTTTCGTAAATTTGTATCTCCCAAGCCCGAAAAAGTATAAAATAATACTTGAGAGAACCGCTTGATCTTTTACGACCAAGGAGTACTTTTCATATTAGTGTCTCTGATTTGAAAAAGTAAAAAAAACGATCAACGACACGTCGTTTTATAACCAATATCGAATTTGAAACGACAAAAATCCAGCAATCTTTTCATGTTTTTTCAGTCGGAAAAGAGCTATAAGTGGACCGTCTTTTAATTCCGTTTTAACGAGTTTAAAAGAAAAACTCGGCAATATTTTCATGTTTCAAGAGTCAGAAAAGAGCTTAAAGGTGACTCTAAGGTTTCACTTTTTCGTAAGTTTTAACGAGTTCGAAAAAATGATAAAAATGTACTCATGGTTTTCACTTTTTCGTAAGTTTTAAAGAGTTCGAAAAAATGATAAATATGTACTCATATGGCCGACTTTCAATTTAATTTACGAGCAGAAAAAGACGGAAAGAACTCGGCATTTTCATTTGTTTTACGAGAATGAAAGATAGCAAAATAATCTCGAGATTTTCATGAGTTTAATGAGTCTTGAAAATAACTGAAATTGACTCGAGATAGGTTTCATTTTTACAAAAGCTTGAAACAGAGAAAAACTATGCTTCAGAGTAGTTTCATTTTTACACAAGCTTGAAATAGAGAGAAAACTGTGCTTGATGCCCCCTAAGCATAACTGCTAGAGCGCATGCCCCCCAGCTTCATTTCATTCAACCAGTTGGATGAAATGAAGGTTGAGTTACGAGATCATTTGAAAGACTCGACCTAAAACTATAAGAAAATTATGCAAAAAACTGAAATAACTAACCTAAATATACAACTTAACATTTATGAGATCTAGTCAAACTCTCGACTCAATTAGAGGAGGATTTGTTTCATTTTTAACGAGCTTGACACAGGAAAAGAACTATGCTCGGATTCGGTTTCATGTTTACGCAAGCTTGAAACGAAAAACTATGCTTGTTATAAGTTCGCATGCCCCCAACATAATGCTGCAAATCGAGGTACATGCCCCCCAAGCTTCATTGCATTCAACTAGGTGGATGTAATGAAGGTTTACTTTCGAAATCTTGGAAAGACTCGTGGGAGTTGTTTCATTTTTTAGTGACGTTGACACAGGAAAAGAACTATCCTCAAAACCCTTGTTTCATTTTTTAAACGAGCTTGATACAAGATAAGGAACTATGCTCCAATCTACTCTCTACAATCTACCTATATAACCTACTCGTGTTTCATTTTTTAACGAGCTTGACACAAGACAAGGAACTATGCTCAAGACTCCTTGTTTCATTTTTTAATGAGCTTGACACAAGACAAGGAACTATGCTCTAAAATCCGTGATTCATTTTTTAACGAGCTTGACACAAGACAAGGAACTATGCTCATGACTACTCTCTACAATCTACCTAACAAGGAACTATACTCTAAAAACCTTGATTCATTTTTTAACGAGCTTGACACAAGACAAGGAACTATGCACTAAAATCCTTGATTCATTTTTAACAAGCTTGACACAAGACAAGGAACTATGCTCTAAAATCCTTGATTCATTTTTTAACGAGCTTGACACAAGACAAGGAACTATGCTATAAAATCCTTGATTCATTTTTTAACGAGCTTGACACAAGACAAGGAACTATGCTAAAAAATCCTTGATTCATTTTTAACGAGCTTGACACAAGACAAGGAACTATGCTCTAAAATCCTTGATTCATTTTTTAACGAGCTTGACACAAGACAAGGAACTATGCTCTAAAATCCTTGATTCATTTTTTAATGAGCTTGACACAAGACAAGGAACTATGCTCATGACTACTCTCTACAATCTACCTATATAAACTATCCTTGTTTCATTTTTTAACGAGCTTGACACAAGACAAGGAACTATGCTCAAGACTCCTTGTTTCATTTTTTAACGAGCTTGACACAAGACAAGGAACTATGCTCCAGACTCCTTGTTTCATTTTTTAATGAGCTTGACACAAGACAAGGAACTATGCTCCAGACTCCTTGTTTCATTTTTTAACGAGCTTGACACAAGACAAGGAACTATGCTCCAGAGTCCTTGTTTCATTTTTTAACGAGCTTAACACAAGACAAGGAACTATGCTCCAGAGTCCTTGTTTCATTTTTTAACGAGCTTGACACAAGACAAGGAACTATGCTCCAGAAGTTCGCATGCCCTTAGCATAACGATGCAAAGCGAGGTAAATGCCCCCGAAGCTTCATTTCATTCAACCAGGTGGATGGAATGAAGGTTCATGTATGAGATCATTTGAAAGACTCGACCTAAAACTGTAAGAAAATTATGCAAAAAACTGAAATAACTAACCTAAATATACAACTTAACATTTATGAGATCTAGTCAAACTCTCGACTCAATTAGAGGAGGATTTGTTTCATTTTTTAGCGAGCTTGACACAGGAAAACAACTATGCTCAGATTTGGTTTCATGTTTACGCAAGCTTGAAATGAAAAACTATGCTTGTTATAAGTTCGCATGCCCCCAGCATAATGACGCAAATCAAGGTACATGTCCCCCAAGCTTCGTTACATTCAACCAGGTGGATGAAATGAAGGTTTACTTTCGAAATCTTGGAAAGACTCGTGGGAGCTGTTTCATTTTTTAGTGAGGTTGACACAGGAAAAGAACTATCCTCAAAACCCTTGTTTCATTTTTTAAATGAGCTTGACACAAGATAAGGAACTATGCTCATAACTACTCTCTACAATCTACCTAACAAGGAACTATACTATAAAAACCTTGATTCATTTTTTAACGAGCTTGACACAAGACAAGGAACTATGCTCCAAAATCCTTGATTCATTTTTTAACGAGCTTGACACAAGACAAGGAACTATGCTCATGACTACTCTCTACAATCTACCTAACAAGGAACTATACTCTAAAAACCTTGATTCATTTTTTAAACGAGCTTGACACAAGACAAGGAACTATGCTCTAAAATCCTTGATTCATTTTTTAACGAGCTTGACACAAGACAAGGAACTATGCTCATGACTACTTGTCTCATTTTTTAACGAGCTTGACACAAGACAAGGAACTATGCTCCAGACTCCTTGTTTCATTTTTTAACGAGCTTGACACAAGACAAGGAACTATGCTCAAGAGTCCTTGTTTCATTTTTTAACGAGCTTGACACAAGACAAGGAACTATGCTCCAGAGTCCTTGTTTCATTTTTTAACGAGCTTGACACAAGAAAAGGAACTATGCTCTAGAAGTTCGCATGCCCTTAGCATAACGATGCAAAGCGAGGTACATGCCCCCCAAGCTTCATTTCATTCAACCAGGTGGATGGAATGAAGGTTTACTTTCAAGACTTAACTCGAAAAGGGAGTTGTTTCATTTTTTAATGAGGTTGACACAAGAAAAGAACTATCCTCATGGACACCTGTTTCATTTTTTAACGAGGTTGATACAGGAAAAAACTATCCTCGCACCCTCTGATTCATTTTTTAACGAGGTTGACACAGGAAAAGAACTGTCCTCATGACAGCCTGTTTCATTTTTTAACGAGGTTGATACAGGAAAAAACTATCCTCACAACACCCTGTTTCATTTTTTAACAAGGTTGACACAGGAACAAAACTATCCTCGCACCCTCTGATTCATTTTTTAACGAGGTTGACACAGGAAAAGAATTGTCCTCATGACAGCCTGTTTCATTTTTTAACGAGGTTGATACAGGAAAAAACTATCCTCGCACCCTCTGATTCATTTTTTAACGAGGTTGACACAGGAAAAGAACTGTCCTCATGACAGCCTGTTTCATTTTTTAACGAGGTTGATACAGGAAAAAACTATCCTCACAACACCCTGTTTCATTTTTTAACGAGGTTGACATAGGAACAAAACTATCCTCGCACCCTCTGATTCATTTTTTAACGAGGTTGACACAGGAAAAGAATTGTCCTCATGACAGCCTGTTTCATTTTTTAACGAGGTTGATACAGGAAAAAACTAACCTCGCGGACACCTGTTTCATTTTTTAACGAGGTTGGCACAGGAAAAGGAACTGTCCTCGCAACCCTCTGATCATGGCTTCCAACTGGAAGAAAGACATGTCAATGGACACACCTTGATCATGGCTTCCAAGAGGTCTTCATCAGAAGGAAGAATAGTTCTCTGGAAGGAACACATGCCAAGGGACTCAAAAGGGATAAGAACATCGCGTTCAAGTAATCCCATAGAGTTTTCCATGTCAATTGCTGGATCTAAATCAAAGGAAGATGAGCAAACAGTGAGAGGCTCACTTACATCGGTAACTGAAAACATGGGACCAGTTGCCACATAATTAACCCGCGGCAGGGTAGATACGACTTTAGAATCAGGAACATTTAGGGGTGTCATATTATTGGTAGTTGAAACAAGACTAGGGAATGAAAGCTGGTCTACAGTCACAATATTTTCATTGTGAGGGAAAGACATCACGCGAAAGAGTTTCGATACGACAGCTTTCATTGCATAAACATAGTCTCGCCCAAGGAGTAAATTGAAATCGAAGGGACCTTGAACTACCATAAGATTAATACAAACAGTTTTACCTTCCAAGGTAATAGAAAACTTAGGAAGGATCCCTAAAGGTTCACTAATGGTTCTGTTAAAAGCTTTCAGATTCTGCGTAATAGGCGCAAGCTAAGGGGAACCCAAAGCTTTCCAAGCAATTGAGGATAAAATACTAATAGAAGCACTTTCATCTACCTGTGTGCGGCATATGTCCCTACCACCAACCTTGACAATGATTTGGAAAGGGATGGAGGAAGGAAGACGAGGTTTCGTCAGTCTATTCCAATCAAAGGAAAAGACCTCAGTACTTGGAGGGGGTTCTGTAGAAACAGGTGAAATGCCCCCCGGCATAGAAGAATTTGATGTAACAAGATGAACCTGAGCGGTATGAAGTTCACTCTCTAAAGGGAAAGTGGGATCGACCGAATGTGAAATTGAATTGACCACTTGATCAACTAATGGATCATCAACCTGAGTGATATGAGTTTCACTCTCGAATGGAAGAGTGTGATCGACTGTACTTGAAGTTAGATCAATCACTCCGTCAGTTGACGGTAGGTTGGGAGAAAGTTTATAGTAACCAGTTGGAAATTCTTGCTGTGGAACAGTAAGGTTTTCCAACAATTTTGAGGCTTCATCCATGTGAGGGCAAATGTGAGTTTGATGACTCCCTTTGCATAACTTACAAGGAAACCTAACTTTACCCTTTTTCCCAGGAACCTGACTATCACTAGTTGATGGATCAATGGAAAGTTGATGAGATTTTTCTGACCATACTTCCAAGACCTTTGGAATACCAGGAAAATTGATAAGGAAGTGGTCACCCTTACAAAGCCTGCAAGGGTATTTTGGTTTACGATGCATGTCGGAGTTTTCCTCAACACAACTAACACTTATAGTCGTGGTTGGTTGGTTGACTTCTTTCTTATCTTGCTTCTTCTTCTTCTTCTTCTTCTTCCCTTTCTTCTTCTTCTTAGCCACCTGGTTACTAGCATCGAGGCTTTTACCAAGCGAAGAGGAAGAAAAATTAGGCGAAGAAGGTAAAGGGTCAACAGAAGGTTGGTGATGTTGAGATGGTGAACTCTGTTGAGGTGAAGCATTCGGTTGAGGTGGAACAATTGGAGTATTTGGGGCCAACAAAGTTGAAAATAACCATATCGGTAATCCTATTGTAAATCTAGGTAATGACAAAGTAGCCATATAAGGAGGACCAACATTTCCAAAGAAAGGAAAAGTACTAGGATCCTCGTTAAGAGGGGTTCCTAGGTTGGTAAATTCTGGAACAGTTGCCATTATATTCAACTTCGATGAATTTTATTAACAATTTAAAACTAAAATTAACAATTCACAATTCACACCTATGGTCTCTAAAAGTAAAAACAAACAAATTAACACGCACTATCAAATCTAGGAGTCAAACCACACACAAACAATAACTTTCCGTACCGAAAACACTAGTTGGTGATGAAATCCAACATCGCAGAATTCAATACAGAAATAGTGGTTGGAACAGTTACCCCGACAACCTGCTTAATGAATAGACTGGCACAAGTTCCTCCACTTAACCATCTCGAGTGAAGAGAACCCCCCAGAAAATCCAAGTGAGTCTAGCCGACGTCTGCTCCAGGTACAGTGGGATCTTCCCACCACTGTCACCTTAGGAAGAATCCTAAAGAATATGGCCACTAAGGTTACCAACTAAAACAAGTATACCTGGGGGAACAGTCTACGATCCGATATGCACGCAAGGGCAGAGTAGCAAGCTCAATCCCCTTGAAGGCTCCTTGACATAATCCAAGGTTTACCAACAAGTGACCCCAGGCTCCTCGACAATGGTTAATCCGAGGTTTACTGTTTTTAATACGTGAATATCTGGCGTCGTTCCCAATGAGGAAGGATTGATTCCCACACTGGTTCGGACACGATATCGTGCTTCTCCTTTAAGAGGAGCTTTCCCAGATCATAAATGCAACAATTGGATTTCTTCCTACCACAAGATACAGCTACTTGTTTGTTTTACTGTCTTGGAGAGTTAACTAAAACCTATTCCAAGACACTAGCCTAAGCTAGATTGGTGGAAAGAGCCCTAAAAATGTAAAAATTACTAGATGAATTTTAATTAAGCGCTGTGTTATTTAGGCTATTATTACTCAAAGGGGTAAATGGATACGAAACCAATGGTGTTATGACCCGACTCAAAACTAAATGCAATCGAATATGATAATGTAATCCTTTCAATTCGATGAATCCTAACTAAAGTAAGGAGAGATTTTCCATTCACTTCCAACAATGCAAAAAATTGATCACTATGAGAAAATATAACAAATTCTCTAATGCACTAATTTCATCAAGAAAAACTAATGCAAATCAATTCCGAAATAGTTTTTTTTATTTTTATTGTTGTGTGTTCAAAACAAGAATAAAAATATGTAAATTCAAATCAAAGAAATCTGATCTAAATCTACAATTGATTTTTCAGAATGTAAACTATGCAATTGTAATCTATGCACAATTCACTTGAAAAGTATGCAAATGTAATCTATGCACATTTTTCATTCATATTCTGAAAATGAGAATTCTAATTATGCAAATGTGATCTATGCAAGAGAATTCTCAAACACAAGATGATTCTAATGTAATCTAAGAACCAATCAAGTGCAAGTCAAGAAAATTGGGTGAGAGTTCCAAAGATCAAAAAATAAAACACTCAAAGGCAATTAACACTCATACACAATTTAGCCCCCCCCCGGCGAATGAGGGGGAATTTTTTTTTTTGCAAAAACAAAAGCAAAAAGATGCAAAATTGTGAAAAGACTGAGACAAACCTCCAAGTAATGACCAAAGGAAATCAAATTAAGAATTTCTCAAAAAGAGACTCAAAACACCCAATTGATAAAAGCTTAAAACAAGAATGCCAGTGGAATTAACCAAGGAAAGTTTCTGACAAGTTACATGCAGATCTCGGCAGGGGATAAAACCTATAAACAAATTCTAAACTGATAAAAAAGAGAAAATTTAAAATTTCTCAAAATTTTGACAGGGAACGCAGGCAACCTGTTTACACAGGTGCGTTCACGCTCTGTGCACAAAGCAAAAGTGCGTATAGGTACGCACTGTGCTTAACTCAGAGGGTGCGTACTTCTCCCAAAACTATGAAAAATAAAAACTAATTCAAAATTAAGTAAATTCACCCAATCCCACAATTATCAAGTCAAAAACAGAAACGAAAAACACAGTTTCTCAGGTCAAAGTATAAACAAGGAAAACAATCAAGTCCCCAGTGGAGTTGCCATTTTGTCACACGGAATGAGTCGATCTTGCAGACAAGATAGACCTTCCTAGAATCTAAAGAAGACCTAATGACAAGAAAACCAACCAGACACTATCTTTCTCTAAATATGCTTTAATAAACAAAGGCAAACAAGTGTTTTTAGGGCCTACCTTGAGTCCTTCACAAGTTTGTGGATGCCCTCGCTCCCTTGATCCAAATGAGCTCCTCTTCGCGAATCTGCAAACACAAACAAGGCAAACAAATTAAATAGCACCTGAAAAACCAATTGCATAAAACATATTTAACATGAAAGTCAAGGAGTCCATGAAACAAATAACATAAGATACTTGTTGAGAAAAATGAGTTTGATTGTATTAATTCAAAAGAAGAAGAACTTTACAACCTGTGCCTTGACACTGTACAAGCTCCTCCCAGGGTCCAACAAGATGTCTCCTCTACTTTGACAAGTTTCACTCACTCTCCAATAGAACCAAGAGGTATGTGATCTCTCCTCTCAAGCTCAACCAAAGAGTCTTAATTTCACCAGCATTTACCCTCAAAATGTTCAGCTTCTAACCTCCCTAGTCCTCACCCCAATGCCTGTATTTATAGTGCAATGGAGGGAAGTTACTAGGTCCTCCTTCAAAGGGATAAACCTCTCCTTCAAAGGGATAGCTCCTTTAGTCAAGGGATTAGCTCCTTCTCTTTTGGGATGCATGAACCACCTCAGAGCGAACAATCCACGTCAAAATTCCTTCTAGAAAACTCTAGAATTAACCCAAAGTGAGTTTTTTAAGATAAAACTTGCGCCTTTTAACTTTCACAGGGGTCCGCACCTACATCGTTAGGGACAGAGCGGGTAGGTACGCAGCTTTTGTACACAGAAGGTGCGGGACCGCAGGTGACCATGAGAGAAAGTGCGGAACCAGAGTTACATTGATTTTTAGTGTCTTTCTCCCATTTCCAAAGCTTGATTTGAAGAGCTGAGGTCTGAGACTTGCTTAGGAGGACAGTACAAGTGATGATGGACCCATACTAACTGCAAATAATCATGGTGACGATATTTTTGTGTAACAGACTCAAATAAAAGGATGGTCAACTTGAACGTAAGGCAGGTCATCCTGACACTCTACATAGGGACACAATTGTTCATGAAGGAACGATGTGTATATATAAAAAAAGAGCAGGTGATCTAGGAGGCATCCAACCGAAGTTCATCAATCAAACCTTCAACCGAATGAAGGTGCATAAGGGTGTGAACAAAGAAAAATGAGTCAAGACTCATATGAGGGCTTGCTAGGTAAGCCAAGGGGAGACAAAATTATGTGAAAGTCATTTAATGTGGTTTGGCTGTGAATTAAGTATTGTTGTGGATTTATGGTATGCTATGGGGTATTTCTATTGAAGGTCAAAGGGCTGAGTTTGGGTTTGGTTGTGGATTGCAAGCTGAAGGGCTACAACTCAACTATTATATTATATATATTCAAGCATTGTGGTAGTGAGTTGTTTGGGAACTCAACCCAACTGAAATTTATGAGGTATTGTATATTGATGTTTGGTAAAAAAAAAAAACAAATTTATGGGTAATGGTTTTATGAGTTCCCCCTCCTACAATATTAGTGTTTTGTGTTGTTTACAATTTTTGTTGGATATTGCTGACGTCAAGGGAAATGAAATGAACTATGATTCAATATAATATTGAAGTGGATATTGTAATGAGATTACATTGAATACTAATTCAAGTAAAATATATATATAGCGATGAGAGTACATAGGCTATAAGTGTATTCCTAGTGTTAGTAAAATCATGTTCCTCTCGCCATTGAGGAGAAACTATGCCAATGATGCACAACAAGGGGACTCAAGAAAATTATAGCTCAGAGATGCACCCTAGGGGCATGACAAATGGTATCAAAGTAATTTTTGTTGAAGGTTGAATGAAGATCACTGTTCTGGTTGAAGCATAAGGAAGTGGTATGGTCTGTTCTGATAGTTAGAATAGGATGATTGAAGAACCAAAGTTCTTAAAGGAAGGCTCTTTTAAGAAGTTAGGAGAGATGGCAAATTCTTGGAAAGTTGGATTGAAACAGTACCATGATAAACTCATGTATCTCACAGAAATATTATGTCGCATAGGGGGAAAGATGTTCGAACTGCAGAAGAATGTTAATGTTCTCCAATAACAGGTTGAGAAGGAAGTCCTCCACTATGAAAAGGACTTTCTTTGAGACACTTGAGGCATGGGGTCTGAAGAGACTTAGCCATTGCGACATGATTTGGGATGATTGATAGTTAATCATTCCATGTAAGACCTTGTTGAAGGAGGAGGTCTAGATGTCTATGGAGAATATAGATACAAAGACCTAGGAAAATACATAGATTGGATTATGAGGCAAGTGGACATTTCCCTCCGTCATAGAGATACAAGCAACATATCCAAGAGGAGATAAGGAGTGAATATTTCTTAATGGGACAAGATATAGAGATAACAATTGAATGTATTTTGCATGACGAGGGGCATGAAGTGACTTTGCTCATGATTTTTATGTAGATGTGCAACACTTGGACACTATGGAGTATTTCTCAATAATGGTATTTATATTCATGGATGTGAGGAGAGTGCTAGAGAAAAAAATGATGATGATGTGAGGAGGTGCATCCTCATGAATTTGATGTGACAGTTGGACTAATCATCCAATTAGTTCAAGTCATCCGGGCCAACAATGCACAAAGAAACATCATATTTGAGTTGAAGTATGGAAACAATGTTCACAATTCATGGAGATGCGGTGATTGACATGGTAGGGGTTGTGACTTGATACATTTATGCCATAAGATGGATGGAGTGGTCTTCTACGATGAAGTGGGGTAGTATGGATGATTGTGATGCACCGTGATGGATGATTGTGGAGGCTTGCGAGATCTTCTACACGAAGCGTTGTTTTGGGATGCGAAAGAAAGGGGTGTCATTCAATTTTATGAAGCCTTGATGGATGTTGTGAAGAAGTTGAATAGTTTATAAAATTGAGAAATGAGGCAAGAGAACCTTGCCTAGATTATTGGGGGATGGATGATTCTTCCATGTTGATGGAGATAGTGAATGTGAAGGTTAGTTGTGATGAAGTGGATAGTCTTCGGGCCATGGTGAATAAGTTTACCAAGGAGTGTTGTTTTAGAGGATGCATTAGTTGAAATTTTAGCCTAAAAGTGGCCTCTAAAGGAAAAATAATAAAATAATAGTTAAAATAATAAAATAAGATTTATGAATTTTTGAGCAAGAAGAAGAAAAATAATTTTTTATTTGTATTTTTGGCTTATTTCCTTATATGTTTACTCAAATTTCAAGTGTAGACACTCAGTGTATACAAAATTAAATTCCACATCCAATGATAAACCATTATGCATACTTTTGAGAAGACCCACATTGATAAAAATTAAAGATACATTAAAAAAACATGTTGAAGACAAATTTTAATGTATCTTCAATTTTTATCAATGTGGGTCTTCTTAAAAGAATTGATAATGGTTACTCATTGGATGTGGAATTTAATTCCACATCCAACTAGTGTCTACACTTGAAATTTGAATAACCCTATAAGGAGATAAGCCAAAAACACAATTAAAAAAGCAGCTTTTCTTCATTTCCCTCCAAAATATTTACATGTACTTATTTTTAAATTTAAAGGATTTTGATTGGTTTACATATTATGACATGAAAATTTCATGGGAACTTTAAGGCTAAAATTTCCTCTAATGATAATCGTTTTTAAGTGGTGAAGGATGTCAAGTGCTCGAGCTTGCAGGCCTGAGTGCACCCGAGTCAAGATGAGTTAAGATGGAACAACTTGAATGAATTGGCATGACATGACAAGTGAACATCTTGACCAAGTGTCTAACCGTGTCGGTGAGAAAAGTCAGTGTTGGATGGACAAGAGTGCTTAGTCGAGATGTGACTGACCAAACCCAAAGCATGCCCATCCAAGACATGGTTGGACGAAGATGAAGACACCTGCCCAAGTTGCATAGGCACATGAAAAAAATGAGTCACGTGATGGAAACAAGTTGACATAACCGAAGTTAAGTGGCATTTGCATAAAGGAGATATGCCGTATCGAAGGAGGCATGCATGAGTTGACATGATGGGAGCACATTCCCAACTAAGGGCGAGGGTGATGTTGAGATGTACTCACTCGACCGAATGACTAAGGGCAAGGGAAACACCAAGATGTGTTTTCCCAATTGACTAAGTAACCAAGGACGAGGGAGACACTAAGATGTGCCTGATCAACCAAAGGTGAATCGAAGGTTAGTGGAAAAACCATGCAATATATATAATTGGGTGTTTGTTGAAAGGTTAGCTCAAACAAAAGTATGGTCAACTCGAATGGAAGGAAGGTCAGCCCAATGCCCTACGAAGGGATGTGACTGTTTGTCAAGTAAGGAATGACATGTATATATAGATGAAGGGGAGGTGAGTTACGAGGCATCCAACTGAAATTCATCAATCAAATCATCAAACAAAGTTCGATCGAGCAAAGGTGCAGAAGGGTGAGAAAAAACAAGAATGAGTCAAGGCAAATATGAGGGCTCGCTAGCCAAGCTAAGGAGAAAGAAAAGTTTATGATTTTTTTTTCTACGGTTTAGTTGTGAACAAAGTATTTTTATTGGTTTATGGTATGTTGTGGGGTATTTTTTTTCAAGGTTGAAGGGTTGAGTTTGGGTATTGTTGTGGTATGTGTTAGCACTCTGTAATTTCCTTTAGACTGAAAAAGGATTACAAAGGTAACCAAAAACCACTTTTAGGCTAGAATCTAGCCCTTCTAGCCTTGGAGAGGGCTCTCTCACTTATGACTCAATGATTTCTGATCTTAGGTTAGTTATATAGATCATCAAAGTGAAAAAATTTTGAAAGTTGTAGCTACAGGGTGAAAGAGAGATCCATTGGGCATGGAGTCAAAATAATGTCCAGTAACCAATCACAATAACTAAAGTAGTGTGAGCTAGGATGAGGTACGTAGGCTCCTAGATCTACAAAATTTGTTGTAGTGTGGTTGGGATGAAATGAGAGTAAGGATCCATTTAATATAAAGCATGTATAGATGAATTCTATATCTAACTTCAGAAGAAAAACTGAACTTGTTTGATAAGCATGAGCAGGGTACTAATGTAAATTTTTCAACATAATTTTCTTTCAAACAATTTAGAAGAAAAGTACATGTGAAAACTAGAAGGGAAGACAAATCACAAAGAGAGGCACATGATCATTATGTCAGACACAAGAATCATGGAACAAAATTTTCTTTGTATTGATTTATTGATCATTCTTTTAAAAGTTTCTCCATTGCTTACCAAGTTTTCAAAAGATGCACTCTATTCACTCTTGAATCTAACCCTTTCTACAATTAGATTCATGAAATATATATAATATACTCCTTTTAAATTAAAAGGGGGTTAAAATCCACCTATTCCCCTAATCGATAAAACTAATTACATGAGAACCACTTTCCTAGGTACTAGGAAACTACCTTTGACCTATCTATTTCAACTTTCTTACACATCAAATACATTGAAGTTGTACAAAAAATCATGTTAAGAGTATTCAAATGGTAAATAATATCTGATGTGGTCATAAAAATCCTCTTTTTCCAATGTTGGAGTAAAAAAATATTGTTCAAAAAAGGATTTTGTCTCTGTACGCAGCAAATTTGCTGCAAATCTCGAGCTGTACAACAACTTGCGCAACAATCCAAGTTGTGCATACCTCCGATCCATCTCTAAAAATATGAAACTAATGGGTTGTCTTGAAATGTCCCTGAGAATGTTATGAACTCATGAAACTACTTTGAAACTAAAAACATGGCTCTAAACCACAATCTCCTTTTTGTTACCAAATTCGCAGCAAACTTGTGCAACACCTCCCCTTCCTCCTTTGCACAACGACTGTATTTTTTGAATATCTCCTAAACGATGAAACAAAAGAGTGTATTTTTCTGTAGAAATTTAATATCATTATAACCCTTCTCCACAAACAATTTGAGCCAAATCAGACTCACAAATTTCGAGAGAGTCCAAAAATGGATGTAGATGATGGCGGCTCCTTTCTTGAAAACCATGAATCATTTTGACCTAAAATTAAGTGAGTGTATTTATCTTACCCCCAGGCATCTCATGTAAAACGTTCATGGAAAATCAGGACATGGTTTAAGAGATATGGTGAAAATACGTTAGTGCAATGCACTTGTGCATCAAGTTGTATTTGCACGGCTTTAATCACATGCTTGAACTTTAGATGAGAAAAAATGGATGGTTGATGATGTTTCGACCCTTATAAGCCTCCTTTAAGTTCCCACACACAAAAATAATGCCAAAAAATTGATTTTTAATTAAACCTTAATTCTTCTAACAGTTGCACAACAAGAAGCACAACAACTCATTCGTTACCATGCTTCCAACCATCTTTTGGACTTATAAATGTGTTGGGAAGGTCGAAGATAACCCATACCACATCAGAAACTTGTTTAAAAACCTTTTCTTAAGTTGAAAACTTCCATGTTTGAAAATTACCCCTCACAGTAGAAACACAACAAATTACAAGTTTTGTAGGAGCTTTAATGACAAATAGCAACGTTCCTCTTCCCATCCTCCAAAGTGTTTCAGAGAAGATGATAGTTTTGAATGATTGAAATGAAAGTGAAAAGGAACTTTTGAAACCTTCATACACTTCTAGGATCTTCTTTTAAAGTAACGATGATCGACTTCTAGATGTGAAATACGGATAAGCGATGTTTTTTAAAATAATGGTAGCATGGCATGACTAACCATAACTAATCCCTATAACTGACATGACTTAGTGTTATAGACATATTTGGGCACTTCAACCCCAATCAAATATGTCAATAAACCAAGGGATCGTTAACCCCTAAAAGTGTTGTTCCATACCCTAAAGGATCATGGTCAACTGATTACATCATTTCCCAAAAGTTCCACCTGAAAAACCACTCAGAACTGGCCAAAACTAGACCATACTGACTGCTCCATGGTCAAGGTGCAATGCATACTGGCTGCTACACTAGCCAGGTGCGATGCATACTGAAAGAGCCTTCTGTGGGGTGTGATGAGCGAGAATAGACAAATGCAGAGACAATTTGCTAAGTGGATGACCAGGGAATCTTCTAGAAACTTCTCATATGACACTTGCCTCTCTGAATTCGCCCATGGATGAGTAAGAGATCAAAGAAATCTCCAAGTGGAACCAAGAACTATCAGCGGAATGACACTAATCAAAAACCTAGAGCTAACTCACACCCTTGCAAGACAACTATATATGGATCCCTCATTTAAGAGATCTAGAGGCTAGAATTTTGTATTTTGTAAGGAAGTGTTGTTGGTTTATCTTTGAGAAGAGACATTGTATTGTTGGGTGATCTTCCTTTTCATGAGGTGAAGAGGGCTTTGATTCTAGGAGGATGATGCTGGATCAGATAGCTGGGTTGTAATCCTCTCTTCTATTATTAATAAAGTTATTTGAGTTTTCCTCCATATAATTGTGTATTTGTGAATCTTGTTATTTGTGAATGCAATTGTATGGTCAATGTATTTCTAATTCTGCATTGTTTATGGTATTATAGATCAAGATGCTTTGATGATGTTTTGTTGCTTTTCCTCTACATGTATTCTCTAAAGCGGGACAAGTAGGAGAGGAGTGGCAAGCTCTATCAAGGGAGAGAGGAAACAAGCAAGGAGCCAAGTGGAAGATTCACGTTGGTACTCTTCGCTTCTCTCTTATCTATCATACATAAAGGAAATCATAATTTGCTTTGATTGTTTGTTTCTAAGATAGCTACCTATTTTAGTGGGACTAGCAGATCGAAAAAACACTAGTTTTCCTGGAAACAAAATGGCGACTTCGCTAGGGAGCGATTAGTTAGTTTGTTTGTTATTTTTGTTTTCTTTATAAACTACAGACGGAGCCTGAAGTTAGCTAGCTAGCCTTCGAACTTCTCTTGCTATGAAAGTGAAAAGTAGATGAATGCTGCTTTAGTCAATCTCCAGGTTGGTTTATGAACTAAACATCTGACTTACAAACATCCTAAGTGCCCTTGTGGTAGCTCAATAACCTCCTAAGATCATACCCCTGTACTTTTTTTTTACTGTCTATCATAGCTTAGCTGAAATAACTGAACTTAGCTACAAATTTTGAGCAAAAACCCAACTCAGTTTCGCTCCCTGGCCCATCACACTATCTGTAACTGGCAGCCTGTATGCATCACACCTCCCATGTGTTGCAGGTGAGATGCATCCCTGTTTCCCTTAAGGACAGGTGCGATGACTGAGTGATACTGTTTCTCTCTTTGGAATTTGGTTTTTTCTCCTTGTTTTCAGCTCTATTCAGTAGTTTTGCTACTTATGATCAGTATCTCATTGCTGAAGCCTCCTTCCTTTACATTATTCAGCCTCCAATGATTAGGATTTGTAATTTTTTTTTATGTATTTTTCATCATTTACAGTCCTTCTTTGTCAAAAGTAGCTTAATCGAACTGTCATTTTTTTTTTTATGCAAAAGTGTCGTCACTGTCATTTTGAGTCAAAAAGAAGAGTGTCATAAAGTCTTCGTCCTCGAGGTAGTCGATTGTACTTTTGTCATTGCATTTGATTTGAATTGTCAATATTTGAAGTGTCGAAAGCAGTTTTCCATTTGAAATCGAAAGTGTCGTTTTAGTCTTCATTTCATTTTGAAAAGAAATTGTTGAAATGTCGCTTTGAAGAAAATAGTTCAAATCTGTACTTAGTTTTCCTTTTTGGCATTCTCACATTAAGGAAACGCAAAACAAATACATGCATTTGCATTTTCATTTAGATTATGTGCAAAAGATGATTTAGGAAAAGTGCATTTAGTGTGTGCTCTTTGCTCTTTGTTGAAAGAATCTTAATCTTCTTTCCTTAGTAGCTAGGATTTTCATTGCTAAAAGAAGCTAAATGATTGTTTATCACTTTAGATGGCATATTTAGGAATTTTACATCCACATCATGCAGTGAACCTTGAAAGAAAAAATTCTAAAAAGATCAACTCTAAAATAAATCTCAATGAACATAAAAATGCTTTGGAACCTGTTTTGGCCAGCAACAACCCCCCTTCCTATTTAGTGTTATTACTAATACTAAATAAGTGGGGACCCTTAGTCAAAAAAAATTTAAAAAATCAATTCATGCTTTTATTTCTTTTTTAATAAAACTTGCCATCATAAACTTAGGAGAATACCTTTTTACAATCAAAAAGCTTAAGTTTTATGATGAGGTAGGATAAAATCAATCCTAAAGAAATATCGCATCGCAAAAAAGATAATGGATAACCCCTTACAAGCGGGACTCTATAGTTACGAGATCGCGATGAGAAACTCCATCGCATCGCACGCACCAAGCATCACTTACGTTGAAAACACTCAAAACTGTCGATATGCGATATGATATCGCAAATCGCATTTCGCGGAAAACTCATTAACGGATAATAGTCATACAAGGCGATGTAGCGATATTGCGATATTGTGATATTGCGATGTTGTGATCCGCGATGAAGCGATCTGCGATATTGCGAAGCAAATCGCAAAATCACTTCATCACAGATCTTTTCGGGCTCGTTGTTCAAGAAAGCTTTTTCCATAAAACGAGACCTGGTTATGCGCTTTTAATGGTAATTAATGAGTTAGTTGCCGATTGTTAATGAAATATGATTTTGTGCTTATCGATGAGCCATTTCACGTAAGGTGGTATATTTTATGGGTCTTTAGCATTTAAAGGCTTTCTCATCACCTTTCCTTATCATTATTCTCACCTCACTTGTAAACTGCAGGAATGAAGAACAGAGAACTATACAAAGCAGTATTCAAGATATCATGGGAAAGAAAGGCAAAGCTCCGAGTGTTGAAGACAAGGAAATGTCGCCCCTATATACAGACACCACATACAATAGAAACATTGGTATTGCTACTTTGGAAGGCATGTATTATCTGCTTGAAGAAGAAAATCCCAGAGTGATGGAGGTTACAGCTACTGCAGGCTCGCATGGGTCTTCTGAGGCATCTACTATAGATCTTGCTTGTTCATTCCTACACTGGATAGCGGTGAGGCCCAAAATTCTTTCCTACACTGATATGGTTAAATGGATACTGGACAGTGCTGACATAAAAAAACAAACAATTTAAGACTCAGGGTAAAGAACCTACAGAATCATTTTTCCCACAAAATTTAAGCTTTACATCCGCTAACAAAAGGCACGCAAGAGGCAAAAAATCGCACCAGGGAAGCCTGGATCAAGAAACGAAGGTAGTTTCCGATGCACGATTAGCACCTAGTGCTAATCGTGCATCGCTGAGAAAAATCTCTTGAAAATGAAAGTCCCTGATAGTTCAGTCACCTGTAAGCCCAAAAATTGGTGGGAAAGAACATTACAGCAATTGCAAATAGCCTGGAGACAGAAGGCTCAAGACAATGCAAAATCAATCAAAAGATCAACTAAGTTTAAATTCGGATTCTTACTAGGCGCATCTGGTAAAACCACATAGCCAATGCATGACTCTCAAATGTACCATCAATTCTGCCGAGAAGATAGTGCCAACTCTTGCCGATGCCATCTTCACAGGACAGTTAAAGTCGGAAGTCGGCCAGCCGACTCTTCTCAAAAAAATGCTGAACGCTTGTGACTTCAAGGATCAGATACAGAAATAGTTAGTTGTTAGTTTTAATTTTAGATTCAATATTGGTATTAATTTTGCTTTATTTTTGCCTAAAATAAGGACGGTCATTTAAACCATATCCTACATTTTTTGTAATAAGTTATTTTTAGATTTAGTTAGTAGTATTTAAACCCTTCTCATGCATTTAGAGAAGGGTCAAAAAATTTGTCAAAAACTTGTCCTTAGAACATGCACTTTTGCACCCTCCGAGGAGGTTTTGATGAATGAATGGAACAGGGTTTATTGATATCTGCATTTAATATCTGCTACTGATGTTGCACGTCTGTACTCTTAGTGGATGTTGGATTAAGAAGAGATGAATCGTTATCGCTTGAAGCTCATGAGTAGAACTAGTTATAAATGGTACTTTTATCTCTTAACTATTTCTGCCTTTGTGTTAAAGTGATATTTATGCTTAGTTGCTTATATTTTGATGCATGAATGCTTGAGATATCATTTGGCACTTTTGTACGGTGATAGCTATTTATTTGCGCTTAATGTATGAGTAGCTTAGTTGTTTATATATTGATGTATGAATGCCTGAGTTATCATTTGGCACTTTTGTACGGTGATAGCTATTTATTTATGCTTAGATGTATGAATAGTTTATAATGCGATATGTTTTTCACAACTGTTTTGTCTAACTTTTTATACAAAGTGGTTTATCTCTATTGAATTCTTTTCTTATAACAGTTGAATGATCTTTATTACCGATTGTTATTTGAAATCATTTTAGATTGCATAACAGAAGGATTACACCCCGGGTTAGTGTAGAATTAGATACTTCTGCTTATTAGAATTGATTGCATGTTATTAGATCAAGAGTCAGAATAGAAGCATTTTACTTAGGAATTTTAGGAAGGAAATATCAAATCTCTACACACACACACTTAAATTGGGAAACTGGTCCCACATCCCCAGTCAGACCCACTACACCAAACGGAAAAGGAGCTACTAACCAAGGTCTAGACCGGGTGGGTATCCCCCTTGTTGACAACCCGATTTTTGGGGCTTCAACATGTTTGGCGCTAGAAGGAGGGCCCCGAACTGTGAATGGCAAGTAAGTCTAAATCTAAATACCATTCTGAGAGTAAATCGCCCTCACCATCTCCCCCAACTTCTCCATCGCACTTAGAATTTTTAAATCTAGAGCCAGAAGTCAAGAGAACAATAGTCGCTGCTACTAACCCTGACATTTTAGAACAATCTACTATTGAACCTCCTGAAGTTGAATATTTGATTCACAAACTTCAGCGATTCTCTATATCTCCTCAAAGATCTGATAAATCTCAAGGCAGCGTGACTTCGGAATATAACCCTGCTCATCCTCTTACCAGATTAAAAAGTGAAAAGTTCGGTGTTCAGCCAACTGAGTTGCCTTTACCTACAAGGAAAAGAGCAAGGAAATCACCTAAAGGTTTCGATAGCGAGACTCTTTCATCATCATCATCCATCTCAACCTCTCCACCGTGAAGTCAACCATCCACTCCTCCACTCCAGATCATTGTCCACCAGTCTACCGGAACTTCCACATCTCCTTCTCAATCATCCGGAGTTGTAATATCCTCATCTTCCCAACCACAGGGATCATCTTCTGCACTTTCCTCTGTTAGTAGTTTAGCGATGGCCCGAACTCCATGGAACAACCCAGGGGTGGTCTTAATGCCTACACCCTTGAGTCAGATACCGGCCCATCCTGAAAAGTGGTTGCCTAAGTTTAATCCTGAAACAGGCATGCTAGTGGAAGAACATATAAATAACTTTATGTTATCCATAAATCTCAACGGAGTTACCAACGAAGACGTTGTTGTCCAACTCTTTCCTTATACTCTGCAAGGAGCAGCTGGGTCATGGTATTTTTTGCTACCATCTGGATCTATTACTAGTTGGGATATCTTCCAAGAACAATTCCTAACTAAGTTCGGTGATGATAGGTCTACCGCGACACTGATCAACGACCTGTCTAATCTTAGGGCCGAGCCGAAGGAACCGATCAAAGATTTCAATTCACGTTTCAATAAACTGTTAAATAAAATTCCCACTGCTTCCAAGCCTAGCGAAGAAGTGCGAAGTGAATGGTACATCATTGCTTTACCATCAAACATAGAAATTTTCGTTGATAGGGCTAATAAAACAACGTTAGTCGACAATATGAAGGAAGCAATAGCAGTCGAGAAACATATTATAGCCCTGGAAAAGAAAACTGCAATAGAAGAACGTAAATCCAAGAAGGTTACTTTCAAAGAAGAGCCCAAGAAAAAGCAATCGAAAGATCCGTTCGATTTAGAAGGATTACAAAAAGTTTTGAAAACCATGTCCAATGATATGGTCGATATTAAGAAACAAGTGGCAGAAACTTCTTCTAAAAAGCCTTACAGACCCTATAGAAGAAACCCTTCGACTGATTCAAAGCCCCCAAATGCTATCACAAGCGTTGAATCAGAAGAAGAAGAAGAGGAGATTGCTACTGAAGAAGCTACCAATGAAGAAGAAGTTGTAGAGGTACAAGGTATGTGGGATTTCATCCTCCCAAAGGAAGAGGATCAAGAAGCATCCACGGTTAGTACTCGAAGTAGAAATCAACTAGATCCTCCTCAACCTACTCCTAAGCCAAAGAGCGCAAGCTCAATGACTAAGGATAAAGTCGCAGCTAAAGAAAACAACACCTAAAGCGACTCAAACCAACCCAGTCCAAACAGATTCATCAACTCCATCTAAAACGTTGATCGTTTCGGATGAAATGGAGTATAGCATTATAGAAGACATGAAAAAGACTAGGGCTAACATCACTTTTTATGAGTTGATCAAGTTAAAGCACCAACAAAAGATACTTTTGAAAGAATTACATGCTGTACCAGCTGCACCTCTGCCCGCTGCTGTACTTTCTCAAGCCTCCCATGAAATGGGAAGACCTCCAACTAACGCGATCAATAAAGTTGATCCAAATGATATCACTCTAATTGGAGGAAGATCAAGATCTCATACTCCCCCATTTCTTCTTACTTATGAAATTTTCAACAAAAATTTGCACAATTGCTTAGTGGATTCTGGAGCTTCATCTAATATGCTACCAAAATCGATATGTGCAAAGTTGAACGTTGAACCGAAAAAATATACTGTCCGCATAGTTCAGCTAGATCGATCGCAAGTTGAAGTGATCGGTGAATTAAATCAAGTTACCATAAGGTTGTCATCCAACCCAAAGGTATGTCAAGTTATCGACATTTTAGTCGCTGATATTCCAGAGTTTTATGGTTTAATTCTTAGCAGAGATTGGTCAGAGAAACTCCATGGATACTTTGCAACTGATTGGTTGCACATGTGGCTCCCTTACAATGGTAAACCAAATCAAATAAAAGTTGAGCGGGAAAGACATCAGAAATACATAGTGACAGAACTGGAAGGAGAAAATGAACCGGTAGCCTACAACAATAACATTATTGGCAGCTACGTAGTAGATTCTTTCTTAGGAAATTTTAATGCTCATACTTCACCTTATTTAGAACATGTTGTTTTATCTCAAGTAGAAAATTTCTCTCAAACAGATAGTTCTAAATGTATCAATTTCATAGATAGTCCTGTAAATAAATCTTTATTTTGGAAGTTATTTTTTGACGGTTCTAAGTCTAACGAAGGAGCAGGAGCAGGATGCGTGCTAACTAGACCAGAGGGAAATAAATCTATGCTAACTTGTAGACTTGAATTCAATTGCACTAATAATACTGCAGAATACGAGGCTTTAGTCCAAGTATTATACAAAGCAATCAGATTAGACATCAAATACCTTCAAGTTTCCGGAGATTCAGAAATTGTAATCAGACAGGTACGCAATACTATACATTGTTTATCAGGTCATTTAAAACATTACCAATCTTTAGTTCAAGATCTGACTGAACACTTTATAGCATTTATTATTTCAACAATTCCCAGACTCCAGAACGCTAGTGCAGACCTCTTAGCCAATGTAGCTTCCAAGCTCATTCCTTCAGAAGACTACAGTCTCGATCGATTTTCAATCGAATTAATTTTTAGACCATTGATTCCTGATAACATCACCAATTGGAGAATTTTCAATGACGATCTTGATATCGTGAGTTTTCTCACATCTGAAGGATCTTACACCAGTCAAATAATCAATGAAGACCAACATGACAGACAATTGCAACAAGATAGCACTAACAATGCTATGCCCAAGTCTGTAGTCAAATTAGAAGACCTTTATGATTTGAAAGATTGTTTCAAAGGATATACCAATTCAAAACTCCAGAGTTCAACTTTGAATTATGAATTGGTAAATCTAGGAACTGATGCCAAACCACAAAATATGAACCTTGGCCTCGGCCTATCTCATGATGAAAAATTAGCATACATCCATCTCTTAAGACAATATAAAAGTGTCTTTGCCTGGAGCTACGATGAACTCAAAACTTACGACACATCCATCATCCAACATACTATCCCAATGATAAACGATGAAAAACCTGTTCAGCAGAAGCCGAGAAAGATCCATCCCAATCTAGAAAACTAGATTAAATCTGAACTCAATAAGTTATTGAAAGCCAAAATAATTTTCCCCGTTTGACATTCCCAATGCGTTTCCAATATGGTTACCGTAAGGAAAAATAACGGAGACATCAGAATCTGCATTGACTTTTGGAATCTTAACAAAGCCTGCCAAAAGAATAACTTTCCTTTACCTCCCATGGAGCAAATACTACTGGTAGTTGCAGGATTAGAATTAATGTCTTTCTTAGATGGATTCTCAGGCTACAACCAAGTGTTGGTTCATCTCGATGATCAATTAAAAACCACGTTCAGAACCAAATGGGGCACTTATGTGTATCAAAAGATGCCCTTTGGTCTAATTAACGCTGGCGCCACATTTCAAAGAGCCATGGATATCGCGTTCAAAGGATTAGTTAATAAATCAGTGGTAATCTATCTGGATGATATTACTGTATATTCCAAGAAATGAAGCAATCATCTTAGAGATTTAAAGCAAATCTTCCAACGCTGTCAAAGGTACGAAATTTCACTTAACCCGAAAAAATCCTTTTTTGCATTAAGTGAAGGAAAACTTCTTGGATTCATAGTGTCCAAATCTGGAATTCATATTGATCATGACAGAATCAAGGAGATTTCTAAAATACCCCTACCTCACAGCAAAAAAGCTATGCAATCTTTCCTTGGCCAAATCAATTTTGTAAAGAGATTTGTTCCAGATTTTTTAAGAATCGTGTCCCCTTTACAAGCAATGATAAAAAAGAACTCAAACTTTAAATGGGGCCAAGATGAATATGAGGCGTTTAATCTAATCAAACAAGCAATTGTTAATGCTCCATCTTTAGCGACTCCAAATTTTTCCGATCCTTTTATTCTATATACATTTGCCTCTGATAAATCATATGCTGCGATACTCACTCAAGCAAATCAAGAGAAGGCAGAAGCTCCAATTGCTTTTTTCAATTCAAATTTACAAGGGGATGAGTTGAATTATTCAGATGTAGAGAAACAGGCTTATGCTGTTTTCAAAGCAATTAAATATTTCAGACCCTTTCTACTGAAAACCCATACGAAAATCATAGTACCGTTTCCAGTGGTAAGGAATCTTTTAGTTCAAAAAGATGTGGGTGAGAAAAGAGCCAACTGGGTTACTGCCTTGCAGGAATATGATGTAGAAATCAAACCAGCAAATATTGTAAAAGGTCAAGGCTTTTGCAAAATGCTGGCTGGAGCATCGCATATTTCAGAAACACCATCTGCAGAGATACAAATGTATGAGGTAAGCCTAAACGATGCTGAGTCTTTATACGCTAATATCATATTTTATCTAAAGAATGGTTATGCTCCTCCAAACCTCGATTATACAAAGAAAAGAGCTCTAAGGTTGAAATCCAAACAATATCAGCTCGTGAATGATGTGCTTTTTAGAATAAATTATGATTTTGTTCTCCTTAGATGTCTTGAGAAATCTGAAACTGAAAAAGTCTTGCAGGAACTCCACGATGGGCCAGCAGGCGGACACTATGCTGGAGACGCTACTGCACATAAAATCTTACGTGTGGGCTATTACTGGCCCACGTTATTCAAGGACTCACATAACTATGCAATAAAATGTCAAGTATGTCAAACTGCTGCTGGGAGACAAAAGAAACCATCATTACCGCTGCAACCAGTCAACATTGAACAACCTTTTGATCAATGGGGATTGGATATAATAGGTGAGATCATTCCTCACTCATCTAAACATCATAGATATATCCTTACAGCAACAGATTACTTTACTAAATGGGTAGAAGCAGTTCCACTCAAAACGGCTAATGCTGAAAATATCATCGAGTTCATAGATCAGTTCATAATCACCAGGTTTGGATTTCCTTCAGCTTTAATGTTTGATAATGCATCATACGTTTCTGGTAATGTGCAGACTGAATTTGCACTCAAATGAGGTTTCAAACTTAAATACTCTACCAATTACTATCCATAGGGAAATGGGTTTGCTGAATCTACAAATAAAAACTTAATAAGAATCATCAAGCGAACCATTGACCAAAATCACAAGAATTGGCATAAGTCTTTAATATATGCTTTATGGGCAGATCGAATAACACAGAAAACCTCTATTGGTACTTCTCCCTTTAACTTAGTTTATGGGAAAGAAGTAGTTCTTCCAACTCATTTGGCAATTCCCTCTTTAGCCTTAGTTCAATATATTGATGAAGCACCAACTTCTTCCTTACAACTAAGGCAGCTGGAATTAATTAAGATAGAAGAACAACGAGAAAAAGCCAAAATGACTCATGCTCATCACCAAGCATTAGTAAAAGCCTCTTTTGATTCAAACATGATATCCAGAAAAGACTTTCAGGTGGGAGATCTAGTTTTAAAATGGGACAAGGCTCATGAAGAAAAAGGGAAACATATGAAATTTCAACGAATGTGGCTTGGCCCTTTTCAAATCGCAGAAGTCATAGGTCTGTCCACCTTTATGTTACAGGATTTAATAGGAAAAGAGATTCTTTACCTGTTAACGGACAGGTTCTCAAAAAATATTTTCCATAGGAGATCATTCTTATATTTTGTAGATTAGTTTTTGTTTTTATTTCAATAATAAAACCAGTTGTAAATGGTTACATTAGGCATTTATGAAAAAGACACAAAGTCTCTTTTAGATTTTGATTTTTCACTTGTATAAATTGAATTCTTTTAGAAAACTGATCATTATTATTAAAAGATACAGTTAAAGGCTCTAGGCCTAGAAATGATACTAGTTTCAACTTTATAAATTTTGATGAAAAGTGACCTTAAGTGGGAAATTGTTTGTATCAGTGCAATGAAAGGTATCAATAACAAAACGAAGACTCTCTGTAGAAAATCTCTTTCCAAAAAATCTACCATTGTCGTCTAGAGCTATCTTAACGAAACAATGACTTCCTCTCCACCTAGGAGACTACAACGTTCAGAGAACAATCCAATGATGCACTTTAACTTAAAGAGTAAGAGGTCTCATTACGAGCCGGCTTATCATGATCATAGATATTATAACTTACTGACTTTGCCAATACTGCATACCACAACAAGGCAATGACTAGAGATTGTTACAATCAAAAGACAAGGGGTCTCATCATGAGCCAGCTTGTTCAGCAAAAGTTATAAATCAAATGAATGGCACTGTCATAAATTGGCTATCAAACCAAGACATTGTTCTTTAAGGATAAAAAGAAAAAAATTAAAACAGTAAGTGTAGATATGGATTTCTCTTTGAAAATTGTATATTTCTCTAAGTAGGATACAGGATCATTGCTGGGTAATAGGTAACCCTGTCGAGGCTTAAACACTTGTTGGCAGCAGAGGCTCTACCTACGACAAATGAGGATATTTAAAACTGATTTACAGAGAAGGCTTTGTTTTTAACTCTATAAGCCAAGTAATGACTGATGTAGACACAAGGACTAGCTTAAGGGAGCAAATAATCAAAGTTAGAAATAGAAGAAACAAAATATCATTGACAGGTAAAAGCATAATGTACTTTGTCTTTCAATAATAAAGCTTGATTTTCTAGAAGATTTCTGTTTCGGAAGTTTTGAAGATTTAAAATAAAAGCAGAGATAACTAGTTCTTCCAAGTGAATCGCCAATTGTTGTGGCCAGCAACAACCCCCCTTCCTATTTAGTGTTATTACTAATACTAAATAAGTGGGGACCCTTAGTCAAAAAAAATTTAAAAAATCAATTCATGCTTGTATTTATTTTTTAATAAAACTTACCATCATAAACTTAGGAGAATACCTTTGAACAATCAAAAAACTTAAGTTTTATGATGAGGTAGGATAAAATCAATCCTAAAGAAATATCGCATCGCAAAAAAGATAATGGATAACCCCTTACAAGCGGGACTCTAAAGTTGCGAGATCGTGATGTGAAACTCCATCGCATCGCACAAACCAAGCATCATTTACGTTGAAAACACTCAAAACTGCCGATATGCGATATGCAATATCACAAATCGCATTTCGGGGAAAACTCATTAACGGATAATATTCATACAAGGTGATGTAGTGATATTGCAATGTTGCAATCCATGATGAAGCGATCTGCGATATTGCGAAGCAAATCACAAAATCACTTCATCACAGATCTTTTCAGGCTTGTTGTTCAAGAAAGTTTTTTCCATAAACTGAGACCTGGTTATGCGCTTTTAATGCTAATTAATGAGTTAGTTGTCGATTGTTAATGAAATATGATTTTGTGCTTATCGATGAGCCATTTCATGTAAGGTGGTATATTTTATGGGTTTTCAGCATTTAAAGGCTTTCTCATCACCTTTCCTTATCATTATTCTCACCTCACTTGTAAACTGTAGGAACGAAGAACATAGAACTATACAAAGCAGCATTCAAGATATCATGGGAAATAAAGGCAAAGCTCTGAGTGCTGAAGACAAGGAAATGTCACCCCTATATACAGACACCGCATGCAATAGAGACGTTGGTATTGCTACTTGGGAAGGCATGTATAATATGCTTGAAGAAGAAAATCATAGAGTGATGGAGGTTACAACTACTGTAGGCTCGCCTGGGTCTTCTGAGGCATCTACTACAGATCTTGCTTGTTCATTCCTACACCGGATAGTGGCAAGGCCCAAAATTCTTCCCTACACTGATATGGTTAAATGGATACTGGGCAGCGCTGACATAAAAAAACAGACAGTTTAAGACTCAGGGTCAAGAACCTACGGAATCATTTTTCCCACAAAATTTAAGCTTTATATCCGCTAACAAAAGGCGCGCAAGAGGCGAAAAATCGCACCAGGGAAGCTCGGATCAAGAAATGGAGGTAGTTTCCGATGCGCGATTAGCGCCTAGAA
The DNA here is from genome assembly GCA_031772625.1 of Pinus tabuliformis. NCBI lineage: Eukaryota > Viridiplantae > Streptophyta > Pinopsida > Pinales > Pinaceae > Pinus > Pinus tabuliformis. The sequence continues at coordinate 226,856,241 of CM062820.1, read as the reverse complement.
AAATCTCTTGAAAAGGAAAGTCCCTGACAGTTCAGTCACCTGTAAGCCTAGAAATTGGTGGGAAAGAACATTACAGCAATTGCAAATAGCCTGGAGACAGAAGGCTCAAGACAAGGCAGAATCAATCAAAAGATTAACTAAGTTTAAATTGGGATTCTTACTGGGCGCATCTGGTAAAATCACATAGCCAGTGCATGACTCTCAAATGTACCATCAATTCTGTCGAGAAGATAGTGCCAACTCTTGCCGATGCTGTCTTCGCGGGACAATTAAAGTCGGAAGTCGGCCAGCCGACTCTTCTCAAACAAATGTTGAACGCTTGCGATTTCAAGGATCAGATACAGAAATAGTTAGTTGTTAGTTTTAATTTTAGATTCAATATTGGTATTAATTTTGCTTTATTTTTGCCTGAAATAAGGACGGTCATTTAAACCGTATCCTATATTTTTTGTAATAATTTATTTTTAGATTTAGTTAGTAGTATTTAAACCCTTCTCATGCATTTAGAGAAGGGTCTAGAAATTTGTCAAAAACTTGTCCTTAGAACATGCACTTTTGCACCCTTCGAGGAGGTTTTGATGAATGAATGGAACAGGGTTTATTGATATCTACATTTAATATCTGCTGCTGATGTTGCACTTATGTACTCTTAGTGGATGTTGGATTAAGAAGAGATAAATCGTTATCGCTTGTAGCTCATGAGTAGAACTAGTTATGAATGGTACTTTTATCTCTTGACTATTTCTGCCTTTGTGTTAAAGTGATATTTATGCTTAGTTGCTTATATTTTGATGCATGAATGCTTGAGTTATCATTTGGAACTTTTGTACGGTGATAGCTATTTATTTGCGCTTAATGTATGAGTAGCTTAGTTGTTTATATATTGATGTATGAATTCCTGAGTTATCAGTTGGCACTTTTGTACAGTGATAGCTATTTATTTATGCTTAGATGTATGAATAGCTTATTATGCGATATGTTTTTCAAAACTGTTTTGTCTAAATTTTTATACAAAGTGGTTTATCTCTATTGAATTATTTTCTTATAACAGTTGAATGATCTTTATTACTAATTGTTATTTGAAATCATTTTAGATCACATAACAGAAGGATTACACCCCAGGTTAGTGTAGAATTAGATACTTCTACTTATTAGAATAGATTGCATGTTATTAGATCAAGAGTCAGAATAGAAGCATTTTACTTAGGAATTTTGGGAAGAAAATATCAAATCTCTACACACACACACACACTTAAATTGGGAAACTGGTCCCATATCCCCAGTCGGACCCACTACACCAAACGGAAAAGGAGCTGCTGACCAAGGTCCGGACCGGGTGGGTATCCCCCTTGTTGTCGACCCGATTTTCGGGGCTTCAACAGAACCTAACACAAAACATCTAGAAGTCTAGGCTAGAGATGTATTTCGGCATTGTAAAACCTGGTAACTATCGTTTTCATTGAAGGTTAGGTGATTCCTCCTCTTTGATATGACAAGTGTCAGCACGGACTTGTGCTCCCCATACCGTCGAGTATATATTGGGAGACCATAATAGGCTGATATCCTTTATCCTTAGGAAACTGTGTCTACCACCCTATTGATCGTAATGCACTAAAAATAGCATTCGTAAAGATTGACTACCGTACGTAAAGTCCTTGGTAATTTCTCTTTAATTTACCACCAAGGTGTTTATTGTAGTTTTGCGATTGGTTTGGTAATCCCTCTGTCTAGATTTCTAGAGTAGTAACTTTCGTTCCTTTTCGACTCCTTAAAAGAAAAGGTCCATCTGAGCACTTGTCACTTCAAGATCATTAAAAATCGAAGGCAACTAGAGTCGTCTTTAGCTTTTTCTGGACTCTTAAAAATTGAAAAAGCAAAGTTGTGTCAAAGCGTCATAAAATTTATTTAATACGAAATAGCATCCCTATTCCTTCGTTGATCTTAGGTTGAAAAAATGGAATCCACCAATCAAGGGATCCCTCTTGGGGGGAATCCTAGTCCTTTCTCTTCTTCAGGAGAAATTGGTGCTCCATATATGGCTACATTGTCCCTTCCAGGAATCACAATTGGCCTGCCAGTATGGCTATTCTTGACCTCTATCGTTCAAAACACCGTAATTCCTCAACAATAAAATCAGCAACCAGTTGACACTGAAGTTGACCCTTCGCCCTCTAGTTCGTTTGTTCCTCCCTCCCCTTCTTCCTCTTTGCTTGGTGAAAATAGCGATGCTAGTAACCAGGTGACCGAGAAGAAGAAGAAAGGGAAGGAGAAAAAGAAGAAGTCAGTTAAGCAAGGGGGCAAGTAGACAGTATCTAGTGAAAATCTGCACACCAAATTTTCCAAGCCCAGATCTCCATCCATAATTTGCAAAGGAAACCATTTTCATTGAGATTGTCCTTACATTCCGCGAATCTTGAGAGAATGGTCTCCTTGTTCACACCATCCGGTGTCATCAACCTCTGGCGATCAGGTTGACAACACACCATCAACTAGTGAAAATGAAGTCAATAGACAAAAGGAAAGGTCAGATTTCCATGTAGGTTGTGTGAAGGCGATCATGCTCTTCACCGTTTTCCTTTTCTGGATGAAGCCAAAAGTGTCTTAGATAACCGTCCTGCTTCACCGCAGCAACTTCCGCCTGGATACAAGAAACTCTTACAATGTCCATCGCTAATTGAAAATTTGACTGACATAACTCAATCGTTGGTCGGAATGCCTATCATTGAAAGTAAACCTTCTGAGTCCATACCAAACCAAAGTCAATAGGTCGAGATGGCAGTCAACCCAGTCTTGCCGTCAGAAGGTCTACCTTCAAATGATACAATTTCCAAAGAGAATGAGAACGACACCGTTCAAATTCTTTTTGTTAATATAGAGTCTAATGAACTTGGGGGCAATCCACCCATTTCTTTACAATAGGAGGAAAATTCCCCAGTTCAGGAGGTTCATCCAACCATTTATCTAGTACCTCCTCTAAGCAGTCTAGTCGTTTCCTTCGATTGGAATAAACTAGCAAGACCCCGCCCTCCATCTAGTATACCATTCCGGATCATAGTACAAGGGTACAAAATGACCGTGTTTGGCACCATCATAGATGAAGGGGCTTCATTGAGTATCCTTTCCTCAACTGCTTGGAAAGTGCTTGTTTCACCATCGCTTGCACCTGTCACACAGAATTTGTCAGGATTTAACAAAGGAACCAGTCGACCATTAGGGATCCTTCCAAAGTTGCTGATAACTTTGAAAAGGAAAATTGTTCACTTGAACATGATGGTAGACCAAGGGCCATTAGATTACAATCTACTCCTTGGGCGTGACTACATATATAGCATGGAAGCTATTGTTTCCACACTCTTTCGAGTAATGTGTTTCCCGCATGAAGGGAGAATGGTACAACTTATCGACCAGCTTTCATTTCCCAGTTCAAACACAACTACAAGTCAAACATCATCCCTGAATGGTCTCTTTGCATCAAGAATGTCTCTTCAACCTTCATTTCATCCACCTAATTACCATGAGTAGCGCGGTGAATGTAATGAAGTTTAGGGGGCATGCACCCTGGTCTGCTTTAGCAGATGAACCCAGATGAAAAGATAGATTTCCTTGTAGGTTATATGATCGATCTGAAACACCATTTTCTTGTAGGTTATGGGATTAGTTTGAAACAATTATTTCCTTGTAGGTTATGTGATTGGACACTCACACCATTCACCTTTGTCTATTTCGATGGGCAAAGCCAAGGAAGTGTTTTTGTCTAACCGCTGACAGAAATGATCCTGCCTAACTGCAAGGACTTCCATATGGTAACCGAGAAACTCTCATTTTCTCCATACCTGGGGGCATGTAAACCTTTTTATGCAAGCAAAAGACAACCAATTTCATTTTTTAGCTTTTTATCGTTTTTAGCATTTTAGCTTTTTCAGTGTCAACTTCTTAGGTCGGGCAGTTGGTCCAGAAATGTCTGCACACTAGATGGACCAAAGGAAGGGTTTTTCCTCGACAGAGGACAAAACCATCCTACCTAACCTCAGTAGTTCCTTAGCTTTTAGTGTAGTTAGCTTTGTAGTTTGGTCATTTCTAGCCTGCATGAAAAGGCAATGAGAAAAGTTTCGCATGGTGCAAGCTCACTAAAAAATGAACCTACTAATAAGAGACATCTTTAAATGACTAGCACGAGCAATGTTTCCGCAAGGTTCAAGCTCATTAAAAAATAAACCTGCCATTGAGCACATGTTGGCACAAGGTTCAAGCTCATTAAAAAATAAACCCCCCTTTAGTAAATGACCTCTATGATTGCCATGCTATTAGCCTTTTGAACCTTGGTTGTGTTCTTCCATCACCTCCATTCTTCTAATCGATCATGCGCTTCCACTTGATTGTTTAGCCTTTTGAGGAACATCTACGATAAGTGATTCTGTTAGCCGCCTTCTTCACACTGCCATGTTTTGAGAAGTTCCAAACTTACCTAGAACTAGTTGCTACTCGAAAACATCACTTGTTCCTCAAAAAATGAGTCTCTTTTAAGCTCTTTTTAGACTTGCTAAATATGAAAGGATTGCCGAGCTATTGGCCTTTCCAACTCGTTAAACTAAAGGGAAGCACCATCCCTCCTATACATTTTAATCTTTTGGGACCTGAGGGATTATCAAACAAAAAGATCGAGCACTTGTCTTTTTTGTCTCGCTAAAGCGATTGAAAAGTCATCCCTTTCATATTATTTTATACATTTTCAGACTTAAGGGATTATGCTACGAAAAAGGACCACTGGAGTTTCCTTTTCATCCCTTTTCTAACTCCCTAAAAATGAAAAAGACCAAGTTATCCTTGTCGTTAAACTTGTTAAAATAATAATGACAAACTTGTCCACCCAGATAAGAACGAGTTTCACTGTCGCTAGGCCCGCTAAAACATAGTGATAGGTTTGCCCAAAGGGAAAATTATAGAACATGCATATGTTATCCTCGTCAAGCTTGACAAAAATAAAGAGGCACTAGTCAACAATGACTGGGGAAAAAAGGGAAGAAAACTTGAAGAATTTTATTGGTAGCAGGTCATTCTTGAACATGACACTTTCACTCCATCACCATGATTAAGTCGGGTTGGGTAATTTTGTTCACCAGTCATATCACCATTGGTCCTCCACACCATCCATCTTTTGGGGTTAACACTACCAATCCATTTTAGTGTCGTCAACATGTTCAAGAGAAGTCATTCAGAGAATTCACCACCCAGCTAACGCCTCATCCACTATAATACCTTCACCCTCCATTTTTCGTGACCGCCATTCCTGAACCTTGTATCATCAGATCGTTTTCACCTCCAGAAAAAATCATTGTCTTCGTTTCATGTCGTAGATGTGGGATACATCAAGGCCCTCCTACGACGAGTCACTTCTTGTCAACATCAGCTTATTATCGAAGAATTTGACTTAGAAACAACCCTTTCAGTACTTTGAAGCTTGCATGCCTTAATGGCAAGTTTCCCACTTCCGGCGACAGGTTTACATCAATGGCCTTCGATCGAAATATTTTGCATGGTGTTCAACATTGACTCATATATTTACACCACATGAATTGTACTATAGCACCTTGAGGGCCATTATCATTATCGGTGATTTCTCACGCATCTGTTAACAGCTTACATCATTAGCTGGTAATCAGGTGATGTCTTTCCATGTTCGACTACCTCGGATCCTCATGATAAAGCATTTCACTCGAAATCAAAAGATTTACGACCTCATGCTTTAGGGGGCAACTGTTATAGACATATTTGGGCACTTCAACCCCAATCACATATGTCAATAAACCAAGGGCTCTTTAACCCCTAAAAGTGTTGTTCCATACCCTAAAGGATTATGGTCAACTGATTACATCATTTCCCAGAAGTTCCATCTAGAAAACGACTCAGAACTGGCCAAAACTAGACCATACTGACTGCTCCATGGTCAAGGTGCAATGCACACTGGCTGCTACACTAGCTAGGTGAAATGCATACTGCAAGAGCCTTCTGTGGGGTGCGATGAGCGAGAATAGACAAATGGCAGAGACAGTTTGCTAAGTGGATGACTAGGGAATCTTCTAGAAACTTCTCATATGACACTTGCCTCTCTGAATTCGCCCAGGGATGAGTAAGAGATCAAAGAAATCTCCAAGTGGAACCAAGAACTATCAGTGGAATGACACTAATCAGAAACCCAGAGCTGACTCACACCCTTGCAAGACATCTATATATGGATCCCTCATCTGAGAGATCTAGAGGCTGGAATTTTGTATTTTGTAAGGAAGTGTTGTTGGTTTATCTTTGAGAAGAGACATTGTATTGTTGGGTGATCTTGCTTTTCATGAGGTGAAGAGGGCTTTGATGCTGGGAGGATGATGCTAGATCAGACAGCTGGGTTGTAATCCTCTCTTCTACTATTAATAAAGTTATTTGAGTTTTCCTCCATATAATCATGTATTTGTGAATCTTGTTATTTGTGAATGCAATTGTATGGTCAATGTATTTCTGATTCTGCATTGTTTATGGTATTATAGATCAAGATGCTTTGATGGTGTTTTGTTGCTTTGCCTCTACAAGTATTCTCTAAAGTGGGACAAGTAGGAGAGGAGTGGCAAGCTCTATCAAGGGAGAGAGGAAACAAGCAAGGAGCCAAGCGGAAGATTCAGGTTGGTACTCTTTGCTTCTCTCTTATCTATCATACATAAAGGAAATCACAATTTGCTTTGATTGTTTGTTTCTAAGATAGCTACCCGTCTTAGTGGGACTAGCAGATCGAAAAGACACTAGTTTTCCCGAAAACACTTAGCATAACAAACTCATGATGACCAAATCTTTCATGACATGACCAACTACCCCTTATGATTACCCATTTTATTATGATCTCTCATGACACTAAAATTTTCCTTGACCAAATAGGCCTCTTTCAATCCTAGAACCTTTTTCATGAGACTTAATCCTAGGTCGTATTCACAAAATACCCTTTTAAACCATAATACTCATGAAATCAAGACTGACATTTATAAATTAACCTCAAGTACATAGAAAGACTGAAATAACTAAGATCCCTATAATATAGGACCTTAACAGGTTGGAAGCCGGAAGGATATATCTATACAAGTATATTGATGTATATTGATATATTGATTTAGAAACATTGTATATTGATGTTATGTAATAAAAAGCCCGAAGTTGTGGGGAATAATTTTGGGATTTCCATCTCTCGCCATCTTATTGTGTTGTATTGTTTATATTTGTTGTGGATATTGTTGAAGTCAAGTTAATTGAAGTGAATTATGATTGAAGCTAAGATTGAAGTGGCTATTATACTAAGATTAGATTGAATACTAATTATGAAAATATAAGATACCTATCTCGTGATAAGAGGACATAAGTTAGGGGCATAGTTTTGGCATTAGTAAACTCAATTTGGTCTCACCATTGAGGAGAAACCGCATTGTCGCCACACACCTCAGATGACTTGGGAAGCTTATAGCTTGGAGGTTATGGCACGTGTTCATATCACACTCTTTTTTATTAATCAATTTAACTAAAGAGCATAACTACTTTTGAAATAAAGTGCAACCTTTGATTTGTGACTGCTACTAAAAATATTCTAAAATATTTCATATAACTTAAATCATTACTATGAACCTAAAAATTATTGACAACAAGTGCAAACAGAGATCGTATCTCTTTTCAATTTAAAAGAGGTTTGCTTCTCAAGTGATTTGATTCCTCTCAGCTAGGCTGGTTTAATTCCCCCTTTAAATAGACTATATTCCACATGATTATCATAGGCCAATACCATGGGTTCTCAATACCATGTGTCAATGCCATGGCTCATTTATTTATTTATTTTTATAGGGTCAATTCCATGGCACATTTATATTTATTTTTATGGTGTTATTTTTATTTATTTATTTTATTTTCAACCCATGAAAATGTTTACATTACATTACATTAATCTTTTTGTTTATTTATTTAATTTAATCTAATTTTTATTTTTATGTAATTTGACTTAGTCAAAATGCTAAACATTATATTACAACATCTCTACCAAATAAATTAGTTAAGCAAGATCTTTCAGGTAGAAATCACATAAGTGAAAAATTTTGGCCTACACGTTTTGAACCAACAAAGGTGGTTCATTATCAGGTTAAATATTTAACCTGTACAATATTCTATTTTAAGAAATTGTTAATAACAATGAAAAGTCAAAGATTGAGATTTATTTCAAAAATAGTTATGTTTTTTTTCATTTTTAGTTAAATAATTAATTAAAAAATGTCATATAAACATATTTCATATAAATCTGGTTTTTTTAGCATGTCATATTATTCAATCATAATATTGACCCATAATAATATAAAAAAATCTAAAAATAACTATATAATAAAATAAAAATAAATTTCTATAATTAAAAAAAAATATTAATTTCTTTTTATACTATTCATATAATAAATCAACCATTATAAAAGGTGATTGAATACCTTTGAATAAAAGTAATTTTAATTTTAATTACACTTGGCTTTTTATATAAAAGAGTTTTATTAAAATCTATATTTATTTATTAATTTTGTTTTATAAATGATGTAAAGGTTTATTTTAATTTTAATTATGTGTTGTTGTTTTTGTAAAAGAATTTTATTTGTCGGCCTGGAGTATGCCGTAAAACTGCTTCTGCTTGGCTAAGAGCTCGTCTTCCTCAGACGTAAGGAAACAGGTTAACGGTCCAAGACCCAGAGGCATCTGGCAGGAGTGAAAGCCTGCTCCCTTACGGACCACCAGCGGGTTATTACAGGTGGCGTGGTTTTCCTTGATAACAGTGATGAGTCAAACCGACATTCGCGGATAGCAGCCAGAGATGGCTGTCCTCACTGTTGGTTTGACTCCTGAGTTTGATAGGTTTTGCCACCTTCGGAAAAAAAGAAAAGAAAAAGAATTTTATTTGTTTTTGTTGTAGGTATCAACTGAGATTATAGTAATCGAAAATATGGAATTAACATTAGTTCTGGGGCAGTGTTGTGATCAATAACCAAATTTTTATGAGTCGTAGATGGTTTGGCCTTCTTATTTGGACTCTTTCTGAAACTAACAAGTTAAAAGCATATGTTATATTGATTTTTTCCCTTAGTATTTTCAAAAAAGTGAACTAATGCTAGGATTGGTTGAAAACATTAAATGATACTCGCTTGGGAGGCACTATAACTTATTTTAACCAGCTGTTGGGTTCAACTAACTGCCTTCATTTGATCGGTTTCTTCCGGTTGGGGCAACATGGTGAGATTTCGTCCATCCCTGAATTTGGTCAAGCGTAAAAAGAAATCGAATCAATCAATAAGTGTCTGGGCACTTGAACGAGTCGGCCGAGAAATTCATTATAATTGGGACGGGATTCAACCGACCAACCTTATCCTTCACTTCATTTATTGCCGATGGAACTGCTGGATATGGGTCTCCATCTCAAGACTCAGAATATGAAACTCGTTCACGGAGGTCAGGTCGCTCACCAGGATCATAATAAACATATTTGAGTGGATCAACTAGCCTTGCTATTGGTGATGCTCGGTCTCGATGTCGCTAATGTACTAGCTTTAGATAGAACAACTGTGTATAGATCTGCACCTAGCTTTGCTACTTATAACATCTTTTATAGATCTGAATAAGTTGTTGAACCAACAGTTGGATGATCCACCGACTCTGCCAGATCAAATGTTATTGCTCTCTCAGCTGAAGCCGCCATATCTATTACTTATGCTGCCTTAGTTGGTTCTGAAACTGACTCTGAAAAGGCAACTGCTACAACTTAATATAACAATTCCCACTACAATCACGTCTGCATCTGGATGTGTTGCTTACGCTGCTTCTCGTGGATCTGCTAAAACTAATATAACAATTCCCACTACAATCACGTCTGCATCTGGATGTGTTGCTTACGCTGCTTCTCGTGGATCTGCTAAAACTGGGACTGTTGCCTGTATATCCGCTTATTTTCTTGCTTATGCCATTATAGCCACCTCTGCTACTTCTGATGCTTCCACTGCAACATTTGATGGTTATGCAATTGGCTTGGATGTTGGTGATCCTTCTTCAACTGTTATTGAATCAACTCGTTCTAAATAAACAACATTTACTAATGGATCAATAAGTTTTGGATAAACAACTGGCTCAAGTGAAATAAATATGTGGATAAGAAGGGATAACATATCCGAACTTTATAAAATTTGAGAATAAATCAAAGGCGGTGAAAGGGCATGAAATATTTTTGTCTTCGTAAAACGTTTTATTAACATTTATATTTATTTATTAATCGAGTTCTATTAACATTCATATTTATTTATTAATCGAGTTCTATTAACATTTATATTTATTTATCAATTGATGTAAAGATTTATAATAATTAAGTTAATGGAAGATTTATTTTATTCCAAATTTATAATATGTTTAGAGGGGTCAATTTTCTTTAAGTGTAAATAAATACTTATTGAATTATTTAGGTGTGCAGGTGTCATATGTCAACTCTATGTTAAATATGGAAATACTTAGAAATCTCTATCTCTCTCACCATATTGAGTAATATGCACTTATCTTATCTATAACAATTACTTTACATTCAATTGTTATATATATGAATGATATTGAAGTATTTTATTAAAGGTACACAAAGAAATATTGTATTTAAAATATATTTTTAAATACCATCCATTTATTTAGACATCCCTAATGAAAACTTTTTTACTTTTAATTGTTTTTTTAATATTATATATCTATCCTAACTCTTGATCTACCAAGTTTAAAGAGGGATCTCTTTTCACTCTAAAAGAGATTTACACTGCAAGAGATTTGATCACTTTGAAGGTAGATCCAAAGTTAACTCCCGATCTACCAAGCTCAAAGAGGGATCTCTTTTCACTCTAAAAAAGGTTTACACTGCAAGAGATTTGATCCCTTTGTGGGTAGATCCAAAGTTAAGATCAATCTAAAGTAGTTTAATTATTAATTATAATTGTAATTGTACTTATTATTTTTGTTATTATAATATATCTATATATATATATATATATATATATATATATATAAATATAATGTAATTTGACACAAAATGTTTTAATTAATAATTATAATGAGATAATTTTTTGGATGAAATTGTGTGGAGGATTTTATATCTTGTACATGAAATGTTTTGGGTGGACTCTCCAACCCTTAGATTTGAGAATTGAGTGATCACAATTGTGGACTCTTTTATAAAAGGAAGATTCAGAATTAGTTGTTAAAGAATAATAATAAAATAATAAAATACTGATTAAAGAATAATATTAGAATGACTAAATACATGAAACAATTAGCTATTAGAAGTAAAGACCAACCCAACAAATTTAAATAAATAATTAATTAATTAAAAAAAAAAGGTAATTAAAAGGAAATTGAAAACTATATATGGTTAAATAATTAGTTGTTAAGAGATAGGGTATAATCAAGAGATCTAAATAATTGATTAATTAAAAGAGATGTGAATTAAAAGAAAATTGAGGTTAATACTAATAATTATAAAAAACAATGAGAATTAAAATAGAAAAGTTAAAGAAGATTAGAATAGAAAAAAATGATTAAAAGATTAGATTAGATTCAAAATTTTATTGAATTAAAAATAAATATGCATAAATTAAATATATGATTTAATAATTTTAATTAAAAATTATTAAATAATAAAAAAGAGCGGAAAGGAGAAAATAGGAGGAGGGGGTCCGAGCGGATAAAAAATCCTCCTCTTTAAACAAGAAAAGAATTACAAATCTCACTCCGTTAAACCCCTTCAACCTCTTTTATTTATTGAAAACAAATTAAAACATTCAGCCATGTGATCACTTGAGATTTGATATCTCAACTTATCTACTGTCATTTCAGTTTAATATCACGGATCAAAAGCGATGCAAAATCAATGTCTCATGCCGTACCAAGGGAACATTCCATGTTTCATTGAATTGTATGGTTGTGACTCCCTTGTTGACCACGCAAAACGACTATATATTTCTGTAGAGGAGTCGGTGGGGTTGGTAGCCTCTAAAAAGCAAGCGTCCATATTCCTTTCATACCATTCGCACCTTTGTTAATTCGTTGGATGCCGCGCATCCCACGGGTCAGGAGGAAATGGTCTAAAATCATCAGGTTTTGAATAGCCTTTGCTCGGTTGCTGCAGGCTTCGAATATTATTTGCTCGTTGCCCAATGGAAGAGTAGTAGAATAGTTTTGGAGTAATTATTTATTAGAAAATGAAGTTTTTTTATAATTATTTAAGTTGATAGAGGTGTATATTTTGGAATAGGATTTTAAAAATTTTAATTTAATTATTGATAATTATTAGGTGAAATATAGGAATTTAATTTATATGGAATATTTTAGAATGATGATGATGATGGTGGTTAACGTCCGCTGAGACCAAACAATGATCTATCGGACCTAAATAAACAAATTATTTATTTTGATTTAAGATTTTATTCCTATGCTCAAAAAGCTTGGAGAGAAGCCTCCCGAGCTCACTATAATTTTGACATTGTAAAAGGCTAGGAAGGTTAGTATTGTAACAAAGATTGTGACACTGAGATCTAATGTGGTTGTACGCAGGGCACTCTAAGAGGAAGTGGTTTTCATCCTCGATGCTCCTATTCTCACATATATGGCAGATCCTTTCCATCCATGGCATTTTAGGAACTGCCCAACGACCTGTTTCACTATGGAGCTCATGAGAATTAGTTCTAATCTTTGCTAGATTAATTTTCTTCTTTGAGCTAGTTAAAATAGAGAGATACTTTTGATCTTCTAGGGTGGGGTTGATGACCTTCTTATAATAACTTAATTTTCTTTTAGCTGCTAAATCTTTCTCACACCACAATTTTTCTTTGAACTTAGAAGTAACAATATCTTTAATGTTATTTATGTTTTGCTATGCATCATTCTCGTTGATCTCCCAATAGTTTAACCAGGCCCTTGTGTCATTATGCCACCCTCCATTGAGCCTTAGGTGGTTTTGGCTGGAATTTAAAGCTAGCTTAGGAAGTCTATGAGCGTCTATGTTATTGAGTTTGTGCTTGTACAACAGAAACCTAAGCATAGCTAGGCTCTCAATAGGGGAAAGACCTGCTTCTATAAGGAGAATAGGATAGGGTGTATTACTTTTAATTTTTAGGTTATAAGTTATAAAACGCTTCTGGATTTGCTCAAGCTTTCTCCATAATTCTTGTGAATATTTTTGAAATTATCTCAAAAATAGTTATGCTTTTTTAATTAAGTTGATTAATTAAAAGAAAATGCATTATCAATGTGTCTTATAAACATGAGTTATGGTTTTTTGAGTAGTGGTATTAATAAGCCATGGTATTGACTTATTGTATTGTAACAAAACTTATTTATAGATTAAAAATCTCTATGGTAAAAATATTAGATATTTGTTTTTTAATGTATTGTATTTAAGTCATATATTAATTGTTTCTTATAATTATTAATAATAATAATTTAAAATAATATTATAATTTAGTGAATATTTTTTTTTCTTTGAAAATTTGAGACGTATCATGAAGTAATTTCTATAATATTGTTTGACTTAGTTAAGTTAAGAAATATTCCCTATATAATTAACTTCTTATATTAATGTTTGGTTGAGAAATTTCCTCAACTATATTTATTGTGTTATCGAGATAACTTCTCCGCATTGAAAACCCATTTATGTAGTTATATTATAATATTATATGATTAATACAATTATGTTAGCACATGGACATGATTGGAGGTTTCATTATTATTGTTTTTAAGTATTTCCTCAACTATGTTCATTGTGTTATCGAGATAACTTCTCTATATTGGAAACCCATTTATGTATTTATATTATAACATTATTTGATTAATACAATTATGTTGGCCCATGGACATGATTGGAGGTTGCATTATTGTTGTTTTTAAGTGTTGCCCGAGAGTTGATGGGAATAAGGATTAGATGAGGTAACCATATGCCGTGTGTGTCATGCAGAGCATTAAGTAATGCTACACGTGGGTTGGAGTTGTGCCAGCTATTTAAGGAGGCCGAGAGGTTTTTTTAGATCAATGCTGGAAAAGGGATGGAACACGTGGGTTGGAGTTGTGCCAGCTATTTAAGGAGGCCGAGAGGGTTTTTTAGATCAATGCTGGAAAAGGGATGGATGCCAAATAATCTTTCGATCCAAAGCTAGAAATTGAGTACATGGGCTTGGATGTTCGATACATAGTGAGTCACATATGATGCACCAACAATAGTTGTAAGAGTTTCATTATTCAAGGTGATAATGAAGCAAAATAAATACTCTCCCTTGGACAAGCATCTGTATAGACTAATTGTAAGTGTTATCAAGGACATGTTCAAAACATATTTGGGAATTGATATGGACGCACAAAAGTAAGTTGTTAAGATGAAAAGTCCCCAGAAAATTTGTAAATGCTTGCTACACGCCATGCCGTCCCTGCACATTCGATTTTTTTTTTTTTTTGCTATTTATTGGTTGAGTTTTGACCAATATATTTTTTTGTAAAATTTAATTTTATAAAATATATATTTATTTTCTAATATTATTAAAAAAATAATTTGTAATCATCTTATTAATTCATATTTTGAACATCTTATTTCCACTTTCATCACATCACAGGTGCAATGGAGCATAATAAAATAATCATTATTTTAGTCTAATTCTATGCCATAACTGAGATGTGTGCAACTTCATTTCCCAAGGGTATAAGAACTTCATTAATATAATTTTTTTTGTGTCAGAATCACAATTAAATAGTTACACGTGGGTTACCATTCCATTACATCCATAGTATAACTCACTCCATTACATCCATAGTAGTTCTGTTGCATACAGTTGTAGTCTTCCCCATGAAAATTTTAAAATTTAATATTTACGAGCATAGGAAAAGAAGTGGTGGCGGGATACCGATGAAGAATATGTTGAATGCTTTTGCCAAAATGGAATTGTTCAAGGGATCGTCCAAGAGGTTGGCTGCCAATGCGGTTGGATAGGAGGAAGTCATGCACCACCTGCATTTGTTGCAAAAGCGATGGTGGCAATAGCTCCTTATTAACGCCCAAAGTTGTGCATAAAGCACAGATAATTTCTGCATAGTTTTGCATATTATAATTATGATGTTTTCATTTTTCTGTCTTCAAAACATGAGTTTTTCAAAATTAATTGTACATATTTCTTATTTATCAATAATAAATATATTATTATTTGTGTAGATTATAATTAATTTTTAAGAACTTTAATTTGCAATGTGTATGGAACTTTTATTTGTAATTTTGGACATTGATGCTAAATTTTGTTATTTATAATATCTATTTTGGTAAGGATATGAACTTTTTGTCACTCCATTTGTTAGCCATATGAGCTAACAATCGCTGTATTAATTTATTAGTCAATTTTCTCTTCATTAAATTTGTTAAATACCAAGTCCCCAATCGGGGTGAGAGCGGCGAGATGGACTCCTCGTGATTCATGTCATGATTAAAATTCCAAAACAAAAGGTCAGTGAGGGAATTAACTCTGGTCCTCACACATTCGCCAACCTCTGCAAGGTGGATGGATGCATGCAAGGAATTTATGATGATTTGAAAGATTGGTATGGTATCACCCGCGTGGAATTCTCTGTTGTGCGTTGGTATCGAGCTACATAAATTGTAAGTCTTTTTCTTACAGACTGAGAGGAAGTTTCTGGTGCGATTTCGAGGGTCCTTCCTACCGCAGGTCGATTGGGTTTAGTAGCTCCTCTCCTTTGCACATAGGCTAGCATCTACGGGTATGTTGCTTATATGACTATTTCCCTTCTAACCCCTTTAATTTCTCTATGATAATTAGTAGGGAACGGGTCTTTGAGGCAATATTTTGGGTTAGAATGTATGCATTATGGAATTCGATGAAGGAAATTGATGATTTTTCCATTGGGAAACCGCAATTCAATGAAATTGTATCTATTATTTATGGTATCCTTACCTCATGGATGGGTATGCACAAGGGGTTTGTGCTCTAGCATTTCTTTTATATTTTATGCATGGGGGAGTGGCTTTTATTTCATGGCTTCTTGTTCTATTTGTTGGTTAGTGACAAAAATTGAAGAGAACAAAATGTGGAGTAGAGGACTTGCTCTGCTTACTCCTCTCAGTATTACAAATCGCTTAAATAAGATTACATTGGAAACATCAGTCATAAATGACTGAAGTCAAACTCGACTTAATTGGACTTAACTGAAACTAAACTGAAACACTTGGAAGGACACTTTTGACACCTAACATGTGCTTGGGATTAGATTCTCCAACACTCCCCCTTAATTACAACCACATAAAAAATTCAATTAAGATACATGCTAGTCTATGTTTCAGCTAGGTTTATAATTTAAAATTTGACCTCAGCTTTTCTTCGTCTCTTTTTACAGATCTTATAGCCTCTAAATTGTTTCAAGTTTTTCTCTTCGTTGTATCCTTCAAACCTCAGTTTCTTCATTTGCTGGTGCAGGTCTTCCATTCTTCCAGGCTATATAAGCATATCATGAACTTCTTCAAAAAATGACTTGTATGTGGGATGCTGCCACATATTATCTTCTATAGTGTTCTTTTCATCATCAATTTGCTGCAACATAAAATTATAATAAAATAATATTTCTTCAGTGTTAGGATATTCCGACACATGGGAAATAGTTAAGTATAACTTGGTCTAATGTAGAGTTAGGTAAAGTGTGTTTCTTTACTATGTACTTTTGTAACTTACAATCCGATGGTCACGATATGTAGTGATCTGACAATTCATTCTCTCCTCGGTATTACCGACACTTGATCCATGGCTTAACACCCGATTGCTCCATGATCTCTATTTAAAGAGCATGGAGGGTCATTTGTAAGGTAACCGTTCATGAGATAAGCTTATGTAAATTTTCATTATTTTATTAATAAATTGCCTGAAGTGACCGTGTTGGCTCAGGCCGTGGACTGTTTCCCTCTTTGAGGGTTTTAACCACGTCAAGAATACTGGTGTATTGATCGGTGATCTGTTTGTGAGCATTGTCCTTTGGTGTTCTGTCTGAGGAAATTACCCTATAAATTCCTACAAGGTATCAGAGCTATTTGAGGGCCGCATCCGTTGGTGATCGAAATCTGAAGCCGGTACAACTGCATCCGATTATCGTTTCCTAGATCTACTGTTTGTGGCTGCTTTTGGATTTAGAGGACTGCTCTATTGTGTTAGGAGCATCCGTTCCAGTGAGGAACCCCTTTCGTTTAACGTGAAAAGGTTTTCGGTAGCCCTAGCTACATCATTTTTAAGATCTGGCGGTATAGAGTCTTTATTTGCATTTCTAGCTATTAATCTCTCTGTTTATTTCGGTTTATTTAGCTCTTTTTTTTTTATTACCAGATCTATACTTTTCATTTCTGCGTATGCCCTTTGCCCCACGACTCTGTGCGATCTGACAGATCAGAAACAAAAAGGAAAGATTTTTCTCATGCATATGCTCTTTTCCGCCGTGCCTTAGTGTGATCTCAGAAAATCAGAAACATTGAGGAAAATATTTAATTTCCAGCTAAAGCTAACTTCAAGCTGTAAGGTTTGTTTTTTTCTTGTATGTGCGTGTTGGATTTTGTGTTTTTTGTTTTGTAGGGAAAAAAGAGTTTTTTCAAGCAAGAATGCACCCCAAATCTTCAATGATTAAAAAAAAAAAAAACTTTCATCTTTTCCAAAAATTACTAACCTTTTAAACTAGCTCATTTGGTCCAAAGTTATTTTATTAGAATAGAGGTCTTGAATTCAAGTCTTTCTTTTTGTTGAGTTACTCTTTCAAAAAGCACATGTAACTTATGTTTTAAAGTTACTTTATGTAATAGTGTTCTAACCCATTATAAAAAGTGAGTCACTTATAATTCTAAAGTCTCTTTATCTTTTATTTAAGTTACAATTTAGTGGGTAGCTCATAAAGTACCATTATAAAAATGACTTTCACTTATTTATAAAAGTGAGTCACATAATTTGTTTTTTTAAGTGAGCTAATTAGATTAGGTTTGGAAAGGGTAGGGGGTTGCGGGGCGTTAAATATAACATTATCATTCATTTCCGCACATTCACGCACTTCGTCAGCATCTTCAACAAATTTTCTTCAAAAAGCCATAACTTCTTCATTGAGAAGCCGTTTTCAGAGCCATTTTTTTAATCAACCTAATTTTTCGAGATCTTTCCATTGGAACACTTAGTTTTAGCATCTAAAGCTTCAGTTTCTATTAAAATGGAAAGTCCATGCCAAGTTATTCTTAACAGCACTAACTACTTCCAATGGTGGTCCTACATTGTGGATTTACTTAAAAGTGAAGGTCTTTACAAAATAACCTCAGGCCAAAAAACCAAACCTAAAGATGAAGATAAGGTAGCCAAATGGGAAAATAGGCAACATCAAGCATGTGGGTTGATAGGGATTTCTATTTCTCTAGACCTTAGATTCCATATTGCAGAACTTGATAATCCTAATGAAGTAATGAAACAACTCACTAAAGTTTTTGGAATTAAAAATGAAATTAGAGCCCATCAACTGGAAAATGAGTTGCTTACATTGGACCGCAATAATTTTTCTTCCATTGAAGATTTTTTGTGCAAGTTCAAGACCCCTAGACTTCTCTTGGAAGATGTTAAGGTTAAGAAAGAAGATGATAGCCTTATCGATTCCATTCTTACTAACTTGGGACCAGCCTACTCTGTGTTTGTTTTCACCTTCCATTCTACTAGAGAATCCTTTATTTCTCAAGGACAAGACTACAAGTCCCCCTCTTTTGATGCCTTTTGTGATTCTTTAATAAGAGAACAATAAAAACTCTTATATCTTGGGCTTCTTAATCTTGGAAACTCTTCTAAGAAAGCCTTAGTCACCCAACATCAACCAAATTCAAAGAATCCTAAGAAGTAGTATCCTAAAACGAATGGTCCTAAACCAAACAAGGGTCCTAAGCAATTTCAGTGTCAAAATGAAAAATCATTTCAACAAAATGATAAGGCAAATAAAAACAAAGGGAATAAGACTGATAGATATTGCCACTTTTGTAATCGAGATGACCACTTAGAATCCAAATGCTTTAAAAAGATGGAAGCCTTGGAAGCAGCAATGAAGAAGCGTAACATCCATTTGGAGCACTCTTTAAGTTCAACTTCATCTTCAGAAATAACACTTTCTGCATGTGGTTATCAAGCATCTCAGTCTTGTTATGCATTAAATGTATCTTCTTCTTCTCATTCTCATGAGCGACTCATTGACTCTGGAGCTTCTTATCACATGGCCAAAAAAACAAAGCCATGTTTTATTCTTTAAATGATTGTAACACCAAGAATATATATGTTGTTGATGATAGATCTCTTAGTGTTGTAGGGACTAGAACTATTCATCTAGACAATGGTAAATTTAATGATGTATTAGGTGTTCCAACCTTATCCTGCAACCTTCTATCTGTATATCAAATAACTCATTCGGGTGAAGGTAAAATCGTTGAATTTTGACCTCACGATGTTGTAATTAAGGTCCTAAGAGATCCTAGACAGATTTTAGCTACTGGCATTGCTGATGATTCTAGAAGGTTGTGTAAGTTTAACAACTTTGGGTCATCAAATCTTCCCTCAGTATTTGTTGCTCATAATGATGAAGTGAGAAAACTTTGGCATGAGCGATTTGGTCACTTAAACTATCGCTCCATTCAGAATCTATGTAAATAAAATATAGTGACATGTCTTCCAATGGGATCTTGCAAAGATGGTATTTGTTTCGGAGGTATACTTGGAAAATATCATCGGGATAGTTTTGAAAAACGTGCCTCTTGGCACACCTCAACCACTTTATAGCTTGTACATAGTGATTTATGTGGTCCACTTCCAGTTGTTTCATTCTCTGGCTACAAGTATTTCTTAACTTTCATTGATGATTTCTCTAGACGCACTTGGATATACTTCTTAAAACTCAAGAGTGAAGTATTTAACATGTTCTTGGCCTTTAAGGCCTTTGTTGAAAAACAATCTGGACATAAAATTCTTAAGCTAAGATCTGATAATGGCGAAGAATATGTTGACAACAAATTCATCAACTTTTGCACTGAGAATGGAATTCAAATGCAACATACTGTTCCATATACTCCACAACAAAATGGTGTAGCTGAAAGGAAGAATCACACCTTAAAGGAAATGGCTAATTGTATGCCTCAATCTAAAGGACTTAGTCTTAATTTTTGGGCAACAGTAATTAACTGTGCAAATTACATAGTAAATCGCACTCCTACTAAGGTTTTAAATACTATCACTTCAGAAGAAGCATGGAGCTCAATTAAACCAGATGTAAGTCACTTTCGTGTTTTTGGAAGTGAAGCATGGGTCCATATTCCAGATGAGAAACATAAAGCTTTAGAACCTAAGAGTGAAAAATGTATTTTTGTTGGATATTTTGCAGATGTCAAAGGATATAGACTTATTCCACTTAAGTCCAAAACTATTATCATTAGAAAATATGTAAAGTTTACTGAAAATATATCAGCCTATGAGCCTAGTTCGGCGGATGTGCCACCTCTCTCTATCCCTTCTACTTCTAAAAAAATTCCTTCTTCAGATGATGAAAACGAGGATAAAAGTCCTCCCCCACCTTCTCAGGATCCTCCTTCAGCTCCTCAGCTTCCAAAATGGGTCCGTGCTACTCGGGATGCAGCAGGTGCTCTTGCCGGTGATCCTACAGATCAACGGCGTACATGTTCTTAGTTCGATAGCGCCTCTTCTTTACTGGCTCAAGCTTCAGCGAATTATGATCTGACACCTTTGTAGACGCTTCAGGCCATCTAGATTGGGACACAGCTATGAATGAAGAATATTGTTCATTATTGGCAAATGATACATGGGATCTTCTTCCTCTTCCAAAGGGATGAAAACTTGTTAGATGCAAACGGGCTTATAAAACCAAGTATGGACCAAATGGAAAAGTTGATAAACATAAAGTCCGTCTTGTTGCCAAGGGTTTTTCACAAGTTGAAGGCATTGACTATACTAAAACCTTCTCCCCTGTTGCCAAAATGAACTCTATCTGCCTTGTTCTTTCCCTTACTGCCTCTTTCAAATGGGAAGTCCATCAGGTGGATGTTAAATCTGCCTTCTTGCATGGGGACTTGCATGAAGAAGGAACAACCTACTGGCTTTATACAAATAGACTCCAGCCTTTTATGTTGGCTTAAGAAATCCCTTTATGGTCTCAAGCAAGCCCCTCAAGCTTGGTATGCCAAAATGGATAGCTTTCTTTTAGAAACTGGCTTTTCTAGGTGTCATTCTGATAATACTGTCTACACCAAGAAAGTAGGCAAGTCTCTTATCATTCTTGTTCTTTATGTTGATGATCTTATCCTTACTGGTAGTGATCCCAACCTTATAAACCATGTGAAGTCCAGCCTTAAAAAGAAGTTTGAAATGACAGACTTAGGATACTTGCATTATTTTCTTGGTCTTCAAGTCTTGCAATCCAAGGAAGGTATTTCCCTTTCCCAGTCCAAGTATGCCTGTGATCTTCTACGCCATTTTCAAATGAAACACTATAAGCCATCCCCTTCTCCCTTTCAGTCTGGAGCCAAAATTTTAGTCACTTGTACTTCCCCTGACGTTGATGCTACCTTATACCGTCAACTTGTATGAAAACTTTTGTATTTGACCCATACTCGTCATGACCTTTCCTTTGCTGTTGGCCTTATTGCTCGGTTTACGCAAAACACACACAAAAGTCACTGGAAAGTAGCTAAAAGAATACTTCGTTATGTTCGAGGTACAGTTCAGTTTGGGATTCATTACAGTGTAGAAGTATCTCCTCTATTGGTTGGTTTCACTGATTCCAATTGGGCTGGTGACCCTAATGACTGGAAGTCTACTATAGGTTATGTGTTCACTCTTGGTTCAGGACCTATTACATGGGATTGCAAGAAACAAAGTGCCATTTATCTTTCTTCAGCAGAATAAGAGTATCGTGGTGCTGTAGAAGCTAGTAAGGAAGCCTTGTGGCTTCATCAGATCCTGTTAGAGTTTGGCTTTCAGCAGCAACATCCGACTACACTTTGGTGTGAAAATCAAAGTGCCATTCAACTATGCAAAGATCTAGTCCAACATCAGCGCATCAAACACATTGAACTGCGCATGCACTTCATCAAAAAGCTCATTCATGACCATGTTCTTGAAGTGCAATATTGCTAGAGATGATCAAGTTGCAGACATCTTTACAGAGGCTCTCACAGAGGCGAAGTTTACTAAACTTTGATCTATGGTTGGAGTTCAGGAAGTTGTCACTAACGGGGGATAGGCTCTAACGCCTCCTTCCTTCTCCTATTGTGTTGTATTTGTACATCCTTCAATATTATCCCAAGTTGTTCTTAAGTGGGGATGTTAGGATATTTCGACACATAAGAATTAGTTAAGTATAACTTGGTCTAGTGTACAGTTAGGTAAAGTGTGTTTCTTTACTATGTACTTTTGTAACTTACAATTCGATGGTCACGATATGTAGTGATCCGACGGTTCATTCTCTCCTCAGTATTACCAACACTTGATCCATGGCTTAACACCCGATTGGTCCATGATCTCTATTTAAAGAGCATAGAAGGTCATTTTTAGGGTAACCGTTCATGAGAGAAGCTTATGTAAATTTTCATTCTTTTATTAATAAATTGCCTGAAATGGCCTCGTTGGTTCAGGTCGTGGAATGTTTCCCTCTTTAAGGGTTTTAACCACATCAAGAATACTGGTGTATTGATCTGTGATCTGTTTGTGAGCATTGTCCTTTGGTGCTCTGTCTGAGGAACTTACCCTGTAAATTCCTACATTCAGGACTCCAATATCTGAAAATTTCATTAATTTGTTCTTCATCGATGTTGTCTTCAACATTCATTTCTGCAGCGTCTATGCAGACCTCATCTAGACATGGTGTTGCAAGCCATGCTTCAATAAAATTTAAATGTTCTTCAAAATCATTCTGTGTACCTGCACATTTGAAATCAATGGTAAGTTTACAAACATCTACAAAACCACATTGGTGCTGTTCCTTTTGCTCTGCAATGAGAGATTCCCTTTTTTTAGTTCCTTCTTAGCTGTTGCTTCTGCATCTATCTCTGTTTTCTATTTATCAGCTTCCTTCTTTGCTTTTGCCTCTATCTCTGTGTCTGTCTTTTTGACTTCTGTACTAACCTGTGCTGCTGCAAACAGGTTGTCTTCAACTGTCTCACCAAATAACATCATGTCAATATGATGTTTCTGTTGCATCACCTGCAACCATTCATCATTACCCAACAATTCTTCATCAAGAGTTACATTAGAGATATTAATTGATGTATTCACCATAGCATTCACCGCTACAATGGAAGTTTCAGTTTCCTCAACAAGCTTTGTTGCTGGTTTTACCAAATCTTCATCAGCAAGCTCCGTTGCCGGAGTCACCAAATTTTCCTCCACTTGTGGGTGTGCATTGTGGGGTTCACAAGAATCTATGTGCTCCTTCTGCTTTTCTCCTGTGACATCTTCACAGACATCATCTGCGTGTGATTGAGCACAGTGGGTTTCAACAATCCATTCATCTGGATGTAGATCTGCTGCTATAGATCCACCTTCATCTTCAACTTCAATACTCCCCCTTGGACCAAAACACCTCTCAAGGGTATCCCAAGCCTCCTTGGTTGTTTTGGTTTTTGAAATCAAGGGAAGAATGCTGTCATTAACATATTCTTTTATGCATTTCAATGCAAAGGCATCATTTTGCATTTTCACTTCCATATCTAAAAATAACTCAAACATCTCATGTAGTCGCTTTGACTTTCTCAGCCTCTTGGATTTTCGACTCAACAAAGAAATCAAACTTCAAACATAGCAACCCACTTCTTTACTACACAACTTTAGAAAGCTTTCATAAAAAAATTACAATTGTCGAGAGACGATTGAAACAATACACCCTTTCTTCTCTTTAATCTGCTTTTGAAAACTTAAAAAAAGTCTCTTTTAAATAAGCCTTAATTTTATTTTTATCCCTCTTAAAAAAAACTTCAATATCTTTTCTTAAAAAAATCCATAGCCCTTTAGCAATACCACCATATTTCAAATATTATATAAGCCCCTTTAGAAAAAAAACATTACATGCACCTCTTTTTTTTCAAAATAAAATAACCTTTTAAAAACTTTGAAACTCATTAACGTGAGCCTTCAAAAAAATACGATTATATAAGAGGATCAAGACTTTGAAATAAGTTTTGTTGACTTTTCATATAGAATGGTGGCTGTGGACTTTTAAGAATGAATTGCCGATTTTTTTTTACCTTAGTGCTATGTGCGTTGAACAAGGGCCGCGTGCTAACTCTTCTATTGATCTTGAAGGGCAGCGTTAGTGTGTTAGCACTCTTCTATCGATCTTGAAAGGCAGCGTTAGTGCTCTAACGCACTAGCCATCATAACTAACCCGCGCCAATTTAAAAACGATGCAAGGAAATCTGGATTAGCATGCTTTCTCCCATGACTATTCAGCGTTAGTAACGTTACTAACGCAATGGTTTTAACATATGGAAAGCGTTAATCGCCAAAAAAAAATTCCTCAATATGTTTCCTTCGCGTTGTAGTTGGCTTCTTGGTTTTTTAGCTGCTTTTTCGCAAGCTTCTTCAAATTTTTGCTGCTCTTTCAAAGAGGTTTACGCTAAAATTTCTGCTGCTCTCTCAAAGAGGCTTACGCTTTCTTTTCACTCACTTTTGCTGTTCTCTCAAAAGGCTTACGCTTTCTCTTCACTCTTGTTGTTGCTCTCTCACACAGTCTTATGAAAACTCATCTCTCTTTCGTTGCTCTCAAGGAGTCTTACATAGGCTGAGCTCCGATACCATGACAAAAATTGAAGAGAACAAAATGTGGAGCAGAGGATTTGCTATGCTTACTCTTCTTAGTATTACAAATCACTTAAATAATATTACATTGGAAACATCAGCCATAAATGATTGGAGTCAAACTCGACTTAACTGGACTTAACTGAAATTAACTGGGACACTTGGAGGGACAATTTTGACACCTAACATGTGGTTGGGATTAGATTCTCCAACGGTTAACATGAGAGGAGAATATCTGAATGATTATATGTCTAAATGGATTTTGGGTTTGGTTTTACAGAGGCTCGGGGAGCCATGGATCGATGATGCCGACCTTTGTGAGCACAACCATGTCATATACGTTGCAATTTTTTTGTTTTATTTGTTTTATGCTTACAATTCTATGGATTTCCTCTATGCTATACCTTCAGGTGTTATTCCCAAATACATGCTCTAGGTTTTTCACCTCGACATCTGCACTGTGCTAGGGTTTTAGGGTTGTCATATTTGTTCTTTGTTTCATTATAGTGGCTAGCGAAGTAATAGAATGACATGACCTTCATTCAAAAGAGGCTTTAGGATGGGAGAAAATCGGGGCCGAAATCAACGAGTGGGGCTTCGACATGGTGGCAGTCAGCCCTAGCCACGCCCTTCTCAAGGCCACAACTGTAGAATGACCCCTCGGCTCATTCATAAAGCGGCCTAGGCAAATCACCGGAAATCAACCACATATTTGCCAGCTTATTTCTAGGCGGGAAACTGATCTAAACAAACAGGGAACTCAAGAAAATTTGGAGGTTGAGGAATGGTTGAAATTAGCTCTAGACCTTGGTCATACCAGAGGTTGCTCTTCCGAGTATAAAAGAAATTGTCTATGTGTATTTGTTCATGAAAATCATTATAGCAAGGGCTTTGTCCACTCCTGTAGTTGCTCCAACCAAGACAAACCATGTTCTTCTATAATTTCATAAAGAATTCCATCTTATTCAGCGTCAAATTCAGCAACAGAATGCCCACCTTAGTCATATAGAAAAACATATTCGGTGTCTCCCTCAAACTAAATTACCTGGCTCAGGTGTGAAAGATCCATCTCCAATAGACTCTTCTGATGATTAGCAATATGTCTAGTTATTATGTTTTTCCATTTTTGTTAAATACAATTGCAAGATATACAAATTTTGATTATATGTTGCAGATATTTAGATATTCCAGAGAACACAGATCCTCATACATATCTAGCTCTAAATGACAGTCTTAAATTATTTCACTTTTGTTTATCTTAAAATGCTGTACAGTGGCTAACAAATCTCATTTCCCACTGGGTAGATTGAGGCCACCTTACTATGTGATCATGGATGTAATCTGTCTTCTTTTTTTTTCCAAATGAACGAGTGAATAAAGACCCGCTAAACTTTAAAATAAAAATAAATTGTTAAATACCAAGAAATTAATCAATTTATTAGCGAGTTTTCTCTTCATTAACTTTCTTAAATACAAAGAGATTAATTTTGTGAATTCCGCATACTATGTGGCCGAAGAAATCGCTCAATATCAGAGCTTTCTAAATTCCTTTCAAACTCGAAGCTCGATGGAACTAGAAATGGAGCCAAAGCAATAGACGCTAAGCCGAGGAATCACTAAACTTTTTCCAGGGGTTAACTATTACAGTGCAACTTCAAATCTCTTGAATTTTTCCAGGGGTTAACTATCGCGGTGCAACTTAAATTTATGTTATTAAACCATTTACTTACTTTTCAATTACGATGGATTGGAGTCTGATCCTGATTTGGGTTTTACTAATTTATTTCGCCTCTAACGAGAAAGATTTAATAGAAGTGACAAATGAAAATTGTATAAAAACCTGATTTGGGTTTTACTAATTTGTTTCGCCTTTAACGAGAAAGATTTAATAGAAGTGACAAATGAAAATTGTATAAAAACGATATTTACACTATCGTGTGATGTTAGATGCATTATCTGTACCTTTATCTAGATTAGAGGATAAAGAGGAAAATATGAACTAACTGATGGATATTGTATTTTTTATTTACAATATCTATTTTGGTACTCATATGAACTCTCTTTCATTGCATTTATTAGACGTATGAACTCTCAGTCATATGAACTCTTTCGCTAGCACGAACCACCCGTTGTATCAATTTATTAGCTAGTTTTTTTTTTTTTTTTTTGTTAAATTTCTTACCATGGATTGTATTTTAATATTTTAAATAATTTTAAAAATACAAGTGTTTTAAAATTAACTTGATATATATCTATAGAATATTAATATTTATATTTTATTATTAAAATTATTAGAAAAGTATATGAATTTTTTTGAAACTTATACCTCAGTTGCATAAAATTATTAACAAGTAATTTTATTTTTTTTAACAAAATTTGTTTAATTTTTATAACAAATATTGTATTCTAATAACTAAGATCAATTCTAGAGATAATATTTGTTTTTGTATATATTTACTAGCTAATTTTGTTTTCTTCAATAACCATGTTAAATTTATTAGCAAAGATTATATTCAAATATCTAACATTAATATTTATTTTTCAAAGTGGATTTTGATGTGTATGTAAATTGTAAATTATAATAAAAATTATATATGTAATATTGATAATTATATATAATTGAGCCAACTATATTAACCATAAGATTTAAAATTCAAATCTAGCCAACCCATATATTAACCATAAGATTTAAAATTCAAATCTAGCCAACCCATATATATATATTTTTTTTCTAGAAAGAAAATCTTAATATTATATTGAGGAGATATACAGACAAAAAGTTGAGAAGGTCTTGAACACCTTATAGCTCAAAACATCTTATAGTTCCAGTAGGTAGCATCTGAAAAACCATGTAGCAGATAACCATCATAAGACGTGAACCTATTTAACAGTATTTAGAGCAGAAAATCAAAACCCATGGGAACCATTCAGCTGTTCGGAATGTACAGAGCAGAGACGGATTGTAGGACAAATTTAGCAGAAAGAGAAGAGTCTTCAAAAATTATCAGATTCCGCCACTTACAGAGTGACCAGATGGTGATGGGCAGAATGGGACGGAGAGATTTTTGGCGCCCCCACCAGGGAAAAGCTGCATCCACAGAGATGAAACTTAGGTGTTGAAAAGAGAAAAATTGTGCAAGGTCAAACCAGATTTGTTGGGCAGCAGAGCACTTGAAGAAGAGATGAAAATTTGATGCAGAGAGCACATCTGCTGGGGCCGTGCCATGATCGCTACCATATATATACATATATATATATATATATATATATATATATATATAAAACTATCAGTATTGTTATAGAATATAAAAACTATATATTATTTAATAGTCAAACTAAAATCAATTGATAATATTTATAAATTGACATGTAATTACATATTTCTAATTTTTTTCTATTATAAATATTTATAATTAAATATTTTATTTTATATTATATTATGTATTTCTTTAGTTAAATAACAAATAAGATGCTTAAATAACAAATAAGATGCTTAAATATAACTCTTATGTTTTATATAAATGGTTGTTTATATTTTTGAGCTATACAATAAAACAAAATTAACTATATGTATAGGAATTGTTTATAGTGCAAATTTTTGGATTTTAGAGAAATTAAACCAGAAAAACTCATTAGAAAAACTTCCAAAAAGTCAGACTAAAGTCAGCTCGTGTATATATATATATATATATATATATATATATATATATATATATATATATATTCCTTTTAACTTTTTATAAGATTGTTAGATCTATATTATTATTATTATTATTTTTAAGTTTTTATAAAATTGTTGGATTACATTGATTATTTCCTTTTAACTTTTTATAAGATTGTTGGATATATATTAATTATTTCTTTTTAACCTTTTATAAGATGGTTGGATTATATTGATTATTTCCTTTTAATTCTTTTATAAGTTTGTTGGATTACATTATTACAATTATAGTAGAGAAAAGTTTGACTTTTGAATTTAATAGTGAGAGGTTGTCTACATTTTGCTCAGTGGTATTCAAAATTTTAAGATTGGTATAAGATTTATTTTTCTTGAATAATTTATATTGTTAGGCTGTTGAATTAAATACTTTTATAAACACTTGGTTCAGGCTAATAATTAAGTAATAACTATTTGCAAATTTGTGTGGTAGAGACTATGTTGCGAATAGAATTGAGATGTTTCATATTGAAAATGTCTTTTAAATTTTGCAATGTTTAAAGTTTTGTTTGTTCATGTCTTGAATCAAAAGTCTATAATCAATTTAAATCCATCTTAACTAGGTATCTATCAAAAAAATCAAATTTTTCTCACTGCAAATGTTAAATATTAATTATAATTATAAAATTTATGTTTTATATTTTATTCCGTTTTATTTTTATTTTTAATTTTATATAATTTGATGAAATTAAAATATTTTATTAATAATTTTAATTATTAATTTATTTATTTTTAATTTTAAACATTAAAAATAATATACTAATATATCTTTATTTATTATATTTTTATATATTTGTTATATTTTAATTTTTTTAATTAAATTAATATAATTATATTAAATAGTTTCCATTTAATTAATTTAATTTATTATAATAATCATAAAATAATAAAACCCCTAACTAAAGAGACTGCCCAAAATCAAGTTCTGCAAATGTCAAACAGACTCAATTAATCCCACTTGCCACGAAGTATTATATCAGAATTGATTATTTTCATCCAACCACATTATTTAACAATATTGTGTAAAAACTATTTGTCCTCAAAAACATCATCGTGTGACAGTAACATGGCCGAGGAATTTTACGAGGATGATTATAATAACATAACAGTGCCCAATTTATACTTTGAAAACATGGATGCTTCTTATTTTCAGCCACCCTTCCATTATATGCCAGCCAAGAAAATAGAATTCAAACATTCATAAACCTTACCATACATGGAATCCCTGGTTTAAACAAAAAATTTAACTATTTTAATGTGTAAACCCTGTGATGTTACAATTTGTAAAATTACTCAATACATCTCAAATCTCTTCCCAGCAAACAATCATTTGGTTAAGAATGATCAAGAAACAATTAACACCGTCATTTTACAGATCACTTGAAAATAATATTGTTCGTTTTTGAGTTATTCAACAGATTTGAGGCCTTCATGACAGATGACCTAAAAACACAACCGAATTACATTTGAAGCATTCTTCTTATTTAACTAAAAAGCGATTAATCTATGCGTCGCTCAACCTTGTAGACCATCCTGATTCCCACGCATTCGAAACACGAATAAAGCTGAGAAGTAGCAATTACAATTGCCCGTTCAGTTGCAGAAGAGACACGGTGCTCAAATTTTGACAACTAATGCCTCCAATCTTTTCCGTATGGGTAATAGCGTATGGTGATGGGAATTTGGCCAACCGCAACATAAAAAAATTCTGCATACATTGCATTAATATCTTTATGTTGTGTCCACATATTCTGAGTGTTTGCCACTCACGCCAGAATTGGTGGCTGAAATCATTTTTACTGACCAGGGTTTTTTTAATGGTTAATCCATCACGAATAGGAGCATTCAAACAGTTAGATGATTTAAAATATGTTAGCATGCGAAAAGTCATAGGTTAAGAATATTATAGGAAAAATGTTATGGATTTTCAAAAACCTAAGTATGAAAACTGTTAATGTTTAAATGAAATTATAATATCTATGTTCTTGAATATATATGATTTTATTTTTTTACTTTCTAACCCATATTATCAATATAGGTCCATCTTAAATATGGATCTATCATGTACTAAGAGGCATTAAATACAAACTTTTTTTAAAGTACAAAATTTGAAAAGAAAATTACATCTCTCTCATCCATGAATAGATCCCAATGAATATCTAGTGGTTTCTACTCTCAATCTATATGTACAATGTGTAACTTTTCATTGATTAAATTATAACTGCTATATAGAGTACATAACTTAAAATTGTAAGCCCAAAAAAATATTTTTTGGATTTTATGAAAATTTGACAAAAATAAATCTAAAAAAATATGTAAGAGAAAAATAATGAAACTAGTTTAGACATTTTAACACTAAGAACTTACTTTAGACATTTTAATACTAAGAACTTATTTTATTCAATTTCTTTATATGATATGTGCATAATTATTTTTAAAAAATATATAATATATACATAGTTACAATAAAATATTTTGTAGAACATGTACAATGGGACATTTCATCTATGGACTATGGACTATATTGTCTACATAAAAATGAATTTTTTGTTATTAATATAATTTTAAGTATAACTCAATATTACTTTGTCGTGTATATTAAAATATTTTCTTGATAAATTATGTGATTTTTAAAAATTATTTCTATCTACTTTATTTCTTTTAAAGTTTATATGAAATTATATTAAGTCTCATGGATATGGAAATATTTTATTTGTCACTGAGAGTGATTGAATATTTTTAGTACGTTGGGTTGTAAAATTGATTACCACAACAAATGGAGTGACCATAGTGAGGTTGGGATAATCCATGTTTTATAATGATTTTGATTAAAACTAATTAGACATAATATTCTTTTTTGTTTTTTTATTACAACTCACATTTCTTTTCTATTTAGAAAATATTTTACTTTTATTTGAAGAGGAACACGTGTCAACATCACATTGAGCATGGAAATAATCACACATCGCTTCATACTGGGTTGTAGAATGTGTCTCTTGGCTCAAAAAAACCTTATAATGATCTTAGCTAACTCAATATGAAGTGTAGTCTTTTTGTTAAAATTAGCTACTCTAGCAAATCACAAGTGAATCAAAGACAATAATTGAACCTAGAAAAAAGGAAAAGATTGAAGATGCTAACACTGAAGTGTAGATCCATTATAGATTGAGAAGGCATTATTTTGTGCCCGATTCCAAAGAAGGAAGACTCTAGTCAGAGGTAAAGAAAATTTGATGCACAATGATGACATGTAAATGGGCTTGTATTTGGGTATATGATTTTCTAGAAAGGAGTCATGTTAACATTTGTGTTGTTGTAAAGCATTTGAAATGCTTGTTATACCTAATTTGATGTAATTATACATGGGGTGCATGATCGGTTGTGCTTAACACCCTCGAAGTTTTGGTCTAAGAAGTAGAAATTTAATATAGGCGTGTTGATTTCCTCGGGCGTTTTTTGTAAGCTCCATTGAGTTAGGTATACATATATTAGTGTGATAATGATGTAGTGTTTATCTTTCTTTTAAATAGGGAGGATATGACATCAAGTTGCGGAATCAATCACTCAAATAGATATGAGAGTGGCAAGTAGGTTGATATCTAAGGTTGATGCAGAATCATAAACTTGCATCTTCGATTAAGCAGGGGAATGTGAGATGGAATAATCTCAGAATGTGAAGAACCAAGTTAGAGAGAGTTTAATATTGGTGAACCATGTAACTAAAAAGGATTCCTAGAGAACCAATAAGTACAACGGATAGTACAAATGCATCGTAGTAGATTCACTCAATCTTATATGGATATCAATGATTAGTTGTGTGTAGTGAAAATTTAAGTAATTTTATCCATGGACATGATTGTGTAATCAAAATAGTTTCTCTATTTCAGATTTTAAATATCTGTGACTATTTTCATTATGTTGTAAAAAGTTTCCTCATTCATCGCATTCACTATGTTTACAATCGACGTTTCAAACCAACAACTATGAACCATAGTTGCTAATTCAAAACGTAAATTGTAAATATACATAATGCGATGAATCCGGAAACTTGTTTACCATATAATAGTTTCTCTATATCGAGAACTCATTATGTAACTATATTGTAACATTATTTAATTAATACAAGTAGGTTTCTAAATTTCTAATTATAATCAATTCCATAAAATAAAAATTTCCAATATATATATTCTTAAAAGTAAAAATAATGAATGTTATTATTCTTTTTAGCATTTTTGATATAAATGAAAAAAATTGATTACATTTTTAAAGACATATATGTTTATCATGATTTAATAACCATCCTAATATATAAGTTGAAAGAAAACTAAAGAAAACTAATTTAATAACCAACCGTGATGCATAAGGTGGGAAGAATGTCTAAAATCATTAATATAATATTGCACCGGAGATGCATAAGGTGGAAACAAACTCTTAAAAAAACTAATTTATTAATTATAAACATTATATAAGTAATTGGAGGGAAAAGTATTATTCAATCACTTCTTCAACAAGATTCAATTGTAGTGAAAATAATAATTCACAGTAGGATTAACACAACCACATTAATAAATGTGGTTGATATACATTGATCAATGCCATTTTCTTACGCCAATTGGAATATAAAAGGTGTTAAATTACATCTATTAATGTATATCAACCTCATTTACTAATGTGGTTGTGTTATAAGACGGTTGATGTGCTTGGGGAAGATTCATAAACCATGATTGACTATGATTAATGTTGGTTGACTATGCCTAAAAATGGTTGTCAAGGGTTGACCATGGTAGCCAAGGGTTGTTGATGGTTGACATAGGTTGTATAGGGTTGGTGAGGTTGACCATGGTTGACAAGGTTGACCAAGGTTTAAGAGAGTTGATTAAGGTTTATTGTTGTCAACCATTAATGTAAAAATGTATTTATGTTAAATTAATCTAAAAATGTTTATAATTTTTACATGGTTGCATTCACGTGTTGACATATTGATGATTGTTATATTGTTACATTTACAATATATTAATATTGACCATGGTTGACCATTGTTAACCATGGTTGATAATTGAAAGCCATGGTTGACGATTGTTGATGTTACATTAATGTTAATGCTAATGTGACATTGATGTTACAATAATGGTTACATTAACGTTTGAAAAGGGTTAATGAGGTTCACCATTGTTAATTGAGGTAGACCTTGGTCTACTGAGGTTGGCCTTGGTTTACGATAGTTGACCTTAATTAACCATGGTCAACCATGATTACCATGATTGACGAGGGATGTAGATGATAGATTATGGTGGACTAAACATTGCCATGGATCGACATGTTTAACTTGGATACCATGCTTGACCATGGTGACCATGAGAGACCATGGCTAATATTGTTTGACAAAGGTGGATTTTTTTTAACTAAAGATGACCATGGGAGAACATGGTTGACCATGGTTACCAACATTTAACTATAAATTACTATAGTCAACCATGTGAGCTATGGTTGACCATGGTTGACATTGTAGACCACTTAGCCATGTATGACCATGGATAATTATGTTAGCAATGTTGAACATGACCAAGCATAATTTAACCAACTTCATCCTAGTTGACCATGTTTTGTATGGTTGTTTATGGCTAGTAACGAATGAAAATGTTGACCATATTTAACCATGGTTAAACATGATTGACCAATTAAAGTATGTAAGGCCATGATGACCATGTTTGATTATAGATGAGATGGTTTGAGCATGGTTGACTATGTTTGACCATGCTTATCATGTCTAAACATGGCTGCGTTGACCATGGTTGACTATGGTAAGCTATGGTTTAATGTGGTGAACATGGTTGTCAACGTTTAATTATAGATGTTTTGACTATGGTTGATAATATTTTACCATAGTTGATCATCTTGATCATTCCACCATGTTTGACAAAGGTTTCTTTTATTGTGAACATTGTCCATTGCTAGGCATGTTTGATCAAGTTAATTATGGTTTACCTTGTTGTTTATTGTTTATAATGGTTGACCATTAATGAACATGTTGGCCAAGTTTGGTCGTGGTAAACCATGGGTGATCATGGTTGACATACTTTACTATGGTTGACTATAGTTGGCCAAGATAATTATAGTTGACTAGTATTGACATTGAATTTGTCACGTGTTATGCATGTTGTCTATCACATGGTGATGTTGATTTTTCTTCATCACAATTCAATATTGATTTTTGTTTGTTACATTACGACATTGGTATATTTTTGTCACAATGCAACCTAATTTTTTTTTTAAGTCGAAGGTCTATGCATTCATCAAAAAATAAGTACATCAGTAGCAAAATTCAAGTAATCTCACCACGACTAGGTTTGATGATTACCGCGATCAACATATGACAAAGAAACAAAAGAACAACTAGAGACACAGTCCACAACTTAGGAGGCCAAAAGCACCAGAAAACATATAAAAGAAGTAGAACACATGTAACCATGCTCAGTCATCATTAGTAATAGAAGAAGGATTGTTCGGAGAAGTCCCTGGAGGAGGAGGAGGAAGGAAGGAACATTGCACATGCTGTTTAAAGTGAGCCATCCATGACTCCAACTTCTCCACCTTCTCGGATAATAGATTCTGACAACACCATACAACCACGAACTGCTCCCAAACATGACACTGAAAGTAATGCATCCTGTTCAACGTAGAAATGATATTTGCATGTTATTCCTAGTGTGCCCTCTCTGAAGTTTCTAGATGGTCCAGTACAGATTGGATCAAATCTCGACAATTGTCCAAAAAACAATGATGCTCTATTGTTCCCCACATCTAGGTCTTCTTACCTTCTCCCATCTACGTGTGCCACCTTGATGAGTCAATCCACCCTTCCTCGAATTTCATGAGGTTCTCCCCCTACAACTAGCTAGTGAGCCACCACGACCACCACGAGCTCTAGGAGTCACCCAACCTGAGCTGTCAGTAGTTCGACCACCTTGACCTAATCCTGGAGGCTCCTCTGCTACCATTTCCACCTGCAAGTGTGACCCTCGACCCCCCTGTATGGCCAAAATTCACTTAGACAGGGGGATGGAATGAGCGTTGCATGACTTAGGGTGCATTATATCAAAACCACTGGTGCGAAGTAAAGGCGCAACAAGGCAACAATTATTAACACACACCAGAACTATGAGTGGAGGGAGAATCCCCAATCACATTAGAAAGTCACTTACCTATCTGACCAGGAGAACTATAGGAAACCGAGAGACGAATCCAACATCAAGACATTGAACCATCAACTGACAAACCCCAATCCCTCGCAGAAAGAGAACTAACCGAAAGATCTAAGGACAATCACAACTCTGCAACGAATGTCCCTTAAGAATGCATAACCCAGGAGGAAAGTCACTTGGAATGGTAGACTTGCTGCCCCATAGACACAGAGGAAAACTAAGAGTGAAGATACCCAACCACCCATAGCAGGGCTTGTAGGTTGACCGAATAACCAGATGTGGAATGCTTATCCTGCTCAGAAAATCTAGAGACCACATACAAGAAAATAAATCATTCAATTCCATGACCCTGATGCTGGGGAGGGGGCACTGACTGTGGAAGCACCACCATTCCCAGACAAGGAAGCAACTACAGAGTTTAACACTGCTACTAGAGCTCAATCGACACCCATCAGACTACAACAAAACCCAAACTGCATGCGAGATGCGAAGAGCACCACCCTCCATATACCAGCGAAATTCGCCCAATCTCATTCCCCACGAGGATGATGGGAAGTCCACACGCATTAAATTAGCACCTCCTATACTTAGAACACCGTGAGAGGATAGGGAGGTTCACCCCCGCACAAATGACCAAGTGTTTGACATCATCAACCACGCGTAGGGTTGTCTTCCATGTTTATCACCCCCATTGAGGATGCCTCTTACAAGGCCACGATCCTACTAAATTTCACAAGGTGAGAATCTTATGAAGTTGAAGGCCATTCTTTGAGGAATTCCTCACCCTAGTGATCACTACCCCAATTAGCTAGTTTGTCAGTCGCCTTATTATCTTCGCAGTCCACATGCTTGGTGATTACATACCTGAATGAGGGAAGCCATGAGTTGATATGTTCGCCTATAAGCTCAAGTATCTAGCTTTTGATTACCCTATCCGAGGGGGCCCTCTTAATTAAATTCTACAACATGGAGATTGTAATTTGAGAATCTCCCATGACCGACAGTTTTTCCAATATCATTTCAACAACAACTTGCAACCCTTTCTCGAGATCCAAAAATTCAGCCACATTATTTGTAGAACTACCGCATGAGGCTGCAAAAAAATTCACTTCTTGCCCCTTATCATTGCGAATTACAACCCCTAGGCCAACCAGTCCTTGGTTTCCTTTTGAGGTGCCATCGAAATTAAGTTTAAAAAACCCTAGTAGGGGACAAAGGAAGGTATCCGGCAAGCTACCGCTCATGGAGGGTGGGCCCGCAGGTCCTGAAGCAAGAGAATCTCTACTAAGATCTAATGCCTTGAGGATGTTGATTTCCCTGCCCTCTTATTTCTAGTCATCCTCTGATCATATAGAGATAAAAATTGATTCTTTGATATTACATTTTATTATATTCCACAATTGATTGGTCTCGATGGTTTCTGAGTGAAATATTGCCCCGTTTCTTGCTTTCCAAAGATTCTAGAGGAAAAATACTTGTGATATACACCACGCTCTATTTACTATGGGGTTCTTGAAGAGCATCCAACGCCATGACTCCAGTGATTCTCTCAAACTATTTATCGACTGGTCAACAACCCCAAATAGTGTGGCAATTCAATCTTAGATATACTTTTCCTTTGAACAAAAGTTAAGTAAATGGTCTTCTATTTCCTCCTTGCAACAAAGAGGACATCGGGAAGGACCACAAAAGCCTTTTTTCCTGATTTTGTCCCATGTAAGAAGGTTTCGATGCCCAATTAACCAGAGAAAGAATGAAACCTTTGGCCAGAGCTTGGAATACCAGATTCTTTTCCATAAAGGATCAGGATCCGAGTCCACAGAGGAAGACATAATGGAATAAGCTTCTTTGAGAGAGAACATACCTTTCAGAAGATGGCCCCATCGAAGTTTGTTAGGTTCCCCATTTTTTAAAATAGGGCATTGTTAGAGGATCAAGGCAAGGACTTCCCAATCCAGGGGTGGATCATGGGCTAGCCAGTGTGCTGGGGATTTCTACTCTCTCCACTTCGACACTTGGTTAGTTTGTTTCCATAAATTCTTAACACTCTTACCTCCCAAATCAATGGTAAATGCATGAATATCCCGAAGGTGATCTTCCTGGTTTAGTTAGAGCTGTTGCATCTAGGCTTCCACCCAAAATTTGTCTTTGCTTCCATTCAGGACTTCCTAGAAACCATAATATTGTATTATGTCTCATTGTGCTTTCGTGTGATTCCAAATAGATGAGCCATTCGACAAGTTGTGATGATCATTAAGAGGATTCTGGTAGCCAGCTGAGCCCTATTTAAATGACCAAAGATATTCTAGATCTCTTGCCCATCCTACAGCAGATGCCACCACACTTTAGCACTAATATCATGTAATAAGAGCTCTAGGTATTTTAGGCCTAAGCCTCAATGGATTTTAGGTTTATATAATTTAACCCAAGCCACCGGAGCCCATTTCCGACCAATCTGAGTCCCCAACCAAGTAAATATCCAAACTTTGGTTGTTATATATTTATAAATTCTGCGAAGGGTCTGAAGGGATGAGAGTCGTTAAATCAGAATTCCCTAAAGGACATTTTTTAAAATGACAAGCCAACCAGCAAAATTCAAGACCTCGATGTAGCATCCTTCTCCCACATCTACCTAAGTAACCAGCCAACAGGGGTAAACATGCGACGAGAGGCTACTATGATTGGATTTGACTTCCTATGTGACCTGAAGGAATTGGAATCGATGGAAACATAACACACAAACATTCAACTTCAGCTTTAGGACCCTCATGAACCAATCCAACACTTTAGATAGCTTTCACATGGGCCCTACTGAAGTTTTGATCATCTTAAGCCGCAACCGCTCTCATGCTATAGGCATGACAATGCCTAGAAACCAAAAGTTTCTCTCACATTCTTGCTTGCCAGTGTCCAAAGACTCATTTTGATAGTTTTGTGCCAACGTCATCGGGATTTGAGACACTTTTTCAGGCCCAAATCCCACCTCACTGCCCAGAATGCAATGATAACATAGGAGTACTAAAAGAATAGGAAAACAATGATGCAAAGGAAATAGTTTAAACAAGAACTTAATGAGACCCCTACTAGCCATGCTAGGCATTTCATCAAACATATCACAAACATGTAATCTATAGGTGTAATCGACAGAATTAAGCATAGGGGTCTCGTACTTATCTGATAATTGCTAAGGATCATTGTTTCCTCATGTGATTTGCTGCAATATCA
Source organism: Pinus tabuliformis (assembly GCA_031772625.1). Classification (NCBI taxonomy): domain Eukaryota; kingdom Viridiplantae; phylum Streptophyta; class Pinopsida; order Pinales; family Pinaceae; genus Pinus; species Pinus tabuliformis. The sequence goes on along the minus strand of CM062820.1, from coordinate 226,817,188 downwards.
TATATTAGGTCATAGATACATTATCCATTCAATTACAAGTAAAAGCATGTTAAGAGCCATACAAAGATGCTGTCATAGAACATACATATAACCAGCATAATAGGGACAAAAATATCATAAACATATCAGCCATAAAATCCACATATACATCAGTACATTTACACATGAAGACTAAGGGAATGAATGTCTCATTAATGAATGCAATAAGCCTACCAGAGATGGGACTACCACATTCCACCCGACCATAGATTGGCTGAGCCAAGTCTCACTTCAGCCAACCACCCCCGTGCCATATTCCAAGAATGAATGTGGGACTCATAGAACACACCAAAAAAAACCCCAAACAAGCATGGATGCCACCAAAGTTCTCCACCTACACCATGAGGAATTTGAGTGCCTCCTAGTCTCTCAGTATTTATTGTAATCCAGAGTTCGATCCAGGGATCACTAGGCCCTATACTGAGACACACTCTCTAGGCTTTACCATACATCCCATCCCATATATCCACCTCTTGGATTTACCATATATCCTGTCATTCACCACCAAGGATTCCTAGACCCATTGAGGCACACAATCCTGGTTTTACCACAACCCATAGTTTGACTAAGGCATCACTAGGCCAGTGGCTTTACCGTGATCCACAGTCTAGTTTAGGTACCACTAGGCCATGTGTTTGTCATTTCAGAGATCAACCCGACTCAGCTTCGAATCCATTCGTGCATCCCACCTCAACCGAATATGAGAACCCATCTCATCAAAGCTAACGGGAAATGGCAAGACTAGGCTAAAGAACACTGTCACACCTAGAAAATCACATGCCATGATAGAAAAGAGCCACATGCACTACCATGCAAGCCAAATATAGAAAGGAAAATATACATGCAATTCTATACCTACAATGAAGAATGATGTAGCTGCTTGATCATGCCTTTCCCTGCTTGATCTTTGCTTTCTCTTTCCTAGTTTACCTTTATTTCTCCAAAGCGAAAGTGCTCCAAGAAACTCTAAGTGTCCAAGAGAGAGAGAGAGAGAGGTAATAATGAGAGAGCTCCAAAACATAACTGAAAAAAGGTTACCAACTGATCTTCAGAATCCTTTTTATGAATAAGGCCTCTATTTTCTTCATTTTCCATTATTTCCCTTCATTTTCATCCTCACACGCAACCTATGACCTTTCACCTCCTTTTTCTCCTAATTTCCATTATTTTCATAAATAGATGTGTGAAAATTGGCACTTTTCTTTTCCAAATCCTTGGCCATTTCCTTTTCCAGTTTCCTTAGCCATAAACAACCAAATGAACACTGCCTAGGATGTCTTTCCCAACATTCAGCTTGGAATAAGTGTCCCATCAACCGTGGTTATTATTTTTAACTTTTATTACATGGAATTTTCAATAGGGCTGTTACAGAACCCTCCCTTGGGGGACACCATCCTCGGTGTTTAATCACACATATACCTCCTGAAACTACTGAAAATAAGACATAATTCTCATGGAACTTTATAACATAGCTCAATGTAGTATTTACAATGATCAGCCTGCTGAGTACCAACCCACATGACCTCATAACAACATGATAACAGAAACACATGATAACATACTAACATGACAACATAATCATAATGACATGACACCCATACCGCTTAGTGGATCTTTATAGCATAGCTCATGGAAATATTTACATCCATATACATATGTACATATAACAATATCACCAAAACATATACCAAGACATCATATCAAAACATATACCAAAACACCATACCAAAACATCTACCAAAACACCATATCAAAGCATATACAAAAACACCATCTCAAGATATTTTTCCTCAATTGACAAACAAGGAAGGATACATAGCCCGCATCTAATCTGCCATCTCCCATGTAGATTTATCAGGCCCAAATTGCTTCCACTGCACTTTAACTTGCTCGATTTCTCGATTCTGAAGCATGCATTACGAGAGTTTTGAGGTTTAAAATGGGCCTCCTAAGGAAATGATAAAATAATAGTGAAAATAATAAATTAAGATTAGATTACATCATCGAATTTTAGAGGGAAAAAAGAAAAAAAATATTTTTTCAACTTGTATTTTCAACTTATTTCCCTATGGGTTTACTCCAATTTCGAGTGGCAACACACGTTGGTTGAAAAAATATATTCCTCATCTATGGAGTACCTATGTTGCATACTTTCGATGGACCTTGCTACATGAAAAGTGAGAAATACATGAAAAAACATGATTGCAATCATGTTTTTTCATGTATTTCTCACTTTTCATTTAGCAGGGTCCATCAAAAGTATGAAACATGGGTACTCATTGGATGAGGAATACAATTTTTCAGCCAACGAGTGTTTCCACTCGAAATTTGAGTAAACTCATAAGGAGATAAGTTGACAACACGAGTTGAAAAAGTAGTTTTATTATTTTATTATTTTTTAATCTTTTTACTCTTTTACACTAGAAATCGCGAATCATCCCCCATGGTTGACATCATCATCTTGAATCCTATTGGTTCTTATAAAGCTTATTTTGGTTGTACATTTTTCTTAAGAGGCCCATTTTAGACCTCAAAATTCCCCTAATGAGCAACGTTTTTTGCAATATACACTAAGGCTCCGACTAGAATTATCCATCTGGTTCCACCTGCAATATAGTCCAACCAATCACATGATCAACGTATTTAATAGACTTATTAAAAAATGACACATGGAAAACATCATGGACGTTCACTGTCAGAGGCAGTGCAAGTCGATAGGCTACTGGCCCAATCCTCTCAATGATACTAAAGGGTCTACAAAACTATAGTTTTGTCTTGGCACATGATCCAATCCACAAGGAGTTCTTCTTCAGTTTGATGTGAAAGTGGACTTGTTCCCCAACCTTGAGCTCCTTGAACAACCAATTTTGACATGCATAACTCTTCTGTCGATCCTGTGCTGCCTTCTCCATTTCTTGTTCCATGTCTGCTAATATGTTTCGTCTAATCAACACCCAGTTAACCAAATCACTCCAACTGATAGGAGTATTGCAACTCCACCCATATAATGCCTCAAAATGGCATCCTCAATGATTCCTGATAACCAATGTTGTATGCAAACTCAACCAAGGGAAGATACTCCTCCCACTTCCGCTGCTAATGCATCACATACATCCTCAACATGTCCTCCAATATCCTATTGACCCTCTCTGTTTGAGTATCTGTTTGTGGATGATAAGATATGTTGAATCCCAACTCTGTGCCCAAAGGTGAAAACAACTTCTTCCAAAACTTGGATGTGAACTTTGCATCCATTTCTGACACAATTTTCTTCAAAATACCATGCAGCCTAACCACATCTCTGATAAATACTTGTGCCACATCACTAGCTGAGAAAGTAAACTTCACTGAAATGAAGTGTGAAACCTTTGTCAACCTATCCACAAAAACCATGATGGAATCATGTTGTCTCACTGTGCTCAGAAACCCTGTGATGAAGTCTATGGAAATGACCTCCCATTTCCATTCTGGAATCATGATTGATTGTAGCAGTCCACCTGGATGTTTACACTCTTCCTTCACTCGCTCATAATCAAACATATAGCCACATACTATGCTACGTCCCTCTTCAGAGTCAACCAATAATAAAATTTCTTCATTGTAGTCAATATATTTTGATAACCTGGGTGGCCTGAATATGGTTTCAGATGAAACTCTCTCAAGATCACCTTCTTGAGCTTACTGCTATCTAGCACATATATCCTGTCTCTAAATCTGACCAGTCCATTCACTGTAAGAGAATATTCCCTACCCTTTGCACCTGCACCTGTACCTGTGCTTGTACCTATACTACCACCTGTACCTGTACCACTACATGTAAATGTACCTGCACCTATACCTATACCAACACCTTGCTGCAACCTATGCATAATCCCCATATATCTAACATCCTACTAACTTGCCTGTAAGATCCCATCTTGTAAGTCTGTCCCATAGGAGCTCATAGCTGCCAAGTGATTTACCTGTACCCACCTGTTGAGAGAATCTACCACCCTATTCTCTTTTCATTTAATGTACCTAATCTCGAAGTTAAACTCACAGATCATGGCCAACCATCTAGCCTACTTAGCATTCAGATTCGACTCGTCAAACAAATACCTCAACCCAATATGATCACTCATCAATACAAAATGCCTACCAAGAAGATAGTGTCTCGACATCTTCAACGCATGTATGATCATTGTTAACTCAAGATCATGTGTCAGGTAGTTTTTCTCATGTTCATTCAACTTTCGCGACTCATAACATACCACCTATCCATCTTGCATAAGTACTCAACCAAGTCCTCTCTTCCAAGCATTTGTGCATACTACAAACCCTTCTTCTAGATCTACAATCTGTAGAATTCATGCATGTGTCAAAAACTTCGTATCTTGCTTAAAGCTAGCCTCCCACTCCTCTGTTCCTTCACACTTCTTACATTTCCTCTGCAATGATGTGATAGGATAGGAAATCTATGATAAGTTCTTGATGAACCTCCTATAGTAGCCTTCCAACCCCATGAAGGATCTCATCTCATCCATATTCTTAGGAGATAGCCACTTCATGATGTCTCTTATCTACTTTGGATCTACTATCTTGCTCTCCATGGAGACAATATTCCCCAAGTAATGTACCTTTGTCTGAAAGAAACTAGACCTTTTGAGCTTATCATACAACTGATGCTCCCTCAACAACCTCAATGCTACTGCTAAATGCACGACATGCTCTTCCTCGTTTTTAGAATATACCAATATATCATCAATGAACACAATAACAAACTTATCTAAATACGGACACAACACACTATTCATCAAGCAAATAAATGTAGCAGGAGAATTAGTTAAGGAAAATGGAACTACAATGAAATCATAATGCCCATGCCTACTCTGGAAAGTTGTCCTGTAAATGTCCTCCTCTTTGATGCTTACCTAATGGTATCCAGATCTCAAATCCATCTTTGAGAACACTACTGCTCCCTTTAGTTGATCGAACAAGTCATCAATCCTCTGTAAAGGGTACCTGTTCTTGATGATCACTTTGTTCAGCTTCCTGTAGTCAATGCATAATTTGAGGGTTCCATATTTCTTCTTTACAAACAACACTGGTACGCCCCAAGGTGATATACTTGGCCTAATGTATCCCTTGTCCAACATTTCCTTTAACTGTAGCTTTAAATCAACTAAATGAGGTGTTCTCATCCTGTAAGGTGCTTTTGATGATGGAGCTACCCCTAACACTAACTCAATAGAAAAGTATACCTCCCCGTGAGGTGGAAACTCTGAAATATCCTCAGGAAATACATTATGAACTTGCTGCAAAACTGGGCACCTACTCAAACAATCTGCATTCTCAACCTCCTTACCCTTATCACTAGAAATGTGCACTGCAAATAACATAAACCCTTTCCTACGACTATGCTTTGCTTCCATAGTTGACACCATCATAACTCACGTGGCTTTCTTCTTACCCTACAAGACTCTTGGTTCTCCATTGCCATCAACACACTCAATGGATTTGTCATAACAATCTACCTTGGTTATGTAAAGATACAACCAATCCATGCCCAACAACATACTGTATGATCCCAATGGTAGTACATTCAGATGTGTTGTGGTAGGCATACCATTTAAATCAAATGCATAAGCTCCTACCTGTTATCACTCAGGTTGTCCCTTTTGACTCCTAAAGGGATACGGCCGAGGTAACCACAAACCAAGCTTTGGACTGCAGGTCCTAGCCTACCTGCAGTCAGAGAGGGCTCTCTCTTTATGATTTAGCTTTGTTTAAGGGATGATTTTAGGATAGATATGATGCACAGGGGTTTTGTTTGAGTTTGGTGGGATGGTTGATCTATTCAAGCAGAGTTGGCATGCAAAGTGTAAGAAGTTCAAACCATTGGGCATGGAGTCAATGAATGTGAACTGAAGGGTGTGTTTTCCTTGGTAGAAGAGGGGAATATAGAGCAGGATAGCTACACATGGCACAATGATTAAATGCTGGAACAAAGATGAAATGGAGGTTAGAGGATGAGAGGCAATTAAGGATCTCTCATCCAGCCAAAGAGGGAAAATGAATGAAGGCTAAATAGGAGCAATGAAGAGTTTCCTAGACAGCATTCATATGTGAAGGAAATAGCTTAAACATGTTCAATTAAGAATGCATATTCATCACTAATTCAGAGGAAAACATAGAGAAGTTACAAGAATTGAGCACAGAGGGCATGACACCAGTTTTGAACTAATCCTTCTTCCTGCAACTTAGATTGTGATATATAAATGATACAAATACATATAAACTGATAAACAAAGGGAGGAAAGACTTATTGGACCATGAGCAAGCACGAGAATTCCATATCATGCTCTTCAGCCATTGAAAGCACAACCAGCCATTTCAGATGCAAACATTCCAGCAATCTTTGATTACAGAAGTTCTCAACACATACAGCGCAAGTCTGGAATGAGAAATACAACCAACCAACCCTTTACACTATACAGAGGGTGGTATAAATAGAGAAAATATCTAAAAATATGTACAAACAGCAGATCTCAGGGCAGATCTGGAGAAATGAATGATTCTAACCTATCATTTATTGCAAATAAATGAAAGAATGCCTATCTGCCAGCTGCGCAGGGGCAGCAGCCTCAAGAATGAATAAATTATGGTTCCTCGAGCCATGCGCTGTCCTCATGGCCATAACTGTGCATGGGGCTCAACAGCATTGCTCAAAAATGTGGCTTGATATACTGTTCTGTAATAACTCTGCCTTAAACTCCCTTTATCCGCGCCTTTAAGTGGTCCTGCTGCCTTAAATGGCAAAAACTGTGAGTTGGTGAGCTTTTATGGCTCAAATGATGCTTTGCTACATTTTCTGGGGCCTTTTGATTTCATCTGCTTTGGAAGATCTCCACTGATACACTTTGCCGCTTCCTCTGATCTTCTCTGACATTTGAATTGGACCACTTTCTCTCTCTCATACTCTTTAAACTGTCAAATCACCCCACTCTGCTCTTTAATGCAAAATAACTGCTACAAGTGCTTCCCGTGGCCTTCGGGATGCTATCGGCGCTTGGCCGATCAAAAAATGCCTTTAAACTGATAAATTTGCAAAACTGGCCGAATAAAGGAGCTCTGGTGGCATGCCGAGGAGAAGTCCCTGCATTTGGAATATTTGGGCCCGGAGCGATCTCAAACTGGCTAAGGAAACCTTGATTTCTTTATACCTGGGTGGGCACGGGCGCCGCACCCAAAACTTTAAAAATGGCCCTTTTATTATGATACAAAAAATGCTTTCAAAACTGTGCAAATTCATTAAATTTGGGCGCAGGCGGCAACTGTTCATTTTATTAAATTCTGGCCATTGGATCCGGCATGGGCCGATCCAACGGCTGGCGCTAAATCGCATCGGGGCTGACCGGGGGTGGCACATAAACAATCGCCGAAACGCGCGAACCCGAAATGCTTATAGGCCCTTTCTTTATTTATATCGGGTCCGGCCCATCGAAGAACACTTTATTGGCGGATTATAATGGAACGGGTCCGCGGACCCGAAATCTTTCAAAACTTCTTTTTATTGCCTTTCGGCTCCAGCATATCGGAGCCTCTCCACTTCGCTGTACAAGGGGCCCTTACGGACCCGAAAACTTTTATACGCCGTGCCTTATAACGTTTCGGCTCCGCCATATCGGAGCCATAAATGGGAATGATGCGATTAAATATGGGCTGTTGATCTGCAGGCCCGAATGGGCGGTTGGGATTTGGTCGCTGTTTCGCAATCGGGGAAACCCGGGGGGGGGCTTAACAATGGAGCGATGTGAAAAAGGTTGCGATATGATATATACGCGATATAACACATATGTCGCATCGGCGAATGGTGGGGGCTTAAATACATTGTTTGCAACCATGCGATACGCCTATCGGCGAAATCGCAGTCGGCCTTTATTGATCGGACTCCCATATATGCATTGTGTTAACACACGACTCCCCTCCCGACTGCAATATTGCATCAGAGGGGGACCAAAAGACTCTTTTTCACAGTGGAGCATGCATTTTGGGAAAAAGGTAAGGTTAATGCATTCGGAGGGGTCTCCTTTGGCATGTTAAATGGTTTATAAGCCATCGGAAGGGGTCCGATGGCCCAAAAAGGAGGAATTCATGCCTTGGAAGGATTCCAAAGGCACTTGGGAGGATTTCAATGGATTTGAGAAGAATTTTAGGCCTTTAAGAGGGTTTGTGCCTTGGAAAAGGTAGAAACAAGGCCAAAAGGATGATTTTTATACATATGAAGGGAAACTATGCAAAGGAATGAGTCCTTATGCATTTAGGAGATGGTTAGAGGGGGTATTGAGGGCTCTTGCTAAGTTTCAGATAAACTTAGCAATTCCCGAGGATGTATATGGTTATCTTTCAACCAGGGGGAGAGGATAAGTATATAGGGGAGTTATATACATAGTTTTAGTAGGGGAAGGGTAAACAAATAGGGAGTTACACAATAAAGTTAGTAGTTTATATGATAATGATGAGAAAAAGCGCTAAGAATGATATATTAGGCTATCAATGGGGAAGATGACTGATAGAAGAAATGTGAACATTCCTTGAGTGAAGCAGATCTTCACCAAGGCAGATGATATGGAGAATGATGAAAGTAAGAGGTATCAAGCAGATCTTGACCTCTTTTTAGGGGAAGTTAGTGAGTGATTTGGGAAAAGAGGAAGAAGGGGGGAGTTAGACATGCCTCGCTTGAAGTCCTCCAACTGAAAAACTGCCTCAAACCAAAAATGAATTGCTTATCAAAATTGGAACACAGCAGTGGCACTGAGACTAGCACACTCTCATGGACACTTCTTTGGCCATCTGTAGCAAATATGGAGCATTGCAGCATGCATAGTACGACATATTTGGCATGTAAAAATGTCGATCATGAAAGATGATTAACCTGCTGCAGTAGGAGGCTAACAGTGACTCCACTTGGGGATGGCTTTTCCTTGTGAAAAGCCAAGAACAGCAGGTCAGACTGCCTTGTATTCAATTGTTGCTGTATTCCGCAAAATTCCCTTTGGCTAGCTGCCTTATTGATCCTACCTACCTACCCTAACCAGCACTTACTTTGCTGTTAGGTGAAATGAAATAACCAATGCAGCCACTTAAGCAATAAAAACATGAGTGGGCTTTGCTGCTTGTTCTTGCCGGTGAAAAAAACTGAGATCTTGCAATCTGATGTGGCTTTTTTAACCTTTGAGAAGATCAGGAAGCTACTAACCTCCTTCGCTGCGTTTACACACTGTACAAAACTATCCTGCAACATATATATACAATTGCTAGGCTGAAATAAAGGACTGTACAAAAGTTTGGGACAACCATCATGCCTTTGAATAGGGAAATCATCAACAACTTGATACTGAACCTTGCAGCCTTCTAATGGAGAAGAGCACTGATTTACTTCATCATCCAACCTGCCAGCAGATGGATCATACCAAACTTGGAATGATACCTGCAATTCATTACAAACAGGCTCAGATGGCACTTGACTGATTTGCACTTGCTGCTGCTCTTCTTCTTCTTCGACTAACTCAGATGGCTGAAAACAAAGAGGCAAGGGATCCACTTGGATCATTTGATCATATGCTGCCGCTTCTAAGTCTTCCTCAATCTGACTTTCAATGGCACTTCGGGGTTGCAAAACTAGAGGCAATACATTTTGAACAATGATTTGATCATCCTCCAGATGGTCAATATCAACACTTGCTGATACTTGCTTATTAGTTGCATGATAGTTCTCCTTAATAAATTGAAAAGATTCAAAACAGAAAGGTAAAGTTCCTTCACTGAAATCAAAACACTCTGCGCTTTCCTTCTTTACTTCATAGCTGAACTGGGCAAGCTGATCACGAGATTCAAGCTGCTAAACTTGAACTGTGCTTCCTGCCAAAATAGGATCTGATTCCTCTGCAAGGCTGATTTGGTCGTTAGGCTCATAATCATCATCATATTCATCTATTTTGGCAAGCAGCTGAAAGAGGGGAAGCTATTATATTCATATAACATATCCGGAGACTGCTCCTTCACGTATGGCTGCATGAATACATCATCTGTTCTGTGGTAGGTTTGTTTGTGAATGTCACTACTTTCCTCTTGCACAACAGATGTGTCCTGGCGCTCTAAACTTTCTTCTTTCATTGTGATCAACTGCGTCATTTCCTCTGACTTCTGTAAAACGCTATGAAGTCTCTTTTCTTGCTCTGCCTTGCGCTGTTCTTCTCTCCTCTTCAGATTTTCCTCCACGTCCACAACCATGTCCTGTATTTGTTTCATAGTGGATGAGCTCCTTTCTCTTAAACAGAATTCAATTTCTGGATCAAAAGCTCTTGGATAATGCAATAGAGCTAGATCAGGGGGAGGTCTTATATTCAAAGGCATGGAATGATAAACTTGATTGAATCGGTCAGAAAATTGCTGAACAGATTCACTTGGATGCCTTTCTAAATGATTGTATTCTTCGATGAGTGAGAGGAAACTAACTTTGATCATCCATCTATCCAGGAAGAGCTTGGAACACTGCTGAAGATTAGAGATGCTGGCCTCAAGAAATGCTTTAAACCAAGTCCTAACTTCGCTTTGCAAAGAAAGGGAAAATAGTCTAAGACTGACATCTTCATCTTCCACTTCAAATATATTAAGATAGTCTTCAAAAGCCTGGATATGTTTTTGGGCAGTAATACCATTCTCTCCATCAAATCTAGGAAGATACTCAGGATGATTTGCAGGCAAAGGACTAAGCACAGGAGGCAAAATGAGTGGCTTGTATCTGTCAGGAACTTTACGAGACACAGGAGTATATATAGGAACTGAAAGACTGGGCTCTATTTTTGGTTCCTCCTTGGCTGTATGATGATCTTCAACAGCATTTGAAGGCTGCTACTCTAATGTGCAAGGAGGCTTTTCAACAACATTTTCCAAAGGAAAAGCATAAAAATCTGATATAAAATCGTCTTTAAAATACAATATGCACAACAAAATTTTATGGAAGAGAAATAACATGATCTCTTAGATAATAATCCAAGTCAAAAGCCTGATCTGCTTATATAATTCCTTCGGGTTCATTTCTCCAGTGGAGTCTTTATTATGAGGATGAAGTGGAGTCGCCAGGTGGAAGATATAACCTCAGGTGCGTCTGATCTCTGTCCACCATCACAGATCAGAACTGAACATGAAAATCCCTGAAGAAAAGGAACACTTTCTCCAGAAAACGAGGCAAACTGATCAAAAATGGGGTTTTATAGCAATAAACAAATGATTCAGGTCCCCAGCGGAGTCGCCATTATGTTATCACTCAGGTTGTCCCTTTTGACTCCTAAAGGGATACGGCCGAGGTAACCACAAACCAAGCTTTGGACTGCAGGTCCTAGCCTACCTGCAGTTAGAGAGGGCTCTCTCTTTATGATTTAGCTTTGTTTAAGGGATGATTTTAGGATAGATATGATGCACAGGGGTTTTGTTTGAGTTTGGTGTGATGGTTGATCTATTCAAGCAGAGTTGGCATACAAAGTGTAAGAAGTTCAAACCATTGGGCATGGAGTCAATGAATGTGAACTGAAGGGTGTGTTTTCCTTGGCAGAATAGGGGAATATGGAGCAGGATAGCTACACATGGCACAATGATTAAATGCTGGAACAAAGATGAAATGGAGGTTAGAGGATGAGAAGCAATTAAGGATCTCTCATCCAGCCAAAGAGGGAAAATGAATGAAGGCTAAATAGGAGCAATGAAGAGTTTCCTAGACAGCATTCATATGTGAAGGAAATAGCTTAAACATGTTCAATTAAGAATGCATATTCATCACTAATTCAGAGGAAAACATAGAGAAGTTACAAGAATTGAGCACAGAGGGCATGACACCGGTTCTGACTAATCCTTCTTCCTGCAACTTAGATTGTGATATATAAATGATACAGATACATATAAACTGATAAACAAAGGGAGGAAAGACTTATTGGACCATGAGCAAGCACGAGAATTCCATATCATGCTCTTCAGCCATTGAAAGCACAACCAGCCATTTCAGATGCAAACATTCCAACAATCTTTGATTACAGAAGTTCTCAACATATACAGCACAAGTTTGGAATGAGAAATACAACCAACCAACCCTTTACACTATATAGAGGGTGGTATAAATAGAGAAAATATCTAAAAATATGTACAAACAGCAGATCTCAGGGCAGATCTGGAGAAATGAATGATTCTAACCTAACATTTATTGCAAATAAATGAAAGAATGCCTATCTGCCAGCTGCGCAGGGGCAGCACCCTCAAGAATGAATAAATTATGGTCCCTTGAGCCATGCGCTGTCCTCATGGCCATAACTGCGCATGGGGCTCAACAACGTTGCTCCAAAATGTGGCTTGATATACTGTTCTGTAATAACTCTGCCTTAAACACCCTTTATCCGCGCCTTTAAGTGGTCCTGCTACCTTAAATGGCAAAAACTGTGAGTTGGTGAGCTTTTATGGCTCAAATGATGCTTTGCTACATTTGCTGGGGCCTTTTGATTTCATCTGCTTTGGAAGATCTCCACTGATACACTTTGCCGCTTCCTCTGATCTTCTCTGACATTTGAATTGGACCACTTTCTCTCTCTGATACTCTTTAAACTGTCAAATCACCCCATTCTGCTCTTTAATGCAAAATCACTGCTGTAAGTGCTTTCCGTGGCCTTTGGGATGCTATCGGCGCTTGGCCGATCAAAAAACGCCTTTAAACTGATAAATTTGCAAAACTGGCCGAATAAAGGAGCTCTGGTGGCATGCCGAGGAGAAGTCCCTGCATTTGGAAATATTTGGGCCCGAAGTGATTTCAAACTGGCTAAGGAAACCATGATTTCTTTATACCTGGGCGGGCATGGGCGCTACACCCAAAACTTTAAAAATGGCCCTTTTATTATGATACAAAAAATGCTTTCAAAACTGTGCAAATTCATTAAATTTGGGCGCAGGCGGCAACTGTTCATTTTATTAAATTCTGGCCAATGGATCCGGCGCGGGCCGATCCAACGGCTGGTGCTAAATCACATCGGGCCTGACCGGGGGGTGGCACATAAACAATCGCCGAAACGCGCGGACCCAAAATGCTTATAGGCCCTTTCTTTATTTATATCGGGTCCGGCCCATCGGCGAACTCTTTATCGGCGGATTATAATGGAATGTGTCCGCAGACCCGAAATCTTTCAAAACTTCTTTTTATTGCCTTTCGGCTCCGGCATATCGGAGCCTCTCCACTTCGCAGTACAAGGGGCCCTTACGGACCCGAAAACTTTTATACGCCGCGCCTTATAACTTTTCGGCTCCGCCATATCGGAGCCATAAATGGGAATGATGCGATTAAATATGGGCCGTTGATCTGCAGGCCCGAATGGGCGGCTGGGATTTGGTCGCTGTTTCGCAATCGAAGAAACTCGGGGGGCGGGCCTTAACAATGGAGCGATGCGAAAAAGGTTGCGATATGATATATACGCGATATAACACATATATCGCATCGGCGGATGGTGGGGGCTTAAATACATTGTTTGCAACCATGCGATACGCCTATCAGCGAAATCGCATTCGGCCTTTATTGATCGGACTCCCATATATGCATTGTGTTAACACACGACTCCCCTCCCGACTGCAATATTGCATCGGAGGGGGACCAAAAGACTCTTTTTCACAGTGGAGCATGCATTTTGGGAAAAAGGTAAGGTTAATGCATTCAGAGGGGTCTCCTTTGGCATGTTAAATGGTTTATAAGCCATCGGAAGGGGTCCGATGGCCCAAAAAGGAGGAATTCATTCCTTGGAAGGATTCCAAAGGCACTTGGGAGGATTTCAATGGATTTGAGAAGAATTTTAGGCCTTTAAAAGGGTTTGTGCCTTGGAAAAGGTAGAAACAAGGCCAAAAGGATGATTTTTATACATATGAAGGGAAACTATGCAAAGGAATGAGTCCTTATGCATTTAGGAGATGGTTAGAAGGGGTATTGAGGGCTCTTGCTAAGTTTCAGATAAACTTAGCAATTCCCGAGGATATAAATGGTTATCTTTCAACCAGGGGGAGAGGATAAGTATATAGGGGAGTTATATACATAGTTTTAGTAGGGGAAGGGTAAACAAATAGGGAGTTACACAATAAAGTTAGTAGTTAATATGATAATGATGAGAAAAAGCGCTAAGAATGATATCTTAGGCTATCAATGGGGAAGATGACTGATAGAAGAAATGTGAACATTCCTTGAGTGAAGCAGATCTTCACCAAGGCAGATGATATGGAGAATGATGAAAGTAAGAGGTATCAAGCAGATCTTGACCTCTTTTTAGGGGAAGTTAGTGAGTGATTTGGGAAAAGAGGAAGAAGGGGGGAGTTAGACATGCCTCGCTTGAAGTCCTCCAACTGAAAAACTGCCTCAAACCAAAAATGAATTGCTTATCAAAATTGGAACACAGCAGTGGCACTGAGACTAGCACACTCTCATGGACACTTCTTTGGCCATCTGTAGCAAATATGGAGCATTGCAGCATGCATAGTACGACATATTTGGCATGTAAAAATGTCGATCATGAAAGATGATTAACCTGCTGCAGCAGGAGGCTAACAGTACCCAATGATGAACTCACTTTTTTATACCTGTAGCCAACTGCACTAACAAAGACTCTACATGCAATTCCTTACTCAAACCACACTTATCTATGAAATCAGGACTAACATAGCTATAATTAGATCCAGGGTCAATCAAAATAGAAATAACTTGATCACAAAGCTTACCATCCATCTCAATGATAGATCCCTAGTGTTCTTCCTGCCTATTGTCCATGATTGCATAAATGCGAGGAATGCTCTGCCCTATATCCCCAACAGTCTGCGCCTCCTTTGAACAGTATATCTTAGGCCTATCATCCTAATTCTATGGAAAATATATCCTAAGATGTTCCTCATCACATGTCCAACACTCCAACTGACCAGTGCCCTCACCTCTATGTTGTTGTTGCAACCCATGTCCCTATCTAGCTGCATTGAACTTCTTTTTCTATGCCAAATTTTCTTTCCCATATGCATTATGAGGCCTTGTCCTCTTAGGTCTCCATTTACCTCTACCTTTGTCCTTTTATTTCAATCCTTACTGAGATTCATTCTTATGCTTTGATTGTTCATAGAAATTCTTCAATTTCCCAATGACTACCTCAAGTGGTCGAGGCTCATCATACTCAATCCGATCTCTAAATGCTAATGGAAAACCACTGAAAAATATTTGAACTTTAGCCTTCTCAACTATAAGAAACAATACATACCTCAATAACTCAAGAAACTTGGTCGTGTACTCTTCTTTTTTCACTGACCCCATCTTTAGCTCATAGAATTCTTTGGCCTTATGATCATAGTACCTCTCTGACAAGCACTTCTTCCTGAAAATCCTCTTGAACTCCTGCCAACTCAAGTCATCCATCATGCTGTCTCTGACTCACTTAACATCTTCCCACCAAATGTCTGCTTTACCTTTCAAGTTGAATATAGAAATTCTGGCCTTCTTGTTATATGTGTATTCATGAAACTCAAATAATTTTTTCATCCCAAGTATCCAAGACTCTGCATCTTCCAACTTCTTCACATCTCCATCAAAAGTAGGTGGCTTCTCTTTCTTAAACTCACCTAGAAAGTATCCCCTATCATTCAACCTCTACAGATGATATCAATGACGATCATGATGTCTAACAGAACTAGAACTAGAATTGTACTTGTACTCATCGCCCTTCCTAGCTGGAGTGTCCAACAACCAGCCATCTCTCATCGTATTAGATCTATCTAACCTGTGTCTACTAGGAGACCTACTGCCATATGCTCCATTTATTTTATCCTCCTATCCATGGCTGATCCGAAGTGGCCCTTGTCACTACAATTCTAACAAACTATGAAGAAGTATAGCATTAACCACTGCTTACTTCTCTTGTGCTTTGTATTATCTTGTCATTATCCGTCTTACAACTCCTTATTTATTCCTTTAAGCTTCTCAGTGTAACTACCAAATCAGAAGAGTTCCCAACACCATACTGCTTTTCGGATTCATAGGGAGAGTCTTTTTAGTCAATCTTGTTGCTAGCCCTTTGATATTTATTTCCCGCAATGCATAATATGTTAGATAAACCAAATCACAATAAATCAATGTATCTTAGTATAATTTGGGGAAGTTACCTCATCTACAAGATCAAAAAATCAGCATGATACATGTATAACATAAACATAAGAGCATATAGGCATGCACAAATAAATGCATCAACATATAAGCATCATTCTAGGTAGGGTCCAGTCATCAATACAAGGCCATATCAACCATTCATGCTGTGACCTCATGCATGACAACAACCATTACTCCATTGTACCCATTTCCACATGCAACTATCTACATGCATAAGAAATGCCTAATCAACTACACATATGCATAAACGCATGTAGTCAATCATAAGCGGTCAACTCTTGTAACCAAACCTACAAGACTGATGCCTGTAATCAAACATACAAGAATGAAAAATAACATACAAGGATGTAATCAAGTGACGTATAACAACATGTAAGTGACATATAACAATATGTAACCAGTCATATACTCATGATGATGCATTCAACAAAATCAATCATCAAGTTTCTCATGATAACCTTACTACAACCATGATCAACATTATACAATGCAACAAGAACATGTAATGCAAGTGTGAGAGACACACACATAACTGACATGCATGAATGACCAACACATAGCCCATCTAGTTCAAGGGGTGAACTTGGCTCTGATACCACTCTCTAAAATCCTCCTCCCACATGTAACCAAGTAAACAACCAACCAGGGTAAACATGCGACAAGAGGCTACTATGATTGGATTTGACCTCCTTTGTGACCTTAAGGAAGTGGAATCGATGGAAACACAACACACAAACATTCAACATCAGCTTTAGGACCCTCGAGGACTAATCCAACACTTTAGAAAATTTGCCCTTAGGTCCTACTGAAGTTTTGACCATCTTAAGCCTTAGTCACTCTCAAGCTATAGGCATGACAACGTCCAGAATCATAGAGTGGCTCTCACAGACTTACTTGCCAGCGTCCATAGACTCATTTTTCCAGTTCTGTGCCAATGTCCCCTGAATTTGAGCCACTTTTCATGCCCAAAGCCCAGGTCACTGCCCAGAATGGAATGGTAAGTTAGGAGCAATAAAAGAATAGGGAAACAATGAGAAAAAAGAAATAAGCTAAACAAGACCCTAATCAGACCCCTCCTAGCCGTGGCAAACATTTTGTCAAACATATCACAAACATGTAATCTATAGGTGTAACCAATAGAATTAAACATAGTGATCTCGTACTTATCTGAGAATCACTAAGGACCATTGTTCCCTCATGTCATTTGTTGAAACATCATCTATTAGGTCATAGATACATTATCCATTCACTTACAAGTAAAAACATAATAATGTCCATACATAGTTTCCATCATATAACATACATACAACCAACATATTAGGGATAGAAATATCATAAACACATCAACCATAAAATCCATGTATACATCAGTACATTTAAACATGAAGACCAAGGGAATGAATGTCCCATTAATGAATGCAGTAAGCCAACCAGAGATAGGACTACCAAGTTACATCCGACCACAGATTGGAGGAGCCAAGTTTCTCTTCATCCAATCACCCCCATGCCATATTCCAAGCATGAATGCAGAACTCATAGAACACACAAAAAAAACACCAAACAAGCACAGATGCCACCGGAGTTCTCCACCTACATCGTGAGTAATTAGAGTGCCTCTTATTCTCTTAGGCTTTACTGTAATCCATAGTATGTTCCAACGATCACTGGGCCCTACTCCAAGACACAGTCTCCAGGATTTACAGTAAATACCATCCCATGACTACTAGGCTCAACGAAGATAAAACCACCTCTTGGCTTTGCGATATATATTTCCATTCATTGGAAAGGATTGCTAGGCCCACTGAGGCACACATTCCTGGCTTTACCGCAACCCACAGGTTAGTTCACGGGTTACTAGACCAGTGGCTTTACCATGATCCACCGTCTGGTTTAGGGATCATTAGGCCATGTTTTTATTATTTCAAAGATCCACCCCACTCAACTTTGAATCCATCCAACCATCCCAGCTCAATCGAATATGAGAACCAATCTCATCAAAGCTATTAGGAAATGGCAAGGCTAGGCTGAAGAACACTGTCACACCTGGAAAAACCCATGCCATGATAGAAAAGAACCACATGCAATACCATGCATGCAAAATATAGCAAGGAAAATAGACATGCAAGTCGATACCTTCAATGAATCTTGTTGTAGCTACTTGATCCTGCCTTTCCCTGCTTGATCTTTGCTTCCTCTTACCTTCTTTTCCTTTCTTTCTCCAACACCAAAGTTCTCCAAGAAACTTTAAGTGTCCAAGAGTGGGAGAGAGAGGGAGAATAATGAGACAGCTCCAAAGCTCACCTGAAAAAGGGTTACCAACTGATCCTCAGAATCCTTTTTATGAATGAGGCCTCTATTTTCTTCAATTTCGATTATTTTCCTTCATTTTCGTCCTCACATGCAACCTATGAACTTTCACCTCCTTTTTCTCCTAATTTCCATTATTTTCATAAATAAATTTGCCAAAAATGCCATTTTTCCTTTCCAAAGCCTTATCCATTGCCTTTTCTGATTTACATAGCCATAAACAACAAAATGAACACCCCCTAGGATGTCTTTCCCAACATTTAGCTTGGAATAAGTGTATCATCAACCATGGTTATTATTTTTAACTTTCATTACATGGAATTTTGACTAGGGCTATTACACCTAAAGGTCCAGATAGAGAGCTTTCAGTCGATACGACACAACATGTCTTTCCAATATGTTATTTTTAAGGAATTATATACCAATGGTACTATGAAACAAGTTCTTGAAATAGATCCAAATACGAAGCTGAGGGTCTGAGCCATATGGATTTTAACCCTTGGATGTGTATTGAAAAAAGAAAATATAAGATTTTTCCCCATTGATAAGCATACATAAGGCATGCTGAAAGTTCTCGAGGATGGAGCCAAATTGATCAGCTTCTTTTAAAGTAGGTTATCCATATAACATAATTTCATCTTCAAATTGCTAGTGAGTGATACCGGGGCCTCCTGGGAGAGCTTTATGTCATGGAGACAACAAGATTCTGAAGCAACTTTGATGAGACAACCCATACCCTCTATTGCTATAATGAAAAGAAAGGGGGATATGGGATCCCCTTGTCTTAGACCCCTAAAACCCCGGAAGGTGTGAGAATGTGACCCATTAACTAGGATGGAATATAAAGGAGTTTCAATCATTGATTTGACCCATCTTATTAAGTTGGGAGAAAATCCCAATGTTTCAAGGAGGGATAAGAGATAATTCCAATTCAGGCGATCGTAAGCTTTAGAGAGGTCGAGTTTAATGAGCATACCTAAATATTTGGATGAGGATAAAGAGTGTACTACCTCATGAGCCACAAGGATACCATCCATAATTTTTCGACCCTCCATAAAGCTCGATTGTTTTAAACTGATTGTCGCTTTCAATAAGGATTTCAACCGCCTTACCAGATTTCCTGAAATAATTTTTGAAATAACATTGCGTAGGGAAATTGGTTAGAAACCATTTGGGTCGAGTGTCACACCTTTCTTCGGGATAAGAATGAGAATTGTTGCATTCATGCCTGACCATATTCTTTGGGAGTGACAGGAATCCTCGACTAACTCATGGATTTTAGTCCCTAGATAGTCCAAGCTTGCTTTAAAGAATTCAAAAGTGAGTCCATTGAGGCCTGGAGCTTTGTTTGAGGGGAATGCACGTATGACTTCTTCCACCTCCGTCTGGGAGATATCTGACATGATGGCCTCAATATAATCTTTCGAGATTGACTTGGGAATACATTACCTAATTCTGGAGATGGAATCAGTTCGAGCCTCTTTGGGTTCTATGAACAAAGTCTGAAAGTGGGCGATCGACTCCTCAAATATCTCCTCATGCTGAACAAGCTGCCAACCTTGTGATCAAATACAACCTAAATTTTTATTCATCACATTGTAACATCAACTTTTGTTTGCCTCATCATTATAATGATTTTTTTATATCACATTGTGATGTTAAATTTAGCCGTCACATACACTAGTGACACTATTTACTCGAAACATTGTGATGTCTATTTTTGTTCATTAGGTTGACCAAGTGAACCTAGGTCAACCTAGTAAGCCATAGGTCAACTTGGTAAACCTATGTCAACTTAGTAAACCTAGGTCATCCTACTAAGCCTAGGTTAACTTAGTAGACCTATATCAACATAGTAAACCTAATATAGCTAATAAACCTAGGTCAACCTAGTTAACGTAGCTCAACCTAGTAAACATGGGTCAAGAATTTCACATTATGGCATTTTTTGTTCATCACATTTCAATGTCATTTCTTTTTCGTTAAAATGCAACATTGTTTCTTGTTCATCACGTTGTGACATCATTATTGTGTCGAGTTCCAAATTGTTTGTTGTTCATCACATTACAAAACCTTTTTTGGTTTTTCATATTGTGACATCATTTGTCGTTCATTACATTGCAATGTCGTTTGTTGGTTGTTACATTGGGAACACTATTAAAGTTAATACACATGGTGACTATGTTTCACTATGACACTCATGTTAACTATGCTTGACTTTGATGCTCATGCTGACTATGGAACCCATGTTAACTATGGTTTATTTTAATGCTCCTATTGACATTGGTTTTTTGTTTGTCACATTGCGATGTTGATTTTATGTTTTACCATATTGTGGTGTTTATTGTTTCAACACCAAAATGCAATGATAATTTTTTCCTCATCACATGTGATGTCAAATTTTCTTCATTAGATTATAACACTCATTTTTTCTCATTATGTTAATTTTTGCTCTATACTTTATTATGTTTATATTTATTTGTTATGTTCCAAAGCCAATTTTTATCATGATTGTCTATAGTCAACTGTGGTAGACTATCGGTGAACATTGTTGACCATGGTTGTCAAGGTTTAACTATAAATGAAAATGGCTGACCATGTTCACTATGACTAACTATAGTTGATTTATTTTGGTCAAGGTTGAATATGGTTGCACTATTGAAAAAAGTAATAACAATATTACTATTAGTATTATTATTAAACTTCTTTAAACCATGGTTATGGTTGAATGACTGTGGTTAACCATTGTTGAATAAGGTTGATTTTGGTTGAATATGGCTAGCCATGGATGACTATAGTTGAATATGTTCAACTAAAATTGACTATGGGTATGTTGGGCACGCTGTCTATGGTTAACTATAGGAAGGTTGAATATAATGCCTATCATTAATCATGCTAAACATGATGTCCATGTTGACCATCATTGACCAAGTCAATTAGGACTAACATGGTTGAGTATGGGTGAACATTGTTGATCATCATTGTCAAAGTTTAACTATAAATGAATAGGGGTGACCATGCTCACTACCGTTGACCATGTTATTCATGGAAGACCATGTTAACTATGATAGTTTGACTATGGTTGAATATGGTTATATTGTTGAAAAAAGTTATAAAAAATATTATTATTATTATTAATATTAACATTTTTAAATCTTAACTATAGTTTACCAAATTAATCATAATCTATGTGTGCTAATGTATATTTGAATGTACAACTAAATATCTTAATGTATCTATTAGTACTATAGTTTATTACTATTATTAATAAAATTTAAAACTTATTAACAAATAATTACTACACCTTAAATAGTAAACCCACATTAATGTTATTAACGTTAACCTAACTACTCAACTAAGATATTAATGCTAATATTAATATTAATGTTATTAACTTTCATAATATTAAGGTATTAAGGTATTAATATTAATGTTATTAACTTTCCTAATATTAAGGTATTAGTACCTTAATAATAATTTTAATTTTATTAAACTTAATTTTAATATTAACATTATTAATCTTAATAGTAATGTTATTGATCTCAGTAGTAATGTTAATGTTAAAGTCAATCATAATAAATATATGTCCATATATAGTTTAATAGTTTAATGCATAGCTTAATATTTTATTTTCTAGATTAATTTTATTGTTTATTAATATTGTTAACCTGTTAATTTGTAGCTTATTAATATATATATTTTTTGCTAAATTGTCAATCTTGTATTAAATGGATAGCAAAAATTACATCATCAATGTCTCTACCATGATTTGCTACTTCAGAAACCAGAACAACAAATGAATAAGAAAATTTTGATACCAAAAACTGTAATGGTACCAAAATATATAATTCTAGGATGAAAAACATGAGCCTAAATTGGCTTTTGAAATGAAAAAGCCTAAGATAAACCTAATAAGAGAACCATGAAAGACTAAGCATGCAACACCTTTGTGAGGGCACATAAATTTCCCTTGCTTAACTCCATGCGACATAAAACTACTTCTTGAGCGGGTAAATCCATTAACATTAGCGGCTAGTTGGCAGCCTAAAGACATATATAGCATTCCCGGATAGCTCTAGCTAGTGATGGCAAAAATTTCCACGTTTGGTAGAGCTACCACCCCAATTGGGGAGAGAGTCTAAGCCTTCCCGGGTGTCTTTCTGATTTTTCCGCTTGATAAGGATTTCACAGGTGTTCCTAAGTTTTGAATTCCACAATATTTATCACTTGGACAAGATACTTTCATTGATCTCTTCACAACCTGCGTTTCCTACCTTATCCACAACCTTGTTTCCCGATCTTATTCATATTATTTATAAACTTTAAAACTTATTAAGAAATAATTACACCATAATAATATTACAAATAACCACATTAATCTTATTAACCGTAATAGAATTATGAAAATAAAATATTAGTGTTAATACTTATAAGTTTAATATTAATATTAATATAAAAATAAAATATTAACCTTAATATTAATTTGCTAGTTTTGTAACTCAGCCTATCAGTAGCACCGCTACATGTTTCGTGGAGTTGGAATCTGAAATCGAAAGGGTACAATATAAAAACAACAACTACAAGCAGCGGCAGTCCCTGCCGGGTTTGAAATCATTAATTGGTTTTTAAATGTAAGCGACAGAAATAATTTGCTTCTAAGCCCAGTTTAATTTACACTGAAATCAGCTCATACGCCCACGTACGAAGTATTGAAATTTGAAATATGTAAGGGTCGCAAACAGGAAAGATATATAATGCGATGCTGTAGATTACATATGTGGAATTTGACATATGTAATCTGCCACTCCAGGGAATAAATGCTTTATTGTTGGTCAAATAACACTCACTATTAATTGTAACTACGAAAATTAAGGTTGAACTTCTCAACTCATAATAACACTCACTATTAATTGTTACTTTGAAGAGTAAGTTTGAACTTCTCAACTCATAATTCAAGAGAGGTGCTTTAAATGAAATTGTTGGTGAGGGTAATCCCAATAATTATTCAACTTGTAATGGAAGAAAGGCGCTTCAAATACTACGGAATTGCTGGCGGGATTAATCCCATATAATCTATTCAGGATATCAACCAGAGAGACAGTTGATATATCAGCAATACCAACATAGCATGTCCAAAACAAAAAAGCGATTAAAAGAGGACAATATTTAGAAAATTCATTTATTGGTAATATGCTCTAGGCATCTGACTACGTGACTCTTGATCGCAATTCATAAGCAAGTTTTATGTTAGTTATCATAGTACCATTTTAAAGTTTATGTCAGTTATCACAGTACCATTTTAAAGTTAGTTGAATAGGTTGAGTCGAGCTGCAGGAACTGTCTATCAAATAGCAAGACAATAAGAATATGAAGTGCGACGAGCAGAATAATTTCATCAAGAAAATTATTGAATGACTCTGCAATGTTGCTGCAAAAGGTTCAAATAACATTATTCAGAAAAGTAAAAAATTGGGGTTGAAATTAACGATATCATTATCATTATTGTAACTTGGTCACCAACCAAAGTTTCCAAATCCAAAACTTATTACTCTTCCATAATTCTGATTAGAAATAGTAACGCCCATTTTGAAAATAGGCCACAACCTTGATTCGTCGATGGCTGTGACCTTACAATATGGCTCGGAACCTTCCACAACAATCAGGCCAAAATATAATTACAAAAGCCAACTTCAATACAACTATGCTGAACAAAATGATCTCTCCATACTCTTTCATTTAGGAAAATGATCCTAGAGGAGAGGCTGGCCTGTAACAGCCTTTTAAAATGCTCCCTTGAACATGCTATAGAAAAGAGGGAATCAATTGTTTCATAAATTCTTTCTAATTTGTTATCCTTGGAAACGTTTATGTAGTGGGTTCATGTTATGACTGATCACAATTGTGATCACAAAACAATAAAGAACAATAAAGAAATCATAACCGGAACAATAAGAAACTACATACAAGAAATTTACATGGAAATAATTTATGCCTTGGAGCCCTATCATATAAATATCTTAGTGTCTCTTTTTGGGATTTCCGTCCGTGTTTCCTTTTCTCATCGTCGCTGCAAACTAATTCGTCCATGCTGAAGATATAATTAATCAATGAATTAGTTGTCAGCTAAAAGTTACAGGTGGATATGAAACGTTACAAATGTCTACTTACATGGTCTATGTCAACATCCGCAATATTTTCCTTAATTATTTTGTCATCATACATTGATATACCTGTCAAGTAGTACAAAATGAATTCCCTCCAAAAGCATTAACAGATGCTCCATTTCAACAAAATCCAAATGTTAAGAGATTCGTTTTAAACATAAATTACAAAAGCTTACATCACTTTTTAGACATATTTTAGATTACACATGTTATAATTTTAGATGGCACGACTTGGATACATGGTGTCCCTCGTATTTGTGTAGTTGCTATTCTTTCTTGGGTTCATTTGGCAAGAAGAGCTACTAAGCTCCCTTCTCTGCTATGAGATCCCTTATTTTTCCATTGGCTCCCTCAGTCTCTCGTGCTTTTCAGTGCTACTCTTATGCCACTTTTCCACAGTGAGATGACATCCTCTTACCCTCTGTGTCCCTCGTACTTGTGTAGTTGCTATTCTTTCTTGGGTTCATTTGGCAAGAAGAGCTACCAAGCTCCCTGCTCTGCTATGAGATCTCTTATTTTTCCATTGGCTCCCTCAATCTCTCGTGCTTGTGCTTCAGTGCTACTCTTATGCCATTGCTTACAGTTCGGCTGCCATCTCTAACTTTAGGGAATGGTCATATGGGATTCAACTCAACTTTTCTCTGGCCGAGGATTCAGATTTCTACAGATCCTGCAAAGCATCAAGGGCATCTGTTGTTCTTACAATGTCGTGAAGGGGACTTATCTTTGCTTTTTGCAATGACTGGAAAGCTAGCCAAATATGAAGAATTGCAATAAATTGTTGAAAAAATGTCTGGATGTCGTCACCATAGTTGCAGGTCAGTAAACTAGTAACTTAATATATGCTTTCAAGTAGGGATGTTGGAACTTTAATACAATAGTTTCTTTGATGAAAAAAATAAAATTGACGATCCTTACTATGGAGATGGATACATGAGTTATTTCTGATATTCTGATGGATACATGAGTTATTTCAGGAGAAAGGAAAAACTTACTAATTTTCCGAGCCTACTTACTAATTTTCTGTGTCATAGTAATCTGACTTAGTGAATTCTATCTAGCATAGGAGAATTTGATATTTGAGCACAATTTAGCTGATTCATTTTCTCAATTCTAGCAAATCTGTCATTATTGAACAGGCGTTTACCCCACCAGCAAAGCCAAAACGCATATCTATAATAATGGTAAATACTGCAAATAAATAAAACTTCAAATGTTTAAAATTTTTTAGCTTTTTGTGTGACCTTTAATTTCAATATCATTCGTTACTAGGCTGAATATACATCTCAAGCTTATTCAAATTTTCAATTTTTGAAGGATTAATTTTCCATCATTGCAATCACCAGCCAACTTCTATCTCATATTTTTCCATTCTTTCATCTTCAATATTTGATGGAGCGGTAGCTTTAATTGAAGACTGTACACCTGGATTGTAATTAGAGAGAAAATGACATAATTTACAATTAAAAAATATTGAAGAATAAAACTAATTGCAATTATGAATTGATTCTTCAAAACTTAATTACCAACGTCTACAACAAGCATCTTTGGATAATAGTACGTTACCAACTTCTGTTACAACCATCTTTGAATAATAGTTTGCAGACAACATAAAATAGCTTTGTCCAATCATATACAAAATTTCCAAGAATGGCTACTGAATAATGATCCCTTCCAAGTGTGTGCATCAACAATGCTTAACACGGTAAAGAAAGCTAGTTTTTTATAATCACTTTACTCGCCATAATAATAATAATCAGGTGAAACATCAACCACTCATGTGGAAGTCACTCATGCAACAATGGTTCATGTATGGAGTAGTCTACTTAGGCAAAGGAATTGCCCGGTTTCTGTCGCCGCCCGGAAAATCGTCCAGCTCCGGCCGTCGGCAATCCCTCCGCCCTCCGTCACCCTCCCCTAGCTCCGCCACCCTCCTTCTCCGCCACCCTCCCCAGGCAATCCTGACATTTCCTGACAGAAGATCGGATCGGAGCTGGAATTGCTGCCGCGGCGAGTTAATGCCATTTTCAATTCGAAATAAGGAATTGCGAAACCGCAGGCTGCTCACTCACCTTCCTCCTCGACTCGGTGCCTCTCGCTCTGCAATTCCTCCGCTCTGCAGCTCGCCACCCAGGTACAATTCGGTGATACCTCCGACTCTGTTAACTTGACTGATTGAGACATGCACCATTTCTATCTTGTGGCATGCACCATTTCTGTGAAAGTCGAGATCAAACAACCGAACATGAGCTGCTCTGAGCTCTAGGATGTTTAGACATGTGATTTATTCATCACTCTTGTCCATCCTACGGTCAAAATGCCTATCCCAGCTGCCTTCCCTTTCAGCAAATTCCGATCTATTTGCATTCAGCAGTCAACAATAACGGAAAACTTTTCAAATTTCAACGAAAACATTCCTCTAAAAATCACCATAAACGAAAAATTGTCAACATACAACTGTAAACCTGGATAGCAGTAAAGCAGAGCATATAATGCTATGTAGAAATTTCCTGACCATTCTGAAATCTTGTTAAAAAATAGAAACTAAGTGACCGATAAAAGTAACTTATCTAGGAAATCTCAAAGGAGCCAGAGTTGTCCTGCATCGGATCAACGGAATCTCGTGAAATTGGTTCCATTTTCACTTACAAAGAAATTGGTTCCATTTTCACTTACAGTCACTGGCTGTATCTACAGCTACAGGGTGATGGATAGCTGGCACTCAAAATCATTCTCTGTATTCGGAAAATTTTGTTTGGAGTAAGGTAAAAAATAGGGTATAGTTTTAGAGTGATTCAAGCTTTTATCATGGACTCTGAAGTGGAGTTGCCCTCAGGGTTTAAGGTAATTTTGAATTTATCCAGAATTTTGATACAGGTACAAGAGAAAAAGAGTGAAAAGAGGGGTTGTGTTTTATATATAATTGAGTTGGGGTTAGGGTTAGTTTTAATGTTAATGGGAAAAAAATCTATTTATAGATCAGAATTGTTGCCGGGTTTAGTGGAAACTATATGCCTTGTGAGATAATAATGAGGATTGTGCAAGACTGCGTAGATATTATACATCTCAGGACAATTGACTCCATACTTTACCCTTCTCCATAAAATTTGAATCTGAAATCTAATAAAATACTAAACTCATATAAATCAACTAATTTACACATTATTACAGTAATACATGAATGAAGGAAAAAAACAACAAGGAGAATCTTATAATTGATTCTTTGACTATAAAGCTTGTGACAGAACAGTGAAGTCTCACTTTCAATCATTTTCCTCTAAAATTCAATGGTTCCATGATAATAATAATAACTTGACACAAGAAGTTTACCAGATTTCATTTTCCAGTGAATGCCCTTCTCAAGCTCTATATATACCGTGCAAGATTCTATTCATTGGTTTTGGAGCACTTGGGTAGCCATTGGTTCACATTAGGTGTGATTATTTCTTTGGATCAGGTGAATTATGCATTATCATATTACTGTATCAGGACTTGACAAGGCAGTATAGTGGCCTGATTTTTGTGCAGTATCGATTGGAAAAGGGAACCCAAGAATTAATATAATATAGGCAAGGTCTTTGTATAGCTGGTTGAGAGTTTACCTTGACTGGCATTGACAGAATGTTATGTACACAGAGGAACGGATGCTTAACTTAGAAGTTTTGCCTGTTCAAAAAAAGTGAGCAGAGAGATCTGTGGACATGTAAATAAAAATTCTTTCTTGGGTCTGGGTACATGTTGTCTTCTTGCATTTAGGATGTAGCTTGTGATTATCGTTATGAAGCAGCACAACATGGACTTTAAGAGAGTACTGATATTTAAAGACTTCTGAGCCTGTGCATACTATGTTTATATATGGCCCTAATTGTTCACAGAGAAGAAAAAGTTCTGGAAATGAAGGCAATTATATTTGAATCTCCCTGACAGATAACAGTACTGTAGTACTATGATTGTGAAGGTAAGGGAAACTGGTGATCCAAAGAGTTAAAGGGGGCATCTGCCATTGATAACGTTGGGATTTTATTGGAGAATTTTTGTTAGCCTAGAAACCCAAGAAGGGCCTTATATATCTTGAGGACTATTCAATAAGATACCTCCGTATAAGCAGGTATATGACCAAAGATGGAGCTCATTCTACGATCAGGATCGAAGAAGAGAAGATCTAAATTAAGACAGTTGCTTGTTCTCTGCCTTGCAGTGTTGCTATCTTCTGCTTCCCTTGTTCTATTCTTTGCAGATGGAGCTTCCTCGTACAATATAGGTGAGTTGCATCATACGATTGTGCAGTGTGAAAATATTTTATACCAATTAGGTTAATAGAATTCAACTGTTACACTGGACTAACACACCTTTCCAAAACTGACCTTATGACAAAACTGACCTTATCCTTCTTTGCACGTCCATGCCTCAATGCCTGGCCTGTAGCTTTGTTTACAAGGGAAAATGGAGGAAATCCTTCATCGTCCTTGGCCTTCACACTCCATGAAGTATCCATGATCCATTGCTACGGATCAAAAACATATAATTAACCAATCATTTCACATATGCACAGAAAATACTAATCTTTGTCACAAACCTTGTTTGTGTTTGGGTTGTTTACAAAAATAGAGAGCAAAATTTAATCTCTACCATCAACCAGATTTGGGTCTGGTTCACACATACATACATATAAAAATCTAATCTCTCTCACCAAACTGATTTGGGTCTTGTTCAAAGAGAGAAAAAGTGATGTCGCCAACCTAGCTTGGGTCTGATTCATTTGCTGGAGCCATGACAACACTGCCATTTCTACTAGCCAAGAAGAAATCAGGATTGGCTTCACAGTATATCTTCACAATCTCTCCTTGAATAGGTTGTGGATACTGACTCCCACGAGGAGCATGATATGGTTGCTGGGGCTCAGGGTGGTGGTGTCCAAATGGGTTATGCATTCTCTTAGACCTGCACACACAAAATTCATAGCCACCTCAAATCTCAGACAATTGAGACTTATAGGAATCTGAATTCAACATTTTTTTGCTCACATTAGTGTAAATCTCCTTGACCACAATTTGGAATGTAGACAATACATTTGTATTATCCAGAGCCAAGGTCTCTATGAAGAACAACCCCTCTGAATCGGCAAGCTTCTTCCCATCTTCCACAGGAACTTCCCTTATATGAGCTAAATCAGACTTATTCCCCACAAGCATTTTCACGACATTGCATGCACTGCAACATCAAAATTTACATGAGTTTGAAAATAGCTTGCAACATCACATAGATGACAACCAAAAGCCAAAGCCAATTTCAAAGATGCTTTATAAGGCATTACAATAGTAATTGCTTGCAATGCAAAAGCCAAAGCTAGAGCCAATTTCAAAGATGCTCTACAAGGCATTACACAGAAACTGCTTGCAATGTTAGTATCAGAACTAAGGAAGATGCCATCACATGAAACCCAAGGATGATCCACAAGAGGCAGTTATACAGGAATTGACAGTTATACAGGAATTAAACAAGGCAATACTTGTACTGTAAAATTTAATTATCCTAAGTCTCTCGGTTCCTTCATATTGTTATAACAATTTTATATGTAAATACTATATTATTTTGTAAACATTTCCTTTGCCTAAGGCCAGAGTGGAGATTAGTCCATTATGAGCTTTTAAATAAAGACACTGAGAAGTTTGTTGGGTTTAAACTTCAAATTTGAAGAAATACATATCTTTTCAGGACAGCGGGAGAAAAAAATCATGAAACAAACTAGGTGATGCAAACACTACACATTCATTGACAACTAGGATCATGGTATTCCCTTTAAACATCACTGTATTTATTTAGATTAACATCTTTTGCAATACCTGGAACACCACAACTTCAATGTAAGCATGAAAAGTTGCGTGTTTACAGTCAAGATACAGTTGGATTTGATATCATCTGTCAGTGAGAAGTGGCACTTAGACACCAAATTTGCAACACAAGGGTATTTCCTAACAAATCCCCTGTGCAATTGGGGCAAAGAATAGCTCCCTGCTGCATTGGCAAGTCTCTAAAACCTACTTCGTGCACACGTGTTTCTGTCCTTCAACCCACGTTCGATTATCATTATATTCAAGATATGCAAAGGGATAAACAGCAGCAATACACCTGCACCCATAGCATGGGAATTCTGTGCTGATATCACATGATATTATAACTGCGATGAAAAGCAGAGGAGTTGAAGGCTGTAACAAAAGTGACCTCGAAAATCATCGAGGTCACAGCTACTGCCCCAGAGTACTAATGTTGTTGACATTGAGGTCTGCTTTACAGATGCAACTGATAAAACTAGGCAAGAATTGACATCTTGATCCATGGAGAACAAAATCACTTCTAATCATAAATAGTCAATACCTGGATTGGAGGACTGGCTTGAAGGCAGATCATGCACGACATATTGTGGATCCATGGGGCCTTTCCCTCCTCCAGCTTTCATACCTACTTCTTTGTAAAAATCTCCATTATGTTTAATCCCATCATTAAACATCATCATAAACTCAGAAGAATTAGCATTCGCCATTTTAGTACTGGAAAAAATGGAACTTGGTACTTTTGCACTTGCCAATGAAGTGCAACGCACAGTTCCTCTAAAGTTATCTGTAATTTTCACCCTTCTATACCCAATCTGTTTATTTCTCAAATTTTGAAAATTGGCATTAGACACTTTCCAGGATTCACCAATAGTTGAATGAGGAATTGCTATCTCCGAGGGAACCAAACCAACTGTCTGCATCCTTTAACGCAGATCTGCTAGGGATTAACCCTCCAGCCTATTTACTAGTAGTCTCTTGTTATCAATTGTGCAGCTCTGAACCTCCTATATCTCGATCCGGGTCTCCAGATCCCGCGGTTTTGCAGCTAGAACATACCAGTTTTGATCAATCTATGACCCAGGGTTTGGGTAATGGGGTTTGCCTCGTTTTAGATTTTAAATAACATGGAATGTAGTTATTGAGTGCCAAATATAAATCAAAATTGAAAGGGTGAATTGAGAATTAATTTGAAATGGAGAATATAAAGAGAGGCTCCCAAGGTGAAAAGGAAAATGATGTGTCCCAGACTCTAGTTCCCTACATTCTCATGCAATGGGGATGAAAGGTATTGATAACTATTTGGGAAAGGTGGGCAAGAATAGCATTCTTACAACAATGTGGGTGGCATGCTCTGATCACAATATATTACTCTCTGTTTCTCTCACACACAAAATCAGTCTCTCCCTGTTAGAAACTCATCAATAGAGATGGAACTTATTTTATCTGGCTGATGAGTTTTTTCTTTTTTAAGAAGTAGGAGTTAGTACCTGAGACATTAGAAGATTCAGAACCAGAATCCTCATTGGAGGGTAAATGATTTTGGTGAGAATGCTTTAGCAGTATTAAAGCTTCCACATCCAATGAAATTTATGTTGGACCCTAAAACTACAGAGAGGAATCATGTGAAGAAAAAATCAGAGAGTTTCTGCACCAAATCCTTAATGATTGAAACTGTGCATTCTACATGCAGGGGACCTTAAACATCCTTATTGATCAAGTCTTCGTCTAAATTAGTTTTTCAACTTTGATTCTAAGAGAAGAGGTCCTATAGACCAAGGGGGTCTCAACAGACCTCAAAGAACCAACCAATCAACCAATCAACCAAATAAACCAATAAACAAACATATTATCAAATGCATATCAAATCCTTGGACAAATACCTCTGCAATCTAGAAATCAATAGTAATAAGAGAGATAAGACAGAAGGAAGCATAAACTATTCCAACAACACTTCTCTAAAAAGAGAAATTGAAGGCTTCCAAGATGCTTACATAGGTGTAGGTTGAGACCGTGGTGTGAAAACATCCCAGTTGAAGAAGCCTTATACTCTGCACTAGGCCTCTCAGACCCCACATTGTCAAGTAGAGGGTTGCAGGAGCTCACTTGTGCAAATCAGCATATCAAAACATCCATGAAACTTGCTCAAAACACTTGAAAACAAGGTCTGAAAATCAGATCATAATAACAGAATTTAGGACAGTAATGACGCAAGTCCTTTTTATCACAATATGAAGATAGTGTACAATACGGTAGCATTGCAAAAGATGGTGCACCAAGTCTTCCTGCTTTATCTCAAGCAAGAACTTCTCCAAAGCTTCCCAAGCACTGCCTAGAGCAATCACACTCTCTGCAAACTCTAACGAGCAACAATGCTTACCAAGGCATCCCACCAAGCTATACTGACCTTTCCATAACCTCAACAACGAGCTAGCATCACATGAACTGTCCAACCCTTAGCTTAGATCCACACTTGCATCTCACAAGCTTTACTCTTCACTTGCGGCACACAAGCCCAGGATCTCCAGTGCATGCCTCTCACAAGCACTTCCCTGTTACATGAGTAAATAATTGTTCTTCCGAGATCCTCCAATAGCCAGCATCACACCATCACATCTCTAAGATGCAATACAAGTGATAACAAAGACAATCTCCTCCCTTTATATATACTGAGGTGAGAGAGGCTAACAATAAAACATGGACTAAGTCCACAAGCAACACTATTGCTAAGTCAACAACAATGCCTCCAGTGGAGAGCTGCTTTAAGCATGAATGCCACAGGGCACAATAGGGTTTCTACCATAGATGAAGATCTTCATCTAATCTTGATACAGTTAATGAAACAATTATTTTGAAATCATCTTGATTATTTTGTGGAACAGTACAGGTGTGTGCCAAGATTGGTCAATTTTCCCTAATTATTTCCCAATTATTGCTGATTTAATCTTTTCAGGACTTTTTGTCCATTAATTTGTCCATTATCTCAGAGTTGATGGATTACCCGCACTAACGTTCAAAGAAATTCGAAAGATCAAGTTTTGTTCTGGCTTTGGGTAGCTGATGAAATAATGATGATCTAGACACTAAATTCACCAGTGAATGAGACTTCTTTGTGTGTGAACTAAAGATTAGTATAATAATTTGAATCATATAATCATATAACAATTTGATTAAATACTGTTAAATAATGGTATTTAATAACTATAATTAGGTACAGTATTTGAATCATATAATCATATAACAATTAGGTCCAACCATTCTTCTCCAGTTCACCCATCCAGTTGAAGAAGCCTTATACTCTGCACTAGGCCTCTCAGACCCCACATTGTCAAGTAGAGGGTTGCAGGAGCTCACTTGTGCAAACAAACAAACCAACACCGCAAACACAAGTGAAGTTCACTCCAAAATTGCACTGAAATGACTTGTGATTACATAATTATATACATGAAACAATCTCCTTGGATGAAGTTTTGACTAAGCTAACCTGTGATATAAAGGACTTATTTTCATGTTCTCTCTATAGCTAGAGAGGCAGGGGATGTGTCTTTATTTCCTCATGATAATGCAATTTTTACAAAGGAAAGAAGTGAAGAAGAGGAAATTCATATTGTGGTATGTGGAGAAGATGAAGCATGTAGCATTACTCATGCTATCCCTAAAGAACAGCTATATGGAGGATATTCTAGGGAGAATTCTGAAGTAATTCAAGAAGATTTTTCAGATTTGGAAGGACAGATTTTCGTTTCAAATTCAAGCAATTTTCTTTCTTGCTTCCAGGAGTTGGTAACTTTTCTTCCCCCCCTTGAATTTGCCTGAGAAGGTCTTGGTTTCTTGGAATTCAATTATTGCAGGATATGCAAACACTGGGGATGGGGAGAAGGCACTTGGTTATTTTGTCTGAACATTGAGGGTAGGGATGAGGCTAGACCGGATCACTTTCACTAGTGCTCTTGGTGTTTGTGTTGGTATTGAAGATTTCATTGCCTTTTCTTTGTTCTAACACATCTCTTTTGCCACGGGTAGTGGAATGTGAGTGTAATGATTGCCTACTATAAATTTCACATATATTATGGCAGCACCAAGAATCTTTGAGGACAGACTACTAGTAGAATTGTGATGTAAACGTACATTGTAGAAAGCCCTTTCATTCAAGTCTAGTCCTGCTTAGCAAATGGTCACCCTAAAAAAACATGGCCAACATTCATTGGATTGCATCTGTTCATGTTGTCAAAGGAATCTTTCCTTTAAGGAACGCCTTGTTCAAAGTGAATGAGGCAAGAAGCAACATCTTAAAGGAAATGCTTGCATCCAAATTTTTTTGCATCCTTTTGTGCTATTTATTTTTGTCATTATTGAGTGATTGATATTTTAGACCTCAAAAAAAGCATAAAAGAGGTTTTATATTTATATATATGTTGGATAACTTGCTAAGATTGAAATTTTGGTTTTGATGTCCTTGCATATTGTTTGACCAGATCAGTTCAAAATGGGCAAGCGAAGCAAATGGCAATATATCATGGATCTTGAGGTGCAAGACCTCAAAGGCAAAATGACGTTCTCTAGTAAAGACTTGGTTTGGACAGAAATAAATAGAAAAAACAATAGTATTGATCGAGTTGCTGTAATCCCATTACGATGAGTTGCTGACTTTATCAAAGGAGAGGAAGAAAATCCTATTGCTCCATGTAAATTCATAAGAAAAACAAAAAAAAAAAACCAAAAGAAAGAGCTACTGCTGCATTGCAATATGATATGTGAGTATTTAAAATATATATTGTTTAGATCTTTTGAAACCACGGTTATCTTTCTTTGTATGTACTAACAATTTAAATTTTTGGTTTAGTTATCATTGTTCATTTGGCTCAAAGGACAAAAGAGGAAATCTTTCAGCTAAACAAAGGACCTCATTTGTGTAGAAGAGGGGTTGCCAATGCCACTTTATTGTGAAAGTTATGCATGAAATACCTGATAGAGCAATATTAACTTTCAATATGTATGAACATGAAGATGGGGAAGGTTGGGCTTGTCATGGTCAATGTGACACTTCAGGTGAGCCCAGAGCTTTGCATAGGCCAAAGCTTTCGAGGGACATTGTTGCATATGTAGAGAGTTGTTTCTTTTTGGGAGTGCCTATTGATGTAGTGTATAGAACCCACATTAAGAGACATGTTGACATCGATGTGGCAGCTTGAGATAGAGATTTCTTCTTATGCAGGAAAGATATTGTAAACATCTATAATAGGTTGGCGAAGGGAAATTATCAACTTCACAAAAAGGGTGAAATGAGTGTAAACCTTTGGTATCAAAAGTATTGGGAATATTTTTTCTTTTACCAAAAGCCCAATGGTGTGGAGGTCCCTTTTATAATAGGGATTCAAACAAAGTGGATGTTGGAGACAATGGTCAAGCTATTGCACAATAGCTTAATAGCCATGGATTCAACATTTAACACAAATAAATATGGGGTAAGTCAGATGCCAATGATTTATTGAATATATTTATTTAAGTTGTATACATTCAGAATGATTAATAACTTGTATTTGAATTTATGTAATGTTGACAATGACAGTACCAGTTGTATACACTCGTGGCATTTGATGAACAACAAAGTGGGATGCCTGTTGCATGGGTCATGGCATCACGAAACACATCAGATGATATTGCAATATGGCTAGAGCAGCTCATGCGCAAGTGTTTCCAAACCCGTCCTGATTGGAAAGTCAATGCTTTCATGGTTGATGATGCACTGGCTGAAATCAGTTCTTTGAGGTAACTTTAACATTGTCATGATATAACCAAACTTGCATTTTTTCTAAAAATACCACACTAAAATGCATTGAATATGGCAAGAGGATCACAGGTTGTGATGTGATCTTATGCGTTTGGCATGTACGGAGGGCTTAGTTGAAAAATTTCAATCGGTTGGTCACTAGTTCCATAAAGGCCAAGGAGATGTTCAGTGAGTTAGGTTTCATCATGAAACACACTCTCAATTATGAAGTGGAAGATGCAATCAATCAATTTTTTATCAAGTTTGCAGATGAAGAGAATTTCTTAGACTATTTCAACAAGAATTGGGTCACTGGAGATAAGATTCGTAAATAAACATCTTTTTTCGTATTATATCCATTTTTTTCTTTTATAAAGGTGATATAGTGAGACTGACATCGTTCTATTTGCAATTAGGTATGTGGGTGAAAGGTTGTCGGGAGTTTCCTCATGCAAATCAAGAGACCAATAATGCTGTTGAGTCATACCATTGTTACCTAAAAACAACATTTCTATCTGATAGAAGGAAAAAATGTGCCCGGAGGATGGATTGGTTATTGCATATGCTACTAACAACAGTTGAACCTTGTTATTGGTTCAAGGAAATCTTAAAATAAGAAGGATTTCTAAACAACTACAAGAGAGAAAAGCAGCTAGAATCATCAGTGGAACAAGCAAGAAAAATTATGGATACTGATTGTTGTCCTCATGAGAGCATAACCCGTGCTTATTGGGTGAGAAGTCAGATAGATCGAGGTAAAAAATACCTTGTCACCTCATATATAAGGATTTTATAACATGTGAATGTCCATGGTCTATCTGTGGAAACATTTGCAAGCATGCCATAAAGGTCAATTGGTTGTATTTCCACTCGGATAAATCAAATCCATTGCTTCATCAGCATGCAAAGGATAACATATGCAATGACCCACCTGAGATCAATATAGAGCCTCAAAACCATGATGTAGATGTCGATGCTACTCTTATGGCCACAAATGTTGTTGATGGAGATGCCAAGGCACTTGATTTGGCAAGGGAGGAGTTGTTTAGCTATACACATCTCATTTTAGATAACCCTCCTACTACTTTGGCGAAGACAATCCAGTTGACTGGTATGCTTAAAAAAATGTTGGATGAAGCCAATAATTTGCACGTTATTGATTTTGACTTCACACTTGGATTGGGTTCTCTTGATCCATCTTTGAAGAGGAAGAAGAGTTTCCTTAGCCCCACAAAGAAAAGAAGAAGCAGCAGAAAAAACAATGGTTTGGAAATTGATTTAAATGTTGATCCATCAGAATATGAACCATTTGAGTTTCAATACCTCAATAAGCGAGGACGTCATCAATCAAATAATGCCGTGTCTATGGTTCCAGGTTAGTTTCATGTGTTTAATAGAGTCATGGTTTTAGATTTAAGTATTTAATCATCACTATTCTTTAACATGTGGTATGTTTATTTTTACAGCAATGCAACAATCCCCAACCATGGCGATAACCCAAGACCAAAGGGAGATGCAAGACCATCCAACCTTACCTGCCATGCCAGGTACATTTGACACTCTTTCATTGTGTGTGCACATATACCTTGATGCTCTAGAAAATTTCTTTGCTATAACGTTTGACATTTTTCTAGGTAACTATAGAATAAGTGGAGAAGTATCATCTTCTACCATGACTGATCATCTATGGAAGGACTTCAACTCTAGTGGGAATCAATGAGGTATGCACAAAGAATAGATAAGCTAGGTTATCATGGCGTCGTCAGGTGGCCCTTTGTCATATGATACGCATATTTATGTTTTCCCATTGTTATGTTGTTATAAAAATACCTTTTTCATATTCTATTCATGGTTACTGAAAAATTTGCTCATTGTTAAATAGAATCTCTTTACTTATTTAGGTTCATGCAACATGTTTGATTTTTATACTTAAACATGTAGTTACTATGTTCTCATACCTATGTTCATGGTTCGATATTTATTAGATTTATAGATCTTTATATTTTACATCGTTATAAAGTTATGGTTAGATGGTCAAAGGCCAACGAGGTTTGAACCTTATCATTGCGTTTTTTGTTGTTAGATTTTTGATTCCTTGCCTCTAGTCAAAGATCTCGTTGGATTTTCATGACTTCATCAAGCTGATTTTGCCTTCATGGAATAGTATATGATAGCGTAGTAGATTGTTATGTTATTTTAAACATGACCTCTTCATGATTTGTTGATGTTCACTGAACGATGTTCTGTCCTTTTATGCTTGTGATAAAGTGTTAACTGTCTTGTAGACTACTCCTTATTTGTGATCCTGAATTTTGCGGGCATAGGAACTCCTTCGAGAAAGGGCAAAGACAAATGGAAACATGCATTCTGCAAGAGAGCTAAGAGATGACTAAATAGCAAAAGCCTTGAAGGTGCTTGAATGCTCTTTGAAGAGACAAATGGCAGGGACACAGATTTTTGTTGATTGAAGTGGATAGATTTGAGCCAAGGAAACTTTTAAGGCTATTGACTTATGCACTGTATTGGATTCGCTACTCCTTTGTTTGAGCTATTATGTTCTCTAGCCTCTAGTGTGCCTCTTTTACTGTCGCAGTGGTTAATTCTATTCACTCAAAAAGTTATGATTTGTAAAAATTTGAACTCAGATCAAGAAGAAACTATATATATATATATATATATATATATATATATGGCCATAGTAAAGTTTTCCTATTTATGAATTTTTTGTGTAAATTCCCATAAAAAAAAATTTTCTAATTGTTCCTAATGGAATAGTAAAAAATGTGATCTTAAAGTGCCACAATGTGACTGTGTATCAAGTAAAATACATGAAATAGATATCGTTAGTAACCCAAATGATAAGCATGTTCCATGTTTTCAGTAAAATTAAAATGATATTGAAGGGTAGCTTGAAAGAGACCTTAGATGAAGGAAATCAAAGCAACAACATTTTGTGGCAAAGGATTACTCTATTAGAGTACACATAGCTGGTAATATTGATTATAGAGTTTGAGTTGGTTAGAGAATTGCATCAGCCTCTGAAACAGCAATGGCCAAAACCTGCACACAAGTAAAATATATATAAATCCACTCTTCACTTCACTACTTTGTGAATTGTGACAAAGCAGAATCTTACATCATCTAGAGCTGAAAACTGTTTAGATACTGTTAAGTTGATCTTCTCAAAACTTGATAGGGACTTTTCATCAAGTGCATGGGCAAGATTATGCATATCTTTGATGCCAAAACTGTATGTTGTCTTCAATTTCCTCACTCTCTCTGTTAGTCCTTTTGTATCCTTCGGCAGTATGTTATAAAATGACATTGTAAATGAGGACTGCTTATATTAACAAGGAAATGGAGCCAAAACCAAAAGTCAAATTCTTGTTTATAGTCTTGTGTTAACTGCTTTTTAGTAGAAACAAAAAGCTGCAATTGTTCTTCCATACTTCTTAGCTGTTGTTGCTGTTGTGAGACTGAATCCGAAACCAATCTATGTAGCATATGTATTTTCAAAGCCTGGAGTATCCTCAAAAGGAAATGGCCATAATAATAAAAAATAACAAACTCCCATGGGATGGCCATGCATTTATGAAACATATAGAGGGAATTATTAATTTTCAGTTATCAATTTTCACCATGCATTTATAAAGCATATGGATTTTAACCACGCATTTATGAAGCATATAGGTGGATTTATTATTTTTGAAGCTATGAGTTTGGCATTATGGATAGATTCATTACCTTACATCAAACAAATTTGAGAGGTTTTATTCTTTTAAATTTATGAAAAGTTGACATTACCTTATCTTAAAGATTTCACCCTGGATGCGGTCACTTTTTTCCTTTCATGGTATTACCATTATGTAAGGGTAACACGGGAAATCTCTCAACCAAAAAGAAACAGTGTCGGAATTTTTTTTGGGTAAGAATTTGGCGATTATTTTTTTCAGAAAAACTGATCATATAGGTGTTTGAATGGTTTTTTTTTTATGGTGGAAATGGATTCAAAACCATCAAAAACCACCTGGATACCCAAAATCCTAAAGTTTGACAGCTATAACCCAGCTTTCCCAAAATTTCTACCGGATTTTGAAAAAAATCATGACTACTATAAAAGAAACATGTTGATTATGGAAAACTAGTGAAAAGACTTTTTACAAACAAATATATTTATAAAGAAAAGGCAAGTGCACACACAACCACAAACCTGAAACAAGAAGGTATGTAGTAGATGGCCAAGAACCAAGCACATCAACAACCATTCAAAACACTCATATTTAGTAGTCATATAAACATCTCTTAAAACTTTCATCTTATAAGTCTCCAAAATCTAAAGATTTCTTCTAAACCACATTTGGGAATGTTCTTGAAAAAAAGAAAATTGTTGGTCAAGAAACTTTACATACCAGAGTGAACCATGAAAGGAATAACACTCACCTCAACTATTCCAATTGTTACATTTATTTTTTAAAGGTTAGTAGAACATTACATATTACATATGTTCACATTGTTCAGCCAAAAAAGATTTAGAAACAAAATCGTCCTTCACAACCATTGACTGAACAAAAAAGATTTAGAAACATTGGTGGGAAATTTCCCATTCCAAAATATTGTATGAGATAATTTAATTAGGCCAAAATTACATAAATGCAAAAACTTTTATATTAATAAATTTCCATACTATGCATGAAATCTTTTAACTCTTATGAATTGTAACCTTTTAGTTGGGTTAACATACATGTTCAAGGAAATATTTTAGCAAGATTGTGCAATCACATTCCTCAATCTATTCACTAAAAAAAGTGGAGGGTAAAACCTAAACATAGATTTACTGATAAGGAGTAAAACCTAAACAACAAAAGTCATGACCTTGCTGATAATGGTATGATGGCTGTGTGTGAGAATACCTAATCCAGATTCCAGACATAAAATATGTACTGTTTAGCAAAAGTGGGCACATATCAATTAAGCTAGTCCAACTCAAATATATATGTTTGATAAGATAGAAATTTTATATCAATTACACAAATGATCAAATCAGGTCAATGGGACCCAAAGGTACATCAAGCTACAATGACCATGTGGGAGCGATTAGGCATCTCCTAGAAGGGTAAATTACAGAGGTGAGTTGGACACCCTGAATTTCTATGTCGTCCATCTCCTTTATGACTGATTAAATACTGTACAAAACAAAATCCTGTCGAATAACAGAGATATTTACATTTATTTTGATTCTTGTCTGCCAAAGAATATTTGTACAAGTAAAAGCCAGGCCCCTGCATGAATTGGTGGAAAACTGGCAGCTGCTTCACTAGTGTGCTGAAGTGACTGAATTTCCAGTCTCGGGCAAGAGAATTGTTTGAGCAGTTCTTGAAGAGTCCCAACTGTGAAGGATTCTAAGAAGAGAATGAGCTTTATTTTTTGCTTTAGGAGTACCAGATGTGAGAAGATTATATAGAGAAGGCATTAATGATGGCAATCTCAACAAACTATTTACAATTTTGTCACTTCCACTGCGACACAATGATAACAAAATAGAAATAAATTGTCCTTGGATTTAGCTAAAGATGAACCCAATCTTAAACGGTTTACTATTAGAGGGATTGCAGAGGTTTCGCTAACTGCAAGTAATCCTCTTAGCTCTCTTACAAGAATAGCCAGAACACCAACTGCATATTTTCTAGTTTTTATCTAAGAATCCCTTTGTAGAGGAAAAACTAGTGCAAGATTTGGAGGAAGTGGAGTGGTCACATGGGAGATTTAGCATAGTAGACCATCATGATGGATGTGATTTCTTGGAGAAATATTGACGTTTCCTTACTTATGACACACTGATCATGAGCAAGATTTGCTTTGATTTAAAAAAACTAGGTTCTTACTATCATGATAAATCCACAAGCACAAGATCTGAAATACAAAGAAGTCAAGCCAAAATAGAGTTATGATCTGGGAAAACTATTGGGATGAAATCCAAGGTGGAGATGAGAAGAGTGACTGGGTGATTGAGAAATAAGTGTTATTAAGAATAAATTGCTTATAAACATAGTAAAGAAACCTTTCATCACTGATCAACAACCAACGAACAAATCACATAACATATCAATATCTCTCCAAAAACAAAGATCTGAGAAGGTGTTTTGAAGGATCAGACAACATCATAATGTATTGATGATAATCACAAAACCATGAACCAGTTACTTTTCTCAAAATACATTTGTCCATGTACATGGAATATATTACATTTGTCCATAAATTTGTCTCCCATACAAAAAACCGTAATCATTGCATGTTGGGGAAAAATAAAAAATTAATAGGTTCTTCTTTAGTGAAAGAACCATGCTATGATAGACCCCAAAAAAATGATAACAACAACCCATTCGCACAATGGGGATTTATATTGATGGTGATCAATGATTTCTGT
Organism: Pinus tabuliformis; assembly: GCA_031772625.1. Taxonomy (NCBI): domain Eukaryota; kingdom Viridiplantae; phylum Streptophyta; class Pinopsida; order Pinales; family Pinaceae; genus Pinus; species Pinus tabuliformis. The sequence continues at coordinate 226,774,455 of CM062820.1, read as the reverse complement.
TGCAGTGGATGGTGATCCTATGTCATATTTGGCATCTACATATGTGCTTAAAAATGCTCTGGACATTATATCAGTGAACATCTTTTCAATATCTGCAGAGTGATTGATGGTAAAATGTTGAAATTGACAACTCCAATTTATTGCTTCCTTATGAAGAGGTTTTAAATTGTCCTTCCGAACCCGATAGATGCCTTTCATCTGATTACATATCAACTCCGAGTTGGTGAAGACTTCAATATCATTGACATCATGTTGTTTTGCCTCTTTTAACCCTTCAACAAGGGCAATGTAATATGCCTCATTGTTTGTCGTCATTCCAAGCACTTCTCTCTTTCCATGAAATAAATGATTTGTTGCCATATTGTAAAGGACGAATTTAATAACTACTCGACCTGGATTTGGAAAGCAGGACACTTCAATGCATAAACGCCACTTTTGCACCATTTTTTACACTTCAAAAACCTGAAAAATAAGATAACAATAAATTCATGTTAAACAAGTAGACAATTATCTATTTCCTAATACTCAACATGTTTTTCAATCATATATAATTAAAAAAAGCAGATAATTTGTGTTCATTTACACTGCAACACTTTCAATACTGGCAACTATTCTGCAAAAAACACATTTAGCAATCACCACTTTATATAGATGAAATGCTCATTATAGGACCCAAATACATCTATGAGTTTTAAAATAAATGATACTGAATTAGGCTTCTCTGGTTTTTGAATGCCATATGCAAACTCTAAAAATATTTATCCTTACCGACTGTCCATACACCAAAAACCACATAACCCTAGACTAACAAAGCATTGTCTAAGCAAAACATGATTCATGTATATGCCTTATGTGTGACAGAAATGCCATTTGTCATATAACATCACAAGAAATTTATTCAGCCACTCTACATGAATGGTTCCTTCACACTACACTTGTTAAAGGTTGAACTTCATCAACAACATTTGGAACAACTTTTCTATTACAATTGGGGGATAGGGTAGACTCTGAAGCTATCTTTGGGTTGAAGTAATAGCACTCCACCACTCTCCTACCAATATTATGGGTAGTTTTGTGTTGTGCCTTGTGGATCATTGATGTTTGGGTGTCATGCCTTGTGGATCATCTTTGGGTTTGATGTGATAGCATCTTCCTTAGCTTTGATACTAACATTGCAAGTAGTTTCTGTGTAATGCCTTGTAGAGCATCTTTGAAATTGGCTTTGGCTTTGGCTTTTTCATTGCAATCAATTACTGTTGTAATGCCTTACAGAGCATCTTTGAAATTGGCTTTGGCTTTTGGTTGTCATCTATGTGATGTTGCAAGCTATTTTCAAACTCATGTAAATTTTGATGTTGCAGTGCATGCTAATGGCAATGTCGTGAAAATGCTTGTGGGGAATAAGTCTGATTTAGCTCATATAAGAGAAGTTCTTGTGGAAGATGGGAAGAAGCTTGTCGAATCAGAGGGTTGTTCTTCATTGAGGCCTCGGCTCTGGATAATACAAATGTATTTTCTATATTCCAAATTGTGGTCAAGGAGATTTACACTAATGTGAGCAAGAAAATGCTGAATTCAGATTCCTATAAGTCTCAATTGTCCGAGATTTGAGGTGGCTATGAATGTTGTGTGTGCAAGTATAAGAGAATGCATAACCCATTTGGACACCACCACCCTGAGCCCCAGCAGCCATATCAGGCTCCTCATAGGAGTCAGTATCCACAACCTATTCCAGGAGAGATTGTGAAGATATACTGTGAAGCCAATCCTGATTTCTTCTTGGCTGGTAGAAATGGTAGTGTTGTCATGGCTCCGGCAAATGAATCAGACCCAAGCCAGGTTGGTGAGATCACTTTTTCTCTCTTTGAACAAGACCCAAATCAGTTTGGTGAGAGAGATTAGATTTTTAGATGTATGTATGTGTGAACCAGACCCAAATCTGGTTGATGGTAGAGATTAAATTTTTCTCTCTGTTTTTGTAAACAACCCAAATACAAACAAGGTTTGTGACAGAGATTAGTATTTGCTGTGCGTATGTGAAATGATTGGTCAATTATATGTTTTTGATCCACAACAATGGATCATGGATACTTCATGGAGTGTGAAGGCCAAGGACGATGAAGGATTTCCTGCATTTGCCCTTGTAAACAAAGCTACAGGCCAGGCATTGAGGCATGGACGTGCAGAGAAGGATAAGGCTAGTTTTGTCATAAGGGTTACTATCACGAGTTTATGCAAGTCTATTCTGACATAGATAATAGTGATTTCAATGGGATTGTTGAGAAGGGCCTAGGCATGGATTTATGATATAGAGAATAGTGCTCTCTACAAGGGGGCTTCTGCAGGGCTTAGTGATATAGAGATCAGTGCTTTCGATAGGTCTACTATGAGGGGCTTATGAAGGGATTTAAGGATCTAGCAGAATATGTTACCTTATGAAGGGATTGGGTGATCAATAGGGTTTTTATGCATATGCTTTTGATCTACAGGTCACCTTGGGTCCTTAGCACCCAGATGATTTGAATGAGGCTGTGATTTTCACCCAAAGTGCCGATGTGGGTAAGGGTTACCAGTGTATCTGACATGTCCACAACACCCATCTTAATCTAGATGCTAGCGTTGGAGATGATAAGCATCATGTAGCCCTGCATGAGGGAGCAGAGATTGTTCTATGTAAGTGGAACAAGAAGGAGAGTTAGAAATGGAAGATCAGCCCAATATGTAAGTTATATGATCCATACTAATATGCTGACAAAACTATTACTATATTATTTTATCTAATTTGGGAAACTGTCAAGGATTAAAAAGAAATGTTGGGAAGGAGTTATATTATGGTTGGTGTCTAGCAAGTAGTATGTATGGATGCACGCCTGTTATGTGGTGCTGTGTACAATTTGGGATTCTTGATAACTGAAGCCATGATAGTTCTAAAATGGCTTTTGAATTTGTGAGTGCCAATTTTTAATATTTGTTGGTAAATTGAATAGTGGGTGCTTCATAAGGAGTCCATCCACCACAGGCTAATGTTGAGCCACAAGGACATACGGTTAGGATCCATTGTGAAGCCAACCCAGAGTTTTTCATGGCTGCTCATGGTGATGTTGCAGTGCTTGCGCTGGAATCCCACATGATCCTCATCAGGTATGTTCATCAGTTTGAATTACTTTATTTGAAGCTTGCTGAAAGCATTTGTTCATCTAATAATTGATGATTGATCACTATCCTTATTCCCCTGTTTGATGGAACCTTTTGTCAGCAATGGATCAAAGTAGATTCATGGGGTCTTCGAGTCAAGGATGAAGCTGGCTTCCTAGCATTTGCCTTGGTGAACAAGGCCACCAGACATGCTCTAAAACATGGGGATAAAGAATGGGACCAGGTAAAACTTTCTATTTCCCTTTTCCTTTTAGTTTCATTGTTTAATATAGTCTCTCCTTTGGATATGTAGAGAAGTCTTATTCACTGCAATGCTATAAACCATCTTAACTCAAGGCTTTAGAATGCCAGGGTCTTGGGCATTATGGGTTGCAACAGAGCTGTTTACAACGGTGGTCCCCTAATCCATAGTTTTTGTTGAATGTTGTTGAACAGATATACTTGGCAGATTATAATCATGACAAGGCAAAGCAGTCTATTCTGTGGACCTTAAGTGCAGATGTTGGAAATGGGTATCAATGTCTGAGGCCTGTGAACAACATTAATTTGAATATGGATGCGAAAGCTGCAGATGGCCATGTTGGAGGAATACATGATGGAAATGAACTCATCCTCTTTGAGTGGAAGAAACAGAGCAACCAGAAATGGAAGCTCCAGCCCATCCATTGTAAGCAATCTAACAATAACAAGTTGTCTTTCAAGCTCTTTATTGAAAGTAGCATCATTTCTGTAAGTTTATCGATAGAAAGGACGGAGGGTTCATGCTACTTGAAAGTTTATCATTTTTGACATTTTCTGTAAGTTTTTCTGGCATCATTTTCCGCATTCTTTTGTTTGCAGGTTTGGGTGTTCAACATAAGTTTGCTTGGCCTTGCACCTCTTGCTGAATGTATAGGCTTTGTCACCGAGTAAGTGAAAAATTGCATGGTATATGTACGTAGGTTATGTGTAATCTATACCTTGTACTGCAATTGTTTATACACTTGGAATGGTCACTGCAGTGTAGTGACTTCATAAAATATTATGTTTGTTGGTTATACAATATGATGTTTTGTTGTAAATTGTTGCAGACAAATTGCATTCTACACTAGACCAACAAATGAGATTCTTATATGTATAGGGACTATGTACTCATATTTGTGGATACAAGATATGAGCTAATTGATATATATGAGAAAGTGTTTGACATTTCGAAGTAACTGATGCAAATATATTGTTAATTAATTCTCCTATAGTTGGCGGGCTACTCAATGCCACATGTGGAAATGCAACAGAGATGCTCATTGTAGTGTTTGCACTTTACCATGGCAAGACCAATGTGGTCAAGTATTCTCTACTAGGCTCTGTGCTTTCCAACTTACATTTTGTGCTTGGCACATCTCTCTTTTGTGGAGGAATTGCCAACATGAAAAAAGAACAACAGTTTGACAAGGCATGTGATATATTTTTAGTTTTTCTTTAACAACCTAGGCCGCCAAAACAAGTCCGACCTGCTCATGATATTCATTCATTGGGGCCTAACCATGGGTGTTGTATTTCTATATGATGTAGGTTATTTCTGGAATCGACTCCAGTCTTCTCATGATGGCTTCACTGTGTCTCATGCTACCCTTGGCCCTTCAACAATCTATGGCAGATAGTGAAGCAACTGTATCAACATTACAACTGTCTAGAGTCAGCAGCATCATCATGTTGATAGCTTATGCTGCATATTTGTTCTTCCAATTAAGGACACACAGACAATTGTTTGAAGAAGGCCAGGTACAAATTAATTAATAAATTGTAACTATAGCAATTGCACAAGTCTTGGTTCTTGCTTGGCACATACAAACATAAATATTATACTTCTGTTGCAGGAAACAAAAGGAGAAGAAGATGAGGAAGAACCATCCAAGGGGTTATATGTTAAACTTTCAAGGAGATAACAATCAATGATGAATGGGCATGATCTGAGTCTGTATAAATGATAAATCTGATTCTGTCGTGATTGCTGTAAAAATAGTCACCTTAGCAAGAAAGGAGATTAATGTGTTTTGTTTTTACGACGTGAATGCTTGAGATTTTTGCATGATTCATTGGTTCAGAGTGTTGTAACAATAAATTGAAACCAATGTAGTAGTAAATGAAACTGCTGGTTTGAGTACTGAGATTTTTGCCTCGGTTCGGAGTGCTATAACAATAAATTGGTTAGTAGTAAATGAAACTGCTGGTTTGATTTCTGAGATTTTTGCCTCCATGATTCATTGGTTCGGAGTGCTATGAAACCAATGTAGTAGGAAATGAAACTGCTGGTTTGAGTACTGTGGTAACCATTGGCTGTGGATTAGCTGTAGTAATCTGTAGTAGTAATTGAAACTACTGGTTTTCAGTACTGTAGTAACCAGTGGCTGTAGTTAATGAACAATAAATTGGAACCAATGGTTTGGAGTAGCTGTTGTAGTTCATCAACAATAGATTGAAACAATGGCTTTGTGCTTTCTAGTCAAAACACCATAATGGCTGGTTTTTCTAGCTTGTACTTTTTTGCTCAGAGTACCATCATGGGTGGTTTTTGGGTCATGATGTGCCTTTCATTACCCAGAAGTTATATGGAGGTTTCTTCTTCTGGTGTGGCCTCAATTTTTTTTATTTTGCACCATTGGAATCGAGATGGTAATATGGTCACCAGACCATTGATAATATCAAATATAAAAATGCCTGAAATGATTATTCATTTTATTCTACTTTATATGGGATTAATGATTATTAATTTTATTCTACTTTATGGGATTAATTTCATTTTGACATAAAAAGCCAAAAGGTTAGATGGCTAGTTTTTTTTCTAGGTTGTACTTTTTCGCTCAGAGTACCATCATGGGTGGTTTTTCGAATTTTGTGAGTCACATGAATGATGGTGCGTTTCCGGGTCATGATGTGCCTTTCATCACCCAGAACTAGAAATTATATGGAGGTTTCCTCTTCTTGTGTGCCCTCAATTTTTTTCTATTTTGCACCAGTGGAATCGAGATGGTAACATGGTAAACTAGTGAAACCATTAACTGGCAGATATTGTAATCAATCTAACAAGCAGTTTGAAACCATGACCTAATTTTGAGCAAGAATTACTAAAAATCTAGGTTGAAGCCATAAACCCATGCCGAGCAAGTACTATAAATATCCATGTGAGATGCTTTGGTGTGCTCACTCATTTCACTTAGTGCCTCTAGCATTGGATCTTCCATGTGATGCTTTCGAATTCTCACTCATATCACCTAGTGTCTCTAACAGTGGATCCTTGCAGTGAAGAATACGAAGCAGATAATGCTGTAGAATTTACTTACCCTTTTCGCCTAAGCCTCCAGCTGTGGATTCTTGCAGTGAAGAAAAGCATGAATGTACTAGTATAACTTTATCACTGGTAGTATGAACTAACTTTGTCAATGCTGTGTGGTGAATGAAGAAGATAGATGGAAGAGGACCTTTGTCGCCATTCACAACAGAATAATATTTATATGATGGCTGGCTTATCACGGGCGAGGATGGTGATTGTCTAGAGAAAGTTGTTCCAGTGGTTGTAAACATAGTATGCACAGGCTCAGAAGTCTTTAAATATCAGTACTCTCTTAAAGTCCATGTTGTACTGCTTCATAACGATAATCACAAGCTACATCCTAAATGCAAGAAAACAACATGTACCGAGACCCAAGAAAGAATTTTTATTTACATGTCCACAGATCTCTCTGCTCACTGTTTTTGAACAGGGAAAACTTCTAAGTTAAGCATCCGTTCCTCTGTGTACATAACATTCAGTCTGTCAATGCCAATCAAGGTAAACTCTCAACCAGCTATACAAAGACCTTGCCTATATTATATTAATTCTTGGGCTCCCTTTTCCAATCGGTACTGCACATAAATCAGGCCACTATACTGCCTTGTCAAGTCTTGATACAGTAATATGATAACGCATAATTCACCTGATCCAAAGAAACAATCACACCTAATGTGAACCAATGGCTACCCAAGTGCTCCAAAACAAATGAATAGAATCTTGCACGGTATATATAGAGCTTGACAAGGGCATTCACTGGAAAATGAAATCTGGTAAACTTCTTGTGTCAAGTTATTATTATTATCACGGAACCATTGAATTTTAGGGGAAAATGATTTAAAGTGAGACTTCAGTATTCTGTCACGAGCTTTATAGTCAACGAATCAATTATAAGATTCTCCTTGTTGTTTGTTTCCTTCATTCATGTATTACTGTAATAATGTGTAAATTAGTTGATTTATATGAGTTTAGTATTTTATTAGATTTCAGATTCAAATTTTATGGAGAAGGGTAAAGTATGGAGTCAATTGTCCTAAGATGTATAATCTCTACACAGTCCTGCACAATCCTCATTATTGCTGTAATAATGTGTAAATTAGTTGATTTATATGAGTCTAGTATTTTATTAGATTTCAGATTCAAATTTTATGGAGAAGGGTAAAGTATGGAGTCAATTGTCCTAAGATGTATAATCTCTACACAGTCCTGCACAATCCTCATTATTATCTCACAAGGCATATAGTTTCCACTAAACCCGGCAACAATTCTGATCTTTAAATAAATTTTTTTCCCATTAACATTAAAACTAACCCTAACCCCAACTCAATCATATATAAAACACAACCCCTCTTTTCACTCTTTTTCTTTTGTACTTGTATCAAAATTCTGGATAAATTCAAAATTACCTTAAACCCTGAGGGCAACTCCACTTCAGAGTCCATGATAAAAGCTTGAATCACTCTAAGACTATACCCTATTTTTTACCTTACTCCAAACAGAATTTTCCCAATACAGAGAATGATTTTGAGTGCCAGCTATCCATCACCCTGCAGTTGTAGATACAACCAGTGACTGTAAGTGAAAATGGAACCAATTTCTTTGTAAGTGAAAATGGAACCAATTTCATGAGATTCCGTTGATCCAATGCAGGACAACTATGGCTCCTTTGAGATTTCCTGGATAAGTTACTTTTATCGGTCACTTAGTTTCTATTTTTTAATGAGATTTCAGAATGGTTAGGAAATTTCTACATAGCATTATATGCTCTGCTTTACTGCTATCCAGGTTTACAGTTGTATGTTGACAATTTTGCGTTTATGGTGATTTTTAGAGGAATGTTTTCGTTGAAATTTGAAAAGTTTTCCGTTATTGTTGACTGCTGAATGCAAATAGATTGGAATTTGCTGAAAGGGAAGGCAGCTGGGATAGTCTTTTTGACCGTAGGATGGACAAGAGTGATGAATAAATCACATGTCTAAACATCCTAGAGCTCAGAGCAACTCATGTTCGGTTGTTTGATCTCGACTCTCACAGAAATGGTGCATGCCACAAGACAGAAATGGTGCATGTCTCAATCAGTCAAGTTAACAGAGTCGGAGGTGTCACCGAAATGTACCTGGGTGGCGAGCTGCAGAGCGGAGGAATTGCAGAGCGGGAGGCGCCAAGTCAAGGAGGAAGGTGGCGAGCTGCAGAGCGGAGGAATTGCAGAGCGGGAGGCGCCAAGTCAAGGAGGAAGGTGAGTAAGCAGCCTGCGGTTTTGCAATTCCTCATTTCGAATTGGAAATGGCATTAACTCTCCACGGCGGCAATTCCAGCTCCGATCCGATCTGTCAGGCAACGATAGGATTGCTAGCTCGGATCCGATCTTCTGTCAGGAAATGTCAGGATTGCCAGGGGAGGGTGGCGGAGGGCGGAGGGATTGCTGACGGCCAGAGCCGGACGATTTTCCGGGCAGTGATGGAAATCGGGCAATTCCTCCCCCTAGGTAGACTACTCCTTCCTGTATTCAATCCTTCCATCGGACAGAGGAGGAAATGTGCTTTGAACCATAGTTACCAAATTCGTCCGTATTGGGAAAAAAGATAAAGAAATTTGCTGGTTCGATTGCTGAACAATTCACCCAAATTCGATCCGATTCATCCGTGTTAATTTAGCAGGGTAATTCACTCGAATAGCTAGAGGGGAGCACCTCTCCTTCCTTTCTTCTTCCCAGGAGGTAAGTCGAACTAATGTTGACCTATATCTAAGTTCCGTCCTTTCCTCAATAGGAAACGTTCTTGAAAAACAGAAATAAAATACGTTCTTGAAGAACTGAAATAGATAAAGGAGAGTATATATATATATATATATAGATAGATATGGGGAAAGAATGATAACCAAAATCTAAAAAATATAGAAAGTAAAAGTGAAATTAGAAAAATTATGTTTTTTCAGTCATGAGAACTTGGCGATGAGGAAAAGAAAGAATGACATATATAAAAAGAAAGATAACGAGATGCTCAAAATATAGAAAGTAAAAGTAATTAGAAAAGTTATGTTTTTTCAGTCTTCTCAACTTAGTTACAAGGAAAGGAAAGAATCTATGAAAGTATTTGATTTTTTTATTGGTGATAGTTTTTTTATTTGTGGAAAGATTATATACTTTATTGAGAATTATAGATAAATTTGTTTTATAAATGTGCATCTATTACATAAATAAATTTCTAAATTAAAAAAGACATTATATTTGAGATATGAGAAAAAAAAGTTTTGGAGGGAAATTTTTTTAGATGACTTTTACTTGTAAGATTGTTATATTATTAAAAATATTAGTTAATAAAAGTTATTTAAAATTTAAAATAAATAAAGAACAAAATTAACAAACATACTACTCTTTAAGATATCTATTATCTATTTTTTTTCGAATTGAATATTTTTAATTCAAATTTTTATGGTATAATTCGAATCCGAATTGGAATTCGAACTTGCTAACTATGCTTTGAACCCATTAAATATACTCGCTTAGCTTCATTCCTGAATTTGGTAAATTAAGGTTGAATTTTGAGTTTTAATTCATTCTATTCGAAAATAGAAAAAAAAGGTGCAACAAATATAAAGAAGAAATTCTAATATACCTGGGCTTGACTCATTAACCAGTATTACCTACTGAATTTACCTTAGTGTATTGTACTTGCAGCGATGAGCTCTCTCTCTCTGATTATTGCATGTCTTTTCTGCACGATGAGAATGAGTCACTATGTATTGTATTGCACTTGCAGCGATGCTTTCTGATTATTACATGTCTTGAGCATGGGTCCTGTGTATTGATGCTTTCTGATTATTGCATGTTTTGAGAATGAGTTCCTGTGTATTGCACTTGCAACGATGATACTGATTATTGTATCTCTTTTTTTTGTAGGATGCAAAATGAGTGCATGTGGCCAGAAGAACCAGACTAAATAGGATCTCTTTCTTGGCCGTCCAATAAATAGTGCTGGGAAGGTACAATGAAATAGTGGTGGGGAGATGTATTGGCTTTGAAATGAAGCAATGGCAGGTGGTGACAAGTTGCTATCAAAATATATGGCAAGTGACCGGGAACTATAGAGGTGGTGTGAATATAAACTTTGAATAAAAGTAATAAGGTGATTCATACTTTGGATAGAGGCTAACAAGCATGAATATAAAATATAACCTTGGGATAAAAGTAACCCAGGTGATCCAGACTTTGGATAGAGGTGAATAGGCCTCCGGGATTAAAACTAATGTTTTCGTAAAAACATCAGTTAAATGGTCAACTCACATTAATAAGGATTCAACGCCGAAGCGAAGCTATAGTCTCTGCGCTGCCGTAGGTCGGGATTAATAATAGATTTGATTTCTGAGCATCAAGCTATGCGCCATCAATAGCGCCATGAACATACGCTTACTGTCTGCGCTGCCTACGGCAGGGACTAATAAGAGATTTGATTTCTGAGGCATCAAGCTGTGCGCCATGAATATAATAGTCATAATTGTACTGATCGATACGAACTTTGAATATTTGGTCTTTTACCTCATTGTCACAAATGTATTTTAAGAGGAAGTGCATACCCTATGCAAGATTGAAAGTAAACGATGTCACATTGTCGTGCTTTAGAAATTTCCCAATCAGTTCGCTGGTAGAAAGATTTTGGTTGTCTTTCATATTATTCCGTGTGTCTTCCTGGGTATATTTGGATTTGCCTTTCACATAACACTCTAAACTTGAAGCCACCTCGCCACATTCCCTCTCTTCCTTCATACATAATGGAAAATGTTAAAACAAATGCTAATCTCATCTTGTTTATAATAAAATCCTAATTTTAATGTCAAATACTTCAAAATCTGTTATGCCTTCCTTCACTGTGATCCTCAACTCTAAGAGATGATGGATATTGGATGCATAGAATATTTTCTTCAGATTATCGTTCGGCAGAATTTGACCCATTAACAGAAGCGCAATCAAATTTAACACACACGTCCCTGAGCTAGCGAGGCCATTCTTCAAGTACTCATTAAACTAGGGGATATATGCAGCCTTCTTACAGACAAGACTCAAGGTATCGCTCCCGCTAAAAATGAAGACAGCCAGTCAGATATTTCATTGATTCAGAAAGAATAATAAAACCTTTTTATTTAAAAAAACAAAGTAAGTAGAACTATATTTTGCAACAATACATAAGCCATTTTTAGTATGTACGCTGCCATATCCCACCCTCTTTTTTACCACCTCGGCAGCCCATTCATGTCATTGAATTGGCAAGTACTCAATCTCTAAGCACACAACCAGCAATCAATTAAACTGGCGGAAGGAAGTCGGCATAGTAATTAAATCGAAAATGAAAATGGAGAGGGAAATATAGAAGATTAGGTTTTGATAAAAATTTCAGCATTCCATCTATATATATAGATAACATTCACTCGTCCCGAGTCTTTTTTTAACATTGCACTCTAGGATATCTTATAGGTTGCACTCCAGGATATCTTTACTAAACGTTGTTATGTAGCAATTACAATTATTAATGAAATATTATTCTCCGAAGTCAGGAGAACGGACATACAGTTAGTGATATTCATGTCAAGTTTGATACAGTTAGTGATATTCATGTCAAGTTTGATGCGATGTCGGGTACCTTTCAATCTTCTCTTTCACAAGGCCTATTCTAAGGAATTTGAATTTTCTTAAATATCTGGTACTCTAAATTTGCAACTCTACACTAATATTTGAATTTGAATTTTCTTAAGCATCTCTTACCCTAACTTGCAAATCTACACTAATACAATTCAAGAATGTTGATATTGGCAAATTGGTTTCAATGTTCAAAGATATTCATGTCAAGTTTGATGCGATGTCGGGTACCTTTCAATCTTCTCTTTCACAAGGCCTATTCTAAGGAATTTGAATTTTCTTAAACATCTGGTACTCTAAATTTGCAACTCTACACTAATATTTGAATTTGAATTTTCTTAAGCATCTCTTACCCTAACTTGCAAATCTACACTAATACAATTCAAGAATGTTGATATTGGCAAATTGGTTTCAATGTTCAAAGTTCTTGACATTGACAAATTAGTTTCAACGTTCAACATTTTGTAAGGTAATGAGGTTTGATTCTTTCAACTATTTCAAACATGATGTCGAAAGTCAGCCGTCATAAGAAATATTTAGACGATGAAATACATCAAAGCACAACTTTTAATAACAAATCAAAAAATAATATATCAAAAAAAAAAAAAAATGGTTTGTTTTCATTTAGAGTGGAAAGTATTTTTTGGGCTCGAGTATGTTTTAAAATTGCTTTTGTTTTGTTAAGAGTTCTTCTTTTTCAGACGTAAGGAGAGTTCATCTTCTTAAGACGTAAGGAAACAGGCTAATGACCCAAGACCCATAGGTATCCGATAAGAATGAAAGCTTGCTACAAACCACCAACAAGTAATTATAGGTGTAGTGTTTGTCCTTGAATAACAACATGGCTCAACATGCATTGGTGAATACCACTCAATGATGGTTATCCCCAGTGTTGATTTGGCAATTGAATTATGATAGGTTTTTCCATTGATTAAAAATATCAGTATAAAGTGTTTTATGTTGATAGATATGATATGATGATTAATTGGAAATATCACCATTAGTATTTTATTTATGAAAAATGATATGGTTCAATCTTTCTTCCATTATAAAGATATTTATATAAAAAATAAAACTTATCTTTTGTTTTTTCGTGAATTTCAAAGCTTTGTATTAATCAAGAGAATTAGATAACATAGATAATCATATGCGTACAAAGGGAGTATTGAAACTTAATTCTCAACCTCTGTTGCTTATACAAGCTACTATTGATTACATGTATACAAAAAGCATTATATCTTGGCCTTTTTAGGCCTAGAACCACTCCATACAAGAAAGCATTAAAAGCCAGATAGAAGCCTCACCTAGAGATCGAAGAAAGGCCACACCATAGCAACACCTTGGTCATCCATAAGAGCCAACTCAAACACTATGGGAAAAAGCTAGTGAGGGTGGCAATATAGACACCATCCCACGAAAAATGAGATATCGTTTTCAACCCACAAACCACCAAACCACCATCACAAAACACCTCTTCGAAGTGAACACTGACATTATGAGTCGCAAATAAGACATGATATCTACTAAGGTCTGGAAAAAATACACACATAGCCATAAAACACATGGCTGCGATTGTCGTTGTCATCCAAGGATCGAAAGGCCATTCAAGGGCCTATCAAAACCAAAAAACAAGACGTTCAAGAGAGGGTCCTATACCATTACCCACCACCCTAGATCATTGTGTAAAGGCAACAAAGCCTCTAGAGCTCGAACACTTGAGCCAACATTGTCTCTGGCGTCTCTTCCATCAGCGCTCCACGTGCATGAGGCGAGGATCAATTTTATCCACTCAGATCCTTAGATTTGTCAACATTCTTTTGACATCCTCCAAGGAGGTGAAGATGTTGTACTTTTATACTTGTTTAACACTTAGTACCAAACCCAACAATGCCTTCATTTGCCAATGAAGTGTAACTGAGTTTAGGTACAAATTATTTCTACCCCTGTTGTGCCCAGGGTCTGGCACCTACCCTGCGATGTCCTCAAGTAATTCAGAGTCAGACATAGACTTCCTCTCCTCCCCATCTTTAATTTGTAAATCCCTTATCTTTTGGTGTGCTTTTGGAAGAATTGGGTTGAAGTATGTTGTCACAGAGTCATGGGAAAAGAGCGTCATCCCTCTCCATCTAGGTTGTGCTCTGCCTCCACCGCCCCTTCCATTCCTCCGTCTATATCTTGATGAAATATCCAATTCACGAAGAGACTACATCGATTCTCAATGGGGATTTCCCCTACCTACAAGAGGACACAGAGATTGACCCAAACCCCCCTGAACAAAGCCCGGTTATCAACATATAATGACCATCCACTAGAGAAGGCAGTAGATGACAGTACTTCATCCACAACCTTATCTCCCTCAACCATTACGAGAAAAAACACCACCCCAAGACTGTGGAACAACAAAGACATGGTGAATAGAGACCCAAATCCAAACCTTATCCACAGCACGAGACTGAATACACAAATAAACCTACCCAATCAATCCTTACCACATAAACTAGAGAAAACCACCACTAGTGATGGAAAACTGACATAGACCTAGACACCAAATAACCTGAGAGTACTCATAAAAAATACGAGACTTCAAAGGGTAATTGGCATGCCGTGACACAGATACACAACCCTTAAGACCCAATTTACCAAAAAGACTTTGCAATACAACCAAAAAGACGAGATAAGGGACCAGAACAAATGAAATTAACTTACAAGTTTAGTGCTCTAGCCCTAATTGATATGATTCAAGCTCCACCACCCAGCATGACCCAACTATGAAGGCCACTACTACCTCTGCACACTAGAGGGAAAGAACTCTCGAAATTTTTCAATGCCTTGTGCAAAATACCAAATCTTGAAACATGATACCTGCATCACCCTCTCAACAAGAAACTCCAAGAGGCTGAGATCTCCCCCTCGGCACTTGCTTTCTCCTCGTAGACAGACTTTCCAACTTTCCATGCTATAACAAATGATCCCCGACAAAATGTATATTTTCATGCTCATGCATGCAAAGCACCCACCATGTACCAACTACATTTAATAAAGGATTAAGAGCTCAAGGGTGGTGGGTTTAAAGCCTTAGACCTAGTCTCATCTACCATAACGCTGCATCCAAGGAAAACTTATCTTTTGTTTTCTTATTCTATCTTTTATTTTTTTATTAACATAACATTACCATTTAAAATAATATTTTAAAAATGTAATGAAATATTAAGTTTATTATTTTAGAATAATGAAATAATATAATTATAATTATGTCATTTTTACCTTTTTCATATATATATATATATATATATATATATAATTATATAATTATATAGTAGATTATTTGTTTTACTAATTTGAGTTTTTTAAATAATTTTAGAATTTGTAGTCATCAAGAATGATGAACCAACAAAGGACTCCAAAGACATGAGTAGGAAGTCCCAAGTGGTGGCGAGCAAAGGTAGAGTCAAGGAAACAAACAATATTGAAACCCTCACTCGCCTCATCAAGAACATGACAACAGAAGTGTCTGAGCTTAAACAACGAAAAATGGACACATCTGCAAGAAACCATCCACCCAGACATAAATAAGGAAGCATGTCATTAGGTAGCAACCGGTTCACTACAAAAACTACGCAGAGCTTTGTGTTCCAACTAGATTGGTGTGCAAACCCTAAATTGTGTTCATTCCACGAAGATCGTCACCCAGAGAATTTTTGTTCAGATTGGAAGCAAGTTGCAGGCTATATATGTAGTCGTACATTTGATGAAGAAAACAATATGCAGGAATAGTTGGAAGACATGGATAATGATGAAGATGTTGCACCTAATGAGGCATCAAGTTATGGGAATGTGGTGAACATGTATCATTGCTCACAAGCAGCACTGAAGACGAACACTGAGAAACAACGCCCAAAGAAAAATGACTGTTACAATCTTAGGAGTAAAGGGGCTCCCCTTACAGTTGGGGAAGCATAAGAAAAGATGAGACTGCTAATGATGAAGGTTAATCCACTAGCTGCCGCAAAGCAGAAAACACAAAGAAAGTCCAGGAAGACAGTGGAGGATAAGAGTATATCCATGACAAGAAAACTGCAAAATACTCTGCTGGACAAAACAAACATCAGTCTTACCCCGGACACCTCGGTGAGTCTACCCCCTCTGGACTACAACATTGTGTATGACATGAATAAAACTAACGTGAAGTTTAGTTTGTTCAAGCTAGCTAAGATCCAGAGTTAGCGAGACATCCTGTTGCACGCGTTGGGACAGACAACAATGGAAAACACAATGTCTACCATCGAGGGAGCAAGCACACCTCCTGGATCACTTTCAACTGTGCTAAACACAATTCGGATGGAAGAAGCAAACTCATGTTGCCCTCCATTTCTGATCTCATTTGAAATTTTCAACTGTAATGTTCACAACTGCTTGGTTGATTTTGGGATGGCAACCAATGCCATTCCACTCTCCATTACCAAAAATATCAATGCGCAATGGAGCAAGACATCCACGCAAATCATCCAACTTGACAGAACGTCTATACCAGACATTGGTGAACTCTAAGATGTGATCATCTAACTATCTCACGATAGTCAAGTCCACCAACGCATCAACATTCTTGTTGTTGACATACCGGAAGCATATGTCTTACTACTTAGCAGAGACTGGTCAAGCAAGTTGAACGGGGATTTTTCCATTGAATGGTCATAAGTGTGGCTTCCGTACAAGGGTAGAAAAAGCTGAATCTGGGTGATGTACAAGAGGTATATGAGGCACAATGTCACTCCCATCAATGGTTAGAATGAACCATTCGCCTTCGTAGAACTCATGTTTAGCAACTGCCTCCTGGAAACAATGCTAGGGTGTTATCCTGCATGGCTAGCTCCAACCCCACCAGACACGCAGTTGGGTCTCCCTCCTTTCCCAACTGATGGAAATGAAACATGTACAATACATTGTAACAATAGAAGCAATAGTAGTAGAAACAACAGTAGTAGTAGTGCAAGCACAACAAACGGTTTGTGTACAGACAAGTTGTGGACTATGTATTTCTACGGATCAAAGACATAGGATGGCTCTGGAGCCACGTGTATCTTGGTCAACCCAAACAACATAAAACACACTATTTCAAGCTGCTTGGAGTTTGAGTCCACAAACAACGTTGCTGAATACGAAGCAATCATGTCCGGATTTGAAAAAGCCATTAGTCTCAACGTGGTCTCACTCAAACTGGTAGATGATTTAGAAATAGTGGTATGGTAGGTATGTAACACCATTCACTATTTGTCACCTCCTCTCAAAATTTACTAGCTACAGGTATGGTGACTGATCTCTAGCTTCCAAGCATTTAATAATTTTTTTGCCAAGAACGTGTATTGCAGCTACCAATTCCTTGGCAAACGCAGCTACTAACACGTCACCACTTAGGGATATATTTATTGTTGAAATTTTGTATAAGTCTTCTATCTCTAATAACATAGCTAAGCTATGTGTTTTTGGTGATGGTCAATAGATACTACACTCCATGAACAATGTTGATGCTCTCAAGGACAGAACAATTGATGAAGATGAGCACGAGCAACCCCTATAAACTATAGTTGATGGAAAGAAAGGCAACTTCATCCCTGAGGGTGCGGTTTCTTTTAGCAAGCTTTATGATTTGCAGAACCACTATCAAGGGTCAAGAAAGAGAAAAACCCATAGTTCCACCATGAGGAAACAAAAGAGCAACGTGAGAACAAACCACGATCCAGAGTTAGTTAGTCTCGGTACATACTGCACACCGCAACAATTGCAAGCCTTTGTTTTCTTGTTCAAACAATATCGAGATGTGTTCGCGTGGACGTAGGATGATCTGAAAACATATGACATGTGAATAATCAAACACATCATTTTGATCAAAGTAGGGGCCAAGCCATCGCAACAAAAACTAGGTAAAACACATATGTCACTTGAACCCCTTATTCAGAAAGAACTGACTAAGTTATTGGATGTTCAAATCACCTACAAAGTTTGTTATTTTACATGTGTTTCTAATTTAAGTTATGTACGTAACAAATCCGGGGAAATCTTCTTATGCATTGATTTCATAAAATTGAACCATTCCCGGAACAAAAACAACTACCCTGTGCCATCATTAGAACCTATGTTACACACAATATATGAAACAGTAGTGTCATCTTCACCTAAATGTATTTCAGGATACCACCAGGTTCCGATAGTGGAAATGGATAGTCTGTATACAGTCCATGTGAAGCTTGGCCCACACATGTATTGTTTGCAATCACTTGACATGAGGATTGACAATCTACCTGTCAATGGCCAAGATATCAAACACTACTTTCAGTAGCTCGGGCTGCGCCCCGTGCCATGTACATAGTCTGCTTTCTGCTTGTTGTTTTTACTTTGTTTTCCTTGCTTACTATTTTTTTTTCATTTTGTTTGGTTTGCTTGATACCTTACTATTTTTGTTTTCTAAAAATAAGTGCTGCCATATACTGTGTTCTAGCTTTCGAATGAGTATGTGGTTGAGATATGAAGAGAGATTTGACACTGTAGCACTTGGCCAGTCTTGTGCCTGTCTTCTCTGTGCTTGGTTATAACCTTCGGCCAATGAAGCCTTGACGGAAAATACGAGTTGTCTCCGAGGGGAGGTTTGGTCCAACCATGAACTTCTTTCCACACTGGGAAGCCCCTTTCATGTACTCAATCTTTTGCTCTCTATGTTCAAGCTCATCCAACTAGTAGAAATGAAGAAGGGGAAAATATAAACAAGTAAACCTATGTCAAAGGTCTTACATGCTTCTCTGAAGGAACAACCTCTTCTACTCTCAATAAGTCAGGATCCCTCTTCTGCCCCAAAAATAAATAAGTTCCTATGCACAGTCCTCTTAAAAAATACAATGGCGAAAGAAGAGAAAGGCTTCCTACACAGAGAGGTGAAGCATACAACTCCACCGGGGTACTGACTAGGCTCACTGGCAGTGGAGAAATGTGTGTGTTCCTGTGTGACTCCACCAGGGTACTATCCAAGCCTACTGGGAGTGGAGAAACACTAGAGATGGAAACTTATACTATGAAAATCTTCAACTCGTGAGCCAAACTACCCTTCCTGATTTCGGAACACTGTGATCAAGCCGAACTTTTGTTGTGTTTGACTGAGTTGGAAAAAGGTGAACCATGTATGTCCATGGGGTAAGTGGGGAAGCCAAAATAACTCGCACAACGATTCAATACTCCCCCAAAGATCGAGGCCCTATGCTGTCAATGAACCAAAATAGAGAAGTTGGAGTTCTACCAGTGTGTCCCCAAGTGTTGTAGCGGCTACAACACTCTCCAAAATTTTGACTCGCATCCAATTTAGGAGCCTCCTTTGAGAGTTTTACTTGATGTCTACATGCACTCGGATTCACCCTGTGAGCTCGAGTGAGTATTCACACCAACCTTTCTTGATCGTTCAAAAAACAGCTTTTGCATTTTGATAGCAATGTCATGCTTGCGACCTTGTTCTGGTCATGCACAAGGTCTCCGCTTCGTCTATACATGTTGTGTTCGTTATGTAAACATCTGTCACACTCACACACAAAGTTGTATACACTGTCGCGTAAATGTCGTCGCGGTCGTCCAACGATCAATCACAAGCATTGTGCTTGTCGACTTGCACTGTCGGTCAAACAGGTTGAGCATGTGTGTCTGGATGGTTTGAGTCGTCTCGTCATCAAGTCATGTAAGTGTGCGATTGAATGTTCACGTATGCACCTTTTCACTTGCTCAAACACTTAGTCATTTTGCTAATGTTTTGACAACCAGATCACCCTCTAATAGCCAGACCTTCACCTTGCCATCGACTCGATCGACTGTCACCTAGAATAGAGCAGAAGAACCAAGAAGTCATTCCAAGCTACATTGCCCGCAAGCTGATCAATCAACCCTCCTGCTCGTCAACCAGAGAGTTTGACCCGACAGTCACCTCGGGACGGACTCCCCTCAAAAATTTCACAGAGGTTGCAGACCATGCCTATCCCGCTGACTGAGAAAATTACGCAGACAAGCCAGACAGACACCTAGTGCTCGTCCCCGTCTCCCTCCAAAAATTACACAGTTTTTCTAGTCGGCCCACTAGTTAGTCGACCAACTGCTTACCCAGAAAATTGCGAAGATTTCATGAGCAAGCCCTTTGCTTCCCAAAAGTCTGCTCGGCTCATAAACTGCGCAGAAGTGATTAGCAGTCCAGCCTGCTAGCATCAGTGTAGTTTTTCCCGCTAGCAGCTCCCAGTAGACCACTATCAGTTCCCTCCAGGAAGTGCATAGTTTTTGTTGCCAAGATCCCAACAGCCAACTGCCAATTCCCTCCAGGAATTGCCCAATTTTGGCTACCAATCTCCCACTACCTACTCCTTCCATAAATTTGCATAGACTTTGTCTGCCCAACCTTCCTGCAGCCCGAATTGCTCCTCCCGAAAATTGCGCAGATTTTTCCTGGAGCCGAGCTAGACCCCGCAGACAGTCACTGTCGATCTAGACTTCTATGCAGTTTTCACCAGTAGTGCTCGAAGCCTCCATCCTAGCTCAAAGCTTGCCTTATGGAGTTTCGTAACCTTGTCCTTTCTCCCAGTCACCTGCATCTGAAATGATCATGCATCATGGTATACTAGGAGGTTTATGTATTTTCTGTTGCCTCGTCATGAGTGACTATAGATAAATGTATACAAACAGACATGGCACGATGACAGATGGGATGAACAAAGGGAATACATGCAGAAGGACATGTTCGCCAGCGGAGAAACAAAAGATGCATGCAAAGAGATGTGTTCGTGAACAAACGATCATGCAGAGATGTGTTCGCAGACAGACGGACGAACGAAAATGCGAAGATGTTTTCAAAGACAGATGGAGAGACAAACATGCACTTTTCTCGAATGAATGAACCTTCAAGCATTCCAACATACACACAAGGAGAAACTTGTGAATGCAACATCAAGCGAACCCAAGGACCATCGAATAGTTCACGCATCTTGCCATGCAGAGGTGAATCTGTGACACACCTTGAGGACATCCATCACCCAACAACACTACAACTTAACATGCACACTAGCATCATGAATGTACCAACATTGTCATGTCGAGTCTTGTCATGAGTCATGTTGTCCACATCTCTACTCTAGGCCATACTGTCAATCAATGTAATGTAACATGGAAGTCAAATAGACCCACTTGTCATATGAAGAGTCATGTAAATCTGAAAGGCCATGGAAGTCATATAGTCATTAGGGAAGTCGAACAGTCACAAGGGTCAGTTTAACCCTTGGCTATAAATACCCCCTCATTTTTACATCCAAGGGACTTTTCACTTCATCTCCTCCCACATAGCCTTGAGAGTTTGTAATCTTTTCTTTGTAATCTCCTCCCACATCTCCTCCCATGGGGTTACTTATGTAAGGTGTAACAAAGTATCTTGGAACTTTCGCTTAATTTAGAATCCTGCTAATAGGCCAGCACGTTTTCACACGTGTTGTAATTGTCGTAAGACTAATCTTGAACTCTTGTAATACATGTTTCTTTAACCTGTGTTTAATACTTGAACTCATTCAATTGTTATAATACATATATATTAATGAAAATGTGTTGTATGAGATGTTAACGTTGTCCTACCCATGTTGGTTACCTCCCCGAACATCAGAAAAACCCTTCACGTAAAATTTCTATAATGACTTTCACACTCGTGCTGACTCGTCCGCTATGTGTTGTACGTGTTATCTTTCCTTGAGTGTTGTGACTGCAGCATCCCTGTGGACTGCTCCTCCGGAAGTTGCGCACGTCTTGCTATGTTGTGTGTTACTAATAGATTTGGGGCTTCCTCCCATCCATCTTGGAACTCACTCCCACCCTCAACCTCTGTGGTGAAAGAAGCAATGACACAAGTAACACTAGAAATCACTAGGCATGCGAACCTCACTACTCGAAGAAAAAGAAGACCACTCTCTTGTGTTAACTAGCAGGAGATGAGGCAAACATTTAAGATAATTGTAATCGGACCATCATACCAGACGGGACTCCCACACCAAATGGTGTGAGGTCTAGTTGGAAATTCATACTGGGCTGATCCCCTGAATGTTGGCGGGTCCAGCACCTTCAACAGGTTGGAAACTCATTAAAGTATAAATAAGTATATATATATTAAATAAATTGTTTTTCTTATTAGTAAGGGTTGGTTTTATTTTCTTAGTTCAAGACTCTTTATTCCAGTAATTACATGGTTTCTCAGTTTGTTTGATAAAAGGAAAATATTCCTACATGAATTCATTACTGTGAATAAATTAAGCAGATATACGTATAATTTTAATTTGTGGATTCACGAGGAAATAGTATTTACAGTTGTTTATTGTGTTGAAAATTATTGTTCTAGCATTGAATAGTAACAAGAGCAAGTAAAAAGAAATACAAACTGGAAAATTATATACATGAAAAAAGTCCTTATAATCCTACATTTCCTGCATAACAAATTGAACAAACTTTCGACCCATTTAGAGAGATGAGCTAGCTGTAAAACTGGCATAGGAATTTCCTACTTAATTAACAAATTTGAATTTGAATTGCGATACAGGCAACTCGAGTTAGTTACCTGGGCTAGCTAAGGAATAGCACCCTAGGAATAGTCTCGAGTTCCTCCTGTAAAACCACATTCGGGCCATAGATAACCCAGGAACTTCATGGGTAGTTTCTTTAATAAAAATTGCCAATCAAGAGAACCAAAAGAAAACGTTGGAAACATAATCGATGATAGAAAAACAAGGAATTTTTATTTCGTTAGTATTAGAGTATCATCATCAAAACTTATAGAAACATAGACATATCATGTACTTCATGAAATAGTTGTTCGAATTAGTCATTGTACAAGATACACCAAAAACGGTTGCAAATTCCAATTCAAAGAAAATAAGTTAAGCCATTAAAATAGTCGACAAGCAAAATTCTCACATCTCAAGTCTTTTATCAATAAAATCAAGGAGGAGGGTTGAAACCCCACACATCATCAGTTAAAAAAATGCTAGAAAAACAAATAACCTCAAGCCATAATTTAACATCGACCCTTGCATAGCGAGATAAGTAAAAGCCTTTTTTCTCATAAACTATATAAAACTTCTAGGGATTCAACCTGAAGGAGAAACCCTCAACTTGCAGAAAAGCTTCCTTGTCGTGCTAAATAGGACTTAACATTATCCTCACGGAGTTTAATTTTATGGAAAAACCCAAGCCAGGAAGCTAGAGCAAGTGCATTCCAAGGAACCTCGGTGAAATATATGCCATGAAGGGTTGAAATGCATATTGGTTTCCCTGCAACAAGAGAGCAAAACAAAAAATAAAAAAATATAGAGAAATAGCAGTGAATGCAAGAAAGAAAGGAAAAGTTGTGATACTTAACTTGAAATAGGGAGAGAAACATTGCAAGTCATGTTGTTGATTCATTTATGAAAGGGGCCAACAGGTACCCTGAGTGTGAGGGTTTTTCATTGACAAAGGCCTCCAAAATGGCATTACCTTGCATATTCACACAATATAAGTTAATAGAATTTGCAGAGTAATTAAATTGACCCTAAAGGTTGTTAATATAACTAATAGTTCTCAAAAAAATACTATAACGAGGAATTTCAGGAAGGAGACTATGAATCTGGGTGTTGCCTAGAATGTTGTGGACATCATAAGGAAACAATGTTAGAATCTACCCTGAAAACCAGCAAACAAAACCACAAACTAGCCGAAGTTGCAGAGTGGGGTGGAGTGAGTTACGAACCAGTATAATGAGAGTTTGGGTTGCTTAGGCACAAAGGGTAGTTACTCTCTACCATCCTACATACCTCCTCAACCATTGATGGAAACCCAAAACACTGTAGTTTTTGATTGGAGGGTAATCCCAAGGTGGTCTGATGTCATTGGTTTGTTGTTGATCCTTCATAGGAGAGCAAACTAGGTGGCAAGCACTTAGGGGAGTCTAGAAAATTTGCGAGTTCGGTGATGGTTAATTCCTAAGTAAAAAAAAATAAGAACTTCGTCCCTATGCAAATAATATTTCAAGCCATAACTTTAAAAACAAAACGTTATGTTATGTATGTATACCTATGTGAATGGGTAAGTGGCATTGCTATGAGTAATTGGTCAGTTATCATAATACTTATAAAATTAGTAAATTGTTGTCAAACGATTTTCTTTTATGGTGATAAGTTACATGAGGTTGTATCAGAGCTCAAGGTTCTACACTTAGGACCTGATTGGATGCAAACAAAACTGCTTTGTGTGTGTTCATAGAGAGAGAAAGAAATATCACTATGAGAAGAAAAGTTGGACCCGCTTCCACACCAAAAACAAGACCCAGTACTGAGCCTGAGTCAATACCAATAAAAGGAAGTAATCCCGAGCTATGGATTCAATTAGAGAATGAATCTTGTAACAGGACTATCATAATGGTGGAAACAATCCAACAACTCCAGTCGGAAATGCCAACCCTTCGGACTACAAATGAATGTTTGGTACATGAGAAAGAATGCATTATGAAGAGATTGAGGATACATAGAACCATTGGAATTCGAAACCGAGTTCTGATAATGGTAAAATAGTAGATTCTCATAGAAAGAGAGAGGACATTATACCAGAATAAAGTCAAACACAAGAGTCCAAAGGGAAACAGAAAACACAAGAAAAAGAGTCTAAAGACTCATCAAATAGTGACAGATGAAAAACGACAAAGAAATGGAAACTTGAATTGCAAGGTCAATTTAAGAAGATTAAGCTTCCAAGTTATGATGGTGAAACTAAGGAATCAATAGAGTCTTGCTTAATAAATATAACCAAGTACTTTCAAATCTATGATTATGATGAAAATTTAAAAGCCCGACTAGTTGTTTACCAATTACAAGGAAAGGCTACCTTATGGTGTGAGGAAATAAAAGCGGTGCATGTTGTTGATTACTAATCGATTACTTGGGAAGCATTCCAAAAATATTTTAGGAATAAATATCTAACATAACGGTTTTACGATGATAAAACTAAATAATTCCACGAGTTAAGGTTGGGGTAGATGACTATGGATTAATATGTGGCCAAGTTTACCTCCTTTCTATGATATGTATCATACTTACGAGAGGAGAAAGCTAAAGTGCAAAGGATTGTTAGAAGTTTGCCAATGCATATGAAGGAAATTCTTGAGTTTGATTATCCTAAAACTATGGATGACGCTATAAGGTAAGTATGAATCTGCTATCAACAGATGCTTAAAAAGGATAATGGTAAAGGCCATACCAGTAAGAAGGGACAAAATATTGCACACAATAGTAAGAACAAAAAAAATATTAATTCTAGGAATATTTTTAAAGGGTAGCAAGGCAAAAATATGGAGAAAAATGAACAGAAATTTCGATCTTCGAATGATAAGAGACCAGTGGAATCATCTACTAAGTCTAAAGGTAATCAAGTATGGAAACCTTCGATGCAATGTTGGGGCTACGGAGGACCACATTATGTTTAAAACAGTCTCTACCATGGAAGACTTGAATTGGTTAACAACATACAAGAAGGCTCTAAAGTAGGGGAGGTGGAAAAGAACATACCAAAAATTAATGCGGCATTGGAATATCGCCAAGCGAAATATAAACCCAACATGATTGAAGTTGAAGGTAAGTTTTTCAAGCATACTATTTCTATTTTAATAGATCTCGGCACTATTTTAAGTTATGTGAGCCCTAAGGTAGTAGATTTATGTCAGTTACAAACTCAGAAATTTGAAAGTCCATGGCTATTACAACTAGCCACAGAGTAAAAAGGTGTGTGATGGCTAAAGTAGAAAACTGTTTAGTTGAGTTAGCATATCAACCCATAAGAACTGATTTAAACATTCTTCCCTTGGGGTCCTATGATGTTCTAATTGGAATAGATTGGTTAGAAGCCCATTAGTCTCTGGTTAACTGCAAGGAAAAAATAGATAGTTACCTTAATGAAGTGGGCACCAGATGTGAGATTCAGGGAATTAAATGACCCATTCATCTCAGACCAATTACTGCCTCCCAGTTAGGAAAATCCTTACAAAAAAGTTGCCAGATATATGTAGTCTAGGTGAGTTATGCTACATCTAAGGAGAAGATGACTAATCTAGGAAATCTTCCTGTAATTCAAGAATTCGCAGATGTATTCCCGCAAGAGATACCATAGTTACAACCTAAAGGATATATAGATTTCACTATCAAATTAATTCTGGGAGTTGCCCCAATATTGAGAGCTCCCTACAGGATGTGTATACCATAGCTCACTAAATTAAAAATTCAGTTACAGTAATTGTTGGATAAAAACTATATTCGTCCTAGTGTATCACCATGAGGAACCCTAGTGTTGTTCATTAAAAAGAAGGATGACACCTTGAGGTTGTGCATCGATTATCAGTAGCTAAACAAATTGATTGTCAAAAATAAGTATCCACCGCACATAATTGATGATCTGTTTGAACAAATCAAGGTCGCCAAGGTAATCTCTAAAATTGACTTACAATGAGGGTACCATCAAATTAGAATAAAAGTGGAAGATATATGTAATACTATGTCACTCTCTATGGATATTACGAGTTTGTAGTCCTACCCTTTGGACAAACTAATGCCCTAGCTACATTCATGAGTCTTATGAACATGATATTCCACCCATACCTTGACAAATTTGTATTAGTCTTTATCAATGACATTCAGATTTATTCTAAAAGTGTAGAGGAGCATCATAAACACTTACAACTTGTATTCTAGGCCTTAAGGGAACACCAAATGTATGCAAAATACATCAAGTACGAATTCTACAAGGAAAAAAATACAATATTTGGGGCATATTATCACGCAAGAAGGTGTAGCAGTAGATCTAGAGAAAATCAAATCAATCATGAAATGGCATGTCCCTAAGAATGTGGTAGATATTTTTTCTTTTCTGGGGTTGGTCAAGTACTACCATCACTTTATTGAAGGATTTTCTAAAATGACTCATCCCTTGACTTCCTTGTTGAAAAAGGGGAAGGTGTTCAAGTGGTTTGTGGAACGTTAACAAGGTTTTGATCAGTTGAGGCATTTTTTACTACTGCACCCATTTTGAAGATATCATATTTGAATAAAGAATTCTTGGTTTATACGAATGTGTTCCAAATTGGAATTGGGGGAATATTGATGTAGGAGGGTCGAGTGGTGGCAAATGAATCGCAAAAACTAAAGGAGCATGAACAATGCTACTCAACATATGATTTAGAGCTTACAACAAAAATTTATGCCTTAAAAATTTGGTGACATTATCTTCTACGGAAGACATTCATGCTTATGAAAGACCACAATAGCCTAAACAATTTCTTTCATCAACCAAATTTGATAGTCCATCAGGCAAGATGGACTATGCTTTTAAGAGAATTTAACTTTGACATCAAGCATATGAAGGGCAAGGATAATCGGGTGGTTGGTGCTTTAAGTCAAAGATGAACTGTATTTATGAGATTTCTATTAGTAAAATAAATTTACTTTACAATTAAAATTAAACAAGCTTCTCTAAAAGATCCTTAATATGATTTCTTATGGAAGCAGGAAAAATAGGAAGACTACTTAGAAAGAATGTTGGGCTATAATTTTGACAATGAAGGTATGCTGGTATATAGGAATCACATATATGTACCAAACCAGCAATATGTTAATATATTTATTGTAGATGAATACCACATAAACCCATATACTATGCACCGAGGGTACCAAAAATTAATTACAGCATTAAGGAGAAACTATTTTTGGTCAGCCATGAAGTCAAAGAAAACCCAGTACTTAGCACAATTCTTAGAATTCTAGCAAGGGAAGGCAAAGCATCAGCTCCCCATAGGCTTACCTCACCCTCTCCCTATTCTAGAGTTGAAGTGGGAGTTTGTAACATTAGATTTTATCACTGGGTTGCCAAGGTCAAGAAGACATAATAAGCCCATAATGGTAGTAATGGATAAATTAAGCAGGGTTGCACATTTTATACCCGTACAATCAACCTATAACGATGTAGAAATTGTTGACATATTTATGAGAGAAATTTTCAAGTTACACAGGATACCTAAAATGGTAATCTCAGATAGAGATGTAAGGTTTACTTCTGCCTTTTGGAAGGCCTTGTTTACTGGTGCAGGTACCCAAATACAATTAAGTACCGTTTATCACCTACAAACAGATTGGAAAACCAAAAAAGTCAATCAGGTGTTAGAAGATATTGTTAAGATGTATGTGACGTAGCAACCCAAAAAATGGGAGGAATATTTACACTTGGTAGAATTTTCACATAATAATAGTTATCATGCATCGTTAAGAATGACCCCATTTGAGGTATTATATGGAAGTAGATGTAGAATACCTAGAAATTGGAATAGCCGAGAGGATAAGTTGATGTTAGGACCAGAGATGATTTAAGAGATGGAAGCTACAATGAAAAAAGTTTGGTACAACTTAAAGGCAACCCAGGATCAACAAAAAAACTATGTTGACCAGGGGAGAACCTATCGAGAATATCAAATCAGAGAACATGTATATGTGAGGATAAATCCCAAGCGAAGTACTTTAAGGTGGAGTTTATGGTCCAAATTAGCTCGTTGATTTTATGGCCCATTCTAGATCATTGCTAGAATTGTCCTAGTGGCTTATCAGTGAGCCCTACCTAGTCATATATGTGTGCATAATGTGTTTCATGTTTCTTTATTAAATAAATATATACATGACCCTAGACACATCATTCACTCGCAGGTTGTACAGGTAGTGGAAATAATTTCTTTTTATTAAAAAAAAACTATGTTTCAAGCATATTGCTGAGAAATAACAATAATAATTGTTGATTGCCATTCGAATTAGACGGCGAATTCCTAGTCAAACCGTTGTGTATTCTCGAGCAGAGAAAAATATTTTGCGGAAATGAGTTATCCCTCAGGTTAAAGTGAAGTGGCAACACTTCACTTGGAAGAGGCTATCTGGGAGGATGAAAAATTCATGCGGGAGGCATATCCAAGCCTATTCTCGAGGTAAGAAAACACCAGGCACATTGCTTCCCTTAAGGGGGGGGGGGGGTAGCTGTAACACCCTGACGGTAGTAGGATAATTCTCAAGAACTACTTTATTTTACTTCACTTTACTTCAGCTAAAATCACATAAATACTTGACTTAATTTAATAATTTATTGTCAAGATGAAATTAATTATAAATTTTTGTGAGGAGAAGTCAGCCACAAGTCACGAGGATAGAATAAAGAGAAAATATTTCATATTTGGAAGCAGTTAAAATAAATAAACAGTTGGGTTGACGGTTACCTACCCAACTTCTCTCTCAGGAAAGAAAATCTCTGGAAAAAATTCCAATATGTTAGAGGTAATTGAGGCAAGAGAGAGGAGGACAAAAAAGGAAAACTAAAAAAATTGTTGGTTCTGTGCCAGAATTCTTACTTGAGCTGGTTGGCCAGTGGGACTCACTGAAGGAAAATAACCCTAGGACTGAAGCTGTTTTTCACCCAGTGGTCTAGGGAGTCATAAGAAACAAGGTAAACTTCTCCTGTGTATGAAATTAGCTCGAGGGGGTTTCCATAAGTGTTTTTGGTTCTCGTAGGTTGGGAGGAACGTTCGATTTCCTGTGTTCTTGTGGTTGGCAACTTAGTAAAGTACATATAAGTATATATATATATATATATATATATATATATATATATATATATATATATATATATATATCTATATATATATATAGACTCGTTTTATTTTCTTAATTCAAGACCGTGTATTCAATTAATTACCAAGTTTCTTGTTCCGTTTGATAAACAGAAAAGATTCCTACATGAATTCGTTTCTCTGAATAAATTAAGCAGATATAAGTAGAATTATAATCTATCCATTCACAAGGAAACAATATTTTCAGTCCTTTATTGTGTTGAAAATTGTTGTTCTAGCATTGAATAGTAACAAGAGCAAGTAAACAGGAATACAAACTGGAAAAGTATATACACGAAAAGTCTCTATAGTCATACATTTCCTGCAGAACAAATTGAACAAAGTTTCGACCCATTTAAAAAGATGAAATAGCTTTAAAAATGGCATAGCAATTTCCTACTTAATTAACAAATTCAAATTTGTATTGCGATATATGGAAGTCGAGTTAGTTCCCTAGGCCAACTAATGAATACCACCCTAGGAATAGTCTCAAGTTCCTCCTGTAAAAACAGAGTCAAGCCATAGATAGCCCAGGAACTTCATGGGTAGTTTCTTTAATAAAAAAATACATTCAAGAAAACCAAAAGAAAACAATGGAAACATAACCGATGACCAAAACGAAAGGAATTTTCATTTCATTTGTGTTAGAGTATCATCATCAAAACTTATAGAAACAAAGACATGTCGTGTACTTCACTAAATAGGTGTTCGAATTAGTCATTGTACAAAATACACCAACAACAATTGCGAATTCCAATCCAACGAAAATAAGTTAAGCCATTACAACAGTTGACAACCGAAATAGTCACATCTCATGTCTTTTATCAATAAAATCAAGGGGGAGGGTTGAAACCCCACTCAACATCAGCAAACACAATGCTGAAAAAACAAATAGCCTCAAGAAATAATTTAATAGAGACCCTCACCGTAGCGAGATAAGTAAAATCCTTATTGCTCATAAACTATACAAAACTTCTAGGGATTCAGCCTAGAGGAGAAACCTTTTCACATCTCTTGATCGTAACCATTTCTTTTTCTTAATTGTCTACCGCCATAATATGAATTTCTACTCATACTCTTTGGTATTATTCCCATGAATTACACCATGTTCATGAGCTTCTCAAACTAGTCAGCTATATAATTCCATTTGTATATATATTCCTCACTATACCCTTGTCACAAGTGCCTACTACAAGTATGTGTGTTCTCTTAATACCATAGATAAATTTCTTGTTTCTACTTTTAGCATAGGAAATGGATCTTAACTTTTTGGTTTACACAAGCAGTGCATAGGTAGATGGGAGGTATCAACGCCACACACTATAGGATGGTAATGGTTCATTTAAATTTATTTATTAGGTTTTCACTGCATGCACTACTTAATCATATTTCAATGCTGAGAAGGATTAGTTTGAGAACATTATTTGAATTACATGACGAAGAAGAGTTCACCTGTTTCCATATCTTCATCATAATCTATTGGTATATAATTAGCTCACTCCTCAACCCCAAGTTCTGAGTAATACCCATGACACCCCATATGAATGAAATAATTATTTATCTTCCTTCTACCTAAGTCCCTGGCATTTGTGTTCACCATTGTCTATAGAAACATCTTCCTTCATCTGAATTCTACAAAATCGGGCCTACCCTTACTGCTCTAGCCAATCGCTTGCTCACCCAGCTAACACCCACAATGACTAAAAAAATTCAAATTCTTTCTCGAAGGTTCATCATTGTATGAATATGATAACCTTATGAGAAATCCAAGGTTAGCTCATTAAGTCCCATAGGGGATGCATTAGCTTCCTTGACATTCACTAACTATAAGATCCATGCCCATTTCCAATGTTGTCTTCACAACCATCAACTCCAGATCCAAATTCATTTTTTATTTATAGTTAACATTCTAGGGTCATGTTTGGGTATTGTTATAGTAATGAATCTTATGGTTATATTATTGTGGTGGTAATATGCCACTCCCAGCTGTGTATGTGTGATCGACGCGGCCACTACTACAACATCTCATTGCTCTTTAAAGTTTTGTACACAACTTAATTTCTTTGGTATGTTATTAAATTAATTTTTTTCACATCTCAAAATAGGCTTGCCTTGACATTGAGTCGCGGAGGAACCAACTCATAGAAAACTCTGCCTCGATATAGCGAATTTACTCTTTTTGTTAAATTGGGGATATAACATAGTGGTTTGGTTTTTTTTCTCTCTTTGCTGGGATGATATTAATGGATTCATGCATATGAATGTCTTGCTTTATCGAGAATTTTCCAATACATGATACTGTACCTTCAAGACCGATTCTCCTTTAATATTTTTCAGTTTTGTCCCGCTTAGAGATTGAGGTGATTCTTTCCACTACTGCCACACATGCCCTAATCACATGGGCACATGTGATGTCTTGTGGCACAATGTGAAATAGTTTGGTTGAACGGCGAGGTTCATTCTTCTTACCTTGCACTTTTCTGCCGGAGGCTATGATCCAAATCCCTGATGCTACTGTTGTTCCAGCGTGAGGCTTTACACTCCTGATGCATTGGTGGTCTACGATAGTTTGTTTTATGTAACTTGCAGAGTGACCTAATGTCCAAAAATAATGGTTCAATGAACACTTGGCTTCCACCCTTAGGTTTATCAAAATTGCAGCGAGGGTTCTGCTCTTTCATTTGTTTTCTTTTTCCTCTATGCGCTACTCATTTTTTTGTAATTTTTTTTGGTAAAGGTTTGATTCTCCTATTATCTTATGTTTATTTTGTTTTAGCTTAATTTGTCTTTGGATGTAGTGAGAACTCTGGGTGATATTCGCCTGTGTTATGAAACCAGCTCAAGAAAAGATAGAAAAGATAGATCAACACCTTAGAATTCAGCCTCTTCGAGGGGGAAACCTCCTTTACATTACATAAATGAACAATTCTTGGATGATACAAATGAAAAGACCTCCTTTCTATATATAGGAGTCTAAGGGGTCATAACATAATTAGAGCCGACATAACAATAATAATGTAAGGGCACAATAATAACAATAGTGGGCTTCTATGGGGCACAATAGTAACAATATGGGCACTACATGGGTACATCAATATAATAAGTGGGTTATACTAATAACAATAAGGGGTTACACTAGTAGTATAGGGGCCTAACATGCCCCTCTCCTTCAAAAAGCGTTGTCCTCAACGCTTGAGTAGTTCTTGATGCTTCTATATAAAATTCTTGTCCTCCCATGTGGAATCTTCAGCATGTAAGTTCTTCCACTTGATGAGATACTCTGAAATTGATCGATTTCGTAGCTTTCGAGTTCTTGTTTCTGTGACTACTCTAGGTTCCAATATGATTTTTCCTTCCTCTTCAATTGCTGGCAGTATTGTTTGAATTGGGATCTTTTGCAACTTTTGAATAAGTGGCCATACTTCTTCGTCCTTCTTCCATTCATCTCTTGCTTCGTTTATCCAATCTGGTTGGATAATAGAAATAGCACAAAACAATGCTTCCACATCCTCATCCTTGAAGAGTGTTCCCATTCGGTAAAGTCACCATTTTTTAAGTGCATGTAGTATTGCCAACATTTCCTTCTCATAAATAGCTTGCTTGAGATGTAGCAGAAAAAATACCCAATCACCTACATCAAAACATTTTTTACTACGATGTTGATCTACCTGTTGTTTCGTTTGATTTTGCACCGAAGTGGCATTATCCTTTAAAAGTTGGAGAACTTGTTGTTGATGCTCAATGTGATCTTTCACTGCTTGAACCTTTTTCTTCTTGATATGTCCTTCTATCTTTAGAGATTGAGGAGTGGTAATTTCTTCCAATCCTTTACAAGATATGGTCGGATTCATTTCTTGACGCTCGATGTGATCTTTCACTTCTTGAACATTTTTCTTCTTGATATGTCCTTCTATCTTGATAGTTTGAGGAGTGGTAATTCTGACCAATGAATTACAAGATATGGTTGGATTCATTTCTTCTTTCTTGATGTGATATTTCACTTCTTGCACCTTTTTCTTCTTGATATTTCCTTCTATCTTGAGAGTTTGGGGAGTGGTCATTCTTTCCAATAGTTTACAAGATATGGTCTGATTCATTTCTTCTTTCTCTGGGGTGGGGTCCTGGCATATATCTTCTTCTTTTGATGTTTCTTGATCCTTTTCTTCCTCCTCTTCATATTCTATGTAAAATAATTTCTTCTCAGCACACTTATGACCTTTAGTGCATTTGCTATCACAATTGTAACAAAGCCCTTTTTCTCTTTTTTCTTCCAATTGTTGTGGTGTAACCCTTGTAGGTTGTGGAAGGCTAGGAGAAACAACATTTCCATCTTTATAGTTATGAGGGCTAGACTTCATTGTTGCCATAATTTTACTTTCCAATATGTCACAAAGCTCTTTTACTCTTTCCAATTTTTGTGGTGTTGCTCCAAAAAAGGTGTTGCTCTTTGTATCCTCATAATGTGCTATCATTTCCTCCGTGAGAATTGACCACGTAACAAGTTGTTTACGAGAACAAAGCCCTTTATACCATAAAAATTGATCCGGTTCTAAATATTGAGATGCAATACATACCTTTTGTAACAGTGGTACACCATGTAGATCAAAATATTGCTCCATCTGAAGTATCCAATTTACCAGATCCTTGCCATCAAACTTCCTCATCTTGCTTTTTCTTGATTTTAGGAGCTCGATATTGAAATGACTGTAACTCTGTATTTTCGGATCTTTAAGTTCTGAAATTGCTACCTGTAGTAGCCCTCTGTGTCCTCTTTCCAATGCCACCAGTCTGATCCAAATTGGATTCTCCAAGGAAGAGTTATGTGAAATCTCCCACAGTGACTTGCTTATAGACTAGTTCCGTAGAGTGAACTTGTACGACGTGCCACGAGTCACTGTTTCGACCTTTGGATCTGAAACATGCATAGAAGAAACTACAGTCCGTCCTCTTTTTGTACCTTTTTATGAAATTTCAATTCGATTCCCAGAGAGAAAGTTATGACGATTTTCCCTAGGTCACCTGTTTTGAATGTAATTCAGGAGTCTACAAAAAGACCAACTTCCTCAGATCATATCTCCGCAAATATCGCGCAAAACGCTCTGAAATTTGGACCCAAGGTTCAACGCGATTTCTTCTCAAATGGGTTTTTTTTTTTACTCCTGAAACGTCACAGAAAAAATGTTATAGCAAAAATGCCACGATGACCTGTTTGGAGCAGCGAAACCCTAGAATCCAAAGCTCTGATACCAAATGTTAGGAAACCAGCTCAAGAAAAGATAGAAAAGATAGATCAACACCTTAGAATTCAGCATCTTCGAGGGGGAAACCTCCTTTACATTACATAAATGAACAATTCTTGGATGATACAAATGAAAGGACCTCCTTTTTATATATAGGAGTCTAAGGGGTCATAACATAATTAGAGCCGACATAACAATAATAATGTAAGGGCACAATAATAACAATAGTGGGCTTCTATGGGGCACAATAGTAACAATATGGGCACTACATGGGTACATCAATATAATAAGTGGGTTATACTAATAACAATAAGGGGTTACACTAGTAGTATAGGGGCTTAACAGCCTGGCTAATGTGCACCTCAGTTGCACAAACACTCTAGCTCAACCAAGTTACTAGAGCTTCTATAAGACGTGATATCATTCGACATCTCCCTAAAGGTAATCATTACAGCTGCCTCCACCTATGTTTTTGGAAGTACTTTTCCCCCTTCCCCTGTAACTCAGTTTTTTTTCACAGGAAACTCTATAATTACAAATGTTTCTTATTCGTTGTCATAATGCAAAGACTTGGTAATTGGAAGTACCTTAAGCTTGTCAAGCACAGTTCTTTTCGAAACATTGACATGGATGGACCTTCTAGGGTTCTGGGTAAACTATTACTATTACTAGTTCCCAGTGACTCTCAGTTCCGTAATCTCTAAAAACAAATTTAAGTATTTCCTTATTCTTCTTTACGATGTTAAAGTTTCTTCTTTTACCAATAATGTTGGAAAGGGGTCTATTAATTCATGGTTTCCTCTATATTTGGCACATTCCCCTCACCGTTATCCCATGCGCACCTTGAAAGAGTGCCCCTACTCCTATCGAATGTCAATCCCACAATGGTAAGGGTTTTGGGAACCCCTCTGTTTTAAATTATTTTCCTATCATCGTTGTTATTATAAAATTGTGGGTTTCCTTTGTATGGTATTCTCATGTTATGATTTTCTTATAGGTATTCAGATCATTTTAGGATTGCTTCCCATGGATGTCGCTCCTATTTCAGATTAGTTCCAGGTTTGGGCCCACTTCTTCCAACATGGAGATCGTTGTTGTATAACATTCCAAAGCGGTTTATCTCTGATTCCCTTATACAAGGAAAGAATGAAGACCAATATTTTATCTATCTACTATGTATGGGATCCTTTACTCTACATAGTTGTTTCAGTATTAAAAGTGGCCCAAGACACTGGCACGAACTCTTTTTATGTGTTACCTGACATAGTTGTACAATGTTTATCTCTCTTAGGTCTATGTTATAATATTTACTAATAATATCACTAAGTTTTTTTGTTTATCACTTCTTTTTGGTGAAGTTTCAAAAGTTGTATTGTGGTCTTCAAAACTAGAACATTATTTTCGTTTGTATAGTTGAAAAACTTTGGTATTTTATACACCTATTAACAAATGACCTTGGTCTGTAGGATATCTTGTGTTGTTTTCAATCATATCATTTACCAATTTCATGCACATTATATTTCTTCATCCTTATATATATATATATATATATATATATATATATATATATATATATATATATATATATATATATATATATATATATATATATATATATAGATATACACACACACACACACACACACACACACATACATACATACACATACATACATACATACATATATATATATATATATATATATATATATATATATATATATCTATATATATATATATATATATATATATATATATATATATATATATATAGAAGTGGTGTAATTATCTAAGTGTTCTCAATGACATCGATTCAATTCCTATAACATCATTATAGCAGTTCAGGTTGAATCCAAGTTTTTTTGTAAATTAAATAATTATTGATTGTTGATTTAAGTATATGAGTACCAAGTTCTCTGTGCCCTACCATGAACCTGAAACTCAAACCCCAAAACAAATTCCATAATAAGACAGGAAACAAAGATTGATTAATTATAGATCTCCAGCCTTTGATACTACCGTATTTATCTATTTAAGTTATCTTGAATTCTTCTGTAAGATGATCTAACAATAAGCTACAATTCAAATTATGATACAATCCCTTAATTATGAAATCAACCTGTTCCATGTAATTTTGAAATTGTTCTTGCTCATTTTTCAAATTTACATATACTTTAGTAACCAGAATATACTACATATAATAAGATACATCTAAAACTGTAACCAATGAGATCCTAATTGAATACCCAACATCATCTTTTCTTTTGAAATTTACCATACTAGCCATTTGATATTAATTTAACCTCCTTGTTAATTTAAAATTTATTCCAAGCAAGAGAGTTCCATTATTATGGATTTAGTGACATCATAGTATATTTATAGCTTGTCCCCTCTCCCTCGACTTAGAGTTTCCTATGCCTACTCCAATATTTTCTACCCCTGAGATTTTACATAATCGTATTAACCATAACTACGTAAGTAGGGTTCTAACATTCTCTAATAAACTTGCATTTAAATATGCTAACAACCATATGTTATTATTTAACTCCTGATAAGGACTTTGGTTACATTTCCATTCAGAAATTCCCATATATTATTGTATCTATATTTATAAATAATATTACATATAGAAGTAATCGTACAATAATTAACAACAACATAAAAAAATATGGAATCAGATGATCCAAAAACCATAAATCCAATTAATTCAATCTTGAATAGTTGATAGGGAGTCACTTTGAAATCAAGCACCACAACCCAACTTAGAACTGACTTCCTCCAATTCACCCTCGAGCTGACAATACTTACCCGTGGATCAAGAAACCTTGTTAATACCTTCCACAAGTATTTGATACCTTTCGTTATTAATAAGGTTTCTTTTAGCAACGTCCCACTTTGTGTACCTTTTCTTATCCATATGGGTAGGCTTTACCATAAAATCCTACCTTTCTCTCCCACAACGCTTTTATTTTTTCCCACGTTTAACATCTTTCTCCAGCTAAACAACTTAATGGATCTTTCTCTCCCATCCATTAAGCTTATATAGAATTTCATATAGAATCCTTATCAATAAGGCATGGCAAGAATCTCAATTCTAGGTGTCTCATTTCCAAGCGCATTCATCATATTTATTCATTTATTAATAATATTCCAACAATCATTTTTTCTTTTACATGGATTTTCTTCCATTCTATCCAATGTAACTCAATCTAACCCAAAACAATATTATAACCATGGAGGTATATTACATCCTCCTCCCCTTTTATTAACATTGTCTTCAGTGTTTGGTGTTCAGTTCCTTTTCCCTGAACTTTAATGGTAACTCTTCCTTTTTCATGATTTGTTCCAATGTATCCCCTCCAAAAATAACTACTCTCATTGTGCTTTATCTATACCAACAACTCAACTCCAGAGCCGGATCTCTTTCTGGTCTGAGATGCATTGAATCCCATCACGAAGTCTCAACCTTAACTTCACCTCCATCATTTCCAAATCAATGACACATAAGATATCATATACTTTTTTCTTAAGTAATGATATATTAAAAACATTACAAGGAAATACTAATTGATAGCTACAGTTCCCATGTTTTGGGTTCGGTGTGGTGTTAATGTTTTTCTATATTCCTCACATTGTCACAAACCTTCATCTTACAAGAAATCACTTCCTATCTTTCACACTTTCAATCATCTGTTTTTTCCCATCCGTCATGATGACTCAATTCTCGAGCATAATTATATCATGGTCCTCCTCCGATACATTTACATATACATCGAACATGTGCTTCCTAGATTTTTGTTCCCACATATACATTACTCAATGTCAGTACCATTAGTAGATTATTATACTAAACTTGACAACCATACCTATGAAATTTTATTTACAAATTTGTATATTTCTTTTCACTTTGCCCATAACAAAATAACAATTAAAAATGAATGGTATGTAACAGGTTAAACATAAAATATTACAGTACAAGTTATGCACTTACTACTTTGGCCCTTTTCATAGTTACTACATCATGATTGAACCATCCTTCAGTTGAGATTAGCTATGTCTACCTTGTTTTTTAATTTTCTTTTTTCGGTGGCAGAAGGAGATTACTTCCTTTTCCCAGTATGTTGGCACTCGCTTCCAAAAGTTCATGTACATCTGTCACCCTATTCATATGCATTCAAACAATGTTATATAACATCGTGACAAAGCCATATATTTTTTTTCTTCAGTTCTTCACCATTATATCTAATGACATAGGTGGGATTCACTGTCAAGTTTAATATAGGGATTTCACACTTTCCTTTCATATTTCTTAGATATGGGATCCACAATTACCATACCATTTGCATTGTTCTCCTTTATGCTATGATTTTGTTACTTTATATCCAGTACGCAGCCATCATGTGTATTTCCATGTGAGGTAATCTTCTACTGACCAGTTCAAAACAAAAAAAAATATCAAGTGTCCTTAATCAATTTCCTTGGGATTATTTGAGTACACATATTCATACCCTTCTAATAGTTAGCAAAGGTATAAAGACATCACCCACATAGTTACTTACTTGATTCACACTTCTATCTATATCCACACACAATGTATTAGTGAATTTATTTTCACCTCTTCCAACCATCTTCAATCTCATGAGTATGTTTTCATTATTATCAAAATTAAATTTAAAGCTTTCTTTCCATGATTTGGTTGTGCCTTTCATCAATTTCATGTTTAAGGTTTTGTCATTTGAGGGTCTACTCCGGTTTATTTTCCTTCTATCCTACTAGCTTTCCTAGTGACTTGATTTCAATTCACCTTCCCATCACTGCTTTAATTAAAAAAAAATCCTCAATTTTGCTTTTTGCAAGTTTATGTGAATTCACCCATTGATCTAATCATTCACTAGAGTATACAACTGGAAATTTCTACATTGTTTCTGCATTGTGGTCTAGTGCTTCCACTTCTTTTTCAGCCAACAATTTTTTTCCTTGGTTAGTACATAATGGTTCACACATAAGACTTTATGTCAACCTTATTTGTCAGATTCGAACCTCAACCCTCAATTTATATAGCTAATTCCGTGACCTAGCTACCTATGTCTCTCCATATTTGATATATGTTCAATATCAATTAAGAGTTGTTGTATTATAGGGTCCAACACATCTGGAAATACTCAATGTCCAATAAACCATGACATTCAAAGTTGTGTACTCTTGAAAAAAAAGGTTATGATATAAATTTCGATTATGTGCTGAATTTCAGCTTACAGAAAGCCCTCCTTAATACTTTGTGATATCCTCCAACGTTGGTTTCCAACTGCAACTCTTCCTTGGCATGCTTTTTCGCATTATATATATAAATATATTTCCTAAGTTTATCTATTACAGAATAGGATATAATTATAAGTTCCCTATCTTGTTTCCTTATTTTATTCCTCTTATGATCCTCTGAGGTTTTTCCCCATAGATATGTATCTCAAGGACACATTTTCTAGATATAGTGACACTTCAATCAAGTGAAGAAAATAATGCAACACCAGTGTATGTGCCAAGCAAAACCTAGTTTGATGACCAAGAAGCGGTGAACTAGGATATTTCCAATGTAAAATTAGTGAAGATAGTTTGGGACTCTCATTAAAACTTAGGCCTTATCATGAGTGCGCCTTTATATTCTTTCAACCTTCCAGTGTGACAAAATTTAAACTCAATTCTCATGTGAACCCAATTATCTGAGAATATGGTATGGTTTAATGTTCAGACAATCTACCACTACTAATGCCCTTGGATTATAACTTGTTATGCTACCATGTGTTTTATAAAAATGGAATGTGTCTTACACTTTAAATTTATATTTCCATGTGTACCATAACGGAAGTGTCAAAGCAGCCACACACTATTTGTGAGCTAGAATAGTAGGACATAAGGTTGTATACTTGTAGTTTGGAAAAATATTGTGGCGGAAACCCAATGAATGAATTCCTTGAAACCTCATCTCATATAATTTAGAATAACACAATATATATTGTGATAACACTAATGTGGTAAAATCTATAAGAAATATTTGATTTTATACCAGACTAGACTTATTTATACATTTGGTCGGGTCCCTTTTTCCTCTTTTCTGATTTATGAGATTATGTATTGTATGACTCCTGTTTGCGTAACACAATATCAGTTCTTGCTTCTATTAGTATCTTCCACAACCTAAAATTTGAATTTTAGTGTTCCTGAGAACTTATTTAACTACTCGTTAAGATGTTCATCCAGACACCGCTCTACTGTTTTCAATCCATCTTTAATAATTGTAAGAACCCACTTTTTCCCCTCAAGGCCAACCATACATCAAGTGGGTGTATGTTGTTTCCCTTTATTAGTAATAGTGTTAACTTTGCTACCTCAATTTAGTGATCAAGAAGTGAAAATTCGTTGGTTTTCTTATATTTTGTTGTATATCACTAAGCATGGGTACAATTCAAAAAATATTGGCAAGCAATAAAAAAAAATATCCACTCTGCCCTTTGTAATTGACACAATCATTTTTTATTAAAAATTTTGGGCTCGGTCGCCTTGAGAAATAGTTTCTATTGCCATTTTTTTCATTTATTTTCCTACACTGCTAGCTTCCTCAATTTTTCTATAATCCACCTATCGATTTCCTCATTCGAAATGGTATTCTTGCTGATTTAAGCATTATCTCAGAATTATTCAGGAAAGTCAGATTTTCTACCTACTACATATTCCTTCCTGTATGGGTGTGTGTAGTGATTTTTTTTTTAAACAAAGATGAATTATTTTTATGTTTTCTTTACAATCCAATGGTTATTCAATACATAATTATTGTAATTATTTCCTCCATATTGTTGTTTTGGAACCAACGTAAGTCCAGTAACCTAGTATTTTCTCAAGAAATTATTAGTTTTGTAATTATGTCCATTAGATTTGAAGGTTGAACCTAATACTATGATACCACTTCTCAAATCTCACGACCATAACCATTTTTGTTTCTTAATTTTCCACTGCCGCAATACAAATTTCTTCTCATACTCTTTGGTATTATTGCCATGAATTACACCATGTTCATGAGCTTCCCAAACTAGTTAGCTATATAATTCCATTTGTATATATATTCCTCATTATACCATTGTCACAACTGAATTATTTTTATGTTTTCTTTACAATCCAATGGTTATTCAATACATAATTATTGTAATTATTTCCTCCATATTGTTGTTTTGGAACCAACGTAAGTCCAGTAACCTAGTATTTTCTCAAGAAATTATTAGTTTTGTAATTATGTCCATTAGGTTTGAAGGTTGAACCTAATACTATGATACCACTTCTCAAATCTCACAACCATAACCATTTTTGTTTCTTAATTTTCCATTGCCGCAATACAAATTTCTTCTCATACTCTTTGGTATTATTGCCATGAATTACACCATGTTCATGAGCTTCCCAAACTAGTTAGCTATATAATTCCATTTGTATATATATTCCTCATTATACCATTGTCACAAGTGCTTACTACAAGTATGTGTATTTTCTTAATACCACAAGGAAATTTCTTGTTTCTACTTTGCACCTACGAAATGGATCTTAACTTTTTTCTTTACACAAGAGGCGGATAGGTCGACGGGACGTATCAACGCCACACACTATAGGATGGTAATGGTTCCTTTCAATTTATTTATTAGGTTGGAATTACATGAGCTACTTCATCACATTTCAATGTTGACAAGGATTAATTTGAGAACATTATTTGAATTATGTGAGGAAGAAGAGTTTATCTATTTCCATATCTTCTTCATAATCTATTGATATATAATTACATCACTCCTCAACCCTATGTTCTGAGTGATACCCATGACACCCCATATAGATGAAATAATTATTTCGCTTCATTCTACCTAACTAGCTCGCATTAGTGTTCATCATTGTCTATAGAAACATCTTATTTCATCTGAATACTACAAAACCAGGCCTACCCTTACCACTCTAACCATTCACTTGTTCACCCACCTAACACCCGCAACAACTAACAACATTCAAACTATTTCTCAATGGTTCATCATTGTATGAATATGATAACCTTATGAACAATCCAGAGTTAGCTCATTAAGTCCCATAGGGGGCGCACTAGCTTCCTTGATATTGACTGACTATAATATTCATGCCCGTTTACAATGTCGTCTTCACAACCATAAACTCCAGATCCAAATTCGATTTTTCTTTATAGTTAACATTCTAGGGTCAAGTTCGTATACCATTATAGCAATCACTTTTATGGTTATATTATTTTGGTGGTAACACATCACTCCTAGATAGGTATGTGTGATCGATGCGACCACTACTACAACATCTCACAGCTCTTTAAAGTTTTTGTACACAACTTTATTTTGTTAGTACATTATTAAATTCATTTTTTTC
Organism: Pinus tabuliformis; assembly: GCA_031772625.1. Taxonomy (NCBI): domain Eukaryota; kingdom Viridiplantae; phylum Streptophyta; class Pinopsida; order Pinales; family Pinaceae; genus Pinus; species Pinus tabuliformis. The sequence goes on along the minus strand of CM062820.1, from coordinate 226,731,001 downwards.
ACATCTCGAAATAGGTGTGCCTTGACATTGAGTCATGGGGTGACTAACTTGTGGAAAACTCTGCCTCGATAAGATGAATTTACTCTTTTCGTTAGCATGGGGATATAGCATAGTGGTTTGGTTTTTTTTCACTCTCTCCTGGGATTATATTGATGGATTCATCCATATGCACGGCTTGCTTTATCGAGAATTTTCCAATACATGATATTGTACCTTCAAGACTGATTCTCCTTTAATATTTTTGGGTTTCATCCCAGTTATGGATTGAGGTGATTCTTTCCACTACTGCGATGCATGCCCTAATCACATGGGCACATGTGACCTGTGGGGCGATGTGCAATAGTTTGGTTGAACGGCGAGGGTTCATTTCACTTACCCTGTTCTTTTTCGCCGGAGGCTATGATCCAAAACCATGATGTTTTGGTTGTTCCACCATGAGGCTTTAGCCTTATGATGCCTTCGTGATATAGAGTAGCTGGTTTTCTGTAACTTGCTGAGTGACCTAATGTCCAAAAGGAATGGTTCAGCAAACACTCGGCTTCCACCCTTAGGTTTTCCAAAATTGTAGCAGGTTTCTCCCCTTTCATTTGTTTTTTTTCCTTTACGCACTACTCATTTTGTTGGAGTTTTTCTTGGTAAAGTTTTGATTCTCCTATAAACTTATGTTTCTTTTGTTTTAGCTTAATTTGTCACTCGATGCAGTGAGCACTCTATGTGATATTCACCTAGTTGATGTGCACCTCAATTGCACAAACACTCCAGCTCACACCCAGTTAGTAGAGCCTCCTCAAGACATGATATCATTCAATATCTCCCTAAAGGTAATCTTTACAACTTCCTTCACTTTCTTTTTTTTAAAGTACTTTTCCCCCTTCCCCTGTAACTAGGTTTTTTTTTTTTTCACAGGCAACTATCCAATTACAAATGTTTCTTATTTGTTGTCATAATGCGAAGACTTGGTAAGTGGAAGTACCTTAAGGTTTTCAAGCACAATTTTTTTTTGAAACTGTTAACATCGCTAGCCCTACGAGGGTTCTGGGTAAAATATTTCTTGTTCCGAGTGACTGTTAGTTCCATAATCTCTGAAAACGAATTTAAGTATTGCCTTCTTTACAATTTCAGAGTTTGTTCTTTTACCAATCATGTTGGAAAGGGGTCTATTAACTCATGGTTTCCTCTGTATTTTGCACTTTCCCGCCAGCGTGATCCCACACCCACCTTGAAAGAGCGCCCCTACTCATATCGACTGTCAATTCGAAAATGGTAAGGGTTTTGGGAAGCCCTCTATTTTAAATTATTTTCCTAGCATCGTTTTTCTTATAAAATTGTTGGTTTCCTTCGTACAGTAATCTCATGTTATGCTTTTCTTAATGGTAGTTAGAGCTTTTTAGGATTGTTTCCCATGGATGGTGCTCCTATTTCAGATTAGTTCCAAGTTTGAGCTCACTTCCGCCAACGTCGAGGTCAATGTTGTATAATGTTCCTGAGCAGTTTATCTTCGTTTCCCTTATACAAGGAAATAATGAACACCAATATTTTATCTATCTTTTATGTATGGAGCTCTTCTAGTGTACATAGTTGTTTCAGTTTTAAAAGTGGCCCAAGACACTGGCATGGACTATTTTTCCATGTTACCTGGCATAGTTGTCCAGCATTCATCTCTGTTAGGTCTACGTTATAATATTTATTAATAATATCATTGAGTTTTTTTTTAATCACCTATTTTCAGTCAAGTTTGAAAGGTTGTATTGTGGTCTTCACAACTAGAACAATATTTTGGTTTGTATAGTTAAAAAAACTCCAGTATTCTATACACCTATTAACGAATGACCTTTTCCTGTAGGATATCTTGTGTTGTTTTCATTAACGATCATCTACTACATATAATAAGATATATATAGAATTGTAACCAATTAGACCCTAACTGAATACCCAACATCATAGTTTTTTTTTAATTTCTCATATGAGCCATTTGAAATTAATTTAGCCTCCTTGTTAATTTAGAATTTATTATGAGCGGGAGAGTTCAATTATTATGGATTCGGTGACATCATAATATATTTATGGCTTGTCCCCTCTCCCTCAACTCAGATCTTGCTATGCCTACTCCAATTTTTTCAACCCCTGAGGTTTCACATAATCCTATCTACCATAACTATGTAAGTAGGGTTCTAACATTTTCTAATAAACTTGCATTTAAATGTACTTAGAACAATATGTTATCGTTTAACTGCTGATAATGACTTCGGTTTCATTTTCGTTCAGAAATTCCCACATATTCTTTTATCTATATAAATAAATAAGATTACATATAGATGTATTTGTATAATAATTGACAACGACATAAAAATAGATGGAATCAAATGATCGAAAAACCCTGAATTCAATTAATTCAAGCCAGAATCACTGATAGGGAGTCGCTTGGAAATCGAGCACCACCACCCAACCTATAACTCACTTCCTCCAGTTCACCCCGAAGCTGAGAATTTTTTCCCATGGATCAACAACCGCTATTGATGCCTTCAATAGGTATTTAATACCTTTCCTTCTTGATAAGGTTTTTTTAGCGACATCCCATTTTGTGGACTTTTTCTTATCCACTTACCTAGGCTTTAACATAAAATCCCACTTTTCTCTCCCTTAGAGCTTTTATTCTTTCTCACATTTAGTATCTTTGTCCAGCTAAACAACTTAATGGATCTTTTTGTCCCATCCATTAAGATTATCTAGAATTTCATCTAGAATTCTTATGAAGAGGACACTAGAAACATCTTAATTCTAGGTGTCTCATTTCCAGGCACATTTAGCCTATTTATTTATTAATAAATGCCAACATTTTTTTCTTTTTCATGCCTTTTCTACCATTCTATCAAATGCAACTCAATCTAACCGAAAACAATATTATAACGACAAAGGTATATTACAAACCCTCAACTTGCAACAAGACCTTCTCGTCATGCTATGAAAGGCTTAACATTATCCTCTTGGAGTTTAATTTTATAACAAAACCCAAAACTCAAACATAGAGCAAGTGCATTCAAAGAAAATTTGGCGAAGTGGCTCCCGTGAAGGGTTGAAATGTGTACTGGTTTCCCTGTAGCAAGAGAGCAATATGGGTAATAAAAAAATATAGGGAAATAGTAGTGAATGTAGGAAAGAAAGAAAAAATCGTGACAGTTACCTTGAAATAAGGAGAGAAACATTGCAAGACACGTTGTCAATTGATTGCTCAAAGGGGAAAATGGGTACCCTGAGTTTGAGGGTCTTCCATTGACAGAGGCCTCCAAAATGGCATTACCCTAGATATGCAAACAATATACATAAATAAATTTTGTAGGTAGTTAAACTGAGCCTAAACACCATTACTCTAGCTAATAGTTATGAGAACAAGACTGTACTGAGGCATTTCGGGAGGGACAGTGTGAATTTGGACGTTGCCTAGCATGTTGTGGACATCGATCGGCAACATTGTTAGACTCTACCTAGCAAACTAGCACACAAAACCACAAACCAGCGGGAGTTGCAGAAGAAGGTGAAGCAACTTGTGAACTGGTAGAATGAGGGTTTGGGTCACGCAGGTGTAGAGCATAGTTACTCTCTACCCTCCTACAAACCTCCTTAGCTATCAGTGGAAACCCAAAACACCACAACCATCAATCGGAGGGTAATCCCAAGGTTGTCAGATATCTTTGGTTTGTTGTCGATCCTTCAGAGGAGAGCAAGCCAAGTGGCTAGCACTCAAGGGAGCCTGGGTTACAGGAACCCAAGGTTGGTTGGGTGAGGGTTAATTCATAAATCAAAAGCAATATGAACTATGTCCCTTTGGAAATAATATTTCAAACCATAACTTCAAAAACAAAACATTAGGTTATGTATGTATATTTATGTGAATGGGTAAGTGGCATTGCTATGAATAATTGATAGGTTATCATAATACTAATAACATATATATATATATATATATATATATATATATATATATATATATATATATGTGTGTGTGTGTGTGTGTGTGTGTGTGTGTGTGTTTTAGGGGATATGTTACATGGGTAGAGAAAAACACATAAAAATAGATCTTCGCTTTTTAGTTACCTTGCTTACGAAACTTTTCTTGTATTGCAAGGGAAAAGTGCGACCGGACCATGGCTAAGTGCCTCTAATGTTATAGTGTGTTTGGACAAATACCTTCTCACAAATTAAAACTTTCCCACTACATGATGACGGTCTAGAGGTAGGATGTATCGAATTAGCAACTTTAGTTGAAATTACATGATAAATGTAAACTTCATTGACATATACAATTAGTTCTACCTTCAATAGTCATATTACGAGACAAAGGAAAACATAACCATCTCTGGAATTCCTAACAATGAGGATAAATTCAATTTTTTGTGAAAGGATCTTTAACTCATCTCTTCTAAAATGCCATGAGCATCCTTCACTAGTTTATGATAAAAATAAAGTTTCTAATGAAATTCTGTAGTAAAGTCAATCACATACATAAATACTTTTTAACTTCTTTATTCATGCTTTTATGATCCATAATGAATTAAGCAAAGTCTTTATGTAGAAATCACATAAGAGAAATTTTTGGCTGACGTGTTTTGAAGTGTGGTTCATCATCAGGACGAGATGAAGAGGCACACCATGTCAAAGGTTTAAATAGAGAGCGATGTAGAGACATCATTTCAAGTAATGACTATATTTGAACAATAATATTTAAATTATGAGATTAATTTATTAATATATTAAAAACAAATATTATTGAGTAATGGTTATATTAAACGGCTAGTTTAAGAAAAAAATAATGATATTAGTTTATTAATTTATTAAAAAATATTAATAAGTAATGACTATATTAAACAGCTAGTTTTTGAAAAATAATATTTAAATTAATTTATTAAAACCAAATATTACTAGTTTTTGAAAAATAATATTTAAATAATGATATTAGTTTATCAATTTATTAAAAACAAATATTAGTGAGTTAAACAACTAGTTTTTGAAAATTATTATTTAAATTAATTTATTATTAAAAAAAAGTCAAACTCTAAAGAAGGAAGTAAAAAAATGTAAAAATGAGTCAAGACCTAATCAAGACAAGATCATTTAATAAATAAAATATTTAATGGAAATAAAATCAACTAAATTAAAAATAATTAATGGAAAAATAAATAAAACAAAACAAAAATATACACAAGAAAAAAAAATGAACCACACATGTTGGTTCGAAACATCGTCGGCCACAAATTTCTCTTATGTGATTTCTACCAAAATACTTTGCTTAATTCTTAACCTTTTAACCTTTTCATTAAATTGCTTATGACATTTTTGTAATGTCAAGGAAACAATTCTTACATTACAGAAAATTCCATGCTTATTTAGAAGTCTTGCACACAAGAATAACTTTCAACAATATCAAAATTATTGAAAAACATTTGGGCAATAATTACATAGGAGATGTTTTGTCTACTTCAGTTCATCATGGCCACTACAAAACACAAAATCAAATCTTAATACACAATTAAATAGAGAACAATATAGAAATCATCTATTTTCAACCATTAGAATATATAACCCCTAAAAAACTTTTTATTTACAATAAATATTTTAATATAATAGTAAATCACCCCTAACAATAATTTTTTTTTAAAGAAACTTTAATTATCAAATCAAACTTAAAAATAAATCAATAAATTAATTAATTGATTTAAAAATCATAATAATAATAAAAATAAAATATCAAATCAAACAAAACAAATAAAAGTAAAAAAAAAAAAAAAAAATTAAAATCAAATAAAGTAAAAATGCTTTTGTTTCATTTATTTATATCATAATCAAGTAAATTAAGTAAAAGTAAAAGTAAAAATTGTTTTTTAACACATAAAAGTTAAAGAAAATTGTTTTTTTAAAATGAAATAAAATGATTATTTTAAAAAGCAATAAACGTAAAAGTAAAGTAAAATGATTTTTAAAACCAATTATAGTGATTAATAAAATAAAAATAGTTATTTAAAAAAAAGGTTGAAATTTTTTTTTTTAAAACAATCAAATCAAATCAAATCAAATGATTTTAAAAATTTAATAAAAATTAAAACAAAATTTACAGTTACTAATTTGTCAGCTATCATTTTTATTTAAATTATTAGGCTTCTTTTCTATTTCAATACAAAAATGAGTAATCCCCCTATGAACCATATTTACATGGATGATATTTGACTAGGGATATTTACATGGATGATATTTGACTAGGATTGCCACGCGACCTGCTATCCCAAATGGAGTTATCAGGAACTTACCAAAAACAGTTTGATGAAATACTTCATAAGAAAATCGATTCCAATTTAACCACTCGAATTTTTCTTCTCCTAAAGCATTTGATTTAATCTCTGCTTATTTAGAATCGCTCCCACAGAAGAAAAATAAGATCTTATACATATCCCCAGCCAGGTCTTCTCTTGCTCATCTTCATCAGCTGACAGCATTTTTCGACGGGGCAGCTCAAAAGGGCCAATGTGGATGTGGATTCCACATAAAGATATCTGAAAATTCTCATTGCCAATGTGGATGTGGATTCCACATAAAGATATCTGAAAATTCTCATTTCTCTTCATTCTGGCACGGTGGACAGGGTTCCAACAATCTGGCTGAAGCCATAGCCCTCTCAGGTCTTTTAAAATTTTGTATTTTCCTAGACATTCAGCAGGTGGCTATCTTTGGCGATTCCAAGCTATGGGTAGATTCAGTAAACAGGAAAAATTCCATTTTGGCCCAGCATCTGACTGGATGGAGAGACAGGATACACTTCTACTGGACCCGCATGGAGAATTGCTCTATTCAGCACATCAATAGGGACAAAAACTCAACCGCTGACGCACTTTCAAAAATGGGTCTTTCTTCCTCTTCTGGATTCTGGCATCTTGAGATAGTATCGGATGATGCCACTTATCAGATCAATGATTTTGCCTTACCAGACTTTTAAATGCTCTTTCTTGCAAGATAGTCACTATATTCAGAGATTTTGTTTTAGATATTATCGGTTTGGTTTCATAGACATTATGTAATTACTCTATTTTGATCGTAGGTTTTTTGCTCAAGACTATTTTTGATCAAGACTATTTGTGGAATACATTTTTTGCTCAAGACTATTTTTGCTCAAGACTATTTGTGGAATACAGACCTGATCTGTGGATGTATCTCAGGTAATTTATATTCCTCCTATAATATATATAGTTTTTTTTCTAAAAAAAAAAAATTCCAATTTGCATAGGAATAATATATTCAATGAACAAATTAAACTGACTTTTCCCAATATGTTGTTGTAATAGCTTAAATCAACTTTTCATGGACAAATCCAAATTTTTTATTTTAAAAAGAAATGAAGAATAATATTATGAGGAAGAAATCATAGATAATCCACAGAATTTGACACCGAGAATAGCTAGGAATCAAACCGAATAGTTACAAATACATTGATCATTCGATTACAAATTTACTGATAGACATTCAGGATTTAAATTTCTGAAAGCCAATTACACTTTTGCCTATAACTTGCTTTTCTAATTAACTAACTAAAGCATAGCCCTTTAAATTTTAAAACAGACAAATCATGACACGCAGCCAAAGTCTCCAAAATGCCATCGCGATTTACTTAGAAGATCTTCCTTTCACTATGTCCGTGGCGGAGCAGTAGTATTAATTCAAAGGCGAGCGCTCCGTCTCTTAGAAAGTTTACCCACGTCTTCAACGACGCGTTTAACCAGCGCTGCCTCATATCTGCGGAGAATCTGTTAATGTTAAGGGTTTCAGCAGAAACAGTAGCATATAAACAAATAAGATCAGAGCAGTGATGAGTTGCCTACCCATTCGTGTCTTCTTTAAGCGACCACCCGGAGAGACGAGAGATTGTCGTGAGAGCAGTCTTCCATTCATCAATTTCTTGTGGGCTGTATCTCCCACTGCTCTCATGCTCTTGGAATGCTTCAGCAAACGGGTTTCCATGTGATTGATGTGGGTGCCGAACATGTGAGGGAGTGACATCGTAAAACAAAGGAACGGCGATGGCTGAATCGCTGTCCTTCCCATTCTTGTGAAGTACTTGGTGCGCGATAAGGGAGACTTCTTTCAGGCACCAGATAGATTGTGCGTAATTGTGGGAGAATATTGGAATCAAGATGTGGCTCACCTCAATTGCGTGATGTAAGGCTGCAGAGATATCGTCACCTTTGTTGATTTGCTGGGTGTCTAGGAAGACACTAAAACCAGCGCTGGTGAGGGAGTGGTAGAGATGATCGACGAACCCTCTTCTCACATCGCGCCCTCTGAAACTCAGAAACACATTGTATCGATTCCTCCTCCTTTGTCCTCCTGCCATTCAAGCTGATGGGCAAAATCGAGAACACAACATCAACACATAAATATAGGTTAATCAATTCTGAAATCCAGAATGGAAATAATGGATTCAAAATATATGTATATATAGATAAAAGTTAGGGTGATTTAGAAAATACATGAAAGCATAATGGAGTCTGCTGCCCCAGATTTCGGCCGTTCGATAGAACCCTTTCGGTAGAAATCGAATGACAACGATGTGTGTAGGTAAGATAATTGTGCCTGTGGGTACAACTAACCTCGCTAGGCGACAAGTATCTTCACGCTGCACCGTGTTGACTGTTTATATTCGGTAGGCCACCTGGACGATGTTGACTGTTGCCTTCGCTATGCGACAATTATGTGTGCTATGCAGTAAAACATGGTAGTGACGCCGTTCATTCCTGACCTATGGTCATCGAACGCCCCCACAGATACGACAGATTTATAGTGGTGTCAGCTCGATCACAAGTCACAAAACTTCAGTCAATTATACCTTCGCATTGCAATTTCTAGCCATCCAGTCTTTCCACCCCATGGTCATCGAATTGGCCTATGTAGAGCCCATGCTTGTCGGTCGATATAAAAAGACAAATTTATACTGATGTCAGCTTCATCACTAAGTGGTCGATATAAAAAGACAACTTTATACTGATGTCAGCTTCATCACTAAGTGGTCGATATAAAAGGACAAATTTATACTGATGTCAGCTTGATCACTAAGTTGCAACATCTTCAAATATCTTCGCTGTGCACTTTCTAGGCATCCATTCTTTCCACCCCATGGTCATCGAACGGCCAATGTATCGACCATCTCCGTCCCCCAAAGACAATTCACCCTGCTCTCCGGCTTCAAAGTCGTTTTTCTCGTTGGCGTCCCCGTATACGCAAGCGTCTCCATTGGAGAACTCTCCCTCATCATTTGCTTCCTCGTATATCAAAGCGTTTAAAAGTATTTGCATGTTGTCAACCTGTTGCTTTTTTTTTTCTTTTTCTTTTCGGTGAAGGGTTGTAAATGAGCAAGGATATTTAGATAGAGGAATTATTTTTACCCTCAAAAGTAGTCTGAATTTCGGTAAAAAAATTCAAAAAATCTTGCAGTGTTTGAATTATGTTTTTGGTGGTGGAAATGGATTCAGCACTATCAAAAACCCTTGGGGAACAGAATCTAATTCCAATCACCTATTAAGTGTCAAAACTGTCCCTCCAAGTGTTCTTCACTTTCTTGTAAAAGATTAAGCTTCAATCTCCTTAAAACATTTTTATTATAAAAAGACTCCATCAACTAATATGGATTGTACCTATATGAAAGCCAAGTTAGTTGCAAGCCTCTTGATACCTTAGCATAAGATGGAGACTACTTGGACATGGGATGGTTCTCTAAACTGGTTAAAGGAAGAGAAAGGAGAAGTGAGGGACTTGCATGCAAGTCCTATACAAGCCACCACCCATATTGGGTATTGTTCTCACTGAACTCCTTAAAGGACCACTTTAAAGGCTAGGAAATGGGGAATATGAGGGGAGGATTGGAATGAAAAGCTTGCTGGGTTTTGGACAACTAAACTAACAAGAGTGAATAATGGGTTGTTAACAACTTTATTGTGAGAATAATGCAGAAATGGTTAGTCATGAGTGGTTGAACTGAATTAGTTGTAGGTGGTTGAACAGAATTAGTTATGAGTGGTTAGGTGTTATTCCTATATAAGTGTGATGTAATTGAACAAATAAATGAATGAAGTTTGTGAGTTTTCTGTTTTTAAGTTTGGTATCAGAGCTCAGGGTTTGAGCTGGGGTGAGAGCGTAGGTGAGGAAGGCCGAGTGGTGTTTGCGTGAGGCCAGATCTACTGTTGAAGAGTGAACTTGTTTGTGCCACCTGCGAAGCTGTGGAACCGAGTGTTTTGTCTGTTGCTGCTGTGCTGCCAAGACCCCTGTCAAGAACTCGGGTAGCAGTTACTGTTGTGCGTATGTGCTGCCAAGACCCCTGTCAAGAACTCGGGTAGCAGTGTTTTAAGTTGGTATAATCCATTTGCTGGTGTGCTGTCACCATAGAACCGGCCCGTTGCAGCCATCAAGAAGCTGTTGCTGCGTGGACTGAAGAACCGTCCGTCCAGAACTTTGTGAGGTGCTGTCCGTCGAGAAGCGTCTTGTGCTGGTGCTGTGGAGGCCCGTTGCAACCATTCCACTCTGCCGTGGATCGTGAGTGCGTCCAGAACTTTGCTGGCGCGTGTTAGTGGTAAACCCGACGTGAAGTGTGAGTGCGTCCAGAACTTTGCTGCAGAAACCGTTGTGTGTATAAAGAGGAGACGCCAACGCCACATTCTTCACTGTGGAGAAAACATGTTGTCTCTATGGTTTTTCAGCCACCACTTCTAAATCCTTGCTAGTTTCTTTAAGAACAGGCAAGGTGCTTCCTGTATAGAATGCATCGCTTTTTCTAGCAATCTCATATGAGCAGTCCTTATCAGATCCCTTATCCTCTCTTGCATTCTCTTTCGGGCATTCTTTTTGAATCTCATAATCCTCACTACATGCCGCATCGCATAACTGTTCCTCTCTGGCATTCTTATTCGACCAAAAGTTGGATCGTCACTGTGTGATGAATGTCAAAAATATCAGTGGAGGAAACCAAAAAGCTGAATTGATGAGCGGTATACGTGAGAGGAAGAGGAAAATTGTTCGACAGAAGAATAATATTGGTGATAAAAAAATATCATATGTTAAAAGTGAGTGTGTGCAAAAAGGTTTGGAGTTTTTTGTCTGAGTTATTTTCGTTGTTCAGAGAGGCGTCCGGTTTGGAGTCAAAGCTGTGAAGCAGTGAACTCTGCTGTCTTTGTCCGAAAATTTTTAGAGGGGAATATCATCGTTGTGCGTGGAGGTCTTTGGTCAGTGGAGGTAAGAACCGTTGAGCGTGCAGAATTGTGCCGTTGTGCGTTGCCGTGGTTTCATTAACGAAACTTCCAATAGATACCATCTGTGATTCTTTGCAGAAACTGTTGTGTTCTTTGCAGAAACTGTTGTGCCGTGGTCATATTCTTTTTCAGTCGGCCCAGTTTTCTTTGTTTTGTTGCAAAAATCGTATAAGTGGGTCTTGTTCAAGAGAGTGCTGTTAGTGTGCACCGTTTGTGACAGGTGATAAAGCTAAGTGATATGTCTATTATTTTAGACAATGATCTTTTTAATGATCATTTTCTCATGAACCCATTTGGGATTAGCAGTGTTTTTGAGTCCATTGACAAAGAGTTTCATGTTGTTGAAGATCATGTCCCTGAAGAAATCACTCATGTTGTTGAGGATCACGCTGTTGAAGAAATCACTGAGATTAAAACTTGCCCGGTTGTTAGCAGTTTTATTGGATCTACTTTCAAAGATGACTGCATTTTGGTGACTCCTTCGTTGGTTCCTCATGGAAAGTGGGGAGAACATGAATTAAATTACCTCGTTCGAGATCTTGCATTGCCTCTCAATCCAAAAGAGGTTGTTGACGTTAAGTATGTAAGCAAGGAGCAAAGGAATTTCATAAGGAAACCCTAAAAGGTGAAGATGAAACTGCACCAGCAATGGAAAAGGAACAAGCATGGACCCTCATAACTAATTCTGTTCAACCACCTACAACTAATTCAGTTCAACCACTCATGACTAACCATTTCTGCATTATTCTCACATTTATAAGTTCAAAAAAATAAGCTAGATTACCTCTTGAGCTTCATTTGGGTGTAAAAGAAACTGCTTTGTGAATTATTTATGCACTATACATTATAAAATTTATAAAATGAGGAATTAACCCCTTCTTCTCACTAGCACTTTCAAATTTTTAAATGTTGTTTAATAAAAAGATACCCCTGCAAAAGAAGTGGTCCAAGGTATCCCCAAATAGAGTAACGTTACGACCAAAACTGATCTAATTACCATTTAGCCCAATGAGTAATCAATAAGAACTCAAAGTAAACTGATCTAATTACCATTTAGCCCAATGAGTAATCAATAAGAACTCAAAGTAACAAAGGCTAACCCTTTGATACTACAAAGATCTTATGAGGCTGGTTTGTTCCAAGGATTCCTTGGCTTTACGTATTAATGCTCGACAATTGACCAAGCATAACTTGATGCTAAAGAGAGTGTTTTCAATATATATCCTTGAAAATAAACATTAATTAGGCACTCCCGTAGGTTGTGTAACCTAGTTTTCTTTAAATTCATAATGTTTGCCATACCTCCGTGACTAATATATATGTTTAGCTTTGTAATTAGATGATGGTTGAATTCCCATTCCAACACACATATTAGGGTTAATATGATATATCAAATTTAATATAAAAAATCGGTTAATATTATTAAATTTGGCTATTTTATTTTTAATATTGTTCAGACTTTGTACTTTATTTAAAAAGTCCAAGTTTCCTATCTATCTTTGGGAACGAAAAGAAAAGTAAGACAAAATTTTATGAAAAACACCATATAAATCATCAATGCAAAGATCCCACCTAACACACCAAAAAAATTCCATCTTCAACCTAAACGCACTCCCTGTATGTATAGGAAGATTACACGAAACACATGGAATATAATATTTTCGAGGGAAATATTCATGAAATTACACGCTAGTAATGTGCAAGTTAAAACTGCAAATGACAGAACTGAGTATAGGAGACGATTTACTATTGAAAATGTATATATATATATATGAAATTACACCATAGTTATGTGCAAGTTTACATGAAATGCCATCGTTCCAATCTACCCAGCACTATTAACGCATGTTACAGATTTTGTCTGCCCGTAATGTTCCCAAAACCTATGAACATTAGCTATGAGCACAGCCATGGCGGTGGTCGAGCACTAGTACTAAAATGAAGGCAAGTTGTTCCTCTCCTGCAATGTTTGGCTACGTCTTCAACGACGCGCTTCACCAGCGCTACTTCGTAACTGCATAGGCTACAAATTAAAAATTGAAGAAGAAGCGTATATAGAGAAATAAATAAGAATAGAGAAGTGAATAAAGAAATAAATAAGAATAGAGAAGTGAAGTGAAGTGAAGGGAAGCGTGAATCACCCACCCATTGGTGTCTTATTGGAGTGACCATCCAGAGAGAAGACAAAATTAGACAAAATTGAAAGAGAGCATCCTTCCATTCACTAATTTGCTGTGGGCTGTATCTCCCATTGCTCTCGTGCTATTGGAATGATTGAGCAAATGGGCTGCGATGAGATTGATCCGGGTGCCGAACATGAGACGGAGGGACATTGTAAAACAGAGATACGGCGATGACCGACCCCTTTTTCCCTTCTCCTGTATTTCGCGTGCGATAAGAGAGATTTCTCTGAGGCACCATGCAGATTCTGTGTAATTGATGGAAAATATGGGAATGAGAATGCGACTGTTCTCATTGCGCGCTGTAAGCCTAAGGAGATGCCCTCTCCCCTCTCGAGATCGTAGGTGTCAAGGAAGACAGTGAAGCCTGCGGTGGTCAGGGCGTCATAGAGATGATCGACAAACCCTCTTCTCACATCACATCCCCTAAAGCTTAGAAACGCGTCATATCCTGTGCGACTGCTTATCCTGCCATTGCAATTGGAGAAGCGGATGGATGAAGGCCGAAAACACCACCTCAGATGCCTGAACTCAATTTTGAAATATTGCAATCTGTTGATGGTGCTGGACCTATCAAGATGTCCCCCGGTAAGAAGTCCCAATTAGATTTCAGACCGTTTGGTGTAGGAGTCTCAACAGTGGGTCGTATGGTATCGTCTTGACCGCGGTTGCACGCAAAGGCAATTAAGATGTCCCTGTTGGTAGCAAGGGTGTGACATGCGTAGCAAGCCAAGGAAGGTGTATGAACAGTTCTAACACACAGAAAGTGAGGTGAGTGCGCCCCTTAGAAACTTGTGGAAGCACCTGCCTTGGAAGGGAACATAAGAGCAAATATGCATCACAAACTGGAAACCAAGTAAGCTAAAAATCCAAAGTGATGGTTAAACCAATAACACATCTCATTAAGATTCATACATACTTATACAAAAAGTGTCCATACATGCAAGTGGAAGCAAACATATACATACATCATTAAAGTAACAAAGATAGCTGAAATACAATAACAACATATGCATGAAACGTGTTGGTTGTACTATATTAAGAAGTGAAAATTCCAATCATACATTACAACCATGACCAACTAATATTCCCAATAGCGGAACATTACAGTTCTCACACTTGAAGCCAAATAAGAGTCATCAAGTCACACCAAGTCCTACCATGCCTCTACATAACTCATGTTTATTTTGTGGTAGAATCTTAGTGAGCATATCAGCAGGGTTCCTATCTGTATGTATCCTTTCCAAGGATAACTGTTCTTCCTCCAACACATGTTGGATCCAATTGTACCTTAAGTCAATGTGCTTGGTTTTCTAATGAAATGCTGGGTTTTTCGCCAAGTGAATGGCACTCTGAATATCACAATATAACACATACTTGTCCTGCTTTATTCCTATCTCTCCTAGGAATCGCTGCATCCACAACATCTCTTCACAAGCTTCTATTGAAGCTATGTACTCTGCTTTTGTTGTAGAGAGGTCTACTATTCTTTGTAGCCTTGACACCCAAGATACTACTGCACCTGCAAATGTATACAAATAACTTGTAGTGTACTTTCTGGTATCCATATCTCCAGCCATATCCGCATCTGTAAATCCTTCAAGCACAGTCTCATCATGACCAAAACATAAATAATAATGACTAGTACCCTTGAGATACCTCAAAATCCATTTTACTTCTTGCCAATGTTGTTTGCCTGGATTGGCAAGGAACCTACTCACTACTCCCACTGAATATGCAATGTCTGGTCATGTGCATACCATGGCATACATCAAACTGCCAACTGCTGAAGCATAAGGAATCTTGCTGATTTCTTCTTTCTCTTTGTCATTACTAGGACACAATTCAGTACTCAGCTTGAAGTGGGCTGCAAGGGGTGTACCAACTGGCTTGGCATCCTTCATATTAAACCTGTCAAGCACCTTCTTGATATGTTTTTCTTGTGATAGCCACAACCTTTTGTTTTTCTTGTCACGCATAATCCGCATGCCCAATATTTGTTGTGCTGGTCCCAAATCTTTCATTGCAAATTTTCTACCCAAATCTTTCTTCAACCTATTGATCTTATTCTTATCATACCCAACAATCAACATGTCATCCACATATAACAATAATATGATATACTTTCCTTGATCATACCTCTTGATATAGACACAATGGTCAGCTTCCAACCTCTGAAAACCTTGTTCCAACATGAATGAATCAAATTTCTTGTACCATTGTCGAGGTGCCTGTTTCAACCCATAAAGACTTTTCTTCAACCTACAAACAAGGCCTTCCTTGCCTTTTTCTATGAAGCCTTCTGGCTACTCCATATAAATTTCCTCCTCCAATTCACCATGAATGAATGCAGTTTTTACATCTAACTATTCACATTCTAGGTCTAAAGCAGCAACTAGACCAATAATGATTCTAATGGATGACATTTTAATAATAGGTGAGAAAATTTTAGTGAAGTCAATACCTTCTTTTTGGGCAAAACCTTTTACCACCAACCTTGCTTTATACCTCTCTTTCTTTTCATCACCTTCATGCTTAATCCTATACACCCATTTGTTTTGTAGAGCCTTTCTACCTTTTGGGAGGTTTACCAACTCCCAAGTTTTATTTTCCTGCAAAGAGTTCATTTCTTCTTCCATTGCTTTCTTCCATTCTTTACTGTGCTCAACTTTACAAGCTTCTTGAAAACAATTAGGTTCACCTTCATCAGTCAGCAAAATATAGTCTGAAGGAGGATACCTTTGTGAAGGCTTATGAGGCCTAGAAGATCTGTGAACCAACTATGGTGGTGCATTATTAGGTTGAATCTCCTATAAAGGTTCCTGCAAGATTTCTTGTTCTTGTTGTTCATCATTTTCCACTTGTTGTTCTTCATGCTCCTGAATATGTTGTTCATTTTCTTGTATTGGTGGTATGTTTTCCTGCTGCTCTTCAAACCTGTCAATAACCTTCTTGACCTCCAACTCACCTATAGTTCTCTTGAACATTTCTGACTCATTAAATATAACATCCCTGCTTCTAATAATTTTATGTTTGACTGGATCTCATAGATGATAACCAAAATCTTCATCCGCATATCCCAAAAAAATGCATTTCATAGATTTATCATTTAGCTTAGTTCTATTTCCTTTGGGAATATGTATGAATGCTTCACATCCAAAGATTTTCAAGTGAGAATAATTCAAAGTCTTACCAGTCCAAACTTCTTTAGGGATACCACCATCTAAGGCTGTAGTTGGAGATCTATTGCCAAAAATTCTTCTCCAAACCGGAATTGTAGAACATACTTCGCACCTTTTCCATAATGGTGTGATTCATCCTTTCTACGACACCATTCTGTTGAGGAGTACTAGGCACAGTCTTCTCATGCTTTACGCCAAACCTATTACAATATTCCTTAAATGCATTTGAGCAATATTCTTCACCATTATCTATTCTTAAACACTTCAGCAATTTGTTAGTCTCTCTTTCAATAGTAATATGGAATTTTTGAAATATTCCAAATACTTCACTTTTATTTTTCATAGGATATGCCCAAACCTTCCTGGATGCATCATCTATAAATGTTACAAAATATGATGCTCCTCCTAATGATTTGATGTTAATAGGCCCAAACACATCTGAGTGTACCAATTCTAACACATTTTTCTTTCTGTCATGGCCACCTCTAAGGAATGAAACCCTTCTTTGTCTATCATATATACAATGCTCACAAAAATCAAGATTGTAGGATTTAAAACCTGGCAATAAATTTTTACCAAAAAGGATTTTTAATCCTTTTTAGCTCATGTGACCCAAACGCTTATGCCACAGATCTGCTGAATTTCCTTCTTTTGTGACAGTAGCCAAATCTGATTTTCGTATCAGTGTCTTCAATGTGTGTAATGTTCATGTCTTGGGTCCTTTGGCCACGACCATTGCACCTATGCTAATTTTCCAACCTCCTTTTCGAAATCTTGTCGAATAGCCTTCATCATCTAGTCATCCCATAGAGATTAAACTCATGCGCATTTCTGGTACATGCCTGACTTGTTTCAACAATATATCTTGTTCATCTTTCATCTTAATCTGAACATCTCCCACTCCAACAATACTGAAAAAATGATTATTCCCCAAATGCACTCTACCATAATCACCAGGATTATATGAAACAAAACTATCATTGCATATGGTTACATGGTGAGATGCCCCAGAGTTAAGGATCCAATCAAAGATACTACTAGATGTATATACACATGCATCCTCTACTAAAATAGTAAAAAACACATCACCATTTGTGGCTACAACAGTAGTCTCACCTTCATTTGTGCTGGATGACTTGTGATTTGTACTAGACGGTCTCTGATCCTTTTGTCCTTTCTTCCAGAATCGACATTCTTTCTTTATGTGCCCAGGTTTGCCATAATGAAAGCAGATGATCCTTCCTCTCCTTGATTTTGATCGGCCTCTAGATCTTGATTTCCCTTGCTAGGCTCGATCCATTCTCCTACCACGATCAACTAGAGCTAGAGCTTCTCCTCCCTGGTTTTCCGCAATTGACTTGCGTTGGAGCTCCTCATTCATTAAACTACTGCTGACATCATCAAACATCAGGGTCCCTGTAGTTGTTGAGGTGCTCATAGCTAAAATTAAATTTTCCCAACTGTCTGGCATAGAACACATAAGCAAAATAGCTCTAATTTCATCATCTAAAATGATTTTAACAGAGGCAAGCTGATTAGTAATAATATTAAATGCATTCAAGTGCTCAGAAACTAAAGCACCCTCCTTCATTTTGAGATTATAAACCTTCTTCATCAAAAACACTTTGTTTGATGTCGTGCTCTTCTCATATAGATCATGGAGCTTCTTCCATAATCCTTCAGCCGTGTTTTCTCCAGACACATTGAAATAAATATTCTTTGCTAGATATTGGTGGATTGTTGCAATCACCTTTCTATCTAGCTTATTCCACTCTTTATTTGTCATCGATGAGGGTTTCTTTTTTGTGCCCTCAATCGGCAAATACTGATCCTTTAAAATCAGTATATCCTCCATCTATGATTTCCATAGGGCAAAATTAGCCCCACTCAACTTCTCCACATCTGTAACTGTTGTCTCCATCTTCAATCAAATTCACGTCCCAAAACACAAAACACTCCACTTAAAAAATAAAACTTTAATTATTACTCTTTAAAATTTAGTAATAATGACCTTCCTCCTTTTAAAATACCCTTTTCAAAATTCCTACTCCTTTTAAAATATACTTTTCAAAATTCCAACATATAATATATATGTTTCATAATAAATATAAAAACATATATAATGTTTTAACCTTTTCACATTTCACACATATATATGTTGGTTTGAGAAAAATCTTGACGTATACGTGCAAGCTTGATGTAAAAAAAACTTACGAACACCACGTTTCAACTCCAATCTCCAAGGATCTCCACTTTTCAATCTCCAGTGACACGTTTCAACATAGGTCCATGACCTTGTTTTTCTTGTAGCAATTGTCTTTTAGTTCCAGCATTCGTCAACTATTTCCTGGACAGATCCTTCAATAGCTCCAGGGGTAACAACCAACGTTTTAACGAATGCTGCCAGAGTAAGGCGATGGCACTAAGCGGCTTACACAATGGATATTCAACCCTAGCTCTGATACCGGTTGTTAGACTAGAGCATACATAACACACAACAGATTTATACTCAGAGACTTAGACAAAAATAACAAAGAATAATTTCAGAGACAGACAAATGGAGAAACAACAAGATTACTCAGTCAGAAACTGCAGAATAGATAAAATAATCATTGGAGAACAGAAATCACTTTGCATTACATAACAGGCTTTGGCCTTGAATTTCTTTCCTTGGCCAGAGAAATTACAAATTTATAGAGGTAGAAGAAGGATCTAGAATCCTGTATGTGATTCAAATGGAGATATAGAATGATCTAGAAACTAATGGCGGTGTAGAAAGGTTTAGAATCGTGGAGATCTAGAAAGATCTGATCTAGAAGGATCTAGAATCCTACATGAATTTGGCTTCACACTTAACAATAGTCACTGTCGCGTGCTCCTCCAAAAATATATACTAGCTCTGTAATGTGGAGAAGCCAAGGCTTGTTACAATACTCTCCAATCTATCTCTAAAATAGTCCAATCGGAAGCTTGGCTGACCAAAAGTATCTACAATGAGTTATGAGGTACTATATATAGCAAAAGGTGGGGTGACCCTTGACATTCCCCTTTTTGACTATTCATCTACCCTCATGACTCTTCAACTACTCTATGACCCTTACATTCAACTATTGACACTTGAACTTCCACTTGACAAGACGTTACATACAATCTGTACATGTACCCATGTGAGACAAAATAGGCTTGAGCAAGCCATGAAAGATGTCACTAACACTCGAATAGTTGTGGTGAGACCAACTCTTTGACATCCTTGTGATGATCGATGGTGGCGAACTGTTGCCAAGCTTGGTCGTCCATGATGGTGTCTGTGCACTCAATGGTGACATCTCGTCGAAAGCGCTCTTGCCTCTGTTGCATCCGGGTACACATATATGGCTCCTCTATCCAACTCGTATGATAATATGTGCATCATTGTCTTGAGTGCAGTTGGACCAACAATATAATGATGCATAGTGTATGTGTTGATCTACAAGTGTGTGCACGTGACCATGCGTATCAACTTATCGAAAGACATGTTTAGCTTCAGTTGGACTTGCTTCTTGTCTTTGATTTGGTGAGTGTGCCAAATGGGTGGGATCGCATACGTGTGCACAATGACATCCATGCTCCTGAATACCCTTGCATGCGATCGACAACACTTCTCACCCTGCCTGCTCCATGCCAACTGCTAGATGGGTCCATACCCTGCATGGGCGCAGTTTCATTAGTCTGTGCATGTTATGCCTCCTACTTTGCCTGTTCTTGCTGCAACTCCTTCTCCCATTTGTGCAACTCCTGTTCTTCCTTGAGTTGCTGCTTCAGCACCTGAAACTCCTTCTCTGTTTTTCTCTCTGCCTTCGCATGATCCTTTTGTCACGCCATCACCTCATAGTCTCAATCTCCAAAGTTGCTTTCATCACAAGTGGATATGCTTGAGCTTGCAACTTTGTTCTACTTCTGCGCTACCAACAACCTTCCTCTTGCATTCGTTGCATGAGTGTGTGCTACCTTATGCTGCTGTTGATGGTGCTGCTATCTGTGACACCACATTTATTTCATCTTGATATCCTTCTCCACAAACAACTTAATGTCTTCATAGATAGGCAAGTTTGTAGACACTTGATCCACTGCATCCCAAGTTGTGCTATGAATGGTTTCTTTAACTCCACTCTCCTGGAAGCCATCGTACCTGTGCTGCTAAGAGGCAAACAAACACCTGTGATACCTGGAGACATAACAACACTCATGAGAAGCAATCTATTAGTCAGAAACCAAAATAAACTCGAGGACTAACAAGCAACATAAATGTGTGACTGTCTGTGAAGATTGCATAATTTGCATCAGGAGGCTGGGAGACTGACTAACCAAACAACGTAAGGCACAATGCGGTATGTCAGGAGGTTGACTTAACGATGGAACTGTGCAATGCACAGTCTAGCCTGGCCTGCTGAGGACTGAAACTGCAATGCACAATTTCAGTCAGCAGTGACATGCAAACCAACAAACTGTATTGCGCAGTTTCTAGGGCCAGCTAGGCACTGCCTCCCAAAATTGCACAATGCAACCTTGGAGGTCAGTGTTGGGTCATATTTGCGCAATTTATGGGGGAAAGGCAGAGCCTTCACTTCCAGAAATGTGCAATGCTAGCTCAACAAGGCAAGGTCCAGGCTAAGGAAGCCCAGACCCTCTGTAGGGCGACTAAAAACATGAGAAGTCTGAATGCATGGTGAAACTGAGTGTAAACAAGAGCGAATGATCATGCATGCAAACAACAAGTGTAAGATTCAGAAAATGGGAAAATATGCATATGTGTGAAACGGGTCGCTGCAACGACGCCTATCGGTGCAAAAAAATGTCATGCATGCGACAATAGTGAGATGCAAACGAAAACTAAAACGGTGCTTTTACAAGCTAACATACATCAAAATGACAGCAAACACTCATTCAAATCAAGAAGACAACACTCAAAAAAAGCAAAACACAAAAAGAGATGGAAACGTAACACAAGACCTGAAAAGCAGACTTACCCTGAAAAGGCTAAGCTGAAAGTGCCAAAGACTCTTGGATGTAATGTGGGATGTCAGAGCTGCAAGATCGATGTGAGGAATGAGCTCTGTAGTGTCCGATTGATGAGTTTTGATAAGATCGAGGTTATGACACGCATGCCACAAATCTAGGAAAAGGAGACACATGGTGGGAGGTTTCTAAAATGATCTTTGCATGTAACCTCCAGCTTCTAAAAATAGATCCCTAGATTTAGGGATGCCTATTGCATGCTGCCTTTTGCTATTTCGGAAAGAGCAACCCATGCATGCAAATCAATTTTTCTTAGTCCTAGAAGGAAGCGGTCAACCTGAAGACACATGCAACAACCTGCTTGACTGAGAAAGGGATTTGCGCAATTTCTGAGAGGAACTGGGCTGGTTGTCCCAGAGGCATTGTGCAATTTTTGGGAGGAGCAGGTGACTGCTACCCAAAATTGCACAATTTCTGGGAGGAGCTGGGGTGGCTATCCCAGAGGGATTGTGCAATTTCTGGGAGGAGCAGAGGACTGCTACCTAGAATTGTGCAATTTCTGGGCTGAGTTGCAGTGCTGGGGAGATTGCGTAGTTTTTCTGAGGAAGCTTGTCTGACTGCTTTGCTCAATTTTGGAGCTCAGCAGTCTGCCCAACTGATTTTCACAGTTTCTATGCTGAGCTCCATTGCTGGGCCAGTTTGCCCAATTTTCCCAAGGAAGACTATATGACTGTATTGTGCAATTTCTGAGACGAGTAGGCTTGCCAGCAGATTTGCACAATTTATGGAGCGAAGGTTGGTTCCCCTATAGAATTGTGCAATTTTCTGAGGGAGATGCTCAGCTAACATCTAGCCCAAGTCCGGAGTGTCAGATTGTGAGGGGGGTGAAGTAAACTATCATGCACAGGTTGGCAAGCTATTGAAAATCTAATGAAGCCTATGTACTTGATAGTGTGAGACATGATGCTAAGATGGTTGTTAGCGAGGCTCCAAAACGAAGCTAAGGAAAAAAATTTGGAGGGTGGTTGTAGCTGCTACAACACTTGGTGATACACTGGTAGAACTCTAACTCTTTGAATGGACCTTGTTTGTGAAAAACAAGTCTAACACCTTCGGAAGTATTATTTCATTCTCTGTTCATCTTTGTTTCCACACTTGCTTGATTGTAAGATGTAGCATCTCCCAACATCTTGGTCGGTCGACACACATTCCAAGCCAAGTCAATACAGTTGATTTGATTAGGGATGAGGGGTATATTGGTGCATAAGCTTTATGGTCGTCAGAGTTTTAGTTTCATCTCTGGTGTTGCTCTGCTGCCAACAGGCCTAGATAATACCTCGGTGGAGTCACACAGGAACACAAGCATTGCTCTGCTACCAGAGAGCCTGGTCAGTACCCCGACAGAGTTACTTGCATCATCTCTCTGTGCAGGAAGCATTTCTCTTCTTTCGCCTTATTCATTTTTCATTTTTTTGAATTTTTTTCACATTTTCATTTTTTTCATTTTTCATTTTTTGTAACTGTACGTAACACTTATTGATTTCAGAGGTGGAAGATGGATTCCAACTTATTTAGAACAGAAGAGGTTGTTCCTTCATAGAATTAGTTTATATTTAACTCTGATGTGCTTATTAATGTTTTCCCCCTCACCTTACTCTACTGTATTGAGCTGACAAGGGTTAACCCAAAAACAATTGACTAGAGTAGGCGGCACTAGTTAGTGCGCAAGCATTATGTTTTCATCAAGGTTCACTTCGAACAGTACGTATTTTCCATTGACGTATCATGGTCTGAAGATAACAAGTTTTTCGTACAGAGGCAAGACGACAGATAACCAAGTATTGACAATTGCACAAGTCCTCTTGAACTTTACCCAGCTTGTTTCAAGAGTCGCACATGGTTTCATGTGAAACTAACCTACGGATGTAAACAAGCAAACAAACAAAAAAACAAAGAAAAAATAGAAGTATATGCGTAAGTAAAGTGAGTAAGAAAATCAACTGGAAAACAAACAAACATGCAAGGTAAGAAGCAAACAAGCATGCAAGCAAACAAACCAAAAACAAACGCTACTCCTACTCCTAAGCTAATGGTGCATGGGTCGACTTATGTGAAGTGATACTTCCAATGCAGCCACTGGCACATTGGTCGACCCATGTTTCTGAAGGCATGGTTCGCGAACAACACAACTGTGAAAACCAAAAAACATGAAAGATATAACAATGAAGATAAACACACTTCGAGCTTAAGTGCATTCACAAAAAATAGGTAAGTGAAAGTGCAAGAAATGCACTCTACAGACTTGCCATGGTGTTGTGCTATAGTGTGTGCATATGTTAAGCATATTCATTCACTTGACTGTGACATGCAAGCAAACGTGAGAAAGGTAGACCACTTACATCGTGCAAAGTGTCTTGCTATATAAGATTCCTCGATTGCATTAGCGATGGGGTTGTGTAGTTCTAGTGTAGGAAGAGAAATCTAGGTGTTTTGTTGATCTTCAATGAAAAGGAGAGAGTGATGAGGCACCTTGCATATTTCAACAATTTCCTGATCGGAAGTGAAACCAACCTAAGGACAATGAGGACCTGACATAACCATCAGCTCGGGCTGAAGTGCCTCAATAGTCTCCGGGGTTTCGACTTCATCGACAGATAGATCATCGTAGACCAGTGTTTTAGACAAATTAACAATGATTGAATCAACATCATGATTAGACTAAGAAGTAAAGAGATCATGACAACCAAGATCAGAATATTCGGGATGTACGTTGGCGTCCTCATGATTTGATGAATTGTGCAAAGGGGTAGATAAGAAGTAAGGATGTTCAACCTCTGTGTTTTCATAAATGACAGATGACAGATCAGATGGACTTTCACAGGAAGATGTATCTTCTCCGCAATGTAATGATAGACTGACATCTGACGTGTCCTGTGAACTATCGGAGCAGAAACATCTGGAAAGGAGTTTCACAGGGGAAATCAGTAGTGGGAGAATCACAAATGATGTCAGGATAGAGTGGGTGAGGTGCAGATGGAAGGGAGTCATCCTTCGTGACATTTTCTTCTTTAGATTCCCGCACACACTCATCATGAATAATGGCATAGGTTGGTTGCACAACACCAACTCCATCAATAGCTTGATCCTCATTCACAATAAGTGTGGAGTCTGGAACAGAATATCATAAGATGGTACAATCCGGAGGATCAACAGAATGTGGGGACGGAGGTTGAGGGAACGAATTCACGTGACAACCAATAGGATTGCAAGCCAAATCTGCGCAAATATCAAGGGCTGGTGGGGTGGGAGGATGTGAGAGTTCAACAAATGTGTGTGCATGATCTCCCACATCACTCTGCAGTGGTGGAGCTATTTGATGAAGTGAAGGCAGACAGTCACTTGTGACAACAACTATGCCTACCTGTGATTACGTAACTCCATTACCGAAGTGTGCTAAGCGGGGTTCGGATGATTTCAAGAATTGCGGATTTTCAAATATGTGAAAAAGATACTCAAATATTCCATCAAGAAATTCCCAATCAATTTCATCTTCAGCAAACTAGTATCCTGTAGAAATTCTCACTGTAGATTAAATTGATTATGCGATGTACTAAAGCGAAATACTTAATCTATTTCTAAAATCAAACTTGCAAAAGCTCAATCGATTTTGAGCAAGATCAAATAGAACACATATAACAAAGAAGAAGATTCAATCACACATGAAACATAGAAGAATACTTTGGGGAAATCCTCAGCTAAAAACCCCGCTATCTGTCTTATCATACAAGTGGAAATATCTCAGGATTACACAAGCTCATAAATAGAATAGACAACACATATGCCTTCTTTCAGTCCTCCAAGCCTCCTATTTCCTTGTGTAGTTTCTCTTGGGTCCTTTAGCTGCCACCTGTGTGATTCTCACCTCACACACTACTCTGACCTCTGTAGTAACTACGCAATCCTGAAGGAATGAATTCCCTCTGCATGAAAGAGATTTTCTTATAGGGAAATCCTAGCAATTGATAGTACATTGTTCCTTCCTTTAATCTCAACTGGGTCTTTGTCTGAACTGACGTGCATGAGTTATTTATGAGAGAATATTCAGTTATTTGTAGAACAATAGTTGCATGCATGCATTAACTGACTGAACTCACAATTAGTTCCACAAACTATTTGCAACTAATTTAACTGGACTTAACTTAGTTAACTAAGCTAACTAATTACAACTCAAATACGACTCATCCTTATCTCCTTAATTAAGGGATAACTTTCTTAATCGAAGGGATAATTGTTGCATGTCTTCACAAAGACTTCATGTTTGATTTTCACCAACTAATTAACTCAAGATGAATTAATTAATTATTTTTCAAACAACTTGTGAGACTAAATTCGAATTTTAATTCTCAATTTCAATTCAAGGACAAATTAAAATTGGAATATATCTTGAAATGCTATCTATAGCAATGCTATTTTTAGCATTTTTATTTTTTGCATTCCTTGTTGTTATTTTCAACACTGGTACTTGAAATGCTATGTATAGCAATGCTATTTATAGCATTTCTATTTTTAGCATTTCTTGTTTCTATTTTCAACACTCCCTCTCAACAAGAAAGGCATTCAACTCGAACCCGATTATGAACCTTTGGAATGTTCTGCATGCAACACTTCTCTAAAGTGTTGTTGCTGCAACAACACTAGAAACAAAAAATATTCAACCTGAATTAGTATGATGCATCTGTCATCGAAGTCTTTGACTTCTATTGCCTCTGTCGACTGAAAACTATGCACATTTGTGCTCTTCAGTATCTGACTGTTCTAGCCTCTGTCACTTTGATATCTGACTACATCAATCCCACTGATTCGTCCCACTGCATTCATGCTACTATTGCTTCTATCTCTCAGCATTGCATCTGCACTGCACCTCCTCTCATCATGTTGCATCGTGCTGCCCAATGCTGCACTGCAACTCAGTTACTGAGAAGTAAGTAACTGATCAACTAATTGACCTCCCTATTGGGCTAGAAACACCCTCTAATGCTGAAGCTCCCTCTGTTGCTCCATCCGCATCTGTCTCGACCCACTCAACCAGTATCGCTACTCCTCATCGGGGCTCCCGTAGCAAGGTCTAATCAAAGAGGTTGGGTACCTTAAGGATCCTGCCCCTATTTCAGCCTTCTTGGGACTATGTCTTCACATCGCCCCACCTCACACCTAGAGGTATGGTTACATGTGTTTCCTGTGCCCACTTGGCTCGAAATTTCCCCATACTAGAGGTCTCTACATGAGTGGATGCCTCCACTCAATCTCCTCTCGGTTTCTTTGGTTATGGCTACTCCACAACCTCCTGAAATTGCTTCACCAATTGTGGCTCCTACACAATTGTCTGAGACTTCTTCTGAGGCTGCATGTTGAGAGGTAATGTACTCTCCCTCTTAACCACCAAGTCTCTAACATTTGCCTTGCTCTTCAAGGCCTTACATGCTTCTTAAATCTCAGTAGCATACAGGTTCTTGACTCGTGAACCAATCTGCTTCACCTGTCTCGTGGTGATGTGTCTAAGGAAAACTTTCCCTTACTGAAGACAACATCATAGCCTTTGTCCTCCAACATTGTGATCGATACCAAGTTTTTCTTCAGTCTTGGCACATACTTCACATCTGTCAATGTAATGAGAGTTCCATGCTCCCTCTGAAAAGCAACCATGCCCACTCTTGAAACACGATTCTTTTCATCATTACCCATCTCTATGTGCATCTAGAGGTCTTCCTACTCCAACGTACTGAACAAACTCTTATCGTCGGTCATGTGGAATGAGGCTCCACTTTCAAGAAACCAACCACAACCCATCATCGATGAAACCATGCATGCGATCAGGGTAAAATCCAATTTTAACTGAGAGGCCAATTCCTCACCTTTAGATCCTTCCGAGGATCCCTTCTTAGATTTATTCAATGGACAATTAGTTGCATAATGGCCCACCTCATCACAATTAAAGCATCATGCTTTAGATTTGTCAATCTTCTTTCCACCATGGGAGGAACTCGATTTGGAATGGGAAGCCTTCCCTTTCCCTTTTCGTGCCTTACTTGCTAAGGTTAGATTTTTTTCATCATCATGCTTTGATGAAGAACCACCTCTAGTGCTTCCCCTAATCTCCACCTGCATCAGATCTGACCACAGTCATTCCCAATCTGGCAGTTTTTCTCTTCCATTTACTGAGTCTTGGTAGCTATGCCAGCTCTTAGGAAGACCGAGGAGAGCAAGACTCACCATATCATCATCAGCTGTCGTGATTCCTACACTTCCAAGCTCATCTCTACAGGTGGTGAGCTTGTTCAGATATGTAGAGATCGTGTCACCCTTTTCACACTTGATTTTCCGAAGCTTGTCCTTCAGCGCCAGCTTCCTCTGGTTGCTTTTGTTTTGACATAGATCCTTCAATGTCTTCCACATTGAAAACAGAGTCTCCTTCCCATGGAGACTCGAGACAATATGGTCTCGAACTCCCTCCAGAAGAATCATCCTCACTTTTGCCACACATTTCTTCCATTCTACCAATTCTTGGGCATTAGCTCCTGCTGGCTTGGGGACTTCTTGATCAATGAAGTCCTTCAAACTATTGTCCTCTAATACCGCTTCCATGTGATCCTTTCCAGGCTATGTAATTCAAGCTGCCATCCAGGGCATACTCCACTCTCAAGCCATTGAACACCATTAGTGAACTTTGAGATGTGATAAGAAATCGATTTTGTACCTACAATCAAGAACTTCAAACTTCGAACTTCTCCCTTCTTTGTATATATTGTTCTCTACTTTGATCACCTTTGCTCCGATACCATGTAGAAATTCTCACTGTAGATTAAACTAATTATGCAATGTACTAAAGCAAAATACTTAATCTACTTCTACAATCAAACTTGCAGAAGATTAATTGATTTTGAGCAAGATCAAACAGAACACATATAACAGAGAAGAAGATTCAGTCACACATGAAACACAGAAGAATACTCTGGGGAAAGCTGCAGCTAAAAACCCCGCTATTTGTATTATCAT
The DNA here is from genome assembly GCA_031772625.1 of Pinus tabuliformis. Lineage (NCBI taxonomy): Eukaryota > Viridiplantae > Streptophyta > Pinopsida > Pinales > Pinaceae > Pinus > Pinus tabuliformis. The sequence continues at coordinate 226,702,312 of CM062820.1, read as the reverse complement.
ACAAGTGGAAATATCTCAAGATTACACAAATCTTTAGCTCTCAAGCTATCCAACTCTCAGTACAATCCCTCCCTGCTACTCATAGACAGAATAGACAACACATATGACTTCCTTCAGTCCTCCAAGACTCCTATTTCCTTATGCAGTTTCTCTTGGGTCCTCCAGTTGCCACCTGTGTTATTCTCACCTCCCACACTGCTCTGACCTCTGTAGTAACTACACAATCCTAAAGGAATGAATTCCCTTTGTATGCAAGATATTTTCTTATAGGAAAATCCTAGCAACTGATAGTACATTGTCCCTTCCTTTAATATCAACTAGGTCTCTGTCTAAACTGACATGCATGAGTTATTTATGAGAGAATATTCAGTTATCTAGAGAACACTAGTTGCATGCATACATGCATTAATTGACTGAACTCACAATTAGCTCCACAAACTATTTGGAACTAATTTAACTGGACTTAACTCAGTTAACTGAGCCAACTAATTAAAACTCAAATACAACTCATCCTTATCTCCTTAATCAAGGGCTAACTTCCTCAATAAAAGGGATAACTGTTGCATGTCTTCACAAAGACTTCATGTTTGATTTTCACCAACTAATTAACTCAAGATGAATTAATTAATTATTTTTCAAACAACTGGTGAGACTAAATTTGAATTTTAATTCTCAATTTCAATTCAATGACAAATTAAAATTGGAATATATCCTGAAATGCTATCTATAGCAATGCTATTTTTAGCATTTTTAATTTTTTCTTTCCTTGTTGCTATTTTCAACACTAGTACCTGAAATGCTATCTATAGCAATGCTATTTATAACATTTCTATTTTTGGCATTTCTTGTTGATATTTTCACATATCCAAGATTACAAAACCATGTGTGAAACTGTTCAATGAATTCATCAGGTGATTTTCGTAATTCCATAATTTCTTTGTTGAGTGCTTTACAGTTAAAGTGATTGAAAGCACGGTCTATCTCTGCGACTAGATGAGAAAGAGAATGAATAGATTTTTGAGACAGCGTGGAACACGAGTGGATGGGGTGCTCTTGAAGCATGTAGACGAACAACGTGCAGGTCATGTTCTCTTCAAAGATTCCATGTCTTTCACATTAGCCTACAATGCCGCCCACGTGCCTAACCAAGGATACCTAGCCTCCACCATCGTATGTTTTATGTGACAGGTTATTCCAGAGCTCTTTCGATATTTTGAAGTTCTTTCCATAAGATATACACTCTGGAAGAGAAATTCTGTAGTTACTCATGATAGATATGCAAAGATTCAAAATAGATTGTGAGCACTCAGCTTGTCATCTGGACCTCCTTCTAGTGCCAAAATGTTGATGGTGTTGGACCTGCTAACATGTTAGGGGATCTCCCCGACAAGAAGTCCCAACTCGACCTTAGACCGTTTGGTGTAGGAGTCCCAACAGTGGGTCGTACGATATCACCTTGACCACGGTTGCACACAGAGGCAAGTAAGATGTTCCTGTTGGTAGCAAGAGTGTGACATGCACAACAAGCCAAGGAAGGTGTGTGAACTGTTCTAACACACGGAAAGTAAGGTGAGTGTGCCCCTTGGAAACCTGTAGAAGCACATGGCTAGGAAGGGAACACATAAGCAAAGATGTATGACAAACTGGACAGCAAGTAAGCTAACAATCCAAAGTGATGGTTAAACCAACAACACATCTCAGTAAGATTCATACATACTTATACAGAAAGATTCCATACATGCATGCATAAGAAAATAGATACATACATCATTAGAGTAACTAAGATACATGAAATACAATAAAAATATATTAATGAAACATGTTGCCTCTATTATATTAAGAAGTGAAAGTTCCAATCATACAGTACAACCATGACCAACCACTAGTCCCCAGAACGGGAACGTTACAGTCACTACTGCATGCTCCTCCAAAGAGATATACTAGCTTTGCATTGTGGAGAAGCCAAGAATCGTTACAATACTCTCCAAGCTTTCTCTAAGATACTCCCATCAGAAGCTTGGCTAACCAAAAGCCTCTACAATGAATTATGAGGTACTATATATAGCAAAGAGTGGGGTGACCCTTGAAATTCCCCTTTGTGACTGTTTGTCTACCCTCATGACTCTTCAACTACTTTATGACTGTTACATTTAGATATTGAGACTTGAACTTCCACTTAACAACACATTACATACAATCTGCACATGTACCCATGTGAGACAAAATAAGCTTGAGCCCATGCAAGATGTCACTAACACTCAGACAGTTTTGGTGAGACCAAATCTTTGAGATCCTTGAGATGATCGATGGTGTCTGTGCACTCAATAGTGACATCTTGCTGAAAGCAAAATCTTACCTCTGTTGCATCCAGGTACATTGATATGCCTCTTATGTATAACTCGTTTGATAATATGCACATTGCCGTCTTGGGTGCAGCTAGACCAACAACATACTGATGCATAGTGTCTGTGTTGATCTCCAAGTGTTTGTTGGTGACCATGCTCATGAACTTGTCAAAACACATGTTTAGCTTTAGTCGGACTTGCTTCTTGTATTTTCTTTGGTGAGTGTACAAAATGGGTGGGATCGCATGCGTGTGCACAATGATATCCATGCTCCTAAATACCCTTGCATGTGATAAAAAACAATGCTCATCCTGTTTGCTCCATGCCAACTACTAGATGGGTCCATAACTTGTATGGGCGCAGTTTCATTAGTATGTGCATGTTGTGCCTCTTGCAGTGCCTGTTCCTGCTTTAACTCCTCTCAGATGTGCAGCTCCTATTCTTCCTTGAGTTGCTGCTTCAACACCTGCAACTCCTTCTCTGTTTCTCTCTCTGCCTTCGCGCGACACTATTTTTGCTCCATCACCCCATACCTTCAATCTCCAAAGCTACTTTCATCATAAGTAGATTTGCTTGAGCTTGCAACGTTGTTTCGCCTCTGCACTGCCAACAACCTTCCTCTTGCATTTGTCACATGAAGGTGTGCTACCTTCTGCTATTGTTGATGGTGCTACTCATTGTGATGCTGCTCCTATTTCGTCTTGATATCCTTGTCCACGAACAACTTGATGTCTTCATAGATAGGCAAGTTCATAGGCACTTGACCAACCGCATCCCCAGTGGTGCTATGAATGGTGTCTTTGACTCTGTTATCCTGGAAGCCATTGTATCTATGCTGCTGAGAGGCAGACGAACACTTGTGATACCTGGAGACATAGCAACACTCATGACAAGCAATCTGTCAGTTGGAAACCAAAACAAGCTAGAGGGCTGTCATGCAACATACCTATGTCACTGTCTGTGAAGATTGCGCAATTTTCACCGGGAGGCTAGGAGACTAACTGCCAAAACTGCACAAGGTACAATCCAGGTTGATGAGAGGCTGACTGACTGCTGGAATTATGCAATGCAGAGTCCAGCCTAGCCTACTAAGGACTAAACTTTCGCACTGCACAATTTCAGTTAGCAGTGACATGCAAAACAGCAAATTGCGTCGCGCAATTTTTAGGGCTAGAAAAGCACTGCCTCCAAAAATTGCGCAATCTAAGCGAGGAGGTCAGTGCTGGACCAAATTTGTGCAATTTCTAGAGGGAAGGAAGAGCCTTCACTTCCATAAATGCGCAATACTAGCCAAGCAAGGAAAGGTCTGGGCTAAGGCAGCCCAGACCCTCCGACGGGCCACTGAAAACATGAGAAGTTCGAATGCAAGGGGAAACTGAGTGTAAATAAGAGTGAATGATCATGCATGCAAACAAAAAGTGCAGGATTCATAAAACAGGAAAACATGCATGTGTGTGAAATGGGTTGCCACAACAGTGACCATCGGTGAAAAAACAGTGTCATGCATGTGACAACAGTGAGATGCAAATGAAAACTAAAATGGTGCTTCTACAAGATAACATACATCAAAATGACAACAAGTGCTCATTGGAATCGAACAGAGAGCACTCACACAAAGTGAAACAAAAAAAGCGACAGAAACACAATGCAAGACATGAAAAGCAGACTTACCCTGAAACTACTAAGCTGAAAGTGCCAAAGACTCCTAGATGTAATGTGGGATGTCAGAGCTATAGTATCGATGTGAGGAATGAGCTCTGTAGCGTCCGGTTGATGAGTTTTGATAAGATCGAGGTTATGACGTACAATCCACAAATATAGGAAAAAGCAACCCTTGGTGGGAGGTTTCTAAAACAATCTTTACATGTAACCTCCAGCTGCTAAAAATATATCCCTTTTGCTATTTTAGGAAGAGCATCCCATGCATGCAAATCAGTTTTGCTCAGTCTTGGAGGGAACCAGTCAACCTGAAGGCACATGCAACAACCTGCTTGATTGAGAGAGGGATTTAGCAATTTATGAGAGGAATTGGGATGGTTGTCCCAGAGGGATTGCACAATTTTTGGGAGGAGCAGGTAATTGCTGCCCAGAGTTGCACAACTTCTGGGAGGAGCTGGGTTGTGTGTCCCAGAGGGATTACACAATTCCTGGAAGGAGCAGGTGTCTATTGCCCAGAGTTATGCAATATTTGGGTTGAGCTACAGTGCTGGCCATATTGCGCAGTTTTTCTAAGGAATACTGTTTGAATGATCTATGCAATTTTGGAGCTTAGCAGTCTGCCCAACTGATTTTCGCAATTTCTTGGTTGAGCTACATTGCTAGGCCAGATTACGCAATTTTCCCCAGGAATATTGTCTCACTGTATTGCGTGATTTCTAAGCCGAGCAGGCTGGCCAACATATTTGCGCAATTTTTGGAGGGAAGGCTCGTTCCCCTCCAGAATTGCACAATTTTATGAGGGACATTCTCAACTAGCAACTCGCCCATGTCCAAAGTGGCAGTATGTGAGAAGAGTGAAGAAAACTATCATGCGCAGTGTGAGAAGCTGTTGAAAAACCAATGAAGCCTATGTACTTCATCGTGTAAGACATGCTGCTAGGATGGTTGGTATGGAGGCTCGAAAATGAATCTAAGGCAAAATTTTGGAGGGTGGTTGTAGCCACTAAAACACAATCAAAACATTGAACATATATGATGAACATAAATTCGCTGATAATGAACGAAATAAAAAGTCAGTGTTTCTTTTCCAGTGAAGGTGTATTAGAAATTTGTAGAATGTATGATCACGTGCAATGATATGACGTGTTGTGAGGCATTTTTCCGCCTATCGATATCGATATTGATCTTTACTTGTCCCAACCCGAGGGGACATTGCAGACAAAGAAGAACGAGATTTATCTGATCGGTAATGGGAAAGTGGGGTCTTCGGATATTAGCAGCAGGCCTGGAATTTGACGTTTCACATAATTTTTTTATTTTTATTTTAAAGTTTGTAGGATTACAGTTTTATTTTTCAGTTCGGTGAGATTTCATTTCTACAGTCATTACCAATTGAACTATTTTAAGCGGACAATTTTTTTTAACGTATTTGATAGCTTAATTTTTTTTTCAAACTTATTAAATGACATGTAAAATAAATCTCAAATTGTAAATTTGACGTTCAATTTTGCAAGCTGGTCATCATAGATTTTACCTTCCATCTAAATTTTACCTGTTCGCCATAAGTCTTGCAGCAAGAATGAAGAAGTGTAAACCATAGTTACCAAATTCGGTCGTACTGACAAAAAAAAATTGAATATTTGAGTATTCAATTTGGTTCGGTTCTTCTAAAGCTGGTAAGAAGTCAGTTCAGTATATTCGGTACAAAAAGATAAAATATGTTGCAAGAATGTACTTACTTTATGTCTGAAATGGTGGCTTTCGAATATAGAATACTTATTTCTACAAAAACTGAGCTAATTTTTATTATTGATTCACCCAATATTTCACACTTTTATACAGCGTTCTGTAAATAATTTTGTTGCGTCTAAGTAATTTTTTCCAAGGGTAAGTAATTTTTTCCAAGGGTTGTTTCTATTCTTGGTTAAATTAATATATATCTTTGAAAATATTTTAAGGCACTTTCATTGGTTTACTTATAAAACTTGTAATTTCCATAAATTCTTGCTGAATTTTAAAAAAATTAGACCAGAAAAACCAACTAAAAAATAACCTTGAATACAGCTAAATTTCATAACAATTTTATTATAATTTTCTTGCTTTTAATCCAAAATAAGAAAGTTTTTATTTTAATGTTATTAAATAATGAAAGTGCGATTATATTTATTTTTAAAACTAATCTACGTTGATGACAATTTCTTTTTTTCCTTTGTACAAAATACAAATATTAAATTCCAAGGAGATTTGTTTCACATAGTCCACCTACGGTTTTAGTTGTGAATGGTTGTCGTAAAATTTAAATTTAGAAGGGGAATAAATTCTACTGGGATGAATTTAGATGATTTGATAACAATCTTATTATAATTTTGTAGTTTGTTTTATACGTAAGAGAGTTTTTAAATAAGAGTAATTTTTAAATAAATTAAAAATTTATTTATTATTTTTGTTTTTTTTATTAAATTAATTTAATATATTTTTGTTTTTTTCTTCATTTTCTTTATCTTTCTTTTTTTTTTTTTCCTTTTCTAAAGTAGTTTGGCTATGAATCACAAGATAAATATTGTATTTATTTTCACCTTCTTTATTCTACCTTTTTTATTTATTCCTCTTCTAGAGTGCTTGGGTATCAATCACAATATATACATTATATTTGTCTTCCCATTTCATTCGATGAGAAAATCAACTTACAACTTTGTTTTATATATATATATATATATTAATTAGTTGGTTTTGCTAGATATAATGGTTAACTATCGATTAGCCATGTTTAATAGTTTACGATATCATTTGTGTTTTAGATGATCATCTACTCTTGGCTTTCTTAAAATCTATTAAGTTTCAAGCTCTTCAAAGCATTATTAGTTATAAGAAAAATATACTAATTGATCTGGATTTTTCCTATTCAATGGTCAAGTTGGTTACAAGGTTCTTGGTAGATTAGAAAACGAGAAAGACTATGTAATATGGGATGGTTCCCTATATAAGATGGTAAAAAGATAAAAAATGAGATGACTCCCGTATATGTAGAAGAGTTTCTGTGATCACAAAACTATAAACTCCATGTGGGAGAGCCTAGTTTGTCTTTCGTAGTTAGAGAATTTCTCTTTGTTATTTTCTATTTTTAAAAATGTATGGTAGCATTTCTCTTTGTTATTTTCTATTTTTAAAAATGTATGGTAGCATAACACTATCTGTTGTGATCTAATCTAGTATTAATCTATTGAATTTCTCATTTCTTTTTCCTAATCACATGTTTCTTTGACAAAAGTGATTTTTCACTTTCTACAAATTTTCGAGTGCCCACAAATTTTGGGTCACTTGTTTTTGAAAGGCAACTTATCACTGAATCTGTAAGGGAGTGTTTTGAGTTCTTTACTTGGTATACTCTTATATCTTGTAGGGTATTCACCCAAGGAGGTTATAAGTGTTCCTTAATTAAACTATAATTGCTTAGGTAGGTGTCATTTCTTCCATTTGAGCATCAATTGGATTTCAAGAACCTCACATGGTATTCATGTTTTATTGCATGACGTGCATGAGCTTGACCCTAGGATTCATGATATGGGTAGAATTACTGTGCATGATACTTGTAGATTTGGCCTTGTGAGGACTAAAATATTCAAAACCTATTAGGAATCAATCTTGTGCTAGTACATGGGGTTTAGAGGAAATATAATTCAAATATGGGATGAAATGGATAAAACCTTTCTCAAGAAATACCGAGAATATTGTGAAGCCAAACATTTAAGAGAACAAGTTTTAAGATGATGCAAAAGGAATACATTTTTTTAGAATGTTACCTTCAAATATTTGTGTACAATCTCCAATAATCTCAAAAAACAAATTTGATCAAGATACTATTAGGGCCATCTTTATAAGAGGTTCCCTAAATGAATCTATTGATATTCTTAATTTGATGGGAATTAGATTTGTTTCACAACTAACTTTTATAGAAATTAGTAAGATTTTTAGGAGGTGCTCTAGAAGCCAATTCATATATGGTATGGAAATTAGAGATATTTTTTTTAAAGCTACAATGTCTACAATAGGTGGTGTGGCTAGAGACAAAATGTGTCATTTGCTAGAAAAATTTTAGATTGATCTCCTTCGTACTCTTATTTTCCAATTATATACTTTACGACTTAAAAAGAAACTAGAAGATGAAAATTTGTCTCTTTCTATTTTTTGTAGGCACCACTTAGAGAATGTCCTCTAGATAGTCTTGATATTTGTGTTATTTGTGTAGGAGAACATTTGAAAGATCAATCTCCCTCTTTACCCAATTTAAAGGAAGTCTATTAAGGGGAGAATCAAGTGATTGAATTATTATGCGCACTAGCACCAAGAAGTCCCTAGCCATTTCAAGAGTTACCTAAATCTTTAGATCTAACATCTGAATTTATTTCTTAATATTGCAAGCAATAATCACCACAATTTATGAATTCTACTTTTCCCCGGTAAGCAATTCCTTTACAACAAGTTCAAATTCATCCTTAAAAACAAGGATGGTGAGGACCAAGCTATGGAAACATGCTTGCTTATCATTATCCTATGCAACCACAATAATTGTACCCCACATGATCTTCACAAAAAAATATACTCCAGAATATCAACAATCATACCCAACACAAACACAAACTCAGTAGATGGCACCATCTAAGCAATTACAACTTCCACAACCTCATTTATTACAACTACCACATACTCAACCTCTGAAACCGACCCAATTACTTGTCCAAGTAGTTCCTAACCTAAATAATAATGTAATTAAACCTATTTTCAACATTGATTTACATCCATCTCCCACCAATGTGATCACCCTAGTACAACTATAAGATGTACACATAAGGTCGGGAAGGGTGCTTAATAAAAAATCTCTTTTAATTACTAAATAAAAGTCAAAGTAGGAGACCGAAAAATAAATAAACAATAATTTTAGAGTAAAGCATACCCATCTATTTCAAATATTCCCTAGTTATCCAGCTAACCCCACTATCCAGAGAGGTTAAACTAGGAAAATCCCATTACTTTTTCTCAATTTTATTTTCTTATATAACCGAAGAATGTCTCTATCAAAATTCCCCTATTTCAAGAAATTAATAACATCCCAATATATGTTAATACTATTAGAGAATTTTTTCAAAAGAAACTGAGAAGGAACAAAATGGAACTAAAAATTACTCAGTTGATTATAAAGTTAGTAGATCTTATGTCAAGACAAATCTTCATAGAAAAATATGTAGATCATGGTAGCCAATTGTTTCATTCCATATTAACAAAATCCTTGTCTCAAATGTTTTAATTTATTTAGGACTAGCAATCAATATAATTACCAAACAAACCATGGAAAAATAAAGTTACTTCACCTCTGTTCAACACCCACTATTCTAGAGTTAGCAAATCAAACTAAGATCAAATCCAAAGGTGTATTGGATGATGTGATTGTCTCCTTGGATTCTTTGGAGTACCATGTTGAATTTATGGTTTCACAACTTAAGGTTTCCTTAGTAGGAAATCCCTTGATCTAACGATGTCCACGACTACCTATTACAAATGCATTTAATGGTTGCCAATATAGGAACATGTTGATCTCACACAATGATTTCATGAAAAATGTGACTTTATATCCTCTTGCAAAAACCACTAATGAAGACACTTTCTGGATTGATAACACTAATAATGATGAAGAAAATGGCCACTTCATATTTATAGTTGAATAAATTCTACAATTCAAAGAATCCATTGAAGAAAATTAGATCCAAAATTTTATTTGTAATTTGGAATCTCTACAGACTCCTAATCCTTTCGATCATATCTTTAGTACTAAATTTCAAGAAAATTGTGACCCAAGCAATCCACCATCACTATAAATTTTGCATCATCCATGAAAAATTCAAAATATTGTACTATTCTTATTGAAATTAGTTCAAGCAAAACCTAGCATATAAATTCTTAACTTGGTTAGTCTAAAAAGGAATAATTGGTCAAAATGATGTAGAGACACACTAATGCATTTTCATGGACTATCATGACATGAATGAAATACATGCCCACACATGTGCACATAATATCTACACTCAAGAATAATCCCACCCCATTAGATAGCCTCAAAAATGTATGAAACCATCCTTGAATGTGACATGAAAGAGATTGTTAAAGAGGAGTTGTAAAAGTTTTAAGATGCCAATTTCATTTTACTAGTTTATGATAGCTAGTGGGTTTCACCCATGGTAATAATTCATAAAGAGAATGGTAGGTGTTACATTTCATTTTGTCACCTTTAGTAAAATGACCACAAATACAGATCTCTTGTTGTTTGAAGAAGCCCTCTTAGTAATCCCCTACAAAGTTAGAAGAAAAAACATTCTGAAGGTCCCAAGAATCTTATATTACATTGCTCAAAAACATCGATTTTAAGCAGCAACACACCTCTCCTAAACACAATTTGTGACTCCACAGGTTAATTCATTGAAACTTGCACCAGTGACACATTCTTCTCCATTACAAAGTGCGACACCCTTTGGTTAAAGATAAAATAGTACTTTCTAGAAACTTATTGAGGAATTTTCCTTCAACCAACTAGACCTCGAGCTCCTACCTCTTTGGACCTCATCCCAGGAATGATGGATCTCATCCCCCTTATCATGGAACCAATCCCCTATAATTGTGGATCTTATCCCTTAGAAGATGGATCTCCAACCTCCTCTCCTCTCCCATAAATACAATGCAGCTTAAAGGAGTAGGGGTTGACTTTTGAAATACCCTTATGCTATCAAATTGAAGAGTGGAGGCTTATCATTGCAAGAGGAAGGATTGGATATTTCTCAGAAGAGACCTTATGGAATTAAGGCCAAAAGGGTGGTAATATTGTCTTCCCATTGTTAATACAAAGTGCATTATTCTTGTCATACAATGTGTTCAATGTTTTACGGGGAAATTTTAAGGATGAAAGTTTATCTTAAAGTTTAGAAACTTTGGCAAATCTTACTAGTCTCTGGTAGACAAATAATAAAATGTTTGATGATATTTTATAAAAATATCTAGATTTCTAATTATTTTATATCAGTCTATATAAGATCTTGGCAATTGTTAAGGAAAAATAATTTTATACTATAAAACTTGGGCGAATCTTTTTTAGAAAAGATGGAAATCGGCAAACAATGTTTTTAGAAAAAATATGGAAAATTAGCCCACCAGTCAATATTAGCCCCTAAATTTTTCCCATATATATATAAACTCCTTGATCTTTTGGTTAGAAATAACTTGAATTGATTTATATATTGTATGCTTTGACCTTGTGTTGTTTCTGTCATTGCAAATTCCATTTCATGGATTCAACGTGGAGCAAGATCTCAAGAAAACAACGGATTGAGGACTTATTTCGATCATCAGATAAGTTTAGCTTTGAATAATTGAAGTATTTTATAGAGAATACTTAGTCTATTTTGTCTTGATTGTTGCAAGGCCTTGTTTCTAAGCCTAGGGAGATCTTTTTCTATCTATAGAACCAGATTCATCTAGATAACTATTTGGCGACCATACTAGGGAACGATTGAGTTCTTCATTGGATTCTTTTGATCCCTATGGAATTCCAACATTTCTAAGGTTCTGTCTTGATCCTTAAAAGTCAATTGTTAGAGGCCTTTCAATAGTTTTTGGTTTTTTCTTTGCGTATATGGCCATCACACTGTACTTTTATAAACAAAACAACAACCTACACACTTTACCTTTTTAAACAATGACACTACACTGGTGTCAACTATGTAGATGCGAAAAACTTAGAAAAAGTCCAATAACTAGGGTTTTACCTTATGGATAGGAATTTTTTTGTTTTTTGAGATCTTTTGGGTTGTGTTTGCTTAACAAAAGTCAACATTAACTTTGAATCATTTTGTTTGTTTCCCTTATTGAGAAATCACTTATCTTTACATTTTAGGATTTTTGGTGTTTGGTTGACTTGCTGGTCTATTAAGAGGAGTCTGTGGCTACCAAAATTGCTTTTGATTCTTTCTGTTGAATTAATCAGGACATTTACTATTTATTTTGTAAAGAATTATTTCATTGTTTGAAAAGCTAATGTTCTCATTAATGGATAGCTCTAATTTGTTTACTGTGCTTGTTTTGAACATAATTTTTTTATTCGCTTGGATTTATTTGCATTTGAAAATCAGTGTATCAAAGAATTTGTGATATTTTTCTCTTGTTAATAAATTCTTGCATTATAGTGTTTTTTTATTTTTTTAACGAGTTCTTTTGGAATCATTTAGGTTTGAAATTAAAAGAGATTTGTAGAAGATTGAATTTTGCATTTTTGGAAATTGAGTGAAATCTTCTCCCTTTCATAAATAACATTCATCGAAGTGAAAAGGATAAATTTCATGTTACCTGCATTGAAATTGATTTATTACAGTGGGTGGTTATCATACATATTTGACTACTTTCATAACAATAAAAACCATAAAATTAATTAAAATTTACCAAGGCATTAGTTAATCACATCATATTTAGTGTATCTAGGTTAGAAGACATGTTCTGATGTCTATAAACATAAGATTTGTCGTTAATTATTTTCATTGCATTATGTGGGTGGTCCATATTCCACTTACGATGAGTATATAAAAATGATTTCCATCATACAAGACACATTAGAAAACACTAGCATAGACTGAGCTTCCACGTACTTTCGTGTATATGGGAAGAGCCCCTCTAGGTTGCAAACCATCCATAAGTAACAACGTCAACCCTTGTTGTTTGTGATACACTGAACGAAACATTTGGGGAGATTTCCTACATGTACTTAATGGTATATTGCATTTCACAATAGCCTGATAGCCTTTCATACTTGCTATCCCTTTTATTTCTTTTGTTTATTTTAATTGGTAAAATTGTAAAATTGATCATCATATATCGATAATATTTCTTCATTAAAAATTCATTGTGGTGGATCAACCTCGACGTTCTCATAGGATACGGGGTTTACCCACTAAGATTACACCTATATAATCAAGTGTTACGAGACCTATAGTTATAGAACCTGAAGTAGAAACACCTAAGACATATTCACCTAGTGTTACAAGACCTGAAGTAACTAGATATGAGCTAACTAAAGTGTAAACAATAGAATCAGAAGTAGTTCAAAATAAACTTGAAATAACCAAAATTCTTAAACCAGAAGTAATTGAAGGTGAACCTAAACTACTCGAACCAGAGATAAGTGAATTTGAAATTGAAATAACAAGGTCTGGAATTTTAGAATTTGAATTTCTACCTGAAGAGTGTTTCATTGAACCAATTACTTTAGAAACTCATGTTTCATATTCACCTAGTCTAGTGTCTACTCCTATACTGGTCACATTGCAAAAAATTGTAACTTTAGCTCTCGAAAGATAAAATTTTCCACCTAGTCTTTTAAGTATTGAAGAAATTGCTCAAGAACGTGCTACAACTAATCATACTCTTCTTTCAAAAGACCTTGTAGTAGTTGAAATCCCACCTTCTTTTTGACCACATACTTAGTATACAACTCCTCTATCTTATTTACCTAGGGGAACTCTAGGTTTACACACTGGTTTACCTTTCCTAGAAAGGTGAACCTTGATGAAATCCTTAATTGTAGGTAAAACTTCATCCACTATTGAAAGTGGACCCAATCAAGTAAATATCACTTCCATTTTTACTAGACTTATAAAATCATTTATATATGGTGGACCCTTTGTACTTGTTTGGTATCAATCACTCAGCGGGACATTTTCAGGAGTTTCATTATATCTTCCTTCTTCTCATATTTCCCATTGGTCTTCTGGAATCCCAGTTGGTTTACCATCAGTTAGTTTAGGATCTACCACCCAAACCATGGCGTTTTCACAAGATTCCATGTCTGACATGCCATCAAAATTTCACCTGTAAGTTAATAAGCTATCTGGTAGTGGAGGTATCCCTCACAAACCTAGTTAGATCTTATTTTTTGGCTGGGGGGACATCGTCTTATGGACAATATTTTCCTCCGAGAAGGAAACCTCTTTGAGGACCCTATCCTTCATATATAGGACCATTTGTTGGTGGAACCTATGCAATGCCTATTCAAATACCTTAGGTAGGCCCAATTCAACCTATTGTAACAAAACCCTTGATTGGTGCTCCATTCCCAAGAATGGGAGGTACTATTTGGAACCTGGCTTTCGGTACTTCTGGTCAAACTACTCTGGTTACTCCTCAAGTGTCCGCTTATCAACTTGTCAAAACATTTGGTCAAGCTACACCTTAGACCCCTATTCAACAACTTGTTCTGAGTACTCTACAGGTGCCTATTCAACAACCCATTCCAACTGCACCTCAAACATCTGTACAATATACAAAACAAATGACTAGCCAACATTAGGTATCGGTCCTATAACCAATATATACATTACCTCAAGCAACTGTGTATCAACCTAGTCCAACTATACCTAAAATCCCTTTAGCTCAAACTATCCAACCTATTCCGCAGATGCCCTGTCGTCAAATTATCCTAGGTGTACCCCAAGTACCATATCAAAATAAATATTATCCACGTCAACCTACTCGAGACCAACCTTTCTAGGGTCTGCCTATTCAAGGTCAACCTATTTTAGGTCAATCTCAAATACCTTTTTAGGGCCAGCCATTTGTATGTTAACCTTTCCAAGGCCAAATGTTTCAAGGCCAGCCCTTTCAAAGTCAGCCTCTTCAAGGCCAACCTTTTCAGGGATGGCCTTTTAAAGGATATGCTTTTATAGTTCAACCTGGTACAATTTACCTTGGCTACTCTGATACAATATAAATTGGACCTTATCCTCAAGGTTATCAATATTCTCAAAAATATTTTAACTGGCAGTTACCTTTTATTACAACTCTTCATTTACCAAATTTATCCCGACTCACTAATGACCCAATTTATCATCATCCTTTTCGGCTGGAAATTGTAGTTAAGTTACCAAGAAATATCCCTAATCTTGATGGTACACCTGTGAAGACTCGTCGAATCAAGTCATGACTTATGATTTGCGGTGTTCCTCGAACTCCTTTAATGATGATTTTATTTGTTTACATCTTTTTCAAAGAACTCTAACAGATTCTATAGCAAAATGGTATGTTTGAGCTACCACGTGCATATTTTCATAACCTCAATGCCTTAGCAATAACCTTTTTAACACATTTTCAGTTATTGATTCTGTATGAGACTAGTGCTAAGCTTTTAACCTCTTTAAAGCAATCAAACTCTTCTCACATCTCTGATCATATAAATGAGTGGAGGTGTCACCGTTGATTAGTAAAAGCTTATATCCCATATCAAATGTTACTTAGTCGTTTATCAAATATTTACTTCCTACTATTACAAAAGATGTTGTTAAAGGAGGAGTTGTTACTGAAGCACAAGTTATTGCTCGTGCCCTGTTTAGATCTAGTTTCTTCAGATTCTAGCATGTTGTGCGAAAAAATGGAATTCTCCTTGCCCATCGAAAAGAGATCCATTAACCTCTATAGGATCACATATCACTGATGGTGTGATTTGTTGTGTTAGTTAGAAGTCAACAAGTAAGCCATCTGGTCACTCTGATCTGAAGCCTACTCCTACTACTGTTAGTCATAATTCACCCTCTCCTGCTACTACTTATGTTAATTTTGAGATTAACATAGTCCAATCCACAAATACTAGTAAGTCTCGACAACTGGGAAGTAAGAAAAAGGGAAAAGGTAAAGGAAAACAAGATACCCAACAACAGGATAAACAAAGAACTCAACCTCCTGAGGAAAAGTGTAAACCATGGTATCATTGTCTTATGATCTATGATGAGGAACATTCTAACAAGGAATGTCCACATCATGCAAGAGTAAATCATTTTCTAAACACTACACCTAATGTACTAGCTTTTCTTACATATCCTTTTCCCTCTCAGAAAACTAAAATGGTTGCCAAACATTCATCTTCTTCTTCCCAAAACTTTGTTGATATCATGATGATGTTTGCTTAGTTTGCTCAAGTTATGGTAGCAACAAGGTCTAAAGACTATCATTCTAAAAATCCTTCTAATGGAAGTGCTAGTAATCGACCTTCCACATCAATCCAACCTACTTTTGATCCTCTACATATCGAGTGATAGGTTACTGAAACAATAATTCATCCTCCCACAAAAAGAATTATTTGAAATTGATTTTTTAATTGACATGCTTGTGTGGCTCAAAATTATAATATTGTTGAAGACTTGGCTCAAGCTCCTCCAACAATGTTGGCTCTTGAAGTAATCCAAATGTGGCCAGCACAATGAAAATTATCGTTATCAACTGTTGGTGTAATTGATCCATAATATTCCAACATGATAGTCTTTGACCTTTAGAATCATGTTGATCTAGGTGGATATTAGTAGCCACCCTCCTATTCCACTTGGGCCCCCACCGTTGTTTCTTTTCAGTTTCCTTAATTGTAGCACAACTTACTATTTTAGGAAACTTTTCGGGTCCTATACTTTCGGAACCATTTGAAGGACTAATAGACGTTTTAAGGGAAAATAGAGAGACCCAAAATGGGAAAAAGTGCCTCACCAATTTTTTTTTGGCCTCTCTTTGAGATCTTCAAAGCAATGTATTATGATACCCAAATAAAGATCGTATGCAAAAGTTATGACCCCGGGAAGTTTATGTTTTAACTTACCCCAATGGGGCCCACAATCTTTTGGCGCTTCATCTCCTAGGGTTAGGTTTTTGGATGTTTAGGATTTCTCATTGTTTCTCAATGATAAAAATTCTGCCAAGCCTCATTGTAAAACATTTTAGAGGCATGTAGCCATTGTTGGGTTGTGTTATATTCTTTCCATGAGTAGCCCATGTAGTTAACCGTATACATATGTATTGTAAACATTGAAAGGGACATAATGAAAAATCAAGCTGGCAGTCTCGGTTTTGGGATCCATGGGAAAATCTCTGTGTATATGTGTTTTATGTGTTATTCTCTCACATTGTTTATTTTATATGTTTTAGAATTCGTATGCAGGTAATTTCTGTACAGGGTTAAAACCTACCGCTGCCACATCTCTTCTTACAGTTAAGCTGCCATCACCCCATCTACTTTATTTCCATTATATGTGTAAGCATATTTTGGTTCTTTGATATTAATGAAATGAAGTTTTATTTATTTTTCATCTCAATGTGTGTGTTTATATATGTATACTGTTGCGTTTATATATATGTGTGAACTAGTGGTATCATAGTGGTCTGATCTTTCTCTTTTTTTCTTTTCATGTCTTGAACGAGTTCAGGTATAAGGAGTTAGGGCTTGAATTGGTTGAACCTTTGAAAGACCATCATTGCAAACCTTGATGGCCTCCCATGGTGGAAGGAAAGAAATATGAGGGAGTAGGAGATGCTTTCAAAATATTGCTTGAGGAAGCCCTTGAGTGATAGAGGAACAAGATGATTCATAAATTTTCCTAGATCCTTCGGAGAAAACCCACAGGAAAAGCATCTTCATCCAAAAACCACTCTGGAGGCACCACTCCCTTTAAGATATAAGTCAATTTTGACATTCCCATATTTCAAGTCTAGATAGTTGCAGACACTATAAATAGATGGTTAAATCGGTTGGAAGGATATTTTTCGGTTCATGACTTTTCCAATCAGGAAAATATTACTTTTGCACTCCTCAAAGTCACCCCCAATGTCAAGGACTGGTGGGAAACCTACTGTGAACAGAAGGATGAGAGGGAATCCTCGTTGTTTTTAGCCACACCCACTTGGAATTATTTCTGAGATGCCATCAAGGTACAATATTACCCTATCGGGAACTATGGATATAAATACATAAAGTGGACCACGCTACAGCAGGGAAGGGACCAAGACATGCCAGAGTTCAAAAATATTTTTCATACCCTTCGCACGAAGTTGGGTACGGAATTTGGTACTCAAGTATCACAATTGTCTACAAAAGTACATCCACGACAAGATGGAGTTCTTGGACATATCCTCGCTTGACTTCACCTATTAATACACTATCAAGATCGAGCAAAAATTTAAACAGAAGAAGCGAGAATTTGGATCTATGAATCCAAAGCAAGGGAAAGGAACCCCCAAGCCACAGAACAAAAGAAAATCCAAGGCAAGGTGACCCAGGAAAACCCGTCGAAGTTGCAGGAAAAGAAGAACACCATGAAGACAAAGAAGGACACAGAGAAATGGTGTGATCTCCATAAGAGCCCCACTCATAACAAAAGTGAGTGTCGATCCAAGCAGGAACTAGTGGCTAATCTAAAAACTTTTGAATCAGATGCATGTCCTATGTTTGGGTAAGAACCCGACAAGGGGAATGATAAAGGGAGTAATATTATTGATGTGGAGTCAAGTGCCATCGTTACCACCACCAAGCTCAAGAAGATTGAGCCTGAAGATATACAAGAGAGGGAGCAGCTCTTCCATTCACAGATGTGGGTGAAGGGTTCTCCTATAGTTCATTTTCGACATTGGAAACCAAAAGAACCTCTTTTCAGTAGAGGTCATGAAGCAGTTAGTATTACCAACCACACCACACCCACAATCATACACCATCGGGTGGCTTCACCAAGGATGAGATCTCTATATCAGCCAGTAGTTTTGTCTTCCCTACAACATGAAACCCTTCACATATGACGTACCATGTGATGTTGCTCCTCATGAAGCTTGTGATGTATTATTTGGCCAACCATACTTGTGGACGAATCATGTTGTGTATGAGTCTAGGCCTCACATTGTTATTATTTCATTCGGAAATAATTTATGTAGGATACCAGAGGTAGCATCACCTACCACCATCTCTTTGATGTCTACGAAGAAATGTAGTAAGATCATTTCCCAAACCGGGAAATTTTTCTTATGACTCGCCCTCATGGCAAGAAGAAGGTTTTGGCCAAATACGTGACCTCTAGATAGGGCTCCACCAAATAATAACAACAGATGGACAAGGTCATGGAAGAGTGCATGGATATCTTCACCTCACCCATAGGGGTACCCATACATTGCTAGGTCAAGCACTCCATCGATCTGACCCCGAGCATGCCGCTAGCCAACCACCCAATCTATCAACGCTCTATTCCAGAGAATGATGAAATCAAGAGGGATATTTAGGAGCTGTTGCAAAAAGGGAACATTGGGCTCATTTCATCACCCAGTGGGATCCTGATCATCTTGGTATAGAAGAAGGATGGGACCTATAGATGTTGTATATACTATCAAGCATTGAATAATATCACTATCCAGAATAGGTATCCAATCCCATAGATTAATGACCTTCTAGACCAGGTCAAGGGGGCCACATATTTCAAGAAGATTGAATTGCAGTCCAGTTATCACTAGGTACCAATTGAACCCTCTTATATGTGGAGGACGGCTTTAAAATACAACGAGGGCCTTTTCGAAAGGTTGGTCATTCCATTTGGGTTGACGAATGCCCAACCTTCATGAGGATGATGGACAGTATCTTGTGGCCCTTAACCAACTCATTCATGGTAGTGTATTTGGATGACATCTTGATCTTGATCCAAAGTTGGGAAGAACACCTCCACCATATTCGATAGGTCCTCCAAACCCTCTAACAACACAAATTATGTGCTAATCTCGAGAAATCCACTTTTGGTATGACCCAGGTTCAATATCTGGGGTACATCATTGATGAGGAGGGTGTGCATGTGGATCCAACCTAGATACAAGTTATTTGGGATTGGTCAGACCAAACCACTCTAACAGAGCTTCACAATTTTTTGGGTCCTACCAATTTCTAGAGCATTAATCTGTAAACTACTATCAATATTCCAATGGGCAGTTTGTCACAATAGATATGATAATATTATATTAAAAATCTCAGATTCTACACTATTACAATTTTATTTAATTTCTAGATCTGTAAATTTAACTGTAATTAATGCATGCATGTAAAAGTAAATCAAGCAGAAAATTAGAGAACGAAAAAATAAGCTCACACACACATAATACACAAGATATTGTCTCTAGGAAACCCTTTCGGGAGAAAAACCAATTAGAAGGTAAGGTCGCTTCGCTCTCTCTCTCTATCTGGAAATATGACTATAGATAGAAAGAAGTAATGCCTATGGCTCGTGGGCTGTTACATTGTGCAGATCCTCTCTACGTGCTCTACATCCTATCTCTCCACGCTATCTTTTCTTAGCTATGGAACAAAATGCTCTCGAAAGAATGATATGCCTATTCCTCCTAATGACCCAATTATAACACAACCCAATATCCTAGTAGTGGTTAAGTTTGACTACATCAACTCTTAACTAGAGTTATAAAATAGACTCTTCTAGAGTATATTACATCACAAACACGTGGCTAACACATTTTCCATGAATAATTGGGGCAGACGCTGCATCCTCCTGAACTATAGGTGTGAAAACAGGAAGGTCAACTTCTGAGTGGCATAACTTTTGCATACGGACTCCGATTGATGGGATTCTTGTGCCGCTGGAAAGATTTATGTCTGTAGAATAGGATGAAAAGGGTGGAAATAAAGAAACAAAATTTTACACAAAAAAATGTCATTTGATGCCTCAAAATGCTCTCGGAAGGTTTCTAACCCTGTTTTGCCAATATTGGTCCCACCGATAAAAATGGCCACGTGAGTTGATTCCTCCACTTTTTCCACACCAAATGCATCTATATGGATTACAAAAAATATAATGATCCAATTCGGATCACACCTCCCCATTTTTGGAGGATTTTGGTCCCCAAAGCATTTTACTAAATGAGGTGAGGAAAGTTTTCCTCCACCTTCTCTCTGGTGTACCATTTAGCTTTTCCTTGAAGTTGTCCCTTCAACTTAATCTACCAAAGGTATTGTTGCCTTCTTATTCTAGTTATGGACACCTTCTACAAAATTGTATCTTTTTTCAACTCTGCTTGAGCATCTAGTGCCAAATCCTCCATAGAATGTAGGACTTGTTCCTCTTCCTGATCTAGCATGGAAGGCTCATAGAGTTTCAAATTATCTACATTTACAACTGAGTAAATGATCATATGTGGTGGTAAACTGAGTCGATATGCATTATCACCAACCTTTTCTAGTATCTCAAAGGGACCATACCTTACATCATTCATTTTCTTACCAGGCCCTTACAACCTCTCCTTGTTCAATTGTAGCCATACTCTGTCTCCCACCTTGAATGATTTCTCTATTTTATGTTGATCATGCCTAGCCTTATACGTCACTTGCCACTTCTGTAGTGTTTCTTGTACCTATAGATGGATCTGCCTAATCTTCTCTATAAATTTGTCAACCCTCAAAGAATATCTGGTAAGGTCTTCGTTCACTCCTCCTTGTTGCCCATATGCAATATCCAAAGGTGAAGGTCACAAATATCCAAAACAAGTTTCAAATGGGGAATTTCCTGTAGAAATGTGGACTTATATGTTATAAGAATGTTGCATATATACCAGATTTTCATCCCAGGTCTTCGGATTCTTCTGATTGTAACAACTAAGAAGTTGCACCAAAGTCCTATTGACTACTTCTATCTGCCCATCTGTCTGTGCATGGAAAGTTGTAGATATCTTCAATTTCATGTCCATATTTTCCCACAATGTAGTCCACATTGCAATGAGAAATCTTGTATACGTGTCTGAAATGATGCTCCTTGGTATCCCAAAGTGTACCCAGACTCGTCCAAAGAACAAGTTTGCTTCTTCTTGTCTACTGATGGTATTTTTATAGGGCATTAGAACACATATATTGTTGAACCTGTCAACTACCATGAATAGGTAGTCATGTGCCTTCTTGATTGTCAATAAACCTCCCACAAAGTCCATGGAAATACTTTGCCAAGGATGAGTAGGTACAGTTAAGGGATGATACAGACCATGTTTCCTATTGCTAGGCTTGCTGGTATAATAAAGCATGCATCCCCTTATGAACCTAGCTACGTACTCTTTCATCTTGGGCCAATACACATACCTATGCAAGTTAGCCACGATCATCCATACACCAAAGTGCCTTGCAACCTTGGAGGTGTGAGCCACTCTAATTAGTTGCAAACACTCACCTTTAGGAAAACATAGCTTATCCAGCCTGTAGAGTAACCCATCCTAGAGATGGTAGTCAATGGTGTTGTCACCATCATTCACATGCCTCTGACTCTCCAACTATTGATATGCCTCCTTGAAGTCCTCATCTTCTGAATATGCCTCTATGTATGAATCATGGGTGAATGGCTCCATGTGCATAAGAGTCCCTAAATATGTAATATTTGATGTGGGTGGCCTTGAAAGCATATCAGCCAACTTGTTTGTGCTACCCTTCTTATACTTGTTCACCAAATGAAGCTGCTGTAAAAACCCCATCCACTTGTAGTGCTTAGTCTATTGTAGCTTACTCTGGACTTGCAAGTATTGTAATAATTGGCGATCTCTGTGGATTATTGTCTACTTTCCCACCAGATAGTGCTTCCACTTCTTCACATCTTGCACCATGGCATAGAGCTCCTTATCATAGGCTAGTTAGTTAAGAATTTCCCCATGAAATGCTTTAGAATGGTAGAAAACATGCCTTCCTCCTTGCATCATGACAACTCCCATAGCATATCCACTCACATTTGTCTCCACTTCAAAGGGTCATTGAAAGTTTGGTAATGCTAGAATTGGTGCTTCACTAACATTCTTCTTTAACTCATCAAAAGCATTTTGCTTCCCTTTCCCCACTGGAAACTCTCACCACTTGTTGTTGTGGCATGGAGCGATGCTTCTACTGCTGAAAACAAGGCTACGAATTTCCTTAGGTATTGTGCCGCCCTAATGAAACTTCAAAGCTCAGTAACATTAGTAGGCACCAGAAATTTTATGATGGCCTCCATCTTGGAAGGATCTATCTTCAATTCTACTCCACCAATCACACATCCCAAATACAGCATGGACTACTGCGCAAACTCACACTTCTTGAGATTTTCTAGCAGCTAGTGCTTCTTCAATGTTTCCAGCAGCTGCATCTAATGAGAAATATGCTCCTCGCAGGTAGCACTATATACCAATATATCATCCAAATAGACAGTAACAAATTAATCTATAAAAGGGAACAATAAATCATTCATTAATCTCATAAATGTAGCTGGTGGATTACATAGGACGAAAAGCATAACTAACCACTCATACAAACTGTGCCTGGTTTTGAAGGAGGTCTTCCATGTATCTTCTTCTTTGACTTGAACTTGGTGATATCCAAACTTCAAGTCCATCTTGGTGAAATAATTTTCTTGCTACAACTAATGTAGCAGATCATCTATTCTGGGCAGGGGGTATCAGTTCTTGAGCGTGATTTTATTCAATGCCCTGTAATCTATACACATCCTCCAAGTCACATGTTTCTTTAGCACAATGATGATGGGTGACCCACATGGTGATGTACTCAGTCAAATGACACCCTATTCCAGTAGCTACTGCAACTATTCCTTCACCTCACTTGCTTCTATAACAGACTGCATGTACAACCCAATATTTAGCAATGGGGAGTCTGGCAATAACTCGATCTCATACTCCACTTCTCTCTTACGGGGTAACACTTTAGGCTCTCAAAACACGTCCTTGTATGCCTATAACAACTCCTCCAATTTTTGTTTTTGTTTCTTAGTACACCCCTCTAGGGATGCCTTTCCTCTTATTGACTCCTCTACATATTTACCTTCTATTAAAAACAATAAAACATAGTTCTTGCCGGAACTGATCAATTTCTTGGCCTACTTGGCACTTACTAGTGAAATTTTTGACTTGCCTTTGTGCATGTTGATGATAAATGATTTTCCATCCTTGATGAGATGGTTCTGGTTAGCTCTCCTCATGGATATTTCATCACGCATGTACATGTATGGATTCCCAAGAATGACTCCACATACATCAAGGGTAACCATATCCAGATATACTTCATTAATAAAATCAGCACTAATAGCAAATCTATTTTTGCACTATTCTATAACCTTCAGCTCTGCATCCTTATGTACCTATCGTAGTAGATAGGCATTTGGATGATCATGAAATTCTAGCCCCAAATTCTTGACCATATCTGCTACAATGAGATTTTCCTGCGATCTAGAGTCAAAAAGAGCATCAATATTTGTCTTCTTGACCTGTATCTTTGCATGGAAGAGCTTGGTCATTTCTTTCTCTTCCTATTTTTGAAGGCTACTCACATTCACCTCCTTCTGCACTGATGTACATACAATCTTCTCATCCACATCTGAGTTTCTTTAAACTTGGTTGCTCGAATCAATGACTGTGAGATTCTTCTTCTTATTATCTTTCTTCTTGTTCTTCGAGTTTAGGTCTGGATGCAACTTCCAACACTTCTCCTTTGTATGGCCATTAATGTTGTAGGGGTTGTAGTGGTTGCTAGGATATCTACACTGGTGTGTTGTGGCTGTCGTATTTTTATCGTTTCCCCCTCTTTTCTTCTTCTTCCCCTCCTTAGAAGCATCTTGTTGCTCCTTTTGCTTCGATCCACCTGATTTCACTCTTTTCAAACCTATGTTCTCCAGGTATTGTGCCTGTACACAAGCCTCGTCCACCATTTTGCACTTGAACAACACCACTTGCTCACGCAGATGGCGGTGTAGACCCCCAAAATACTTGAGGAGTACATTTGGTTTCTTTGGAGATATACCCAACATTATAGCCCTCTTTCTGAATTCTATGGTGTACTCCTGCATGCTTTGGTCCGACTTTTTCTTGAAGTAATGCCACCAGATCCACTGGTTTTCCACGTACCCAATGGGATAAAAATATGAATTAATGAGGGTTTTTAAATCCTCCCACTTAGTCACTGGAGGTTCTCCCTACAATCTCACAGTTTCTGTGTGGCTCTCCCTCCAAGTCAGTGCATGTCCCTCCAATTTTAGCCGCGGAAATGAGATCTTTTGCCCTTACTCGATCTCATGGACACTGAAATAAACTTCCAGTTGCTGCAACCAATGGTTCAGCTTCAGAGCATCTATCATGTTGTGGTATGGCTTGATATCAACATTTTCTTCCACTTTAAACATGGATTGGTTCACGACACTCAAATTGGGTTAATATTTTCCGAGTTCTTTCTTCGGTTGGTTCTCTGTGTCTCTTCGATCTCCTGATCCCCCTTCTAATTTGTCCTCTACATTAGAAGCCCCTTATTCTCCAAATATCCCCAGCTTATTTATTAGGGTTGCCATGAGGAGGCTTATATTGTGGTTTATATCCATGACTTTTTCTTCGAGCTATGAAAACCTCACCTCTATAGGTGATCCAAATTGGATCCATGAAAAATTATCAAAGTAATATGACTGTATCAAATCAGGGTAGACTTCAAAAACTTGTGAACAAAGAGCTATCAGGAAGACCTATGGACAGTGGCAGTTTGTAGCCAGCAAGGAATGACGAGGAGCACGGTCGAAGAGCGCTAACCGAGGCCCATGGAGACTGCGCAGGACGCAAACTGGCAAATAGGAAGTCCAGATCAGAAAACAGAGGCCGTTTCTGATGCGTGATTAGCGCTTAGCGCATCGCTGGGAAAAACCCCTCGAGAACGAAAAGCCCCAAGCACTCGGTTGCATGGGAAGCTGGGAAAGCATAGGGAAAGCGCTAAAGCAAAAGGCGGGTCCCGTGCTCCAAAACTGGTGGAATATCAAAGGCACTTTAGGCGGTAAGCGGATTTGGTAAGAGAACGAGCGATTCCACACATTACACAATGCGTGTTCAGTGGATGAGAGAGAAAATCACCTCTCATCACGGGCTAACAGTCGAGCAAGTCAACCGCATGATAAGAGCGAACACCGTAGGATCTGGGGCCTCCAGATCTAACAGAGGAGATTGCACCCGATGAGAAATAGGATCTAGAGGGAGAATTAAGGTATGACATATAAAAGTGATTTGAATTGGATCCATCAAAGACTGGCAAAGAACCATGACTGTATTGAGTCGAAACAAATCCTTGAAAATTCCAAAACAGTGATCAAAAACACCCTGAAGCAGTGGCAATGGTAGCCAGCGTGGAACGACGAGGACCTCAGTCAAAGCGCGCTGACCGAGGCCCATGGAGACTACGGAGGAGGTCAAAGTAACCCTTGGGAGCCCCAGATCGGGAAAAGGAGGTGATTTTCAATGTGCACATCACTGGGCGAATAGGACCGAAATGGAGGAGCCTTAAGCACTCGGTCGCATTGGGAGCCAAAGAATTGCGGGCGGAGAAACGAAAAGAGCTAATCGTACAAGGCGGGACCCACACTCTGGAAACCGGCGGTATTGATTGGGGCACCCTCAAACGGTAAACGACTTTGGAGGAAGCGGAGCGATCCCACTCAACGATCAACGCGTTGCGGCGGAGGTGAGAGAAAACCACCGTTGATGATGCGTTATCAGTCGAGCAAGTCAACCGCGCGGGACGTGCGTATGATGTTGGATCTGGAGGAGCCCAGATTGGACGGCTGAGATTGCGCCCAATGGGGGAAGCAGAATTGACAGGGAATTAATCCGCGTTCTAAAAGGATTTGGAATCTATTTGACCACCACGGTGGAGGAAGAACGCATCCATGACGTAATCGAAGAAACAAACCGACGAGCAGGCTGGCGCTATTCAGATGAGGACACGTGGCCACTTCCCGAGCGTTCATGCTGACGCCAAACAGGGAACTCCAAGTGTAGCTGCAGAAGGTGAATCAACAGAGGCGGAAGAGGAACTGAATGGGCATGGGTTCGAATGACTAAAAATCCATGAACAACGAAACAGAAGACAGTTGGACGGTTGAACATTTGGACACTGAGAGACAGAAACTAGAGAAGAGGCAGTTAAGCGAAAGCAGAGATAGACAGAGGGCTGAGCTGACCAGCGGTAGCATCGAGCACCAGAGCTTGAAGATTCAAGCCATCCCATAGAGGAATATGTCCAGACTGAGCATCATATTTGGCTTTGTCCATTGTAGACCTGAAGGTCACCGAGCTGGTAGGGAGAAAAAGAATCTGTTTACTCTAGTGGCTTGGGAAATCCAAGAACCACCCCACCAAGCAAACCTGCTTCAGGAGAACTCTCATTGAGTCCCTGCATTACAATTCTCTACTCAAAGACCCAAGAAAACAAGGCCACTACTGAAAGCTGGGCCGGAGACGTAGCCCTGGAGAATAGGGTGAACTCCTTATTAAAATTGCTTGTGTCTTTGTGGTTGCTTATTGTATTTATCTTTGTCTTTCCAATTAAATATCTATGTATTGGCAATCTGATCGATCCATTGCTTAAATAATAGAGAACACACACCAGCACATGAGTCTGTAATACCTTTTGTTAAATAAATCTTTAACTGGTGCCACTCATAGGGTGAATATCAGATCAAGTGTTATCAGAGCTATAGGTTGAAAGGTTAGACAAGCTTGTGTTGGTTTAGTTGTGAATGCTCACTAGATCAAAGCTCAAATTAGGAGAAGGAGAGTTGGTGGAAACTAATCCTGAAATTGGGAGAGTCTATCCTCGGAAGACAATGTCAGAAGAAGGTTCTATGGGGCTAGATCCTCAATTCATAGAAAGTTTCCCAGCTATAAAGTCTATGGTAGAAGAAATGTATAGGGACTTTAGAAAGCATAAGGATGAAGATGCATCAAATGCTAAACAAGATAAAGAAAAAGATGAGTCTCATTCCCATGACCACTCGAAAGGAAAGGGGAAAGAGGAAAGCTTTCTCACACCTCCTAATAGCCTTGTGCATAATAAGAAAGCATCTTTGATTAAGTTATATGTTAAATTTGACTTGCCTATATATGATGGACAGCTAAATGCTAAAAAGTTGGACAATTGGATTAGACAAATTGATGTATATTGCAGGGTACAAAACATAGACTCAGACAAGAGTAAGATTCAGCTGGCAAGCCTACGCCTAGGAGGCACTACCTTGGTTTGGTGGGAAGGCAGAACCCAAGCTGATATGAAGAAGCATGGTAAGACCATCTCTGTCTGGAGTGAATTTGTTGCTGCAATAAAAAAGCAGTTCTATCCATTGGCCTACATGCAACAAGCCATGATGAGTTGGCAAACTCTTCGACAGTTGAAAGGGAAAAGTGTGCAAGGGTATACTCAAGAGTTTAGAAAGAGAGCATTGATGTTGGGTATCTCATTAGACTCACCAGAAACTCTTTTGAAGTACATTGGTGGTCTACACAGCTACATGAGGCATACCATCCTCATGTTTAATCCCACTAGTATAGATGAGGTATTTGTACAAGCTACTCATCTAGAAGCTAGAGGAAACAATGGAAATCCAGAAGTTGGGGGACCATCCCAACCCACTGTAAGCAAGAGCAAGGAGAAAAGAAAGCAGAAATGGAAAGCAAGGAAGGCTAACACTGCACAGAAAAGCAAAGCTTCATGCACTCACTGTAAAAAGGATGGGCATGATGATGAGCACTGTTGGATTCTGCATCCAGAGCTGAGACCTAAGAAGTCAGAGGGAAAGAAGAAAAGGTTGCTGCAGCTATTTAGAAAGATTTGGGGTCAGACTCGGCAGATGAAACAATCATTGTAGCCACAGGTATAAAAGGTAAGAATTCTAAAGCATCTACTAGTAATTCTGCTCAATCTGTTATTGATGAAGAACATGAGAGAAAAATGCATGAGCTTTTCCATATTCGAGTCGTTTCCAAAAATCAAAAGATTGATACTTTGGTTGATAGTGGCTCACAAGTAAATCTAATTTTTGAAGCAATTGTAAAGAAATTGGGATTAGCAACTACACCTCATAAGAAACCATACCCATTAGGATGGTTGAATGATAAAGCACAACTACAAGTGACTAGACCATGTAAACTCAAGTTTTCTTTTGGGTCAGCATTTGTAGATGAGGTTGAGTTAGATGTAATTCCTTTGGATATATGTGGAATTGTTTTAGGAAGTCCTTACTTATATGATAGAAAGGCTATTTTATATAGAGCTGAGAACAAGTATCTACTTGTTAAAGGAGGAATCGAATACTTTGTAAGAGCTCACAAGCTCAAGAATAATTATACTCTCATAAACTCAGGAAAGATGAAAAGAATGATAAATTCATGCAAACAGTTCTTACTAATGGTTGTAAAGGAAAAGAAACCTGATAAAAGCAATATATTTGAGGGTTGTAATGCTAATTAGCAAGCTGATATAGAAAAGATTGTTTTAGAGTATGATGTCTTGTTCCAAGAACCTAAAGGTCTGCCACCCAAAAAGGGAACAATACATGATATTATTTTGCAGCAAGATGTTCCATTGCCTAACATTGGGATGTACAGGTTGTCTGCTTTAGAGAATGCTGAAATCAAGAAGCAGGTGCAGGAGTTGCTCGAGAAAGGGTTCATCAGGCCTAGCACATCACCATGTGGGTCACCAATTGTTTTGGTGAGGAAGAAAGATGGCTCGTGGACAATGTGAATAGACTACTGAGCACTGAATAAGATAACAATCAAAAATTGTTATCCCCTTCCTCACATAGATGATCTTTTAGATCAATTGAAGGAAGTTGTTTATTTCACCAAGTTGGATTTGCACAGTGGATAACATCAGGTCAGAGTTGCAGAGCAAGATGCATGGAAGACTGCTTTCAAAACAAAGCAGGGATTGTGTGAATGGCTGGTTATGCCTTTTGGCCTAACTAATGCTCCTGCTACTTTCATGAGATTAATGAATGATGTACTCAGACCTTTACTTGATGATTTTGTTATTGTGTATCTGGATGACATTATGATTTTTAGTAAAATGTGGGAAGAACATTTAAGGCATGTTAAGTAGACATTAGATGTTTTGAAAAGAGAAAAACTTTATGTTAAACTCTCCAAATGTGAATTTGGCAAAACCTCTCTAAATTATTTGGGTCATATAGTAGGGGGAGGTGAATTGCAAATAGATACCTCTAAAGTGGCAGTCATTGTAAACTGGCCTAAACCCAAGTTTGCTACAGAAGTGAGAAGCTTCTTAGGGGCAGCACAATACTGGAGGAAGTTCATTCCAAATTTTTCCTCAATTGCAGCTCCCTTACATGCCTTGACAGGATTGAACAAGGTGTTTCGGTGGGGAGGCAAACAACAGAAAGCCTTCGACACCTTGAAAGAAAAGATTAGTACAGCACCGGTACTAGCACTACCAGATCTACAAAGACCATTTGAGATCCAAACTGATGCCAGTGACTATGCCATGGGAGTAGTGTTGACACAGCACGGTAAACCCATATGTTATCATTCTGAGACATTTAATCCTGCAGTAGTTAACTATCCTACCTATGATAAAGAATTGTATGCATTAGTTCATAGTGTGAAAAAGTGGAAACATTACTTGATGGGCAAAGAAACAATAATACATACTGATCATCAGCCACTTCAATACCTACACTCCCAAACTAAGTTACAACAATAAAGACATTATAGATGGATGGGTTTTCTACAACAGTTTCCTTTAGTCATCAGATATAAAAAGGGCATACATCACAAGGTTGTAGACATGTTATCTAGACCCATTATAAATGCATCTACCATACTTAAGCATAATTCTGTGTTGCATGAAAGCTACATAGAACAGTATGCTCAGGACATGGACTTTAAAGATGTATATGCAACTTTGAGTCAAGGCAAAAGAATAGAAGAATTGGACTATCACATGAAGGACTGACTCTTATATCATTGTGGGAAACTCTGCATTCCACAAACTGAGAGAGTAAAGATAATTAGGGAAGCACACACTTCTCTGATATCGGGTCACTTTGGGGTAAGTAAAACAGTTGCACAGCTGCAAAGGTTCTGCTATTGGCCGAGAATGAGTGAGACAGTTTCTAGATATGTAAAGGGATGTGCTATGTGTGCGAAAAGCAAGCCCAGCAACAGAAAACTAGGCTTGTACACTCCATTGCCAGTTCCTTCTCACCCTTGGGAAAGCATTTCCATGGATTTTGTTGGAGGACTGCCTAAATCTAGGAAAGGTCATGATTATCTATATGTTGTTGTGGATAGGCTAAGAAAAATGTGTATTTTGATACCCTGTAGTAAACAGATTACAACTGAACAAACTGCCAAATTGTTCTTTGAACATGTATGGGTTCATTTTGGATTACCCACTTCTATTGTATCTGATCTAGACACCTGATTTGTGGGGAAGTTTTGGTCAAGTATGTGGGAACTAATGCACACCAAGTTAAAGAAAAGCACAGCTTTTCATCCACAAACAGATGGCCAGACAGAAGTAGTTAACAGGACGGTGATCTAGTTACTGAGAGGATATTGCAGCAAACACCCTAAGCTTTGGGATGAACACTTGTGTTATGTGCAGCATGCTTACAATAGAGCCAAACACTCTTCTACACAAAGATCTCCTTTTGAGACCTGTCTTGGTTTCGTACCAAGGTCTCCTTTAGATTTTGTCTTTGGTAAAGATACCATGGTTGATAAACACAGTGATGTGGACAAGGCAACTAGGTTCATTGAACAGATCTAGGAGATCGACCAGGCAGTACAGGAACAGCTGGAAAAGAGGCAGGCCACGTACAAGGCTAGGCACGATAAGCATCGGATGGAGCATAGTTTTCAAGTTGGAGACCAAGTTTGGCTATATATCAGCAAGGACAGGATGCAAAGTGAAGGTAAAAAGCTAAAACCTATCAGGTATGGACCCTTCAGGATATTTGAGAAGATTGGTAAAAATTCTTTCCGCCTTGATCTACCAGCTTACATGCACATCTACTCAGTCGTAAACACAGATTTCTTGAGGTTGTTTGAACCTTCAATGATTGAGGACCCTGAAGAGCAGAGTCAATTGCCTTCTATTGATGACCTGCTACCTAAATATCTTAATGAATTACAGGAAGACACAGTGTTGGACAGGAAGGTAAGGACGACGCGTAGTGGACAAGTGGAATACCTCAGGATTGGGCTTAAAGGTTCGAAGCCGAGCAGTGTGAAGTGGATTGAGATTGGGCAAGTGAGACAACAGTTTCCTCACTTAGTCGATGCTTGAAGAAAACCAACTTTTGGTGGTCCAAAAGCTCTTTTAGTGGGAAGGCCGTGATCCGAATTGGATCCATCAAAGACTAGAAAAGAACCATGACTATATTGAGCTGAAACAAATCCTTGAAAATTCCAAAACAACGATAAAAAACACCCTTAACTAGTGGCAATGGCAGCCAGCATGGAACGACGAGGACCTCAGTCAAAGCGCGCTGACCGAGGCACATGGAGACTGCGCAAGAGGTCAAAGTAGCCCCTGGGAGCCCCGGATCGGGAAAAGGTGGTGATTTTCGATGCGCGATTAGTGCCTAGTGCTAATCATGCATCGTTGGGTGAATAGGGCCGAAATGGAGGAGCCTTAAGTACTTCGTCGCATTGGGAGCCGGAGAAGTGCGGGTGGAGAAACGAAAAGCACTAATCGTACAAGGCAGGACCCGCGCTCTGGAAGCCGACGGTATTGATCGGGGCGCCCTCAAATGGTAAACGGTTTTGGAGGAAGCGGAGAGATCCCACTCAACGATCGATGCGTGGCGGAGGAGGTGAGAGAAAACCGCCGTTGATCGCGCATTATCGGTTGAGCAAGTCAACCGCGCGGGACGTGCATATGATGTTGGATCTGGAGGAGCCCAGATTGGACGGCTGAGATTGTGCCCGATGGAGGAAGCAGAATCAACAGGGAATTAAGCCACATTCTTAAAGGATTTGGAATCCATTTGATCGCCACGGTGGAGGAAGAACGCATCCACGATGTAACTGAAGAAACAAACTGACGAGTAGGCTGGCGCTATTCAGATGAGGAAACGTGGCCACTTCCTGAGCGTTCATGCTGACACCGAACAGGGAACTCCAAGCACAGATGCAGAAGGTGAATCGACAGAGGCAGAAGAGGAACTGAATGGGCATGGGTTCGAATGACTAAAAAGCCATGAACAGCGAAACAGAAGACAGTTGGATGGTTGAACAGTTGAACATTGAGAGACAAAAACCAGAGAAGAGGTAGTTTAGTGAAAGCAGAGATAGACAGAGGGCTGAGCTGACCAGCGGCAGCATCGAGCACCAGAGCTTGAAGATTCAAGCCATCCCATAGAGGAATCTGTCCAGACTGAGCATCATATTTGGCTCTGTCCATTGTAGACCTGAAGGTCACCGAGCTGGTAGGGAGAAGAAGAGTCTGTGTACTCCAGTGGCTTGGGAAACCTAAGAACCACCCCGCCAAGAAAACCTGCTTCAGGAGAACTCTCATCGAGTCCGTGCATTGTAATTCTCTGCTTAAAGACCCAATAAAACAAGGCCACCACTGAAAGATGGGCCAGAGACATAGCCCTGGAGAATAGGGTGAACTCCTTATTAAAATTTCTTGTGTCTTTATGGTTGCTTACTGTATTTCTCTGTGTCTTTCCATTTAAATATCTATGTATTGGCAATCTGATCGATCCATTGCTTAAATACCACAGAACACACACTAGCACATGAGTCTGTAATACCTTTTGTTAAATAAATCTTTAACTGGTGTCACTTATAGGGTGAATATTAGATCAAAAAGTTTGAAGTCCGATTTGACCACTGAGTTGACAGATGAATCATTTCACAACATAACCAAAATACCGAACCGTTTGAGGAAGAGCTGGCGTAGTTCGTGGGAGGACAAGTGGCCACTTCCCTGTGAGATGTTACATAGTGGCGATGACACAGAGGCAAGGAACTCCAAGTAAACAGTAGCAAGAAATCCAAAGAGGTAGAAGAGGAAGTGAACAGTCAGAGGACGTTTTGGCTTTAAGCCATGAACAGACAGAGAATAGAGAGGGGCGAGAAAGAGAACACTGAAGGAGAAAGCAAGACAGAAGAGACAAAAGCAGAGAACAGAGAGTCGAGCTGACCTAAGGCAGCATCGAGCAGACAGAAGGCTTGAGAGGTTTAACCAATCGCCTATGAGGATATCTATCAGGAACTGAGTACCAAATTGGACTCACCCCATTAAGACCAGTTGAGGTCGAGACTTGGCAAGGAAGAGTCTGTGCACTCTAGTGGCTTGGGGAATCCAAGAACCACCCTACTAAGCATCATCTGTTTCAGGAGACTCAAATCGAGCTCCTCATTGTAAAAACTTTGTTTTAAAGACACAATCAAAGAAGACCACCACTGAAAGCTGGACCGGAGATGTAGCCCTGGAGGATAGGGTGAACTCCTTATTAATTTGTTGTGTTCTTTCATTTGCTTACTATGTTTCTCTTACTGTTTTCCATTTTCCAGTGTTTGTGTATTTTTCAATCTGATCTATCTGTTGCCTAAAATAACATAAACACACACCAGCACATGAGTCTGTAATATCTTCATTCATTAATAAATTAATTGAGATCACTCACCAGTGATTTTCAGATCAAGTGGTATCAGAGCTTTAGGCTGTTAAGGTTAGACAAGTTTGAGTTGGATTTAGCCGTTGAATGCTAATTAGATCAAAGCTCAAATTAGGAGAAGGAGAGTTGGTTGAAACTAATCCTGAAATTGGGAGAGTCTATCCTCGGAAGAAAATGTTAGAAGAAGGTTCTGTGGGGCCAGACCCTCAATTCATAAATAGTTTCCTAGCCATAAAGTCCATGGTAGAAGAAATGTATAGGGACTTTAGAAAACAGAAGGATGAAGATTCATCAGGCTCTAAACAAGACGAAGGAGAAGATGAGTCTCACTTTCATGACCACTCAAAATGCAAAGGGAAAGAAGAAAGCTTTCTCACACCTTCTAATAGCCCTGAACATAAAAAGAAGGCATCTTTGATTAAACTAGATGTTAAATTTGATTTACCTATATATGATGGAGAGTTGAATGCAAGAAAGCTGGACAATTGGATTAGACAAATTGATGTTTATTGTAGAGTATAGAATATCAATTCAGACAAGAGCAAGATTCAGTTGGCGAGCCTACGCCTTGGAGGAACTGCCTTGGTTTGGTGGGAAGGTAGGACCCAAGTTGACCCGAAGAAACATGGTAAGAATATCTCTGTCTGGAGTGGATTTGTTTCTGCAATCAAAAAATAGTTCTATCCATTAGCCTACATGCAGCAAGCCATGATGAGTTGGAAAACTCTTCGACAGTTGAAGGGGAAAAGTGTACAGGGATACACTTAAGAATTTAGAAAGAGAGCATTGATTCTAGGAATCTCATTAGACTTACCTGAGACTCTGCTGAAGTACATCAGTGGTCTACACAGCTACATGAGGCACACTATCCTCATGTTTAATCCCACTAGTATAGATGAGGTATCTGTTCAAGCTACTCATCTAGAAGCTAGAGGAAAGAATGGAAGTCC
This sequence comes from Pinus tabuliformis, assembly GCA_031772625.1. NCBI lineage: Eukaryota > Viridiplantae > Streptophyta > Pinopsida > Pinales > Pinaceae > Pinus > Pinus tabuliformis. Next base: position 226,667,056 of record CM062820.1, on the reverse strand, counting down.
AGAAGTTGGGGGATCATCCCAACCCACTGCAAGCAAGAATAAGGAGAAAATAAAGCAGAAATGGAAAGCAAGGAAGGCTAACACTACACAGAAAAGAAAGGCTTCATGCACTCACTGTAAAAACGATGGGCATGATGATGAGCGTTGTTGGATTCTGCATCCAGAGCTGAGACCTAAGAAGTTCGAGGGCAAGAAGAAGAAGACTGTTGTGACTATTCAGAAAGATTTTGGGTTAGACTCAAGAGATGAAACAACTATTACAGCCACAGGTATAAGAGGTAAGAATTCTAAAGCATCTACTAGTAATTCTACAAAATCTATTATTGATGAAGAAAATGAGAGAAAAAGACATGAGATTTTCCATATTCGAGTTATTTCCAAACATCAAAATATCGATATTTTGTTTGATAGTGGCTCACAAGTAAATTTAATCTCTGAAGCAATTGTAATGAAATTGGGATTAGTGACTACACCTCACAAGAAACCATACCCATTAGGATGGTTAAATGAAAAAGCACAACTACAAGTGACTAGACAATGTAACCTCAAGTTTTCTTTTGGGTCAGTATTTGTAGATGAGGTTGAGTTAGACATAATTCCTTTGGATATATGTGGAATTGTTCTAGGAAGTCCTTACTTGTATGACAGAAAAGCTATCTTCTATAGAGCTAAGAACAAGTATCTACCTGTTAAAGATGGAATCGAATACTTTGTAAGAGCTCATAAGCTCAAGAATAATTATACTCTCATAAACTCAGGGCAGATGAAATGAATGATAAATTCATATAAACAATTTTTACTGATGGTTGTAAAGGAAAAGAAACTTGATAAAGCCAATGTATTTGAGGATTGTAATGCTAAACAACGAGCTGATTTAGAAAAGGTTGTTTCAGAGTATGATATCTTGTTTCATGAACCTAAAGGTCTGCCACCCAAAAAGGAAATAGTGCATGATAATATTTTGCAGCAAGATGCTCCATTTCCTAACATTGGAATGTAAGGTTGTTTGCTTTAGAGAACGCAAAAATCAAGAGGCAGGTGCAGGAGTTGCTCGAGAAAGGGTTCATCAGACCTAGCACATCACCATGTGGGTCACCAATCGTTTTGGTGAGAAAGAAAGATGGCTCATGTAGAATATGCATTGATTACCGAGAACTGAATAAGATAACAACAAAAAATCGTTATCCCCTTCCTCGCATAGATGACCTGTTAGATCAATTGAAAGAAGTTGTTTATTTTTCCAAGCTAGACTTGCACAGTGGAGACCATCAGGTCAGAGTTACAGAAGAAGATGCATGGAAGACTGTTTTCAAAAGAAAGCAGGGATTGTATGAGTGGCTGGTTATGCCTTTTAGCTTAACTAATGCTCCTGCTACTTTCATGAGATTAATGAATGATGTACTCAGACCTTTTCTTGATGATTTTGTTATTGTGTATCTGGATGACATTCTGATATTTAGCAAAACATGGGAAGAACACTTAAAGCATGTTAAGCAGACACTAGATGTTTTGAAAAGAGAAAAACTTCATGTTAAACTCTCAAAATGTGAATTTGGCAAAACATCTTTGAATTATTTGGGACATATAGTAGGGGGTGGTGAATTGAAGATAGATCCCTCTAAGGTGGCAGTCATTGTAAACTGGCCCAAACCCAAATCTGCTATAGAAGTTAGAAGCTTCTTAGGAGCAGCACAATGTTGGAGAAAGTTCATTTCTAACTTTTCCTCAATTGCAGGTCCCTTGCATGCTTTAACAGGATTGAACAAGGTGTTTCAGTGGGGAGGCAAACAGTAGAAAGCCTTCGACACCTTGAAAGAAAATATTAGTACAACACCTGTACTAGCACTGCCTGATCTTCAAAGAACATTTGAGATCCAAACGGATGCTAGTGACTATGCCATGGGAGCAGTGTTGACACAGCACGGTAAACCCATATGTTATCATTATGAGACATTTAATTCTGCAGTAGTTAACTATCCTACATATGATAACATTAGTACAGAGTGTGAAAAAGTGGAAACATTACTTAATGGGAAAAGATACAGTAATACATACTAATCACCAACCACTTCAATATCTACAATCCCAAACTAAGTTGCAGTAATCAAGACACTATATATGAATGTGTTTCCTACAACAGTTTCATTTAGTCATCAGATATAAAAAGGGCATACACAATAAAGTTGCAGATATGTTATCTAGACCCATTATAAGTTCATCTACTATACTTAAGCATAATTTTGTGTTACATGAGAGTTACATTGAACAATATGCTCAAGATATAGACTTTAAAGATGTATATGCATCTTTAAGTCAAGGCAAACGAGTAGAAGAATTGGATTATCAAGTAAAGGGCCGACTCTTATATCATTGTGGGAAGTTATGCATTCCACAAACTGAAAGAGTAAAGATAATTTGAGAAGCACACACTTCTCTAATATCAGGTCACTTTGGGGTAAGTAAAACAGTTGCACAGCTGCAAAGATTTTGTTATTGGCCAAAAATGAACGAGACAGTTTCTAGATATGTAAGAGGGTGTACTATGTGTGCAAAAAGCAAGCTTAGCAATAGAAAAGTAGGCTTTTACACTCCATTACCAGTTCCTTCTCACCCTTGGGAAAGTGTTTCCATGGATTTTGTTGGAGAACTGCCTAAATCTAGGAAAGGTCATGATTATCTGTATGTTGTTGTGGATAGGTTCAGCAAGATGTGTATTTTGATACCTTGTAATAAATAGATTACAACTAAACAAACTGCAAAACTATTCTTTCAACATGTATGGGTTCATTTTGGATTACCCACTTCCATTGTATCTTATCGAGACACCTGATTTGTGGGGATGTTTTGGTCAAGTCTGTGGGAACTGATGGACACCAAACTGAAGAAAAGCACAACTTTTCATCCACAAACTGATGGCCAGACAGAAGTAGTTAACAGGACAGTGATTCAGTTACTCAGGGCATATTGTAGTAAGCATCCTAAGCTTTGGGATGAACATTTATGTTATGTGTAGCATGCTTACAATAGAGCAAAACATTCTTCTACATAGAGATCTGCTTTTAAGACCTATTTTAGTTTCACACCAAGGTCTCCTTTGGATTTTGTCTTTGGTAAAGGCACCACAGTTGAGGGACAAAGTGATGTGGACAAGGCAACTAGGTTCAATGAACAGATCCAAGAGATCCATCAGGTAATACAGGAACAACTGGAAAAGAGCCAAGCCAAATACAAGGCAACGCATGACAAGCAGTGGATGGAGCATAGTTTCCAAGTTGGTGACTAATTCTGGCTATATATTAGCAAGGACAGGATGCAAGGTGAAGGTAAAAAGCTAAAGCCTATCAGGTATGGACCTTTCAAGATACTTGAGAAGATTGGTGAGAATGATTTTTGCCTTGATCTACCAGCTTATATGCACATCTACTCAGTCATCAATGCAGATTGCTTGAGATTATTTGAACCTTCACTAATTGAGGATCCTGAAGAGCAGAGTCAATTGCCTTCTATTGATGACCTACTACCTGAATATCTTAATGAATTGCAGGAAGACACAGTTCTGGATAGGAAGGTGAGGATGACACGTAGGGGAGATGTTGAGTACATTAGAGTTGGGCTCAAGGGTTCAAAGCCAAGCAGTGCAAAGTGGATAGAGATTGGGCAAGTGAGACAATTGTACCCTCACTTAGTCGATGGTTGAAAACCAACTTTTGGTGGTCCAAAAGCTTTTTTAGTGGGAAGGCCATGATCCGAATTGGATCCATGAAAAATTATCAAAGTACTATGACTGTATCAAGTCAGGACAGACTTAAAAAACTTGTGAACAAAGAGCTATCAGGAAGACCTTTGGACAGTGGCAGTTTGTAGCCAGCAAGGAACAACGAGGACATCGGTTGAAGTGCACTGACTGAGGCCCATGGAGATTACACAGGACGCAAACTGGAAGATAGAAAGTCTGAATAGGAAAATGGAGGTCGTTTCTGATGCGTGATTTGCATCGCTGGGCAAAACCCCTTGAGAAGGAAAAGCCCTGGGCACTTGGTCGAATGGGAAGCCGGGAAACTGTAGGGAAAGCGCTAAAGCAAAAGTCGGGTCCCGCGCTCCAAAACCAGTGGAATAACGGAGGCACTTTGGGTGGTAAGCGGATTTGGTAGGAGAACGAGCAATTCCACACATTGCACAACGTGTGTCCAGTGGATGAGAGAGAAAACCACCTCTCATCGCGAGGTAATGATCGAGCAAGTCAACCGCATGATAAGAGCGAACATCGTAGGATCGGGGGGCTCTAGATCTAATGGCGAAGATTGTGCCCAATGAGAAATCGGATCTAGAGGGAGAATTAAGTTGCGGCATATAAAAGTTTCAAGTCTAATTTGACCACTGAGTTGGCAGATGAATCATTTCACAACGTAACCGAAATACCGAACCGTTTGAGGAAGAGCTGGTGCAGTTCATGGGAGGACAAGTGGCCACTTCCCTATGAGACGTTACACAGTGGCGATGATGCAGAGGCAGGGAACTCGAAGCGAATAGCAGCAGGCAATCCGAAGAGGTGGAAGAGGAAGCAAACAATTAGAGGACATTTTGGCTTTAAGCCATGCACAGATAGAGAATAGAGAGGGGCGAGAAAGAGAACAGTGAAGGAGAAAGCTAGACAGAAGAGACAGAAGTAGAGAACAGAGAGCCAAGCTAACCTAAGGCAGTATCGAGCAGATAGAAGGCTTGAGAGGTTTAAGCAATCCCCTGTGAGGATATTTGTCAGGAACTGAGTACCAAATTGGACTCACCCCAGCAAGACCAGTTGAGGTCGAGATTTGGTAAGGAAGAGTCTGTGCACTCTAGTGGCTTGGGGAATCCAAGAACCACCCTACTAAGCATCATCTGTTTCAGGAGACTCCAATTGAGATCCTCATTGTAAAACTCTATTTTAAAGACACAATCAAAGAAGGCCACCACTGAAAGCTGGACCGGAGACTAGCCCTGGAGGATAGGGTGAACTCCTTATTAATTTTTTGTGTGCTTGCATTTGCTTACTGTGTTTCTCTTACTGTTTTCCATTTTCCAGTGTCTGTGTATTTTGCAATCTGATCGATCCATTGCCTAAAATAACATAGACACACACCAACACATGAGTCTGTAATACCTTCATTCATTAATAAATTAACTAAGATCACTCACGAGTGATTTTCAGATCAATAGGATCACGAGGTTTGTTCATAGATTCATTGCCCATGATTAAGGTTTTACGAATTTTAGCCTTGCCGATCTAGATCCCTACATTATCCAAAAAATACCCAAAGAAACCTGCTCTAACACCAAATGATCCGTAAACTACCATGGACATTCCACTGGACAGTTCATCAGAACAGATCTGATAATGTTATATTAAAAATATTACAGATTTATTTAATTACTAGATTTGTAAAATTAACTGTAATTAGTGAATGCATGTAAAAGTGAATCAAGCAGAAAAGTAGAGAATGAAAAAATAACCTCACACACACATAATACACAAGATATGGTCTCTGGGAAAACCTTTTGGGAGAAAACCCAGCTGGAAGGTGAGGTTGCTTCGCTCTCTTTCTATGTCTAGAAATATGGCTACAAATACAAAGAAGTAATCCCTGTGGCCCGTGGTATACTACAGTGTACAAATCCACTCTATGTGATCCACCTCCTATCTCTCTTGGCTATATTTTCTCAGCTATGGAACAAAATTATCTCAAAAGAATGGAATGCCTCTTCCTCCTAGTGGTTTGGTTATAACTCAGCCTAATAGCCTACTAGTGGTTAATTTTGATTACATCAACTCTTAACTAGAGTTAAAAAATAGATTCTTCTAGATTCTTTTACATAAAAAACATGTGACTAGCCCCTTTTCCATGAATAATGGGGGCTAATACGGCATCCTCCTGAACTATAGGTGTAAAAACAGGAAGGTCAACTTCTGAGTGGCATAATGTTTTCATGCGGATTTTGATTGACGTGATTATTGCATCGTTGGAAATATTTTTGTTTGTAGAATAGCATGGAAATTTTTTGTGCTTAAGTGACAAATTTTTACCTACAAAAAATGTTGTTTGATGCCTCAAAATGGTCTCGAAAGGTACCAAACCCTATTTCACCAAACTGGGTCTTGCCGATAAAAATAGTCCCCTGAGCTGATTCCTCCACATTTTCTACTCTAAATGCATCGATATGGATGAAAAACAATATAATGATCCAATTTAGATCACGCGGTTTTTTGTTGGGGTTCTCTCATATCACTTGGGTTTTGAATCAAGTCAACAAGTGTGGAGCGAAAGAAAAATTATTTTGCTCTAAATCCCAACAAAAAGCGTTTTCAAGTTGAAGCATTGTCTCTTCTCTCCACCAGTACTCACATTACCAAACCTTCAAAAATTGTTTGAGATTGAGACAGATGCCTCCGACTATGCTGTTGGTGCAATTCTTACTCAACAGGGGCATCAAGTGGCATATCACAGAGAGACACTTTTAGACATAGACTGAAAGTATTCCACCTATGAAAAAGATATGTATTCATTTGTATAGGCCTAATGAAAATGGAAGAATTACATTCTGGGGAAGGAAACGATCATCCATACAGATCACCGACCCTTGTAGTTTATACAGACACAAGGAAAGTTATAGAAATATCGTCGTCATAAATGGTCCACATACATGCAACAATTCCATTTTAACATTAAGTACAAGAAGGGAAGAAACAATAATGTTGCATATTTCCTCAGTCGATTGTCAGTCATGGCGCTCACCAATGTGCTCAACTCTTGTGGACATGTGACTTCGGGGTGGCTGCATCTTTACAAGAGCAGTCCAAAATTTTAAAACACATATCATATGCTCTTGGAAGGCAAGCAAGTTCCTGATTTTCTCCTCCAGGGTGTACTGTCATGCCACTTGGGACACATTTGTGTTCCTTCAAGCAAGAGTGACAAGATGATTTGGGAGGTGCACTACAGTTGGGTCGTTGGACATTTTGGAGTAGAGAAAATAGTGGAAGTGCTGCAAAAGTATTTTTATTGGTCGAACCTTTGACAAGATGTTGGGAAGTACATCATGTCCTGCACTACCTGTGCCATTTCCAAACTGACCATCAAGAAGTAAGGTCTATATACCTACTCCTAGTTAGCCTTGGGAATCCATCTCCATAGATTACAAGTCGGGCCCCTCCTTTACTGAGCATGCCTACGACTGCATTTTTGTGGTCGTTGACAAATTCTCTAAGATGGCCATTTTGGCATCTTGGAAGAAAAGTATCATAGTAGAAGCCACTTTTAATCTATTCTTTGAATGAGTGTGGGTACAGTTTAGGATCCCATGATCCATTATCTCAGATCAGGACAACAAGTTCCTGAGTAAATTATGGTCAAGCCTCTACTCGATGTTGAATACCAAGCTCACTAAGTCCACGACCTTCCACCACCAAATTGATAGCCAAATAGAGGTCGACAACAAGATGATCATGCACATTATGCACATGTAAAACTTGAAGCATCCACGCACATGGGATGAAATCATCCCATATATCTAGAAAAGTTACAACCGAGCTCTCCATATCTCAACTTGCCATAGCCCCTTTCAGGTGGGATTGGGATTCCAGCCACTATGTCCCATTGATGTGGTTATACCATTTGCAGCTACTCAAGTAGATTTAGCTCATGTCTAGGTCGAAGTTGACAGTGATAGCAGCTTCATTGAGCACATTCAACACATCTTCCAGTAGGTCCATGACATATTGGACAAATCTAATGCTAAGTAAAAGCAATGTCATGATCAACATTGGTTTCCACACAATTTCTAGGTGGGTGACAAAGTTTGGTTACATTTGTAGAAGGAGCGTCTCGCTGGGGCCCACTGAAAACTTAGACCGCTTTGATATGGGCCTTACACCATCACTTAGGCTTTGGGAGGCAATTATTTTAAGCTCAACATTCCCCCATTCCTTGGGTTGCACCTAGTGTTCAATGTGGACCACCTTCAGCCATACTTTCTACCATTATTGGACACATCAGACTTTGTAGAACAACTCACACCAATAGAGCTAAACCAAAACTTTAAGGAACATGCCAAAAATTATTAGATCATGGCCACGCAGATCAAAGACACTTGCTAGCAGAAGATCCAATTGTATCGGGTTGTCAAAGCTGAACAATTCCTACACCAAGGCAAGTGGCTCACTAGGGACCAAGTTTAGCAGAAGTTTCCCCATCTCATGGAGGCACTCAATGCAATGGGAACCATTGCCTCCTAAAGGCAGAGGACTGATCCAGGTGGATATCGGTGGCCACCCTCATATTCCACTTGGACCCCCAACATTGTTTGTTTTCAATTTCCTTAATTGTTGCATAAATTACTATTTTTGGTAGTTTGTAGGTCTTAAACCTCTAGATCCATTTTGAGGGACTAAAATATGATTTTAGGGAAAATGGAGAGACCGAAAAGGTGCTAAACTAGTTTACTTGTTTGTTTCATCTTCCTCTTAATGATATTTAAAGCAAGGTACTATGATAGACAAAAGGATATTGTATGCCAAAGTTATGACCCTAAGAAGACGAATTTCCTACTTACCCCAATGGGGCCGACAATCTTTTGGAACTTCATGGCCTAGGGTTAGGTTTTTGGATGTTTAGGGTTTCTCATTATTTTTCAATGATAAAAAGATCACCAAGCCTCATTGTAACACAGTTCAGAGGCATGTAGCCACCACATCTATTCTTGGAGATAAGCCATCATCACCTGAGCCAGTTTATTTCCGTTCTATATGTAAGCATATTTTAGTTCTTTGATATTAATGAAATCAAGTTTTATTTCTTCTGCATCTTAGTGTTTGTGTTTATATCTATATTCTGTTGTATTCTTGTATAAGTCTATATTACATGTACCTAGACTCCTGCATCAACTAGCAATCTAGATTCTAGCTTTTGTTAAAACCAAATGAGTGTTTCATAGAGTAATTGACGAGGGTTCTTCTACTTGTATCATGTTTATTTCTTTTTGGAAAGGTTTGGGCTCTCCAACACTCAATCAAACACCTACCACTCTGATAGTATTTGATGGAAGATGATTCAGAACCTACAACATTTTAAATGACTTACTTGTGGAATTAGAGGGTAAAATGATTACTAACGAGGTGGAGGTTATTGATACTTAGATCGAATACAACCTTTTAATAGGTTGGAGTTGGACTCATGCAATGTATGCAGTAGTCTGTTCACTGTTTCAAATGACACTATTTCCCCACCAAGGGAGAATAGTTAATGTAGACCAACTGGCTTTTTATACCTCTAATCCAAATTCTATTGGTAGTATACCTTTTATGGAAAGAATGCCTATTTATTACTAGAATGTCGGCGTGGGTCTACTTAGAGAGTCATCATTGATTAGAAATTTTGCACTCCATCCACTCGAATTCCCTACCATGGTCACACAAGAAAATATGATATCATCTAGTACAGATTCTTATGATCCGTGAATAATAACTACTAAGTATAATTATCATATATACGATGATTGAATGCTACTTGGGCCAATTGAATCTTCTTATGGGGCAATCCATTTAGCTTCAGTAGTAATTTACACACTAAACAACTGAGTGAACCCGGTACTTGATGAATATTCTCAATCTTAATGGCTAATTTTTATGTCAAATTCTGATCCTTTTAATGGTGTTTTCCCAACAAATGAAAGCATCATGGAGATAATGTCTTCACAGGAGAGACCATGGGATCATAATCATCACCATTCCTCTTTTCTATCGAAATTAGAAGTTATTGAGAATAATTTCAATTCAATCTTTCTACCTGAGATAGTTACACAACACGAAAGTCCTCTTTCGATTTATAAGGCAAGGTTTGAAAATAATTTAGGAGCTATATCTATTTCCATCCCAATCGATATCTTAGTAAAACTGAGAATGACTTAAAATGTTCACATAAGAGCCTTTTATTCTATGGAATAAATTCAAAGTTACAAGGCCCTATTTCAAGAATTATGAGACCTCTTTGCTTGTACACATGAGGAAATGCCTGGAACTGACTCAAGTATTGCTATCCATGAAATAAAAAATTATCGAGATGCTAAGCCTATAGCGCTTATGTTTGATGCATCTATGGAAAGATGCTACTATCAAAGCTGAAGTTGAAAAAATTCTAAAAGCTAATTTCATATACCCTATTCCTTTAACCGACTGGTTTTCGAATATTGTCCCAGTTAAGAAGAATCAAGGTACCATAACGGTGTGCATTTATTATAGATATATCAATAAAGCTTGTCCAAAAGAAAATTATCCATCTCCTTTAATTGACCAGATAGTCAATGTTTGTGCCAGAAATGAAATGTTTTCATTTATGGACAAATTTTCTAGATATAGTCAAATAAAAATTCTCATTTTTTACCAACAAAAAATTGCTTTCTTTTTCGCTTGGGGAAACTTTTCTTATCGAAAGCTTCATTTTGGTCTTAAAAACCTTGGTGCAACTTTCCCAAGAGTCGTGTCTTATGCCTTTCATGACATCAAACATATTTTTGATCCTTATCTTGATGACTTACCTGCTCACTCTAAGAATTGTCAATATCACCCAATGCATCTAAGAGCAATATTTTTATGATGCATGCATTACAATATTCACTTGAACCTACACAAATGTGTTTTTTGTGTGGAATCTACTAGACTCTTAGGTTTCATTGTATCCAAGGAAGGGATCTGCATTGATCCATTGAAGGTTCAAGCCATACTCAATTTACTTTATCCTTCTAACCTTCATCAACTTCAAAGTTTGCAAGGGAAGGAAATTTTTTTATGTCACTTTGAACCTAATTATGTTGAGCTTGCTAAAGGTTTCACCCAATTATTGAAAAAATGGGTTCCCTTTCTTTGGGATAACATAGCCCAAAAATATTTCGATGCCTTGAAGGAAGTGTTGAGTCACACACCTTTTTTAGACCCCCCTGATTACCATTGAGATTATTTTTTATATTAGTTTCCTCGGACATTACTATTTCTAGGGTACTTGTCTAGGAATAAGATGCAAATGATGAACATGTGATTTACTACCTAAGTATATATCTTACTATTATAGAAATAAAGTTCTCACATGTGGAGAAATTATCCTTGGAAGCAATACAAGTAGTCCAATGACTCTGGCATTACATATTACTTCACAAAACTACAATGGTTTTTGATTGCAACTGTATGATTTATATCCTTACTCATCAATTATTGGGGGGAAAGTACACAAAGTGGATTGTGACTCTACAAGAGTTTGATTTAGAATTCATTAAATCTAAGTCTAATAAATTCTTAGTCTTTGCTGAATTAAGTTGTGACCTTCCCTTTACTGAAACATAAATAGTAAGTGAAGATTACATTCCTGATGAGACACTATTTTTGATTAGTTCAGATGACCCCTCATATTAAGACATCATCATTTATATTCAAACCTAAAATTTTCATTCTGAAATATCTTGTTATGAACGACGTCAAATACAATAGCAAGAAAAACATTGTCTTATCATCGGTGATACTCTTTATCGTCATGGTATTGTTCATATTTTTTAACAATGCTTGTCTCATCCATAAGCCAAGAAATCCCTGAATGATTATCATTCTAGAGCATGTGGAGGGTGTATGTCTGGTTATGCTACAACCCAAAAGATCGTATGTGCTGGTTATTTCTAGCCTACCATGTTTAAAGATTGCATTTTAGTAATCCATAAATCTCATGCCTTCTAGATTATAATTGGAAAATGTATGCTCCACCCATTCATTTACATCTAGTAGTTGTTGTTGGTCCTTTTTCCAAAAGGAGCATAGACTTTATGACATGTAACCATCATTTGATCGGGGACCATGGTTATATTATCATTGCAGTCAATTATTTCACAAAATCGGCCAAGGTGATGCCTACATTTGCCAACAACGGAAAAATTGTTGCATTCTTTGTATTCAATTGCATTATTGCATGATTCAGTGTACCACAAGTCATCATTATGGACCATGACACACATTCTCGAAACTATATGATGTCTAAGTTAACTAATATGTTGGGGCTATGCCACGATATCTCTACTCCTTATTATCCGTTGTCCAATGGCCATGTTGAAGCTATAAAAATGGTTTTGAAAATGATGCTTCAATGGATCATAGGGATTCATAGATTGAATCAACACATCATAATTTTTTCAGCATTATGCATAGCATACTTCAGTCCAAAAGGCAATCGGATTTACATCGTTCGAGTTAGTTTATGATTTAGAAGCTATATTTTTGATTGAATGTGAAATCCCGTGTTTGAAAATAGCCCTAATACTTCTACCATGGAAGATTTTTTTTTGAATTTAACGCGTTTAGATGAAACTCTTTTTGACGTCGAATTGGCTAACGAGACTCATAAGAAATGACTTAAAGTGCATTTTAATAAAACTGTTAACCCTCACATCTTTTCTGAAGGCAACTTGGTCTTGTTATATGATGAAGAGAATGATAAGCTAGGAGCTAGCAAGCTTGAGCTCATGTGTATTGGCCATTATATAGTCAAATGTGTACTTTTGATAGGGGCTTATGAATTGGTGGATTATGATGGAATACCTTTGGCTCAATCCTGGAATGCGATCTATCTAAAAAATTACTATGCATAAGTACTTTGTACATTGTTGTACCATATTTTTTGGTGTGCTACAATTTATTTTCTTGCAAGATTCTTTTATTTCCCATCCTTATATTTTACACTTGGTTTGTAGATGTCAATGTTCCCTCAACCTTACATTAGCTATGCTAATGGTGCTAGTCATAGTACCTAAAATATTTCTTCTATTGCATGGGAAATTTATACACCTACAGATGAGTTAGTGAACTTGCATAGCATTTCCCTTGGTCAAACAACTAACAACATTGTCAGATAAAGTGCAGTTATTACACATTTATCTGATGTCATTTCACTTGATATTCATTGTCTAATTGTTAGATTGGATTATGAACTTATGGCATTACATTTGAATAACATTTATTTAGTTAGAAGTCCATCAATTTTAAGGATATTTTTATGGGTATGTCTCTTGGAAAGGGAATTTGATTACATTGAATATAAATATTCTCCAAGACATTTAAATACATTAACTGGAACACTGGAAAACTATGTATTTAATCGACATTTCCAAAATTTGTAAAAAGAAAGAATAGTCATTCATATATTGTATAAAAATAGGCAGAGTAAATATAAGAAGTATCCATAGATTAATATGTTTGTAAAAAGTTTTTGTTTTTAAAAAAATGTTGTCCAAGACATATGAGGCCCACGGTCTTTCATTATCAACATACATACTAATGAGACCAAAAAGACAAAATCTAGCTCAAAAGCCTAGAAACTAGGCATGGTGAGCTCATTGTAACAGATGATGGTGTTAGAAAATTATATATTACAGAGCAATGGTACACATAAAATATTGCATAAATATAAACACATAAAACGTATAAAACAAGAGAGACACAAATATACATGGTTCACCCAAATTGGGCTAGCAGAGAAACAACCAGTCCTTCCTTCTATATTATCCAACAAACTAAAGAGATACAACCTACAACAGATCCGATGTAATTCCCTCTTCGCTCTCAATCTCCTCTCTCTTCCTCACTCAGAATATAGATCTACATAGAGGCAATACAATTCCTTCATATATTGTGAGTGATTGCCTTCTAGGGAAAAAAACCCTAAATTAAACATAACTTCTACCATCAGATCTCTGCCTAAAGAACAGCCCAGATTGACTACGAAATTACAACATTTTACAACGAAATTTGACATCTATTTTTAGCTTCGAGGGCGCTGCCCCTGATCCCCCCACCAAGGGGGGGGGCTCCCAAAGGTGGCAGCCACCCCCCCAGACTCCCTTGCAGTGAATAGTTTATGGGCAGCATTGCCACCCCATTACGAACTGAGGTCTAATGCGGTGATACCTTTGAATAAAAAAGATAATCAGGCTCCACGTCCAACAATCTCCCACTTGGAGACTGATTATAGCAACTCCACCACTGCTTCATTTGCTGGACAATGACTCCACTTTGGACCTGGCTATTTCTCATCTTCTTAATCATACTTGAAGTCCAATTGAAATTGAGAAAATTCTCAATTTCTCCCTGGTTACAACTTTTGTTAACATATCTGTAGGATTCTGGCTAGTGTGTATCTTTTCTAGCTTCAAATGTCCATCTTCCAACGCCGACCGTATGAAATGGTACTTGAGTTGTATATGTTTAATCTTGGAATGAAATGTAGAGTTCTTTGCAATATGTATGGCACACTAGCTGTCATTGTATAACTTGCCCAACACCTGCTTCTTACCCAATTCATCCAGAAACCTTTGTAACCAAATCATTTCTTTACTAGCCTCTGTAGTAGCAACATATTCTACTTTTGTTGTTGAGAGTGCAACAACACTTTGCAATTTTGAGACCCAACTGACAGTTGTTCCACCTATAGTAAACACATACCCTATTGTGCTCCTCTTGTTATCTCTATCACCCACCATATCTGCATCAACATATCCCTATAAGTCAATGTTTGAACCACCAAAGCATAATGCTTGATTTGCGGTACCTCTTAAATATCTGAGAATCCACTTCACCGCCACCCAATGTTCTTTTCATGAATTGTTCATCTACCTGCTTACAACTGCCACTGCATGTGCAATATCAGGCGTTGTGCAGATCACTGCATACATTAAGCTTCCAACTGCTGATGCATATGGAACTTTAGACATATGAGCACAGAAAATTTTAAGAAACCCCCCTAAATTTATAAATATAATAAATGGGCGAATCTCCATGGTATATAGGAAAAATGGAAGGCGATTTTATCAATAATATAATATGTATATATAATTTTTTGGCGAATCTCTCACCAGGCATGGCGAATATTTTACTCAATTATAAAATCTTGTAAGATCTTGGTGAGTCTTTCACTAAATAATAAAACTTTGTAAAGTCCTAGTGAATATTAGCATAGGCTACATGCTGGTTTAATTCCCCCATTTAAATAGGCTACATTCCAAGTGAATACCATGGGTCAATACCATGTGCCATTTTGGTGAATACCATGGGTCAATACCATGTGCCATTTTTATTTTTATTAATTTTAATATTAGGGTTAATAATGGTTTTTTGCATGGTATTAATAACAATGGTATTTGTCCCATAGTATTTTGGCCACAGGTTTCACCTAAATATAACCCATTTTTTGAGTGTTCGTAAATATAAGGTGACTTATGGAGTAAATATAAAAAAATGTTTTATTTGTTTACCATACCTCTCGTTTATTTATATTTTTATTAATTTACCATACCTCTTTTACAAATATGGTATTTGGCCCATAGGATTCACTTAAATAAAACCTCTTTCTTGAGCCTTCATAAATAGAATGAGGGTTATGGACTAAATATAAAAAGAGGTTTTATTTATTTACGATACGTCTAGTTTATTTATATTTTTATTTATTTACCATGCCTTTTGAGTAAGTATAAAAAGACGTTTTATTTATTTACCATACCTCAAATTTACTTATATTTTTATTTGTTTACACCCTTACATGTATATAAGGTGACTTATGGAGTAAATATAAAAAATGTTTTATTTATTTACCATACCTCTCATTTATTTATATTTTTATTAATTTACCATACCTCTTTTATAAATATGGTATTTGGCCCATAGGATTCACTTAAATAAAACCTATTCTTGAAAATGGGTGAATGGAAGGTTGTAAGTCCTAATTTCAAGGGCTAAATTTACCTTTTTTACCCTCTCCCTTAAAATAAGGTGGGCTATTTGAGGTGATTTGTAAAAATGTACTATGATACAAAATATTCGCCCACTAAAAATTTAAAACCCCTTAATTTCGCCAAAGGGCGAACATTCACCCCTAAAATTATCCTTGCATATGAGCCATTTCTTCCTGAGTCTTGGGACACTCCTCCTTACTTAATTTGAAATGGCTAGCTAAAGGTATACTGACCGATTTTGCATTCTGCATATTAAACCTTTTCAACACCTTTTCTATATACTCCTTTGAGACAATGTTAATTTGTGATTTTCACTGTCTCTAGTTATTCTCATATCAAGGATTTGTTTTGCAACACCTAAATCCTTCATTGCAAATGAGTTCACCAATTTTCTTTTGAGCAAATTTATTTCCTACATGTTAGAACTTGCAACAAGCATGTCATCTACATACAATAACAATATAATATAGCTGCCATCATTTTTCCTTTTGAGATAAACACAATGATCAGAGTGACATCTAGTATAACCTTACTTAGACATAAACCTGTCAAATTTTAGATACCACTACCTTGGAGCCTGTTTTAAGCCATACAAGATCTTCTTCAACTTGCACACTAGTTTCTCCTTCCCTTTTACCTCATATCCATGTGGCTACTACATATATATATCTCTTCCTCCAAATCCCCATCGAGAAAGGTTGTCTTTACATCTAACTACTCAAGATGAAAATCTTCAGCTACTACTAGACTTAAAATAGTTCTGATTGAAGTCATTTTAACAACAGGATAAAATATCTCTTCAAAGTCTATACTCTTTTTCTGTGCAAACCCTTTCACCACAAGTCTAGCTTTATACTTTTTTCTACCTCCATCTTCTTCCTTCAACTTGTAAACCCATTTATTCTACAATGTTGTTTTACCTGCAGGAAACCTGACTAAGTCCCAAGTCTGGTTATGTGCTAAGGAGTCCATCTCTTCTTTCATGGCTTGCTCCCACTTCTTCCTGGTTTCTACCTATACTACTTCTTCATAACATTCTAGTTCACTAGAATCAGTCAACAATACATAATATAATGAAGGAGAGTATCGTTCAGGGGGTCTACTTATCCTGGTAGATCTTCTAATACCACTTTCAAGTGTTCGAGGTGCTTGTTGCTATTGTGGTTGTTGCTCTAGATGTTGATCATTATGATTTTCAGGCACCATCACTTTTTCTATGATCTTGTTAAGCACTGTGTATTCTCTGTTTTTTTTTCTTGTTTCTTTTCCTACAGTTGATCCTTATACAAAACCTTTTCATTGAATATGACATCTCTGGTCCTAATAATTTTCTGTTTTTCATAATCATAAAAGCGATAACCAAAATCATTAACACCATGTCCAATGAAGGTACATTTCTTTGATTTTGTCTCAAGCTTTGTTCTATTTTCTTTATTAATGTGGACAAAGGCTTCACAACCAAAAGTCTTTAAAAAGGAGTAGTTTACCTTTTTACCTGTCCATGTCTCCTTTAGAATACCACCATCCAAGGAACTTGAGGCCCTTTGTTTATTAGATAAACAACCGTATCTATAGCATCTGCCCAAAATTGTAAAGGCAATCTTGCATGCAATCTCATTCACCCTGCACGCTCCATGATTGTCCTGTTCATCCTTTCTGACACACCATTTTGTTGTGGTGCTCCTGGAACTGTCTTCTCTCTACGAATTCCATTCTCTGAACAATACCTATCAAACTCTTTGATGAAATATTCACCTCCATTGCCTGATTTGAGAAACTTCAACCTTTTTCCTGTCTCATTTTCAACCAAAGCTTTCCATTTCTTGAAAGTATCAAATACATCAGATTTATTTCAAATACAATAAATCAATGTTTTCTTGGTTGCATCATCAATAAAAGTAACATAATAACGAAAGTCGCCAAGAGATGATACCTGAGAAGGTCCCCATACATCTGTATGCACAAGCTCTAATTTTTCGCTCTTCTTTTCTTTCCCAACCCTGAGGAATCTAACTCTCTTCTATTTTCCATAAACACAATTCTCACAGAATTTTAAATCAACATGCTTCAAACCTAGTAACAAATTTCTTGAGTGAAGAATTTGCATCCCCTTCTCACTCATGTGCCCGAGCCTAAGATGCCACAATTCCATATCTTCTCCTGTAGAGGTTAAAGCATTAATAGAATTAGAAATACCATTGCATAAATACAATGTACCGACCTTTTCTCCTTTTTCTGTTACCAGGGATCCTTTAGTGACCTTACAGGTTTTATCTGTAAAATTAGTCACACATCCTTCACCACCCAAATACCCTGTTGAAATAAGATTTTTCTTCAGATCTGGAACATGCCTTACCTCCTTCAATAGCCATTTATTTCCATTTTGTAGTTTTATGAAAACTGTACTCATTCCAATGATTTTACAGGGTTTATCATCACCCAATCAAATTTGTCCAAAATCTCCTTGAACATAATCATGAAAATGTTTCCTATCAGGTGTGGGATGGAATGAGTCCCCTGAATCTACAACCCAGGAATCAATAATATTTTCTAAAGAAGGAATCAAAGCATCTTGCAACACATCACCTGTTACATTGGCTTCATGCTTATTTTCTTGCTGCGCGTCTCCTTCTTTTCCCTTCCTTGACTTGCAGTCTTTCTTTAGGTGTCCTTTCCTCCTACATTTCTAGCACACTATTCTTGATCTAGACTTTGATCTGCCTTTTCTTGACTTACTGCGATATGTAGGGCTCTTTCCTCTTTCCATTTTTCTTCCCCTAGTCTCTGCACTCAAAGCATTACCTGATGTCTCACGGGAGCTTTTCCGTCACATTTCCTCACTAAGGATTGCACCGAAAACATCATCAAACATTAAAGTACTAGATCCATAAACAGGGTTACTAATGGCCATAACTAAACCATTCCAACTTTCTGGAAATGAGCACATAAATAACATAGCCCTAACATCATCATCAAAAGTTACCACTACATAACTTAACTGACTAGTAACTGTATTAAATTCATTTAAATGATCAGCAACAGATCCACTTTCTGACATTTTCATATTAAATAAACGCTTCATAAGAAATACCTTATTTGAGGCCAAGGGTTTTTCATATAGTTTGGCTGATGTCGACATTAAACCCTTTATTTTCATTTCCTTTGAAATATTAAATGCTATCGAAGCCGCTAGGCACAGACGTATTGTTCCAAGTGCCTTTCTATTGAGAATATCCCATTCTGTGTCTATCATACTTGTTAGCTTCTTTGCCTTTCCCCTCAATGGTTGGTACAGATCTCTCTGATATAGATAATGTTCCATCTACATCTTCTACAGCCGGTAGTTCTGGCCGTTAAAATTTTTGACCCTAAACTTACCATCTTCTACCATTGCTCCCACTCAAACCAAGAACCCTTCTCTCCTGCGAGTTTATTAGCCAAACAGACCTTCGACTCTGATACCAGTTGTTAGAAAATTATATATTACATAGGAACGGTACACATAAAATATTGCATAAATATAAACACATAAAACAAGAGAGACACAGATATACGTGGTTCACCCAGTTTGGTCTACGTCCACGGAGAAACAGTCAGTCCTTCCTTTTATATTATCCAGCAAACTAAAGAGATACAACCTACAGTAGATCTGATGTAATTCCCTCTTCGCTCTCAATCTCCTCTCTCTTCCTCACTCAGAATACATATCTACATAAACGCAATACAATTCCCTCATACATAGTGAGGGGTTTCCTTCTAGGGCAAAAAACCCTAAATTAAACATAACTTCTATCGTCAGATATCTGCCTAATGAATGGCCGAGATTGGCTACGAAATTACAACATTTTACAAGGAAATTTGACATCTATTTTTAGCTTCGGAGGTGCTTCCCCTGATCCCCCTACCAAGGGGGGCTACCAAAGGTCATAGCCGTCCCCCACTGGATGCCCCCTACAACAAATATTTTACGGGTGGCATTTCCGTCACATTACGAACTATGGTCCAATGCGGCGATACCTTTGAATACAAAAGATAATCAGGCTCCACACCCAACAGATGGTGGGAGCCATTCGTCATAACAAGTGACCAATCCATCCAGGAACTCCTATTGTATGCCTCTCATAATGGGGAGGAAGCTCATCAATCTCAATGTCTTGAATGTCCAGTGTTATCACCCAAAAAAAAGTTCACCTAACCATTTCTTACTAGGTTGTTCAAAATACACCATGTAGCATTGATTTTACCATGGTAAAATCCACTTTCACCACATGATATAATTTAGTAAACCATTTTTCTTTATTATTTCTCATTAAAAGCCAAAAAATCCCATGAGAATAATTAAATAAATCATTATTTATTTATTTATTATTCCTTAATTATTCCCTATTTTGTATTTGAGATAATTGTTAAATCTTTATTTAATAATTATTTCAAATTCATATTTTTCTTAATCCTCACAAAGTGATTAATAAATCATTTCTATTTGTTAATCACTTCAACCACTTTGAATACTTTTCCCTCTAAAAAATATAATAAAATATCGAGAATCACTAGACTTTTATTTAGTCAATAATATTTTCTAATTATCAATCTATTGCAATATTTTATTACAAGTAAAAGGTTTCCTCTCCATTCTTCACCATGACCATTTTCATCATCCCCATTATCGTCTTATAACATTTGACCTCCCACTTGAGTTCAAGCTTATTTTGTTTTATTTTCTACCCATTGAAAACCACATATTGAGAGAGAGAAGTTCATTGTTGAAGGGGAACGTCAAGAAGGACCCATCCCACGGAGGGGGATCTGTAACCCCATTTTTGTAATTTTTGATCATCTAAACAAGGGTCACTCTATGACACTACAACATGGGGGAGGCCTAAAGGGGACCATAAAATTATATTAAATAATGGTTACTCATGACAAAACTCAACACCTAAGTCAACAAGTCCAAAGGCAGAGTGGTGTCAGAGGCGTAGTGACTCATATGAATATATATGATTTTGGTGGGTAGTAAAGTGAGACCTCATGGAAAAAATGTCTTCTTGGTGATGTTCCAAATTACCAAAAACAAAGAGAGACCCATTAGAGTGCTTGGTGAGACATTTCCAATGGTGCTGAGAGTTCGTTAAACCGAGTTATGATTTGCTCGTAATGGTCAATGAAAAAACTAGTGTTTTTCCTATAAAAGGGCTTTTTGCTCCCCAATTTAAATTCATTTGCACATTGAGCTATTGGATAATTTTGAGAGGAGGAGGAGCAGATATATATTAGTGATCTCATAGCGAACAAACTGACAGTCATAATTCAGATCTTTTTAGGTAGGTGGGTTAACCCTACACATCATTTTCAGTGGATTAAATTTCCAGATTAGTGTTACATTGGGCTAGGGGAACCCTCATTCTTCCTCGTAGTTAGAACGCACCTATTGTGCCTTTGTCTACACCCCAAGGCACAAAAAAGTAGATAAAATGTGTACCCAACATATTTTTTGGAGGAAAAATCGTGCCCTAAGGGGAAAATAGTGTTAGGGGTCAACTAGATTTTAAAGCTGAGGTCTGGAAATATATATTATGAATATAAACTAAAAAAATATGATGGTATTTTGCAGGTATGGAAGAGTTGAAGCTAGTATGGAAAGAAGTAGACTTTGATGATCTTTATACTGATATTTGGGGGAATCAAGTTATTAGAGGGGCGCTGACACGATATGGCTTTCTCAAGTTCTTGGAGAACCCTTTGATGAGGGTTGGTGAGCCACTTTTAACTTTTATTGTGAGCTATTGGGACCCAGATCAGGAGGCGTTTATTATACACAGGAATAGTATCGAGATCACCATCTAGGGAATATACTTCTTGATAGGGTTGCCACCCTTGGGAGTGGTGGGACAGATCCATCTACTGCTACCTCACGAAAGGCATATGGGAGATTTTGTGGATCGTCAATATGTACTTGGTACTCAGGTAAAGGAAACCAGCATTTAGATACATGATTTGGAGAGGCTTGAGAAAAGAGATACAACCACAAGAGTGGTTTAGATCTCAGGTAGCTATGTCTTCCACTGCATTATTGGAGGGTAGATGATGCTGGTGGAGAGTATACTAGGAGTAGCCTACTATGGGTGGGCCCAGATGTTACTGATGTCGTTGAAACATCAATTTTGTCTATGCAGGATGCAGACCAACGATAAATCTTCTTTTGGGATAGTTTTGTGTTCATTTTTCTTTGAGAATATCCCCACTATCTGACCACATGTGTAGATCAAGGATGCAGGCCCATAGGAGCCCAAGATGTACCTTTTGGGGTAGCAACTATAGTGGGCTGGAGGAGGGGGATTCAGGCGAGTGTTCTGACCTGCATTTGTTTCTCATTAGGATCAGATACCACTCTACATAAATGACTATCCATATATTGGTATGAAGTTCTAGAGGGGTCCTAATCTACCACTTCGACCAAGATAAGCATGGGCACCATATGGTAAGTTATAGTTGATATATTTTGATCGCATATATATTTTAGGAAATATATGTATGTCGTACTAATTTTCAAATTGTTGACATGCAGATATATCATCAATGAAGTTGATAGGATGCACAAGGAAAGTTGTAGCACCTGGGGCTGCAGATCGAAGGGGATAGACATCACAACAAAGGTTGGATAGTGACGCATTACTAGAGGATCTTGGTCATAGTTTCAACTTGGTGTGACTAGTATGACAGAGCATGGGTGACATGAGCTAGAGGATCAACATATAGATGTATGTACAATCCTCCCCTCTAAGTGGCAAGCTATCATGAGGCATGTAGCTATGTCTAGTCAGATATTCAGAGATTTAGAACTTGTGGGAGGAACCGCATTGGCACAGGACCCACCAGGGGATAGTGATTAGGTGTGGGGATGTAAGTTCCCATGCTTTTGTATGTATGATGATAGAATGCCATGTGCATGCTAGATGTATTTAGATTAGCGGATTCCAAACATTATATGATGGATATTGTGATACATAATATGGTATGCATATTTGTTGACAATGTCATTCAACTTTTTTTTTATTTTATGGATGTCTTCTTATGTCATTACAAGAAAAAAGGTCATTAGTGAGGGTCATGCTTATGACAGACCTTTAAGGTCTGTCACCAATGTCGCATATGGTGACGGTCTTTAAAAATGCGTTGTTGTAAGTGTATATAGTGATGGTCCTTTATGGTTTATCACCAAAGCCATTTTCAATGACACTTTTGGTGAGGGTCGTTAAAGGGCCATCACTAATTCTCTCTTTGGTGACACTTTTGGTGAGGGTTTTTAAAGGCCCATCACTAATTCTCTCTTTGGTGACACTTCTAGTGACGATATTTTATTGACTGTCACCAATGATCTTTTTGGTTAGTTTTGGTGACAGACAATAAATGTTCGTCATCATTTATCATTCCAATGAGTTTTTGATGACGCTTCATGCCTGTGACAGACCTTTAAGGTCCATCACCAATGTCGCATATGGTGACGGTCTTTAAAAAATCGTTGTTGTAAGTGTATATAGTGATGGTCCTTTAAGGTTTGTCACCAAAGCCATTTTCTCTGACACTTTTGGTGAGGGTCATTAATTTCCCATCACTAATTCTCTCTTTGGTGACACTTTTGCTGAGGGTCATTAAAGGCTCATCACTAATTCTCTTTGGTGACACTTCGAGTGATGATCTTTTATTGACCCTCACCAATGCTCTTTTTGGTTACTTTTGGTGATGGTTAAAAAATGTTTGTCATCATTGATCATTCGAATGAGTTTTTGATGACGCTATGTACCTGTTACTATATTTTTTGTCAAAATATAATGATTTAAGACCATTGTTGTGGAGCCTTTTTCATTATGTGTCCAAGATCATAGTGGTTATAATAGTGAGTCAATTTGTTAAGAAGTAATTAGTGTGTATCATTTCCCTCAAGTCATAAGAATATAGTCTTCCTATGAGTCAACACATGATTAATCTCTATTATGTTTATTATCTAGCAAATTTCCTTTAAATAAAGTTCCACTAGTGTGTCTAGGAACTATATTATTTAATACATAATCAAGCTCTGTCAATTCTATTAATGAGAGAGACCTAGTACTCCTCAACACTCATGGCACACCTTAACATGCTTTGAAACAATACACTAACATTCCTTGGCACCTTGCATGTCTTGGAACATCTTTGTACCCAGAACATCTTGCCATGAGTAGGATGCCAAAGCACATGTTGGCATGCCATAGCATAGCATAGCACTCCCCTATCATGTGTTGGCATTCCTTGTAGTCCCTAACATGCCCTAGAACTCCTTGGCATAATATTGCATTGACAAAAATTAGCACTTGGCATACATTGGCACTTGGCATGTATTGGAACATATTATTAGTGTGCCTAGCATGCCCCTTTTGAAAAAGATAAAGTCTCGAATTATTAACCCTCTTATGTGTTAATTTCCTTTCATTTTAGCTTGGTTATTCCTTTTGTTTCCTTGAAACTCCTTGACGCATATTGGCACACTCTGGCACCCTGCACATCCTAGCATGTCTTAGCACTTGGAATGCCTTGGCACTATTTGGCACATGTTAGCACACCCCAGAACTACCTAGCACACTCTAGCACTTCTTGACATTCCCTAATATTCCTTGTCATGCCTTACCCATTCTTAGCATACCTTTTCACTCCCTCCTTGGCATGACAGCTAGCACTGATTAACACTCCCTAACACACCCTCATATTCATTCACTTCCATGCATTTTGAACTAGTGCTCCCTTGTGTTGTCCTAGTACCCCCTAACACTCCTCAGCATGAATTGGCACACCTTAGCACTCATCGGCGAGGCAAAAGAGATAAGATTTTTAATTAGATTAGGGAAAAATCGGAAAAAAAATTAGGAAAAAATCAATGAATTCAATAAATAAAAATATACACATATATTGAATTAAAAAAAAAAACATTTTTCATTGATATTCAGTAAAGCCATGTCCAAACAATTCATAATATCAATAGATGTCCAAAATATCATGAATGAATAAGCATCTCATATACTTTATGAGTCCAAACATGAACCAAAGTACTGAGTCATGACTCCTAACTAGTGACTACATAGAACTAGAAGCAACTACTTCTAAAAGTTTACAAACAACTACAAACTAATTAGAAAAAATAAATAACTAAGAGTCTAAGACTCTTAAGAGTGATAACTAGAAGCAATTTCTCCCACTCCTCTGCTTGCTTGACTCTCAAAGTTCTTCAAGTCATGTAGGCTTAAAAGAGGATCCTCCTCTAATTGGACCCAATCTGCTGCATTTGTAGTTTGCAAATCTATCTCTTCAAGGTCTATTGGTGAATGATCCAAACCTATCATTATCATGAGACATTGAAATGTGAATTTAAGTTTGACTTCAAACTTTAAAGTTTAAACTTTAAATTCCAAATCAGATTATGAAACCTTCAAATTCAAGCTCTCACCTAGTATTTTCTTGTTGCGAAGTTGTAGATTGTAATGAAAAAATATAAGGTCATTTGAGCGCTTTTGTGTCAATTAGTTATGCTTCTTAGAATGCATTTTTTCAAACATGCTCTAGTTTCACTCACAACCTGAAGCACTGCATGCTTGGTTTAAGATTCGAATGGAAAATCTCTTCAAATCTAGCGTATCACTACAAAAGTTTTTCCACAAAAGACCTAGCAAGTGGCAAGGGTTCATGAGTAGATGTACTAAATACTAAATAGTAAAAACTTAAAAAGAAAACAAAATTTAATAAAACATTTAACATACAAAATAAAGTTTAAACAAATTTAATGAACTGATAAAGCCTTCAAGCCTCAAATGGTACCTGGCAACACCTTAGACCTTTTTTGTATAACATTGGTATAGGAAAATAATTTAGGTGGTGCTCTATAATCCTATAGTTGGGAAAAGATAAGACTTTGAAATTCTGGTGAGGGAAGCACCTTTCCATGCATGTCATAGGTCCTCTATGAACCTCCCCATCCTCATTAAATTTGCTCTTATCATAAAAATACTATGGGTTTAAGAAGTACCTAGCAGCATGTAAGGGGGAATGCAATTTCCTATCCCAATGTGCATCAATAATGTCCCAAAGAGGAATATACTTTGCCTCCTCATCCCCATATCTTATTTTGATGGCCTCCTTTGCGAGATCCATCGCCTCATAAATGTAACCCATAGTGGGTTTGTCACCATCAACCATCCTGAAATTTCAAGCTTTCAAATTTAAATTAATATGAAACATTGAAAATAAAAAGAATCTTGAAATGAAATTTAAAACATGAAAAAGTTAAAAGACTTGAAGTACTTGAGAACTCTAACAAGGGACTCCATCACAACAACAATCTCTTCGACATCTTTGAAGAAACCGTCATTAAACACAAGTGCAACAACTTAATGCCTTCAAGGGTCTTTGAATGTTTAGATTCCATCCACTCATGTCCCAAGGACATCCTCTTCAGATTTATCTTTTGCTCAACCAAAAATTGCAAAGATATGAAATTTGTTGCAAATCTAGTCACTGCAGGTCAAACAATTTATTTACCTTCAGTGTATTTTCTTATGGTGTTTAGGACAATAATGTGGTTGTATAGGTATTTGGTTATGGATTTTTCCTTCTCCACAACCTCATGTATCCAACAAATCTTACCAGTGTCCTCAAGCATTAAATATATATAATGGGCAACACAATAGGTCCAAAAAATAGTGGGGTGCCTAATCTCAAAAAGTCTACCAGCAACCATATAATTAGTTGCATTTTCGGTGACAATTTGTACAACATGTTATTCTCCCACTTCTTCAACGACTTCCTCCATCATTTAAAAAATAAGTTGTGCAGTCTTAACCTTGTCTGAGGCTTCCTCTGATTTGAGAAACATTGTAACTACTAGACAAGATACAAGGAGATTTATTAAAGTTGTATTCCTCTGATCTGTCCATCCATCACTCATGATCGTGCACCCTATTTCAACCCATGATGAACAAAGCTCAGATAGCACAAGCATGACATCTTCAACACTTCTAATAGAAAATTTGTCCTAATGCTCTCTAATGAAGGAGCTTTGAACCCTGGACCTACAACAACAACTGCATCAATCATAGCTTGCCAATAAGGACTTATGGCACAGTGGAAAGGTATGTCAAAATAGTACCACAAGTTAGCAATGGCCTTCCTTGCCTGACTATGGATATTTTTTTTCCAACTAGTGGTATCCAAGGTAGGTTGTGAACTAGGTTTTGTGCGGGGAGAAAAAAAGGTGTTTATGTTTCCACGTCCAATGCTAAATGTAGGAGGATTCGTTTGGCCTTGAGTTTGACTTGGACTTGGAGGCATGTGTGGGAAACATGGGAACTACATTGAGGATTCAAAAGAGGGAGATGAAAATGGGGTAATGGAAGAATAATTGTCAACTCCAGGAGTTCCTATTTCTTTTTTTTTCTTTTATTTCTTTGCATTATGCTGACTCAACATATCAATGGCCAAGGTTGCTTGGTGTTTGACATTTTGATAAAAGTTTTTGCAAAGACCTATATCATGGCTGGGTATTTGTGCAAGGTGGTACTTGAATCTATAAATGCCTCCACTACATTTCGCTTTGCAAAATTTACAAAGGAGCTTAGGGTCTCCAAGAATCTTGTCATAATAAGCCCAAGCAAAGTCCTTCTCCCTCGGCATTGTTGTTGTTTTGGACTTGTGTTTAAATTGTGGCTTCTATTTAGATTTGAAGTTGTGCCTTCTATTTAATTTGGCTCTTGTAAAATACAATAAAAAATTAAAATTAAAAATGCCATATATAACTTCGCAAAAAAAGATGGTTGGTTTTAAAGGATATGAGGTTTTGTTAAGGATCAAAGAGGAGTCTATCTAGCAACACAAGCACATTTCGACCTAATATATCATTATGACCTTGAAACACAATTAGGTATATATGAGGAAATGCTACCTAAAGGAAATATTATCAACATATATTGCATTGTAATCTTGAATTTGCAAGTTTGTTTAGCATAAGACAACTGAACCAATACATCAATAACAGATTCTAGAAGAACACAAATACCCAAAGTTGTGAACGCATGGTTAAAGCCTTTAAAGTCAGAAAGACATCGACCAAGGAAGGAATTCTTGATGACTTGTTCGATGGTTGGTATGAAACCATTTCTTAGTGCATTTTTAAAATCTATTTAAGCCCCATTTATAGGGTTGAAAATTCATAACCAAAGGAATACGCCGAACATTCGATTGTTGAACAGTGAAACTTGAAACTTGCCACTGAAAACAACATTAAAACTTCAATATAGTAATATACCTATTATTTAAGCCAAGTGCCAATGTACCTCGATTGTTGAATAATGAAGCGGCTAAGCCTAATGGTAACGCACGCTAAAGGTGGTGCGCGACTTCCCGAGGGTCGATATGGAATATGGAAAGAGCACACATTGGCGACTGCCCGATATCGAGTCTGGACTTAGGATCACCTTGGCAGTTCCCTGATATTGAGTCTGGACTGCGTAATAGTGAGTAGTGATTGATCAGTAAAGGTCTCGACGTATGAGTTTTTGGCCTGAGAAATGAGAAACAAATTTTGGAACGACTGATGTTGAGTTTTTAGCAATGCGGCATACCTAAACTTGAAAAACTCGTGCTCGTCTAGACAACACTGAAAATTGAATAAACTGGAATCAATCACAGGAATCTGCTTTAATCTACTAAAGTCAAACTTGCATTGACCATGAGTTAAACTTGGTCAACATCAGTTTGACTCACAAATATTTAGATTGGATCTTTTGGAGAGCGAGTAGATTCTGACTTGTGATTAATTGCGATTGATCGGCGAGTCCTGTTTCACTGCTTTTAACTGAAATTTGAACTGAAAATAGGAGATCTTACAATTGAAACTAATTGTGAATTTTCTAAACTGAAATTGGACCATTGGCATCATTTCTATTTGTGGTTGGGCATGCCAATAGAAGAGATTCATTTTAAATCAAGTTCATGGAGAAAATATTCTATGGAAGATGTTTATTTTATGTTGAGGAAGACATAGTAATATTTTTTATTAAATTTGAATAACAATAGTATCTACTCTGTATCTCCCATATCTCATTATTTTTATCTCCTGTAACTCATACAAAAAGTGGGTTAATAGTGGACATGTAGCATTAAGCTCCACTCCTTTTAATCCAAAGTTCTGCATGCAAACCTTTGTGTCACTTGCGCCACAAAGCCTTTGTTGTAGAGTGTGGAGTTAACACCTACCTCTGCATGGCAAAAGCTACACATACCTTCTGACTTGGTTTTTTCACCTTTTTTCCATTCTTTGTTTGGAGTTTGGGACAACAAGCTCCACATACTTTTTTTCCATACCGCTATGTGAGTGTAACTTTGCACATTTTCTTTGCTTCAACCAATATCAAAATCATTTGTGAGCTTCTTTCAAGGCATGAATACATGCTTCAATCATGGAAATTAGCAAAGTTTCTAAAGCAAAAAATAACCATGGAGTTATCCTTTTCCATTTAAAATATGTTAAGATTATATTGAGAGTTTTTTAGACATAATTATTAACTGGCCCTCTACTTTTCCCTTTTCCTTAATATAAACTGCATCTTTTATTACATTTCTAATCAAGAGATTTACATCAAATATTGGATCAAATGGCCAAGGACTTTTCATAAATGCTTCCTTGTCTAGTAGAAGAATAAATGGTCAACATGTCAGCTTGGCTCCAATTTCTTGGGAATTAATAATTGTTTTGAAAAATGACTACTCTTATTGAATCTAGAACTATGTTTAATCTTTGAAAATGGATTTTCCTCCAAATTGATCTTGGAAAGGTCCTTATTAAAGGCTTCTCTATATCTCCTCCACTAGAGTGAATGGCTTGTATGTTGAAAAGTATAGCAGAGCTCCCTTCTGAAAAGCCTGATCATCCCATTGTCACCAAGAGCTCCTCCTTTTCCCCAAATTGGACCCAAAACAACATTGAGTACTTAATTATGATCTAGAACCTGAGAAATTTTGATTGACACTGCAACTCAAGAGCTATTAAATTTAATGTGCACTAATATGATTCGTCATTCTTTCATTGAATAAGTATATTGTTTTTGAATTTGTCATTTGTGCTTATAGAATGTGGTACTGACCTTGTTTCAACTGAAAGGGTTGTTATTCTTGGACTATGACAATGCTAGTAAGGTTTAGGCCTTTTGTAGTATTTGTACCCCATGATCATTTTTGCCAGATGTATGTCCTATGTGGAAAGAAATAATCATTTAGTTATTACCTCCTAAACTAAAGCATTGTTTATTTTATTACGTGCCATGTAACGTCCTCTACAAATTGAGGACAAATGGGATGTAATATCCTATCCATCCTCGTAGACTATAATCCTCCGTAAATGGGAGAAAACCCCAAAATACCCCTTTTTGGGAAAGTTTTGGGGAAGCTGGGCTTAAAAACCCAAATTGGGGTTTGGATTAAGGTTTACTCAATCACTTAAGAATATGAAACCCCTCTAGAAAATATATAAATAAAGAAGGATTGAATTCATTTTGGATCACCAAGTGTGGATTAATTCATTTGTTCTTGAGCATTAGGTCTAATATTTTTTTACCCCTTCTATCTCTTGTCAATTTCGGTGGTGAAATATTCCA
This sequence comes from Pinus tabuliformis, assembly GCA_031772625.1. Lineage (NCBI taxonomy): Eukaryota > Viridiplantae > Streptophyta > Pinopsida > Pinales > Pinaceae > Pinus > Pinus tabuliformis. Next base: position 226,636,595 of record CM062820.1, on the reverse strand, counting down.
CCACAGTTGACATTCCCTTATTATCTTGCTGTTTGAGCACAAAGGTCTCTGGTTGGTCAACAAATTTTGTTGGATATTGGTCTCTTGTCTTTTTCTAGGCACAAGATTTCTATTAAAGGTGAATGAATTTGGAGGATAGTGCATGATAGCTTAGTTCTGTTTGGTATACACCTCTCTTGAAGGAAGCAACAAAGTCTTTGAGTCCTTAATATCTTGTTTTGGGCAAAGCACTTACCTTAGGTAGTGGATTCGTTTTTGGCACCTTGAGTAGCAAAACTCTTTGCTTTATTTAGTTTTTGCATGCACAGTTAAAAGGAGAACTTCCTTAGTTATTAATTCTTAGCCTTAGCTAAGGAAGAATGCTTGCATATCTCATATCATATTCACTAGCAGCAGACTTTAATTGTCTTGTCTATCCATGCAAGGAAGGTGCATTAGGATTAGGAGTTAAGAAAGTTGAGACATTGTTGTACATGTTTCTAGATTATTCTAGACTAAAGGAAAAGTGAATAGTAATGTTTGAAAGTTTTAGTTATTTCTTGTTTCAAAGAGTAATAAATAGTGATGTGATTTGAGTTTCAAATTTGTGTACTTGTTGTTACTTTCTTCAATGGCATGTGCTTCCCTATTCAGAACAAGGGTCTTTTCTACAGTATCTAGCCTCCAAAGCTTCTTCAATGCAAACTAAATATGAAATCCTGCCCGTGTACTCCAAATCATCTAAGGCATCACCCTAGAGAAGTTCCAAAGTAGACCAATGAGCTTTGACAGGCCAACTCCAACCCCATGTCACTATACAAGTGTTGACATCACTGCTACAAAAATTATTCTGAAGTGTTTTATCCTACACAAATTCCTAAGATGGATGCTCAAAGGTGTTCTAGAACAAGGCTCAACCTTCATTACCACATTTAAGACTTTTCAAAGGGATCGGTCCCTTTAAACCATACCAATTTTTACACTTTCACAATTTTGCCATGTTCTTATCAATTTATATTTTGTATTGAAAAGTCATTCTTATTTTACATGTTTATTAAATTTAGGAACAATTATAGGTCAGATACAGAAAAATGTCAACAAATTTGTGGGTTAGGTTGGCATTTCTCCAAATACTATCACACATGTATATATAATCACACATTTTCCTTTTTAGATCTTGATTGGTTGAATAAAAAGGTTCGCTGCTTGTGTAATTTTGTCCCATACCTCCACATCAGCACTCATAGATAACAATATTCTTAATTCTTCATCTGTGTGCATAGTAAGGTCCCTTTTGGTTGCTATTTTTGATGGAGCAACCTCTGATAGTACACCTTTTACCACAGAGATGTTGTTGTTGGACATAAATCTCCAGCGGAGTCTTACACCAGACATATAAATGGCTATTGTATATCACAATAATAAGCATTAACACATGAAGATGTGCAGACCCTAAAATATGTGCATTCAATCCATTACTTTCTCTTTCATGGCAGATTTCATTTTGCATAGTAGATGTGTTGTGGCACTTGAGTGTGTTCGCATACAAAATTCTAAGGGAAAACCTAGATTCTCATGTGTCATGGAAATTCAACATATGCCTTATTCACCTAAGAACTACTTGTAACTCATCTTAGGGTACTCATGTACAATCTCACTTATCCCACTTAACAAGTTACTAAGACAAGGCTCATCACATCCAACCTTGGTCTAAAACAATTAAGCAACACAATTTACATCTTGACATGCCATAGCACCTGACATGTCTTAGAATTCCTTGGCACTATGTGGCATGCGTTAACATCCCCTACATTCCTTCGCATGCTTTGACACTCCCTAGCACACCGTGGCACTTCCTGGCATGCCTTGGTAGTTTAACATACATTGGCATTGCCTAGCATATAACCTTGTCACTCCCTCCTAAAACACCTAGAACTCATTGAAACTCCCTCTCAAACACTCTTATTCGTTAATTTCCATGCATTTTGAACCAGTGCTTCCTTATGTTTCCTTGACACCCCCTAACACTCCCTAGCTCACCCTAGCACCTGACACATCTTGGCCTACCACCTTAACACTCTAATATTCCTTGGAACTACATAGTATACCTTGTCACTCTCTCCTTAGCACACCTAGACATCGCTGACATTCTTGGTCACAAACTCTTATTCATTCATTTCCATGCATTTTTACCTAGTTCTCCCTTGTGTTTACCTAGCACTCCTTATCACTCCTTGACACTGCCTAACACACCTTGTCAATTTTTCCTTAGCACACCTAGAACTCACTGAAACTTCTAACCAAAAACTCTTATTTGTTCATTTCCATTCATTTTAACATAATTCTCCCTTGTGTTTCCCTGGCACTCCCAACTAACACTTCCTTACACGCGTTGGCACATCTTGGCCGCATGTCGCCCTATAACTCTAGCATTCCTTAGCATTGCCAAGCATGCCTTGAAATTCCTCCTTAACACACTTGGAACTCACTAACACTCCATGCCACACACTCTTGTTCCTTCATTTCCATGCATTGTGAGATGGTTCTCCCTTGTGTTTCCCTAACACTCCCTAACACTCCTTGGCACACATTGGCTCACCATGGCACTTGTCAAATCTTAGTAGGATTTCCTAGCACTCTATCGTTTATTGGCACTACTTATCATACGTTTTCATCCCTCCTTAGCACACCTATAACTTGTTAACACTCCTTGTCACACACGCACATTCATTCATTTACATGTAATTGAAATGAGTCCTCCCTTGTGTTTCGTTGGCAATCCCTAGCATGTGTTGGCACCACATCCTAGAACCTAGCACACATTGGCATGCCTTAGAACTTGGCATGTCTTGACATGCCTAACATTCCTTGGAAATTTATAACATGTGTTATAACTTCCTTAAATTCCCTGCACACCTTGGCACTCCCTAGTTTTCATGCCCTCATAGATAACCTTACTTTTTTGTGACTTGGGAACCCAACCAAGTCATTGATAAAATAGTGTTGTGCCTAGACCAAAGTCTCCCTTTGTCTCAAACTTCTTTTTCCATCCTCTTATTACAATTGTAAGCTTTCCTCCTACAAGTCCTAATATGAAATTCTCCTAACACACTTCGTCTATGGGACACCTAGAATTCACTGACAATCCCTTGCATAATCTCTTATTCATTCATTTCCATGCACTTTTACCTAGTTCTCCATTATGATTCCCTGACACTCCCAAACACTCCTTGACATGCATTGATACTATCTGGCATATGTCAACACGCCCTTTCATTCCTTGGCATGACATTGCACACCTTAATTATCATTCCCTCATAACTACCCTTATTTTATTTTAGACTTAGGAACCCAACCAAGTCCTCCCTCAACTACAACAACTTTAGAGAGTTACATTTACTACAAATAGACTATGCCTTGTTCCCCTAATGGACTATAAGTCATCTTAGGATTCTTAAGTCCAATATTAACTCATCCCACTTAACAAGTTACCAAGTCAAGGCTCACATCCAACAGTGCCCATAAAACAACTAAACAACATAGTTTACATCTTCACATGCCATAACATCTGGCACGTATAACAATCCATTGGCACTACATGGCACACATTATCATCCCTTGCATTCCTTGGCATGATTTTCCACTCCCTAATAGACCCTACCACTCCCTAACATGCCCTGACACTCTACCATGCCTTGGCACTGCCTAGCATATACTCCTGTCACTCTCTCCTTAACACAATTGGAACTTGTTGACACTCCCTATCACACACTCTTATCTATTCATTTCCATACAATTTGAACTATTTCTCCCTTGTTTTCTCATGACACTCCCTGACACACATTGGCACACCCTAGGACTTGGAAAATATTGGCATGTTGCCCTGGCACTCTATCATTCCTTGGAACTACCTAGCATACCTTGTCACTCCCTCCTTAGCACACCTAGAAATTGTTTACAATCCCTGTCATGCACTCTTATTCATTCATTTCCATGCATTTGAAAGTAGTGCTCCCTTGTTTTTCCCTAACACTCCACAACTCTCCGTAGCATGCATTGGCACACCTTAGCACCTAGAACATCTTGTCATGTTTCCCTGGCCTCTAAAATTCCTTAGCACTGCTTAGCATACCTTGTCACTCCCTCCTTAGCACACCCTGAAATCACCGACACTTCCTGTCACAAACTCTTAATCGTTCATTTGCATGCATTATTTTCACCTAGTGCTCCCTTATGTTTCCCTAGCACTCCCTAAAACTTCCTAGCACTATTTGACACACCTTAGCACCTAGCACATATTGGCTCCATGTCACTCTGGCACGCTAGAATGACTTAGCGTTGCTTAGCATACCATGTCACTCCCCTCTCACCATACCTGGAACTCATTGACACTCCCTGTCACACACTCTTATTCATTCATTTCCATGCATTTTGACCTAGTGCTCCCTTGTGTTTCCCTAGCACTCACTAACATTCACCACACATTGGCACACCTAACTGTAATGAGTTTCACTAACAGTCAATCCAAAAACCCTTCCAGAGTCTAGCTAGTTACTTGTCCTTCACTAAGATATTAGGGTTAATTTTATTGTATAGTTTTCAGTGTGAAAATATTACTAGGTGTTTTTATCGCATAGAGTAATTATGATCTTCCCCATGTACACAAGGATAACTGAGAAGTGTTTCCCATAATCATGCAAGTGGAACTTCAACATGTACATCAGGGTAACCATAAAATGTTTATCATATTTACACAATGCAAGGTGATAGGAAAATATTTACATTATATACATGAATGTACTAAGATCATGACCATTAGCATCATATCTACATATTTACTACAAGACGAGGGTCATTACAACCCCTTAAAAATAGCCATAAGGCCTTCCTCTTTTGCAGCTCCTTGAACACAAGGGTTTAATTGAAAAACACATAGTTCCTTTAAATATTTGTAGGTTGAGGCGGCCACTTCAAGCCCTTGAACTTAAAGATAATCAAATATTTGCAATTTTTTACAATAATAAGTCCATTATGCACACTCCTCATCTTAGATTTGGGTAGAGAGGGAGAATACTTGATTGATGCCAACCTTGTAAATGAAATTTTTTTCCTACTCATTGGTTGGACACTCCACCACTAGTTGACACCACTAACACACACGAAAAGTCCAAGATACCCATAATAGGTGCCCTACACCCAAGGGCTTAGACTACATCTCCATAAAATGTACCTTCAACTTTAGATGTCCCAAAACAGTAATATCCTAACCCTAGCCTATTTGTTAGATTTTTGTAACTTTCTCCTTAACTAACATTTGTTTCTAACTATTTAATCCACTTACCATATACTCTCTCTTGTTTGTACCCATCTAGTATACAAGAACACTTATGTTTTTAATACAACCAAGTTAAGAGGGCATGTTTCTTTTTTACACTTAAATGTTTTCAATACAACCAAGTTAAGAGCACGTGTTTGCTTTTCAAATTCCAAAAGTATAACATGTATATCTCTATAAACTGACAACAAAATCATTGCATAAAAAATGTAAGCTTAAAATTAAATTAAAATTAGATTATTATTATTATGATAAATACACCAAATATGGAAAAACTGTTTTCAAACACAACCATAAAAAAAGTGTTAGTTTATCAAATACAACTACAAACTTATTAAGCTAGCCGAGATCCATCGTAACCCGGATCTATCAAGCGCCGAGAGGGATCCAATCTCTCGATGTGTAAACCTTTTTTTGGTGCTTGATAGATCCAGGTTAAGATGGATCTAGGCTGGTTATATAATACTATATAATATGTATATTTGTATCTATGTGTTTCTTTCTTATTCCCTATCTCTATCTCACCCCCAAACATACACACACTCTCTCCATATCTATCTCTCTCTCCCTCCCTCTTCCTCTCAGCCTCTCTCTCTTCCCTCTATCTCTCCTCTCTCCATTTCTCCATTGTCACTCCCTCTCTCTCTACCTTCCTCCCTCTATGTCTTTCTTCTTCCTTCCCTCTCTCTCTCCCCCTCTAATTTCATCTCTCTCTCCTCTCCCTTAGTCCTCTCTCTCCCTTTCTCTCTCACCTCCCTTTGTCCCCCCCATCACTCTCTCTCTCTCTCCCCCCTCCATCTTTGTTCCTCCCTCTCTCTCTCTTTCCCTTCTCTCCCTATCTTTATCCCCACTTATTCTCTCTCTCCCCTCCTCTCTTCTCTCCCTCTCTCTCTATCCATCTATCCCTTGTCAATCCCTCTCTCTCTCCACCTCTATCTCCCTATGCCTTAGTTCTTTTCTCCCTCTCTCTCCACCTCTATCTCCATATGCCTTAGTTCTTTCCTCCCTCTCTCTCCCCCTCCAACTCCATATCTCTCTCCCCCACTATCTTCTTCTCTCTCTCTTCCTACCTCCTCTCTGTCTTCCCCCATCACTCTCTCACTCTCTCTCTCTCTCTCTCTCTCCCTCTCTCCACCCTCCATATTTGTCACTATCTCCCTCCCCCTCTCTTCCCTTCACATTGCTTGCTATCATCACTTGCATCCTTAGTTAAGATAGATCTATCTTGGTTCTTACTAATATTTGTATTATATAAATTTCACATCTTTAAGTACAAAAGTATTCTCATTTTAATTTGATTAAAACCTTAATTTAATTTATATGGGAATAATTTATTAGTCGTGAGGATAGAGGGTTTATATATATATAAAAACTAATTACAACCCTTTTCCTATTAGCTTCAAATAAAAAATGTTATAAAATTAAATTAAATTAAAATCTTTTTATTGTGAAATAAGTTATGGTTTTTGGGCATGTGGTATTGATAAGGCATGGTATTGTAACAAAGCCTAATAACAAGTTAATAATATCCATGATAAAGTGGGAGTGAATATCGATGGTTAAGAATCTTATCATATTGTTATAAAATATTTAGATTGTGAAATAAGATATGATTTTTGGCATGTGGTATTGATAAGCCATGGTATTAGCCCATGCTATTGTAACAGAGCCTATTCACAAGTTCATAATATCAATAACAAAGTGTAGGTGAATATCCATGATTAAGAATCCTGTCATATTCATATTAAATATTTTGTTTTTGAAATAAGTTATGTTTTTTGGACATGTGATATTGATAAGCCATGGTATTGGCCCATGGTATTGTAACAAAGTCTATTTCCAAGTTAATAATATCCATGGTAAAGTGAGTATGAATATCCATGGTTAAGAATATTTTCATATTGTTATAAAATATTTTGATTGTGAAATAACTTATGTTTTTAGGGCATGTGGTATTGATAAGCCATAGAATTGGCCCATGGTATTATAACAAAACCAATTTTTTACAAGTTAATAATATCCACTGTAAAGTGGGGGGTGAATATCCATGGTTAAGAATCTTGTCATATTGTTATAAAATATTTTGGTTGTGAAATAAGTTATGGTTTTTGGGCTTGAGGTATTGATAAGCCATGGTATTGGCTCATGGTATTGTAACAAAACCTATTCACAAGTTAATAACAAAATCAAAATATAAAAAATTGAATTTTATTATTTTTATTATTAATTGAGCCAACATTTAGATTTTTGCACTCATCCCTATACTTTTGACTTTTATTATTAATATTACTATTATTCTTTAACTAAGCCACATTACACCTACACATCTACTCTATACTTTATAAATATTGTATTTTATTGTTTTTTAGGGAGGGAAATTTTAACATTTTTGAAAAAATTCAGCCCTCCTAATACCAATATTCATTTACTTTCTAAAACAAGTAGTATATTTTCACTTTTCATAGGGCGGAGGGAAAACTAGTAGATATTTTCACTTTTCGTAGGGCAGGAGGGAAAACGAGATTGAAGAGAGTTGTGAATTAAATTTTCACTTTTCATAAGGTGGAGAGAGGGAAAACTAGCAACATATTTTCACTTTTCATAGGGCAGGAGGGAAAACGAGATTGAAAAGAGTTGTGAATTAAGGTTTTACCACTAGTAGGTTGATATCTAACCCCACCATTAGATCTTCAATCCATTAATGGCGCCCAGGTATGTTTCATTTCTAACCTTGCTGCATTTACACCCCACTTTTAGTCTTCTTCCACATAGGGAGGAGTACACACACCTCAAATCTATGGTTCAAAATTCACTATTTTTTTCGTCCTTGCTTTTAAGTTTACGAGTAGCATATTTTCACTTTTCACAGGGTGGGAGAGAAAACGAGATTGAATAGAGTTGTGAATTAAGGTTTACCAGTAGCAGACTAATATCGAACCCCACCATTGGATCTTCAATCCATTAATGGTGCCCAGGTATATTTCATTTCTAATCTCACTGCATTTCCACCCCATTTTTAGTCTTCTTCCACACAAGGAGGATTGGTTCAAAATTCACTATTTTTCTCATCCTTTCTTTTAAGTTTAAGAGTAGTATATTTTCACTTTTCACAGGGTGGGAGGGAAAACAAGATTGAAGAGTGTTGTGAAATAAGGTTTTACCAGTAGTAGACTAATATCCAACCCCACCATTGGATCTTAATTCCATTAATGGTGCCCATGTATGTTTCATTTCTAACCTTGTTGCATTTCCACCCCACTTTTTGTAACATACCCCGGTAACCTCACATGTAAAAGCACGGAGTTAAATTTTTTTGCACAAATTACCCACAAGTGATTATCCAAAATCACTACTCCACATTCCTCATTAACCATTAGATATAATGTTCATTAGTACATAAAGTAAATTGCAATAGAGGACAGTAAGTTGCATAACCATTGACAACCACTATTGTAGTATATTAACATAAATTGTCTCATGAACCTTGCATCCATTTCATGATTCCCTTAACCATATTAATTAAACACATACTTGACATTATGATTATCACATCAAATAAGGAATCAACATCATCAAGGATTCAACACCGTCAATATGACACAGTAAGCAATCACATCATTGAACACCGATATACCATTGAAACCCCATAGGGTGAAAACCAGCAAACGTTTAATTTTATTATTAAAGGCTTGTGATGATTTTCACCCCTCACTCAATGGCTTATAAGGGATTCCATCCCTTATCCATTGTTATAAAATATTACAATGAAATATCTTTAAAATGTCACATAACTAGCTAAAAGCTATTACATTTTCCATGAAAGCCTTTACCTACATATCACCACTCTCTACATCCTTGTGGCATGATTGTTCTATCAATGTACGATCTCGCAACTCATACTCATGAGCATGAACCATTAGTTCTTTACCTACCACAATGTTAAACATCATTTTTCTTGGCACAAACCGCCATCGTTTCCTGTCATTGTTGTCATCAACTAGCTTTGGCAACAAGATTAGATACAGTATTAATCAATCAATAACCAGTGTCTAAAAGTGATCTTTTAACATCTACTCATGTGCATGAGTTGTAAATATAATATCACAACATGCTTCTTCTAACAACGTTGTGTACAAATAATTGTCAAGCATGTCATAATAATTAACTACTACATTTATTCAAGTAAATATTTGTTTTTACTTTCCACAATTCTTATTGACACTAATGCATATTTCTCTTTTAAAAGATCTAACCCAATAGTTCTACAAATCCATGTTTCTCTTTAAAATATATAACACAATAGTTATATCTTCCTAAATGTATTAAACTATTGTTTTTGTGCTTTTGCATATGTGTTCTTTTCACACAGTTATTTCTCAAGAACCCAACATAGTTTCTTTATCATTTATGTACAAAGTTATTATACATTTGTTTCCATGAAAGTATCATAAAAGAGTTCTCGTGCATTTGTTTACAAGAAAGTATCATATTCATCCTTTCTTTTGGGCATAAGAACTAAGATAACAATAATGGTAACCCTTTATGCAATAAACCATGCAATTAAATCAAACTATCCAATATGCAACACACAAATCCTTTACCTTTTTACTCACCAAAACATGTAACTTTTGCAAACTCTTGCAAAGGAATTAACACCATTAACTTATCTTTCATGCATAAAAAGATATATTCTTTCCAAAGAAGGTTCCTATGACTTATCTCTATGCATTTTATCTATGCATAGGTTATTATATTTTCTCATAACTAAGTATTGTTTTTCAAGAGAACTCTCTACCCATGAGAATATTTCACAAATTACCCTCTTTAATCTATATTCACTTCCAGGAAAATGACTACAAAATCCCTTTTTAAGAAAAGAGAATTCATCCTATCTTTTCTTACATAAACACATATGCATGTTATATAAAGACAATAAATGTTACTTATCTTTTAATGTTGCAAATATATATAATAACCATCTTTTCCTATATATAGTAATAACAATCTTTAGCTACATGTAATAATATATTTTCTCTACCAAGAAAATATATATATAATAATCAATATTTATCTACATGCAGTAATATATTTTCTTTTACAAGAGGAATATATAATTTTTATCTACATGTACTAATATATTTTCTTTGCCAAGAAAATATATAACAACAATCTCCTCAAGAACTTTAGATGTCTCATACATCTCTTCTCAAGAGGATATCTTGGGTACTTAGCAAGAATCTTGTGTAATTTATCCCAAAGAAATAATAAAGCTACTTAGCTTTTAACACTCTCAAGAAAATCACAAAACTACTTAGCTTTTACTGTGCATAAACTAAACAACAAATATTTTCAAAAGGACTTATATCTCTCCATTATTTTAATGCATAAGAACGTTGCAATACCTTGCAATACTTTGTGCACAAAAATAAGGAATTTACTTTAAAGAACATGAACATTATTGGCCATATCTTTCTATGCAAGAGATTAACTTATCTTTTTTAGTTGTACCACCATCAACCTGGATCGTTGCCTATTGTCTTTGCTATCAAGACCAAAAATGCTCTTTGGAAACTGGTTGCCATTGTGAATGCTGAGGTCCAACAAAGAATCATAATCAAGGATCTGGTTAGTAATGGTACATTGCCACCCGCCACCCTCTGCACCGCATGAACTCGATGTCAAAACCGTTCTTCAAAGGTTGATAATGGGGCAAACATTCCTCCTTTAAACTGCACTTTGGTAGACAATGGTGGTGATTCAAACCCGGGGCATTGCTACAACATTAAGTGCTGCTACCAAAGCCAGTCGCAGAGCACAAGAGCAGCAGAATTATCAACAATCTCGTGCCAAGGTAAGCATGAATTGTTATTTTCCGCTCCAATTTCTTCTTGAAGTAGACTAATCGCATCCATGGGAAGCTCGTATAGACTTGCAGGCTTCACACCTGTAGATGTAGCGTAAAGGGGAGCATCATGATTATAACCATTATAATTGTGGCTATTGCTCAGTCCCCTCCCTTGATCCTCCAACCCTCCCATTCCAGTGCACAAGTCCATGGAAAATTCAAGAGTAAGAACAACGATCAATCCACAGTAACCTTAGCTAAGCTCAAAGCCAAAACACCACTTCAATTCCGAAATCAAGAAACCTCTTTAAAGTCGGTACATTCTTTCACAACCAGAAGGCTGTTACCGGACGTTTGAGAGTCGAGTAGTAGCGACCACACGGAGAGAGTGATGGACCACCACCGGATTAATTCCCAACTAACTAAATGGCAGAAAAATGAGTGATGGACCAAACACCCCTCCCTTTCATTTGGCAGAGACCTCCTCTATATATTCGTTTCTCTTTCTCCTCATTCAATTTCATGAATATCAAGAATTAGTTTTTGTAACTGACTCATAACTTTTAAAATTACTATTTCATAACTGTTTGATTTTGCATTGAGTATTTATGATAGGGATATTACATACTCCCCCCCTTAACAAGAACACCATCCTCGGTGTTCATTTCTCGTTGGAACTTTAGATTTTACTCATGATATAACAATCTAAACCACACAAAAAGTGATCCTTCCTCTTTAAAATCAAAGATTTCATTCCGAGAAATGATAATAAACAATAATGTTAATTTTATAACATAGGAAAAAATCAATAGTCATAAAAATTTATAACTGCAAAAATATGCAAGTTCTAATTTCCATCACTTGGCCCTTATTCAAATTCATAATATACAAAAACAAATCTCTATATCAACTTACCATTACTTACCAACTACTCCTGAAAATCATGAGTACTTTCACATAAGCATTTTAATAGTGATTGGTCAACCCATCAATCTTCTATGGTAAGTAACCTGTAATGTATGACTAAAAAGTTCATTCACATTAGTCACAATATTTTGAGTCAAATGAAATACTTTTAACTATCAATTAATTGTGCAATGCTAGATGATATTTAAATCGCAGTACTTTTACAAGTACTTAAAGAGCACTAATCATCAAAATGATAAATCACTACACCACATGCACGTTGTATTAACTCTCACTAAAGACATCCATGGAGTACTTCTAAAAGTACCAAAAGAGAACCTAGCTCTCTAATCATCAAAACAATCAATCACTACATCAAGTGAAAATTGTATTAGCCCCTACTAAGACGTTCACAAGATTGGTAATAAAATAAAGGAACTAAAATTCCAATAACTCCTTACTGAGTACTGAAATCCTTTTGTGTTAAAATGTGCATGACATTTCTTTTACAATTATATATAACATTCATTTTTTTTTGGCACAACACATAACTAATTAATTAATTTGTCCTCCTAGAAAAACCATAGTGGCAAAATAATACTCCTTACAACCCATGGGAACTGGTTTCCACAACCAGATCGAGTCATTTTCACATCCAAATAGTTATTTGACAAAGACAATACCAAGTCTAGTATGGAATTCCACTGGCCAACCAGTTCAAGAATTCCAATGACCACATAGGTTCCAATATAAGATTCCTCTTGGAAACGTCCTTCCTATTCCTCTGATAACATCCCATCTATGAAGAATTTTGGGCCTCCTCCAACAGGCTCCAAATCAATAAAGTTTCCTCAGGCTTTTACCCTCTTCCCCATCTTGGCAAAATATTTTCCCTTATTGAGATCATTTATCTCTAAGGAGAGGAAATTCAGGTAGGCAAGTACAATCAACCCCTTCGGGCAGGTAACTGCCATCAACCCAAGTCATTCTAGTCTTTCACATCTATCCACGACTATCTGACATGTTAAATTTCTCTTTTATCACTCTTACCCACAGTAATTCACATAGTGAAACATATGCACATTACGATTAACAAAAGAAACATTCTTGTACACCATGCTCAACATGGGTCCGTAATATCTTTATTAGTAGGAAACACAACTGACATACATGTTGCATGCATTCTGATTTTCCAAATAACACCATCATGCATATCATATAACATTATAGTTTCTCATTTATGATTGCAATTCACATTGCAACATTTTACGTGACGAGTTTTCTTGTTGCCGTTAAGCTACAACTACTTAATCCCATCAGCAATGTTAGTTATAAATATGTATCATTTAACAAGTATTCAATTTCCAAATCATTTTAGTTTCATGTAACCAATTTTGTCATGCATAAAAGTATATGCAAATATTCATTAAGGTGTAAATGTCAATAATAGTTGAGTTATCAATCTAAACATTTCAAATTTCCCATAGTGTATTGTCATCAAGAAACTGATACATGAATTTGTTAGAGTCGGTCTAGTTATCCCTCCATCAGAGATCAAAGCTCTTTTGCATTTCATGATTAGGTGTCCCATCAGTTTTTATCAGCTGCATTTTGTTAGGCACGCCATAACTCTGATGGAGCGGTTGTGTGTCATTTATTCCCCTCATGTTTGGCACTGCTAGTTCAGGTATGTTTATTTAAATAAAGTCTTCGAAAGGTCATTCACCATCATGTTTTAAAATTTCAAGGTCTTAGGTCTAGGGTTGAGTCAATTTTGTCTTAAAAAAGTTTCGGAAGACCAGCAGGCCAGAGGGATGTCTTTGATAGATCATCACTTCTATAATTTTCATCATTGTACAGCTGAATAAGGACTTCTCTTCAAAACTCTGTTTTGAAGATAAGTCGCCATCTCATTTTTGTAAAAATTGTCAAAATGTTCAGTTCTTCAAATGTTCAAGCGCAGCCTTGGTCTCCTTTGCCAAAGCATATCACAGCCATCCCTGCAAAAATTATCAGAAGAAATCATTATTTCAACCAATTTATTTTAAAAGTGAAACCAGAAGTCAGAGCCTATTAATTCAAAAAAGTGTCAACACTCAAACATTACAAAGTGGGTTTTGGTCAAGTAAAAATTAAAAAGGAGCCTATATAAGCATATTCCTCTTCATTAACAACTCATTCATCTCTTACAAGCAAAGTGGATCCTTGCAAAGGCGATTTCACAAATTCTTGAGCAAATCGGGCAGTTCCAGAGGGGCGCTACGCATTGGGCAAGGTGCGCTACGCGTTGGGTTTTTCGCCCTGTAACTTGCCAGCAAGCACACAAATCCTCTCTTAACTCAAGCAAAATACAAGTAAGCTCCTTTTCCATGGCTGGTTTTGTTTTTGCAAGATGAATGTGAAAGAAATGTGATAAATATGCCATGAAAATTAAAAGCAAAAAACCCTAAGTTGCTGTGTGAATTTAAAGGCCAAGTTTGCTAGGGTTTCAAAGTGATATGCTGCCCAAGGTTTTCCCATTTTGATCCTTCTTTTTCCCCCCATATTCACCAGCATTTCCCTTCAAATTTCCCATAAAATTCTATAATATCCCTCCACAAAATCCCAAACCCTACTTAATCCCAAAACCTACTTCACCCCAAAACCCTACAATATCATAATTTCCTATGCCCTTTCCCTTCCATAAATTCCTTGTTTATTTTCATTGCCCCTAATTCCCTCATGTTTCCCTTTCCCTAACAATTCCCTTGTATTTATGTCCCCTTGGTAACAGCATTTGAAAAAGTCAAACAGCAATCAATTGTGTGCACAGTCAACATATATATTTCAGCCATCCTGTCTTCAAAACTATGTCAGAAACCGAATCAGATTATGAGCAGAGTTATGACAGTGATTCAACACCAGAAATAGAAGTGCCAAGGAGGCATCACAAGGGTGGTAAAGGTGGTCGGCATGTCAGGGAGGAGCCCACTTCTTTGGCTCATTTGCAAGCTTGTCCACTTGCAATGACCTGTTTTCAGTACCAATCATGTTTTGAATATTGTGAGAGGATCTCACAAATTCAACATCACCGAGAACTAGTTCGCTTATTTGTCCTACATTTGCAGAATGGTCATGTGAACCTTGCTGGAGTGGATTTCACTCTATCGCCCGAGATTATTGCTCAGGCCACCGGGATACCAAATGTTGGGGAGGAGTGGAATAAGCGCCAGCATTTAGACAGATTTCACTATGAGCCATATATCAAACCCGGGTGTATGAGACACCTAACTGCTGTTTTTCCTTTCAGATTCCTAAGGGATGAGTATGCACCCTTGATGAGACTCATTATTCGCTATTTCACTTGCGAGGGTAGATTTTCTCGTCTCTATTCGTACCATATCCGTTTGTTGATGCATTTCACAAGGGTACGAATGATGAACATTCCATTTTTCATGTGTCGCAATATAGAGAGGATGGTGCCCTTAGTACAAAGGAAGAGCCCGACACAGCAGCACAAGAGTATTTATCATTATGCACTGATTAAGATCATAGTGATGCATCAGTTGGCACAACAGGGTATTGCTTGGGAGGATTTCATTTCTCGCGACTTTTTCACGGTGCCACAGCTACCTCCTGAGATTGTCCATGATGAGGGAGGGCCTTCACATCAGTTTGACATTCCAGAGCCTGAGCATGTCAGCACTCCAGCATGTATTACATATCAGAGAGGCCACAGGGCCTTATTTGCATCTACACGGCGAGTATTATCTCCACATCAGGTGGAAGGGGTCTCGCCTTCTTCATCAGCACAACGAGTATTATCTCCACATCAGGTGGAAGGGGTCTCGCCTTCTGCAACACAGGTACAGGTACAGGACAGAGGCAAGCAACCCATATTTGATGAGGGACCTTCAGGAGATCCGGACACGGATATTATTGACCTTGACATCAGCTCTCCTAGCTCGGAGCTAAAGGGGATCATCCAACAACAAAAGGCTGAGAATCGCTTGTTGCAGCAGAAATTGGAAATGGCCAATTGGAAAATCAACTACTTGGAGCAGTGCAACAAGCAACTAGAAGATGAACACACTCTTGATGAGTTGCGGCGAATCCGAGAAGACCGAAACTTGGCCCGCAAGAGACCCGGTGATTTGATACCTATTGAGTGAGAGTCTATGCTCATCCAGGTAAACACTCATTTAGAGAAATTGTTAGCCAAGGCAAACAGGGACAAAGATATGCTCCGCCATATGAAGAATCATTACTGGGCCCGCATGCATGTTTGCAAAGCAAAAATGAAGATCCTCAAGAGGCGATTGAGCAAGGCACTAAAATGGCGGAAAAGGCCCGATCCACTCCAAATTTTGGACGAAGCCTCCTTGAAGGAGCATGGTACTTGATGATACATCCCCAGCTCAAATCTCAAAAAATTTGGAGAAGTTTTGGTCAATTTTGAAATTTTTGTATTAAAAACAAGTTTTTTCCCTCAACGCGTAGCGCGCCGCGCGCTACCCTGAAGATGGGGAGGTCCAATTCACAAAAGGTTTGCATTTTTGGATTTTTCATGATGAAATACACCTGCTCAGCCACTGCCAAGACATTTCATCAAGTTTTGGGCCCCCAAAAGGTCAAAAAACATGCAAAAAATGACCTTACTGCCCCTTTTTGGACACACAGGAAGCAGTCTTGGGAGAATGCACTTTTGGAGGGGCAAATGGGCACCAAATTGAAAAATTCCACTTGGGTTGGAAAGTAGACATCCAAAACTTTCCAACAAGCTCACCTGAGCTTAATGTGGAGGTAGGGAAGTGCCCCAAAAGTGGGCTAAAAGGCGCGCTATACATAGAGATTTTGCGTGCTACGCATCAGGGAATTTTCCAAGTTTTTCATCTTCAGCTCAGGAAAACGTAGCCATTTGACCAGTTTTGACTTTTGGAGGGATTTTTCACCTTCCTTGATGTAATTAATGTATTTTCATGTTGACATGACACTTATTTACCTATTCTAGAAGATTCATTCACAAAATAGCAAAAAATTAATGAATGAATTGGTTTCCTAGCTTATAGAGGCAAGTTGTTTTGATTGCCTAGATTGTAGTGCTTAGTTTAGAATTGGTTGAAACAGCTCCTAGGATGATGAGCTCGACCCCTATAGGCAAGGGAATGTGTTAGCTTGCCTATATTATGTATTTTCTTAGTCATTTTTAGGGTTGGACTCTTTGGGAAGAGGCTTTGAGACTTTATTGTACATTTTACTTCAACATTTTGGCAAAGGGAAGACCATGGATTTGCAGCACAATTTGGAATTCTTGTGGCTTTATGTCTTGATGGTGTGCTTCTTTCAGTACTTGTAAGTTTGTTCTGTGTATCATTTTCCCTCTCTCATCTTCTGCAATTGAACAAATGAAGTGTTAAGGTAGAATCCATAAATTTGCTATGCTCTGCCTTTAAATTTGTTTAATTTTCCATGTTTTCTTCAGTTTAAGGAGAACCCTTGAGTTTTCTTGCTCTCCTTAGCTCCTCACCTATCTGATCTTTCACCTCATCACTTTAAAAGCATCAAAACAATTGCCTACCTTGCTCCATTCAGACCTCTGCAGAAACTGTGTCTCATCCCCGCACCCAAAATCACTTTTCCCTTTGATTCAACAAAAAACCCCAAAAAATCACCTTTAAACCTCTGCACTTAATATCTAGCCTAAGATCAGTATTCCTTATTGGTCATCTCAGCCCCTTTGAAAACCTTTTGCCGAGATAGACCCGGAGAGAGCCCTCTCCTGTCCTCGTAGGGCTACCTACGAGGCTGAGCATGGTATGATGTTGCCTTGAGTTTTGCCTTCCTCAGCCTGAGGTAGATTCGAGCGCTAACAGAAGTAACTACCATAATCACTTGTTTACAAATTGTAATAATCTTAAATCAAATTCAATTAATGCATATAAGTTCTATTAGTTAGTCATACAACACTAACCAATCACAACTACCAACCATCTTCATGCATCCATGACAAGACTTAATCAAAAATTAGTTATTACAGTCAAGTCTCATTACTCGACTCATTGTTTATTTTCAATATCTAAAGGGGTTCTTACAATGTCTTTTTAAAACACTATATCATCATATTCAAGGACATTCCCCGTATTTTACATTCATGCATTGACTCATTAAAATTAGTTCATTGTAACTTCAATCATGTTCATTAAATGCATCATTATTATTGCCATATTTGCAAAGCAAAAGTTGGTAGTTGATTGTCACTTTCCTTAATGAGTGTTCAATATTGTTCATAAGTGTAATGAGTGTTCAATATTGTTCTTAAGTGTGACAAAAGTTTTATTGTCTTTTATCCTCATCAAGAATCCAATGTCATGAACATAGTTTTGCAGCAAACTTTATTACTTACTACTCATTGTAGTTATAAACATGAATCACACATATCATGTCAAAAGTAGTGTACTACATAAATCAATATGTATATTGTTAGACTCATACCTAAGTTAATGCCCACTAGTGGCATTCCTCAATTTCTTTTTCGCCTACCACTTCCCAAAGGTGCCAGTGCTGCAACCTTTAGCTCTGATACCACTTATAACATACCCCGATAACCTCACATGTAAAAGTAGGGAGTTAGAATTTTTTACACAAATTACCCACAAGTAATTATCCAAAATCACTACTCCACATTCCTCATTAACCATTAGATATAATGTTCATTAGTACATAAAGTAAATTGCAATAGAGGACAGTAAGTTGCATAACCATTGACAACCACTATTGTAGTATATTAACATAAATTGTCTCATGAACCTTGCATCCATTTCATGATTCCCTTAACCATATTAATTAAACACATACTTGACATTATGATTATCACATCAAATAAGGAATCAACATCATCAAGGATTCAACACCATCAATCTGACACAATAAGCAATCACATCATTGAACACCGATATACCATGGAAACCCCATAGGGTGAAAACCAGCAAACGTTTAATTTTATTATTAAACGCTTGTGAGGATTTTCACCCCTCACTCAATGGCTTATAAGGGATTCCATCCCTTATCTATTGTTATAAAATATTACAATGAAATATCATTAAAATGTCACATAACTAGCTAAAAGCTATTACATTTTCCATGAAATCCTTTACCTACATATCACCACTCTCTACATCCTTGTGGCATGATTGTTCTATCAATGTACGATTCCAAAACTCATACTCATGGGCATGGACCATTAGTTCTTTACCTACCACAATGTTAAGCATCATTTTTCTAGGCACAAACTGCCGTCGATTCCTGTCATTGTTGTCATCAACTAGCTTTGGCAACAAGATTAGATACAATATTAATTAATCAATAACTAGTATCTAAAAGTGATCTTTTAACATCTACTCATTTGCATGAGTTGTAAATATAATATCACAACATGCTTCTTCTAGCAACGTTGCGTACAAATAATTGTCAAGCATGTCATAATAATTAACTAGTACATTTATTCAAGTAAATACTTGTTTTTACTTTTCGCAATTCTTATTCACAGTAATGCATATTTCTCTTTTGAAAGATCTAACCCAATAGTTCTACAAATCCATGTTTTTCTTTAAAATATATAACACAATAGTTATATCTTCCTACATGTATTAAACTATTGTTTCTATGCTTTTGCATATGTGTTCTTTTCACATAGTTATTTCTCAAGAACCCAACATAGTTTCTCTATCATTTATGTACAAAGTTATTATGCATTTGTTTCCATGAAAGTATCATAAAAGAGTTCTCGTGCATTTGTTTACAAGAAAGTATCATATTCAACCTTTCTTTTGGGCATAATAACTAAGATAACAATAATGGTAACCCTTTATAAAATAAACCATGCAAATTAATCAAACTATCCTATATGCAACACACAAATCCTTTACCTTTTTACTCACCCAAACATGTAACTTTTGCAAACTCTTGCAAAGGAATTTAACACCATTAACTTATCTTTCATGCATAAAAAGATATATTATTTCCAAAGAAGGTTCCTATGACTTATCTATGTGCATTTTATCTATGCATAGGTTATTATATTTTCTCATAACTAAGTATTGTTTTTCAAGATAACTCTCTACCCATGAGAATATTTCACAAATTACCCTCTTTAATCTATATTCACTTCTAGTAAAATGACTACGACATACCTTTTTAAGTAAATAGAATTCAAAATATCTTTTCTTACATAAACACATATGCATGTTATATAAAGACAATAAATGTTACTTATATTTTAATGTTGCAAATATATATAATAACCATCTTTTCCTATATATAGCAATAATAATCTTTAGCTACATGTAGTAATATATTTTCTCTACCAAGAAAATATATATATAATAATCAATATTTATCTACATGCAGTAATATATTTTCTTTTACAAGAGGAATATATAATTTCTATCTACATGTACTAATATATTTTCTTTGCCAAGAAAATATATAACTACAATCTCCTCAAGAACTTTAGATGTCTCATACATCTCTTCTCAAGAGGATATCTTGGGTACATAGCGAGAATATTGTGTAATTTATCCCAAAGAAATAATAAAGCTACTTAGCTTTTGACAATCTCAAGAAAATCACAAAACTACTTAGCTTTTACTATGCATAAACTAAACAACAAATATTTTCAAAAGGACTTATATTTCTGCATTATTTTAATGCATAAGAACATTGCAATACCTTGCAATACTTTGTGCACAAAACAAGGAATTTACTTTAAAGAACATGAAAATTATTGGCCATATCTTTATATGCAAGAGATTAACTTATCTTTTTCAGTTGTACCACCATCAAGTTGGATCGTTGTTTGTTGTCTTTTCTATCGAGACCAAAAACGCTCTTAAAAAACTGGTTCACATTGCAAATGCTAAGGTCCGACAAATAATCATAATCAAGGATCTAGTTAGTAATGGCACATTTCCACCCGTCGCCCTCCACACCGCATGAACCCAATGTCAAAACTGCTCTTCAAAGGTTGACAATGGAGCAGACATTCCTCCTTTAGATTGCACTTTGGCAGAGCACGACGATGATTTGAACCCGACGAATTGCTGCAACATTAAGTGCCACTGCCAAATCCAGTCACAAAGCGCGAGAGCAGCATGATTATCAACAATCTCATGCCAACGTAAACATGAATTGTTATTTTCCGCTCCAAGTTCTTCTTGAAGCAGACTAATCGCATCCATGGGAAGCTCGTATAAACTTGCAAGCTTCACACCTGCATATGCAATGTAAAGGGGAGCAACATGATTATAACCATTATAATCGTGGCTATTGCTCAGTCCCCTCCCTTGATCCTCCAACCCTCCCATTCCCATGCAGAAGTCCATGGAAAATTTAGGAGTAAGAACAGCGATCGATCCACGATAACCTTAGCTAAGCTCAAAGCCAAAACACCAGTTCAATTCTAAAATAAAGAAACCTCTTTAAAGCTGGTACATTATTTCACAACCAGAAGGCCATTACCGGGCATTTGAGAGTCGGGTAGTAGCAACCATGCGGAGACAGTGATGGACCGCTGCCATATTAATTCCCAACTAACTAAATGGTAGAAAACTGAGTGATGGACCAAACCCCCCTCCCTTTCATTTGGTAGAGACCTCCTCTTTATATTCGTTTTTCTTTCTCCTCATTCAGTTTCACGAATATCAAGAATTAGTTTTTGTAACTGATTTGTAACTTTTAAAATTACTATTTCATAACTTTTTGATTTTACATTGAGTATTTGTGATAGGGATATTAAACTTTTAGTCTTCTTCCACACAGGGAGGAGTACACACACCTCAGATCCCCCACCATTGGATCTTCAATCCATTAATGGCACACAGGTATGTTTCGTTTCTAACCTCATTTCATTTACACCCCACTTTTAGTCTTCTTCCACACAGGGAGGAGTACACACACCCAAATCTTTGGTTCAAAATTCACTATTTTTTTCATCCTTGCTTTTAAGTTTACGAGTAGCATATTTTCACTTTTCACATGGCAGGAGGGAAAACAAGATTGAAGAGAGTTGTGAGTTATGGGTTTCCCTCTTCAATCCATTCATGGCGCCCAGGTATGTTTCATTTCTAACCTCACTACATTTTCACCCCACTTTTAGTCTTCTTCCACACAAGGAGGATTGGTTCAAAATTCACTATTTTTTTCATCCTTTCTTTTAAGTTTAAGAGTAACATATTTTCACTTTTCACCGGGCGGGAGGGAAAATGAGGGAACATAGGTGAAAGCATATTTATTTTTCCTTCTTTTATGGTTTGTCTCTATAGAGTTGATTTTACTGGGTGTACACTGTATGCATCTCAAAATTTCTCTTTAGGAAATCCTATTTTTATTCTTTCCAAGAAAAACTCTCTGGGGAATCCCAGTGGATGTTCCCCACATTAATTGATGGAATCCCTGGTAAACCCATTGGCATTGACTAGTGCACCTCACCGAAGGGATTTCAAACAGGGCACCTGCTAGCACAACTAGCCAAATACCCAGTAACATTAATGACATTTGGTTGGGCTAACCCCTTGGGCTCAATAAATCATAATCAACTACACTATTTTCCATATTAACATATTGATCCTATTTAACATTTTGTTAGAGTAACCATAACAATCCAAGCATGTTCCTATTTTTATTTTGGTTTTTAATTCCTTCTTTGGTGTGGTGACAAATTTATATGACTGTATAGATGTTTATTTTTGTCAGAGTATATGTTGAAAAGTAGATGCTCTCTTACATTCTACCTTGTTTGTTATGTATTGATGGAGTTCAGTTTCATTAGTTGTGACCAAAGAACTGTGTCAGGCATGTATACAAGGATTCTTGTATCACTATTTATAAACTGAACATTGTCCTTAAACAAGCAAAGTAGATCCTTAATGCGACAAAGAATTGTGTCAGGAATGTATACAAGGATTCTTGTATCACTATTTATAAAGTGAACATTGTCCTTAAACAAGAAAAGTAGATCCTTAATGCTACATGTTTGTATCTCAGGGAACTTCCAATCCTAATAAATGTGGTGAAATTTAAGTGTTTCCAGAATCCAAAAGGTTTTGTGAATTCACTCATATATGGTCCTGGAAAAGTGAATTGAAATTTAATTATTTCCAAATCTTAATTTCTATGAATTCACTCATATTTGGTGCTTGAATCTTTTTAGAAAATGGGAGGAATTTCTTTTAGTTGCATTCAAATTTTCCAAAAATAATACTAAATTTCTCCCTCACTAAAATTATCCCTGAAATGGCTTTGTGATTGAAAATTTTGTAAATATTTTTAGGGAAGCAATCCAGAATAATTTTTCTAGATTAGAGTTTTATAACACTAGGTACTAAAACAATCTTCTATTTTCTGCTGCAAATGTCTGATAGAGTCTTCCCAGAAATTGATCAGAATTAGGTAGATGCGCTCGATGGACTAAATAATTTTTAATGAATAATAACTTTACATAAATGATATATTAGGTTGCTTAAATATATAACTTAGAAGCATGAAATGAAGAAGAAATCTCAACAAGATTGACATATTCTTAATTGAGTTGAATGAGGCCAGGAATAACTTTGACTAGAGGGTGTTGAAAATGGCATAATTTTGTTCTGGTTAGATAGATTTAGAACTAAAAATCAGAAGTTTTCTTGCTTGCATAACTTGGGAAGATTTTTGTATCTCAAGTCTCAACCTTATTGAATAGTATAATTTATGCCTTTCAATGTTGAGATATGTTGTGATACCACTTTCTAGTAACCTAAACGCTTTGGATGAAAATTTAGTTGTGAATTTTACTTGCAAAAGATATAAGTGAAAATATAGATTAATTGTCCCTTGTGTAGAATTTCCTTGAAATTATGCTACTGCTTGAATGAATAAATCTGAAACTAATTATTGCATGAAGACAAAAATATCTCTACCAATTTGTAGTGGAATAGAACAGAAATAAAACACACTCACACTATAGCAAAAAAAACAAAATTTTCTAGGGGACCCAACTCAAAAAACCCTCTGCTAGTTGTAAAAATTTAAAATACTATCCATATTAGACTTTGAGACACCTTTTTCAATACCAGGTTCATAGAATCTTATTGCTTTCCATATTCATTTTCATAAGCATTAGGGTTGTTGTCTGTCAAATCAAAGTAGCTAGAAAGTGTCTCTTTGATTTCAAAAAGCAGATCAGGATCAACTTCATCCAAGAATCCCCTAGAAGGCTCATTAGTAGCAAGAAGAAATGTCTTTTTTTATTTTATTTCATCACATGCATCCATCATAATCACTTATTTGTCTTCATTTCTTTCATAGTTATTTTCAATGTTAGATGCAAAAGGTAATTTAGTATGATATAATCCTTAGGTAACCAACCTCAGAGATATTGGTGTTTAATCTATGTTGTTTGAATTTTATTGAGTTTGAGTTTTATCATGAAACTACTAGAAGCGTACTAGAATGGGTGAGTTGATTATCTTGATAACAATGTTATGGTTTGATCTATTCCTTGAAAGGAACTTATAGTTGATGGTCAAAATTTCACATTCCTTTCATTTTTTTATCTTCACATATAAAAAATATCTTTATGTTATAGCCTCTAGCTAGATACATATAGTAATTGCCACTTAGAAGTTGGATGCCATCATTTTGGAGCTTGAGTTGACTCAACTTACCTTTGTTTGAGTTGAAAATGTCATTAGATCTCATTATATCGTCTATTCCAGAGCATGAATCCAATTTACCTTTGTTTCAGTTAAAAATGTATGCTTGAGGTATAAAAAATCTACTTTAATTAATTAAACTTACTTTTCATATTCTATTTGCTAATTGTGATTTTGCAGGCCAGATCTGCATTGGAAAAGGGGCATATTTAATGAAGTGTGGAATGAGAGGGAAGCTTCAGTTATGTCCTTTCAAACTTTCTAAGGTATGTGATAAAATTTTAAAAAAATTCTCCATAGAATGTTGTGCTTTAACTTTTTCTTTTGATAATGGATCATTTATGTGATCTCCCCTCTCTTACACACAACCAGAGTCCAGACATACATGGTTTTTTGGGATATGTGGACTTGATAGAGTTACACTAACCATTTATCTAGAAATTTCTAGTGTAGAAGATCAAGAATTTACAGTTGAATATTTCCTTGCTACTAAATTAAAGTTGAAGAGTCGGACTCCTATATTTTAGGCATATACCTCACTTTTAAATAACTTTATTGTTGACTCTGTATAGACCTTCCATGGGAGGGCAAAGGGTGATCACTACCATTTCTTAATCTTTCTAAAGACCAATTAAAGATTCCAAATGTGTATAAATTAGTGGCTCCTTGGAGAATCCCAAGAGTGACGCTATTGTAGCAACAAGATATTCGTTTATTTTGAGTTCTTCATTAGTGCATATATATTATATTGTTTATTCCATACAATACCTCAATAGTGTACGATCAAATTACAGTTAAGCCTATCATAATATTTTGACTTACCCTCTTTTACAGGGAAACTAGAGTGCGTGTCAAGCTTGCACATCACAATTGTATCATGAAAAGTTTACCTGGGACAAGTTTTGTGGATCTAAGTAGCAAGATACCTATTGGAATTCAAGAGGCAACAATACTACAAAGTGAGAAAGAGGTTACGCAGTTAACCTGGATTTCACATTATGGTTGGATTTAGTTTGTTGGAAAGATGTTGGATACCCCAACTTGCTCTTTATGACTGAGTGCAAGATTGAATCCTTCGACATATTCCTCACTCAATTGTCATTAAGTGATGGGTTTTCTCAGAAGTGTAGCACACCTATAAACTTTACTAGAGTTGTTCTTGAGTCTTCATAGGTGGTTAGCTTTTCAAAGCACACACGTACAAGAAGAGGAGAAATAATATGCCTAGCTAATTTGAAGTTATCTACCTATAAATAGGGTGTTCCAATTCATAAACTTGACGACTCGCTTTACTTCTTTCTAGTGAACAACTTTGGGACTTGCCCTGAATCGTGAGACAATTCCAACCCCATAACTATACATTTCTTATTTAAATCTATACCCAATAGATTAGAATCTGCACAAGGATAACTCCATTCTTGTTTTGAAAGAACCAACAATTGACTTGTACCATGCTATTTAATATTTTCTGTATTTATTCACATCCTTGGTCTGTGACATAAAGATGAAACAACCTACCTTGCATTTCCTATACTAACACTCCTAAAAAATAATAAAGTATGCCCAAATCTATCATTTCAAATGATCTATGTGGCTCACCTTTAGGTTTTTCAATTATCAAAGTATTTACCTATATTGATGAGAACTTCTACAACCGATACCACAATGACAATATATGTTATAGTTTTATCTATGTTTCTCTGAAGGTGTTTCTCCTTCAGTAGAGTAGCAATACACTGTAGTTTCAATTTAGGGGAGAAGTGTTCCCAGTAGCAACGTTGGCTTGTGTGCAGATGGGTTGAATGCACATTAGACTCTATCTGTTGTTTTGAAGGTGTTTCTCCTTCAACAATACTTCATCTTAGTAGATACTTTCAGTCTGCACCTCTAGTAGATGCATGCAGCTTTGGGATACATGTTGTAGATTATAGTTTTCCTATGAGGTTTTAGCAATGATGAAAGAAGTGCATCGATTTTAGGCATATTTAGTATGCTTTTATAGTTTGACTTAGAGGCTCACTTTTCTTAATTTAGGTGTTTTTCTTAGTTTTGTTTTATGCATAGATTTATCTTTAAGAAAAGTGCACAGTAGAGAAGGGTTCTATATTTTGAGCAGGGGACACACTTCTAGGTAGGAGGTACTCTATTCTAGGAAGCTTTTGTCATGCAGGTTAGGTGCTTTATCCGAGAATCCCAAGAGGTGATGTTGTAGCAACAAGAAATTCATTTATTTTGAGTTCTTCATTAGTGCATAGATAGTATATTGTTTATTCCATGAAATACCTCAATATTGTGTACAACCATATTTAGTATGCTTTTATAGTTTGACTTAGATGCTCACTTTTCTTAATTTAGGTGTTTTTCTTAGTTCTTTTTTATGCATAGATTTATCTTTAAGAAAAGTGAACCATAGAGAAGGGTTCTATATTTTGAGCAGGGGACACACTTCTAGGTAGGAGGTACTTTATTCTAGGAAGCTTTTGCCATGCAGGTTAGTTGCTTTATCCGAGAATCCCAAGAGGTGCTATTGTAGCAATAAGAAATTCATTTATTTTGAGTTCTTCATTAGTACATTGATATTATATTGTTTCTTCCATGTAATACCTCAATATTGTATGATCAAATTATAGTTAAGATTGTCATAATATTTGACTTACCCTCTTTTAGAGGGAATCTAGAGTGTGTGTCAAGCTTGCACTTCACAATTGTCTCATGCAGGGTTTACCTGGCACGAGTTTTGTGGATCTAAGCAGCTAGATACCTGTTGGAATTTAAGAGGGAACAATACTACAAAGTGGGAAAGAGGTTTCGCAGTTAACCTGCCTTTCACATTATGGTTGGAGTCGGTTTGTTGGCAAGATGTTGGATACCCCAACTTCCTTTTTATGACTGAGTGCAAGATTGAATCCTTCGACATATTCCTCGCTCAATTGTCATTAAGCAATGGGTTTTCTCAGAAGTGCTTCACATCTATAAACTTTACCAGAGTTGTTATTGAGTCTTTGGATGTGGTTATCTTTTCAAAGCACACATGCACAAGAATACGAGAAATAATATGCCCGACTAATTTCAAGTTATCTTCCTGCGAGTAGGGTATTCCCTTCCATAAACCTGAGGACTCGCTCTACTTCTTTCTAGTGAACAAATTTGGGACTTTTCATGAATTGTGGGACAATTTCAACCCCATAACTATCAGTTTCTTATTTAAAGTTATACCCACTAGATTAGAACCCACATAAGGAGAATTCCATTCCCGTTTAAAAATAACCTGTTATTGACTTATACCATGTTATTTAATATTTTATGTATTTCTTCACATCCTTGGCTTGTGACATAAAGACACAACAAGTTACTTTGCATTTTCTATACTAACACTAATAAACAATAATAAAGTATGCCCAAATCTGTCATTTCAAATGATCTATGCATCTCACCTTTTGGTTTTTCAATTATCAAAGTTGTTACCTATATTGATGATATCATCAACAATCGAGGCCACTGTGACAATATCTATTAGAGTTTTATCCGTGTTGCACTAAAGGTGTTTTTCCTTCTGCAACACTACAAGTTTGGGAAAGCATGCTTGTCCATTGTTTCCCAAACTTATATAGAACCATATATATTAGACTTTTATAGTTTGACTTAGATTCTCACTTTTCTTAATTTAGGTGTTTTTCTTAGTACTATTTTATGCACAAATTTATCTTTAAGAAAATTGCACAGTAGAGAAGGGTTCTATATTTTGAACAAGGGGACACTCTTCTAGGTAGGAGGTACTCTATTCTAGGGATCTTCTGTCATGCATGTTAGGTGCTTTATCCTAGATAGAGTTCTAAGTACTTGCCTCCTTGACAAAGTCTCTGCTAGACAAGACACTGGTGGATAGAGTTCCAAGTCCCTAAATTTTTCAAAAACCCACTTGACCCTAGCTATCTAGCCTAAAATCCTTTACATTCCAGTCATATCTTGGATGTGATTTCATAGACAGAGCCATATATGGTTTGGTAAGGCAAGCTACGAAACTAAAAGCTTGGTCTGTGGTTACCTCCATTGATCTCTTCCTCAGCTTGGGACATTATGGAGGATAACAGAGGGCATGAAAACTTGGGAGTGCCAAGGTGTTATAGTGAATGTAATTTTCCTAAGTCATGGAAAAATGCAATGCTAGTTGTGAGGTCATGACAACAAAGGTGTGTTAGGGAATCCTAGGGCATGCTAAGATGTGCCAGACAGTACGAAGACATGTCAAACAAGCTAAGATGTGCCAAGTGCTAAGGCATGCCAAGATGTACAAGGGTTCCAAGTCCCTGCCTCCTCTTCTTCCATATGATATCAACTTATGACATTTCTTTTGCAATATTTGGTGCATTTGATAGTTATAGGTCATTTATAGGTTATAAATGTCTTCAGAGTTTCACTTCTAATTGAGTATTCAACTGAACATATTGATTCTATTATACATAGTTATTTTTCCCTCCACCCAATTTTCATAACTTTAATAATCATTAGGTAGGGACCTACATATTCGATGTTGCTTTGATTTTTTAGTAAAATATTGTTGAGACTTTAATTTATTGAAAGTTGTAGAATTTACAATTTATGAAGTTTGAAGGTCTAATCTTAAAAAATATAATTATTTAAAGGGTGCTAGCTCAATGGAAGAGCACTTGCTTTACAAGCAGGAGGTTGGTAGTTCGATTCCATGGTACCCTAACATCCATATGGAATGACATCGATCAATTTTTGGTGACGGAGGCTCTTTTGACCATCACCAATGAGCTTTGGTGACATTTTTCGACCCTCGCCAAAAGTATGAAATGGTGACGGTCAATGAACGCCACCATATATACGCATCAATAGTGACGACCCTCAAATGTCCGTAACCATAAATCGTTGTTGTTGATATGAAATGGTGACAGTCATTGTCCTTCATTATAGTCATCATTAGTGATGGACATTTAATGCCACCACAACACCTATACTTCTAGCAATGCAGCTTTTGGTGACGGTCAATGAACGTCACCATATATATGCACCAATAGTGACAGCCAGTAAAGATCCATCACAATAAATAATTATTATTCATATGAAATGGTGACGGTCACTATCCATCATTATAATCAATATTCGTGATGGACCTTGAATGTCACCATAACACCTATACTTTTGGCGATTCCACCTTTGGTGACATTCAGTTTTTGGTGACCGAGGCTACGATTCGTCACCATTGCTCATATGCAATGGTGACAGTCACTATCCATCATTATAAATCATTATTGGTGATGAGCTTTGAATGTCACTACAACACCTATACTTTTGGCAACACCACCTTTGGTGACGTTCAATTTTTGGTGACGGGAGCTATGGTCCATCACCATTGCTCATATGAAATGGTGACAATCATTATCCATCATTATAAATCATTATTGGTGATGGACTTTGCATTTCACTACAACACCTATACTTTTGGTGATGCCACCTTTGGTGACGAATGCTCTTTTGACCATCACCAATGAGCTTATGGTGACATTTTTTGCCCCTCACCAATGTCATTTTTTCTTGTAGTGTGTATCTGTGTGATAAATTACAATATAGAATTTTATTTTCAATGGTGTCTACATAACTATTGTACGCTCTAGGAACATGATTGAATGAAATAGATTCAAATTCACGTGGTAAAACTTAACTTGTAGATATTTTCTAATAGGATAGGATTGTGCACATGATAAATCCTATTCAATTGCATGATGAGAAGCAAGGAATCGAGGCAAAGATTAAGGTGAAGGATGCGATGATCAATAGAATTGACTAACAAACCTATCACTCTATCATATTCAACCTGGTTATTGGTGGTAGATTTGATACATATGTTGTTGGAGTGGACTAACAAATGAAAAGGGGATAAAATGGCCCAAGATGTCAAGGATAAATTATTGGAGAAGTGACACACACCATCGTCATAACTGATTTATGGTGTGAATAATGGATCCATATGAAAGGCACAAGAAGACCATGAATGAGATGATGGGGGATACGAGCTGCCTAAATGAAAAAGAAAAAACAACACACAGTTCAATGGGAAATTCTATGGGTAGAATTTCTTAAAGTAGAGAGCATGGCAAGGGTTAGGGAGAATCTCTCCCTTTGGACCATATAAAAGGTATGCCCCTTTCCCAAACGCTTAGGTATGATGTAAGGACCATGCCATAATGGTTTGAATTTTCCATGCCCTACAACATCATGAGCTTAGTCATAAACAAGAACAAGGTCACCTTCATGAAAGGTATGAGGGTGGATTTTACGATCATACTAAGATTTGGTGTGTTTTTTACCCTCTTCGATGGTTTGTAAGGAAACACAACAGTATTTATTAGCACACTCTAGCATGATGAGACTTTGTTCTAAAGTTTAGATGTCTAGGAGGAGTTCAACAACAAGGTGGAGGGAGTGGATTTCACACATGATTGTTAAGATTGCCTCATGTCCATAGACAAGGAGGAAAGGAGTCAACTAGGTGGCTATTTTTCATAAGTTCTATAGGAACAAAACACAAGGAAGAGCATTAGATTCTAGTTGGTCATGTGCTTATTCACCATCTAGTGAGGCAAAGTTTTGAGAATTTTGTTGATAGCTTCAACTGGTCCATTTCCTTGGGTTTAATAAGATGACGAATATTGGTGTTCAAAACATAACAGTGAAGATATCTTGTGCTAGATATCATCTTTAAAGTTTTGACCATGGTCAAGAACCAATTGTTTCGAACTCTGAATCAAGTGATGACATGGTTAGAGAATAATAGGGTTGCAGTAGCTACGGTGTTATTGAACATGGGCATGGATTTACTCGATTTGGTGAAATATTCAATAACCTTGACAATATACTTATGATTATTAGCAAATGGGGGTTAGCAGTCCATAAAACCAATGGCCCATTTACAGAAAGGACCATGTGTGATGATAGGATGAAGGGGAGTGGGTGGAGCTCACACCTTAGGGGTGTATAATTGATAATTGGGATAGTGTTTTATTGCCTCAATGCAATCAATAAAGAGATAAGGCCAAAAGTATCTGGCACGCATGATTTTCTAAGAAGTGGCCACTCTGAAGAGATGAACACCATAAGAACCACCATGACAGGCATTAATCACTTGCTTAACTTTAACATGGGTGGGGCAATAATGGACAGTGTCGACACTGTGATGATAAACATTGTCACCTATAAGGAGATAGTGTGGAGGTTTATGTTGAATACTTGTCAATCATTATCAGTAAGATGGAGGGAAATCTTTTCGGTTAGAAAATAAGTGAGGATGTCACCAAATAAGTGTGGACATCCTCACTTATTTGTGAACACAAAATTCCCACCCTCATCTTACCCTTGATAATGGATGATGTATTCAACATCAACCTCCTCGTTACCTCCTTATAGATGATTATATTTATCGTCGTGGCATTGACATTGTCCTTCGTTATTGTTTCACCCATGCTAATGTTAAGTCAGTGCTTAATGCCTGTCATGGTGGCACTTCTAGTGGTCATCTCTCCAGAATGACCATTATCAAAAAAATCTTGCATGTCAAATAATTTTTTCCTTCCATCTTTAGCTATTGCATTGAGGCATTCAAACACTATCCTAATTGTTAATTACACACCCATAAGGTGCAAGCTCCACCCGCCCCCCTTTATCCTGCCATTTGAGTTGGTCCTTTCTGTAAATGGGCCATCGATTTTATTGAGTTTAGACCCACATCTGCTAATAATCATAATTATATTATTGTGGCTATAGAATATTTCACCAAATGGGCAGAATCCATGCCCATGTTTAATAACACTGTAGCTACTACAAACCTATTATTCTTTAACCATGTCATCACTCGGATCTAGGTTCCGAAATAATTAGTTTTTGACCATGGCTGACACTTTGGGAATGAGATATGGTGTGATCTATCCTCATTTTTAGGTTTTGAACACCAATACTCATCATCTTATCACCCCTAAGGAAATGGAAAAGTTGAAGTTGTCAACAAAATTCTCAAACCATGCTTCAACGGATGGTGAATAATCACAAGACTGACTTCCATATAATTCTCTTCCCTATATTGTGGGCCTATAAAATTCTTTCAAAACAACTACTGGGTTCACTCCTTTCCACCTTCTCCATGGATAGGATGCAGTCTTACCAATCGAGTGTGAAATCCCCTCCCTCTGCCTTGTCGTCGAACTCATCTTAGACACCCAACCTTTAGAACAAAGACTCATCATGCTAGAGTGTGCTAATGAAGACCATCATGTTTCCCTACAAACCATCGAAGTGGATAAAAAGTGCACCAAAGTTTAGTATGATCATAAATTCCACCTCTTAACTTTCATGAAAATGACCTTGTTCTTGTTTATAACCAAGTTCATGATGTCATAGGGCATGGAAAATTCCAACCATTCTAGCTCGGTCTTTACATCATCCATGGGTTTTTAGGTAAGGGGGCATACCTTTTATAGGTTTCAGAGGGAGAGAGTCTCCCTAAACTTCACAACATTCTCTACCTGAAGAATTTCTACCCATAGAATTTCCAAATTGAAATGTGTGTTGTTTTTTCATTTTTCATTTAGGTAACTTGCATCCCCCATCATCTTAGTTCTTTTCATCTTGTGTCTTTTATATGGATCCATCATACACACCATATATTGGTTACACCAAAGGTGCCAGTCGCTTCTCTAGGAACATAGCCTCGACATCTTGGGCCATTTTCTCCCTTTGCATTCGTTACTCCACTCCAATGATCTCTGCATTAGATTTGCCACTAATAACCAGGATAAATATGATGTAGGGATAGGTTTTTTAGTTGATTCCCTTGATCATTGCATCCTTCACCTTCATGGTTGTATTCATTCCTTGCTGCTCGTCATGCAATAGAATGGAATTTATCATGTGTGTAATCCTATCCTATTTAGAAAATCTCTACGAGTTTATATTTTGGCACATGAATTGGAGTGCATTTCATTCAATCATGTTCCTAGAGTGAAAAATAACTATGTAGACACGATCACAAATAGCATTCTATATTGGAATTTATCACACACATACACAAGAAGAGATCCATAAAATAAACAAATGGTGAACCACATCGTCAACAATTATGCATAACCCTATTATGTATCACAATATGCATCTTATAATATTTGGAGTATACTACTCTAAATACATCCTACATACCCATAGCATGTTATCATAATACATACAAAAATGATGGCACCTATGGCCCCACATCTAATCAATATCATGTAGTGGGTCTCATGCCAATGGGGTTACTCCCCCAACTTGTAAGTCTCTGACTTCTTGACTGACCATAGTTGTGTGCCTCGTTATAGCTCACCAATTAGAGGGAAGACTTGTACATGAATTTGTGTATCGATCTTCCATCTCATGCCACCCATGCTCTGTCACACTAGTCAAACCTATAATGAAGTTCCTTCAGTAATGCATCACTATCTATTCTCTGATGTGATTTTGATCCCCTCTGATCTATAGCCCCAGGCGTTACAACTTGCCCTACATGTCCTGATAGCTCTACTGGTGCTATACCTACATGCCAACAATTTGAAAATCAGTACCACGTACATATGTTTTCTAAATTGTAGATGTGATCAAAATATAGCAACTATCACTTACCATTTGGTCCCCATGCTCGTCCTAGTAGAAGTAGTAGATTAGGACCCTCCTGAAAGTTCATACCACTATATGGATAAGTTTCTATGTAGAGTGGCATCTAATCCTAATGAGAAAAAAACTGAGGTTAGAACACCTGTCTTACTCCTCCTCCTCCTCTAACCCACCATAGTAGCGGCACCTAGTGGTGCATCTTAGGCTCCTGTGGGCCCCCATCTCATATATGCACATGTGGTCAGATAGTGGGAATATTATCAAAGAGAAATGAGCACAAAAATGTCCCAAATGAAAATTTATCATTGGTCTATTGTCTCCATGGACCCAACTAATGTTTCAATGATGTCAAAAACATTTGGGCAAACCCATAGTAGGTCCCTCCTAGTACACTCTCCATTAGCATCATCTTCCCTCCAATAATGCGGTGGAAGGCATGGCTACTCAAGATACACACCACCACTATGGCTATAGCTCGTGTCTCATGTCTCTCCAAATCATGTATCTGGATACCTGTTTCCTTTACCCAGGTACCCGGTTCACAGTGATAATCCATAAAATCTCTAATATGCCTCCCATGAAGCAACATTAGATGGATCTCTCCCACCACCACTAAGGGTGGAAACCTTATCAAGAAGTATCTGTGCTAGATAGTGATCTCAATATTATGCCCCTATATCACAAATGCTTGCTAATATGGATCCCAATAGCTCAATTTGAGATAAAACTATCTTTCTAACCCTCATCAATGGGTTCTCCAATAACTTGAGAAACCATGTCATCTTAGATCCCCTCTGACAGAGTGATTCTTGTGAATCTCAGTACGAAGGTCATAAAAGTCTCATTCTCACAATACCAGCTTCAACTCTACCATACTTGAAAAATACCATCATATTTTTTCATTTTAGAGTCATAATATATATATCCAGACCTCAAATTTAGTTTCCAAGAGACCCCATATAGGCGCAGAAAAAGTCCCAACAGGTGCATTGTGAATGTGAGGAAGAACAAGGGTTTTTCCCATCCCAATGCAAGCCTAATATAGAAATTTAATCCACTTAAAATGATGATTAGTGTTAGGGCACCTACCCAAAAGTTGCAGATCCAAATTCTAATGGTCATTTTTTCTGCTATGATCTAACCAAGGTTTAGGGCCTCCTCCTCCTCTCCAAGTTCTCTAACAATTCAATGTGCAAATGAATTGGATTTGGGGGAAAAAGTTCCTTTGATAGGAAAACCATAGTTTTTCCGTTGACCATTATAATCAAATCATAGCCGAGTCTGATAAGCACTATTGGAAAGCTCTCACCAAGCACTATCATGGGTCTCCCTTTGTTTTGGGTAATTTGAAAGTTCACCAGGAAGCAATTTTTTCCATCATGTCTCACTTTGTAGCCCACCAAAATCAAATCTCTTGATATGAGTTACCTGTCCTTTGGCACGGATTTTCCTTTGCACTTGTTGACATAGGTGTTGTGTTTCGTCATGAGTAACCATTATTTACTCATGATTTTATGGTCCCATTTGGCCCTCCACTACGTGGAAACATCATAGAGTCATATTTGTTTAGAGAATCAGAGATGAGTTACCCTTGCATCCATAGAGTTTGTTCAAATTCCCATTGAGTCTTAGTACATCATCCATCTTTGCATCACATTCATCCCATTTTTCTCGCATTTGACCTCATGGAAAATTTTAAGAACCCCCCTAAATTTATATGTATAATAAATGGGTGAATCCCCATGATACATAAGGAAAAATGGAAGGCGAGTTTATCAATAATATAATATGTATATATAATTTTTTTGGCGAATCTTTCGCAATATCATATTATCTTTTAAAATCATGGTGAATTTTTCTTTGAATTTTAAAGTATTTTAAGATCTTGGCAAATATTTCACTGAATAATAAAAAATTGTAAAGACTTGGTGAATCTTTTACTAAATTTTAAAACACTGTGATAATAGGAAAATACATGATAATAGGAAAACATATTCATTGAACTATAATATACTAACTTACATGTTTGGAAAAAAGAAACATAATTTTTTCTTCTTATAAACAATGTTGAAAGCTTCGGTGCGTGTGTTTTCTAAGGTTCTTACTGTACACTCTTGCATATCCCTCTTTCAGTTTTGATGATATTCCACCCCAAACTTTTTGTATGTGTTCATATTGGCCACCATTTCTATAAAGCTAGGAGAGATTAATATTTTCTCTACCACTTCTGTCAAGCTATGAGAGATTAATGTTTGCACAAATCATGGAATAAAAACACCTATTGAGTCTAAATATTTATTTTGCTAAAAATATATAGGAACTTTCTAGTGCTAAGAATTTTAGATAACAAAACTTCAATGTTGCATATATCATGTGCATATGTAAAGACAATCCTTTGAGAGAATAAGAATGAATTTCTAGAAAAGGGTAGGACATCTCAAAATCAAACATCTACAAAGAAAGGCATAGAGTCACAAAGCTCCATTCTCGACGATATAGTGCAATCATGCAGTTCTGCATGTATGAAATGCATCTAGTATAGAAGTTGTGGCTCAAAATCAACATAAACCAAACAACGAGAATCCACAGGTGGCATCAAATAAGTTTTTATTAATTCTGACACCAAAGAAGCTATAAGAGAAATGAGCTTGGCTTTCTCAAATTGTTGTTATATATTGGTTGATGTCTACCATCCTTTCAAGTTTCTTTTTGAATTCTAGATTCTCAACATCCTAGATAGCAGGAAAAAAACCTTTTTGTAGTTCAGTTTGTCTACATCATTAAGAAAAATACATTTGTAAAATCCATCCAACACAAAACATCACTACAACTAAATTGTAGACACACAAAATGGCTTCTAAGTATTGCGATCTATATGAAACTTCTAACCCACCTCAATCATAACATGAATATCGAACTCTTTTGTGTTCCATCCAATGCCTTCTTAAAATGCTTTCCTATGGAAATCATTCAAGTCCATCAACACATATATGTGCAAAATGAAATCAAGTGTACCTAGAAGAAATCATTCACACAAAATAAGGAATAGAAAAGCATCCAATAAATATTGAATGAAAATATTAGAAATCATATTGCCTAGATATTTAGGATATATTAGATATAATTCAATATTAACACACAAGGAGACAAAAAAACATTGACCAAATCTTGGCCTTCATGTAATCTAGAAATTGTGTTTGTGCCTTCAATAAATCTGAGAAAAAGTCACCATGCCTATTCTCATTCTAGCACCGGTTCTCAAAGTACTTGAATAGAGGATACACTTGATACTCGAGGTTTTATCTTAGGTGTCTATATATGGTAATATACCTCCAGTAACCAATCTTATCATATAAGTAAGTGGCATATAATATGAACTTAGGCTCAAAGAAAGTATATTTGCATGCTTTAATTAAGAAACCAAGGTCTAGCGAAAGATTGAAATCTAATAAACCCTTGTTCAGAAACTTGTAACCCAATGTGTCAAAGATTTAGTTGACAAATTCAATAGATAAATTACAATATAAAATGAAAATACAATGGAAAATAAATATATTATAGGTAAATACATTATCTAATGTAAGTTTTAAATGGAAATATATCCAATCTAGTAAATAACAGTGCCAAAACATGTAGGGAGTTATGAAAGGGGAGAAATTTTTGCAGAAAACAACTACGACCTTGATCTGATAAACCATGCCTATAAAGTAAGAGAGAATACCCTAAATGGTGAGATTCATCTCTGGACGTGAGGGAAAATATCTTAGCCACAACTGGGCTGGTTTTTTTGCAAATGAACATTCGCGTTAGGTTAGTTTCCTATAGACCCATTCACCAATTCATATCATAACATGACACAAATGGATATTCATTAAATACAATTTGTTAACTCAATTGCTTGTTGTAACTCCATATCCATATCACACAAAGGTATCAAAATATCAAGCCAAGTATGTAACATAAGCCATCAAACAATGTTGACTTGAGACGAAAAGTGATTGAATTAAACCCTATCACATCTTGGAGATCAAAGCAGCAATATGTATTTCATAAAATTAATTTGGAGAAAAAGCTCCAAATATATTACAAGAATTCAAATATGTTCTTCTCTATACTCACTTTATAAATTACATATTTGATGGAACTATGAAACCCAGAACTTGGAAATTGGAACCCCTTGAATGAAGGATGCACTCCTATTTATACAAAAATTGAAGATAACTATTCAATAAATATAGATCCTTAAATCTCTCATAAATCCACTTTTATCTCTTGTGGTTATAACCAATAACCTAAAAATATAAGATACAAATCCTCTCAAAATTCTCTCTTAGTTTTGATAAGACACATATCAAAACATCCATGATTCTTCTCCTTTGAATGTGCTTAGTTAATAATCCACATGTTCTACAAATATTCTACAAATCTTGATGAATTGTAATTAGAAATTCTAATTTGTGGTTGGGTGGCCAAATCGGACCCTTCTAGAATCTCCAAGTAGGCCTACAATATCACAAAATGCATACCACTTTTAGGTATATATGAAAACATGTCAATTTGCTAATATTTAATCATAAATTCTCTTAAAATACTTAAAATATATGACTTGGAAAATAATAATGATAAACCTATATAATCATGAAAATGGTTAGCTAATGTAGGGCTATGGCACTATAGAGTTGCAAAGTGAGGGTAAAAGTGGATGACATTTTGAAGACCCAACATACCCCCCAACTAAAGATGTTGCATGTCCTCATGCAAGTATTCCATTGATTCCCTTAATCATCAGTTGATCTTCTTGAAATAGTTTTCTTCTATATGAGCTTTGGCTTTGTATTGATTCTCTTTTAAATTTGCATAATCATATCATTTCATAACTTTATTATTTTTGCAAAGTGTACTTTGAAAGATATTTAATTGCAACATATTTTTTATTGTTAGTTCTTGTGTGACAACCAAAATTTATGAGTATTGGTTCTTGTGTAACAATAATTTTCTTATTTTTGTTGCATTAAAATACTTGAAAACATTGAGAATTGATTTTCAAGTCCCCATAGTGGCCATCACGCATTTAATTCGCTCATTAATTGATCATTTCAAAACATATAAACTTTTGGAATCAAAATGCAATAATAGTTGATTGGGAAAAATATGTTGGTTAGGATGAAATGAAATGTGACATGTGACATGAAATGTGAATATCCCTTGTCCCCAACTAAAGGTGTTTTCATTTTTTGAAAAATGAGAAAGGGAATATAAATGAGGTGAGGGATTTTCGAAAATCAAAATTTTAGCATTTAAGATATTACTTGATTAAATATTATAAAACAACATACCTTCACTTACCTAAAATGTGGACAAACTATATATATATAGAAGAGTGTAGTTACTGTTGTTGGATCATGGAATGTGAAGTCACTACAAGAAAAAATGACATTGGTGAGGGGCGAAAAATGTCACCATATGCTCATTGGTGAAGGTCAAAAGAGCATTCATCACCAAAAATTGAACATCACCAAAGGTGGCATCGCCAAACGTATAGTTGTTGTAGTGACATACAAAGTCTGTCACCAATAATGATTTATAATGATGGATAGTGATTGTCACCATTTCATATGAGCAATGGTGATGGACCATAACCTCCGTCACCAAAAACTGAATGTCACCAAAGGTAGCATCGCCAAAGCATAAGTGTTGTAGTGACATTCAAAGTTCATTACCAATAATGATTTATGGTGACCAAGGCTATCGACCATCACCATTGCATATGAGAAATGGTGACAGATGATAGCATTGGTATCCAAAAACTAAATGTCACCAAAGGTGGGGTCGCCAAAAGTATAGGTGTTATGGTCACATTCAAGGTCTATCACGAATATTGATTATAATGATGGATAGTGACTGTCACCATTTCATATGAACAACAATGATTTATTGTGATCGATCTTTAATGGCCGTCACTATTGGTGCATATATATGGTGACGTTTGTTGACTGTCACCAAAAGACGCATTGAGAAAAGTATAGGTTTTGTGGTGACATTCAAGGTCGTAATGAATAATGATTATAATGACGGACAATGACTGTCACCATTTCATATTAACGACAATGATTTATGGTCACAGACCTTTGAGGGTTTTCACTATTGATGTGTATATATGGTGGCGTTCGTTGACCGTCACCATTTCATATTTTTGGTGAGGGTCGAAAAATGTCACCAAAGCTCATTGGTGATGGTCAAAAGATCCTCTGTCACCAAAAAAAGATTGTCGCCATTCCATATGGATGTCAGGGCATGATGGAATCGAACCACCAACATCCTGCTTATAAAGCACGTGCTCTTTCATTGAGCTAGCACCCTTTAAAGAATTATACTTTTAAATATTAGATCTTGAAACTTCATAAATTGTAAATTCTACAACTTTCTATAAATTAAAGTCTCGACAATATTTTACTAAACAAGCAAAGCAACATCGAAGCTATAGGTCCCTACCTAATGGTTATTGAAGATATGAAAAGTGGGTGGAGGGAAAAATAGTTATGTATAAGAGAATAAATATGTTCAGTTGAATACTAAATTAAAAGTGAAACTCTAAAGACATTTATAACCTATAAATGACCTATAACTAGAAAATGCACCAAATATTAGAGAGGAAATGTCATAAGTGGATAGTATATGGAATAAGAGGAGGTAGGGACTTGGAACCCTTGTACATCTTAGCATGTCTTAGCACTTGGCACATATTATCTCATTTGACATGTCTTCGTACTATCTGACACATGTTAGAATGCCCTAGCATTCCCTAACACACCTTCATAGTCATGACCTCACAACTAGCATTACATTTTTCCATGACTTGGGAACCTTACATTCACTAGAACACCTTGGCACTCCCTAGTTGTCATGCCCTCTGTTATACTCCACAATGTTCGAGGCTTATGAGGAGATCGACAGAGGTAACCACAGACGAAGATTTTAGTTTGGTAGCTAGCTCTACCAGACTAGAGAGGGCTCTCTCTATCAAATCACAACCAAGAGATGATTGGAATGTAAAGGATTTTAGGCTAGATATCTAGGCTTAGGTGGGTTTTTGGAAAATTTAGGGACCTGGAACTCTGTCCACCACTGTCTTGTCTGGAAGGGACTTTGTCAAGGAGGCAGGGACTTGGAACTCTCTCTAGGATAAAGCACCTAACATTCATGAGAGAAGCTCCCTAGAATAGAGTACCTCCTACCTAGAAGAGCGTCCCCTACTATAAATATATAACCCTTCTCTACTATGCACTTTTCTTAAAGATAAATCTCTGCATAAGATAGTATTAAGAAAAACACCTAAATTAACAAAAGTGAGTATCTAAGTCAAGATATAAAAGTATACTAAATATAGCTCTATATAAGTTTGGGAAACACTAGACAAGCATGGTTTCATACAACAACCATAATATGCCTAAAATTGATGCACTTCTTTCATTGTTGCTATACCCTCACATCAAAACTAGAATCTGTAGCATGTACCCCAAGGTTGTATGCATCTGCTGAAGGTGTAGTTTGAAAGGATATGATGAGATGAAGTACTATTGAAGGAGAAACACCTCCAAAATAACAGATAATGTCTATTGTGAATTCAACCGATTTGCACAAAGAACAAGCCTGCTACTGGGTACACTTTTCCATTGAATGGAAACTACAATGTATTGTAGTGCTACTGAAGAAAAAACACCTTTAGTGCAACACGGATAAAAATATAACAAATATTGTTACTGTGGCCTCGGTTGTAGATGATCTCATCAATATAGGTAACAGCTTTAACAATTGAAAAACCAAATGGGGAGCTACATAGATAATTTGAAATGACAGATTTGGGCATACTTTATTATTGTTTAGTAGTGCTAGTATAGAAAATGCAAGGTAGCCTATTACGTCTTCATGTCACAGGCCAAGTATGTGAAGAAATACATAAAATATTAAATAGCATGGTATAAGTCGATTGCAGGTTCTTTTGAAATGGGAATGGAATTCTCCTTGTGTGGGTTTTAATCTAGTGAGTATAACTTTAAATAAGAAACTGATAGTTATGGGGTTGGAATTGTCTCACAATTCATGAAAAGTCCCAAATTTGTTCACTAGATAGAAGCAAAGCGAGTTGTTAGGTTTATGGAAGGGAACACCCTATTCACAGGAAGATAACTTGAAATTAGTTAGGCATATTATTTCTCGTCTTCTTGCACGTGTGTGCTTTGAAAAGATAACCACATCCAAATACTC
Source organism: Pinus tabuliformis (assembly GCA_031772625.1). NCBI lineage: Eukaryota > Viridiplantae > Streptophyta > Pinopsida > Pinales > Pinaceae > Pinus > Pinus tabuliformis. The sequence continues at coordinate 226,593,940 of CM062820.1, read as the reverse complement.
AATAACAACTCTGGTAAAGTTTATAGATGTGAAGCACTTCTGACAAAACCCATCACTTAATGAAAATTGAGTGAGGAATATGTCGAAGGATTCAATCTTGCACTCAGTCATAAAAAGGAAGTTGGGGTATCCAGCATCTTGCCAATGAACTGACTCCAACAATAATGTGAAAGGCAGGTTAACTATGAAACCTCTTTCCCACTTTGTAGTATTGTTGCCTCCTGAATTCCAACAGGTATCTGGCTGCTTAGATCCACAAAATTCATGCCAGGTAAACTCTGCCTGATAAAATTGTGATGTGCAACTTGACACATGCTCTAGTTTCCCTCTAAAAGATGGTAAGTCAAAATATTATGGCAAGATTAACTGTAATTTAATCATACATTATTGAGGTATTGCATGGAATAAACAATATATTATCAATGCACTAATGAAGAACTGAAAATAAATGAATTTCTTATTGCTACAATAGCACGACTCTTGGGATTATCAGATAAAGCACCTAACCTGCATGGAAAAATCTTCCTAGAATAGAGTATCTCATACCTAGAAGTGTGTCCCCTGCTCAAAATATAGAACCCTTCTCTACTGTGCACTTTTCTTAAAGATAAATTTGTGCATAAAACAAAACTAAGAAAAACACCTAAATTAAGAAATGTGAGCATCTAAGTCAAACTATAAAATAATACTAAATATGGCTCTACCTAAGTTTTGGAAACACTAAACAAGCATGCTTTCACACAACAACCATAAGATGCCTAAAATCGATGCACTTCTTTCATTGCTGCTACACCCTCATAGGAAAACTATAATCTACAACATGTATCCCAAGGCATTGGATCGATACTTCCACACAAGTCTAAGTGTGTAAACATGTGGCAATAGTCCAAAAGAATCTTAACCTTGAAAATTACTTTAATTAATAGAATTATTAAAGTAATTGGCTTTTATAAGAAAAAGTGATTAACCTAATGAAATGCAAAGGCTATTTGCATTAATGAATTAAATGAATCTCAACCATTGTTCTCAAGTGATCTTGAGATCTATTCTCAACAATGAATCAACTTGGAGATTAGAGTTGTGGATTCAATCAATAATTCAAACTTATAAAAGGAGTGCTAGGCTAAAAGAGAAGAGACATTAGTGAGCACAAGACAATGAAGTAGTGAGGATCTCAATGATTGGGTGGAGGACATTCATCCAAGTGTGCGGAGTCTGAGGAGGAGTGCAGGGATAGCAAGGGAGAAGGATCCAGATTAGCCAACAAGATCAAATGATGAGTTTTCGAGAGTTTGATCAGCTAGAATTTCCCAAAGTTTTTTTGTATTTGCATTTTTCCTCAATGGTCCATTATACCAGTAAGGGAGCCCTTGTATGCTAAAGATTAATTGATAAAACAATAGATATGAAAGGAAAAGATCTATGCGTGAATGTGTATGAGATTGATGTGAATATTTCACTTCCACTGTTTATTTTTATTTGTGTTAAAATCTTAGCAATGTTTTTTATTCAGTAGATTTGCAGCAACAATTATTTAATAAAAAAGAAATCTATCGAGTCAATGATTAGCCAAAACTTGGGGTTAGAGAAATCAAGACACACACATGGAAAAATTCAAAACAAGCACCTTCAAAGAATTTTGCACCAATGAAATATGTCTATATGTGTCATATGCACACTTTTACGAATATATTCCTTTTACACGGATTTTTGAATGCATAAAATTCACAATTCAGAGAGAGTTTTCAACATTTTACTAAAGAAAACCTCATAGAAAACCCCCCAGGATTTTGCACACATGGACAGTTTCAAAAGAAGTACCTTCTAAATATTAGGCAACAAAGAAATATGTATCTATGCATCTAATATTTTTGCTTTAACAAATATATTCTTTATACATAAATATTTAATGACATAAAGTTCACAATGTGGAGAAAAATTTCAACTTCTTTTCTAGGGAAAACGAGGTGGGGAAAACCCGGACACTTCCCTACAATTTGCAGATGGTATCGAATGTAAACCCAGACTAACCCACTAGGGATGTCGAGAGAGGCACACAAAAGGGGTAGCCAACCCTGGGAAAGAACCCTGAGAACTCCTACATGAAGCTCAAATGACTCAAACACTAGAGCTATCCAATGGAAAGGATTTTCAACTTAGACATAAGAATACAAACATAGTTTCCAAAACAAATTAAATAGGAAATGAATGAATTTGAAATTAAACTGTTGTAGACATAAAAATATAATTATAAGTTATACTAAGGGATGCAACAAGAGGGCGGGGGAGATATTCTAAACTCCCTTTCACCCTAGGAAGTTCCTACCCAAAACCAAAATAGGGTTTGGCAGCATGTAGAGGAATGCATGCAGGTCGTCAAGCAAATCAAGGAGATTTCTAATGAAGGGTCGAGAGAGGCACCTAAATTGGAACCTAAATAGGTACCCAACAATGCAAATATTCACAAAATAGAGCAATTACGAAAAAAATATTGCTTGTTGCGCACTCTACATTCCATTAGTTGTATGTGTACAAAATTGCGGTAGGTGGAAATAGGTGAAGGGTTGGGTAAATGTGGGTAGAATGTTAGAAAAGAAACCAATGCTCTATCCCCTATCCTCCAAGCATGTTAGTATCTTTAGGGATTTCCCTATCATCCTCGGTACACAATGGATGACAAGCAACATTAGTGGCGATATCCTTTACTAAAGTAAGACACCCCTAGGAATTAATCGTGACGTTCCCAAGTAATAAGAAGTCCGAGGATTACCACAATATCGTGAGTAATTCTAAATTCTCCCTCTTCCAAACAACACCTACAAGCATATAAAAATAACTAATAAAAAAATTGTTTTAATTCTCTTTTTATTCCTATATCGAAAAAAGGTGGTGAAGTCCTCCCAAACGTTCATTCTCACTTATTAAATCACACAAACGTTCATTTGATTCATTTTTCACCATCATCTCACTAGTGGCATCATATCAAGGATTTTATAGATTAATTTTTGGACAGAAAGCTTCCAAATCAATTAAACAACTATATAACACATTTCGAGTGCATTCAATTCCAAACAATCCACAAAATAAATTGTACATCAAATTTTGATGTTGATCTTGTTATGTCTCCTCTAATTTTGATATTCAAGCATTTTTGCAATTTTCATATATTTTATATTTGGAGCATTGTGTGTCAGATTGATTGACCTATGTGGATTTTGGGACAAGGTCAAGAAGAGAAAACTCTAAATTGTAAGTGCTTTCCGCAAGCACAAAACATGTTCCTCTACAAAGTAATAATGTTAATGTCCTCGTTGGAGAATCAAGCTAACCATGGGTTGTTGAACCATGTGTAAAAAAGAGTTGACTACCATATCCTTGGGTTGCAGGGATTCACAAACAAGTTTGTTATTAGAGGGGTGTAACTCAAATTGCTTCATCGTTGAGTTAAGTGAAGAAATTCCTAATGGAAAATGAGTAATCACAGTTTTGACTAAATGCTTAATAGTGTAACTCCCTATTGAAGTGTGAAATCTACAGAGTAGATTATCATAAATTGGGAAGGCTGTGAACATTAAATCAAAATAAGAGTCCTAAACTTATGGAGATTGATTAAGTTGAGGTCCATCCCTCCACGTCGCAAGGCATTGAGAGACGATGACATAAGTTTGTGATATTTACAATCTTAGGGCAATCAATCGATTTCCTCGAAGGCATCATACACTACCTTATGATCCCACTAGTAGGTCATGCTAAGAAGTAGATCACAACAACCTAGTGATAAGATCACAAGTGATACACATTCTTTTGGCTACCATTATCTAGCATCAACTATGGGATCTTTTAACTAATCTGGAAATTATAAGTGAAGAGAGCTTTCCAAGTTCCCTATTATTGTAAAGGAGAGTTTGAGAAGAATTCTTAGTAGGGGAAAATTTGAGGTGGCCAAATTTGCTGGATTCCAAAAAGCCCAAATTGTTAGGCTATGACTAACTGATATGAACAAGGGTAACTAGTGATGCAAATACCATAGTTACCAAATTCGATATGATATGGGGAAAAATAAATGGAATGTATAAAAAATGGTATTGAATAATTCAACATGATACATCTCATCAAACTAAAACATTATATAAATTTTTCAAAATTCGGGTCTTAATAGGCTATTCCTAATTCCTTGCCTTATTCAAGGCCACCATAAAGGTATCAAAATCATGCCCACTTTCACCCCCCCGTTAAATTCTAAAAAAGCCTTTTGAGAATCCTCTGTCCCTCCTTGAGGTGACTACAACCAATGCAGCCATTGCAAAATTGAGGAAACATTAATGTTTCTACATCATTGTTGGAGTCTCTTGTTAAAGTAAATAGAGTCCTAGAACCAAAGTTTCAAGGTTCTGAAGAGAATGAAATAAGTTTATAGTACATTACAAAAACCAATGAAAAGATTCAATTTAAAAAATTAAAATTTGGAGATAAATATTTTTGCATAGGCCAGTAGTACATGAGAGGATAATGGTACAAGACCCACAAAAAATGAAAGTAAAATGAAAAATTAAAAGATCTAAAACCAAGACAAGGCAATCCCAAATAAAGTAGAGATATCGTACACAAGAAGAAAACCTTGAATAACCTCATTGATTAGCTCAAGTGGTCATAAGCCAGATGTGATATCTCTCCCCCAAAGTTGAGCAGGTCATGAGTTCGACTCTCTTGATCCCCCGAAATTAGGATCCATAATTAGGGTCAATGGTTTACCCCATTTAACATCTATAGCTCATAAGGAAGTACTTAGAAACACTTCTCGTGAAGTGTTTTCCTTGGGAAAAAGGAAGCAAACCCTGATTCAAAGATGACATTTGAAAAAGAATTTGATTGTTGAATCTTTAGAACATAGTGAGGAAGACAACCAATGGTGTCAATATCTAGCAGTGAAGAGCATGTGATAGTTGTGGTTCCAGCAGCCAAGAAGAAATTTACAAAAACTTATAATTGATGATTAGGACATCTACTAACATCAACTACCTGATACATCACAAGCTACTAAGTTAGAAGCAGGAGACATGGAAGCTGAGTTTGTCCATCACAAAAGAGCTCATCAATTGTCAACAATAACGATGCCTTTTGTCTTTATGAACTATACACTCAACTCAAAACGTTTCCATGAGCATTCACAATATTTATTTCCATGCTGCCAAATTTTTACATTGGTTACACATACCATCCAAAGTAAATTGCACCAAATAATTCAATTGTATGATTTTTTTCCAAATTATAAATTATTTGGCGCAATTTAGCCAAACTTCGTAATTACAACAAATACTAACATAAAGATAGAAGAATGAAAGTTGTATCATAAGAAGATTGTCAACTTGTGCATGACGTGATGTACACTCTACATTCCATTAGCTATATATAAGAGTCTACAACTGCAATAGGTGGAGGTAAATCAAGAGTTCAGTGGAGCAGGTGGATTGTTAGACGAGTGATCTTTGACCAAGCCACCTTTAAAATGATGTACACAAAATATTAAGTACAAAATTACAAACAATACATTTTTTGGACTTATTCTTTGTTCATTTGGGGAAAACACTGCAGAGGACTCCATGGCAGGCCATGTGTTTAGAGGTTTTCACATGGAGGTTGTGTGTAGCATAATTTTTCACCTTTGATGGAGATATTGTGATGAGTTTCTTTTGTAGTTTGCAAAAGTGATGGCATCAGTCAAGAGCTCCACAGAGAGTGTTTTTATTGTTTTCATTTGAAGCCATACCTTTTCACAGTTTGATTGAAGATGACGAAAGGGTTTCAAAGTTATTTTGGCAGCATGTATGTGGAAGGGCAGTTTAGGCTGGTTTCATAGCCTACTTGATATTGGCAACAATTTTGTGGAAGGCATCATTGCTACTATGCATCTACTACATTTTTGGTTGTTTACTTTTTCTTGTTCTGTCAAAGGTTGGTTGTTCTTCTACACAACCACTGTTCTGGGATTGGGATGAAATTTTCAATGATCTAAAGAGGATAACACCATACCATTGGGCTTACAGATCTCTATTACAATGGAGCACTGGTACACAATTAGCTTAAATATGGCCTCAGGGTGTATTTTTCCCTGCACATTTCATTGGCATTTTATGGTAGTTCAGTTTATGTTTCTTCAAACAAGGACATATTGCTTCCTTGCAAGTTTCCTGAGAGACTGCAAGGGTTTGTACTTGTATATTTATTCTGTCTTTCTCATCATTTCTTTAGAAAGGGGGTTTGACAGTGTTTTCATGATTTTGATCAATTGTGTGCTTCAAAGGGATCTGTTTCAGATAGGATCTTGTTTAAAGTTGGGGGCCCCATAGGCCCTTGCTTAAAGTTGTTTAAGATACAAAGAGCATATTATAGAAATGGATTTCTATATATTTAAAAAAAAATATGAACTAGAAATTAGACAAAACTATTATCACTGTAGTTGTTACATGTTTTTGAGAAGCAAGAGATCCCCATAGGTTGGATTTGGTAACTGAGTGATCATAATAATGTCTCATTTCTAGAATGAAAATAATTAGTAATAATTTCCAACAGAAAATTGATAGGAAAGATGATATAGATAGCAAAGATTTCTTTTCCAACTGGCATCATCTTAAGTCTAGACACACTTCTACTCTAATACCTTGTGGTGCCACTTTTTTGTTCTATTTCAAGTATGACTGTTAGTAATAAGTTAGAAGCTTTTTGGACATGATTATTTTGTTTCTCAGCATTGATAACACTGATAGGGCAAGGATGAAACTGCACCTAAAGAAAAAGGACTAGCGGCAAGCTACAACTATAACATCAACAATATTTAAAAGGTTTACATTTTCCAGCAAAACCATGTTCTATTTAACATTCACATTGTTAGCATGAGGTTAGGATTAAATATATAGATGGTAATTTTTCCATTAGTGACTTATTAGCATCAGTAGTTATTTTCCATTAATTGCATGCTTGGTAGGAGAAATTAATGCTATAAGGCTTTTAATTTTAGAAGGGACTGTGTTTTTTTGTTTGTGTTTTTTTTCCACTACGACAAGAAGGATACATGTGGACAGCATGAAGATAACCATAAAATAGCCCTAAAGATAAATAAATTATGCATGATGGTTAATAGCAAAGGTATTTATCTTTAGAAAGGCAAAAGAAAGGCACCTAAAGGCTAAAACTAAGCATAGGTTTCTCACAAAATCAACCATTGTAAACTCAGAGGGACACAATTGACAATAGTCTAATATTACAGAACCAAGTGGAAGTGATGTGGGTATTTAACTACTAAAAAGAGAATGGTAGTTTCATTGCTTTAAGAGTTATTTTATCAAAGAAGGATGGCCGCATTAACTGCAATATTTTCGCACTGTAGTTTTGCAATTTCATAGATTGGGATTGATATTTGAAGGTTAGTATCAAACTTTTATACGCTGGAATAGCATGTATAGCCTGCCTTGTGTAGACAGAAACAGCAAGTACAGGACAACCTCAGGATTTGTCAACAAAAAAGTGCAGGTGCAGTCTACCCTCAGCATAACTCATGGCACATAATACCTTTTGCATTTTAGCAGTCCAGCATCATAATCACATTCTGGTTTCACATTCTTAAATACCAACCTCCATATTTTAAGTGCCAGATTTATAGTTACAAGTTTTTATCCCATTCTTAGAGGCTAAGCTACAGATTCTAAAAGCCAAATATGCATTTGGAGGCTCAATTGATATTTTTAAGGACCAAAGTTGGGAAATTTAGGCCATGCATATATACTACAAGATGTACATATGTACTGTGGGCTTCTTTGAGTCGATTCCAGTGCTCCACGACTCAAAAGTGAATTTTCAGTATTGGAGGCTATATCTAGGCCTCTTGATGCCTGTGCCAATGTAGAAGTTAAAATTTTGTTCTGGGTCTTTTGGGGCTACGTCAAATAGTTGCAGACCATTTCCGAGAAAATTGAGAATTGACATGTCTATCCAAGCTAGTGTCATGATGTTACTGGCAAATATCTAGGCTTCTAGGAAAATGTCAAAGTTAGCAGGTTGATTCCATTTTATGCAATAGATTCTTTTTATTGAATCCATTTTTTTATCACATTGCTGGTAATAAACTCATTAGTGGAAACCATGGTAGCAGGGCTTGTTGAGTGTGACTTAAACCCATGCGTCATACCCAACCCAGTGCCTAAAATGAGACAGATCAACACAACATTCAAAAACTCATCATCAGAAATTCAAACTCCTACATAACTATTATTGGCGTAACATGTGTTTTTGAACCCAGAGCATTTGACTTATTGAACGCAGTGAGCCAGAGATAAAAAGTCATGACGTGCACCAGTATCAACCCTTTGGAAGGGATGAACTTTTTAAATACACCTGGTTGATCTTGCGAGTAGTCATATGTTTGTCTTCAATATTAAGACATGCATGTCTAAGTATGAATTAAAACTTTGAAAATTAAAATAAAATGAGTATCCTTCCCCAACACCATCCACATCCTAACTTGAGGTAATGACATACCCATTGCCAAGGATGACTTGATAAATAAGCAACAATGGATTTGAATTTTTTATTTGCATTGTCATCATATAAACAGATGAAAAACTCTAGAGATATGATCCTACACCAAATGATGTGATAGGTTGAACGATGAAGGACTAAGAATTTTGAAGTATAGACGATGTTGTCACCACCAACATAGGATAAAAACGTTGTAGTTTATACATTGTAATTTTAATGTATCTAAACAAGAATATCACTTGGTATACTTCTTTTAAAGTATAAGGGCCTTTCCAAAATATTGAAAAGACAAAAATATTTCTGCTTTAAAAGGAAATTTGTATAAATTCATTTTATCTTTATAAAAAGGTAGAACTTATTTTAGAAAAGTAGCGTTCCTTCTCTCTAAATTTATTCTTGTTTATGTAAATATTATAAAAGTTGTATTAATATTTTAGGAATACATTAGGATTTATTATGCTTGGTTTTACTAGGTCATTTGAGTCAATAAGAAAATTTTAAAAGGCCCATAATTTTGTATCCTAACTTTGAAAATTAAGTCCTTATTTTTAAAAGGGTGTATCGTTGTAAAGCCTAAAGCGGCAGGCACACCCCTTAACAATCATCACACCAGAGTGACACTCTCTAATGCTGAAAATTGGCGTAGCTATGGGACAAATTTCCCCATAGGAACCAAACTACCCCAAGGAAAGCCCATCTTGCTCCATAGAGAATTTATATTGGTTAAAGGAAAATATTATTATTAATGTGTTCATGGCACTCTTGATGTAATCTGCATGGAACTCTCTCATTATTATTTGATAACAAATTTGGGCAAGAAATTATGTGGAATATATGTTTCAATAAGAAATTGAAAGGGGCTTTCCTCAAAGTTGTCCTTATAAATGAAGATCCTCATTGGAAACAAAATGCACCCCGTCGATTAGTATAAATAAGGATCCATTGGAGTTCACTCAAGGCACATCGATTGGAAAGACCATCAAATCAATTTGAAATGGTTTGTTTCTATTGTGGCTCACATCTAATCTCAGTGGTTCTCTTCTATTTTCTGTGGATCACATATGATTTTTGTGGCTCGCTTCTATTCTCTATGGCTCACTTATCATTTTTGTGGCTCACACTCTGTCTCTATGACTCGTATATCATTTGTGTGGCTAGTTGTTAAAATTGGAAACTAGATCCAAACTACCTTTGGGTCATCTTATTTATGGCACTTGATATTTTTCTTGGATTCCTCTCATCGAGAGGTGTAGGATTGATCTAAAGATCATCCAATTCCGATAAGTATTCATGGAGATATGAATTTATTTGTGTTATGGGAGAATTCGTCAAGGTCGGCCAACAACCAAATAACCCCCACTTGTGCTCAACGTTTTAGTATAAAAGGACGTGACTTGATAATCATTTAGACACACACTTCACTCTTGATTTCTCATCACTTGTTTTGGGTTTTAGTGGCAAGAGAAATCTAAGAGGATGAAGCCCTAAACACAGGAGGAAAGGAGATGTTTTGGCCACAGTTAAGAAGGGGTATATACACTGTCCTAAATAGAGGTATGGTGCCCTAACCACAGTCCAGACTAGGAGTTGAAGCCGCTATCTAAGTTTTGCACTAATTCACAATCAAGGAAGGGCTAATGCTGCCCTAAACGCAGTCTTAAAGGAAGGGTTATAGCCATAGCTTTGGAGGAGCCATAGCTGATGTAAAATGTGCCCTAGCCACAAGTATTATCATAGAAAAATAGAATCTTCATGTGTCCCAAAATAAGGCTCTTCAACGCAGTAAGGAAAATTCCATACGATTTCAGAGGAAGCCTCAAAAGATCCCCAGCCACCGTCTTGTATACATAACTAAACACAAACCTAAACGTAGTCATCTTAGCTAGCTGTTAGGCTGAGTTTTTGAGGACTAAACACTGATGCTTTGGACATGTTTTAAGGATAAAATATTGTTGTGCTAGTGTTGTAGGGAAAAGTATCCGACTCGGATGACCCTATCCCACTCTAAGGGTGACAGTTCCTTAGCAACAACTGTAAAACAAACTACTTAAGATTTACTTCTTTATGAAAGCAAAAGAGAATGGAGAAATGCACTAACCGTTGCCTTGCGCTTAATGTCGAATCCAAACTCTTCTCTTTGGCCGCTTGCTCCTAGCTCCTTGTTCTTTTGCTCTCCCAGCTACAATGAGATCCTGCAAAATAACAAAGAAGGAAACTACAAGAGGCATGCAATCATAACTGGTTCATGGATTAGTGTAAACCAAACATGCAATCATCACAATATATCATTGAAACAAGAGCACATAGAAGAACCTCAATAGCTTTTATTAATGAAGAAATAAAGGTTCTGAGAGTATTACAACCATTGAAGGCTCCAACCCAGCAACACCTCCCAGCAGAAAGAATTGCTCTTCTTCACCTCTCTCAAACAATCACCCAATAGTTCTATAGTGAAACCAACAGCATATCATTACTTTGCACAAAATTCCAGCCTCCTGAGCTCATAGGAGAGAGCTCAATATATAGATGAATTGAGAAAGGATGAGTCAGCTTGCAACTGATGTGTAGCTGCCTTGTGTCCTCTCTCTCTTCAGTTAATCTTTAGTTGATCTTCAGTTCTTGAGTCCACTTGGTGAACCTTGCTTCCACTTGGAGAAACAAAGCCTCTGACTCATCACAAGTCGAAATCCCTGATCCAAGTGTCATTTTTGGAAGATTCCAGAGCAATGACTCAGTGTGCCACATGTCCAAACTCGCTCAACGCAGGTGGGCTTTGTTCTACCTGCTTTGCAACGCAGGTACACCATGGAGCAGTTGTGTTTCAGCACAGAAGCCTAGTGGAGCACCTGCTTTGATTTCAGGATTGCTTGTTTTTGAGTGTTTTCAGGTGGAGAACTGATCTGAGAGTTGTTGGTTTGCTGACCTTGTTCCTCTAGGGGTAGGAACATCATGTTTAGGGAACTTTGGATCCCTTGGATTATTGACAATTCATGCTTGTTGCTGTAAGGCACAAAATTGTCTATAACAGATGCCCCCTAAAGTATGAGGTCGTTTATCGGGTGAAATGATTTATTGAGAGGATCCGAAGTTCATTCAATCTGCTGAGAGGTGTCCTGTAATAAGATACAATACGATACATTATTTTTCATACATTTTCATGATCTAGCTGAGGCGGGCATTCCCATGCTCAGCTTTATAAATACATTTTGGTACATAGAACAGACGATCGTCTGATTGTAGACTGATAATTCTCTGCTGAAATTATCATCCTTTGAGAAGGATGATCATCTGCTGCAATGATGTACATATCAAATGTCTTTATATCCTGAATATATATCGCAGCCCGGATGGATGAAACTAGATCCGGGGTCTTCAATCTCTTCCGATCTTCACTCGATGTACAAGTCGATCCATGTGAGAATTTCTTGAAGTCGAACATGGAAAGACATCGCTTGATTACCGGCCAATGATGTAAACCGTTAACAAGCGTGAGAGGAATCACCGATAAGGATGATGACCCTCAAGGTACAGCAGTACAATTCACATGGTGGGAATAAAGGACTTGGCGTCGACCACCATGCAAAATCCTCTGGTCGAAGGTCATTGATGTATACCTGTCGCCTGGAAGTGAGAAACTTGCCATTGAGACATGCAAGCTTCAAAGTACTGAAGGGTTTGTTCCTAGATCAACTCCTTGGATAATGAGCTGATGTCGACAAGGAGCGATCCGTTAAAGGAGGGCCTTAATGAATCCCACATCAATGACACGGAATGGAGCTAGTGATTGTGATGAGGTGAAAACAAACTGTGATGTATGATTCAGGGTGGCGGTCATGAAGCGGATGAAGGATAATGTATGGCAGTGGGTGGGACACGGTTGACTCTTTGCAGAACCACATCTCTTGAACATATAACGACACTGATGTGATGGATCGGTAGCATTACCCCAATTGTGGATGGTGTGGCGAAGACCATGGTTATGAGATCGGTGAATGAAACAACCCAACCCGATGTGATACGGAGGACAAAGTGTCATGTTCAAGAGTGATTTGCTACCATTAATGCTGTGAGGTTCTCCCAATTTTTCCCCAGTCATTGCTGACCAGTACCTCTTTATTTTTGTCAAGCTTGAGGAGGATAACATATGCTTGTTCTATAACCTGCCCTTCGGGCAAGCCCATCGCTATGTTTTAACGAGCCTAGCGATAGGGAAACTCGTTCTCGTCTAAAGACAAGTTTGTCGCTATTTAATCATTTTAACGAGTCTAACGACAAGGAAAACTCAGTCCTTTTCATTTTTAGAGAGTCTGAAAAGGTACATAAAGTCAACTCCAAAATTCCTTTTTCGTCATCTAATCCCTTAAGTCCGAAAAAGTATAAAACAATACAGAAGGGATGAATTTTCGATTGCTTTAACGAGCCGAACAAAACAAGCGCTCGATCTTTTTGTGCAATAATCCCTCAGGTCCAAAAAGATTAAAATCTAGAGGAGGGATAGCTCTTCTGGTCGCTTTAACGAGCTGGAAGGCCAAAACTCGGCAAACTTTTCATATTTTACGAGTCAGTGAAAAGAGCTCAAAGAAGACTCGTCTTTTGAGGAACGAGTGATTAACAGGGCAGCAACAGATTCCAGGTACAGGTTGGAATATTCCAATCACGGCAGTGTCACAAGGATGGCTTAGTGAGATCACTCTTCGCAGCTGTTCCTCAAAATGGGTAAACAAACATATGGAGATGAACGATTGGCCAAATGAACGGATGGAGGTGAGACTGCAAGAACACGACCAAGGGCTTTAATATGGTTGTCAAAGGTTACATTCACCAAGGTTATTTACCGGTTCATTTTTTCTGGGTGAGCTTGAACTCTAGGGGAAGATTGCTCACAACTTATGTTTATTTTTTAACGAGCATGAACTATGCGCTAAAACTGCTCGGATCTTGCGTTTATTTTTTAACGAGCATGAACTATGTGCTAAAACTGCTCGAACATACCAGTCATAATACAAGAAACGCCTCAGGTGAGATAGCTATTATTTAAGGAGCTTTATCTCACGAAGCTATGCTCCTATTTGGCAAGTTTTGACTTTTGCCCCACATCCTTTCTTTATGCAAGCTGGAAACGGCTAATCCTACGAGTTTAACGGGTTAGACCTACAGGTTTAAAGGGAGGACCTAAAAATTTAAAAAAATAAATAGTCGTCCCATGCTTGCACTCCAAAAGGTTTGCATGCCCCCAGGTATAAAGTATAATTTCTAGGCTCTTCCTCTTACTTATTATCCGAAAAATGGTTTTGTTTGCTACCGCAAACTAAACTCTCTTTTCGGCGGTGTCTATCATTAGGTTGCTAAGGATGGTGACTACTCGTTGCAGCAATTTCATCTCTTTCTTTGAAGACTGCCCCTACTTATCCTTCAAAACATATTGTTTTAATGGGTGAGGCTTGACATTCAAAGATGGTGGCTACTTGCTGCCACAAATGGATCTCCTCCTTAGGAGAGCCTACTTTTTTAGACAAAGGGAAACGATCTTTTCGCTCACATAACTTTGACAAAAGAATTTTTTCCTAGAACAACCCTCTCTTCCTTTTTTGGACGGGGTACGGACTAGTCTATTCTTCTGCGGAAATCAACTTTATACCCAGGGTTTCCTCTGCCCAAGGCAGGCCAGGGTGCATGCCCCCTGGGTCCCAGTTATATCTTTCCGAATCACTCGCATTCATCGGGAAGTAGAGCCGGGGGTGGAGGCATTTCTTGAGTGAATAAGCCGTTTAGGGATGGTATTTGACTATTTGCGATGCGTGATCCTGGAAATGAAAGTTGGTCTACGAGCTTGACCACTCTTCCTTCGTGCGGAAAACACATGACTCTAAAGAGCGAGGACACTATTGCCTCCATGCAATATATATAGTCTCGTCCAAGGAGTAAGTTATAAACCAAGGGTCCCTGGACGACCATGACGTTCATATGAACTGTCTTCCCCTTCAATGTAATGGGAACATTGGGGAGAATCCCTAACGGGTGACTGGTTCCTTTATCAAAACCTGATAGATTTCTCATCTCAGGTAAAAGCGCCGGGGAACCCAGTGCTTTCCAAGCAATAGAGGAAAGGATACTCACAGATGCCCCTTCATCAATTATGGTTCCAGCCATTACCATTCTATAGATTTGGACAATGATTCTGAATGGTATACTGGCTAGTAACCGGGGTCTACCTAGTTGGTTCCAATCAAAGGATACAACCAGGTTGCTTGGTGGTGGGACCGAATACACGGCCGGATACGACCCTGACGATGTTCCTTCCTGCGATAAAGGAATGGGCGCATTGCCCTGATGCTCATTAGAGTCTGTGTTGATGAAAAGAATCTGGACGGTGTCATCCTTATTCTCTTCAGTGGGGGTGTCATTTGAAGATGAATCTTCAACGACGGTGTCATTTGAGGATGAAACCTCCGAAGGAAGAACCGGGTCAACTGCCGTTTCGACCTTTAGACTTTCGTCTGGTCTGGATTCAGTTGGTTCATTCTCAATGACCGACACTTCAGCTGACCACTTGAGCGGGCCAGCCGGATTTTCAACTATCGAGGGATTAGGCACGAGTTTTTGGTATCCAGGAGGAAGTCGTAACGGTGATACCGGACGATCTTCTAAAACTCTTTTCGCCTCATCTAAGAATGGACATCGGTGGATGGCGTGATCGCCTTCACACAACATACAGGGTGATCTTGGTCTCCCTTTTCGTCCTTCTCTCTCGCTAGTTGACGGACTGCAATCAACATGACTACCAGAGGTTGATGCTACCGGATTGTGCAACCTGGGGGACCAGTCCCTTAGTATCCAGGGAATACAAGGACAATCACAATGGAAGTGGGTCCCTTTGCAAATGACACATGGCGATTTAGGCCCGGTCGGTGCAGTGTGTGGATTTTTGTCAGATGTCTTTTGCTTGCCCCCAGTCGCCTTCGCCATAGGCCCCTTCTGCTTCTTTTCTTTCTTCTTCTTTTCCTTCTTCTCCATGGGAGGCTGACTTTTGCCGGCTCTACCTTGTGAAGATGAAGGATCAGAGGAAGAAATGTAAGAAGTGGAAGGCTGGTGGGTAGTTCTAGACTGGTCTGACTGTTGATTCGACTGCTCAGGATTAGTGGCGATTTGAACTACATTAGTTGAAAAGAGCCATACAGGTAGGCCAATTGTCAATCTTGGAAGTGACAATGTGGCCATATGAGGCGCACCAACATCTCCCCAAGAGGAGAAGGGATTTGGACTTCCGCCAAGGTTACTTCCTTGGTTGGTGGGCTCCATACTTTTTCAACTGAAAGATCAACGCGGGAATAAGAGGTGATTATGTTCCGTTTAAAATAAATTTTATTAACGACGCTTTTAGACACAAACTTGCTTTTTCATGTTTTAAGAGTCGAGAAAAAGCTAAAGATGACTCTAGTCCCCTTCAATGTTTTAACGAGCCCGAAGTGACAAATGCTCGGATGGACTTTTTCAGTTATAGAGTTTGAAAAAGGCCAAAAGAAACTGCTCTGGAGTTCTAGGCAGAGGGTGTGCCAAACTTTTCGCGAAACCACAGAATACGTTTTACGGTACGGGTGGTCGATCTTCGTGAATGTTGTGTTCACTGCATCGCGATCAGTAGGGCGGCCGACACGGCTTCCTATGGATAAAGGATAATTGCCTATAGGGGTCTCCCAATATATATGCGACGGTACGTGGGAGCACAAGTCCGTATTAGTGCTACCGACTCTCAGGAGGAATCACCCACCTTCGTAGAGATCGACAGTCACTATGTTTAACGACGCCGGAACACGTCTCTACCTAGACCTCTATTTGTTTGCGTTATGTTACAAAGCGTTGTTATGTAAATTGAATTTATTTTAATGTTGATCTTGCTTAGCAGTTTGCCTTTAAGGATCACCACGAGATGTATGTAACAAATTCCTGAATGCAGTCTAAGATGAGAAGCAAACTTTTCAATCTTTCAACTTTGAAAACCTTAACTACTGAGGGAAAAGAAAGGCAAATCTTTTCACACAGATCATAGAGCACACACTAAATGCAAATTTTTCCTAAATCGTCAAGTAAACAGTCAAATGCAAAATGCACAATGCATGTATTTTCTTTTCCCTTTCTTAATGTGGATGGGTTACAAAAAGAAAGTTGTTATATAACTTTGATTTCGATTTAAAGCGAAAGTAAACAAGCTTGTCCAAAATCAAAAGACACCTTAAGATTCACTTGCTTAATCACTGGAAATGCATGAAATCAAACCATAATGACGAAAGTAAAATGGCTAATCAGCTATGGACAGCAAACAAGCTAACTCTTTAGACCAGCAAAATGCCTAACACAGGTTCAGATCTAAGAGGCCAAAAGCATGACTAGTTTACTCTTCGTTATGGGAAATTGTAAATGAATAAGAAATACAAAAGAACAAGCACAATTTCGTTATATAACAGAGGCGGAATGATGGCAAGTAATATTGGTTTCAAAACAGGTACAAGACTGACACCTAGCAGCAAAACTAAGTGAAAACAGGCAAGAGAAAGGAGGAAACCCCAAATGCACTAGGCAAAATTGGGCCAACGCAGGTGCTGCACAGCTAAACTGGCTCTCAGCGCAGGTAGCCCCTTCGGGACCTGCGTTGCAAAGCAGGTAGCCTGTGTACTACCTGCTTTGGAAAACGAGAATTGCGTTTTCACAGTTTTCGGGTCATAATTTTCTCAAAAATGCTCAGTTTTTGCTCAAATCAGAAGCAATCAGTCAAGCACACTCAAAGGGATGATTAAGAAGGTGCAAAGCTATCACTAAGAGCTTACAAGGATCCTTGTAGATCAGCTTTTCAAATCATGAACTTGCTCAGAAATGAGCCAGAGTAGCTGCCCTCTACTTCGCTTTTGATATAGTCAAAAGCTTTTCGATTTGGTAGTCTTTTGTTCAGGAAATGAATAGCAAAATACTACAAACACAATCAAACGGATACGATCCCCAGCGGAGTCGCCAGTTTGTTGTAGGGAAAAGTATCCGACTCGGATGACCCTATCCCACTCTAAGGGTGACAGTTCCTTAGCAACAACTGTAAAACAAACTACTTAAGATTTACTTCTTTATGAAAGCAAAAGAGAATGGAGAAATGCACTAACCGTTGCCTTGCGCTTAATGTCGAATCCAAACTCTTCTCTTTGGCCGCTTGCTCCTAGCTCCTTGTTCTTTTGCTCTCCCAGCTACAATGAGATCCTGCAAAATAACAAAGAAGGAAACTACAAGAGGCATGCAATCATAACTGGTTCATGGATTAGTGTAAACCAAACATGCAATCATCACAATATATCATTGAAACAAGAGCACATAGAAGAACCTCAATAGCTTTTATTAATGAAGAAATAAAGGTTCTGAGAGTATTACAACCATTGAAGGCTCCAACCCAGCAACACCTCCCAGCAGAAAGAATTGCTCTTCTTCACCTCTCTCAAACAATCACCCAATAGTTCTATAGTGAAACCAACAGCATATCATTACTTTGCACAAAATTCCAGCCTCCTGAGCTCATAGGAGAGAGCTCAATATATAGATGAATTGAGAAAGGATGAGTCAGCTTGCAACTGATGTGTAGCTGCCTTGTGTCCTCTCTCTCTTCAGTTAATCTTTAGTTGATCTTCAGTTCTTGAGTCCACTTGGTGAACCTTGCTTCCACTTGGAGAAACAAAGCCTCTGACTCATCACAAGTCGAAATCCCTGATCCAAGTGTCATTTTTGGAAGATTCCAGAGCAATGACTCAGTGTGCCACATGTCCAAACTCGCTCAACGCAGGTGGGCTTTGTTCTACCTGCTTTGCAACGCAGGTACACCATGGAGCAGTTGTGTTTCAGCGCAGAAGCCTAGTGGAGCACCTGCTTTGATTTCAGGATTGCTTGTTTTTGAGTGTTTTCAGGTGGAGAACTGATCTGAGAGCTGTTGGTTTGCTGACCTTGTTCCTCTAGGGGTAGGAACATCATGTTTAGGGAACTTTGGATCCCTTGGATTATTGACAATTCATGCTTGTTGCTGTAAGGCACAAAATTGTCTATAACAGCTAGGCCGTAGTCCATAGCACCACAGCGGGGTTTGCGTAGGGTAGTAAAGGGCTGCCATATGCCCTAAGGCAGCAACGTCACAAAGGAGGAGTTCACCTAAAGCACCAGATTCGATATACGAAGCAAGGGATGAATGGAAGAAGGAAAAAGAAGTGTGGCCACTCATTCAAAAGTTTCCAAATATCCCAGTTCCAACAATATTTCCAGAACTTGACAAGGAAGGAAAAATCATATTGTAACCTGGAGCAGTCACAGAAGCAAGAACCCGACAGCTATGGAATCGTTCAATTATAGAGTATCTCATTAGGTGGAAGAACTTACCTGCTGAAGATTCCACATGGGAGGACAAGAATTTTATACAGAAGCATCAAGAACTACTCAAGCATTGAGGACAACACTTTTTGAAGGAGAGGGGCATGTTAGGCCCCTATACTACTAGTGTAACCCCTTATTATTATTAGTACAACCCCCTTATTATATTGTTGTACCCATGTAGTCCCCATATTGTTACTATTGTGCCCCATAGAAGCCCACCATTGTTATTATTGTGCCCTTACATTATTATTGTTATGTCAGCTCTGATTACATTATGACCCCTTAGACTCCTATATATAGAAAGGAGGTATTTTCATTTGTCTCATCAAAGAATCATTTATTTGTGTAATGTAAAGGAGGTTGCCCCTTCAAAGAGGTTGAATTCTAAGGCGTTGATCTATCTTTTCTATCTTTTTGTGAGATGGTTTCATAAAACTTTCAAAGGTTGTTTGGGGCTTGTTAGAGAAGTCTAAGGCTACAGCTATATGCCCTAACCAGATAGTCACAAACAGTCAACAAAAAATAAGGTTGGAGCAACAAGGATCAGTTTGATGTTGCTTCCTATGTATGAGGGTTCGTAGGACTATCTTGATGGCCTAAACTTTCCATCATGAAGGTTGTCCCATCTTCCATCCAATGCAGCAAATAGAGACCCTAAACAATGAACTAATGCAGTCCATGATAAGATGTGACCGAAGGGTGCAGCATGATGTTGAATGCTGCTACCTAATGATGGGCATCATGATGAAGTGTAGTGTAGCATGTTGTGTGTAGCACTTGGTAACAAAGTGAAACACAACGATAATAAATGCTACAATGAGATGTAGCATGATGGGCACTGTGAGGTACAGTATGAGGCAGCATAGGTGGGTGCAACATGATGATAAGGTACAACTTGATGATGTAGCATAGGGAGGTGCAGCATGATGATAAGGTGCAGCAGTATGATGTGTGCATCATGGTAATGAGGTCCAACATGATGATTAAGTGCAACACAGTGAGGTGTAGCGTAGTGAGGAGAAGCATGGTGATGGAGTCACCTTGGATCAGTGGAAGTAGTATGCTTTCTACTTAGCTCAAATCAGCTACCTCATATGCTATCTTCTTAGAGAAGATCTCTGCTCTTATTTAGATAAGTCAAAAGGTTGACTTCTAATGTATATGTACTATCTCTCTCTCCATTGAACTATTGAAGAACATATAAGAAGAATTAATTAAGGGTTTCCCCACATTGGAGTTTGTCCCTGGCTAGCACCACATCTTGTGTCCTCTTGTCTTGGCTTGTCTTCTGCGATTTATGTTTCTGTTCTATCTACATTTTACTATCATGCTAAATGTGATTTCTAATCTAGAATTGATATTGAGCTAATATGGAAAATTGAATTAAATTTTGTATTAGCATAGAACATACCTAAAACTAACACCCACACTCTGTATTTGAGGCTTGCATCTTATTTTATATGGCTTGCACTTATTCTTTGTGGCTTGTCTCTGTAGCTCACATTGTATGTTTGTGGATCACAATTACTCTTTGTGGCTCGTATTGTTATTTGTCTATGGCTTGCACTTTTTCTTTGTGGCTTGTCTCTATAGCTCGTGCTGTATATCTGTGGATCACACTTACTCTCTGTGGTTCATATTGTTATTTTTCTATGGCTCACACTTATTCTTTGTGGTTTGTCTCTGTAGCTTGCATTGTATATCCCTATGGTTCGCTTTCATTCTATGTGGCTTGCGTTAGTTTCTTTGTGGCTTGCACTCATTCATTGTGGCTCGTTGGGGCTCACATCTCTTGACAGTGTTGTATGGATTTGATGTTGAACAACCACCTAGAATCTATCATAGATTTCCCTACTCAACTTAGGAGAAATATCCCATATATCATTCTTCAGAATTGAGTTTTACTCCTTAGTAATGGCATCCCAATATACCTACTATACGTTTGTCTCCTCAAACCTAGAAGGCTCTATATCAATGAAATAAGACATCAATGCAACATAAGTAGAAGATTTCTTAGGGGAATGACTCACCTAGAAATAAGAGTTTTGTGTTCCCACTTGTTTTTGCGCCTCCTGCAAAGTTTTTGTAAGCCATCCTAGCTTCTCTGCTAAACTAGATTTTAAAGAGGCCCCTATTTCTTCATCAGAACCTTGCTGATATGAACCAGATTGTCTTCTTCTTTTAATCAGCTTTTGGGACAGCCAAGCTATTCTCCATCAACCTCTACAAAGTGGCACTTGAGATTAAAAGAACAATGTATCCACATAAAATTTAACAACTCTACTCACCATTGTCTTCTATTTTGTTGGAATATAGAGCATAAGCACATAAGCACTCCCTAGTGCAAATGACAAAACTTCTTGTGCCACATCTTACACAATTTGTCATTTTCATGCACTAAAGCACAATGCTTCATCAAATCTACTAGCACACTATAAAGGTCACTCCTCTAGCTAAAACTCATAATGAAGATCATGATTGTGACCTCTAATGATGATTTCTTGATCATCAAACTCAATTACACAATTTAGAACTGTCATGCAAGTAAATGAAATAAGATTCTTATCAAAGTTGAGAACATGAATGACATCATACAACTCAAGAACATCACCTAAAGATATGCAAAAAGGGACGGGCCCCATTCCAATAACACGAAATGGGGCATCAACACCCCACTCCACCTCTATGCCATCCTTGCATTCTTATAGTTTGCAAAAATACTCCTTGTTAGAGTCCATGTGTCTAGACACTAGATGCTCCATTTTCAACATACCACCTTAATAATAACAAAAATGGTATTAGTAGAAAATCACAACTTGGAAAAAGTTACCTCAAGCTTGGATGCTAACTCATTTACTCAGACCAAATATTTTGCATTCCTTGCAAACTACGTTTATTGTTGCTTGGACTTCTTCTTCTTGAAACATGGGGATGCGTAGTGGCCGATCTCATATGAAAAAAATATTTCTTTCCCTAATTTGAAGAATCAAATTCTTTCATGTTCCTCTTCTGACTCCTCTTGGATCATCCTTTCTTACCTCTTCTCCTCACCTTTCCAATGAGGAGTAGGTTTTGGATCTTCTCCAATCTAGATGCAATTGTCTATTG
This sequence comes from Pinus tabuliformis, assembly GCA_031772625.1. Lineage (NCBI taxonomy): Eukaryota > Viridiplantae > Streptophyta > Pinopsida > Pinales > Pinaceae > Pinus > Pinus tabuliformis. Next base: position 226,571,908 of record CM062820.1, on the reverse strand, counting down.
CCTTGTCTCCTTTTGGATGAAATCATCCCAAGGCTTCTCAAATGTGGGAATCTTCTCACAAGAATAGACACCCTACACAAAGGCTTCCAAAGATTTTGAGAAATCATTTATTCTTATGGACACTAACTCCTCTCCCAATATTCTCTTCTATAGCAAAGAGTGGATCTCTAAGTTCGTTGATCTTTGTGAACTAGTTAGCCACCCTACTTGTGTCACTCACAGAAGTACCAGTGAGCTTGTTCCTTAGGAGCATATTGTGAGAGACATTGACACCCTAATACAGAAATAACAATGCTTTGTACATCTCGTATCAATTTAGCCATGATATATGGAGTTGAGTGGTCCTTCACGACATCCAAAATGATCCTCTTCACCTTAGCAATATTCTTGTTATGTTCAACAAGTAATTGAGGATCCATGGGAACTAAATCCTTCTTCTTGACAACATTCCATACATCAATCAGTGATTCACACTATTCACACTACACAGTTCTACTATCATGAAAAGGCTAGCTGCTTCCATTCAATAAATTTCGCATGGATCTAGGAAATGTAGGTTTAAGACTATCCACCTACTAAATTTTCACTATACTTGTCTCTCACTTTCGAATAATCATACCTTGACAGCCATTATTCCTACGTGTCTGATTAACCGATCTATCTAGGCTTTCTCACCCTCCCTAACATTGAAGGTTACCTTGTTGATGGGCATAATAACCTAGGGCTCACCATTGATGGCATAATGTGCAGTCCACCCTTACAGAAGCTCTAACTACATAGGTTTTGTGGGTGAACTTGGATAACCATAAAGGGTTGGGAAGAGTTATGGAAGCACTATCACTGTTGCAACATCTGTTGCAACATTTGTGAGATTAAAGGTTTAAGGGTGGGTCTCCCACTACTATGAGAAAGATGTGGTAGAGACATAAGCGAATGCAACATTAGTAGGGGGGAAAGTGAATTCGTAAAAGTTGCTAGCCATCCACAGTACAACATTGGCTGGTAAAATACACTTTCCAGATCCATATCAGACTCTCTCTATCCAAGCCACGTACCATTGCAAATGACAGAAATATTTACTTTAGTGTCTAACATAATTATTTTCTATAAGCATTTATTTTCAATGGTGATTTTCACTACACAGTTCTACTATCATGAAAAGGGTAGCAGCTTCCATTCAATAAATTTCGCATAAATTTGAGGATTTATGAGATTAAATATTTAAGACTATATTTAAGGAGAAGAACATGGACCAAAATGGTAAGGGACAATTTCACCCTAAACAAGAAGCCAACTACTCAACTTCTGTGAGTGGGCGTTAGAGACTCATGCCTCTGTGACTATGCTAAAAGGGCAATAGCAAGAAATGGCCTCTGCCCTGGCCACACTGCAAATTCTAGTTGGGCACGTAGTGGCTTGTATGAAAAACATCCTTCTAGAGGCCCTGTAGCGACCTTTATGCTGACATGATAAAACAATCATGGACGAAAATCATCTTCCTTGTTTGACAATCAGTTGTTGCAGTCAGTATCTTTAAATTGTATAAAATATATCAGGTTTCATTCAGCCAAAAGTAATGTATAAACAAGAAAATCAAAGCTTTATGAATGCCATGGTTGCAGCAGTGTTGATTTACTGCTGATCGAGGTTCTTCACAATAATTTTAGAACCTCTCTTGCAGTAATGTAAATAGTATAAACAAAGTAAAACTAAAACCCTTCGACAAGAACCGAACACAGGAGATGACAGCTAAACTTTCCCAAATCGTAAAGGTTGTTAGCCATTCATAGTACAATGGTGCTGGTAAGATACACTTTCCAGATCCATATCAAACTCTCTCTATCAAAGCCACATCCTATTGCAAATGACATAAATATTTACTTGAGTGTCTAATATAATTCATTTATATAAGAATTTTGAACCGGTGATTCACACTACATGGTTCTACTATCATGGAAAGGCTAGTGGCTTTCATTCAATAAATTTCACATAAATTTTAGGATTTAGGCCTACAAAAACAAAAATTGTTGGTTCAGGAACCATAGAGAAAATCTACTCCATTCAAAATATAATTCGGCAGTATTCGCACAACAAGCAATTCATAGACATGTGTTGTTAATTATCGTTGGAATTTCTCGGATCCATGAGTCTACTGATTACGACTAGAGATCATGGGCACTGCCACTATTTTGTGCATCTATCCTTTCCAATTACTAAAATTAATAGAAACCCTCATGATGGATCGAAATGGTAATAGCCCTAAGGACGTGCTCCACATTTTCTTAAAAATCTTGTTTTTATATCTAACATTTGACTTAGAAGGAAAGGCAATTAGCATTCATAGTTCATGATTTCAAATGGATCAAGAGAGTGGAAATAAAAGCTTACATACCCGACATCACCATGATAGAGGTGATTGATGAGAATGTCACCTCGAAGATTCAAGAAGTAAATTGTAGAGGGAGCCACTGACATTGTGATCTGCCCAATTCCACAACCTCAAATCTTCAAAATTCAGCAATGGCTCTTCGTCTTCTTTTTCTTTAGAGTAAACCAATCATTTAGCTTTGCTGTTACAGCCAAATCAACAATATACACTTTTTTTCGAGCATATTATTCATCCATGGCTCACAAAATATGTATGTCCCCCTTAATCTTCTTCTCGGCGGCTACTTTCATTATCCAAAGTTTAGGTGAGCGGTAGACCCACATCATGTAGGTGAAGTGATATGGTGATATAAGAATAATTGTAAGTATATTATCCCCCATCTTGTCAATTATGTTAATCTTTGTGGGTATGTCATGTCTACAAGGGAGATGTTTGCTCTTGCGCTTGTTAGTAACAGAGTTTGGAAGGATCATGTCTCTATGTATAGGATTAGGTGGGCACATATTTTTTGTAATCATGGTGAAGCGAGGTGGTGTTGAAATTGTAACTAGGTTCAATCTTCATATTTATGATATTATAAAAAGTAAAAAAGAATGTATTTGATTCAACAGAAAAAGTTATTTTATCATGTCCCTTTTGCAGATGTAAAATAAAGAAATTTGAATTTTTAAGTATGATTTTGTGTCTCCAAGTTGACCAAATAAGCACTCAAGAAGACAAGTCAGCCTGCTCAAAGAACATGTCCCTTCACATGAACAAACAACTCTATATTGGCATTTATACTTCATCACTTGGAAACTAGTTTGTATCTCTTTTGTGGAGGACAAGATTAGGATCTATCTCAAGCACTTATCTTCTATGGTATGTGAATTATTTTAGGGACAATCTTATGTGATTGTAACACACCACCCCACATTTACCTGCTTTCACAAGCCCTCTCAGGTAAATGTGAACTAACTTGCCACTATGACATGACTCGACCTTCCAGTTAAGGAAGTGGGCCCTACAATTGAGACTTACTGACCTTAATTAAGAACCATAGATCACTCAAAGGTTGAAGAACCACCCTAGGTGACCAATCCCTGAGCTAGAACCCTTTTTATCTAAAATAGACCTATAATTGCACCCTTGACACTGCCAGCATGCGGTTGTGAGCCTCCAACCACACTCACAAGCTTTTATCCTTGTGGTTATGACCTCAGATCCTTAGTTTTGTGCCTGAAGTCTTGCGATTTGAGCCACTTTTCTAGGATAGTGTCCATACCATTGCCCAAAGCTTCCTGTAGCTTTCCATAATCATATTTCTCATAGCAAAAATGTTAATCATTCAAAATTGAAGCCAAAACTTGACCTAAACTGACCAAAACACAATAGACATTTGGTCAAACATATGGTAAACATGTGAGTTACATGTCATGAATGCATATTTGAGTGTAAATCTCTGTACTTTAGTTTAAAATCACCGAGAATGTCTAATTTCCTTTGAAGTAGTTGCAAAAACACTTGTTAGCCCATGCATTCATCAACTATTCATTAACTTATCAAATCATAATAAGATAAATAACTAGAGCACATCTTAAATCAATCTTATAAATGACATATAACCAGAATATTAACCATGATAGAGTAGCCACCAATTCAACATAATAACAAGTACAAGTGCTCATAGATTGCAATAGGAAAATAGCTCTTATTAACTTATACAAAAGCCAACCAAGTCAAGGACATCCATGTACCACCCAACCATAGATTGAGTTGAACAAAATCTTTCTTTCAGGAAATCACCCATGTGCCATATTCCAAGCATGAATGTGGGATCTCATGGGATAAACCAAGACATAAACAACCAAGGGAATCCAAAGGTTAAACCACCTCTACCCTCAAACTACTGTGATCTCACCTAAATCTATCATGAGCTCATAAAACCAAACCAAGTTTGGATGCCTCATAAATTCTTCACCATACCTTGAGAAATTTTCCTATCTTCGCCCACTTGTCTAGGGCTTCCCTGAGAAAACCTTCTCCACCCCCAACCGTTGGGAATTTTCCTGAGACCACCTCACCCGATTTCAAAACCTTCCAACAATCCAAAGTTCAACAAATAAATGAATCCCACCACATGGGGGCTATTTGGGAAATGGCAAGGCAAGGTTGAAACCATTGTTGTTATAACCTATAGAATGCATATTTGTGACATGTTTGACGAAATTCCTACCATGGCTAATAGGGGTCTAGTCAAGTCATTGATCAAGTGTTTGCATAATTACTACCTTTTTTCCAATGTTATTTGTCATTTCTGAAGGTTTCATGAAGTTCTGGGCAGTGGCCTGAGTCCTGGCCCTGAAAAAATGGCACAAGATCTGAGGTCGTTGGCTTAAAACTAGCTGAAAAATTCCACAGTCATTGGCATGCCCTTACTATGGGAGCAACTTGAAGGCCTCAGTTGCATGCATGGCTTGTCATGGGAGTGAATGGAGGTCCATATCAGTGAAATTTCAAGTTTCCTAAGGGGTTGCTCACCTGGAAGGGTTGGTTCGCTCCTGAAGTTTTTGTAGCATGTGTGGAGGGTTAGATTGGTTTGGTTTTGTTTGTTCCACTTCCTTAACTATACATGTGGAGTTGAATCACATTATAGTAGCCTCTCATCACATTTTTACCCTAGCGAACTGATTAACTTGAGAAAATATGGGAGGAGGGTGTTACAGAGTGGTATCAGAGCTTGGTTCACCCCGTGGACTAGATGGGCAGTGTGTTGGTCATGAATTCATGTCGGTTGCAAATATGTGTTCTCTATGCTTGTGCTCTATGTACTTGTTATGTATGCATGGTGTTGGTCATGGTTGCAGTGGCGTTTGCATGTGAAAGTGGATGGTGCATTGTTGGATGTGGTCATCATGAGTGTATATCGATTATACATTGGTTATGCATGTCATTCCTTATATATTACAGTGCATACATTGTCTGATATGACTCATAACAATGTATGCACAACAATATATAAGAAAAAAATATATATTATATTGTGATAACCATATCATATATCTCTAATAATGTTTGATATTGTGCAGAAATGTTATAGTACTCCATCAGTTGACAGAGCTGAAGAACATTACATGGGACACCTTCATTGAGGCAACCCTGAAAACACATATAACCACTTCACCAAGCAAGCACCAAACCATGTCAGTACATCCCATGGAGGTGGGGTCATCAAGCAAACATGATGAGGTTTGCAAGGCACCTAGGCCTGAGGTGACCAAGACATATCAGAAAGAGAGAATCCTTGTGTTTTCTCCTCAAATTGAGGAAGGGGATAAGCCTACTACATCAGCAGAACAAGGATTGCCATCACATCATGAAGCTTCTTTGCATGATGAGGAGCCCAATGAGCATGAAGTTGACCTATTTGACTTGGAGGCAGATGATGAGCATCAAACACTGCAACAAGTCATCAAAGAGAAGGATTCTCAGATCATGGAGCTCAAGGACAATTTGGAAAGGGCCAAATTCATCATTTCATTCCTTAAGCAAGAAAACAATCAACTTAAGGCAAAACAGCTAGTCATGGAGAAAGAGCAATTCAAAGCCAAGAAACAAGAGATGAAAGGAAAGGAAGTGGTGGACCATGAGGACACTGAGTAGAATGAAGGACATGTGGCAAGGAAGATACCAAGGACAATGTTTCTTAGGAAGGAACTTCAAAGCAAAAGAGAACAAAAGCCAGCAATAGAAGAATTGACCTTTAAAGATAAGATTTCCATGGAAATAAATGAGGAAAGGGATTTTTGGCTTGACAAATTCAATTGCCTCCTTGAGAAGTTCCTTGAAAAGGCCAATAGGGATAAAAAGTTTCAAAATAAAGTGGCCATCCATTATTACACAAGGAATCAGGTCGCCAAGGTAAAAATCAAGCAGTTGAAGGAAAAACTCAAGGAAACCCTAATCATCCAAGAGGAAAAGAGTAAGTTAGATTTTCTTTATGATGGATCCATGATTGCATAACATACCTCATCAAGCATCTCTGGAAAAATTTTGGGAGGATTTGGAGAAATTTTTTTGTTTTAGTGTAGACTGGTGCAGACTTGCAATTTTTTGGCAATTTTTTGTTTAGGAGAGCAGTGAGCTCACACTGTGCTTCTTCCTCGGGGCTCCAAATGATGGAAAATTAGAATTTTTGGAAATATTATTACCCCCTCTCAAAACCCATTTTCCAACTTTCCTAGTCTGGGGCTCGGGTTTTGAGAAATTTGCAAAAAAGAGGCCAAAAACCACCTTTTTTCCCCCTCTTTTTCCATTTCGCTACGCACTCGGAGACACCTTGGGAGAATGGCCATATCTAAGCCAAAAATGGGTCCTTTTGAGTGAAAAAATACTCTAACGACATCTACACTCTCCCAGATTTCTAGAACAGGCTTCTGATCTAGATTTTGACTTCAAAAAGAAACTCAAAAATTGCCTTCAATAGCTCGCTGCACACCTACAAATTTCTAAGATTTTTGTAAATTTTTCACTGTGTAATTTTTTGTAATTCATAGTTGAACTTTGGTAAAAGTCAAAAGGGTGAAGTAGATGAATGTGAGGACTAAACGTAAATGTAAATAATGGGTGGTTAGTCTTTGTAAGTTGTTTTTATGTAAATTTGACCTCATTTATGAGAGAGGTTGGAGTCAAAGTTAATTGTAGAAGTTGTTTTTAACTTCCCTAGACATTAGGGTTTGGTTACAACACCTCATGGAACAGTTCCTAGAGTCATGGATTCAACCCCTGAGAGTGGGGAGATGTTGTTTTGGTCTTTATGTATTAGTTTCTCAGTGATATAACAGGTTGGATTTCATAGGAGAGAACTATTGTAGCTTGTACTCAGACATTTTTTGGAAATCAAAGGACACAGTTTGTAGCTATCATCTAGGAATTCATGTGCAGTAAGTTTCTGATGTTGTTTTTTCTCTTTTTTAATTTTATATGAAATATATTCATCTTCTCTTTCCATTCATTAATTCTTCAATGGTTTTCCTTACAATTTATAAACATAATTCTTTGCATAAAGCTCTGTTTTGATGGAAAAATCATTATGTGTTACTTTCTTTCTTGCTTAATGAATTCATGTATCATGCTCATTAAGACCTTTTGCTTCTTCTAAACACTACACTACACTGACAAACCCTAAGATCCATCATCAAAGTAATGCTACCTTTCTCCTTTATATCTTTGTTATTGTAACCCTTTGATCCTTTGGCCTAGCTACCTGGTTTTTCTCCCTTATCTAGCAACAAAACCCTAAATTTTACAAAACCCACTTGAACCTAGCTATCTAGCCTAAAATCCTTTACATTCCACTCATCTCTTGGCTATGATTTCATAGAGAGAGCCCTCTCTGGTTTGGTAGGGCTAGCTACCAAACTAAAATCTTGGTCTATGGTTACCTCCATCGATCTCCTCATCAGCCTGGGACATTATGGAGGATAACAAAGGGCATGAAAACTAGGGAGTGCCAAGGTGTTCTAGTGAATGTAAGGTTCCCAAGTCATGGAAAAATGTAATGCTATTTGTGAGGTCATGACTACCAAGGTGTGTTAGGGAATTCTAGGGCATGCTAACATGTGCCAGATAGTATGAATACATGTCAAACAAGTTAGATGTGCCAAGTGCTAAGGCATTCCAAGATGTACAAGGGTGTGACAACATATGCCATGGAATGTCGAGGCAACAAAAGGGAGGAAAAAGTTAAACTACAAGGAAATGAGCACATAATAGGGTTAATAAGTCATCAATTTACCTTTTCCATGAGGGGCATGTTAGGCACAGCAACACTAGGTGCCAATAGGTGCCAAGTGCCAAGTTTCAATGCATTCTAAGTGCCAAATCTTCCTCCGTTTCTTCTCACCTAGTTTCCAATAATTGATCTAAAATAAATTTAATATTAAACCATGCCAAAGCATACCAATTCATCTGAATGCATGCCAAACATGCTAAGACTTTCCAAGTGCCAACACGTGCCAAGTGCCAATGTGCATCAGGGAGTGTGATACATGCTATAAAGCAGCAGAGAATATCGAAGAGTACTGCTAAGGTGTGCTAGAGAGTGCCAATGTGTGCTAAGGAGTATTAGGGAGTACTAGGTCAAAATTCATGGAAGTGAATGAATATGAGGGTGTGTCAGGGGAGTGTGAATGAGTGCTAGCTGTCATGCCAAGGAGGGAGTGACAAGGTATGATAAGAATGGGTAAGGAATGCTAGGGAATATCAGGGCATGTCAAGAAGTGATAGAGTGCACTAGGTAGTTCTAGGGTGTGCTAACATGTGCCAAATAGTGCCAAGGCATGCCAGGTGCTACAACATGCTAGGATGTGCACGCTGCCAGAGTATGCAAATATGTGTTAAGGAGTTTCAAGGAAGAAAAAGGAATAACCAAGCTAAAATGTAAGGAAATGAACACATAAGAGGGTTACTAAGTCGGGACTTTATCTTTTTCAAAAGGGCCATTCTAGGCACACTAATAATATGTTCCAATACATGTGCCAATGTGTGCCAAGTGCTAATGTTTGTCAATGCAATATTATGTGAAGGTGTTCCAAGGCATGTTAGGGACTACAGGGCATGCCAACACATGATAGGGGAGTGCTATGCTATGCTAGGGTATTCCAACATGTGCTTGGGCGTCCTACTACTGGCAAGACGTTCTAGGTACAAAAATGTTCCAGGTACAAAGATGTTACAAGACATGCGAGCTGCCAAGGGATGTTATTGTATTGCTCCAAAGCATGTTAAGGTGTGCCATGATTGTTGAGGAGTGCTAGGTCTCTCTCATTATTAGAATTGACAAAGCTTAATTATGTATGAAATAATATAGTTCCTACACACTAGTGGAACTTTATTTAAAGGAAGTTTGCTAGATAATAAACCTAATAGAGATGAATCATGTGTTGACTCATAGGAAAACTATATTCTTATGACTTGAGAGAAATGATACACACTAATTACTTCTTAAAAATTGACTAACTATAACCACTATGACCTTCGACACATAATGAAAAAGACTCCACAAAAAAACGGTCTTAAATCGTTATCTTTTGACAAAAAATATAGTAACAGGTACATAACGTCATCAAAAACTCATTGGAATGATCAATGATGACGAACATTATTTGACTGTCACCAAAAGTAACCAAAAAGAGAATTGGTGAGGGTCAGTAAAAGAGAGTCACTACACCAAACAGATAATTAGTGATGGGCCTCTAAGGACCCTCACTAAAAGTGTCACCAAAGAGAGAATTAGTGATGGTCCTTTAACGACCCTCAACAAAAGTGATTGAAAATGGCTTTAGTGACAAACCTTAAAGGACCATCACTCTATACACTTACAACAATGTTTTTTAAAGACTGTCACCATATGCGACATTGGTGACGGACCTTAAAGGTTCGTCACAGACATGAAGCATCATCAAAAACTCATTGGAATGGTTAATGATGACGAACACTTTTTGACTGTCACCAAAAGTAACCAAAAAGAGAATTGGTGAGGGTCAATAAAAGATCGTCACTAGAAGTGTCACCAAAGAGAGAATTAGTGATGGGCCTTTAACGAACCTCAACAAAAGTGTCACCAAAGAGAGAATTAGTGAGAGGCCTTTAAGGACCCTCACCAAAAGTGTCATTGAAAATGGCTTTGGTGACAAACCTTAAAGGACCATCACTATATACACTTAAAACAACTCGTTTTTAAAGACTGTCACCATATGTGACATTGGTGACGAAACTTAAAGGTCCATCACAGGCATGACCCTCACCAATGACCTTTTTTCTTGTAGTGGGAATAATAGAAATGGATATAGTCGAAGTTGTATGCAGATGTAGTTGCATGGTCTTGTAGAAATGGTCTCCTAATTTGTTGTATTCATACATAGTTAGACTTGTAATGCATCTGTAGCTACTTTTCCATTTCATGGTTATGTAAATGAGTAGTTTTTGTTAGCAGCCATAGCTGCCTATTGTCTTTGTGTCTTCCGTCATTTACTCTGAATACTTTTAATTGGTATCAGAGCCATATTACTTTGGAAGACACGATGTTTTGAGTGAATGTGAAGTAGTGTTGTGGGAATGTCAAGTGGAGTTGTTGCAGAGCAAGAGACTAAAGATTTGTGTGGCTTGAAAGCCTGTATGTTTTGATCATGCACAAAAGTAACTATGCATTGTGTGTTGTTGTTGTGAAACCTATGCCTAAGCTTCTCACGTATTTGTGTGAAGTCGATTGTTCAAACTCTGGAGCTGCATAATTTACATGACGCCACATGAGAGGTCTGAAGTCTGTTGTCAAAGTGGGAGCTCGATGTTGAGGTTGGGTTGTCTTTGTAAATGTCTTTGAAGTGCAGAAGCGACATCCCATAATTGATTTCTGAAGTTGGAACTACCCCCTGCGTACTAAAGAAGCCAATTGAAACATCTACTCGATAACATCGGTGACTTAAGTAGCACCAGAAATCTTCGAGGGCAGTACAGTAAAGGTCAATGCAATGTTTAAAAATCGTGTGTAAGTTTAAAGATTTTAAATGGTGAGCAAGTTTTCTTTTATTATTCTTTATGTATTTGAAAGGGATGCATTTAACCATAAAGACACAAACCGAAAAGTGATTTAAGCAAAAGGTTTTCATACGAGGTTAGGGCACACATATACTTATTAGTAGACATATTTGGTCTTTCGATAAAAGTTTTCAAATATTTTTTTTTTTTTGGAAGGCACATTGAATGAATCTTATATGAAGTTGAAGTGCGTGCACAAGATTTAAAAGATTTGAAAGGTTGTTTAGAGTTCAAGTGAAATATCATTGGTTTTCTAGTTTAAAAGATTTGGAAAAGAAAAGGGCTATTAAATAGAGTTTATTTCAAGAGAGTTTTAGGCTTCCCAAAATTTGTTTGTGTGCAAAATATTTTAGTGTTTTGTTAAGTATGATACTTTTTTGGATGAATATTACGAGGCGCATATTAAACATCATCTTTTTTTCAGGGGCAATATGGAATATATCCTGATGCAATCATGAAAGCAACTATAAGACAAAGGAAATACATTAGTCATGGGTAGCAAAGCATGACTGAAGAAAATTAAGAAAATGAATAGAAAAGAAAAGGAAAACATCATTGCCATGTCTAGAGAAGTTGAGGCCGGATCCGAGGAATTGGGAAGTATAGCAGAAGACAAAGAAGAAATCGAGGGTGATTGGTGTGTCTTTGATATGTTACCACCACCTATGTTTACTGGTAAATATTTTGATTTGTGGGTTACTAGAATGCTAACGTTTCTTCAAGATAAAGACATAATTGAACATTGGTCTAATAACCCATATGATGAAGTACATGATTATTTAGCATTAACATTTATAAAACAAGGATTGGATGAGAAGTTATTGTGCAAGGTTGAAAAATCTACAACTTCCAAATAAGCATGGAAGATCCTTGAAGCAGAATTTGGTGAGAGGGGGATTAATCAAGTTGAAGGGAGATGAAGAGTTTGGTGAATCTCACTTGAAAGTGGATCACAATGTTGATGGTGTATTACAAGCATGAGCTGATTTTGGCATAGATAATGTTGATAATGGAAAAGCAACTGATTCAGTGGATCCAGCAATTGAAATTATTGATGTTAACTTTGATAAAGAAGAATTCACTAGTGATGAGTTGTTGGATATGATCCAATAAAAACATCTTATTGATAGATTGTTATTTGGTGAGAGAATCCCACTTGTGTCTTAAAGCAAAGTAGAATATATAAAGACAGAGATAGAAGCAGAAATAGAGTTGGATACAAAGAAGGAAGCCCGCAAAGAGAAAGCAAAGATAGAGAAAAATCTAGATAAGGAATATAACCATTGTGGTTCTGCAAATATTTTTAATTCTAACATTGATTTCCAGTGTCAAGGTACATAGAATCATTATGAAGAAGAATTAGAGTTCATTGAAGCATGGCTTGAAAAGCCATGTGTCGATGATGTTTGCATACAAGTTGCAGCAATGAATGTTTAACACAGCATGAACGATATTGAAAATAAAAATTTCAATGAAATTTTCATGTATTGGAGTCCTGAAGAGATAAAACTCTATTATGAACTTATGTTGAAGCAAATTGATAATCAGAAGATTGATGATGAAGAACAAACTAGAGAAGATGAAATGTGGCAGTAGCCCACATATGAAGAGAATTTTGAAGAGGTAAAGGGCATCCATGGACACCCTGAAATGATTTTCTATCTTTTGGAAGAGCTGCAACAACAAATGAAGAAACTAAAATTTGGAGCCTATAACAAAATGGAAAAGATGAAACTATTTAGAGGATATATAATCTTGAGGAAAAGGAAAAAGATATTTAGCATAAGAGTTGATGTCAAAGTTTTGATTCATTGTAAGGCTAGTTGAGACTTAGACCAGCCAGCATGTTATGTTAAGTCATGGTTAAGTTGGCAGTCGTAATTAAGGGGGAGCATTGGAAATAATTACCGCCTACCATCTCACTGAACACCTCTTGCACTACCTCACCGCCATTATCTATCCAACATTGAAGAGGTGCCACCACATCGATTCATTGCAACTTGAAGAGGAAAAATTGATATTTGAAATATATGTAACTGACTTAGTTTTTCTGTATAAATTGAGATGAGGCATAGCATAAATGGATATAGTCGAAGTTGTACGTAGTTGTAGCTGCACGCTCTTGTAGAAGTGGTTTCTTAGTTTGTTGTATTCTTACATAGTCAGAGTTGTAATGCAGTTGTAGCTACTTTGCCATTTCATGGTTATATAAATGAGTAGTTTTTGTTAGGAGTCGTAGCTTCTTATTTTTTTTGTCTCTTCCGTTGTTTACTCTGAATACTTTCACCTTTGTAAAGTAATGGTTTATGCATCAATTTTCGTGGATTGGTAAAAATAACCCATGTAATAATTATGCACATCTTTTCTCAATACTTTGCATTCATTTTAGGAAAAATGTTTAATTAAAAAAGCTCATAATTTTGTCATTTTATATGATAGATTTATAACACCTACAAAGTTAGTTGTTAGTCAAGTCATATTATAGACCTATAAGACCTAGAAAATTAGAGAATTGGCTTAATGGGAGAATGCATTGCAAGAGACAAAGAAAAAAATGTAAATATACCATAATTGAAATTACAGATGAAAAAAAATAAATAAAAAAAATAGAGACAACAAAAGAAAAAGTAACAAATCTATAAAAAAATGGAAATATATCATAATTGAAATTACAAATGAGAAAAAATAAATAAGAAAAAATGGAAATATATCATAATTGAAATTACAAATGAGAAAAAATAGATACAACAAAAGAAAAAGTAACAACTCTACACAAAGCTTGTCAAAATGGGGAAATTATGCAAAACCTCGATTCAACAAAAACTCAGCTAAAGTAGAAGTTTTAAAGGTGGGAAAAATAGGGTAACTAAGCAAAAGTTCAATAAAAACATCAGCTTAGTAAAAGAATAATTAAAGTAGCAATCTTTGGAAAAATAGGAAAACCAAGCAAAAGTTCAATAAAAAACATTAGCTTAGTAAAAGAGTAATTAAAGTAGCAAAAGTAGAAGTTTGAAAGCTTGGAAAAATAGGGTAACTAAGCAAAAGTTCAATAAAAACATCAGCTTAGTAAAAGAATAATTAAAGTAGCAATCTTTGGAAAAATAGGAAAACCAAGCAAAAGTTCAATAAAAAACATTAGCTTAGTAAAAGATTAATTAAAGTAGCAATGTTATAGGAAATGGGGAAATAGCACCTAAAATCTCTCAATAAATAACGTAGAAGAGAAGTCAAATTTAATAATTTAAAAAATAATATCGTATTTCTCAATCTAAAAAAATAGAATGAATGACCGAATTTATGGTCAAAACTTAATTAATGAATTTTTTTAAAGATAGTGTTATTAAACTTCCACTAATTAATGTTGATTAAATATTTAGATGAGCAACATGTGAATCTCTTGGATTTAGTGATTTATAAATCTAGAAATTTGTGGACATTACGTATTCTCATTTAGATTCTTTTAAGACACTATTTTAGAATATTCTCCTTTACATATTTATAACAAATGTGAATAAATGCATCTTTGATGTTTATGAGTTGTAGCATAGTATTGCAATGTAACAAAGAGTATTTGTCTCCACTAAGCATAAAATTAGTACGAGAGCACAAGGATAGATGCCATAATTGGTTGGTAGAGGAGAAGCTAACACAACCAAAACTTAATGAGCTGATTGATTTGTTGAAAGAGATTCACATTTCAACACTTGTTGAGAGGTGCCAGTGTGTCAAGAAAACACCACCAAAGCCACTACATTGTTTCCGTGTTGTGTTTAGAGGGATATGTCCCTCAAGAGTATCAAATGGGTTTGAAATATACTTTAGGAGGCTTGAAGGGGATTAATTTCTTCTTGTACCCTTCATATATTAGTTTTATTAATGAGGCCAAATAGAATTCTTGAAGAGGATAATTGGATGGACGATCGATCAAGGGTGACAAGACCCGTCGTATTTTTGCACATAGGAGAGAGGTGCACTTGCAATAAATTTTCAGGAGTATAAGTCTATTCACCACGGAATCGAATGATAATAAATATTTTTTATGTTTTTTTTATTTGTGATTGATCAATATTTTATCATGTTTTTGTTCTTTTTGATTGAATTTTGAGACTGGAAAATGCATGGTGGAGTTCTCTTATATTTTTTTTAATGAAGCAAGATATATTCACAACGCATGGTGGAGCTTTTTAGTGAAATTTTCTTATTAGGGAAATATAGCCATAAATAAATATTTATGAGTAGTAATTGTATTTCAAAATTTTAGATAGCTTTCAAGTTTCTTCTGTGTTTGTATTTTTTGTTATTTTGAAAAATAAATAAATATATTACAATTATAATTTAGTGTGTACAATAATTCTATTTAAATATATACATTTAGTGTCCAATTTTGTTTTGAGTAACAACTTTTGCATTTGAGTACAATTCTACTTTTGAATGTATATATTTTATGAAAAAAATTATAAATTGAATATAAAATATTGTGTTAATAATCTACTACTCTAATGACAGGCACGAACAAAAATAGAGCATTCGCAGACATAGGCAGGAAAATAGGAAAGAATGTAGAGATCCTTACACTTTCCACCTTGTGTAATTGAAAGAAAAAAATTCTCTAGAAGTTATCAAACAAATAATAATGATTTCCCAAATAGCTTCTACACTAATGATACCAAAGAGACAACACGTCTCTAGTTTACTTCCAACAACATTTAGTGATCACATTCAACTTGCTTGGCATCAAAGATCAGAGAAAACAAATAGAGAAAGACATATACATACTAGAAGTTGAGCTCTATTTACCCTTGTTTACCTAGCTATGGTGGAGTACCGTTGTTGACATTACAAAGAATGTTTTCCTTCCTATTGTAATTAAAAACTAGAAATAATGCTATTTGAGCTATTGTGTGGAATGCAATCTTCAATGACCATCTTTTAAGCAATCAAAGTCATTGTGAGGAAATCCTTCATCTTGGGAGATGCTTGAGATGACACTAACAACAATTTTTATGTCTGAAGAGGTATTTTCCATGGTTGAAGTTGATGGACCACTAGTTTTCAAGTTCTCTTATAGAGCTACTTCTATTGTAGAGACTTTACAACACATAATTTCTCCATTTGCATAGTCTCCTCCACGAGTACTAAAAAAAGGAGGAAATCAGGAAGAAGATAGGTTAGAGCTAAGAAAATGAAATTGGAGTGAGTAAAACATTCAATTAATAGTAGTCACTAGGTCAAAATGCAATTGAAGAACTATGCAGACCCAACAATCATTGAATTTAGTTGAATTTTAATTGTAATGTGTAAATATATTAATAATACATAAAATTTAGGTATAAGAAACCACATCAAATGGACTTCCCTAGGACTTCTTCAAGGTGCACTCTACTAGTTACAAACATGGATAAAGTTAATCACTCTATGGTCATTACTATTTCCATGCCTAACATGGATATAATTTTTTACATTCATCTCAACAATCATATAGATGGACAGGTTGCAAATAAAATAGGAAGCATCATGCTCGGTAATTAGGTTTTAAAAATATAATATAATGCTATAGGTTATTTGGCTCTTACATTCTGAAAATCTAATTGAATATAATGAGGAGTGCCATGGTGAAGGTTTGATCAATTCTTGGTTGCACCATCAGGTCAAGTACATCGTCTCCTAAAATGATCTCTAATGTTAATTTTTTTCATTTTGCCTACACCATAGAGAGATTAATTATGATTTTAATTTAATTCTATTGTAGTTGATTTATAAAATATTTTAGGTATAGGAGTGAGTTAATTATTGGAGGTAGCTCTTATGCTTTAGATTCCAAAATATTCTTAAAATATGTAACAGTGATAAAAATGACCTTTCTTCTTTCAACATTTGGAATAAGTAAGTTATATTCAATGAGAAAAAACCTTAGATAGAATTTCTCCAAAGGCACTAAATATTTTGAATGAGAACCTCGGCTTGTAGAAGGATCCCTCAATTTGATAATGCCAAATATTCTTCTTTTTCCCCTTCTATGGGTTTGACACTACAGTGGAAGAGGGTTTTCTCGAGATGAGTATCTAACTGATTTTATAAGACTAAAAACTGGCTTAATCCCAAACCCATGACCATCTCCTCTAAATTCTTCCTAGGTGTCCTTAAAACTCAATATCTAGTGCAACAAAACAACCAATATATATAACCAAATCTATGAAATCTTTCTAATGACATTGAAAGCAATTTTAAGATTTAAATTAAGTGTACCTTATGGTGCAATGTGAGCACATTGTTCCCTATAGCATCCAGGAGAAACAATTGGTGTTTGCACTAAGATACATGACATACGTAATTATCAACTCTCATTACCACATTTCTAGATGAACAATGGTTGTGAATCGACTGCAAATGAAGAGGAGAGATCGCTTCCATGTAGTGAAGGTAGAGGGAGAGGGAGAGTTTAGTTCATGAATAATATCATCATGGTCAATGTAAATTTGAATTCCTGGGGGGGAGGAGGAGATGAGAGGATGCACCTGAGGCATTCTTGCAACTTTGGAGCTAATGCAAGAAACATTAAAGATAAAACAATTCAAATCAAAGTTATAATCACTAGTAGTTTTGAAGATACTTTCAAGATTTTAATTTAAAAAATAAAATTTTAACCAATTACTTAAAATTAACTTAGCTGAGAACATAGGAAATATGATTTATCAACTATATACAACTTATTTCATTCTGGCTGAGCATTGATACTGGAAAATAAATAGTTTCTATTATCTCGGGATACCTGCACCCAAATATCCTAAAGGGGTTTCCGGTTAGAAATCACCATAAAGAAAAAATTATAACAAAAACCTTGTACAAGATTAACCATTCAAGAGTAAAGAACAATGACCGAAAAATAAGATAGTATATACCTAGTAGCACTTATTTATAACCTAGGTGAAGAACGATAATAACAAATAAGGGTTTCCTCTATCTTCATTGTTTCCACTAAAACCTGCATTAGGAGATTTTGAGGTCTAAAATGGGCCTCCTAAAGAAATTATAAAATAATAGTGGAAATTATAAAATAATATTAGATTACATCATCAAATTTTAGAAGGAAATATGAAAAAAACTACTTTTTCAACTCGTATTTTCAACTTATCTCCCAATGAGTTTACTCAAATTTTGAGTGGGAACACTCATTGGATGCAAAATTTGATTCCTCATCCAAGGAGTACCCACGTTTCATACTTTTGATGGACCTTGCTACACGAAAAATGAGAAATGCATGAAAAATGTGATCACAATCACATTTTCTCATGTATTTCTCATTTTTTGTGTAACAGGTCCATTGAAAGTATGCAACATGGGTACACTTTGGATGAGAAATTAAATTTTGCATCTAACTAGTACTCCCGCTTGAAATTTGAATAAAACATTAGGGAGATAAGTTGAAAATACGAGTTGAAAAGTTTATTTTGGTTGTACATTTTTCTTAGGAGGCCCTTTCTAGACCTGAAAATTCCCCTCATGAGAATATTTCAAGTGCAAAAACCCACATTTTACCTTTAAATTGAAGGGACCCTTAGGTTAATTTTTAATCAAAAAGCAGAGGAGACTATAAGCAAGAAAACCTCGAAACAATCAAATGTAACCAAAAGGCTATTCTTATCAAACATGTCAAAAGGTCGAATCTAAGGGGTGGTTGTGATTCTAAATTCTTGAGAAATGAAACCCTAATTGGTTGGCAAAGAGAAGAAGACATTATATCAAGAAAATATTGTTCAGCGGCTAATGAACCAAAGTATTTTTTTCATTAATAACCTTAGGAAAAACTTTGAAAACCCTATCGATGCCCATTTGTTTCCCTCTATTTAACACTCCATGGGTTGAATCCAACACCTGTGGTGGTTTCCGCCAGTACTAGTTTCACTTCAGAAAATTGAAGAACATAGCATCATTTTTGGGCCCTTTCCTTCACTTCTTTCGTAGGGTAAGAGGGAAACAAATTGGGGTTCTCATTCTAGTATTGAACTCTTTCATTACACTTGGATTACCACAAACTAATATATAGTATAGAATCAACCCTTAATAGATGGATAGCCGATAGCCTAAGTTATGGGGGACCTAACTTAATGCGGATGATTCCATCAAAGATAATGGCCTTCCTGCTTAGAAAAAAATTCCCCATCATAGAGCCATAGGTGGTGCACACCACTCAGTTCCCCATCACTCTGTAGAAGAAGACGTTTTTGTGTAGGTGGATTGTTAGGGGATTGGGAACCAATAATCATGCCACCTCTTATTGGGCAAAAGCACCTGGAAACTTTAATTTAACCTCCACTTCCATCACCAAAAAGATCACATACCTTCTTTGTCTTGGCTCCCACCGCCTCAACTACCTTCTATGGCTAGCAAGCCACTTCCTCAACCCCCTTCTCTAGCTTGCCTCTACCTCCCTTCAGGGATGAGATTTCCTCCCAACACCTCTACCTCCCATCGAGGATGAGTTCTGATAATAGAATTTAAAAATAAAGCCACAAACGAATTGATCCCATGGGATAATGTAAAAATGTTTTTGCTTTTTCTCTTTTATCTTAATTTAAGACAATTACATATGACTTGAGCTCACTTTCCATTCATCTTAATTTAAGAAAATATAAAATATTAGAGACAAAATTAGATTTTTTTCTTAAATAAACATCTTGAAACACCCCTTGTTGTAGTAGTGTGAATATACCACCAAGGGAATCATCATCATCTTTGATATCACTAACACAACACCATCGAAGTCTTTCTTAAAATACATCCACTTGATCTCTTGAGCTCCATTGGGTGAAGCTATTAACAAATGTAGAATTCATGCACTATCGCCTTCTCTTAAGGTGAAGAAAGAGTAAGGTTTTTCATGGCTTGTAAGAGTGTCTTCCTTTCTTTCAGCATCCTCCCATATTGTTGCATGGGTTTCTATTGAAATCCATAGACATGCAAACCCATTACTTTTTCTCGTTTATTTGAATGTGTGTCCTAGAGAAGCTTTGCTACATGCTCGTGGGTTGACTATCTCATCACGTGCTACCCTCCTTAACAAAAATGCTACTAATACTTTCCACTTTGGAGCATTTAAGAGAATTTATTTGGTTATTTATGATCATAGCTCCTTAAGAAAATGTAACTGTAATTTGTGATCACAATTCACTTTGGGGCATTTAAATAGAATCTATTTGGGCATTTGAGATCTTAGTCATTGCTGAAAGTGTAGCAAGTTGTATTTTGTGATCACTTTTCATTGTCAACACTTTCTTTGGTTCTTGAATTCTTAGTATGTTTTAAATTTTGATAACAAAATTATGCAAAACTCAATTTGTGTTCAACAATGTTAGTGAAAGAATAGTTCACATTCTTGTGACATTTGAACACAAAGTTTTCTCTTGTTGTTAATAAAGTATCCTTGTTATTGTTGGTGAAGTTAAGAAAATAAAAAGTTGAATTTTCATTGTAAACAGTTGCATTTTCGGTTGAATCTGACACCTTTATTTGCCAAGCTAGAGAAAATGACCATACTTGATGGATTATGAGAGTTATTTAGCTCTCTAATCTTGTCTATCACTAAAAGCACACTTAAAATTAGTAAAGCCACTCTTGGTGATATTAAAATTTGTCTACAACATGCAGAGTAGAAGATTGAGTTTATCCAACTTGAGTCACAACTACAACAAAATGAGCTATAATAGAAGAGTCGTCACTCTAAACTATTTTCTGTTTAGAACAATTCTTTGTTTGAAGTTGATTCCCATCAAAAACCAAAAAATGATCAGATCAATGAGGCCATTTCTAGAGCATAATTGCATGAATATGTAGAGGTTTAGGTTGCACTTCTGAAGCCCATCATTAGACCTTAGAAATAACGTATCATTAGAAAGAACAAAATTGGTTTTGGATATGACAATGATGTTTGCTTTCACATTCCAGACTATTCTAAGCCAATCAAGTTTCATAGTGTTGGATTTCTTCAGGATGGTTCATCTTCACTTGTTCCTCTTCCAAAGCCACATTAGGTTTGTGAATTCCAACATTGTGAATGGGTTAGACATGTGAGAGATCAATGTTTTTATCTTCACCCTTGTGAACATTGTGGAAAACACACTTGTAATTCAAACAAATGTTCCAGGAAAAAGACTCCAACAAAAACAAAGATTCATCTTGGATGGACTGCTTCTTGGCAATGGTCTTCAATAGCCAAGAAGATATGCCGGTTAGACCTCTGAGTTTAGTCACGAGTATTGACATGTCTCCCAATGGAGACATCTTCATCTTCTCACTTTGTATCTAACAAGGGGGAATTGATGGTCAATTACAATATTAAAAGAAATATCAAACAAGCCTGAGCCACAACCTAAACTAGAGCTAGTTGCGAGAGCCTAGAGCCAAAGTTAGCCGCCATAGCCGTATTCAAAGTTGTAGCTAGAGAAAAAATCATGCTCCATGAGCATGTTTTGGTTGGCATCAATAGAAGCCCCTTTGGCTTATGCTACAATAGTTTTTGGTCATCTTCAAACCATTATTAGGAAACACTTCCACTTTGTAAAAGATTTCAAATTCTTGCTCAATTTGGAATTGTTTCATGAACAACTTCGAATCTAATTCGAGAATTGGTAGTTATTAATGGAGACAAACACAATTTTATTTTGTGCCCGGAAAGAAAGGTTGATGACAACTTACCTGAGAATATAATGAGTTAGTAACTTCAATCCAAATTCCGTGAGTACCTCAACGCAAATTTCATTGTCATACAGTTAGTTTTATTTTCAATAATAAAAATATGTAGAAAGGAAAACACAACCCAAATTTCATTGACATATACAATTAGTTTTATTTCCAATAACAAAAGTACGTAAGAAAGGAAAACACGATCCATCGATAGAATTGCCAACAATCAGGATAAATTTAATTTTTATGAATGTATATCTAACTTATCTCTTCTGAAACCCCAAGGGAATCCTTCACCGGTCCACCATAAAAATAGGGGTTTGTAATTTAACTGTGATGAAGACAATCACATACAGAAATAATTCTTAAATATTTTATTAAATTGATTACAATTTTTTGTTATCCTTAAACTTTTTATTAAGCTGTTTTATAATATTTATTTGTTATTCTTAACTTTTTATTAAATTGCTTGCAGCAATTTTGTAAGGTCAAGAATATACCCAATTCAACGAGTCCATGAAAGTTCCATTCACAAGAACACCGTCCAACAATCTAAAAATTGATCATCGCCTACGAACAATATTCACATGGGTGATATCTGATTAGGGTTTCCGCTCATGTCAGATGAGATCAAAGCCACCTTCTATCCTATACGAAGTTATCAATAGCTAACTAAAAGTAGTTTGATGACATACCTCAAAAGGCAATTGATTTCAACTTGCATGAGAATATACTGAATTAAAAGTTAAACTGAAATTTCCCAATAGGTTGATCTAATAGATTAAATCAACTTTTCGGTAAAGAGATTTGCTAGCAACGAAACCAGATAAATTACAAATACATTGAGCCGTCAATTACAAGGGTTTAAATTTCTGAAAACCAATTACAGTTGCCCGTAACTCGTTTTTCTAATTAAGTAAATAAAGCATAGCCCTTTAAAACAAGCATTGATGGTGCAGATAAATGTTCGCGATTTATTTAGAAGATCTTCCTCCACTATATTCGTGGTGGATCAATAGTATCAAATCAAAGGCGAGCGTTCCGTCTCTTACAAAGTTTACCCACGTCTTCAACCACGCGTTTAACCAGCGCTGCCTCATATCTGCGGAGAATCTGTAAATGTTAAGGGTTTAACCAGAAACGGATGCATATAAACAAATAAGATCAGAGCAGTCATGAGTTGCCCACCCATTCGTGTCTTCTTGAAGCGACCACCCGGAGAGACGAGAGATTGTCGAGAGAGCGGTCTTCCATTCATCAATTTCTTGTGGGCTGTATCTCCCGCTGCTCTCATGCTCTTGGAATGCTTCAGCAAACGGGTTTCCATGTGATTGATGTGGGTGCCGAACATGTGAGGGAGTGACATCGTAAAACAAAGGAACGGCGATGGCTGAATCGCTGTCCTCCCCATTCTTGTGAAGTACTTGGTGCGCGATAAGGGAGACTTCTTTCAGGCACCAAATAGATTGTGCGTAATTGCGGGAGAATATTGGAATCAAGATGTGGCTCACCTCAATTGCGTGGTGTAAGGCAGCAGAGATATCGTCACCTTTGTTGATTTCCTGGGTGTCTAGGAAGACACTAAAACCTGCGCTGGTGAGAGAGTAGTAGAGATGATCGACGAACCCTCTTCTCACATCGCGCCCTCTGAAACTCAGAAAAACATTGTATCGATTCCTCATCCTTTGTCCTCCTCCCATTGAAGCTGAGGGGCAAATCAATTCTGAAATCCTATAATGGATTAACAAGTCTAACTTGTAGTCTATATTAATTTATATAGAGAAATAGTCTTTTTCATTCTAATTTATCAAAATCTCTCAATACTAGAAAGTCTTTTTCTTTTTAATTCATCAAAATTTAAGAAGACAATTTTTGTTGAATAAAATATAATTATAGTTTTTTTCATTTTAGTTTATCAAAATTTAATAATATAATTTTTATGGTTTAGAACACAATTTTGATTCTACTGCCCTAGAAATCGAATGACAACGATGTGTGTAGTTAAGATAATTGTGCCTCCTGGGGACAACTACCCTCGCTAGGTTACAAGTATCATCACGCGGCACCGTGGTGACTGTTTATCCTCGGTAGGACACAGTTATCTTCACGCTGCACGATGTTGCCTCCGCTATGCGATAATTATGTGTGTTATACAGCATAGTTATTTGAATTCGATTCCATAGGGATATAATTTGTCTATATAAAATTTAATCTCGAAATAATTCAAGAGTATACATCTTAAAATGATTAACATATTATATATTATTTATTTTTATCTATTTTAAATTTAAAAAAAATTGAATTGAATTATGATTATATTTAAAATTTCGAGGAATTTTTTTTTAATTTTTCTCTTACAAGGATATTTTTGTTTATTTTTCTCTTATAAAGATCTAAAAATAATGAATGACAAAATGCATCAAATTTATTAGAATTGCAGAGTGGAAAAATATGCAAGTAAAATCTAATAATATAAATAAAAAAATGTCAAATATGAAGTTCAATGAAAAGAATGAGAAACTGGACATAAAAGGTAGGTTTGAAGTGATCTCCACATACCTCTAAATTTATGTCTCAATCACAATTCCTATTGGATCCAAATTTATTTAGCAATAAGTGTGTATGCAGATTATACTTTGTATAGACTACAGAAAATGAACCCTTCTAATTTAATTCCACACCAGGCATCCTCTGTAAAATTCCACACCAGGCCTCCTCTGTTTTAGAGTGGACCTAACAACTATGGTAATTGTTATCATTAAAAAAATAAAAATATGGGTTTTACAATTTTTATCTTTTTAAAATATAAAGCTTATCTTTCTCTACAATATTTTAATAAAAACTTATATTTTTTAATAAAAAATTACCATTATTTAATTGCAAATTTTTAATATAAAATTTCTATAATCTTTTTAATATAAAAATATTAAAAACTAGAGCTTCTCATTCTTATTTTGTAAAAAAAAAAAAAAAAAAACTATTATCATTATTTAACTACATTTTTTAATATAAAAATTCAATAATCTTTTTATTACTAACCGTTTTTCTTTTTTCTGCTATCACTATTTTTCATTTTTTTTACTATAAAATTTACCTAGGATATGTTATTGAGCCCCGATGATTGTTTACCCTGCTCCCCATAGCATATTGATGGTTGTTTACCCGGCTCACTATACCACTTTCACTTGAATGAATCACCTTCAGGGTATAACTATTTACCCTTCTCTTATTAGGTGCCTCAGTGGTCCTGGAACCGGCACATTGTTTTTCATTCATTTTAATATAAACTTATCGCCGATCAAACAAATGCGTATTGTATCAAGTCAAACCTATTTTTCCCAGAATCGAATCGTCCCGGAGAAGTTTCGAATTTTCTTGGCGGAATTTGCCTTAATTCTCGACAAAAAGCTCTAACAAAAGGCCGTGCTGAATTCAAATACATGCACCTCAACTTTATACTAATTTAATTGCCTGTGGGAAATGACCCATTTTCTCCGCTAGTGTGAGACTTGTGTCAGTGGCTAATGCGACAAGGGAATGTAGCCTTGCTGATCAGAAATTGCTGATTATAGCACCATGGATGGGGTCACTATGAAAAAAATAATGGATTCTCAGAAATATACAACAGGACATAGCACGAGGAATAAAAGGTATGTGCACTGTGCAGGTTAAGGTTGGGATTGATGTAGCCAATGAAGAAGCGAAGATTCGTTGTTGTCATAGATTTGAAAGAAAAGAATGTTAACGGGATTTCATGTGGCATTCACTACAAACGACGCTAATGCGTCCAAGCCTGTACTTGGTAGCATCAGTAGAAGGCGCATAAAAGGTGTTGGGGATTTTTCTGGTAAAATCCCAAAAGCAACCAAACTGAACACACACAGAGACAATGCTCTGTTTCTCTACCACAGGATCTTTTGCACAGGGAAGTTTAAAAAAAAAATTCTGAGAACAGAGTATTACACACCCATAAAAGATTTGTATTCATTAAAACAAAATTCCCGATACAAAATTCATCTTCTTTCACTCAGAGGGATTCACCAAAAAGAAATTCAACAAAAGTTACTCTGTCTCCTCCTGAGATTTTACACTGCTGGGTAAAATTCTCATTTACATTCACTGCTGTAGAAACATTTTACATATACTGCTGTAAAAATAATTTTTACATGTGTAGTAAAATTTTACATTACATTCACCAAAAAAAACTTTCTTTACTCACACCATACAATTCTTCATTCGCTCTTCCCTTTGTTTGAACAACCAACAAAGCTTACATTTCAACCCCTGGTTTTTATGTTGCACTGCTGTGCGTTATCTCCTCCTTGCTTCACACGCTGTTCAACTCATAACCTATGCACTGCTATGCACTCCTCTCATTTTTCGCTGCTGCAAAAACCTTTCATTTCAATCTTCGTTCTTTAACGTTTTTTTCACCTGCGGGTGTTCTGCTACTTCGTTCCAGAATGGTCAACAACGAACAAAAAGCATAACTCATATAATGTATATGCAATACAATACAAATATAACTCGTAAAATGCATATTTACTATGCCCATACCTCCGGTATAAAAAAATATTAAAATTTAAAACTTTTATCTACTTTCTACGGGCACAATTAATACATTATTATCGGCGGTCAACCAAAATTGATTTTACTCCACGCAAGGTATTTAATGCAGGCTCGAATGCATCTTGGAATGATGGACGGTGGAGAACATTAAACCCCATCGGACGGCTGACAAAGATTTCGGGAGCCCACTTCATGCTGAGCGTTAGGCTCCGATAAAGCTGTACGGAAGGAAAAATGCATTGGACGTGCGTCAATATTTCATTGCATCAGAGTCGACTGTCCGGAAACCACTTCACTCCAGAAGGCGGTCCGAAATGTGTCAGAGGTAGTTTCTGGGTTCGCTGCGGCGGTTTGGGCGTTGTACAAATGCAGTTGAAATTATATTTCAACACTCCCCTTTAATATCAACTGCTGGGTTATCAGTCATACCCAGACACTTCCTCAAAAATTCAAAGCTTTTCTGATCCAATGGCTTTGTCAAAATGTCTGCTACCTGTTCTTGAGTCCTGCAATGTTCTAAGACAATTTCTCCATTGTTCACCAATTCTCTGATGTAGTGAAACCTTGTATCAATGTGTTTCGTTCTCTTATGAAACACTGAATTCTTTGACAATGCAATAGCTGAGCTATTGTCACAAAAAATCACCGTCGCTTTTGCCTGCTCTTGGCCTAAGCTCCTCAACATCCTTCTCATCCAAACTGCTTGACATGTTGCTGTTGTAGCTGCCACATATTCAGCCTCTGTTGTAGACAATGCTACAATGGACTGCTTCTTAGAAGCCCATGAAATGGCTCCTGAACCCATGTGAAAGACATAACCGGAAGTGCTTTTCCGATCATCTACACTTCCAGCCCAATCACTATCAGTGTATCCAATTAAATCTGAACATTCTGAGACAGTATATAAAATACCAAACATTTTAGTACCTTTGACATACCTCAGAATTCTTTTTGCTGCCTGCCAATGTGCTTCTTTTGGTCTCTCCATGAATCTGGAAATTAAACTAACAGCAAACATTATGTCAGGCCTAGTTGCTGTTAAATACATAAGGCTGCCAACAATGCTCTTGTACAAACTAGGATCAAAATCCTTGCTGTTGTCCTCTCTGCTGAGTTTTAATCCCATTACTGTGGGAGTGATTGCTGCCTTGCATTCTTGCATATTAAATCTGCCCAACACTTCATTTACATATTTTGCTTGTGAAATAAAAATCCCATTTTCATTTTGATCTACTTCTATTCCTAAGAAGTATCTTAGCAAACCCATGTCAGTCATTTCAAATTCCTCTTTCATGACTGATTTGAAATTTTCAATGAGGTAGTCATCATTACCTGTAAAAATAACATCATCAACATACAACACAACAATTAAAATTTTACCATCTTTTTCTTTGATGTAGAGGGTGGGTTCTCCCTCACACTTCTCAAATTCTTTTTCCAGTAGATAGGAATCTATCCTACTGTACCATGCTCTTGGCGCTTGCTTTAGCCCATAAAGAGCTTTCTTCAATCTGCACACTTTGTGCTCTTGACCTTTCTTCTCATAGCCTAGAGGCTATTCAATGTAAACCTCTTCCATTAACACTCCGTTTAGGAATGCTGACTTCACGTCCATTTGGTAAACTTTCCATTTGTTTTGTGCTGCTATGGATAGCACTGCTCTCACGGTTTCCATTCTTGCAACCGGTGCGAAAGTTTCCTCATAATCTCTCCCATACTGCTGCTTGTATCCTTTGACAACCAGCCTTGCCTTGTGCCTTTCTATCTTATCTTCAGCATTGCTCTTGGTCTTGTAGACCCATTTGACTCCAATGACTTCTTTACCTTTTGGTAGCTCAACCAAATCCCATGTCTTGTTTCTTTCTATGGCATTCATCTCCTCATCCATAGCTTCTATCCATTTCCTATCTTTAATTGCATCTTCGAAATGAATAGGATCATCAACATGACAATACAAGGAAAATAAGGAATTCATTCCTTCATCATAAATGTCACTTAAATTCCTAAACTTCTTACCTCTTTCATTTGGTGTGCAAGTGCTTGAAGAAGCACTTGAATTTCCTCCTTTTGGTGTGCTTAGAGAAGCACTTTCATTTATCCTCAAGGGTGTTCCTTGTTGTCCTTGTGTTGGCGCTGCTGTTTGGGGATGTGTTTCAGCCATCTCCTCATCATCTTCATCATGAGAGAAACAGTTTTTAACATTCACTGTTTTCTCTATGCTTCCATCCCAAGCTTCCTCCTCAATGAATTGAACATCTCTGCTGACAAAAAACTTCTTGGTAGATGGGATATACAACCTGTAAGCTTTGGATTCCTCACTGTATCCAATGAAAAGACATTTCTCCCCTTTGCTGTCCAACTTCTTCCTTAGCTGATCTGGAATGTGTGCATAGGCCACACATCCAAAAACTCTCATGTGGGTGACTCCTTGCTTTCTCCCACTCCATGCTTCTTCCGGCACTTTGTTCATCACTGCTTTTGTAGGACACCTGTTCAAAATGTACACTGCACAATGTACAGCTTCAGCCCAATAATCATTTGGCAAATGCTTTGCCTTTAACATACTCCTTGCCATATCCATGATGGTCCTATTCTTCCTTTCAGCTACTCCATTTTGCTGCGAGGTGTACCTAGCTGTAAATTGTTTGTGTATTCCATTTTCTCTACAAAACCGTAGGAATTCCTTGGAGATATACTCACCTCCTCTGTCAGTGCTCAAAACTTTGATGCGCAGCCTGCTTTGGTTTTCCACAAGTGCTTTGAAATTTCTAAATTTTTCAAACACTTCACTTTTGTTTTTAAGGAAATAAGCCCAAGTCTTTCTTGTAAAATCATCAATAAATGTTAGAAAATATTGGCTGCCTGCTAGTGATGGAGTTTACATTGGTCCACATAAGTCTGAGTGGACAATCTTTAAGGGTGCTTTTGCCCTTATGCTTTTCCCTGATGGAAAGCTTTCTCTATGTTGTTTCCCCAATATGCAACCTTCACAAAGGCTGTTCGGTTTCTCTATCAATGGTAATCCTCTTACCATTCCTTTTCTGCTCAACAAGTTAAGACCTCCAAAGTTGAGATGTCCAAATCTCAAGTGCCACAACCAATTTTCATCCTTTGGCACACTTTGGAAAGCCTCTTGGGTAACTGCTGCAATTACATTTTTGTTCTTCAAATCTGCCCTGATCCTGAGAGGGAACATCCTGTTCCTTATCATCTTCACTTCAGCAATGCATCGTTTGTTGGGTCCTCTATCCATGATGGTGCATACATCATTTTCAAAGAAGACATTGTAACCTTTTTGAACAAGCTGTCCAATACTCAAGAGGTTACATCTCATTCCAGGAACATAGTAGACATCTGCTATGGTTTTCCTT
Source organism: Pinus tabuliformis (assembly GCA_031772625.1). NCBI lineage: Eukaryota > Viridiplantae > Streptophyta > Pinopsida > Pinales > Pinaceae > Pinus > Pinus tabuliformis. The sequence goes on along the minus strand of CM062820.1, from coordinate 226,542,322 downwards.
TCTCATTTCTTTGTAAATATTTTAACTTCTCCTTTTCCCATAACAAAAATTTTGCTATCAGTGCCAAGTGTAACTTCTGATTTCACATTTTGATATAAAGCAAAAAAGAGGGCTATGGTTCCTGTCATATGGTTGCTGCAACCTGATTCTAAAAACCATATGTCTTCACTGTTTGTTTCAGCCATGTTACAAGCTAACACATTATCTTGGCTGATGTTTTCTCTAGTGACATTTGCATTTGATCTATTACTTATATCATGATGTTTCTTCCTACATTCACTGGCATAATGCCCATATTTTTTACAATAATAACATTGGACATTGGACTTTTCATAACTTTGTCCTTGAGCATGATGTTGTCCTCTTTGTTGGTTGTTGCCTTGGCCTTGGTTCTGATTTGGATTGCTGCCTCTTCCTTGTGCATTTGTTGGACTGTTCCTTCCACCTCTGTTCTGGCTTCTGCCTCTTCCTCTCTTGTTTCCTCTGCCTTGACCTCTTCCTCTTCCAAAGGACATCTGGGTCTTGAAAGCTTGCTCTAGAGATGAGTTTTCATTTCTACTCAACCTTTGCTCATGTGTTATCAGTGATGCATGAAGCTCATCAACTGAAAAGTTTGAGAGATCATTTGTCTCTTCTATGGTGGTGACAATCACATCAAACTTTGAGGGTAGGACCCTCAACAGTTTCTCCACAATCTTCCTTTCTTCAAGGGTTTCTCCATGAGTCCTTATCTGTGTGACCAGACCAATTACATGTGTGAAGAATGAGTCAATGTTGTCTGACTCCTTCATGCACAAATTCTCAAAATCTTTCCTCAGCAATTGTAGTTTTGCTGTCTTCACTTTCTCCATGCCTTGATAGGCTGTCTTGAGAGTTTGCCATGCTTCTTTGGATGTCTTAGCTGCTGCTATCCTTGGAAACACACTATGGTCCACTGCTTGATACAACAACACACGGGCTTTTGAATCCTTTTTCCTATTGCTCTTCAGCAGATCCTTCTCTGCCTGAGTTAATCTGTTAAACTCATTTTCATCTCTTGGTTCTTCAAAACCATCCTCAACTAATTCCCACAAATCTTGTGAGGCAAACAAGGTTGTCATGGTTATTGCCCAATAGTCATAGTTTTTCCCATTAAACTGTGGGAGCTGGGTATTAAACATACCCATGCTTGTGCTTGTGCTGGCCATTCCTTGCATTCTCAACTATGCTTCAATTTCTTGACTGTGTATTTTGAAAACACTGACTGTTTCTTCAGCAGTAACAAAAAGAAAACTTTGAGGAATACCTGAATCTTTTGTTGACTGAGTCTTCACTCTGCCGGAGAAGCTGTTGCAGCAAAAGAACTCATTTCTTCAGCTTCTTGAACACCTTCAAAGAGCCTGAACCTGCTCTGATACCATTGTTGGGGATTTTTCTAGTAAAATCCCAAAAACAACCAAACTGAACACACACAGAGACAATGCTCTGTTTCTCTGCCACAGGATCTTTTGCACAGGGAAGTTTAAAAAAAAAAATTTGAGAACAGAGTATTACACACCCATAAAAGATTTGTATTCATTAAAACAAAATTCCTGATACAAACTTCATCCTCTTTCACTCAGAGGGATTCACCAAAAAGAAATTCAACAAAAGTTACTCTGTCTCCTCCTAAGATTTTACACTGCTGGGTAAAATTCTTATTTACATTCACTGTTGTGGAAACATTTTACATATACTGCTGTAAAAATAATTTTTACATGTGCAGTAAAATTTTACATTACATTCACCAAAAAAAACTTTCTTTACTCACACCATACAATTCTTCATTCGCTCTTGCCTTTGTTTGAGCAACCAACAAAGCTTACATTTCAACCCTTGGTTTTTATGTTGCACTGCTGTGCATTATCTCCTCCTTGCTTCACACGTTGTTCAACTCATAACCTATGCACTGTTGTGCACTCCTCTCATTTTTCGCTGCTGCAAAAACCTTTCATTTCAATCTTCGTTCTTTAACATTTTTTTCACCCGCACGTGTTCTGCTACTTCGTTCCAGAATGGTCAACAATGAACAAAAAGCATAACTCATATAATGTATATGCAATACAATACAAATATAACTCGTAAAATGCATATTTACTATGCCCATACCTCCGGTATAAAAAAATATTAAAATTTAAAACTTTTATCTACTTTCTACGGGCACAATTAATACATTATTATCGGCGGTCAACCAAAATTGATTTTACTCCACGCAAGGTATTTAATGCAGGCTCGAATGCATCTTGGAATGATGGACGACGGAGAACATTAAACCCCATCGGATGGCTGACAAAGATTTCGGGAGCCCACTTCATGCTGAGCGTTAGGCTCCCATAAAGCTGTATGGAAGGAAAAGTGCATTGGACGCACGTCAATATTTCATTGCATCGGAGTCGACTGTCTAGAAACCACTTCACTCCAGAAGGCGGTCCGAAATGTGTCAGAGGTAGTTTCTGGTTTCGCTGCGGCGGTTTGGGCGTTGTACAAACGCAGTTGAAATTATATTTCAACAAAAGGTATGTGCACTGTGCAGGTTAAGGTTGGGATTGATGTAGCCAATGAAGAAGTGAAGATTCATTGTTGTCATAGATTTGAAAGAAAAGAATGTTAACGGGATTTCATGTGGCATTCACTACAAATGATGCTAATGTGTCCAAGCCTCTACTTGGTAGCATCAGTAAAAGGGATTCTCCTTTTAAAGATTTTAGATTTGAATCCCAGTATTAGATCCACTTTTTCAGCTTTGAATTAAAGCTTTTAGATTTGAATCCCAGTGTTAGATCCACTTTTTCAGATTTGAAGTTCAGAATCCTGTGCTGGAGGTTTAGTGATTGTGACAGACTCCTCATGCCCACGTGCCACTTGCTCCCGGCTACCAGGCCAAATGTTTCTGCTACCGAGGTAATTAATGTTTATAAATTCTCTGGACTTTTGCTCATTACTTCTATGGCTCTGGCTCAAAGTTTCCTGATTCGCTTAAGCAGAGAGCCGGAATATTAGGGTTGTGATGGTAACAGACGTTAAAGAAGAATCGGTGAGCTTTTTATAACGCGACTGAAATGACCATGTGGCCATCTCGCTGACCGCTTAGTGGAAACTACAGAATTTCTTCTTGTCTGAAGGGCTTTGTAGATTCACATCAAGTACTTGTATTGAATTGGCTCTTCTAATAATCTTTGTGTCTGCCGACTCTGTATTTTCTGACACAGATGTCGACGTCTGCTTACGAATAAATATCTCAGCCGCAGCCGCAGGCTGAGGATATTTTGCGCGGCCCAAGTATTTTAATAAGAATAATACTATACTATGCTAAAGGCAAAAATATTACGACTCTAATCATATCCTAAAATAAAGAATGTAGGGCGAACTTGGTAGTGACCCCGTTGATTCCGGGCAGTTCCTATTTCCAACCCTATTGAAATATAAATGCAGTCTGACATGCAGGGGGAATAGGAGTTGCCTTGCATTTATATTTCCCTCAAAGTTGACTTTGGCATGTTAGCAGCAAGGAACTCCTATCCCCCTGCATGTCAGACGCATTTATATTTCAATACGGTTGGAAATAGGAACTGCCTTTATTCTGAACCTATGGCCATCGAACGCCCCACAGGTACGACAGATAGAACAGATTTATAGTGATGTCAGCCTGATCACAAGTCACAAAACTTCAGCCAATAACCTTCGCAGTGCAATTTCCAGCCACCCAGCCTTTCCACCGGAAGGTCATCGAATGGCCAATGTATCACTCGTCCTCCTCTGCGGGTATATGAAGAAAATTTATAGATCACTAGGTTATAAAATCTTTGAATTATCCTCCCCGTGAGCTTGGTAGCCATCCAGTCTTTCCCACCGGATGCTCATCGAGAGACAACTGTATCGCCCATCCTCGTCGGCCGAAATATACAACAGGCCATAGCACGAGGAATAAAAGGTATGTGAAATGACCCATTTTCTCCGCTAGTGTGAGACTTGTGTCAGTGGCTAATGCAACAAGGGAATGTAGCCTTGCTGATCATAAATTGCTGATTATAGCACCATGGAGGGGGTCACCATGAAAAAGATAGTGGATTTCCATAAATATACAACAGGCCATAGCGCGAGGAATAAAAGGTATGTGAAATGACCCATTTTCTCCACTAGTGTGAGACTTGTGTCAGTGGCTAATGCGACAAGTGTTGGTAATTTCTGATAATTCCAGAACAAAAATGAACAGAGAATAATGCTCTGTTTCTTAACACAGAGAAATTAAAATTGTTTCTTGAAGACAGAGTTTCACACACACACAAAAAAAAAAAAACCTGTATTTATTAACAATACTGACTGTTACAAAATTCTTCCTCTAACAGAGGGATTACCACAAGACTGCTTCAGAGGGAGTTCAAATTTTCATTCTTTCTCCTCTGAAAATTAACACTGCTGTGTGTAATTTTTCCTTTTCACTTCTTACTTTTGCACTGCTGCATATTACATTACATTTTCAACAACAAAAATATATGACATTACATTTTACTTGTACCGTAAAAAAAAACGACTCCCGTGAATTAAAAACAATAAAATTAAAAACTTCGCCTACATTCAACAACCGCAGTAAATTTTCATTAATTACTTCACATGGATTTTGCTCCACGTCCATCCAACGCTTTTCAATCAGCCCTGCATCCGATCAGTCAAGGTAATTGGAGTTGCCGCGACATTGAGACTCGTGAGGATGATATCCCTCCACCGGTATTGAGAAGTATGGCATATCGTGACCCTTTGCAGACGCTTCAGATTCACCTTCAGAGGATGTTGTTTCCTGATCATTCGCTGCAGTGGTGTTGCAAGGGCATTCCAAAAGACGACGACACAGATGGAGAGCCCGGGTTTTTTTTGTTTAACAGCCCCCTATGGAATTCTTCTTCCCCGTTGTACTCTTCTCAAAAAATTCTGCACACAACCCATTTATCATTCAACAACCGTAATAAATTACATTAATTAATCGGACGGTTGTCAGAAAAATCGCACGGCCTCTTTTACCTCACTTTACGCGTCGGGGAAATGTTGTATTTGTAAAACCGCTCAGGGTACATGTCAGCCGATGAGTGTGCTCGCTGCCCACGGAGAATTACCACCATTTCGTGAAAAGTGGTACGGGGAACTGGCGGTTTTGACGCTACAGTTGAAAGTAACATTTCAACAATCCCCTTTAATTTCAACCGCTGGGTTATCAGTCATACCCAGACATTTCCTCAAAAACTCAAAACTTTTATGTCCCAATGGTTTGGTCAAAATATCTGTAACCTGCTCCTGAGTTCTGCAGTGTTCTAAAACAATTTCTCCATTGTTTACCAATTCCCTGATGTAATGAAACTTTGTGTCAATGTGTTTCGTTCTCTTATGAAACACAAAATTCTTGGATAATTCAATAGCTGAGCTATTGTCACAAAAAATCACAGTTCCTTTTGCTTACTCTTGGCATAAACTCCTTAACATCCTTCTTATCCAAATTGCCTGACACACTGCTGCTGTAGCTGCCACATATTCTGCCTCTGCTGTAGACAACGCTACAATAGGTTGTTTTTTAGAAGCCCATGAAATGGCTCCTGAACCCATGTGAAATACATAACCGGATGTGCTTTTCCGATCATCTACACTTCCAACCCAATCACTATCAATGTATCCAATTAAATCTGAACATTCTGAAGTAGTATATAAAATGCCAAACCTTTTAGTACCTTTAACATACCTCAGAATCCTTTTTGCTGCCTACCAATTTGCTTCTTTTGGCCTCTCCATGAATCTGGAAATCAAACTAACAGCATGCATTATATCCGGCCTAGTTGCAGTCAAATACATGAAGCTGCCAACTATGCTCTTGTACAAACTAGAATCAAAATCCTTGCTGTTGTCCTCTTTGCTGAGTTTTAATCCCATCACTATGGGAGTGATTGCTGCTTTGCTCTCCTGTATATTAAACCTTTCAAATACTTCATTAACATATTTCACTTGTGAGATAAAAATCCCATTTCCATTTTGTTCTACTTTTATTCTAAGAAGTATCTTAGGAAATCCATGTCAGTCATTTCAAATTCTTCTTTCATTACTGTTTTGAAATTTTCAATAAGGTAATCATCATTACCTGTGAAAATAACATCATCAACATATAACAAAACAATTAGTATTTTACCATCCTTTTATTTGATGTAGAGGGTGGGTTCTCCCTCACACTTTTCAAATCCATTTTCCAGTAGATAGGAATCTATCCTACTGTACCACACTCTTGGTACTTGCTTCAGCCCACAAAGAGCTTTCTTCAATCTGCACACTTTGTGCTCTTGGCCTTTCTTTTCATAGCCTAGAGGTTGCTCAATGTAAACCTCTTCCATTAATACTCCATTTAGGAACGCTGACTTCACGTCCATTTGGTAAACATTCCACTTGTTTTGTGCTGCTATGGACAGCACTGCTCTCACGGTTTCCATTCTAGCAACCAGTGCAAAAGTTTCCTCATAGTCTCTCCCATGCTACTGCTTATATCCTTTGACAACAAGTCTTTCCTTGTGTCTTTCTATTTTGCCTTCAGCATTACTCTTGGTCTTGTAGACCCATTTAACTCCAATGACTTCTTTTCCTTTTGGTAGTTCAATTAAATCCCATGTCTTGTTTCTTTCTATGGCATTCATCTCCTCATCCATAGCTTCTATCTATTTCCTATCCTTAATTGCTTATTCGAAATGAACAGCATCATCAACATGACAATATAAAGCAAACAAAGAGCTCATACCTTCATTTGTTGCCTCTTGTTCATAAATGTCACTTAAATTTCTAAACTTCTTACCTCTTTCATTTGGTGTACAAATGTTTGAAGAAGCACTTGAATTTCCTCCTTGTGGTGTGCTTGGAGAAGCACTTTCATTTCTCCTCAAGGGTGTCTCTTGCTGCCCTTGTGTTGGTGCTGCTGTTTGGGGATGTATTTCAGCCATCTCCTCATCATCTTCATCATGAGACAAAGAGTTTTTAACATTCACTGTTTTCTCTATGCTTCCATCCCAAGCTTCCTCCTCAATGAACTGAACATCTCTACTCACAATAAGCTTCTTGGTGGATGGGTTATACAACCTATAAGCTTTGGATTCCTCACTGTATCCAATGAAAATACATTTCTCCCCTTTGCTATCCAACTTCTTCCTTAGTTGATCTAGAATGTGTGCATAAGCCACACATCCAAAAACTTTCATGTGGGTGACTCCTTGCTTTGTCCCACTCCATGCTTCTTCCGGCACTCTGTTCATGACTGCTTTTGTAGGGCATCTATTCAAAATGTATGCTGCATAGTGTACAGCTTCAGCCCAATAATCATTTGGCAAATGCTTTGCCTTTAACATACTCCTCGCCATATCCATGATTGTCCTATTCTTCCTTTTGGCAACTCCATTTTGCTGCGGAGTGTACCTAGTGGTAAAATGTTTATGAATTCCATTTTCTCTACAAAAATGTAGAAATTCTTTGGAGATATACTCACCTCCTCTATCAGTTCTTAGAACTTTGATATGCAGCCCGCTTTGGTTTTCTACAAGTGCTTTGAAATTGCAAAATCTTTCAAACACTTCACTTTTGTTCTTCAGGAAATAAACCCAAATTTTTCTAGTAAAATCATCAATAAATGTTAGTATATAGCGGCTGCTTGCAAGTGATGGAGTTTGCATCGGTCCACATAAATCTAAGTGGACAATATCTAAGGGTGTTTTTTCCCTTATGCTTTTCCCAGATGAAAAACTTTCTCTGTGTTGTTTCCCTAAGATACAACCTTCACAAAGGCTGTCTAGTTTCTCTATCAATGGTAATCCTCTTACCATTCCTTTTCTATTCAACAAGTTAATACCTCCAAAGTTGAGATGTCCAAATTTCAAGTGCCACAACCAATTTTCATCTTTTGGTTCGCTTTGGAAAGCCTCTTGTGTCACTGCTGCTATTTCTTCTCCATTTTTTAAATCTGCTTTCATTCTGAGAAGGAACATCCTGTTCCTTGTCATCTTCACTTCAGCAATACATTGTTTGCTGGGTGTTTTATCCATGATGGTGCATACATCATTCACAAAGAAAACATTGTACCCCTTTTGAATAAGTTGTCCAATACTTATGAGGTTACATTTCATTCTAGGAACATAATAAACATCTGCTATGGTTTTCTTTTCACCTTTCCTTGTTAAGACATTTACTTCTCCTTTTCCCATAACAGAAACTTTATTATCAGTCCCTAGTGTGACTTGTGACTTCACACTCTGATCTAACATAGAAAACAGAGCTATGTTTCCTATCATATGGTTGCTGCAACCGGAGTCTAGAAACCATACATCTTCACTCTTTGCTTCAGCCATATTACAGGCTAAAAACAAATTATCTTGGCTGATATTTTCTCTAGTGAAATTTGCATTAGTTCTATTATTCATATCATGCTACTTCTTCCTACATTCATTTGCATAATGCCCATATTTTTTACAATAGTGACATTGGACATTGGATTTATCATACCTTTGTCCTTGAGCATGATGTTGTCCACTTTGCTGGCTGCTTCCTTGGCCTTGGTTATGATTTGGATTGTTGCCTCTTCCTTGAGCATTTGCTAGACTGTTTCTTCCACCTCTGTTTTGGCTTCTGCCTCTTCCTCTCTTGTTTCATCTGCCTTGACCTCTTCCTCTTCCAAAGAACATCTGGGTCTTAAAGGCATGCTCTAGAGATGAGTTTTTATTTCTACTCAATCTCTGCTCATGTGTTATTAGTGATGCATGTAGTTCATCAACTGAGAAGTTTGTGAGATCCTTTGTCTCTTCTATGGTGGTGACAATCACATCGAACCTTGAGGGTAGAATCCTCAATAGTTTCTCCACAACCCTCATTTCTTCAAGAATCTCTCCATGAGACCTTATCTGTGTGACCAGACCAATCACATGTGTGAAGAATGAGTCAATATTATCTAACTCCTTCATGCAGAGAGTCTCAAAATCTCCCCTCAGCAACTGTAGTTTTGTTGTTTTCACTTTCTCCATGCCTTGATAGGCTATCTTGAGAGTTTTCCATGCTTCTTTGGATCTCTTGGCTGCTGCTATCCTTGGAAACACACTCTCATCCACTACTTGATACAAAAAGTAGAGGGCTTTAGAATCCTTATTCTTATAGCTCTTCAACAGTTCTTTCTCTGCCTGAGTCAAATTATTAAACTCATCTTCATCTGCTGGTTCTTCAAAACCATCCTCAACAAATTCTCATAAGTCTTGGGAAGCAAGAAAAGCTCTCATAGTTATTGCCCAATAGTCATAGTTTTTCCCATTAAATTGTGGGAGCTGAGTATTACAGATACCCATGCTAGTGCTGGCTCCAGCCATTCTTGCACTCTTAACTATGCTTCAAAATACTTGACTGTGTATTTAAAATAACTGACTGTCCTCAACAGTAACACAAAAAAAAAAAAACTAGCTTGAGAAATACCTTGGATTCTTTCTTGACTGAGTCTTCACTCTGCTGGAGAAGCTACTGCAACAAGAAATATTTCATTCAGCTTCTTTGACACCTTCAAAGAGCCTGGACAAGCTCTAATACCATGTTGGTAATTTCTGATAATTCCAGAACAAAAAGGAACAGAGAATAATGCTCTGTTTCTTAACACAGAGAAACTAAAATTGTTTCCTGAAGATAGAGTTTCACACACACAAAAAAAAAAAACTTGTATTCATTAACAATACTGACTGTTACAAAATTCTTCCTCTAACAAAGGGATTACCACAAGACTTCTTCAAAGGCAGTTCAAATTTTCACTCTTTCTCCTCTGAAAATTAACACTGTTGTGTGTAATTTTTCCTTTTCACTTCTTATTTTTGCACTGTTGCATATTACATTACATTTTCAACAACAAAAATATATGACATTACATTTTACTTGTACCGTAAAAAAAAATGACTCCTGTGAATTAAAAACAATAAAATTAAAAACTTCGCCTACATTCAACAACCGCAGTAAATTTTCATTAATTACTTCACATGGATTTTGCTCCACATCCATCCAATGCTTTTCAATCAGCCCTGCATCCGATCAGTCAAGGTAATTGGAGTTGCCGCCACATTGAGACTCGTGAGGATGATATCCCTCCACCGGTATTGAGAAACAAGCCATATCGTGACCCTTTGCAGACACTTCAAATTCACCTTCAGAGGATGCTGTTTCCTGATCATTTGCTGCAGTGGTGTTGCAAGGGCATTCCAAAAGGCGACGACACAGATGGAGAGCCCAGGTTTTTTTTGTTTAATAGCCCCCTATGGAATTCTTCTTCCCCGCTGTACTCTTCTCAAAAAATTCTGCACACAACCCATTTATCATTCAACAACCGTAATAAATTACATTGATTAATCGGACGGTTGTCGGAAAAATCGGACGGCCTCTTTTACCGCACTTTACGTGCTGGGGAAAGGTTGTATTTGCAAAACTGCTCAGGGTACGTTTCAGTTGATGAGTGTGCTCGCTGCCCACGGAGAATTACCACCATTTCGTGAAAAGAGGTGCGGGGAACTGGCGGTTTTGACACTGCAGTTGAAAGTAACATTTCAACAACAAGGGAATGTAGCCTTGCTGATCAGAAATTGCTGATTATAGCACCATGATGGGGTCACCATGAAAAAAATAATGGATTCCCAGAAATATACAACAGGCCATAGCACGAGGAATAAAAGGTATGTGAAATGACCCATTTTCTCCGCTAGTGTGAGACTTGTGTCAATGGCTAATGCGACAAGGGAATGTAGCCTTGCTGATCATAAATTGCTGATTATAGCACCATGGATGAGGTCACCATGAAAAAAATAATGGATTTTCAGAAGTATACAACATGCCATAGCACGAGGAATAAAAGGTATGTGAAATGACCCATTTTCTCCACTAGTGTGAGACTTGTGTCAGTGGCTAATGCGACAAGGGAATGTAGCCTTGCTGATCATAAATTGTTGATTATAGCACCATGGATGGGGTCACCATGAAAAAAATAACGGATTCCCCAAAATATACAACAGGCCATAGCACGAGGAATAAAAGGTATGTGCACTGTGCAGGTTAAGGTTGGGATTGATGTAGCCAATGAAGAAGTGAAGATTCGTTGTTGTATATGAAGCATAGTTACCAAATTCGGCCGTATCGCCGAAAAAAATTCGAAAATTTGACGGTTCGATTCGATTTGCGAATTAAAATGGCAATTCGAGTTCGGCTTCGGTAAAATGTACTCGATGTCAGAGTTCACGATATCAGATTCTTCGCAGATTTTTAATCATAGTTACATATTCGAGCACCCCATTTATTATGAATGGCATACGATTAACGTTAATAAATGATAATGGTGGATGTAGTTTTATGCAATAAGAAATTTACATGAAATGAAATACTTAGAAACCTATGATAATTATGTTTTTCTGAAGTAAAGTAAATAATATATAATTTATAATTTGTAGATTTATCAAATTTCATTTATAATTTATAGTTTTATCAAATTTAAATTGAGGAGAAAATTTGTATAAATTATTTGAGTAAATAAAAAAAAATTGTTTTTTTTTAAATGGATTTGATTAAGATTTAATAATTGATAAAGTAACTGTATATTTTTAAAGAATCTTTATAAATAATTAATATAATATTTTATTATGAATCTAAAATACTTGATAATGTGGAATTTAGATGTTTTATTGTAATGTGGAATATTTTGAAAATTCACTCTATATTAAGTATCATATAATTTATAATGTAGGTGGGTAAATGGATCAATACAAAAATTCTTAAAACCTATTATCATACTTGCTATTTTACATGTAAAACTAAGTCAACATATAATTTTATATGCAATATTTATAATTGAGAATAGCCCTGCCACCCCGCGGGGCGAGCCCCCCGGGATGATGTGGGGGGCTACCGCAGCTTGACACGGGGACAACTAGTGAAAGGCCCGCAATTGTTTGATTATAAGCATAGTTACCAAGTTTGCCCGAATCGGGCTAAAAAATTTGAAAATTTGCCAATTCGATACGAATACCGTATTATTAGATGAAATTCGATTCGGTTTCAAGTATAAGTGGTTGGATAAGCGGTTAAATGAAAAATTAAATGCCTCAAAATCCGTGATTGGTGGTTTACGTAAACGGAACAGATTGTTCATTTAAGAGCGAATGTTAATGGTGGAACAAATAGTGGTAGGATGGCATCCGCGCAGAAGGAAAGAAACTGGAAAAATTGGAAAATCACAGTGGAATAGGAAAGTTTATAATTTTCCAACTTCATTATTGTTTTTATGGATTAAAAAGCTAGTAAATTAGGAAAAGGAAGAATCTGTTACACTGATGGCATCCATGCAGAAGGAAAGAAACTGGAAAAATTGGAAAATCACAGTGGAATAGGAAAGTTTATAATTTTCTAACTTCATTATTGTTTTTATGGATTAAAAAGCTAGTAAATTAGGAAAAGGAAGAATCTGTTACACTGAATTCCTAACAGTTTGTTAATTTGTAATACATGTTAATTTTGCAATGACTGATTTTATGAAATTTTAGATATTTTTAAAAATGTTTATATTTATTAGGAAGGATTATAGATAAATCATTTTTAAAATTAGAAAAATATTTTAGATTTAAATTTAGAAATAAAGAAGTATTGAATGGAAGGGAATTTTTTTTGGTGAATTGTATTTGTAAAATTATTATAGTATCTAGTTTATTGAATGTTATTCAAAATTCAAAATAAATTTAGAAAAAATGGGCTGAAAATATCCCAGACACAACAAGAAATTTTTTAAAATGATAGTTTTCAATATGTATAGTGTCGATTTTTTTTCGAATTAAAAATTTCTTATTCGAATTTTTATCATATCGTATCGAATTCAAATCCAAATCCGAACGTGGTAACTATGATATGAAGACAAATTTATAGAAGTGAAGAAGTGAAGATTCCTCGGCCAGTATATGAAGACAAATTTATAGATCACTAGGTTATAAAATCTTTGAATTATCCTCGCCATGAGCTTGGTAGCCATCCAGTATTTCCCACCAGATGCTCATCGAGAGACAACTGTATCGCCCATCCTCATTGGCCGATATCAAAAGTCAAATTTATACTGATGTCAGCTTCATCACTAAATTACGAAACATCTTTCAATTATCTTCCCTATATAAAGGCAAATTTAGACTAATGCCAACTTCAACACTAGGTTACAAAACTTCTTTCAATTATCTTCCCTGGGCACTTTCTAGCCATCGAGTCTTTCCACCCGATGGTTATCGGACTGCCGAAGGCAATACACCCTCCTCTCCTCTCCTCGTTTGCATGTTGCCATCCTATTGGTATTTTACGCACATGTTTACAAAATAAATAGGAAAAAATATATTAATAAAGTCAAGTGTAATTTTCTTGTAAATAGGAAAAACTATATTAATAAACTCAAGTTTAATTTTCCATATAAAGTGATTGATATAGGTTCATAAGGGTAATTGTTATATAAAGTGGTTGATATATATTTATAGGTGTTATTTTTACATGTTGTTTTATGGATGAAAGATGGAAAATGTATATCGACTTCGTAAATATGGTTGTAGTAGTTGATGGTAGTAGATGTGATGTTGGGAAGAATAATAAAGCATGTCTGACTATGGTTGATTATGACTAAATATGGTCAAGTTAACATTGATGATAGTTTATCATAGTAGACTTTGGCTTATGAGGGCTAAGCATAGTTGACTATAATTCATGAGGTTCCCCATGATCATTTAGGCTTGATCATGGTTTGTTATTATTGATTATGGTTGAAAAGGTTGACGAGGATTGACCATATTTAACCAAGGATATATGAAGATTGACCATTGGTGACGATGGACGACAAGGGTTGGCCACAATTGATTACCGTTAAATATGGTTGACCATGAACAACAATGGTTGACCATTGTTGACTTGGTTTAACCATGTTTGAATGTAGTTGACTATGGTTGAACTTCTTTCCATGTTTGGTTATGCTTGACCATGTGGACCATGGATGAGCTTGTTTAAGCATCGTTGACTATGGGAGAAAATGATTGGCCACTATTGTCATCATTTAAATAAAGGTGAATATGGTTGGCAATGTAGACTATGGTTAACCGTATTGACCATTAATGTCTGTGGACGACCATAGTGAGTATGGTTAATCATGGGGACCATGCTTGACCAATATTGACCATGATTAGACCATGATTGAATATGGTTAACTATGGTTGTGGAGGATTTAACTTGTTCATCCTCAAATTCAAAGGCCTTCCTAATTTGCTTCCATTGAATATGGTTGATGAGGGTTGCCCATGGTTGACTATAGTTGTTGACGCTTGAACATGGTTGACTATGGTTCACAATAATGGTTGATTATGGTTGAAGAGGATGAACCATGGTCAATGATGGTTGATGATGATTGAACATGGTTAAAAAGGTTGATGAGGATCGTCCATGGTTGACCAAGTGATGATGAGGATTGACCATTGTTGACCATGGTAGTACACTAGTGAGAAGGGTTGAGCATGGTTAATTATAGTTAAATATGATGACCATGGTAAACATGGTTGACCATTGTTTAGATGGTTTGACCATGATTGATTATGGTTGAACTTATTATGGGCGAAAGCATGGAGCTGGGTTACACTTTTTGGTGAAAGAGGGTGCGTTTGGGTGGAAAAAACAATGGCTCAATCGAGCCCTTTTTGAGTGCTCAATCGAGCTCCTTAGGCGCTAAAGCAGAAGCTCAATTGAGGGTTAAAATCTAACCCTTGATCGAGCTATAAGGCTTGATCGAGCCATAGAGCTCGATCGAGCTTTAAGGATCGAGCCCTTTTTCTATACATATACCGTTCCCACAGTCTCCGCGTGGCATTTGCACAAATTGCAGGAGCTTGACCGAGAGTTTGGGAGTAGCTCGATCTAGATTATTGGAGCTCGATCGAGTAATGGAGCCTTCAAACCAATCTCGCCAACCACCCTACCAACATCAGAAAGGCTCAAACTAAGGTAGGTACTCTATTCTTCGTCTTTCATATTTATTTATTTTTTGCAAAATGTAACAAATTAATTTAAAAAAAAACAACCATGTACAAAAACCATGAAACCATACAAAATCTAAGAAAACCACAAAAAAGGCCCTTCAAAAAAACTTAGAAAATCACAAAACCAACCAAGAAAACAATATACAAAACAAACTTCAAAACATGCACCAAAACAACAAATCCAACCTAGAAAACCATAGAAAAAACCCTTCAAAACAACCAAGAAAACACATCAAAACCACAAAAAAAAACTATAATTTAGGTTTTAAATTTGATTTTTACTTGCAATGTTTTGTGTATTAAAAGCATATTTTTTAATATTGAATGATAAAAGCATTTTTTTTTCTAATTATTTTAGGTTTTATAGGATTTTGTGAAATAATTTTTCATTTTTTTATTTTTATTTTTTTTTGTTATTTAAAATGCATTTTAAATTTCTAGCAAATAGAGAACACCAAAACTATAACTAGTAAATAAGTAAATTAAGAACTTGTGATTGGCATGATGAATATAACTATTTATAATAACATAACATAAGTAGATAACTATTTATAATAACATGAAGTTATTTGACGTAACATACATGTAAAAAAACACACATACATATATATATATAAAAGTTCATGTTTCAACATTGCTTCATTGATACATAAATTAAATCCATCATAAAAAATGCATTTGGTCTAGTGAATAAAGGCATTTAGATTATTTTATAATTTGTATCATATTGTTTCATTATGTAGTGTGTTGTACAAGAAACATTGTCTTCATGTGCTTGCATATAATACATGTCACGTGTCAAAGTCAAACATTAAGAATGTAAAGTCTATGGTACCAGTAGGGGACATAGTTATGAATGCTAGTGGGCTTGTAGGGACCCTAGGCATGTACCGCCACCTCCGATATTCTTGTTGCTGCCATCAAGGAGCATGGTATTACCTGAAGAGCTAGAGGAGTTGTCTTAACCTAATGGTGAGACACGAGAGACTATTGCAGACAACATGCATGCATCATTGGCTAGTGCATATGTTGCATTTCATGGAGAGATACATAGACCACCACCACTACCTTGTGAGCCACGAGTTCGCTTATATGATGATGCATATCTCATGAATTTACCCTTTGATTAGCTTTTGGCACATACATGTATGTATCTTGATGCCATTCGTAAGACTTGGAGGGTGCATGGTCCATGTGACATAGAACAGGTACATATTTCTATGAAACTTTTGACTCCTATTGTCAAATTATGCATAATTATTTATTTTAAAATTTAAAATTTATTTTAGATTGAATAATTTATGTTAATAATTTCATGATAACATGTAGACACATCCCAGCTACATGGATGAGCTTACAAGGTCATCTGAGGGAGCACTTGATTACCCAGGGCATCCCCAACCAGAGAACATTTCCATGGATTCTCCTGTACCTCCACCTCCACAATATATGTTCAGTAATGTGCAGGTGAGTCAGTATGTACAACTACATGGACCAACAGTTGAGGTAAACTTATTTATTCCTAAGATTTCAACATTTTCTTTTTTTAAGTTACATAAATATGCTAATTAAGCTGTAGCCTAAGTATAATTTGTTCTTTCCATTGTGTACATAAACCCATATGTAGAGTGGCATTGATGCCACTATTATGTGGAGACATGAGTGGGATGTTGGTTTTGAGGCACTGATGACGCAGGTCCATTGATGCAGGCCCCAATCATCAAGCCACAAGTACGGGAGCACCAAACCCACTTTCATGATCAGACCCCCATCCTTTCGGACTTGGATTTGGACTTGACTGAGGTTAGTAGATTCATGTATATATGTTTACAATTAAAAAGGTGGTTCAATATAATTTATTTCCATACTGTTTATTTTTTATAAATAATGATCTTATTAGTTTGAATTTGAATGTGTTATATTACAGTACCAGCTTATAGACACTTACCTTATGCGACAAAACTCACATAGGATTTATGGTTGTACTTAGAGTGTCATAGTTTGTATATTTTCAGGCTCATTTCATAGGGTAAATTCACATGTTTGATACAAAGTTTGTATATTTTCATACATGGATAGTTTATGGAAGTACATCATGGACACTATTTTAGTTTATGGATGCTTATTATTTTAGTTTATGGGATATTTTTAATTTGTATATATTTTCTTATGGATAGTTTATTGATACATGTATTGACTATTTCAGTTTATGGATTTGTATTAATATTGCTTGTGGATTCTCATTAGTTTTAGAAGTTTAAATGGATCTGTTAAAATTATCTCACTAATTTAATAATTTTTCTATCTACTATAACTTTTATTAGTAAAATACATGTTCAATTTTGATTTCGAGTTTCATAGATGAAGAAAATAAGTACAATCTTAAAAGTTATGATGCAAGTCACTTTGATACTTAAAATGAACTGAAATATATCATGTACATCAATTTAATATTGAACATTGAAATAATTACAATAATGCTTCATATTGGCTTGTAGAATGTGTCTTTTAATGCAATCAACATGTATGTTATTAAAATTCAATTTTAAAAATAAATTATTTGAATTACAAAGTCATATATATATATTTCAATTAATTTCTTATCTCAAGGTTCAGTTAAAAAACATACATATGATTGAAATAATTTTTATTCAATTTTAATATTAAAAGATGTCATGTAAACAAAAAATAGGTTTTATTCAGCATTATTTATTTTGAGATTATCTACAAGAGCCTCGCCATAAGATTATATAATTCAATCGTATTGAAATTTAATATATAGGTCAAACAACACTATATGGAAACATTTCTATACGTTTATATAATGTTATCAACTTTCCTAATTTTACAAATAGTTATTGAAGTATTTCACTTAATTCCTTATGATGGAAACTTAAGTTTTATTCAATTTTTAAAAACTTGAGTATGATTGAAATAAGTTATATATTCAATTTTAAAAGATTCGGATATGTAAAAGTTACAAATACAAGTTTTATTAATTTTATTTTGTTTGAGGTTATCTACAAAAGCTTAGTCATAATGCAAGTCGTCAATAATTGTTTTGTGATTACACTGAAATCAATGCATAATGTTAAACTAATTACCTTGAAATTAATGTATACAATATATCTAGTTACACCATTTATTAGAAATCAACACCTTCGCCAAAATCAATTCATCTAATGCAAGCAATCAAATAGGATGAGAAATCAACATCTACAAGAAAATTAATGCATCTAATGAAAACAATCAAATAGGATTAGAAATTAACATCTACACTAAAACAAATGCATCTAATGCCACAAGAAAACAAATAGGATTAGAAATCAACATCTACACTAAAATTAATGCATCTAGTGCTATCAATCAAATAGGATTATGAATCAACATCTACACTAAAATCACTGCATTTAATGCAAACTCACTCAAACAAGATTATAAATTAACATCTTTAATGAAATGAATGCATATAATTCGAGCAATGAAATAGAATTATAAATCAACATATACACATAAATCAATGCATCTAATTTGCAAGAAATTAAATAGGATTAGAAATCAGCATATGTACACTTAAATCAATGCATCTATTGAATGAAATTGTCTTTCCTTTCATCCCCCCTCCATCTATAGTAATCTCTCCCTTCATCTTTCCTTATTTTTCTCTCTATTTCTCCCCCAAAAACACACTCTCTCTCTTCTTCCCTCTCTCCTCCGTCCATCTATATCTCTATCTCATTCTCTCTCTCCTCCTTCATCTCTCTATATCACCCCGCAAACATACACATTGTTTCTCGTATCCATCTATATCTCCCTCCTTCTCCCTCTCCCTCTCTCTCTCTCTCTCTTCCTCTTCTCTCCCTCTATCTCCCCTTTTATCTCTCTTCCCTCCTACTCTGCTCTCCCTCTCTCTCCATGTCCCTTGTCACTCCCTCTCTCTCTCTCTGCATCTCCCTTGCCACTCCCTCTCTCTCTCTCCACCTTTCTCTCTTAATAACTCTTGCTTATTACCTCCCTCTATGAACAATGTAAACTTTGAAATGGGAACTATAATCTCAAAACAGGAACTCTCGCCAAAAAAACATGAAAAATAGTGCTAAAAATGAAAAGTGTGTATACTAGAATGATGGTTTTTTTAGGGTCAATTTTGAACATGTTTTAAAAATGGCTGTGAAAATGAATTTTTTGTGCAAAATTTGTGCAAAAAAACACCCTGAAAACGAAAAGTGTTGATACTGGAATGATGTTTTTTGTTTAGGGTCAATTTTCAACATTTTTAAAAAATACCAGTAAAACCAAATTTTTATGTGCAAAAAAACAATTGTTTTTGAGGAAAAAAACACACTAATGTTTTTAGTAGAATAACATTTTTCTTTCCTAAGTATAATTTCAACATGTTTTAGTAATGACGATAAAGATAAAATAATCGGATCTGAAACACATTAAAATTCTATTAGTTTTCATCCATTTTGTTAAACATATAATAACATCACACAAAAGATCGCTAAAATTCTAGATGTTTTCAACCATAACATTAAAGATACAAAAAAAAATTGGAATGTTTTCAACCATAACATTAAAGATAAAAAAAAATTGGAATTTTTTCAACCATAAAATTAAAAAACCATGAAATTATGAACAAATTACATGACTAAATTAATCAAAATGTCATTATTTTTAGATTGAATGAAACATACATTATATCTCTAATTTATTGTTGCATTGTAGATATTCTAAACAATAAAAATCATCATAATTAAAAAATATAATCCAACAACATAAAAATGACTCATAACTTTTGATTTAACACCATATGGAAATCAAAATTTTTATTTCAAGATACGATGCAAACATCAGTTATATAAACTATCTTAGACAATTATTCAAAATCAAATATGTTCCATATTCTTCTCTTTCATCAACTAGTGCCCCATATGAGTCCACATGCATGCCCACCATTTCGGGTTTCAAAATTCTTCTGGATCTACAACTAGTTTCAGTAGACTCTCATCTCAACACTGTTCCTTCTAGTAACAACCTTTTCAGAATATCTATCGTCTTGAAGCGAAGAGTTCATCTGTTTTTTAAATTGAATTCATAAACAAGTATGTCAACATCCTCCAATTTTACGAGGTCTGTGCGGTGACGATTTATATTTGTACCCTTTCTTTTTCTCTTTTCACCAATTTTTTTATCAACTACCATCTTTGGCTTATACACACCATTGAATGGGTGTATATTTGTGGCATACTAATATACGTCAACACCTGTAACATCTTCATTTTATGTAAACACCTTTATAACCTTAGGAACCTAGAATGGATAGCCATTGGGATCTCCATCTGCTAGCACTGCGATGATGCAATCCTCCTTAATATCCTGTATTGAACCCCTGTAAAGGTCTTCCATGGCTTCACGTTGTGCATGAGATCTTCTGGAACCAATATACATCTCTCTTTCCTCTGCCTGTGAAGAATTAATAATGCCTTGAGATTGTCGCTGTTCCACAATGTTTCTTTCCTCATGTTCGTTTGACACATTTTTTGGCCAAATAAATGGATTTTTCAAAAGTATATCTTCATTTGTTGTTCTTGAAATGATATCACTTTGATTATTGAAAAATGACTCCCACCAAACTGAATCAACAATTTCAAAGTACTCACATAGATATAGATATAGATATAGATATATATATATATATATAGATATAGATATAGATATAGATATAGATATAGATATAGATATAGATATAGATATATATATAATACATTTTTTAATTTCTTCTAGGCAATCAAAATAATTTATATCTCTATTGTGTCTACGTGCATTATGAACTTCAACAACTGATTGTAATAACAATATATTTGATGCAAATACTGGATGATCTAAAATGAACTTGAAAAATTCTGAACCTGATGACAATGCCCATTCTGCAGTAGTTAAATACTTCTTGCTCCATATTAGTGTTTTCCCATCAATTTTTTTGATACGAAATTGATGTTGGAAGCTAATGTCATTAAGTTGTTCAATGCATTTCTCCTCACCATGCGATCCCATAATAAACCTTCACATGTCAAAAGTTTCTTCCAACACATCAAAAGTGGGCTTTGGCATGTATGATTTCTTAATACATTCAATTAATGATGGCAAGCTTCCAACTTCCTTCCTCCTCAATGTGACTAAAAAATAACTGAACATCTGATCAATATGGTCATGAGTGTTCCCAAAAAGAAGGAAACAAAGCTTTACCTTCTGAAAAAATATCAATTCAACAAGCGTGTTTAGATATCCAAAAACAACCTGATTTTCATTTTCACAGCAAGTGTTGTCCAATTGTAGATACAAAACTTGATGAAGATTACTAGACCAATGAGAAAGCACATCACGAATTATGGTTATTTTCATATTTGCATCATTATGAATATTTGGAGCTGTGAAGTACACCCTTGGAAACATTTTCCCATTGAAGACCATACAACCAACCAAGGGATTTGTAATAAAATTTTCCTCTTGTAAATTTTTGGGTGTGTGAAGAAAATGTGGTAAAAGTGTTTTCTTTTGCTCCATACCATCAATTATCAAACCCAAATATTTATTTGGATTATCATAACACTTCTTTCTATTCTTGTGCAACTTTTTCCTTTCACTTGTTTGTTGTTCGCGATGCTCCTGAAGTTCTTGGAGAATGGAATCTACACAACATAAAATAAAGTCATTAAAAAATACTTCTTCATAGTTGATCACTATACAATTTTAAAAGCTAAAGTTATGAATCATTACCTCTTTCTGACCCTTCACATTTATCCCTTTTTGATTTAAGAGAAGCACATGTACTGCAAATCCCCATCCTTTTCTTCTTAGCAATACAGACATTGTTGAATTCTTTCTTCTATACCTTCACAAGATATTGATATGTAATAAATTGACCATGTCCCTCAACACCTTCTGCATATTCTTTGTATAAGTTGTAAATTTCTCGTCTTGAAAAATTGTTTGGAATATGTATTGTCTCTCTATTTGGCATAAACTCTCCTTTCTTTGAAAAGAAATATTTCATCCACAACATTGTAGTATTTGACAATAGCCCAAACTATTGTTTATGACATACTTTTGAATAAAACGTGGGATCCTTTTCCAAATTTTCTTGGATTCCTGAGAGACGAAAATTACCCATCGAATGAAACATTTTGAAAGCTTTTCTACAGATAAATAAAGACCCAATATGATAATCATAGCCTGAAAATGTAGATTGCATGCACCCAACTAAATATGAATTTTGCATGCTTTTATTCGTTGAAAAATATATCTTCCTTTTCTCTAAGGCAAACTTGAAATCCATATGTTTCAAGCAATATTTTTGACAACATTCACTTAAAATGAGAGCGCTGATAGAACTTATTCTTGTCAAATATTCTACTCTACCCCTTGTATAACTAGAAAATCTTGGATTGATACGAGAAGGTCGCCTCCTAGTCCTCGATACAATATTTCCTAGCAACATCTCCATCATTGGATCATCATTTTTATAAGCATTTTCATCATCATTTTGAGGAATGTTATCCTCACTATGATCATCTGTGCTTTTGAAATACTGACTTCGGGGATATTCTTCATCTTCCACTTCTTTAGTGCTACTGTCATAGTCCTTACAATTAGGACTAAATGGAAAATTTGACTCAATGTTTATTGGATATTCTTCCTCATGTGCATTGTCAGTGCTGCTCTCATAGTCCATGGGATTAGGACTACATCGAAAATGTGACTGTTTACTTACTGAAAATTCTACATCCTGTCCTTTGTCACAACTACTGTCATAGTCCTTAGGACTGGTACTAAGTGCTTCATCATGTCCTTCATCACTACTGCTATTATAGTCCTTAGGATTAGGACTAAGTGGAAACTGTGACTCTTTATTTATTTGAAAATATTCATCATGTTCTTCATCACTTCTGCTCTCATAGTCCATAGGATTAGGACTAAGTGGACATCATGACACTCTATTCATTTGAAATTCTTCATCATGTTCTTCATCACTGCTGCTTTCATAGTCCATAGGATTAGGACTAAGTGGACACTATGACACTCTATTCATTTGAAATTCTTCATCATGCTCTTCATCACTGCTGCTCTCATAGTACATAGGATTAGGACTAAGTGGACATCGTGACACTTCATTCTTTTGAAATTCTTCATCATGTTCTTCATCACTGCTTCTTTCATAGTCCATAGGATTAGGACTAAGTGGACACTGTGACACTCTATTCAGTTAAAATTCTTCATCATGCTCTTCATCACTGTTGCTCTCATAGTCCATAGGATTAGGACAAAGTGGACACCGTGACACTCCATTCTTTTGAAATTATTCATCATGCTCTTCATCACTGTTGTTCTCATATTCCATAGGATTAGGACTGAGTGGACACTGTGACACTCCATTCTTTTGAAATTATTCATCATGCTCTTCATCACTGTTTCTCTCATAGTCCATAGGATTAGGACTAAGTGGACACCATGACACTCCATTCTTTTGAAATTCATCATCATGCTCTTCGTCACTGCTGCTGTCATAGTCTATAGGATTAGGACTAAGTGGACACCATGAAACTCCATTCTTTTGAAATTCTTCATCATGCTCTTCATCACTGTTGCTCTCATAATCCATAAGATTAGGACTAAGTGGAAATCGTGACTCTTTATTTATTTGAAATTCTTCATCCCGTCTTTCATCAGTGCTACTCTCATAGTCCTTATGATTAGGACTAAGTGGAATAATTGACTCTCTATTCATAGTGGAAGAATTTATGTTATATTCATGAACATGAATAGAGTTGTTACGCGACGAAGATGTTGATGCTTCATAAAGTGAAACTTCACTATCAGAAGAATCCATGCCTTTTAAATAGAAGTGGTTGAATGATACAAATGTAGACTCTCCTAATGATAATATATAACTTAAAGAATGAAAATTTCCCTGCAAAAATTTTCGCAAAAATTTTTCCCTCCAAAAACTCTGTTTCATGTATTTCCCTCCATTATTTTTTTCTACAATTTATTGAAAAAATTTAACTAAAATTTTCTTATGAAATAAATCTTTTAAATTAAAATTGTAAACTAAATCTTTTACCTAAATTAATTTATTACTTAAACTATATAATATTTACTAGACAATTGAATGTTTTTATTTTTTATTTTTATTTTTATTTTGATTATACTTTCTGAAAAGAATTAATCCCACATTCACCACGGTCTAAAACAATTCCGTAAGGTTCTCTTTATCATAGTTTCCTATATCACCATAAGAAAATTTGCATGTTAAAATTTATAAAAACAAATTAATCCCACATTAACCATACAATAAAACAATTCAGTAATTTCCCCTATATAATAAATTTCATTATCACTATTCCTAACATCACGTCAAGGTTTTCTGAGGTTCGCTAAAAGTCTTGGAGCGAATTTATGGAGCAACTACATTGCTATCAATAATATATTCAACAGAGGATTATTTCATTTGAAAGGTTAGTTAATTTTTGTGCTGTGCAAATTTTAAAATTAAATAAGTTTAATGAAATTTAGTTCTTTTTTAGAAATTGAAAATTTCAATGATACAAATTTACCCACTACTTCTGTAGTGGGCGTGGTGGGCCCGATCATGCTCTCGGCCTTCTCCACCCTAGCAGCCCAACAACCACCCACCCTCCCCACCCCTAGCCCCGGCCAGCCATTGGGCCATCGGGGTGGTGCAGGGGGGCTGGCGCCCAGCACCCCGCCCCACCTTGGCTACCCAACTACCGGTTAGGACAGTGGGCCATTGGGCAACGTTGTGGGGCACAGAGCTGGGTGCCAGCCCCCTCGCCGCACCTCGGTGGCCCAATGGACCACCTCCCTTGCCGGTCGCCAGGGTGGTGGGCTGATTACTGCCAGCCCCCTACCCCACCCTGGCAGCCCAATGGCTCGGCGGGGTGGCAGGCCGATTCCGATAATCGGCCCGCAACCCCGACGGGTTGGGTTGCCACGGTGGGGTTGGAGGTTGGGCAGGGGTGGGGGTGGGGAGGCAGAGTAGTTGTTGGACCGCCAGGGTGGGGAAGGGGGGCTGGGCCCAACTACCGTCCCCGGTAGCCGACCAATTTCCGGGGTGGGTCGGCAGGGCGTTGTATTTTTTAATTTTTTTATTTATTTTTAGTTTTTTTCTTAATTGTTATATTTTACAAAATGAATTATCATTTATCATTTTGTTTGTTAATTTAAGCTATTATTTTTTTGTAATTTATTGATTTATATATCTGTATTTTTTTCAGGAAAATGGCATCAAAGAAGATTTCTATGAATCTTTCTGGACCAAAGACTGTGAAAGGTGGATCTTCAAAAAACACTATTGAACGAACCAAACCTGAGCTGATAGCTACAAATCTTTCAAGTGCCTCAAATGATAAGAAGATGATTTCACACTGGAAGAAATAAAAATAAGTGAAACTTCCAGCAAATGTCTGGTATGTGAAAGAAAGAGAAAGCGAAGATGTGCAAATATATCTATAAGTTGATATACCTAACAATAATGGAATTTATGAGGTGCTGGGAAAGGTCATAGACATGTGTTCGGTATTGGACAGTGAAGTTGTTTACATACTTACAAAACCACCCAAGTCACATGAAAAGATTAAATATCAGTTATTATATTCATTGTATGACATGAGAGAGGTATCTACAAAGTTTTTTAAACAAATATTAAATGAGATGACACAAAATATCGTAAGTATTGTTATTTATATTTTTGTTTTGTGTTATTGTAACTATCTCCTTATATTTTTATAACATATTTTTTATTGACATATGATATTTTGTTTGGCAGAATTTTGTTGAAAGTGTTTCAATTATGTTGGGAGGCATTCATTTCATAGAGCATGATATTATGAAAGTTGTCAACAGTTTCTACTCAGTATCAGAAGAAGATATGGAAAAAAAGCAAAAGGTAGTAATTCATGATGCTACAAAATTACATCCAAGGGATCAGAAAAAAATGCCTCTAGTGGATAAATCTAGAAAAGGTAGACAGGTTACTTTTGAAGACGAGGAATTTGAAACTGACAGTGAAGAATATGTTGTCACTACTGAGGATGACAATGGAACTAATGTCAGAAAGGAGAAGAGTTGTAAAAGAACAAAAGTAACAATGCCCAAGAATAAATCTATTCTAGTTAACGATGAGAATGTTATGAGGAAGAAAAGTAAAGTTGAAAATTCTCAAGTAATCATTACCAACAGTGAAGATCCTAGTGAAACTTCAAAAGAAAGCAGAGAAATAATTACACCAAGAGTTGATTTAGAGGATGGCATTATTAAAACAAAACAAAATGTCATTCAACAGAACTTGACAAAGAGAAACTTAATTGAGGGTGGTCATACATTTCAGCTTAATGTGAGACAAATCTATAAAGCAAGTGAAGGACAATGTAAATATAAAATTAGAAAGCCACACCACCTGCATGTTTACAACTTGAAAACATTGATGAGGTACAGTCCATATGCTCATTTGGTTAATTATGTGGTTCTTGTTGATCTAGTTCAAGTTCCCAACAAAGAAGTATTTGATAAGTCAAAATGTTTTGAATACAATTATTATGTGCTTGGGGGGAACCATTCTGTAGAAGCTCAAAGAAAATTGATGGAGGAATATCCCAATAACCCACGTTTTGAAACAATGAAATGTATCATTTACGTTGGTTTATCAGATACAGAATCAAAGTTAATGGCATGGGATCATAATTCAGATAATGAATATAGGATGTCTATGGATTTCATCCAAAGGGTTAGATTTATTCATAGTGAATTTGAAGAAAAATGTGGCGGGGATAAGATAAATGTTACTGTAGATTTCCAAAAGGAATGTTGTATGGAAATAGGCTATCAAATTGAGAAGAAAATCAATTCAAAAGGTGGCAGAGTAAATATTGATTTATTCAGAGGTATTGATAACATTTTCTAGTTGGCATTTAGAACTGGAGAGATATGGGAATTGATTAATGAGATTTTTAGCATGTGGGAGAACATTGGAATTAAAAACCAAAAGGCCAAAAGGTTTAAACCATTGATATGTAGCAACAGTAAATTAGGTCCTGAAATGAAGCAGCTTCTAGAAGATATGGCTATCACACCTTGGAGAGCATTGCAAGGAGTGAAGGACTGAAAACTCAACAAAGCAATATTATCTTGTGTGAGGTTAGGGGAATTGTCATTAGACGAAATGTCTGAGGAATTTCAAAAGTAAGTTTGTTGAATTATTTTTACTTATTTCTAGATTATAATTTTCTTTTAAATATAACATATTGTTCTTGGTAGTATTTTTTATACATATCATTATATTAACTTTTTTTACTTTATCTATGCAGTCACAAAGTTTACATGAAAATACAAGAACAAATGCTTAAATTTTTGAATGAAGATAGTTGAGATGATGTTGTACACAACTATCCAGATTCAAGTTCTACATCAACATTAAAAAAAAAATTATCTTGCATTTAAAAAGGTATGTTGATTTATACATTCATTTTTATTCATCTGTATACTATTTTGTTTTATAACTTATACATATATTTGTTTATTTTATTAAAGATGAGGAAGGATGCAAATGGAGCACCGGATAGTTTCAAAACCTTTATTGAAAAAATTAAGATAGAAATACTAAAGAAGCAACATCTTAGGAATGTTGAACTTGGTCCAACTCTTACTCATTTCATTTGGAATGGGATTGACACTATTCAATATCAAGTAATACAAGGCGACTGTGAAGACATTGCTAAACTCATACCTAAAAGGGATTATGCCCTAGTTATTGTAGATATTCCCCATGGTTTCAATATCCCAAACATTGACTATGACAGTGACCCTTATACTTATCACGCTCTTAGTAAAGTGATTGCGGGATTTCTAGAATTCACATCATCACCATTATATAGATTTGCAAGGTATAGTCCATATGCTCATTTGGTTAATTATGTGGTTCTTGTTGATCCAGTTCAAGTTCCCAACAAAGAAGCATTTGATAAGTCAAAATGTTTTGAATACAATTATTATGTGCTTGGGGGCAACCATTCTGTAGAGGCTCAAAGACAATTGATGGAGGAATATCCCAATAACCCACGTTCTGAAACAATGAAATGTATCATTTACGTTGCTTTATCAGATACAAAATCAAAGTTAGTGGCATGGGATCATAATTCAGATAATGAATATAGGATGTCTATGGATTTCATCCAAAGGGTTAGATTTATTCATAGTGAATTTGAAGAAAAATGTGGCAAGGATAAGATAAATGTTACTGTAGATTTCTGAAAGGAATGTTGTATGGAAATAGGCTATCAAATTGAGGAGAAAATCAATTCAGAAGGGGGCAGAGTAAATACTAATTTATTCAGAGGTATTGATAACATTTTCCAGTTGGCATTTAGAACTGGAGAGATATGGGAATTGATTAATGAGATTTTTAGCATGTGGGAGAACACTGTCATTAAAAACCAAAAGGCCAAAAGGTCTAAACAATTGATATGTAGCAACAGTAAATCAGGTCCTGAAATGAAGCAGCTTCCAGAAGATATGACTATCACACCTTCGAGAGCATTCCAAAGAGTGAAGGATTAAAAAATCGTCAAAGAAATATTATCTTGTCTGAGGTTAGGGGAATTATCATTGGAGGAAATGTCTGAGGAATTTCAAAAGTAAGTTTGTTGAATTAGTTTTACTTATTTCTAGATTATAATTTTCTTTTAAATATAACATATTGTTCTTGGTAGTATTTTTTATACATATCATTAATAATAACTTTGTTTACCTTATCTATGCAGTCACAAAGTTTACATGAAAATACAAGAACAAATAGTTAAATTTTTTAATGAAGATAGTTGGGATGATGTTGTACGCAACTATCCAGATTCAAATTCTACATCAACATTAAAAAAAATTATCTTGCATTTAAAAAGGTATTTTGATTTATACATTCATTTTTATTCATCTGTATACTATTTTATTTTATAACTTATACATATATTTGTTTATTTTATTAAAGATGAGGAAGGATGCAAATGGAGCACCAGATAGTTTCAGAACCTTTATTGAAAAAATTAAGATCGAAAGACTAAATAAGCAACATCTTAGGAATGTTGAACTTGGTCCAACTCTTACTCATTTCATTTGGAATGGGATTGACACTAATCAATATCAAGTAATACAAGGTGACTGTGAAGACATTGCTAAACTCATACCTAAAAGGGATTATGCCCCAATTATTACAGATATTCCCCATGGTTTCAATATTCCAAACATTGACTATGACAATGACCCTTATACTTATCAAGCTCTTAGTAAAGTGATTGCAGGATTTCTAGAAGTCACATCATCACCATTATATAGATTTGTGACATTTCATTCAGACACACAATTGGCAATATTATTGTCAAGCTTCAAGGGGAAAACAAACTGAAGGATGTAGCTTACATGGTAAGTCGTTGAAAATGTATATTTGATTAATGTTAAAAAAATTCATTTATGTACAAGTTAATTGAACTTTTACTATTTCATGTTACAGGCAAAAGTCAAATATTCTTAAACGTGAATATCAACCATTTATAAATGATTGTGAGTTCATCCATATTGATATTCAGACAAAAGATGATAGCTATATGTCTATGATTTTTAATCGGGTAGATGGAAAGAGTCATAGCCAAGTACTGGCTTATGATGTTGTTGTGAGAAAACTAATATATGAAGACAAAGAAGAAAAAGGAGAGATAGCTAACATTTACCAAAAACCATAGTTATTTATTAATTATCTTATAAACATATGTTCAAATGAAGGAGATTGGGTTTTGGATTTATTTTCTGGCTCAGGTAAGTTTTATTATATAGAACTAAATTTCAATATCTTCTTTCTTAATTTATATGTCATTGTACTAATTTAACTCATTATTTCTTTTTTCTTGATAATTAGGTACAGCACTAGCATGTTGCCTTCAAAAAGGAAGAAATTTCATTGCCATTGAAAGAGATCCAGTACATTGCCATTTTATTTAGCAAAGAATTAATGCTCTTCAATTTCTTGCAGATGCAATGCAAGAAATTGGGTTGAAGAAAGGGGACTTTAGTGAATCACATGTGGCAAAAAAAGGCAAAGGAACCTCAACCACCATTACATGGAATGATTGGAAAGGCATACATTGGGAGATTCATAGACATCAAAGATCCATTAGAAGAGAAAAATGAGCAAAATGAAACAAAAAATATTGTGGAAGGAGACAATGATGAAACTCTAGAGGATGACGAGTTTGAATTACTTGATATTGTTGATGAAATTTAAGTTATGCTTGGAAATCAAGCTCATTTTTTGTAACTATTAATTAGTTATATTTGTAATGTTTTGACTTTAACATTTTATGAGAAGAATAAGCATTCAATTAATGTTGTTATCTGTTCAATATTTGTATTATGTGATTTTCACATTAATTTTTATGTTAATAATTATTTCTTGAAAAAAACAATGATTATTATTATTTTTTGACATCAAATTCATAAAAAAACTATTATTTAACAATTTTTAGTTAAATTTTTCCTATAAAAATTGTGATTTTGACATGTCATTTCTAGCAAAAAATTACAAAAAATTATCAAAATGTGTAATTTTTTTAGTTATATTTATGTTGAAAATGGTTATTTTTATGTCAATTGTTAAAAATTGTTGTTTTTAGAGACAATTATTTCATGTGCATTGAAAAATTAATTAACGATGTATAAATATGTAGAATATCGAAACTTCAAAATATCAACCTTCCTCTTTAAATATGCAAAACAATAAAAACCTCACTACAAAAAAAAAATAAAGAAATAAAATAAAAACAAGAAATTATTAAGAAGAAGACACTTCAAAAATTGTTAAATTTAGAAAATAATTATTTACATTTCATAAATTAGAAAATTTAAAGTCAAAAAATGGGTCTTTTAAAAAAAGGGTGTCATGCAGAATCGCCACTTTTTAAAATCAACATGGAAATCACTAACATTCTAAAACGTAATGTACATAAAAAAAATTAAAGTGCCAAAAAGTATTCTCTAAAAAATATATGTGTGTTCTGCATCGCCCCTTTTCAAAATCAGGTCACTTTTTTGCTATCTCTATGAAACAGGTAACAATATCAGTTCCCATTTCAACGTTTACATTGTTTATCGCCCACTACAAATCCATCTCTCTCTCTCCCTCCCTCTCAAGTCCTCTCTCTCTTCATTTCTCTCCCACCTCCCTTTGTCTCTCCCCCGCGTATCTCCCTCTCTCTCGATCTCTCTCTCGAGCTTTGTCCTACAACTTTTTTGACTATCTCCCTTCTTCTCTCATTCCCTCTGCCCCTTCTCTCTATCTCTCATTCTTTGTCTTTCTATCTCACCCCCAAACATACACACTTTCTCTCCATCTCTCTCTCTCTCTCTCTCTCTCTCTCTCTCCACCTTTCTCTCTATATATGTCTTGAACTTCTGTGTTCCCCATCTTTTCCTCTAACTCCATCTCTCAATCTCCTTCTCTTTCTTGGATGCTCTCTCATCCTCTCCCTCTCTCCATTTTTGCATCCCCCCCACCCTCTCTCTCTCTATCTCTTACCCTTCTCTCCCACTCTCTTTCACTCTATATTTCAAAAATTTTAAAATACTTTGACAGTTAAAATATCATGTTTAAATATTTTTATTTTTATTTTGATGTCATACAATAGTTTAATTTTTTTTATATAATACATATTTAAAATGTAATATTTAAAATGTGTGTTGTTCATTCGCGTGGAGGTAAAATTATAATTTTTCAAAGAAATATTATCTAAAATTTTCCAAAATATTAATGTTCCAACTACCTCCATTAACGATACATAGAAAAATTCCTATCTTCCAATTGAGGTTGTTTAGGCTTTATTTATTTAAAGGTAGATTTAGGATTTGATTACTTCAAGATTTTAAAGATATCAAATATTTTATTATGTTAGATTTATAAACAAATTAGGTTAAATAAAATTAAAATATATTGAGTCAGCTTGTATGACTCTTTTTGTATTGATGGTCAACTCTTTTGTTAACGCCTATGGCGTATATCAACCACATTTATTAATTTGGTTGTGCTAGTACATATATTATGACATAAGAAATTTTATATTATATTAAAGTTAATAATATTATATTAATCCAAAATTAATAAATTTAATATTAACATTAAAATATATTAATATTAATTTTTTTTATATTAATATCATTTCATCATTTAATTTAATAATAATAATAATAATAATATTTTAATATTAATATTAAATTTAATAAGGTTTTTCCATGACATTTAATTTTAAAATGTTTAATTTTAGATTAATGAATTTTTTTTACAAAGGCTCAATCAAGTGACATAGCTTGATTGAGCCATAACGCTCGATTGAGCTCTTGTTAATGACATAAATGCCTTGATCAAGGGTTTACGAAACCATTGATCGAGCTATTTAAATTTAAAATTTATGCGCTCGATCGAGCCTCTTAAGTCTTAAAATAAGCAATTTCATCACCGCTTCTACAAAATTCCCTGCAACTCCATTTTGTACCATAACAGACTTAGGGCTAAATTTGTCCTCAGATGGAGGAGTTAATAATGTTGTATTCATGAAAGAATCCTCTATCCAATGGAATATGAGTTTGACATTTTCGAATTCATATGATATTTTTCATCTAATTTGTTTTAAATGCAATGCTTGAATTTTGTTTAATTGTTTTAAAGAGGTTGAATAAAAAATCAATATCGTAAAATATACACAACAAAAAACTTTCAAAAAATACCACTATATTGGTTTATGTGTCCTCTTCAAAAAGGTACTTTTGGATTCTCAATTTATTTAAATATTTGAAAAAAATCATACGTGAACACATGTGTCTGCAAAATGCAATTGAAATAATACTTCGCCAACTTCGAAAAATAATAAAAAATATATTTTTTCTTAAAAAAAAGTAGTATAAAAAATTTAGCTCTCTCCATGTATATCATGTTTATATATATATTATATTACACATTTTACACTAAGTTATGCTACATGAACACACACATACCTCTTA
This sequence comes from Pinus tabuliformis, assembly GCA_031772625.1. Taxonomy (NCBI): domain Eukaryota; kingdom Viridiplantae; phylum Streptophyta; class Pinopsida; order Pinales; family Pinaceae; genus Pinus; species Pinus tabuliformis. Next base: position 226,509,131 of record CM062820.1, on the reverse strand, counting down.
AGATGTGTGAAAATTTGCAAGGACAAGTATTTCATTTAACGGAAGATTAATATAATATATGACAATAAATATTTTTGAAGAAAATATCATTAGGACAAAAAAATAATCCTCCACAACTTTATTTTTTACTCTGAATCAAAATTCATAGTTCTTATATGAATTTCGTGGGGTTGAATTCAATAAAAGAGGAAAAACTTCAAATTTTGTTGCCACATTTGGCTAAAAAGTGTAACCCATATTCATGCTTTCACTCTTGTCCATGTATGAACATGGTGAGATGTTCAATATAAGATGAGCCTGTAAGAGTATCGTTGATTATGGTCAAATATGGTTGACTATAAGTGAACATGGTTGTCTAAGGTTGGTAACCCTTAATTATAGATGAATATGGTTGAACATGTTGACTTTTCTTGGAAATATGGATGACCATGGTACCCATGGTTGACCATTGTCTAGTTGGTTCAACCATATTTGAATATGGTTAATTAAGTTTGAAATTTTTAACCATATTTGACCATGGTGACCATGTTTGATCATGGTTAAGCTTATTTGACGATGGTTGAATATAGTTAACTATGGTTGATTGTGAGTGAACATGATTGTCAATGTTTAACTATAGATAAATGTGTTTGACTATGTTTACCATGGTTGACCATGGCCAACCATGTTTCTTCCTTGGTAGCACACCCATTTTCACTACCATAATCACTAGTGCCATGCAAATCATGTTTTTCTTCCTTGGTTTCTTCTTGAACACCCATTTGGTGCCAATGGGTTTCCTTCCAGCCAACAACTCCACCATATCCAAAGACTCATTTTTGTGCAAAGATGCCATTTCATCAACCATGGCCTCTTTCCAAAGTTTTCCATCCTTTGAATCTACTGCTTCCTTCACAATTTTGGGATCATCATTAGTAATAGATAAAGAAAAATTTGAATAGAAAGCAGATGGACTATACCTTTCTGGCTTCCTTCTTTTTCGAACTGATCTTGTCACAACCAGAGTTTGTGTCTCTTCATTTTCTAATTCCTCTTCTTCTGTACAGTCTGATTCTTCCTCCTTTAGCTCAAACTTATCTTCTCAGGTTCCTTTAATGGTACTTCATGTTTAATAACATCTTTCACCTCTCTAAACACCACATCTTGGTTGTACACAACCTTCCTTATTACTGGTTTCCAAAGCTTATAACCCTTTAAACCATCCTTATACCCAATAAAGATGTAATTTTCAGATTTAATATCCAACTTTTTTCGTTTCTCCTTTGGAACGTGTACATATGCATCACATCCAAGTACCCTCTAATGTGAAAGAGTGGGTTTCTTATCATTCCATACCTCTTGTGGAGTCTTATCCTCTAATGCTGATGAAGGTGATCAGTTGACCAGGTAACATGCTATCTCCACGACCTCTACCCAGAATTGTTGTCCTACCCCGACACCACTGAGCATGCTTCTTGCCCTTTCCATCAATGTCTTGTTCATTCTTTCTACAGCTCCATTTTGCTCAAGTGTGTATGGAGTAGTCTTCTGTCGTGCTATATGACACTTCTTATAGAATTCTTCAAATTCCTTACTACAAAACTCTCCACCGTTACCTATCCTCAGCAACTTTATCTTCTTCTCTGTCTAGTTTTCCACCAGAGCTTTAGATTCTTTAAACCTGTCAAAGACTTCAAATTTCTTCTTGAGTAAATATATCCATATATTCCTTGAGAATTCATCTATAAATGATACATAGTACACAAACTTGCCCAGTGATGGAACCTTCACAGGTCCAAACACATCATTGTGCACAAGATCTAATATCTGTTTCACCTTCTTACCACCAGAGGGGAAACTCACTCGATTATGCTTCCCATATACACAATTTTCACAGAAATCAAATTCCAGAGAGCTATTAGTCATAACTTCTACCATAAATTTACCATGAATTATTCAAAGGCCCTTCTCTCCAATATGTCCAAGCCTTTGATGCCATAGCATGGTCTTTTCTACAGAGACCACTATATTTTCTCCTCCACTTTCAGGAACCACAGAACTATTTCACCCATCAATAACAATGCTACCTTACAGCTTGTATAGAGTTCCAATCCGAACTCCCCACATCAATACCAGTGCTCCCCGAACCATCTTTCATGTATCTTTCTCGGACACTATTTTTACACCTGCATCATCTAGCTTGCTTACATAAATCAGATTTCTAGCTAGTGCAGGAATATGCAAAACACCTGGAAGTGTTCTAATCCTTCCACCTTGCAACTTCAACTTGAATTTTCCACGACCATCGATTCTAGCCTTCCTGTCATCCCCTAAGAAGACATCACCACCATGATATTTCTCATACTCGCAGAACCACTCTCTGTGGGGAGTGAAGTGAAAGGATGCATCTGAGTATATCAACCATCCCTCATGATCTACATGTGTACTTGAAGTAGCCAAGTACACATCCCCACCTTCATTTAAGGTGGTTTTCACCTATATAGAAGGAGCATCATTGGATCCCTTTCCTTTATCAGGAGCTTTAGATTTATAGTCCCTTTTGTAGTGCCCTTCCTTTTCGCATTTCCTACACACCACCTTTACAAGTTTTCCTAGAGATTTAGATCTCCCACTCGATGTCTTATTTTTGTTTCTGTTCTAGGACCGTCCTCGTATAGATAAGGCATCACCATTCTGGCTCTCGATATTTTTCCATCTCATCTCCTTCGTTAGCAACGATGAGATTATTTCATCAAACTGCAAGGCAGTTTCATTGCTACCTATTGCAATAACCAGACTATCCCACGAATATGGTAGAGAACATAGCAAACTGATGCACTTATCTTCATCTAAAATTTTAATATCAACAGACAATAACTGACTTACCACAGTATTAAATGCATTCAGATGCTTGTCACTGAGTCTCCATCCTTCATCCTCAGGTTATACATCTTTTTCTGTAGGAACAATTTATTCACCAGAGACTTAGATTGGTACAAAGTCCCTAACTTGTACCACAAAGCCTTTACCGTAGCTTCCCCTGACACATTCAATAATACTAAATCTGAAACACATAATCATATTGTGCTCTTTGCCTTCCGATCCAACTTCTTCAATTCTTCATTGAACACTCCCGTTGGTTTAGTACCCAGATCTATCTACCACGATCCATTGATATTTATCCACCAATAGATCCTCCATCTCGAGTTTCCACAACTAAAAGCTCTGACCATTAAATTTCTCTATCTCTATCTTTCCACTGCTCACCATCTCCTTTCACCACCAAAATCGATCCTGAATATCTCCCATTGAACAGGGTCTACCACAAGCCCGAGTGAAACCCTTCAGCAACAAAGGCATCCCCTTGAAGCTAAAACAACTATGATACCAAATGTAGGTTTTAACCCCGTACAGAAATTACCTGCATACGAATATAAAACACATAAACACATAAAACACATATACACAAAGATTTTTCCTGGACCCCAAAATTGTGACTTCCAAATTGATTTTTTATTACGTTCCTTTCAATGTTACAATAAATATTTTGTACATGCCGAAACATCCAATACCATGGACCGAAAACCATCACACCCAAAACCATGTGCGATAACCATGCACAAAACCATAGGTAGGTTTGCCCAACCTGATATAGGGTCCAAAAAAAATTCCCCGGGGTGCTACCTTGGACCCCGTAGAGGGCGGGTACCCAGCCCCCTCAAACCCCCTAGACAGCGAGGGCTTCCACCCCCCCGTTGTGCAATCGACGAAACGAAGGGGGGGGCGCCCTCTAACCCCCCAGTTAACTAGGGTGGCTAGTCGTGGAAAGAATATAACACAACCCAACACATGTATCATATTTATTAATCAGAAATATGCAAAAGATATATATTTTTTTTCAAAAGATGTTTTCCCTTGTCAAAATATTCTTTATTTTATTAGTTAGGATTTTTGACATGGATTTAAAAGTATTTTTTTTATTGTTAAGAATGTTTTTCGGTCAACTCACCGAACATGGTTTATCTAGAAAAATACAAACAAATAGAATTTATGGGAAAACCTTGTAGAAAAACTTCCGTTTTTTCCCCAACAAGTAAGTTGAACAAGAGTTATCTAGACGAAATTTTTAACCCATGTTGAGCTAAGCCAATGGAAATTTGAAATTCCAATAAATATTTTTCATTGGGCATTGTCTTCCAAGAGAAAAAATGTCAATAAAAAATATATTTAATTGATATAGTAGCTAAGAGTAGGGTGGCACAATTCTTAAACAGTACTTGATCAAGAAATCAAGAAATTCGATTGATCATGCATTCATTCATCACCTATCATATGGTAGGTAACTTCAAAAATTTCATTGGTAGATGGCTTTGAGTTGGTAACATAAGAAAAAAATTGAAAACATTCCTTCCCTTTTTTTAAGCTCACAGGCCAAATCATCTTAATGAACCACGAAAGCTACCATCAGATAGATTGTAGCTACTGATTCAAAAGAATACCTAAACAATAATTGGGCTCAAAAATTGGAAAAGTGATACCAACTTCGATTTTAAAATACTAGTAATTATTTCTTGTATTCATATAATATTCATTGGGTTTAACAAATTTTTGCTAGGAATTATACGTATAATTTTCATGGTGACTTTTAGCTGGTAATTTCCTCATTATCAATAGACATCCCTTTGCCTTTGGTTCCTAGCTATTCACTCCCTTTAAACTGATCATACTATATTTATTATACATCTACTTATGCATAAACTATTAGCAACATTCTCATAATTGAAAAGAATGGCTACAATTCTATGTTTTTTATGAAAAAAAATAGAGTAGAATTAGAAAAATGGAATTCAAAAAGTGAGTGTCATGAGCTTTATAGAGGCATTTTTAAAACATAAGAGCTTATACTTGGAGATATAGATATTTGACAAAAATTGCTTTCAGAATTTTGAAATTCATTCTAAGTTGCCTGCAACAATGTTCTCAAAATTGTTATTTATCAATTTTTAAGTGAATTTGACTAGTTTAGTAAAATGTGGCCTCATCCCTCATTCTTAAGTATTTTTGAGTGATTTTGATAGGAAATGATTTTTATTTTAATTTGACACATTCATTTACTTTTATTTTTCTAATTTTTTATTTAAATAATCCTGTTGTAAAAATACACTACAAGGTTACCTTATAAAAGTGAAATATCCTCTTAGTTGACCAAAATACAAGCCCAAGTTCTATCCTCAAGTATTTTTAATTGCTTTTAGTTGTAATAAAACACTTTTTTCCTCCCATGGTCTAATACTAGTCCATATTTGTCTTATAAAAATTGCATGGAGTCCATATATGTCTTAAGAGTTTCATGAGGATCTTGTAGTAGTCACATTGCATCATGGTGGATTCATAGTTACGCATAAACTATAATAAACATTGTCATAATTGAAAAGAATGGCTAAAGTCCTATGTTTATTATGAAAAAAAAGAGAGTAAAACTATAAAAATGGGCTTAGAAAAATGTCTGTTGAGATCTTGATAGAGGCATTTTTTAAAATACAAGAGCATATACATGGAGTTATATATATATTTGATAAAAAATCCTTCATGATTTTGAAAATCATTCTAAGTTGTCTACAAGAGTGTTCTCCAAATTAGTATTCCTCAATTTTTAACTAAATTTGATTGGTTCAGTAAAATGCACGCCCAACCCTAATTCTTGAGTATTTTTTAGTGATCCGAGTGGAAAATTAATTTATTTTAATTTGACATATTCGTTTACTTCTAGTTCCCTAATTTTTTATTTAAAAAATCATATTGTGTAAATACACTACAAGGTTACCTTCTAAATGTGAAATGCTTGCTTAGTTGACCAAAATGCAATCCTGAGTTCTATCCTTGGGTATTTTTAAGTGGTTTTAGTTGTATAGAATATGTTTGTTCATCTTAGGTCTTAAGAAAATCCAAATTTATCTTATAACATTTGCACGAAGTCCTAAAATTTATAGATTATCTTATAACTATAAAAATGGGCTTAGAAAATGCCAACCACGAGCTTTATAGAGCCATTTTTTAAGCATAAGAGTATATATGTGTGCCTGTGTGTGTGTGTGTGTGTGGCAAAAACCTCCTTCATAATTTTGAAACCCTTTCTAAGTTGTATGTAGCATTATTTTCAAAATTGGTATTCCTCTGTTTTCAATTGAATTTAACTAGTTAAGTAAAATGCATGCCCAAATCTCATTCTTCAGTATTTTTTAGTGATTTCAATAGGAAATGATTCTTCTTTTAATTTGACACATTCATTTACTTTCAGTTTTCTAATTTTGGATTTTAAAAATATTTCTATGTAAATTCACTACAATATTACCTTCTAAACGTAAAATTTTGAATTAGTTGACCAAAATGTAAGCCCAAGTTCTATCCTTGGGTATTTTTCAGTGCTTTCTATTGTAGAGAAATGTTTCCACATCAAGATAGCATATGAGATAAATTTCCACCATTGAACCTATTCAAGTGGTCCATTCCACATATTGATACATAAATCCATGTGCCACTTCACTCCAAATGCCTGCTTGATTAATAAGGCTTACAACAAACTAACCTGAAGCTAGCATATGCGTACACATACCCATCTCGTACCTACTCGAGAAATTTATTCCAAAACTTGAGACATCATGTGCTATCATGATACATGTATGCCTAAACAATAGTTTTTAAAACAACCTTAGGGAATACAACCTACCTTCAGCTAGGATTTAGAAATTGGAATAGAAACCCTAGGGTGTTCGCATGCTATTGTGGCTCTCCATAACATGTTAGCTCCTTCACCAGACCTTGGCACCATTTACTCCATCTATTTTATGTCATTTGTGTAGTTATGTAACTTCTATCTAACTATATCTTTAGCCTATTTTCATCCACACCTTTACCTAGCCTTCCAACACCATTTGCACTCTCTAGATCCACACAATCTCCCATTAACCTAACTCTCATAATGGATCCTACTCACATCTACCCAACAAGCACTAAATAACTTTTATGAATTCTCGGTTGTTAACACTAACATCTCATGAGGCTCTAAATATTTGGATTTAGGGTGCATTTACACACCCTTACTGACTACTCATGTTATTTCTTTCTAGATTTAAAATATGATCATTGGGTTGATTCTATCACAAATCTCTCTTATTATCCACCAACTTTTCTTCAGGCATAATAATCACTATTGTGATAATTTTTTATTTGATTTAATACTAGTTGTTGGTAAGAATGGGAGAGAAAAATAAATACATGACAAAGATCAAACAACTAACAACTTATGGACACTATATATTTACTTGGAAACCCTTGTGGGAAAACCAACTCTAAATAAAAGATATAATATTCCCCACCCAGAGGACACTGAAAATGAAATCATCATGCCTTTAAATAGGATACATTATAGTAAAATACTATGGAAAAGACCATCGGTTACCAAAATGACTAGCCCATAAACTTGAAATGGTAAATTGAATCTATGAACAATTCATGTTTACCTAAACCATCCTAACAAGTTAACCACAAAGTTCAGGTTGACTATTGTTGACTACAAGACATTACTTTTTTTGTATGATTATGATGACATTTGTTATACTTGACACACTAAGAAATTCATCTCAATAAGATTTTGTCAAATCATTGTGTTAATCTATGGTTATTTTACAATGTCATGTTCCCTAAGGGTTTTGTTAGTCTATAAAGTAGCTGAAAATATTTTTCATATAATGATGTTTATCATGGTTGACTTATGTTTACACACCTTGCAGTATTTATTACCTTGCAACATTGCTCAAATGTTATCATATAGTGATATGTCCCTAAATGGTATTGGTACATTATGATATTCACCTTGGTTGGCCTATAAGGAAATGTAATGGTCCTTATTATTTATGTCACATTATGTCATTCACAAAGTGTTGGGAAATTGACATGAAATAAAATGATAATATGGTAGTTTTCAAAGGAATAGGGGCATAGGGACATTAAATAATAAAATTTCAAGAATATTACCTATTTTCTTAAATAATCCAAAAATCTGAAAGATCTAGAATCTGCCAATTGTCCTTCTCTATCAATTATCAAGAATCGTTTCCATCACCTCATGGAATATGAACATATAAAAGATATGGAATCTAACAATTTTCCCTTTCTTTTGGATGTCAAAATGATTTCCTTCATCTACTTAGATAAATCGGATCTAAATACCCCAAATTTTGAAACTTTATGAAAATGTACCTTCTATAAAACTTAGATTTAGATGTCGGTGGAGCAAACTACCTGGAAACTGACAAGCACATGATGTGGAAATTGTTGTGGCCATCAACATGTCGTATGTTATGTGGAATATTTATCTGAGATGCTAATGTGGAAATGTGGAAAAGGTTGTATGATGTGACATTTTGATGTGGCATGCCTACATGGCACACTTGTACAAAAGAATTGATGTGGCAACTGATGTGATACATGACACAGGGAACACAAATGCATAAATATGGAATATTGGAAAATTGCAATTTTGAGTTAATGGTTTGAATATCCAAAGATTTGAACATCTAAATATGGATTCATTCTAACATTGATGATGAGATGGTCTAAGTCATATAGTATTACAAGACGAGCTATTAACGACATTGGAAATACATCAACCAAGGGTTCTCCCTGATGTGAAGTCCCAATTATACCTCAAACCATTTGTAGTAGTGTCCCCATAAGAAATATCAGCCTAGTTTCCATATATCTTGAAGATATGCCTTGGCTCTCATTGTCAGCGAGATAGAGGAGTGCATGGTGCCTTCAAAAAGAAAGAAGATGTGTCTAATGAGTGTTCAATTGTAGATGTTTCTAAGTCCTTCTACTATGGGGGGAATGAAAAGGTGAGTCTATAAGAGAGAGCTAATAGTACCACCCAAGAAGATACACACACAAACAAGAAGGATCTATCTAACATCCAACGAAATATTCCACAACAGATGCAACAGTCATTACAACCAATTAGTGAGATAGGTCTATCTAATATTCCACGGATTAGTCCATAAGGATGGGACAACATTAATAACCATCACAGTACATTCTCAACAAGATAAGTTCTAAAATAGCCAAAATAGTTCAACTATCTTAGCACATGTGAAAGGAAACATGAAATGCAAACATCCGTAGAATAGTCTTACAAACATTCATAATCCATGAATGAATAATTTGTTGAACTTGAAGGCTTATGATATTAAGCAAAACTTCCAAGACACATGTATACAGTGGAAATCACTAGCTCCAGTAGGGGAGCATTGGCGCCACTCCTTGCTCTCCAAATGAACTAGTCTGTCTCTCTAATTCCTTATGGGAGGATCCAAGGTGAAAAGTCCCTTTAATCATACAATGAGGGTGTGTATATAACCAAGGGGTGATGCTTCACCCTCCTTGTGACTCTTTGAATACCCTCATGACTATTTGACTTCCTATGACCTTTAAACTTACATGACTCTTCATATTCCATGTGTGTCCCTTGGACTTCCACTTTACAATACATTTTGAATATGCATGATCCACAATGTTGATGTGGCCTATGAAAACTCATGACATGACACTACTGATATAGACTACTTGATGATGTGGCACTCTCAAGATACTACTGCTACTGTGTCTTTGATATCCTCTTGAGAATGCTTTTGTCTTCCACCTCCTCATGCTTTGGTGATAAGGAGTCTTCAATAAGCTCAAGCCTTGGGCTATGGTCGCAAATTGGTGTCCCTCTGCTTTGCCTCAATTGATGAGCTTACATGTCCAATTGCAAATATGTCTTTCAACATGATTCCCTTTGCAAATATGTCTATAATGGTGTGAGAGAGTGCGTGCATGTGCAATCCACTCATGGCGAGATGAAATCAGTTTGAAACCCCCTAATCTAAGATAGTGCATTTGGATCCATTAATTAAGCCATGAACAGGTGAGAGGTTGGGAGAGAGGGCTCAAGGACTACACAATTGCATATTTCAATAAATCAGTGGTGAGGCTTGATCACTAAGACTACACAGTGTGTAGTTCATGCTAGACTGAGGGAAAAAACTACACAGTCCTCGGTGACAATGAGGCTGGCTGAGGGGATTAACATTAAGATGACATACTACACATTTTTAGGAGGCAAGGGAGACTGAGCTACTATGAAATTGTGTGATTCATAGGTTTATGGAAATATCTTGAGGCTTGTGCTTGCGGAGTGCACAGTTTGGACTGGGTTGGGAGGAATAATTACGTAATCCTAGAGGTCAAGGTTGGGCCTTGGGCAACAAACTGCATAGTGTAACAATCCTCGGATGCAAGAACTATGCATTAGGAAATGCCAAGGGGAAAGGTCACACCTTGAGGACTGAAACTACGTAATGCGCAGTACAGGTAGGCTAGGTGGAGCCAAGTTTCTTGGTCAGGAAGCCTCTTCAGAAATGGTTGAGTGAGACTCATGAGACTGATGTGTATAGTGATAAGAATTCAACTGTGATCTCACACTTAGAATACTTTATGATGCAGAAACGTGGATCACCCATGACACATGAATAACACATTTCCCTCTATGTGACCACTTTATGACCAGTTACAACAAGTGTGACACTCAAGATACACTTTACGGCGACAATGACGACACTTGTATCACAATGCTCAAAACTTTGTGAATGAGTTCGACCAATGTTTACATGGTTAGGAAAACTCATATACACAAAGGTAGACCCTTGAAACCATCCAAATATAGTTTTACTTGTTGTGTGACAACCAATATGTGAAAAGACAACACTTTTCCTATGTTGCAAACATGACCAAAACACTTAAAGAAAATACATGAAATGAGTTTCAATGTTTGCGAGAATACATGACTTTGAAGACATAATGATGTGGAAATGATAAGGTTCCCTTCTGACTTCAACTTCATGAGATATTTTCTTTTTCTTTTTTTTTCATATCTATCATCCAAAGGGTTGTAAATCAGATGGAGTCTTCATGCGGTCCTGGTCATATTCCAGTGTTCCTTCATCTTCTTACTCGATCATCATCCTTTGTCCTCGTCTTCTTAGGTGTCATCTAAAATGTCTTTCTTCTCCAACTTCTTCTTTATGATCTTTCCATAGCATGGTAGGGTTCATATGTCTACAATAAACTCATGACAAGATGACATTATTTTGATAAACCCTTATCTAAGATATTGCATGATGATCTACTGACTCGGCTAGAACTAGTGGTGGGCCAATGGAAAGGCACGATGACTACGCATTTTCGTGGCTCAGGTAGTCACGGGTGGAGCTTGGTCTCTGAGACTATGCAATGAACAATTCATGCTAGGATAAGGAAGAAAATTTCTCTGTTTGGGATCTCAGTGAGCTAGGATGAGGGGTTGGGCACTGGTTCAGCCAATTGCGTAGTTCTGGAAGACAGAGGGGACTGGTTGATTGCGTAGTTCTTGGATTTAGGGCTTGGTCTTGAGCACTGAGGTTGAAAAATATGCATTTATGGGAGGTAGATACTACACATTACGCAATGCCAAGAGACAATATTACTGCTTAAGGGCTAAGACTACACAATGCGCAGTTCAGGAGGGCTGAAATAGGCTAGGTTGCTGGGAACATTATGAAATTTGGCTAAGTGCGGGATCAGTGAAACTGATGTGAAAAATTATAGAACTTGACTGTGATCACACACGTAGACACTTTGAAATGCAACGTATATCATGCAAAACACATGAATACATACTTCCCTTAGTACGACAACCTTTGCAGCAACTTACAACAAGTGCAAAACTAAAGATATACATTGTGATGATAATGATGACACTTGTGCGACAATGCATGAATCTTTGGAAATTAGTGCAAAACATTAGTATATGATAATAACAACTCATTATCACAAAAATTTCCCCTTGAAATGAAACCAAAACTCTACTTTGCATGATAAGTGTCAATTCCCATGCCAGAAGATGATATTTGCTATATGAAGAAAAAATGTGAATGACACTTGCGATATATGAATGATGGTGAAAAAAACACATGCCAAAGAAAAGATAATATGAAAATTACACTAGTTAGAGTGAAATTAATCCAAAGCAACAACCAGAAACATGAAAGCGATGCTCGTGAGAACAAATGTGCGTGGGGACAGTAACTATCGACATGGTTTGGACATAGCAGAGGAATAGGCTTAATAGAAAAGTGTTATTCTTGTACAATCTTGCGTAAAATAATGTGCTCATGCACTTGTTAGAGACTGAGCTTGTGTGAGCAAGTGACTTCAACACTTGCAGTCCAAGAATGGAGCTCATAAGCATCAACTGAATAAGAAGTGACTATGAAATGACCAGTCATAAGATCCATATAATGCTCCAAAGTTTGATTGTATGCAAAATTTTATAGGGTGTTTGTTGCAACAACAACACCTAGCGACACAATGGTAGAATTCTGGCTTCTCTGCCTTGGTCAATTCTTTCAAGTAGGCTCTAGTTCTTCAGGAAGTATTGATTCATCATTAAGATTACCATGGATTTCCCACTTACCCTATGCATAAGAATAATCACCTTCATTCCTTTACTTGGTTGAACACAAACATAAGATCAACAATCACACAATGTTTCGAATCAGGATAGGGTAACGAAGGTCGTGAGATTTAGATTTTCAAAGTATAGTTTTTCATCTCTACTATTGATCCACCACCAGAAGGCCTGGATAGTATCCTAGTGGAGTCACTTTAGGAACATAAACATTTATCCCCAGCCAACGAGCCTGGATAGTACCGCAACAAAGGTTCTTGCTTCACCTTTCTGCACAAGAAGCCTTACTCTTCTTTCACATTTATTATGTACTTAAATAATACTCTGCATTGAAACTTATTTATTTATGGGTGGAAGAGGTATTTTGACTTATTGAGAGTAGGAGAGGTTGTTCCTTCAGAGATGCTTATATCAAATCCCTAATATTGGTTTGTTCATTTATATTTTCCCCTTGTCCTTCTCTACGTGATTGGATCAACTTGAAAACCCTAAAACATAAAAACCTGAGTGTATGCAGAAGGTTTCTAGAATAGAAATAGAGGTCATGATTCGACACAAGGTTTTCTTAAGGAAAGGATCGCATGTTCTCTCAGAACATCATCGACCAAAAGAAGTAACTCAAAAAAGGATGTAGGATAAAGAGTTAGCTAAATGTTGTAGTGTCACAAAGTCCTTTTCTATTTTTCCACATTCCCTTCTGAGATAATAGAGCATATTCATGCAAGGTATTATTAATGAACAAAAGGAAAAGACATGATACAACAAGAAATAAAAACCACAACACAAGCAAAAGAAGTTAAACCAAAGCATAATGCAAGAGAAAAGTAAGAAAATATGAGAAATACTATAGAGAATAAGAATAGGATGAGTGCAAGAAAGGGGAAAACTAAAAGGTAGCTAATCCTACTCCTAACCTAACATCTATAGGTCAAGGTCATGTATAATGAAATTTCCAATGTAGCCACCATAATTGTTCCCAACCTACAATCACAAAGATAAAATTGATTAAAACAGATATAAAGTAGTGTTCCAGAGAAAAGATGAGAGCTTGAATAACTTGCACGAAAAAAGGAAGGTCTTTCCTATGGGCAGAAAGATGTGTCACATCAACTACTAATTTCATCCAATTCACATTATTACCTTTTCTATGGAAACCGTAATCAGACAAACCTCGAAGATTTCTTGCGAATATACCTCCTTTTGTTTCATCTTGCTTAGAAAGCACGAGAAAAGTCCAAAATATGTTTATTGTAATGGATCTTTCTGAGTAAGATTGATCCAACCATTCAGTGATTGGATCATAAAATTGATGATGATCCTCTTGAAATCTGAGGAATCTTTGAAAAGATGGATTTTAAATTAGAGGAACATGATTATATTTAGAATGTTATGAGGCAAAATAGATCTTATCATATTCAATAGTCATGTCAAGAGAGTGAGTACCTGACATAACCATCAGTGAAGGCTGGCATGCCTCAATCGTTGGACAAAAATCCAAAGAGTGAGATGGTGAATGATGAAGATCGAAGGATGTAAAACAAGTTTCATTTCATGTACTGATGGGAAAATGGTAACATTAATGACAATCATTAAACACAGAATAATGATTGGATGAGTTGATTAAAGCATTAGATTCCTAGTTTGTAATAAACAAAGATAAATCAATTTGAACAATTCTACAAATTCTCTGAAAAACTGAACCAAGTTCCTCACAGGCCAAATGTGACAAATTGTTTTCATGTAACTAGTGACAAACTATGCATGCACTGTAATCATGAAAAGAATTTATAAGGGATGTCAACATAAAAAATACATGAGACCAGTTAGGGCATGGTGAATGGAGAAGAACTTGATTCATGTGATAACTTGTGCATTCATTATAACTCAAGAGGACTTCAAGTGTGATGAAAGCGAAGAGTTGTAATATAACATTCATGAGAAAACATAGGACATAATTATTAAGCGATGAATCTCATAGGAAAGATTCCTTTGGATAAAGATAGTCCTTGGAATAATAAAATTTGCAATTCCGTGAATTTATGAGAGATAAACATTCCAAACCCAAGTTTGATGCAATATTTTTGAATGAAGATGAATGAATCAAAAAAAAATTCCTGAAGCTAGTCCTAAGTAAAATCTTGAAAATTTGAAAGATCACATCCAGAATACCAAATATTTTTCAAAAGGAAATTTTCATTGAGTGAAAGCATGCAAAGAGAAGGATTGTGTGGGAGGAATCATATATGACTTAGTTTGGGGGGCTTACCAGAGTCACAATATCTTAACATAACCATCAATGAAATTTGAAGTGCATTGGCTCCTTGGGAGGGCCTAGAAATTTCAAGGATCGTAGAATCACATTTTGAAGACTAGACTAGATTGTGCATGGTGTGAGAATAACTACTACCACTGGTTTTAATAAGACTATTCCTCACCAAATGGAAACCATCTCTGTCACTGACTTCACTAGATTTTTCAACTCCAACAACCAAATTATTCAAGTCAAAAAATTCTTCTAATCACAAATTCAAAGATGAATGAATCAGGGAGATTTCATGAGTAGGCTGATTTGAAGAGTTGTTTTCATGAAAGAGAAGAGATGATGAGGGTTTGGAAGAGTACTCAAAGACTTGATTGTTTTCATTTGCATCATGGATAATGTCACCAACTTGTGCCAATTAAGAGGTTAACTCAACGGATGATAGACTTGATGAACATGGATGATCTTCGTTGCAAGTAGATGCATCATAAATAGTAGAGAACAAGGGATAGTGAGATGAAGAGGAAGTTTTGATATGCACATCTTCTTTGACCGAATCAGATTTTGAATCTAAAGTAAAATATTCATGAGAAACCAAAAGATCAGCTAATACACCTGGGCATTCGCGATTACGTACATCAATAGAGTCATCTTCATTCAAATGATTGTTGCCCAAGGCTATAGATTGATCCAAATAATTGATTACATTTGATTCAATACCGAGATTAGCATATTGATAATCATCCAAGAATGGAAGCGCATCATCTTCACATAGAGGATTTTGGAAAATATATGAGGGATTGAAATCATCTTCACCTTTCTAATCCTCCACCTCTGTAATGTAACTGTCTTGTAGCTGATTTCGATTTGAACAAGAAACGAGAAAATCAAGAGAGTGTGTAAAACTAGCTAGTGGAACAGTTTGCTCACATAGGTCATGGTACAAAGAGTCATGGTATGAAGATGATAGAGGATCATAGAAATCTATATGAGATTGGCGGCTAGTGTTATGAATGATAACATCATGTTGTAGAATGGGGAAGTTAGTATTCCCCATGGGCTTCATGAGTCATTCTGGGATTTCCTCCATTGAATCTGAGTCATGAGAAATGGAAGAAGAATGAGAAGATGGATTAGGAATTTCATTTTCATATTTCCCAACTTCACAATCACCGCAAGTAGGCACCCTCATCGAAACTAGAAAATGAGAAGGAAAAAGAACAAAAGGACCAGCAAATTCATCCTCTGAAATTAGAGCTGTCTCATGATTCACAAGAGTTGGGGAAGTAGGAAAATTAGGGGTTCATGTTTGTTGTGTAAATATATGAGAACCAAGTATTCAAATTCTTGTTTAAGGAAATCTTGATTCATGTCTTCTTTTGAATTATTACAGAAAAGGTGAAGGAATCGATGAGAAAACTCCTCAATTGATTCATTAGGCTTCATTCTTAAGATATTGATTCTTTAACAAACATCTCAGTAATTAGACCTATCGAAGGCATGATGAATCTTCCTAAGGAAATGATGAAGGGAATGGATGGAAGAAGGTGGAAAGGTCTGGCACCATCGATTAACATGACCTTTAAGGGTGAGGAAGAAAATCACACAAGAAATCTCTTCATCATTAATTTCATAAGATTCACAAAATTTAAGAAAATTAGAAATGTTATTGGTTATGGATGTTCCATCCTCACCATAAAATATTAACTGGGACGAGGGATAGAGAGGCTTATTGGGGATTGAAAATTGATAAAGGGAAAAATTAGAGTAACACCCCAGGAGTAAGATTTGAGTATGAGCCATTTTAGATAAGAGATTGAAACCAAATTCAATGGGCTCAACTTGCCATTTTCCCTGCTTTTAGTGCCACTATTTATGGTTGTGGAAATACTTCAACCAAGAGGTCCTCCAAATGTGAAGTCACAATTAGACCTCACACTATTTGGAGAAGAAGCCCCATCCAAAATATCGGTATGGTTTCCATATAACTTAAAGACATGTGTTGGCTTTAACTATTAGCAATAGAGAGGAGTGCATGGTGCCTTTGAAAAGAAATAAGATGTTCCTAGTGGGTGTTCAACTGTAGATGTGTCTAATTCCTTCTACTACAGGGGGAATGAAAAGGCCAATCTCTAAGAGAGAGGTAATAGTACCACACAAGAAGATATATTCACAAACAAGAAGTATTTTTCTAACATCCAACGAATATTCCACAACAGATGCCATCGTCACTACAACCAATTAGTGAGATAGGTTTATCTAATATTTCGTGGAGTATTCCACAATAATGGAACAACATTAATAACCATCACAACACATTATCAACAATATAAGTACTAAAATAATCAAAATAGTTAAACTATATTCGCAAATGTGAAAACAAATATGAAATACAAACATCCACAGAATAGTCTTACAAACATTCATAATCCATGCATGAAGAACATGTTGGCCTTGAAGGTTTTTGATATTAAGTAAAATTTCCAAGACACATGTATATAATGAAAATCACTAGCACTAGTAGTGGAGCATTGGAGCCACTCCTTGCTCCAAAAAATAACTAGTTTATCTCTCTGATGCCTTGCAGGAGGAGCCACGATGAAAAGTTCGTTTTCTCATACAATGAGGGTGTATATATAGCCAAGGGGTGATTCTTCACCCTCCTTGTGACTCTTTGACTACCCTCATGACTGTTTGACTTCCCTTAACCTTTCAACTTACATGAATCTTAATATTCCATGTGTGACCATTAGACTTCCACATTACAATACATTTTGAATATACATGATCCACAATGATGATGTGGCGGTATCAAGCCACTACTACTACAGTTTCTTTGATATCTACTTGAGAATTATTTTGTCTTCAAACTCCTCATGCCTTACTGATAAGGTGTCTTAAATAATCTCAAGTATTGGTTTGTGGTCGCAAATTGGTGTCCCTTTGCTTTGCCTTGATTCACGAGCTTGCATGTCTAGCTGCAAGATGTCTTTCAGCATGCTTTCCTTCTTCATCTCCTTCTTCACCATCCTGTCATGGTGTGAGAGAGTACCTTCATCTATAATCCACTCATGGAGAGACAACATCAGCCTGAAACCCCCCTAGTATAAGATAGTGCATTTTGATCCATTAACTAAGCCGGGATCGGGTGACATGTCGGGAGAGAGAGCTAAGTTACTATGAAATTGCGTATTTAAAGAATCTAGGGGTGAGGCTTGATCACTGAGACTATGTAGTGGGAAGTTCAGCCCAGACTAAGGGAAACAAACGTGCAGTCTTGGGTCACAGTGGGGCAGGCTGAGGGGATGGACATTGGGAGGACATATTGCACAGTTTTAGGAGGCAGAGGGGACTAATCTATTGCACAACTACGGAGTTAATAGGATTAGGGAAAGAGATCAAGGCTTGTGCTTGGGAAGTGCATAGTTACGACCAGGATGGGAGGAATGATTGTGCAATCCTAGAGGTCAAGGATGGGCCTTGGGCACAAAAACTATGTAGTGCAATAGTCTTGGGAGGCGGGAATTGTGCATTGCAGAGTTCCAAGGGGGCAAGTCGCATCCTAAGGTCTGGAACCACACAATGTGTAACTAGATGAATCTACAGAAGAGATATTAGATGTGACATAATGCATGATAGGAGTGTTTACAAATGTGATGAAATGTAGGGCGGCTTCAAGGAATCAGTTCAAAAAGAAACTCACTTAGATGACAGATCACAGTACTGCAGGTTAACAACACAGAGTTACAGATCAGACTACACAAAATGAAGAAAGAGAGGTATACGCAGGTTCACCATTGACCAAGCCACATATACATACGGGTTCATTGTATACAAGTCACGTATACGTACACACACACCTTCACAAAAGGAAAAGCGCGTATACCTTGGAAAAATAAGTGTTTGGTCCAAAGTATTTGGTCCATGGTATTTTGATTCATGGTATTGGTCCAAGGTATCAGGTCCGAGGTATTGACCCTAGGTATTTGATCCAAGGTATTGGTCCTAAGTGGTTTTGGTCCATGGTATTGAGAAAGGCATGCGACTACAAAAGGAGGAGAAGATCATTAGGCCAAGGAGTGCAAGGATTGAATATCTGATATAGTGTGAGATCTAATATGCAAGTTATTGGCTCATGATGTTGTGCTTGATCTGAACCAAGGATGAAACTTAGTGCTTGGTGAAGGATAAGATCTAATGATGTATCAGGATCTTAAGGCTTGAAGTGAATTATCTTTATGTGGTTTGATCATGTTTCTAAATAACTGGCACATGTTGTAGTCTGTAAATATGATAACCTGGGTATGACTGAAGTCTGGAATAGTTGCTTCATTTAAATCATCTTTTACATATCTATACGCAGGTTCACTTTAGAAAAGAAGCATATACACGTTGGTTCTGCATATCAAAATAGCATATACATCATAAATCTGATTTGCAGATCTGTACGCTGGTTCGCTTTTACGCAGGTTCGACACATGGAAGTAGTGTATACCTTATAAAATATGTTTTAATTGCTTCGGTTTGCTATTGTAGTGTTCTGGGTTATTCCTTGGGTTTTGGTTACTGTATTCTAGTGACATCATTCTGAATGATCACATTGATGGAGTGATTGATTAATTCGGTTGTGGTTGGTTCAAAAGGAGATTGGTTGATGCAGATATATTTGATGTTTGAATGATGTTGTTGATGGATCCAGTCTAAAAATTTATGAAACGTAGTCCCTGGAAGAAAAGAGAAGGTTGTAGATTTCTGTAGGCCGGCACCTAAGTACTAATAAACATATCAGCTAGTACAAGAGCTAGGGGGTTGTAGCTCCCTTCTAGTAGAAGCTAGAGACTGAAAGAACGTTGTAGCCTTCTACAGTTAGAATCCTGCGTACTCGTATAAGACTGCACTAGTACAAAAATTGTAAATATAATATTCTTATTATTAAAAGAAGACAGAGACGATTGCAGCAGGTGGTTTTCACCCACATTGGGTTTCCACCTTATATCTTGGTGTTCATGTGTGTTTCTTATGTATGATGATCTGTTCTATTTTTACTACACCTGTTTACTGTTTATATGGTTAACAAAGTTATCATGCACTGATTAAAGGTCCACATATGATGAATTAACTGAATCATAAGTTTGTTGGATATACGCTAGTTGCATTAATCGTAGTTGTGTGTACAAGCAAGTTCCCTTAACTAAAGTAGCGTATATGAATATGACTATGGAAATGAAAAATTGTTGATTTTCTAATACTGATTCACCCCCCCCCCCCCCCCCCTCTCAGTATTATTTCCAACAATTGGTATTAGAGCCAGTCCTTCAGAAGAAGCTTGATTGCTTGAAGGAAGATCCATCATCATGAGTAATCAAGAAAGCGGGGGATCCATCAGACCACCAATATTTGATGGGAGAAACTTTGTTTATTGGAAAGTAAGAACCATAACCTATCTTCAATCTCTTGGAACTGATGTCTGGAAAATCGTGGAAGGAGGATATACATTTCCATTAACAATTCCTACAGATACAGTAGGTAAAAAGCAATATGAAACCAATGCCAAGGTGGTCAAATACATTATTGGGAAGTCTGTCATAATCAGAGTTTGTCAAAGTTATGTAGCTCAAAACAACCAAAGAAATATGGGACAAAATCATTCTAAGTTACGAAGGAGACTCTCAGGTAAAATGTGCTAAACTGCAAACTCTCAAAATTCAATATGAAACTCTCAAGATGCACAATGCTAAAAGTATAGCTATTTACTTCTTACGTATAGATGAGATTTTTAATTTCATGAAGAATCTGGGTGAAGAGATAAAGGAAGTTACCTTAGTTTAAAAAGTTTTAAGATCCTTATCTGCTAAATTTGAATCAAAAGTATCTGCCATAGAAGAAAAGCAGGATCTACAGACTATTACCATGACACAGCTTCACGGAATCTTAACTACCTTTGAGATGAGAAAAGAAGGTCCATCAGATATGAGAGAAGCCACATTTAAAGCTTCAGCAAAAAGAAAAGAAGAACTCAATGAATCAGGACATATTTCAGAAGAAGAAGGGGAAGCAAATTTTGTCAAGAACCTTCAACAGGGTTCCGGAAGATTTAGAGGTAAACTACCTTTCCAATGTTTTGCTTGTGGTAGAGTCTGTCATTATGCTACCAAATGTCCTCATAAAGATAAATATGATAAAGGGAAGGAATCTGCAAAATGGAATAGAAAACATGTGTAAGTAAAAAGAGCTACTATACTCATGAAGATAGCCATGGTTTATCAAATAGTGATGAAGATGAAAATAGTAATGACTATAGACTTCTGATGGCTTATGAATATGATGATTTTTTGGATGCTTTAGATGAATATGACCTTTATGAAGAAATCTCTAAACTCAAAATCTGTTTAGAAGAAAATAATACAATTATAGATACCTTGACATACCAACTTGCTGAAAGAGAAAAACACAATGAAAAGCTATAATGTGAAATTTTGGGTCTAAGAAAGGATCTTGAGAAAACAAAAGCTCTCAATCTTAGATTTCCTAAAGGATCATAAACCTTAAATGAAATTATCAAAGTGCAGTGGTCTCCTTTAATAAAGACAGATCTTGGATATACTAAAGAAACATCTCAATCGCAGAAGCCATCAACCTCCACTAAAAGCTATATTGATGTAGCAAAGAGCTGTGAATGGTTCGACAAATGTCAACAAAGGCATAAAGCAGATCACCAGGTGAATCAGGCTCAATTTACTTCAAGGATAAACAGAAGCCACAATCAGCCTCAGGTAAATCGTACTCAATTTACTTCAAAGAATATCAATAGAAACTACAATCAACAAGTCAGTAGATTCGATAATCGCAGGAACTTCTTTAATGGTCAATGTTTCTCATGTCATAATTTTGGACACAAAGTTTCTCAATGTGTTGCTTACAAAACTATCATGATTAGAGAAGCACGAAATCAAAGGAATGTAACAGGGATCAAGAAAAGTTCCTATAATAACTTTTCTCTTCTTGAAAATGAAATAGAATGCTCAATCTGTAACAACTTTGGCCATGAAGAACCTGAATGCAGGAGTAAATTTTGGCAAATAGCTCAAAAGGAGCAAACTCCATTAAATCCCAAAAGATGGAGGAAGAAAGAAACACAAATAGAAAGATGTGGTATAGCCTTGTATGCAGAAGGACAAGAAAACTAGTGGTACATCGACAGTGGATGCTCAAAACACGTGACAGGTGACAAAGAAAAACTACACTCATATAATGCCTTAGAAAAGGAAAAGAGTGTCTCATTTGGAAATGACACTCCTGTTGTCATAAAAGGCAAAGGCTCTGTTTTCTTGAAAGGAAAAGTTAAAGTTGGGAATGTTATGTATGTTGATGGCTTAGAGCATAATCTGTTGAGTGTAAGTCAAATGTGTGATCAAGGAAATGAAGTAGTGTTTCGATCAAATGGATGTGTTGTTTGTGAGCTTGATATAGGGGAAACCATGATTAAAGGGAGAAGAACTCCAAACAACCTATACATACTCAAGGGAGGACAACAAGACTGCTATCTAAGAAAAATGATCAAAACTGGCTATGGCACAGAATATTGGGACATCTAAGCTTTTCTCAAATAAGAAAAGTATGCAAATTCCAGGCTGTTCGTGATCTTCCAGATATCAACATTCCTCGAAATACTATATGCAAGTCATGTCAATTCCGTAAGAAAACCAGATCTCAATTCATCGAAAAGGAATGGTCAACTAGTAAGCCTCTTGAACTTGTTCATACTGATTTATGTGGTCCATCAAGGAAAAAGTCACCTCATGGAGAAGAATACTTTATATTGTTCATTGATGATTTTTCCAAAATGTGTTGGATAGGTCTTCTAAAGCATAAAGATGAAGCATTTTAAAAGTTCAAAGCCTCCAAAGCTTTGGCTGAAAATGAATCAGATCGCAAAATCAAATGCCTCAGATCTGATCGAGGAGGGGAATTTACCTCAAATGAATTATTTGACTTTTGTTAAAAACATGGAATAAAAAGGCAGTTCTCCACCGCAAGGACTCCTCAACAAAATGGAATGGTAGAAAGGATGAACAGAACTATTCAACAAATGGCTCGTGCTATGCTAGATGAATTTGGAACTCCTGCAACCTTCTGGGGTGAAGCTGCATTCACCACTATCACTATTCTCAACCAAGCAAATTTTTGGGTAAACAACACTCAAACTCCACATGAACTTTGGTATGGTAAGACTCCTACTATAAAATACTTCAAAGTTTTTGGAAGCAAATGCTACATCAAAAGGACTGATGAAAAACTTGGTAAGTTTGAACCAAAAGCAGATGAAGGTATTCTTCTTGGCTACTCTTCCCGAAGTAAAGGATATAAATGTTACAATAAAAGACTTGGGAAAATTATTGAAAGTATTGATGTTGTGGTTCATGAAGCATGCAAAAATCGAAAACAGATAAAAACCGAAGATTATGACAATGAAGAAGATGAGGATCATTTTCCCACATCAAATCACACTAATTCTGAAGAAGAAACCAATGAAGCAACAGAAGAAGAGATAACGATAGAAGAAAAGACTCCGTTCAGGTATGTTCAGAAAAATCATCTAGAAGCTCAAATTCTAGGGGAAAAAAGGGCACATGTGCAAACTAGAAGAACCATTGCCGAAGCTTCAAGCTATCTAGCATTACTATCTTCCACTAAACGTCAAAATGTAAATGAAGCATGTAGAGATGAATGTTGGGTCAAGGCCATGAATGAATAACTTGAGCAAATTGAAAAGAATAATACTTGGGAATTAGTTCCTAGACCTCATGATAAGAATATCATAGGAACTAAATGTATATTCAAAAACAAGCTGAACGAAAATGGAGAAGTTATTAGAAACAAGGCCAGACTTGTTTTTAAAGGATGTGCTCAACAAGAAGGTATAGATTTTGAAGAAACTTCTGCACCTGTTGCTAGAATTGAAGCCATCAGAATGTTTCTTTCTCTTTCTAGTTTTCAGAAATTCAAAGTATACGAAATGGATGTAAAATCTACCTTTCTTAATGGAGACTTAGAAGAAGAAGTCTATATTGAACAACCAAAAGGATTCATTCTTGGAAATGATTCAAAACTTGTATGAGAACTCATAAAAACTCTCTGTAGTCTAAAACAGGCTCCAAGGGCATGGTATTACCATCTTGACAAATATCTCCACCAACAAGGTTTTTCAAAGGGGTCAGCAGATTGCAATCTATATACAAAGATGGACACTAATAAATTGTTAATAATTGTTGTGTATGTTGATGATATCGTTTTTGGTAGCAATGAAGAATCCATGAGTCAGAATTTTGCTTCAGTAATGCAGCAAGAATTTGAAATGTCCTTGCTTGGTGAGCTTACCTACTTTCTTGGTCTACAAGTTCAGCAAAATAAAGATGGTATTTTTCTCTCAAAAACCAAATATCTCAAACAGATTCTGAAAAATTATGGCATGGAAGATTCTAAACCAGTATGTACTCCAATGGTTATAGGATGTAGTCTCAGCTCAAATGATGAATCAGCAGCAGTACATCAACCAACTTACAGATCCATGATTGGCAGTCTGCTTTATCTAACAGGTACCCTACTGGACATCATGCATGCAGTGGGAATAGTTGGAAGATTCCAAGCAAATCCAAAGGAATCTTACCTTCAGGCAGTCAAACAGATCTTCAAATATCTTCAAGGAACACAGAACTTTGGTTTATGGTATCCTAGAGATACAGATCTTACACTTGATGCATATACAGATGCAGATTGGGCAGGAAGTGTTGATGACAAAAAAAGCACTAGTGGTAGTGCATTCTATATGGGTTCCAGGTAGGTGTCTTGGTTCAGCAAGAAACAAATTTCAATTGCATTATCTACAGCTAAAGCATAATACGTGGTTGTTGCATCTTGTTGCACACAATTAGTTTGGATGATGTAGACCTTGCAACATATTCAGATCACATGTACTCCACCCATCTCCATTCTATGTGATAATACAAGTGCCATCAGTATTTCAAAGAATCCAGTCATGCACTCAAAGACCAAGCACATACCCATCAAATATCATTTCATGCATGAACAAGTGCTTGAAGAAAAAGTCAAATTGGAGTATGTTCCCTCCAAAGAACAGGTTGTTGATATATTCACTAAACCACTGCCCAGAGAGACATTTGAATATCTCAAACAAAATATGGGAGTAGTTTCTGCATCATCCTGCTGTTAAATCCTCTTTTTTAGAGAAAGGTGGTTATACGCGATTTTCATGAAGTGTAGTCGCGTACATATGCGAGTTTCTATGGACATAGTCACGTATATGTTGGTTTGAAGAAAAACAATG
This sequence comes from Pinus tabuliformis, assembly GCA_031772625.1. Taxonomy (NCBI): domain Eukaryota; kingdom Viridiplantae; phylum Streptophyta; class Pinopsida; order Pinales; family Pinaceae; genus Pinus; species Pinus tabuliformis. The sequence continues at coordinate 226,484,003 of CM062820.1, read as the reverse complement.
GGCCAGACTCAGGAAAAAGGGGGTCTTCTATGATTCTGTCAATCATCTGCTCTGTTTGATGATAATTTCAATATGCTGATATATTGGTCCTCATAGTGTTGTTGATCACTTGATGTATATTTGATTGATGATGATGCTTTGATATCTCTTACTGACATATGCAATGATCATATCTGACAGTGAACAGGTGGAACAGGTTCAGGGGGAGAACATGGTTGATGATATTTTGGGAACTAATGATGGACATATATAGGTTGCTGGTCTGGATGTTGTTGACAGATACTATTGATGATAGTTGTTAATGACTATCATGTTCTTGTTTAAGACATTTGGTCTTTGTTATATATGTCATGTATATCTTTTAATTTAACGATCATGAAAAGACCTAATTTGTAACCCCACTATGCATGGGATGGATGATGTAATGTTTCTTGTTTTTGACATGTATAAACAATTGATATATCCCCACTTGGTTGGGTGGATGAGTCAAAATTTGGTATATCCCCACTTGGTTGGGAAATGGATGCATGTATGAGTCATTGGTGATAGGAAGGTTATTTGTGATGTATGTATAGAGTCATGTTCTTCTTTAGAACATCTTTTTGCAGACTTTGCTTATGCTCAGGGGGAGCATGGACTCAATCATGGGAGCTCAATCAGCACTTCAGCATATCAGAGAATTCAGCATGCACTTAGGGGGAGCATGAATCTTTGCCCTTGACGTCAAAGGGAGAGAGTGACTTGGTGTGATTGTTGCCATCAAGTCCAAAGGGGGCGATTGTTGGCATTATGATGAATGTGTTGTACTTGATGGCAACCCACTTGTACCAGAAAAAATCTCTTGTATATGGTAACTAGATGAATCTACAGAAGAGATATCAGATGTGACAGAATGCATGACAGGAGTGTTTACAAATGTGATGAAATGCAGGGCAGCTTCAAGGAATCAGTTTAGAAAGCAACTCACTCAGATGACAGATCACAGTACTACAAGTTAACAGCATAAAGTTACAGATCAAACTACACAGAATGAATAAAGAGAGGTATACGAAGGTTCACCATTGACCAAGCCCTGTATACACGTGGGTTCACTGTATACAAGTCACGTATACGTACACACGCACTTTCACAAACGGAAAAGTGTGTATACCTTGGAAAACTAAGTGTTTGGTCTGAAGTATTTGGTCCATGGTATTTTGATCCATGGTATTGGTCCAAGGTATTGGGTCTGAGCTATTGACCCCAGGTATTTGATCCAAGGTATTGGTCCTAAGTGGTTTTGGTCCATGGTATTGAGAAAGGCCTAAGACTATAAAAGGAGGAGAATATCATTAGGCCAAGGAGTGCAAGGATCGAATATCTGATATTGTGTGAGATCTGATATAAAGGTTATTGGCTCATGATGCTGTGCTTGATCTGAACCAAGGATGAACCTTAGTGCTTGATGAAGGATAAGATCTAATGATGTATCAGGATCTTAAGGCTTGAAGTGAATTATCTTTATGTGGTTTGATCATATTACTGAATAATTGGCGCATGTTGTAGTCTGTAGATATGATCATCTGGGTATGACTAAAGTCTGGAATAGTTGTTTCGTTTAAATCATCTTTTACAGATCTATACCCAGGTTCACTTTAGAAAATAAGCATATACATGCTGGTTCTGCATATCAAAACAGCGTGTACATCATAAATTTGATTTGCAGGTCTGTACGTTGGTTCGCTTTGAGGAAAGCACATATGTATGTATGTTCGACACATGGAAGTAGTGTATACCTTATAAAATATGTTTTAATTGCTTCTGTTTGCTGTTGTAGTGTTCTGGGTTATTGCTTGGGTTCTAGTTACTGTATTCTACTGACAACATTCTAAATGATCAAATTGATGAAGTGATTGATTGATTCGGTTGTGGTTGGTTCAAAAGGAGAATGGTTGATGTAGATATATTTGATGTTTGAATGATGTTTTTGATGGATCCAATCTGAAAATTTATGAAACGTGGTCCCTGGAAGAAAAGAGAAGGTTGTAGCCCTCTGCAGGTAGAAGCCTGCGTACTGGTATAAGACTGCACAAGTACAAAAAGTGTAAACAGAATATTCTTATTATTAAAAGAAGACAGAGACAATTGCAACAGGTGGTTTTCACCCACATTAGGTTTCCACCTTATATCTTGGTGTTCATGTGTGTTTCTTATGTGTGATGATATGTTATGTTTTTACTGAACTTGGTTACTGTTTATATGGTTAATGAAGTTCTAATGCACTGATTAAAGATCCACATATGATGAATTAACTGAATCAGAAGTTTGCTGGATATACACTAGTTGCTTTAATCACAGTTGCGTGTACACACGAGTTCCCTTAACTAAAGTAGCATATATGAATTTGATTATGGAAATGAAAAATTGTTGATTTGCTAATACTGATTCACCCCCCCTCTTAGTATTATTTCCAACACAAGTTTCTTGGATGAGAAGCCTCTTTGGAAATGTTTGAGTGTGATATTGTGATACTGGTGTGTATAGTGATAAGACTTCAACTATGATCTCACACTTAGAATACTTCATGACGCAAAAATTTAGATCACCCATGAAACATGCACAACACATTTGCCTTTGTGTGAACACTTTATGACTAGTTACGACAAGTGCGACACTCAAGATACACTTTACGATGACCATGAGGAACTTGTGCGACATTGCTCAAATATTTGTGTATGAATGTGATTGGTGTTTACATGGCTAGGACAACTCATATACACAAAGGTAGACCCGTGAAACCATTAGAATAGTCTTTTACATGTTGTCCAACAGTGAGTATGTGAAAATATGACACTTTTACTACGTTGCAAATTGGACCAAAACACTTAAAGAAAATACATGAAATGAGTTTCAATGTTTGCGAAAATACATGAAATTGATGACATAATGATGTGGAAATGATAAGTTTTCATTCTTACTTCAACTTCATGAGAGATGTGCTTTTTTTTTCATATCTATCCTCCAAAGGTTTGTAAATCGGATGGAGTCTTCATGCGGTCTTGATCATATTCAAGTATTCCTTCGTCTTCTTTCCTAATGATTATCCTTTATCCTTAGCTCCTTAGGTGTCATCTAACATGTCTTCCTTCTCCATATCCTTATTTATTATCCTTCCATAGCATGGTAGAGTTCCTTTGTATGCAATCAACTCATGATAAGATGCCATCAGTTTGATAAATCCATATCTAATATGTTGCATGATGATTCGATGACTCAGCCAGAACTAGTGGTGGGCCAAGGGAAAGGCTTAGTGACTACACAGTTTCGTAGATCATGAAGTAAGGAGCGGAGCTTGTGCTCTAGGACTGTGCAATGTCTAGTTTAGGCTAGGTTGAGGAAGAATATTGTGAAATTTGGGAGCTCAATGAGCTAGGCTAAGGGGTTGGGCACTGGTTCAACCACTGTGCAGTTCTCAAAGACATATGGGACTAGTGGATTACGCAGTTCTGGGATTCAAGGTTTAGGCTTTCATATTGAGGTTGTGAAATGTTCATTTCTAGGAGGCATAGACTGTACATTGGGCAGTGAAAAGAGACAAGATTCTTGCTTAATGGCTAAGACTGCACAATGCGAATTTGAGAGGGTTGGATGAGGCTAAGTTGTTGGGAACATTCTAAAATTTGGCTAAGTGTGGGATCAGTGAAAGTGATGCGAATAGTGATAGAAATTGACTATGATCACACACTTAGACACTTGGAAACACAACTCAGATCATCCAAAACACATGAACACGTACTTCCCTTAGTGTGACAACCTTTGTGGCAACTCATGACAAGTGTGGCACTAAATATAGACTTTGCGATGATAATGACGACACTTGTGTGATAATGTGTGAATATTTGGAAATGAGCGCGAAACATGCCTACATGATAAGAACAACTCATTTTCATATAGATTTACCCTTTAAAATAAACCAAAATTTCACTTTGCATGATAAGTGGCAATTACCATGCCAAAAGACGACATTTTCGATATGAAGATAAAAATGTGAACGACACTCGTGATATGCGAATGATGGTGAAAAAATCAAATGCAAGAGAAAATATAACACGAAAATGATATGAGTTAGAATGTAAGCAACAACAGAAAACATGAAATCGATGCTCATGAAACTAAAGGTGCATGAGAGAGACACTTTGAAAAACTCACTAAAATAGAAGTACAAATGCAGCTATAATGTGAAAAATTGTTGTTGTCAGTGCGCACTAACTTTCAACATGGATTAGACATTGCACAACCATAGTCTTGATAGTAAAGTGTTATGCTTGTCTAAGATTGCGTAAAAGAATGTACTCATGCACTTGTTACAGACTGAGCATGTGTGAGCAAGTGACTTCAACAATTCCAGTCCAAGAAGGGAGCTCAAAAGCATCAACCAACCAAAAAGTTAATATGGAACGACCAATCGTAATATCCAGAAAAGGCTCCAAGATTTGAGTGTATGCAAAATTTTGGAGTGTTTTTTCGTAGCAACAACATGACCTCAAAAGGAAGGTTTTAGATCATCCAAGGAGGAATTTTTTTTTAAGGCCCAACTCCATAAAATGACCTTTGGGTTGTGTACATTATAGTTCCCTCTGAAAGGATACCAGTGTTCTCAAACTTATGTCAATATTGCATGAAATGTGTAGGACTGATGAGTTTACATGTTATTGTGATTATGATTTATGTTATTTACACAATTACTTAGTAAAACATAGATGATAATTCATATGTCTAAAGAATGCTACACTTGATTTCCTTACTTATTTCTAGTGGTTTCAACTTAAATTTTTCCAAAAGTTGTTCTAGATATAGAAACCATAAATTAGGTCCATGGTCATCAAATGCATCTAGTCACCTTTCCTTAAAATTTTGGTGAAGGGAAATCCACTTATATATAAGGGAATGCAATGATAAAACAATTATACAATATGTAATATGAAGTATATATTAGGGTGGTTAGGGTAAAGTTGGGAGTCGTAGATTCAATTTAACAAAGTTATCAATAGATTTACCATTGGAAATTTACAAGCTCAAGGTTTCAGCGACCCATGGATTTTCCCCTACTATTTTTATGTTATGTCACTTCTTAAAGGGTGTGATAGCCCATTTTAAGACACCTTTGGGAAAAAAAAATAATACATCTATTATCAAGAGATTATTTTCTGAAAAGATTTTCTAGGATAATTTATTATGTCCATGTGTTGTTTCCTTTATCTATCGCTATTATGTTTTTATTTAACTCTATATTTATAAAAATGGTATTAGATGTTGGCATTATGCCTAATATGTTTTCCTTGATGGAAACCTACTTGATAAATATGTCCTTGATGTCAACATAGTGATAATATGATGAATGTGGAACTAATGCAGATATAAGGAATATTGGTATAGATGTTACAGAGGATGTGGATGAAGAAATGGCAGTTCACTTAGAGATGGATGTCAAAAGTGGAGTTTGAGAAATTATACACGGTTCCTAAGAAGAAGGCTCATGTACATATGCTAGTCCTATGAAAGAAATTCACGTACATAATCTAACCCATGTAAAACTGGATACCATGGCTCATTACCATGGTAATTTCCCATAGTAATTGAAGCGACAATCATTATTTCATCCCGTTAACAAATACCATCAACTTTATCAAAGGATTTACCTGCGGTATTGGCTAAGGAAAAATATATATAAGGGGATGGAGGTCAAGGTGTCAAGTGTGCAAGTAAATATTTATTGATGTGTGATCTGATCTGAAACAGGTTTGCACTAGGAAGGGAGGAGAAGACTCAGATCTAAAAGATATGAAGATATGTTGAAATTTATGATTGATTGATTTTCTTATTAAGTATATAACAAATATAGAATGATTAAATGCATTCGAAGTGATCAGTTATTTCATAGTAAGGTATGCACAGTATGTGTTGTGTTTGTGGCGAAGGATAGATTCAGTGATTTAAGACTTATAGGTTAGTTTTATTCATTAATGCCATGTAAATATGTAGATCTAGTTCAATATTTTCGCATATAAATTCTATGATAATATATTATGTGTGTTGAAATATATAGGCGGGTGTTCTGCATGGAAATCATGTACACTCACTGATTTGTTTTGTTGATGTCATGTATATGCACTAGGGTTTGAGTTGTTGATTGATGACAGTTTATGATATATGTTCTATTTCGTTTTTGTCTGTCATGATGTCTTGATAAACATGGTTTTTATCTAGCAATGTTGATTGTGTTGATTAGATTGTGGCTTGGTATATTAATCAATGATGATGTTTCATTATGGTTGGGGTTTCAATGAGTCGATATTGATGTATCTATTATGATACAATTTTTCAATGATTTAGTGACTGACACAGTCATTCAGTCTGACAATGTTTCAGTAGTCGGTGATTTGAGATATGTACGCAGATTTTATGTAGAGGAAGCATGTATATACGCAAGTTCTCTTAATAATACTCTTGTATATATTATGAGGATTATTTGTTCTAGTTGGATTGTGTATTTAGTATCTTGATGCTTCCGAGATTCAATTGATTTATAGTGATTCAGTTATTGTATTTCAAATTCATTATTCAGTTTAGTTTGGGCATATTTGTTGGGTTGTGTTATATTCTTTCCAAGACTAGCCTACGTAGTTAACCGAGGGGTTAGAGGGGGGGTGGAGCCCCCCCTTCATTGTGCCGATTGCACAGTGGGCAGGTCACAAGGGGAGCGGAAGCCCCCCCTGTATAGGGTGTTTGAGGGAGGTGGGTAGCCCCCCTCTACAGGGTCTGGGGCAGCGCCCTGGGGAAAAAAATTTTGGACCCTTTATTAGGTTGGGTGGACCTACCCATAGTTTTGTGCATTCTTTTCGCACATGCTTTTGGATGCGATGGTTTTCGATCCATAGTATTGGATGCTTCGGCATGTATAAATATGTATTGTAACATTGAAAGGAACATAATGAAAAATCAAGCTGGTAGTCCCAATTTTGGGATCCAAGGGACAATCTTTGTGTGTATGTGTTTTATGTGTTATGCTCTCGCATTGTTTATTTACTTTGTTTTAGAATTCGTATGTAGGTAATTTTTGTATATGGTTAAAGCCTACATTTGGTATCAGAGTTGTTTTGGCTTCAAGGGGACACCTTTGTTGCTGAGGGGTTTCACTCGGGCCGATGGCAGACCCTGTTCAGTGGGAGATCTACGAGATCAATTCTAGTGGTGAAAGAAGATGGCGAGTAGTGGAAATATAGAGATCAAGAAATTTAATGGTCAGAGTTTTGAGTTATGGAAACTCAAGATGGAGTATTTGTTGGTGGATAAAGATCAGTGGATCGCAATAGATCTGGGTACTAAACCAATGGGAGTGTCTGATGAAGAATGGAATAAGTTTGATTGGAAGGCAAGGAGCACAATATGATTGTGTGTCTCAGATTTAGTATTGCTAAATGTATCAGGGGAGGCTACGACTAAGGATTTGTGGGACAAGTTAGGGACTTTGTACCAATCTAAGTCTCTGGTGAATAAACTATTCCTACCGAAAAAGCTGTATAACCTGAGGATGAAAGATGGAGACTCGGTGACAGAGCATCTGAACACATTTAATACTGTGGTAAGTCAGTTATTATCTGTTGATATTGAAATTTCAAATGAAGATAAGTGCATCAGTTTGTTGAGTTCTCTACCAAATTCGTGGGATAGTCTGGTTATTGCAATAGGTAGCAATGCAACTTCCTTACAGTTTCATGAAATAGTCTCATCATTGCTGACGGAGGAGATGAGATGAAAAAATATGGAGAACCAGAATGGTGATGCCTTGTCTGTACTAGGACGGTCCCAGAACAGAAACAAAAATAAGTCATCGATTGGGAAATCTAAATCTAAAGGGATATCTAAAGGTAGTTTGCTGGAAATGTGGAAAGGAAGGGCACTACAAAAGGGACTATAAATCTAAAGCTCCTGACAAAGGAAAGGGATCTGATGATCCTCCTTCTGCAGAGGCAAAAACCACCTCAGATGAAGTTGGGGATGTGTACTTGGCTTCTTCAAGTACAAATGTAGAACATGAGGCATGGATGATTGACTCAGGTGCATCCTTTCACTTCACTCCCCATAGAGAGTGGTTCTTCAAGTATGAGAAATACAATGTTGGTGATGTATTCTTAGGGGATGATAAGAAGGCTAGAATTGTCGGTTGCAGAAAATTAAAGTTGAAGTTGCAAGGTGGAAGGGTTAGAACACTTCTGGGTGTTCTGCATATTCCTACATTAACCAGAAATCTGATTTCTGTAAGCAAGTTGGATGATGCAGGTGTAAAAGCAGTATTCGAGAAAGATACCTGCAAGATGGTTTGGGGAGAACTGGTATTGATGTGGGGAGTTTGGATTGGAACTCTGTACAAGCAGCAAGGTAGTACTGTTATTGATGGGTGCAACAGTTATGTGGTTCCTGAAAGTGGAGCAGAAAATCTAGTGGTCTCTGGAGAAAAGACCATGCTATGGCATCAAAGGCTTCGACATATTGGAGAGAAGGGCCTTCAAATATTTCATGGTAAAGGTATGGTGGAAGGTATGAGTAATAGCTTTGTAGATTTTGATTTTTGTGAAAATTGTGTATATGGGAACCAGAATCGAGTGATTTTCCTTTCTGGTGTTAAGAGGGCGAAAAAAATATTAGAGCTTGTGCATAGTGATGTGTTTAGACCTATGAAGGTTCTATCACTGGGTAATTATGTGTACTATGTATCATTTATAGATGACTTCTCAAGGAATACATGGATATATTTCCTCAAAAAGAAATCTGAAGTATTTGACAGGTTTAAGGAATGTAGGCTCTGGTGGAAAACGAGACAGAGAAGAAGATAAAGGTGCTGAGGACAGATAACGGTGGAGAGTTTTGTAACAAGGAATTTGAAGAATTCTGTAAGAAGTGTGGTATAGCACGATAGAAGACTACTCCATACACACCTGAGCAAATTGGAGTTGCAGAAAGAGTGAACAAGACATTAATGGAAAGGGCAAGAAGCATGCTCAGTGGTGTCGGGTTAGGATAGGAATTTTGGGCAAAGGCAGTGGAGATAGCATGTTACCTGGTTTATAGATCACCTTCATCAGCGTTGGAGGACAAGACTCCACAAGAGGTATGGACTGGTAAGAAACCCTCTCTTTCACATCTGAGGGTATTTGGATGTGATGCATATGTACATGTTCCAAAGGAAAAAATAACCAAGTTGGATAGTAAATCTGAAAAGTTCATCTTTATTGGGTATAAGGATGGTTTAAAGGGTTATAAACTTTGGAACCCAGTAACAAGGAAGGTTGTGTACAGCTGAGATGTGATGTTCAGAGAGGTGAAAGATGTTATCAAACATGAAGTCCAACCAAAGGAACCTGAGAAGATAGAGTTTGAGCTTAAGGAGGAAGAATCAGACTCTATAGCAGAAGAGGAATCAATAGATGAATTGCCACAAACTCTAGGTGTGAGAAGATCAGTTCAAGAAAGAAGGCAGCCAGAAAGGTATAGTCCATCTGCTTTCTATTCAAATGTTTCTTTATCTATTACTGATGATGTTCCCAGAACTGTGAAGGAAGCCATTGATTCAGAGGATGGCAAACTCTGGAAAGAGGCCATGGTTGATGAAATGGCATCTTTGCACAAAAATGAGGCTTGGGATCTGGTGGAGTTGTCGAATGGAAGGAAACCCATTGGTATCAAATGGGTGTTCAAGAAGAACACAAATGCAGAAGGAAAGGTGGAGAAATACAAAGCTTGGTTGGTAGAAAAAGGTTATTCCCAGGTGCCAGGAATTGATTTTGGTGATATTTTTTCTCATGTTGCCAAGGTAGCTTCTATTAGATTACTTTTATTTGTTGCTGCTGCTTTTGATTTTGAGGTAGAACAGTTGGATGTGAAGATAACATTTCTTCACGGGGATCTGAAAGAGGAGATTTACATGAAGCAACCTGAAGGTTTTTTGATGAAGGGTAAGAAATAATTGGTATGCAAGTTAAAGAAGTCCCCGTATGGGTTAAAACAGTCACCAAGGATGTGGTATCAGAAATTTGATACATTTATACGGGGACTTGGCTTCACCAGAACCAAAGCAAATCACTGTGTGTATTTTAAATTAATTGCTAACCATGTTATTTATATGGTCTTGTATGTGGATGATATGTTGCTGGTTCGAGATGACAAAGAAATTATCTAGGAATTGAATACCCAATTGTCCTCCAAATTCGACATGAGATCTTGGTGCTGCAAACTATATTTTGGGCATGGAAATTAAAAGAGATCGGGCAAAGATGAAGCTCTGGTTAAACCAGAGGAAGTATGACGAGACAATACTACAGAGGTTCAATATGCAGGATAGTAAATCAGTGAAGGTTCCTATTCCTGTAGGTGTAAAGTTATATATCGAACAATGTCCCAAGACACAAGAAGAGGAAGAGGACATGTCCTATGTTCCATATGCAAGTACATTCAGTAGCCTGATGTATGCAATGGTCTGTACTAGACCAGACATTGCACATGCATTGGGAGTATTGAGCAGGCTTATGTCAAAACCAGGGAAGCAGCACTGGACAATAGTGAAGCAGGTTTTCAGGTATTTGCATGGCACTAGTGATTATGGCTTGTGCTACTAGAAAAGACCAGGATTGGACAGGGTTTTAGATATTCATGGATTTGTTGATGCAGACTGGGCTAGAGATCTGGATCAGAGAAGAACTACAAGTGGGTATGTGTTTAACCTATTTGGAGGTGCAGTCAGTTGGATGATTAAGAAACGATCTGTAGTGGCACTATCAACTACAAAGGCAGAATACATGGCAACCACTCATGCAAGCAAGGAAGCAGTTTGGTTGTAGATATTGTGTTCAAGTCTGGGGTTAGTACAGGGAGCTATAAGGATAGACTGTGATAGCCAAAGTTCAATTTTCTTGGAAAAGAACCCTTCTTATCATTCAAAGAAAAGGCATATTGATGTTCAGTATCACTTTGTGAGGGATATGATAGAAGACAAAAAGGTGTTGCTGGTAAGTGTGGACACTTCGAAGAATACTGAAGATGCGTTGACAAAATATATGAGCTCTAAGAAGTTCTCTTTGTGTAGAGAAACAATGGGTGTTACAGGGCTGGATAAATGACTAATCTCTCATGTGCCCCCCTGTGGAAAGAAAACAACAAGTGCGAGAATGTTGGGTTGTGTTATATTCTTTCCATGATTAGCCTACGTAGTTAACCGTGGGGTTAGAGGGGGGGCGAAGCCCCCTTTCATTTTGTCGATTGCACAGTGGGTAGGTCATAGGGGGTTTGAGGGGGATAGGTAGCCCCCCTCTATGGGGTTTGGGGTAGCACCCTGAGGATTTTTTTTTTTTGGACCCTCTATTAGGTTGGGCCGACCTACCTATGGTTTTGTGCATTCTTTTCACACATGGTTTTGGATGCGATGGTTTTTGGTCCATGGTATTGGATGCTTCGGCATGTATAAATATGTATTATAGCATTGAATGGAACATAATGAAAAATCAAGCTGGTAGCCCAAGTTTTTGGATCCAGGGGAAAATCTCTGTGTATATGTGTTTTATGTGTTATGCTCTCACATCGTTTATTTTTTGTGTTTTAGAATTCGTATGTAGGTAATTTCTGTATGGGGTTAAAACCTATCATATTGTGGATGTGGGTCTAGTATGAAATTTTGATGAAAGGTGGCCTACACATTGTTTGATGATTGTTTGATAGGTGGGTCCAATGTGAAACATTATAAAACGTGGTCCAAAAGGTGTATAGGGTTGAAGCCTTCAGTGAAGGGGTAGAAGCTCCCTTCTAGGCGGATCTAGTAAATTATAATAAAGGGGTGTAGCTTCGTTCTAATGGGTGTTGAAGAATGAGTCGAGGTTGTAGCCTCCTATAGGTGGGTGCCTGTGTTTTGGTGAGTGTCTAAAACAATACATGATGTAATGAATATTTTTTTATATAATAAGAAATAAGATAGAGACAATGACAATGGTGGTTTTATCCCACATTGGCTTTCCACAAAAAATCTTGGTGTTATATGTGTGTTTCTTATGCGTTGTTATTCATTTTTCCTTTACTTCTTGTTGGATGGTGAATGAATTAATAATGGAATGGTTAAGTTAAATCATTGATGAAAGATATGAATTAATAATGCACTACGGTTTGAGTTGCCTTAACATATGGATGAAGAGATGTTTATGTTGTATATTCCTATACGGTGAATGGTGGTTATTGATGACTATCATGGTATTGCTAACTCATTGTTGAGGTTCCTATTTTTGGTTATAAGTGTCATATATCTCTCTTGATATAAATGTCATGAAAATACCCATGTTGTAAATCATTGTAATATTTAGTCATGTATGGGCTATTGGGATCCAGTTATTTCATATATGTAATCCCATTATTTTGGTAATTGATGTAAAATTTGGGTCCAATATGTAAACCCAATATGCTAGCTGATTGATATAATCATGGGAGCATAGAGTCATTGGTGATAGGAAATATCATATTTGCTTGAGTCATAAATCCTTGCATTTTTATTGAAGGTCCAACTTATGCTGAGGGGGAGCATGGTCAATATGCATACTTCATAATTCACATTAACAGATTAGAATTACAACAATGATCACTATAAGGGAAGTACTTCACTCGTCCTAGTTTAATCATTTTCCCTTGATGTCAAAGGGGGAGAGAAGACTCGATATTTTTAGGTGCGTTTGCAAGTGTTTGTAGGTGATGTCCAAACACCACAGTGGTTACCATCAAGTCCAAAGGGGGAGATTGTTGGAATTATGGCTAATATATTTTCCTTGAGGGAAACCTACTTGATAAATATGTCCTTGATGTCAGTATAGTGATAATATGATTATTGTGGAACTAATGTAGATATCAGGAATATTGGTACAAATGTTACAAAGGATGTGGACAAAGAAATGGAAGTTCAGTTATAGATGGATGTCAAAAGTGAAGTTTGAGAAATTATATGCATTTCATATGAAGAAGAGTCATGTACATATGCTAGCCTTATGAATGAAATTCACATACATATTCTGACCCATGGAAAACTGGATACCATGGTAATTTACCATAGTAATTGAAGCAGAAACGTGTATTTGATATTGTCAACAAATACCATCAAATTTAATAAATTATTTACCTAAGGTATCAGCTAAGGAAAAATCTATATAAGGAGATAGAGATCAAGGTGTTAAGTGTGAAAGTGAATAGTTATTCATGTGTGATCTGATCTGAAACAAGTGTGCACTAGGAAGGGAGGAAAAGATTTGGATCAGAAAGATCTGAAGATATGTTGAAATATATGATTGATTGATTTTCTTGTTAAGTATCTAACAAATATAGAATGGTTTAAGTGCATTCGAAGTGATATGTTATTTGGTTATAAGGTATGCATAGTATGTGTTGTGTTTGCAACGAAGGATTGACTCAGTGATTTAAGATCTATACACGCATTTTATTTATTAATCTAGTGTACATACACAAATTTGGTTCAATATTGACAGGTATAAATTATGTGATAATGTATTGATTTAGTTGAAATATATACGCAACCATTGTTCATGGTAATCATGTACATACATTCATTTTTTTGTGGATGTCGCATATATACACTAGGGTTTGAGTTGTTGATTAATAATAGTTTATGATAATTTTTTCTATTTCACTGTTGTATGTCAATGATCTCATGATAAGCATCGTCTATATCTAGAAATGTTGATTGGATTGATTATATTCTATCTTGGTATATTGATCGTTGATGATGTTGCATTATGGTTGGGTTTTCAGTGGGTCGGTATTGATGTATCTATTATGATTTAGTTTTTCATGATTCAGTGATTAACAAAGTCATTCAATCTAACCGCATTTTCAGTAGAGAATGATTTGAGATATGTACATAGATGTTATCTACAGGGAGTGTGTATATACATAGGTTCTCTTCAAGAAAAAAATCACATATATATTATGAGGTTCATTTGTTCTAGTTGGATTTTGTATTCAGTAGATTGATGCTTCAGAGATTCAGTTGATTTACAGTGATTCAGCGATTTTATTTTAGATTCAATATTCAGTTTGGTTTGGGCATATTGTTGATGCAGGTCCAGGTGGACTATAGGTTATTTGATGATTGCATGATAGGTGGGTCGAGTGTGAGACATTCTGAAAGGTAGTCCACAAGTTGCTAAAGGTTATATCCTTCAGTGAGGGGGTAGAATCTCCCTTCTAGTAGGAGATGGTAAATGGGAATAGGGGGTTTTGGCTCCCTTCTTGTGGGTGTTGGAGAACAAGTGGAAGTTGTAGCCTCATGTGGGTGCATTCTTGTGTGTTGGTAAGTGTCTACACCAATACATGATGTAATGAATATTTTATTTATATAATAAGAAAGAACGTAGGGATGAAGGCATCGTGGTTTTCTCCCACATTGGGTTTCCACCTAAAATCTTGGTGTTCTATGTGTGTTGCTTATGTGTTGTGATTTATCTGTTATTTATTGGTTTCTAGATGGTGAATGAATTAATAATGTAGTAGTTAAGTTAACTCATAGATGAAAGATATGACAAATTAAGTAGACTAGATATACATTGTTTGCATTCACTAAAGTTGTGTACACACGTGGGTTACATAAAAAGAAATATCTTAGAAAATTTTGAAGAGGAAACTGAAGGTTAAAGATAATTTAAATACTGATTCAACCTCCCCCCCCAGTATTTTTCCCAAAAATTTGTACAGAGCAAGTCCCTCAAAAGAAGATTGAACACTTAAAGGGATATATATCAAAATGAGCAGTCAAGAGGGAGTACTTCCTTCTAGGCCACCATGGTTTAATGGAATTAAATTTATATTTTGGAAAATCATAATGAGATTGTATTTGTAAGCACTAGGAACTGATCTATGGGAAATTGTTGAATCTGGATATCAATACCCATCCTCCATTCCCACAAATAATGCAAGAAAGAAGAAATACGAGAAAAATGCAAAGGAGGTAAATGCTATTTTGGGAAGTTTGGCTGAATCTGACTTTTTGAAAGTCATGCAGCTGGGCACGAGAAACGAAATATGGGATAAGCTTGTCCAAAGCTATGAAGGTCACACTAAGGTAAAAAGTGCTAAACTTCAAACATATAGAATTTAGTATGAGACTCTTAGAATGCATGATGATGAAAGCATTACATGCCTTTTTGTTATAGTAGATGGAATGGTTAACAAAATGAACAATCTTGGTTACAAAATAATGGAAACTGGAGTTGTTTAAAAGACCTTGAGACCATTAACTCCAAACTTTAATTCCAAAGTCTCCTCCATTGAAGAAATGAGGGATTGAAGAACCTTACACTTGAAAAACTCCATGGGAGCTTGAGAGACTTTTGAGATGAGAAAAGAGGGTAAAAAAGGTATTAGAGAAGAAACACTCAAAGCCACAAACAAAGGGAAAATATATTGACAAGAAAAATGCCAAAAAGAAGTTTTCTGCAAAGAAAATTTTATATTCTAATGAATATACTCAAAGCACATCTGATGATTAAGAAGATTTAGATTCATATTCTAACAGTTGTTACTATATACTTATGGATCTTGAAGATCAATCATATAGTGAATCAAATAGTTGTAAAGAATATTATTTAATGGAAACATTAAATGAAATTGATAGACGTAGGAATGAAAACAAATATATGGATACAAAATAAAGTAGTATGATCAAGGAAATAAACATGTTAATAATTCAATTGGAAGCAACCAATAGAAGAAGATAAGGTCTAGCAAAACAACTTCAATAAAAGGAATGGCATTCCAAAAAATTAGAATCAGAAGTTGTGACTCTAAGGAAAGAATATGAGAAAATAAACAAATGGGTAAATGCATTTAAATCACTAGAGAAGCTTATCAATGAACAAGGCTCTCCTCTAATTAAGACAGGCATTGGATACAATGACGTGGCTTCAAATTCAGAATGTAATGACAAGAAACAACTTAAGTTTTTTTAACAAAAATGGATCAAGTCACTCATCTGAAAAGAAATCACCCATATCAAAGTCAAGATCAGTCCCTAGGTATAAATTATGGTTTCACGGATATGGTTTTTCTTGTAACTCATTTGGGCATAAGGTCACTGATTGTAGGTCAAGCATATGGAATGAAAGAAAGAGGTGGGATAAGTTCCACAAGTTCGATCACATGATTATAAATTGTGAGAATATTTGGAAGAAGAAATAACATCAGTCAGAGTTGTAGGGAAGATTGTCCCTATTTCCATCCATTGCTCTTAAAAATCATACTTCTAATAGTGACTATAGAAGTGAATGTGAGGTACATAACCTCATAAGGAACATGTGATGAATATCAAGTCCATAGGATCAGTGATGTATGATCTCAGGGGGAGTTATGCATGTGTATCTTGATGATGATTCCCTATGTTGTGTTGATATTATTTTGATATTACTCACATTTCATCTGATGAAGTAACAGTGAACAAAAACAAATAGGACAGTTTCAGGGGGAGTTGTGGCTATAAGGAATCAATAGTTTACTTTTTGTATGCAGATATTATGAAAGATAGTCGCGTTTATACGTGCTTTTTGATCTAGACAGACATGTATGCTTCACAGAAGTGGCACAGATTCAGGGGGAGCTTCTCAAATGCCTCCATCACTTATTATTGGCTTTCTGGTTCTAATATTGACTTGTTGGAAACTGTTAATGATGCCCATAAGCTGCTTAGAAACGGTGTTGACTCATGATGAGGTTATGAGCTAATCTTATATTGTTGTTGGTGAAATGGTTCTTTGGTGCATTTTTTGATTAATGAGATGGATATAGATGAGATTTGATGATGAAGAATTGGTAGAGGTTCAGGGGGAGCATCTGCTATAATTCTAATAGTTCATTTTTGGCATTATGGTTTCTTGAGCACTACTTGCTATATTATGTTGACTATGATGAGTACATATTATTGTTGGTCGCATTATGTTGCTACCATTATTTTATATCATTGATGCATGAATTACATATAGTGAAGTTATGGATTATTCGTATATGTTGCTTGAGTTGTTTTTTATAAAGTTGTTAATGGAGTCCTATCCTTTCTAAAGTTTGAAGATATGTATGATAGGTTGACTAAATATGTTGATTGATGATGTTGGTAATCCTTTCTATGTAATGATTTTTGATGATTGGAGGTATTCTTTGTACATATGTTATTGATGCATATATATGCTACCTGTGGTGTTGTGGTTCAAGAGGTTGATATTGCTACTGGAGGATTGTGGCTCTTCCTATCTATGGAGAGAGTGTTCTGACCTTGATGACATGAGGTCAAGGGGATGAGTTGTTTACAAATATTTATTTCACAATCCTATGCTTGATTCTTGAACGCGTTGCATATTTGATCATGTGATTGATTATATTGAAGATATTGATGCTACAATTTCTTCTTGATGATGACGATGTTGATGTTGTTGTCATAATGATATTTATGTTGTTTCTATCAAATGTTTATGTTGCAAATTCCTATATGGTGCATGGTGGTTGTTGATGACTATCATGGTCTTGCTAACTCATTGTTGAGGTCCCTGTTTTTTGTTATAAGTGTCATATATGTCTTTTGATGTAAAAGTCATGAAAAGGCCCATGTTGTAAATCATTATAACATATAGTCATGTATGGGCTATTGGGATCAAATCATGTCATATATGTAATCCCATTATTTTGGGTAATTGATATAAAATTTGGGTCCAATCTATAAACCCAATATGTTAGCTGATTGATATAATCATGGGAGCATATAGTCATTGGTGATAGGAAAGGTCATACTTGGTTGAGTCATAAAGCCTTGTATTTTTATTGAAGGTCCAACTTATGCTTAGGGGGAACATGGTCAGTATGCAGACTTCAAAATTCATATCAACATATTAGACTTCCAACAATGAGAGCTAGAAGGGAAGTACTTCATTTAGCCTAGTTTAGCCCCTTTCCCTTGATGTCAAAGGGAGAGAGAAGACTTTGTGTTTGGAGATATGTTGGAGAGAATACTTGGTGTTTGTAGGTGTCTTTGCAGGTGGTGTCCAAACACTATAGTGGTTTCCATCAATTCCAAAGGGGAAGATTGTTTGCATTATGGCTAATATGTTGTTCTTCATGGAAACCTGCTTGATAAATATATCCTTGATTTCAACATAGTGATAGTATGTTAATAGTGGAACTGATGCAAATATCAGGAATATTGGTATAGATTTTACAGAGGATGTGGTTATAGAAATGGAAGTTCAGTTAAAAATGGATGTCAAAAGTGAAGTTTGAGAAAGCATAAATGTTTCCTATGAAGAAGGGTCACGTACATGCACTGGTCCTATGAACGAAATTCACATACATAATCTGACCCATGGAAAATTGGATACCATGGGTCATTACCATGGTAATCTCCCATAGTAATTGAAGTGAAAATGTCCATTTGATCATGTCAACAAGTACCATTAACATTACCAAAGGATTTACCTCAGGTATTGGCTATGGAAAAAGCTATATAAGGAGATGGAGATCAACGTGTTAAGTGTGCAAGTGAATAGTTATTCATGTGTGATATGATCTGAAACAGCTGTGCACTAGGAAGCAAGGAAAAGAATCATATCTAAAATATCTGAATATATGTTGGAATATATGATTGATTGATTTGATTGTTAAGTAGCTAACAAAGATAGAACTATTTAAATGCATTTGAAGTTATATGTGATTCGATAGTAAGGTATGTGTAGTATGTGTTGTGTTTACATCGAAGGATTGATTCAATGATTTAAGATCTATACGCGAGTTCTATTCAGTAATTTCACGTGCATAAGTAGATGTGGTTCAATATTGTCGTGTATAAACTTTGTGATAATGTATTCAGTGTGTTGAAATATATACATGGGTGTTTTGCATGTTAATCATGTACATAGGCTGATTCGTTTTATGGATCTTATGTGTAGGCATTAAGGTTTGAGTTTTTGATTGATGAAAGTTTAAGATATCTATTTTATTTTGTTGATGAATATCAAAATTGTCTTGATAAGCATGGTTTGTATCTGGTAATGTTGATTGGGTTGATTTGATTTTGGCTTGGTATATTGATCTACGATAATGTTGCATTATGGTTGGGTTTTTAGTCAGTTAGTATTGATGTATCTATTGTGATTCAGTTTTTCAATGATTCAATGACTGACATGGTGATTCACTCTTACAGTGTTTTCAGTAGCCAGCGATTTGAGATATGTACGTAGATGTTATGCATAGGAAGTGTGTAAATAAGCATGTTATCTTAAGAACGATCATGTATATATTTTGAGGTTCATTTGCTCTGGTTGTCTTCTATATTCAGTAGCTTGATGGTTCAAAGGTTCGATTGATTTAGCGTGATTGAATGATTGTATTTCATATTTAATATTTTGTTTGGTTTGGGCATATTTTTGATGCGGGTCCAATATGAAAATTTGATGAAAGGTGGCCTATAGTTTGTTTGATTATTGTTTAACAAGTGGGTCAAGTGTGAAACATTATGAAACGTGGTCCACAAGGTGTTGAGTGTTGCAACCTTCAGCGAGGGGGTAAAATAACCCTTCTGGTAGGAGTCGATAAATGATAATAGGGGGTTTTATATCCCTTCTAGTGGGTGCTAGAGAATGAGTGGAGGTTATAGCCTCCTATAGGTGGGTGCCTACATGATGGTAAGTGTTTGCACCAAGACATGATGTAATGAATATTTTAGTTATATAATAAGAAAGAAAAAAGAGATGAAAACATCAATAGTCTTCTCCCACATTGGATTTCCATCTAAAATCCTGGTGTTCTATGTTTGTTTCTTATGTGTTGTGATTTATCTATTCTTTACTGCTTTCTAGATGGTGAATGAATTAATAATGAAATGGTTAATTTAACTCAGCGATGAAAGATATGACAAACTAAGTAAACTAGATACACGTTGTTTGCATTCACTAAAGTCGCATACACATGTGGGTTACATGAAGAACAATAGCATACAAAATCTTGAATATGAAATTGAAAGCTAAAGAAAATTAAAATACTAATTCAACCCACCTCCCCCTCCTCCTCTGTATTTTCCCAACATTAGAAATGAAAGAGGTGGTGGATGCAAATGATGACACATTACATCGAAATTTTTAACCCCACATAGAGAAGCCTCACGAAATAGGGTAACATGAAGTTGAATGTGGAGTACAAAAAAATGCTAGCATGTATGGACCCATTGTGAGTTCCCCACTTAAGAGGGAGCTTGTGTGGATATTAGAGTGCAATTAGTTTGAGATGAAATACAAGTCAAACAGGGTGAGATGCAGGGGAAGGACATCCATGAAATATAAATCTAGAGAGAAAATCACGAGGTGTAACAAAGAGAGAGAATGGTGGCATATGTCAAGATATTTTTTGTCATTAACTCCCAAAGTCAATTTTAGGGTGATAATTGTTATAGTAGTTATGGAAAATGTGATTCAATCATAAATTCAGTTTGATATGGTCATTGACTATCAATGGTTTACATGCTTGAGATTTCAGTAACCCATAATATGTTTTTGTAATATAACCTATTTAAAGGCATACCAACTTCATTGTAAAATATCTTTAAAATAAGGAGTAATAAATTTAGCTTAGAAACTAGGGTAATTTATAATGTGCATATGTTATTGCCTTTATATATTACTATTAAGATTTTATTTTTCTCTCTTCTTATAATGCTATAAAATGTAAAAATTTTCTCGACAAAATTATATCATATATAGTGAACTAGTATAAAAAATTTCATGACACGTGAAACCAATGGAGAGATGTGATGGGAAGATGGGAAAGGGTAATCCTTTTGTAGACTGTTCCATATCACAGGGAACATAGATTGGAGTTTGTGTGGATAAATGCATTTATAATTTTACATATCTCATTTAAGTTGAAAAAATAAAATTTGAATGCTATACTGCACTCATGAACATAGAGAAACTCCCACAAATTCTAGTTTTTTTCTTCTTCATTGTGTTGTTTCTTAGATAAATAGCGATGATGTTGAAAAAATAAATTATGATATCCTATTGTTTGACACCTCTCTCACTAGTAATAAATTCAATATTTCCAAGAGTGGTATCTTAAAATTGGGATTTTTCAATCTCAACCAACAATAATGATAACAAATGGTATAGGATTATTTCATATAGAAAGGCTTCATAATAAAAAAATGCATGTGTGGCTAATGTGAAATAGTCACTACAAAATGCATCTCATGTTATTAATCTTATAAATAACTGGAGTCTCCTTCTATGTTATATAAGATCAATTATTTGTTGTGGATGGGATCTATGACCGATGAGGAGTACACTAGAAGATTTTTGGAGTTATTGAGATATGTGCCTTACCTCAAGGAACAGAAGGCCAAGATTCAGTGATTTGTCAATGGGTTTTCGGTAGCATTCAAGGATAAGATTGAGTTTGATGATCCTAGATCATTGGAGGAGGCCATCTAGAAGCTAAAGCATTGTTTTGAGCAATCAAACCACATATTTGAGACTAAGAAGGAATGTAGGGGTAATGGAAAGAATAAAGGAAAATGGGACAAGAAGAGAACAAGACCTTAGGACACAAGTAACAAAGAGAATGAAATTCCACCTAAGAATTTAAATGTATCGTATAGAGGACATGGATTTCGGTCTGAGCAAAACAAGGGTGATGTTAGGGAGCCCATAAGATGTTGTAGTTGTGGAGGAGAGAATCATAGGAGAGGTTGTACACAGCATGAGGGTGGTAGACCGTAGATCTACAGTGTGCAGGAGGCACGGATAGTGAGAGACGTTGGATCGAGTGTTACATGGATCTATGCAACATTGGAGAAAAGGCAAGCAAATCACCAGGCGTCCATTATCGAGATGGATGGTAATATTGGTGATCATGTTGTTTCTATTTTGATTGAACTAGATGTAATTATAGTTATGTTAACCCTGACTTGGTATATAAGTGTGATTTGAATAAATAAGCACATGAAAAATCTTGGTTAGTGTAGTTGGCTACAGGTATAAAGAACTAAGTTCATCATTGGGTAAGATCTTGTGAATTTGAGTTGAATGGTATGCCTACATTAGCACATTTGAATGTATTTCCATTGGGATCATGTAGTATGTTGTTAGGCATGGACTGGTTGTATATTCATAGGAATAAAGTGGATTGTTATGATAAATCTATTGAATGCTTGCATGACAATGGAGAGAAAAGATTCTTATAGGGTAAGAAGAAGGTAACATCACTCAAAATGATTATAGCTATGGAGGCAAAGCGCAGTTGCAAGAAAGGGTGTGTGTTATTTGCAGTGCATATTTCTAGTGACAAAGGTAAGGAAGTTGAGGATGTGGATGTCTTGAGAAGGTACCTAGTTCTATAGCAGTTTTAGGATGTGTTTCTAGTAGATATTTTAGAGTTTCGGCCACACAGGGAAGTAGACTTTTCTATTGAGTTGGTACTAGGGGCATCACCAACATCAAAGGCACCTTACAGGATGAGCACACCAGAGTTGGTGGATTTCAAGTTACAGTTGAAGGAAATGCTTGACAAGGGATACATTAGGCCAATTGTATTGCCTTGGGGTGCACTAGTGTTGTTTGTGAAGAAGAAGGATGGTACTCCGAGGTTATGCATTGATTACAGGAAGTTGAACAAAGTGACCATCAAGAATAGGTATCTGTTGTCGATGATTGATGACTTGTTTGATTAGTTGAAGGGAGAAACAATGTTCTCAGAGATTGATCTAAGATCGGGATACCTTCAGGTACGCATTAGAGAATAGGACATCTACAAGACTACATTCCGAACCAGGTATAGCCATTATGAGTTTGTTGTAGTTCCATTGGGTTTGACTAATGCTCCATCTACTTTTATGTACTTGATGAATAGTGTGTTGCGTTCTTATTTGGACAAGTTTGTTATTGTATTCATTGATCATATATTGATATATTTCAAAAATGAGGAAGAAGGTATCAAAAATTTAACAACAGTATTAAGATTGCTGAGAGAGCATCAGTTGTATGCTAAGCTCAGTAAATGAAGTTTCTTTCAGCTAGAGGTACATTACTTGGGACATGTTGTTTCCAAGGAAAGCATAGCAGTGGATACAGAGAATATAACAGTTATCATGGAATGGGTAGCTCCTAGAAATGTGGATGAAGTAAGATCATTCATGGGGTTAGCATGTTATTATAGGAGGTCATCAGGAACTTATATCACATTACTAATTTGATTACATTGTTGCAAAGGAAAGGTAAGAAATTTGAATGGACAGAGTAATTTGGAACAAGTTTTGATAAGTTAAAGAAGTTGTTGATGAATGCTCCAGTGTTAAAGATTGCGGATCCGGACAAATAATTTGCGGTATGTACAGATGCTTGCAAGAGAGGAATTTTTGCAGTTCTTATGTAGGAATGATAGGTAGTATCATATGAAATAAGGAAATTGAATGAGCACGAGAAGAATTATCTGACACATGATCTTGAGTTGGGAGCGATTATCCATGCATTGAAGATGTGGAGACACTATCTTATTGGTAGGAGGTTTGTACTGATGACTGATCACATTATTGAGGTATTTATTTGACTAGCCAAATCTGAATGCCAGGAAACCTAGATGCTTAGCCACGATTAGTGAGTTCAAATTTGAGATCAGGTAAATTAAAGGAAAAGAGAACAGGGTTGTCGATGCTCTTAGTAAGTGGATACAGATAAATCACTTAGCAGCTATGAGTTCTTGGGACATATTTGTAGGGTCAGATCTTGTAGGAAGGGAAACAGGATGGCAAGTATATGGAGCTTATGCACAGGTTACAATAGTGTGTAGGTGATCAAGATGTGGAATATCCTCTCACAGAAGATGGCTTGGTCAGATTGAGGGACAGGATATATGTGCCAGACAACAGTTATCTCAAGAATCTTATCTTGAGGGAATTTCATGTTATGATGTATTTAGGTCACCCATGATATCAAAAGACATTGGAAATGGTGAAGAAGTTATATTATTGGCCGAATTTGAAGAAAGAAATGGCATAGTTTGTGGCTAGATGCTTGGATTCTCAATAAGTAAAGGCAAAGTGAAAGCATCCAAGTGGATTACCACAACCGATTCTGATTCCATAGTGGAAATGAGAGGTCATTTCCATGGATTTCATCACAGGTTTTCCAAGGACATCTAGACAACATGATTCCATCATGATTGTAGTTGGCAGGTTGAAAAACATAGCGCACTTCATTCAAGTGAAGTCTACGTATTCGCCTAATGATGTGGCATAGGTATTCATCAATAAGGTAGTGAGGTTACATGGTGTACCAAAGAAGATCATATCAGACAAGGATGCCAAGTTCACTTCTGGATTATGGAAATAGTTATTTACAGGTTTAGGTACATAGTTGGCCTTTGGCACAACTTATGATCAACAGACAAATGGATAGATAGAGAGGGTCAACAAGATATTGGAGGATATGTTGAGGATGTATGTGATGTATGAGCAATGGAAGTAGGAAGAATATCTTCCACTAGTTTAGTTTGCTTACAACAATGGGTGCTAGGAATGTTTGAGGATGAGTTTGTTTGAGGCATTGTATGGGAAGAGTTGTAATACTCCCATCAATTGGAGTGGTCCATTGAACATGGTATTGATCAGGTCAGACATGTTGGAAGAGATGGAATAGGAAATGCAGGTAATCAAGAATAATTTGAAGGCAACACAAGATAGACAGAAAAGTTATGCAGATCAAAATAGGTTATTTAAGGAGTTTCAAGTTTGGGAATAGGTGTTCTTACGCATCAAGCCCAAGAAGATATCATTGAGGATTGGATCATGTTCCAAGCTGGCACCCCAGTTTTGTCGACCTTTCAATATTCTTGAGAAGATCAGACCAGTAGCCTATCGACTTGCCCTACCTCCAATAGTAAATTCCATGATGTTTTCCATGTGTCATTACTTAAGAAGTATTTTAAAGATATTGATCATGTGATTTCTTGGAATATATTGCAGGTGGAGTTAGAAGGAGAATTCCAGTCAAAACCTCAATGTATATTGTAGAGAAATATGCTCATGCTTTGGAACCAAGCAATCGATCAAGTTAAAGTGCAATGGAAGCACTTTGGGCTGGATGAATCTACATGGGAGATGGTGAATTAGATGTCGGTTGTGTATCTTCCTTTATTCACTGTTTTAGAAATTCTTTTTTGTATATGCTTTGGTGTGATGTGTTGGTATATGTGCATATGTATATGGATGTAAATACCATCATGATTTGTGTTATAAAGCTCCAATAAGTGGTATAGTTTCTATGTTGTTATAGTTGTCATGTTGTTATGTTTCTCATGTTGGTTTTCTTCTCAACATGATGATCATTATAAATACTGCAATGAGCTAAGTTATAAAACTCCATGGGTGGTATGTTTGATTTTTTAGTAGTCTTACTGGTTGTATGTGTCATTGAGCACTGAGAACAGTGTTACCCCAAAGGGGAGGGTTCTGTAACAACCCTAGTAAAAATTCCATGTAATAAAGTTAATAAAGGAAAAATAATAGCCATGGTCATGGGACACATATTCCAAGCTGAATTTTGGGCAATACATAGTGATGGGGATCACTTGTGATTAATTAATGGCTATGGAAATTGACAAAGGAAATTCCAAAGACTTTGGAAAGCCATGAGGCATTGATTGGCATTTTATTTATAAAAAAAATGGAAATTAGGAGAAAAGGAAGTTGAAAGGTCACAGGTTGCATGTGAGGAGGAGAATGAAGGAAAATAAATGAAAATTGAAGAAAATAGAGGCATCATTAATAAAAAGGCTTTTGATTATCAGTTTGTAACCTTTTTTAGTTTAGTTTTGGAGCTCTCTCTATTCTCTCTCTCTCATACTCTTTGACACTTAGAGTTTTCTTGGAGCACTCTTGGAGGAGTGTGGCATAATTGGAGTTTTGGACTAAGAAGGCAAAGGAAGAAAAGGAAAGCACAAGAGGACATCATAATTGGAGTTTTGGAGTAAGAAGGCAAAGGAAGAAAAGGAAAGCACAAGAGGACATCGAGAGAAGCAACTACGGCAGGTTTTTCTTGCAAGCATGTATGATTTCATTGCTAGTTTTGGCATGCATGGCATATGCATGTGATTTCTTGCTTATGATCTGTCATTGGCATAAAGGAATGCCTAGAGTGACGGTGGATTTTCTTAGCCTTTCCATTTCTTGGATAGCCATGATGTTGTGGGTTTATTTCCTTTTGTTTTATGGTTGGTTCTCATATTCCTTTGGTTGTGGACTAAGTTATTAGTTCCAGGAACCCTGGTTGGACAAATGATCTGGAGCCCTGTAACAACTTGGGTTGAGTTACTAGTCCTGGAGCCTTGGTTAGACAAATTATTTGGAGCTCTTGGTGTGTTGAGTTACTAATCTTGGAGACTTGGCTGGACAAACGCTCTAGAGCACGACAACAGTTGTGGGTTGTGTTTCTAGTCTTGGAAGCCTTGGTTGGAACAAATGTCTGGAGACTTTGACCACGAGGTGGAATCACTGGTTGAGGGTTGAGGTGGTTTGACCTTTGGAAGCTTTTGTTTGGTTTGTTGGATGTGTTTCATGAGATCCCACATTCATGCTTGGAATATGGCATGGGGTTGACTAGATGAAACAGATATTTGGTTCGGCCTAGTCTATGGTTGGGTGGTTCGTGGAAGTCCCTGACCTGGTTTCATTTTGCATATATTAATAAGAGATTATTTCCTCTTGTATTTTATGGGTAAATATACTTGTTTATATGTGGTATTTATGGCTGAAATATCCCTATTATTTCTATTGGTTATATGTTGGTTAAGAGCATGTTTTATGATAGTGATGATGTATGGCCCTCATGATGTTTTGATTTGTAAATGAATGAACAATGAATATATGACCTAATAGATGATAATTTAGCTAATTTGATAAGGCATCTATGCTTCTAAGTGATTCTCACATAAGTATGAGGCCCTTATGCTCAGATTTTTTGTTATGACATGTAGAATGGATATTTGTGACATGTTTGATGAAATGTTTCTCATGGCTAGTAGGGGTCCATTCTAGTCTTTGTTCAAGTATCTACATTAGTATCATTGTTTTGATGTTGCTTTTCATTTCTATAAGTTTCATGGAGTTCTGGGCAGTGGCCTGAGTCTTGGCCCTAAAAAGGTGGCACAAAACTTGAGGACGTTGGCTCTGAACTAGCTAAAAAGGACCCCAGTCGCTTGTATGCCCTTGCTTTAAGAGAAACTGGAGGGTCCCAGTCACATGCATGCCCATGTCATGGGAGTGACTAAGGCTCTAGGTCAGTAAAATGTCAAATTGTCTAAGAGGTTGATCACCTAGAAAGGTTGGTTGGCTCCATGAGGTTCTGTGACATGTGTAAAAGTTCAAATTGCTTGTGTTTTGTTGGTTCCACTCTCTTAACTGCACATGGGGATTTGAATCAGATCATAGTAACCTCTCGTCACATTTTTACCCTAGTAAATAGATTAGCTTGGGTAAATGTGGGAGGAGGGTGGTTATAGGAACTTATTGGCTACTTCTGGGTCATGCAAGCCTAACCCCCCTTTGGACTTTGAGAGGCAGAGTGTCTCCCATTTTACTAGGACCCATTTGTACTTTAATTTTGCTCCTCCCCAGCAGAACATTATTTGAAAAATTATTCTTCTTTTGAGAACCCATTTCGGAGCTATCAGGAAGGAGAATAGATAATTGGGCATCATTTGCAAGATAGGCTTTATGAGGACCATTCTACTTGCAATATTTAGGGATCCATAGGTCTAGCAACTAAGATTATTATTGAGCTTATCAAGAAGGTCTCGCTGGGAAGATTTTTTGATTAATGAATCAGTGAGGGGAACTCCCAAGTATTTATAAGGGAGAGAGGCTAAGGAGAATCCAAGAATGCACTTGATATTCCTTTGGGTCATGGGAGGAGTGTTGAAGAAAAAAATTTGGGACTTGTCCAAATTGATTGAGGTGCTGGAAGCAGTTAAAAATAGATCTAGGATGGATTTGATTTCCTTGGCTTTAATAACAGAAGGGTGGTTCAAGAGGAGGGT
Source organism: Pinus tabuliformis (assembly GCA_031772625.1). Taxonomy (NCBI): domain Eukaryota; kingdom Viridiplantae; phylum Streptophyta; class Pinopsida; order Pinales; family Pinaceae; genus Pinus; species Pinus tabuliformis. The sequence continues at coordinate 226,455,869 of CM062820.1, read as the reverse complement.
TTCATCCATGAATTGTTGGTGGGAAAGAGTAAAGTTATTGTGAAGGGTAATAACTTTGAGTGTGGCTTTATGAAGTCCTGTTTTAATGGCTCTTCCAAGACCCTCTGCCATGAGAATGAAGAGAAAGGAAGAGAGGGGATCTTCCTATCTAATGCCTCTTGAGTTTTGGAAAGTCTGAGAGGGAGATTCATTCACAAGAATGGAGAAGAAGGTCATGGAGATAAGGGACATGATCCATTGAATCTAGTGGGTGCTAAGACCAAACGCTAGGAGGATGCTTTCAGTGTAATCCTAATTGAGCTTGTCAAAGGCCTTCAACATGTCTAACTTTAAGAGAATTTCAGGATTTCTTGAGGCATTTGAGAGAGTGGATGGATTCATGTTCTATAATTATGTCGTCAAGGATATGTCTTCCTTCAACATAGTCATATTGCTATAGGGATATAAGGGAGGGGAGAATGGGGCCTCAAATAGTTAGCAATGAATTTAGTGATTATTTTGTAAATAACGTTGCACAAATTTATGGGACAGTATTTACCTAGGGATGTTGCATTTTCCTACTTTGGTATCAAAGCTAAGAAGGTGGCATTGAAGGCTAGAAGGATGTTTTTGTTGATCCTTGATACTTCACCAATTTCATGGATTTCACTATCAAGGAAGTGACAAAATTGTTTTAAGAAGTTGATGGTGAATCCATATGGTCTTGTAACTTGTTGTAGCGGCTACAACCACCCTCCAAAATTTTTCCTTAGCTTTGTTTTGGAGCCTCCCTACCAACCTTTCACATCAGCATGTCTTGGCTTGTCAAGTACACAAGCTTCACTGATTTTATTGTAGAATGACAGCCTATCCGTGAGAGATTGTTGCATCCCCCTCACAGGTTGTTTCTCCAGACTTGGTCCAAATGCAAGATGAGCAGCTCCCTCAATAAATTGTGCAATTCTGGAGGGAAGCCAACCTTCCCTCTAGAAATTGCGCAATTCTCTCTGGTAGCCTACTGGGCACAAGAACTGCGCAAATCTGCCTATCATTGTTCACTGATAAAATTGCGCAATTCATCTCAGCAGGGCTTCTTAGCACAAAAATTGCTCAATTCTAGGCTAGTCAGCTACTCCACCCATAAATTGCACAATCCCTCTGGGCAACCAACCCAGATCCCTCCTAGAAATGCACATTTTTCCCCTCAGCGGAGAAAACCGATGCATGTGCCTTCAAGTTGATCGGTTCCCTCTGAGACTAAGCAAAACTAATTTGTATGCATGGACTGCTTCTCCTAAGGCAGCATGCAAAGGCATCTCTTGATTCAGGTATCTATTTTTAGTAGCTGGAGGTTACATGCAAGGATCATTTCAGAAACCTCCCGCCAAGCGTCACCTTTCCTATATTTGTGGCATGCATGTCACAACCTTGATTTTATCAAAACTCATCAACCAGACGTTGCAAAGCTCATTCCTCACATTGACTTTGTAGCTCTGACATCCGACATTGCATCTAGGAGTCATTGGCATATTCATCTTAGTTGTCTTTGGGTAAGCCTGCCTTTCATGTCTTGCATTACGTTTATGTCACTTTTTGTGTTTTGCTTTGTGTGAGTGTTTTCTTCTTGATTTCAATGAAAGCTTGCTATCGTTTCGATGTATGTTAGCTTGTAGAAGCACTGCTTCAGTTTTCACTGACATCTCACTACTGTCGCATGCATGACACTGTTTTGCACGAACGACATCATCGCAGCAACTCGCTTCACACACATGCATGCTTTCCCATTTCCTAAATCATGCACTTGCTATTTGCATGTATGTTCATTCACTCTTGTTTCCACTCATCTCACCATGCATTTAGACTTCTCATGTTTCCAGTCACCCCTCCGTCGATCTGGGCTGCCTTGGCCCAGACTGTACCTTGCCCCGCTAGCACTGCGCATTTCCAGAAGCGAAGGCTCTCCCTTCACTCTAGAAATTGTGTAGTTCTAGCCCAGCACTAGCCTCCAAGCTTGCATTGCACAATTCTTGGAGGCAATGTCCTTCTGGCCCCAGAAACTACGCAATGCAGTTTGCTAGTTGCATGTCATTGCTGACTGAAATTGCACATTGTGCAGTTTGAGTCCTTAGCAGGCCAGGCTGGACTGTACATTATGCAGTTCCAGTAGTCAGTCAATCTCATGATAGACTGGAATGTGCCTTGCACATTTTTGGCAATTAGTCTCCCGACCTCCTGGCGGAAATTGCGCAACCTTCATGTTCAATCACGCAGGTATATTGCAAGTTAGTCCTCAAGTTTGTTCTGGTTTTTGACTAATAGATTGCTTGCCATGAGTGTTTCTATGTCTCCAGGCATCACATGTGTCTGTCTGTCTCTTAGCAGCACAAGTACAACGGTGTCCAAGAGAGCAGAGTCAAAGACAATGTTAAGTGCGTAACTAGGGATGCAGCCAGTCAAGTGTCTATGAACTTGCCTATCCACAAAGACATCAAGTTGTTTGTGGACAAAGGTATCAAGATCAATGGTGATGGCATCACAGTGAGCAGCACCATCAGAAGCAGCAAAAGGCACCACAACTGCATGCGACGAATGCAAGAGGAAGGTTATTGACAGCATAGACGCAGAGCAAAGGTGCAAGTTCAAAGCAGATCCACTCATGACGAAATCAGCTTTGGAGATTGAGGCTATGAGGTGACGATGCAACATGAAGATCGTGCGAAGGCAGAGAACGAAACAGAGAAGGAGTTACATGTGCTAAAGCGCAACTCAAGGAAGAACAGGAGTTGCATAGACAGAGAATGATTTGCAGTAGCAATAGGTACAACAGGGGGCACAACATGCATAGACAGATGAAACTGCTCCCGTACATGTTATAGATCCATCCTAGTAGCTGGCATGGAGTAGAAAAGGCGAGCATTGTCACTGATCACATGCAAGGGAATTCAGCATCATATATGTCATTGTGTGCACGCATGCAATACCACCCATTTAACACACTCACCAAGGCGAAGACAAGCACCAAGTCCAACTGGAGCTGAACATGTATTTTGATAAGTTGATGTGCATGGCCACTAGCACATGCTTGGAGATCAATGCAGACACTATCCATCAACATGTTTCCGGTTCAGTCACACCTAGCATGACCATGCACATGATATCAGAAGAATTAGATAGATGAGCCATATCAGTGTACCCAGATGCAATAGAGGCAAGAGTTTGCTTTAGCAAGATGTCAGCATTGAGCACACGGACACCATCACTGATCACCAGGCTTGGCATCAGTTCACCACCATCGACCATCACAAGGATGTCAAAGAGTTGGTCTCACCACAACATTCTGAGTGCTAGTGATGTCTTACATGATTTTCTCAAGCCATTTTGTCTCACATGGGTACATGTGCATTGTAATGTAACATCTTGTCAAGTGTAAGTTCAAGTGTTGATAGTTGGATGTAACAATCATAGAGTAGATGAAGAGTCATGAGGGTAGATGAACTATCACAAAAGGGAATGTCAAAGGCCACCCCACCCTTTGCTATAAATAGCCCCTCATAACTCATTGTAGAGGCTTTTGGTCAACCAAGCTTTGATAGGAGTATCTTAGATAAAGCTTGGACAATATTGTAACAGGTCTTGGCTTCTCCATTGTGTAGAGCTAGTATATCTATTTTGAGGAGCAGGCGGTTGAGGCTATAACATTCTGCTATCGGAACTAGTGGATGGACATGGATGTATTGTATGACTGGAACTTACACTTCTTAATATAACAGAGCCATGACGTTTCATGCATATGTTATATTGTATTCTAGCTATCTGGTTTACTCTAAAAGATATATGTATTTGTTTGTTTACGCATGCATGTATGGACTATTCTGTATAAGTATGTATGAATCTTTCTTAAATGTGTTGTTGATTTAACCATCACTTTGGATTGCTCGCTAACTTGCCTTCCATGTTGTGATGTATCTTCACTCATGTGTTCGCTTCCAAGCCGTGTAGTATTACAGGTTTCCAAGGGGCACACTCACCTCACCCTCACTGTGTTAGTATCTCTTATGCACCTTCCTTGACTTAATGCAGTTGTCACACCCTTGCTACCAATCGGGACATCTTACTTGCCTCTTTGTGAAACCACGGTCAAGGCATTACCATACGACCCATTGCTGGGGCTTCTACACCAAATGGTCTGAGGTCTAATTGGGACTTCTTACCAGGGAGATCCCCTGACATAATGGTGGGTCCACTACCGTCAACATTGCTAGCACTAGAAGGAGGGCCAGTTGACAAGCTGAGCCCTCATCATCTGTTTTGAATTTTAGCACATCTATCATGGATTTTGTTATAGTTCACCCTTCGAAATGTCTGTCCAATAGACATATCTTTCACATCGAGAGGGAATTCTTGGATCACTTGTCACAAATCGCATATGATGGTGAAGGCAAATTTCGCAAGATGACTCTTAAAGGATGCCTTTTCCTACATTTTTCCCATTGTTGATCATACGCACGACACACCAGATGTTAGTCCTTCATCTAAAAATGGAGAGGACCAACCATTCTTTGAACATCCACTTGATTTTTCATCTATCTTTCCCGGAAACGTAGAAGATGAGAATTCTTGCTTCTCATCTACCCCTCTATGCGATTCATCAAATCATGAGGATTCCGACCAACATCCTGCGTTTTCTGATCTTGGTCGTTATGATCTCTTCACCTCATCATCTGATCACGATGTTGATTCACTCTTGTTAATCCATCCAAGCCACTGGTCTACGATGATCCATCTGTCAATGAAATCAAAATCCCGAAGAATGTCGAGGCACTTCAACCCGAGCTGATGGTTATGTCAGGCCCTCGCTGTCCTAAGGTTGGTTTCACTTTTGATCAGGAAATTTCTCAAACATGCAAGGCTCCTCATCACTCATCTATACGCATTGAAGATCAATCTAGCACTCAGATTTCACTTTCTCCACTCGAACTACACGATCCCATTGCTCATGCAATGGAGGAATCTTACTCAACAAGCACACTTGTGCAACACAAGTGTTTTACCTTCCTCACGTGTGCTTGCATGTCATGGTCAAGAGTGTGTGTATGCTTAAAATATGCTTAGAGTGTGTCTATCTTCATTGTTGTATCTTTCACATCTGTTGGTTCACATAACTGTGTTGTTCGCAAACCATGCCTTCACCAACATGGGTCAACCAATGCACCGGTGGCTGCATTGGAAGTATCACTTCACGTGATACAACCCATTCACTGTTAGCTTAGGAGTAGGAGTAGTGTTTGCTTTTTGAGTTGTTTGCTTGCATGCATGTTTGCTTATTTCTTTTTGTGTTTGTTTGTTTGTTTGTTTTTTTGTTTGTTTGTTTTCTTATTTCTTTGCTTTTTGGTTTGTTTTCTTGTTATTGTCCGTAGGTTAGTTCAAAATGGACCGTGTGCGACTCTTGAAACAAGCTGGGTAATGTAAAAAAGGACTTGTACAACTATCAACATCTGGTCATCTGTTGTCCACTCTCTTATGTAAGAAATTGTTGTCTTTAGTCCATGATACATCAATGGAAAATACATACTATTCGAAGTGAACCCTGGTGAAAACACAACACTTGTCTGTTAACTAGTGTCACCTGCTCTAGTTGGTTGTTTTTGGGTTAACCCTTGGCAGCTCAGTCAAGTAGAGTAAGGTGAGGGGGAAAACCTTAACAAGCACGTCAAAGGTATACATAAACTACTTCTATAAAATAACAACCTCTTATGCTCTCAATAAGTTGGGATCCCTCTTCCATCTCTAAAATGAATAAGTGTTATGCACAATTTTGAAAATTAAAAATGAAAAAAGTCAAAAATTTTGAAAAAAATTAAAAATGAATAAGGTGAAATAAGAGAAAGGCTTCCTGCGCAGAGAGGTGATGCAAGTAACTCTACCAATGTACTAACTAGGCTCGTTGGTAGCGGAGTGATGCTTTTGTTCTTGCGTGACTCCACCAGGGTACTATCTAGGCTTGCTGGAAGTAGAGCAACACCAGAGATGAAACTAAGACTCTGACGACTATATTGCTTGTGCACCAATATACCCATCAACCCCAATCGAAACAATTGTGTTGTCTTGGCTTGGAATGTGTTTCAATCGACCAAGAGTTTGGTAGATGCTACATCTTACAATGAAGCAAGTGTGAAAACCAAGACACACTGAGAACTAAACAATATTTCTGGAGGTGTTAGACTTGCTTTTCACAAACAAGGTCCATTCAAAGGGCTAGAGTTCTACCAGTGTGCCTCCAAGTGTTGTAGTGGCTACAAAAACCCTCCAAAATTTTTCCTTAGCTTCATTTTGGAGCCTCCCTACCAACCTTTCACAGCAGCATGTTGTCAAATGCACAAGCTTCATTGATTTTCTTGCAGAATGACAGCCTATCCATGAGAGCTTGTTGCACCCCCCTCACAGGCTATTTCTCCAAACTTGGTCTAGCTGTAGGCTAAGCAGCACCATCAAGAAATTGCGCAATTCTGTCTGGAAGCTTGCTGGGCTCCAGAATTGCACAAATCTTCCTGTCACTGTTCACTAAGAAAATTACACAATTCCTCCCAGTAGGGTTGCTTAGCCCAAAAACTGTGCAATTATGGGTAGCAGTCAGCTACTCTACCAAGAAATTGTGCCATCCCTCTGGGAAGATAGCCCAGATCCCTCCTAGAAAGGCACATTTATTCCCCTTAGCAGAGCAGACTGATGCATGTGCCTTCAGGTTGACTGGTTCCCTCCGGGACCAAGCAAAATTGATTTGCATGCATGGACTACTTCTCCCAAGGAAGCATGCAAAGGCATCCCTTGATTTAGGGATCTATTTTTAGCAGCTGGAGGTTACATGCAAGGATCATTTCAGAAACCTCCCACCAAGTGTCGCCTTTCCTAGATTTGTGGCATGCACATCACAACCTCAATTTTATCAAAACTCATCAACCGGATGCTGCAGAGCTCAATCGTCACATCGACCTTGCAAATCTGATATCCCACATTGCATCTAGGAGTCATCAGCACATTCAACTCAGTTGTCTTGGGGTAAGCCCGACTTTCAAGTCTTACATTGCGTTTCTAACGATTTTTGTGTTTCGCTTTGTGTGAGTGTTGTTTGCTTGATTTCAGTGAGCGCTTTGTGTCATGTTGATGTATGTTAGGTTGTAGAAGCACCGTTTTAGTTTTCGCTCGCATCTCACTGTTGTCCCATGCATGACATTGTTTTGCACAAACGGTCGCTGTCATGGTGACTCGCTTCAGACAAATGCATGCTTTCCCATTTCCAAAATCATGCACTTGTTGTTTGCAAGTATGATCATTCACTCTTGTTTGCACTCATCTCACCATCAATTCAGACTTGTCATGTTTCCAGTCGCCTGTCAACCAGTCTGGGCTGCCTTGGCCTGGATCGTACCTTGCCCTACTAACACTACGCATTTCCAGAAGTGAAGGCTCTCCCTTCCCTCCAGAAATTGCACAATTCTAGCCCAGTACTGGCCTCCAAGGTTCCATTGCGCAATTCTTGGAGGTAGTGTCCTATTGGCCCCAGAAACTGTGCAATGCAGTTTTTTGGTTGCATGTCACTGCTGGTTGAAATTGTGCATTGCTCAATTTCAATCCTCTGCAAGCCATGTTGGACTGTGCATTGTGTAGTTCCAGTAGTTAGTCAACCTCTTGACAGCTCATAATGTGCCTTGCATAGATTTTCCAGTCAGTCTCCCGACCTCCTAGCGAAAATTGCGCAACCTTCACGTTCAATCATGTAGGGATGTTGCAAGTCAGTCCTCAAGTCTATTTTGGTTTTCAACTAACAGATTGCTTGCCATGAGTGTTATTATCTCTCCAGGCATCACAGGAGTTCATTTGTCTCTCAGTAGTACAAGTACAGCGACGTCCAGGAGAGCAGAGTCAAAGACACTGTTAAGAGCGCAACTGGGGATGGAGCCGGTCAAGTGTCTATGAACTTTCCTATCCACAATGACATCAAGTTGTTCATGGACAAGGATATCAAGATCAATGGTGAAGACATCATAGCAAGCAGCACCATCAGCAGCAACAGAAGGAAGCACACCTGCACACGACGAATGCAAGAGGAAGGTTGTTGATAGCATAGAAGCAGAGAAAAGTTGCAAGTTCAAAGTAGATCCACTCATGATGAAAGTAGCTTTGGAGATTGAGGCTATGAGGTGACGGCACAACATGAATATCGTGTGAAGGCAGAGAATGGAACAAAGAAGGAGTTGCATGTGCTGAAGCAGCAACTCAAGGAAGAACAGGAGTTGCATAGATAGAGAATGAGTTGTAGTAGGAACAGGTACAGCAAGGGGCACAACATGCACAGATGGATGAAACTGCATCTATACAAGTTATAGATACATCCTAGCAGCTGGCACTGTTATAGACATTTTTGGGCCCTACAACCCCAAGCATAAAATTTCCATAAACCAAGGGCACCTAAGTCCCTAAAAGTGTTGTTCTAACCCCTAAAAGAACAAAGTCAACAGACTACACCTTCTCCCAGAAGTTCTCCATGAAAAACTGCTCAGAATTGGTCAAAACAGGATCATTTGAGCTGCTCCACTGGTTAAGTGCATTGCATTGCACCTAAATACACTATGAGGGTGCGTTGCATTTCAAAAATCCCTTCTATGGGGTGCGATGGGCGAGAAATGACAAATTGCAGTGTCATCCCGCGAGGTGGAGAGGCAATGGAAGCTTCCAGAATCTTCTCCTGTGACACTTGCCTCACTGAATTCGACCAAGGATGAGTAAGAGACCTTCAGTCTCCAAGTGGAAGCAAGAACTATCAGAGGGAAGAAACTAGTCAAATCACAAGCTGACTCATCCCCCTTACAGATATCTATATATGGATCCCTCATCCCAGAGATCCGGAGGATGGAATTTTGCATATTGTAAGGAATTGCTGTTGGTTTCTTGAGACAAACATCAGATTATTGGGTGATCTATGCTTTGTTTGAGGTGAAGAGGGGCTTATTTGCTGGGAGGTTGATGCTGGGTCAGAACAACTGGTTGTAACTCCTCTTGGCTCTTTCTTGTTTATCAATAAAATCTATTCGAGTTTTCCTCCATGCTCTTGTATCATTGATGTTTGCTGCATTTGTATGGTCAATTTACATCTGATCCTAGATTGTTTATGATTATAGATCCATGTATTTGTATAGTTCTATGCTACTGTGATCTTACAGGTACTTTGTGAAGCTGGGCGTGCAAGGGAGCAAGTACCTAAAGACTATCAAAGAAGAGAGGAATCAAATCAGGAGATTAGCGCAAGATAGAGGTTGGTCTTCTTGTTCTTCTCTATCTATAATTCATAAAGGAAAAATGAAAGTAGCTTTTCTCTGTTTGTTTCTAAGGCAGCTGTCACACCTTAGTGGGATAGAGCAGTTCTATATAGACACTTTTCCTTGTAACAAAATGGCGACTCCGCTGGGGAAGAATTAGTTTGTTTGTTTATCTTCCTTGTTGTCTATTTCATAAACTTACAGATGGAGCCTGAAGTTGTGCCAGGTAGCTTTCGAACTGCATTTGCTATGCAAATGCAAAGTAGATAAATGTCGCTTCAGTCAATATCCGGGATCTGTTTATGATTTAAACAACTGATTCACAAACTCTCTGATTTCCCTTGTGATAGCTCTTAGATCCTCCTTAGATCTACCCCTGATTGTTGCATTACTGATTGCTTTTTGCTTGGCCAAAACCCAAGAACTGAACTGCAAACTGTGACCCGGAACCCGAACAAAGTCTCGTTTCTGGCTCAGCGCAGGTACTGTTCAGAGATTCTGAAATTCAGCGCACTTCCCGAGTGGACAAGCTGCACTGCATTTCAAATTCTCTGTGTTACAGGTGCGCTGATCAGACTAGGCTCTGTGCAGTTTTGGTTTCTGTGATTCATTCTTTCCGGTCCTATTCCTAGATTTTGCTGCCTGTGATCAGTATATGTCTGTTTGAAACCTCTTTTCCTTGCTGTTATTCTGCCTCCTTTGTACAAAAGAACTGTAGATGTTTTTGTGTGTTTGTTGAGTCATTTTTAGTTCTCCTTTGCAAAAGTAGCATAATCGTACTGCCGTCCTTTGATTTGAAATTGTCGCAAGTGTCGATTTCGATCATAGGAAAGAGTTTGATTGCTGTTAATGGTCGATTATCCTGTTACTATTGCTTTTGGTCTGAATTTGTAATTTTCTAGTGTCAAGAACAAGTATTCATTTTCAAAATCGTAAAGTGTTGTGATCGTCTCCATTTTTTATTTCAAAAAGAAGCTTGTTTATATTTGTCGCTTGAAAAGAAATTCAGATTTGTGCATCAACTTTCTTTTTAGCATTCATATACTAAGAAAGTCGAAAACAAATACATGCGTGTGCATTTTCATATAGACAGTCTGATTGGTTTGATTTAGGAAAGTGCATTTAGAGTGTGCTCTTTGCTCTTTGTGAAAAGATTCTGTCTTTCTTTTCCTTAGTAGCTAGGATTTTCATTGCACAAAGAAGATAAAAAGTTTGTTTATCATCTTAGATTGCATTTTAGGAATTACGTGTACATCTCACGGTGAACCTAAAAGGAAAACTTCATAAACAAGATCAACTTAAAATAAATTCAATGAATCTAACAACGCTTTGGAACTTAACGCACAATATCTAGAAGTCTAGGCTAGAGACGTATTCCGACGTCGTAAAGCCTGGTAACTGTTGTTCTCACTGTTGGTTGGGTGATTCCTCCACTTTGAGGCGATAAGTGCCAGTACGGACTTGTGCTCCCACGTACCGTCGAGTATATTTTGGGAGACCCCAATAGGCTTAATCCTTTATCCATAGGAAGCCTTGTCTGCCGCCCTATCGATCGCAATGCACTGAACACAGCATTCGGGAAGATTGACTGCCGTACCGTAAAAAGTATTCTGCAGTTTTGCGATTGGTTTGGTAATCCCTCTACCTAGATTTCCAGAGCAGTTCCTTTCATTCCTTTTCAGACTCTTTAACGGAAAAGGTCCATCTGAGCACTTGTCACTTCAGGCTCATTAAAAATCAAAGGAGACTAGAGTCATCTTTTGTTTTTTCTCGACTCTTAAAAATTGAAAAAACAAGTTGTGTCAAAGCGTCTAAAATTCATTTAATTCGGAAACATACTTCCCCTGTATTTTTAGTTGGTCGAGTAATCCGCAATCGTAGAAGAAAGTCAATTGAAACCCAATCGTTCGCGGAGGCTTACGAGTCAACCGTCTTTGTCTCCGGAATCGAAGCTAGTACGGACAAAGCGAACTCGTTTAACCGATTCCAAATCTCCTGTTAAAGTTAGAACAAGTGTTCCAACAACATCAGAGACTCCGGTTACTCCAAACATTTCTGGAATCCCTGCCTCTACAGAAGAAGTTCAGCAGCCACAGAAGGACAGTAGTACTGATCCTAGTCTGAGAGTGAACACTTGCGTTACCGAGCCAGTTCTATCTACAACTGGTTCGGAGAGTCTTGCTCTTCAAACATCTGTTGCTGTTGATTCCATACCTTCTTCAGCACCAGAAATATTCTACGGACCTGATGGTCTACCCCTTCCACCTGGTCTGATTGCCATAGAAGAGATTGTGGAGGATCCTCCATCTAGTACTCCATCGCAATTTGGAGTCGAGATCACTCTGTATCCTTCTTCATCAGAAGTTAGTCTACTGCCAGCAGAAGCTCCTGTAGAATCGCTAGGTAATCTTTTGGATAGACGAGAAATGTCTGAACAACCGTCAACATCTAGGACTGTGTCGTCTGACACAGCGACGGCAGAACTCCCTGCTATCACTCCAACAATGTTCGCTGGTATACCATCTGTCCCAACTAGCTCTCAACCGCTAGAAGGAGCCCACTCAGGGGCCATTTCGACAGCATGGTCTGTTCCTGTTCGTTCATCCGGAATAATATCCGGAAACTCTTATGTTGAGTCTCAACAAATTGATCCATTTGGAGGTCAATTTGGGCAGTCCGGCCCCCAAGGGCAAACCATCCCCTTGAGTTCTGGATTACCACCATATGGGGGGCAGTATACCCTTTCATTATCCCCTCCGGGAGGATATCCATACGGGAGTTCACAACAACATTCGGGTTATACTGGAATTACCTCAAGCGGTTGGGTACCGATACTACCTCAACAACCAAGAGTTGTATATTCTATGCAACAATGTTTACCTATGTCAAATATACCAACTACACCAGCTATTGTAACGGTGTCGCAAGTTCAAGCACTGCCTGTTGTATGCCAACCTCAGGTTTCTCAGGTTGTAATGCAACAGTCCCTTGACCCTGCGACTCAACCACAATCGCCGACTGGTGGAATGACACAGGTCCAGACGGGTATAATTACCCCTCATCTTGGTCAAACGGTTAGTATCGGGCAACAACACATGGCTTAACAACCATGGCTAGTACAATACCAACAACTGCAATTCCAACAAGTATACCAAGGTGCTGAGCAACAAATCTTTGCAAATAGTGGGCAGCTGTATATTCAAAACCGTCAAAACCAACCATTTTACAATGGTCATGCCCACCAACCTTACCAAAGTTACCAGCATCAAATGCATTATGCCGGTATGCAAAGACCAACTGCTCAGGCAATCCCATCTTATCCTGGGTATGCTTCACCTAACTTGAATCAGCAGTTACCCTTTGTGGCAACTTTAGAGTTACTTTATTTAAATCGGTTAACAAATGATCCAATCGCTTACACCCCTTAGTGGCCAGCGATTCCGCATAAACTTCCATCGGATATTCCTAAATTTAATGGAAATCTGGGTGAAGATCCATCGAATCATGTGATGACATTTCATCTATGGTGTTCATCAAACACCTTAAATGATGATTCGATAAGACTTCGCCTCTTTCAGAGGACGTTAACGGGTCCAGTGGCAAAATGGTACATCGAATTGCCTAAAGCTTCGTTCGACAACTTCAGCACCTTAGCCACAACCTTTTTAACCCATTTTCAGTTACCAATAAGGTACAAAACGGGAACGGAACTTCTTACCAACTTAAAACAAACAACGACCACTCACATATCTGATCATATACATGAGTGGCGACGTCGTCGTAGAATGGTGAAAACGTATGTTCCCGATCAGCTTTTAGCCGAATGGTTTATCAAGTCATTACAACCTTCCATCACAGAAGATGTGGCAAAGGGGGGAGTCGTAACAGAATAGCAAGTTATCGCTCGTGCGCAATATTTGGACTTGATTTACACTCAGTCCGGCATGCTCTACGATAAAATACCTGACGCCCCTAGACCGGAATTCTCAATTCCTCCTCCTAAATCAAACAATGACTCTCATGCCGGTGATGGCGTGATTGGCACAACAGACACAAAATCGACAAAGGCTACATCCAGAAAGGCCCGTAAGATTTTAGGTCAAAATGCAAAATATGAACTTCTTGCCTCATAAATAAATGTCGTATCGACAGATAAAGGCAAAGAAACCAAACAACCAGGGGGCAAGAAGAAAAGTAAAGGGAAGAAGAAGAAACAAGAAGAATCATCACCTGAAAAATCTTCTGCAAACCCTCCTGGAAATAGGAAACCAAAAAATCCATGTCTTATATGCGATGAGGATCATTGGACGACAAATTGTCCACACAGAGCTGAGCTTAAAAAATTTTTCAAGAATTCAAAAACCTTCGCAGTGTTAACTGAACCGTTTCCAAATCCAGGAACAAATCTGGTTGAAAGTGGAAATGCTTCCCCATCTCAAGTGTTAATGTTGTCGGTTTCAAAACAGCAAAATGATGCTTTGATATCGACAAGGAACAAAGATTATGGGAATCCACAGCTGTCAAACAACAAGGATAAAGATCAACCTAGTAGTTCGACAACAACTTCGACAGAAGTTGCGCCGCCCATCATTCCTGAATTGACAATAAAACCGCCAAAGGGAGTAGTACACAAGTCGATGTTTAATCCCCACGCTAGAGTGGCACAGCATTATAATATAGTGGAAGATTTGGCCCAATCGCCATCCACTATGTCGACTCTTGAAGTACTACAAAATTTCCCATCCCAAAAGCAGGCTTTATTGTCAGCCATTGGTGGGATAGACCCAAAGGATTCTAATCTTGTGTCCTTTAATCACAAAGGATACGATCCTCAGTTACCAGCTCAACTAGCTTTCCTTATTCAAGTGAAATCCCTCAACAAAACTGTTCATCGAACAATTATTGATGAGGGAGCATCGACATGTATTATGTCGATGAGTTGCTGGAAAACCTTAGGATCTCCAACCTTGTCAAGATCTTCGACAACATTAAAAGCATTTGACGGACGAACGTATACCCCGTATGGTATTCTAAGTAACTTGAAAGTCGAACTAGGAGGGAAAACAGTAGAAATAGATGTTGAAGTAATCGACGAAATCTCGATTACAACATCCTACTGGGAAGACCATGGATATATGCTATGGCTGCTGTTGTGTCGACCTCTTTTAGGAAGATTACATTTCCCTTTGAAGGAGGGATTACAATCGTCGATCAACAAACCTTCCTCCCCAATGGTTCTCAAGTTACGGGAAGCGTTCCGATGATCCATGGAAGCCCCCATTCGCTTCAAAATATCGGAGTAGGCCTACTAAAAGACCCTATATTAATGGGAACTTTTGCACTTCCACCTCCCATCAATCTGGCGGAAGTAGCATCGGTAGGAACCTGCAATATGATATCTTCGACACGAAAGGTATCAGAAAACGATATAAACATGGATCATACAGAGGTATTGCCTCCAAGCCCAATGGAAATATTGTAGCAATCAATGTTCCTAGCATGGGAGGCAAACCCAAATCAACGCTCATCAAGCATTTGGATAGATAGGTCTAAAGAATATGGTACCCCTTCAGATCCTTGGTCGCGAGTGCATGTCACCGACGAAGGAATTGTCCAATCAATGGTAATTGAAGGGGCACCATGGAATGATTCCCACCATCGTTCCCTTCTTCCGGATTGTGAAGAAAATATTACTGATGACCTTTGCCGTCCTTCAGTTTTTGATTTTCTATCAAATACTGTAAACACGGTGGATTCCAAGCGAAACTTGTCCAATATTGAAGAGACTATCGCCATAAATATCTCGACCAAAACAGATGTTGTAGAGAATATTTATGTTGGCAAATGTTGTTCTCCTTCAGGACTGGAAATATATGACGCTCTTTTTCACAAATTCAGAGATGTCTTTGCTTGGTCATATAGTGAAATGCCAGGCATTGACTCGAGTATCGTTGAACACGAAATTAAGATGTATCCAGATGTCAAACCAGTACGACAACGGCTAAGGCAGGTGCACCCCAAGAAAGCCGCTGCCATTAAAGCAGAAGTTGAGAAACTTCTCCATGCTGGTTTCATCTACCCGATTCCTCTAACCGATTGGGTATCGAATATTGTCCCTGTTATGAAAAAACAAGGAACAATTAGAGTGTGCATTGATTATAGGGATGTAAATTAAGCTTGTCCAAAGGACAACTACCCTACACCCTTCATCGACCAGATAATTGATGAATGCGCCGGATGCGAAATCTTCTCATTCATTGATGGATTCTCTGGGTATAATCAAATAAATATCCGCCCACAAGACCAGTCAAAGACTGCATTTATTTGTCCATGGGGTACATTCGCATATCGAAAATTACCCTTTGGTTTAAAGAACGCAAGGGTGATGTTTCAGAGGGCAATGAATTATGCCTTCCATGACATCAAAAACATCGTTCAACCATACCTCGATGACCTTCCGGCTCATTCGCGAAAGCGGACTGATCACCCGCAGCATTTAAGAGCGATATTTCTACGTTGCCGACACTACAAGATACGACTCAATCCACACAAATGTGTATTTTGCGTCAGTTCTGGTCGGTTGCTTGGCTTTCTAGTCTCAAAGGACGGGATTCGTCTCAACCCATGTAAGGTCCAGGCAATCATAAATTTGCCTCCACTTTCGAATTTGCTTCAGATTCAGAAACTCCAAGGGAAAGCAAACTTTCTAAGGAGGTTCATTCCAAATTACGCCGAACTTGCTAAAGGTTATACACATCTTTTGAAAAAGGAAGTACCCTTTGTCTGGGATCAGGTTGCGCAAGCTTCCTTTGATGCTTTAAAAGAATCCCTAATGAAAGCATCATTAATGTACGCTCCTGATTAACAAAAAGATTTTAACCTATATTTGGCTGCAGCGGATACGACCATCGCGATGGTTTTAGTTCAAGAAGTCAATGGAATTGAACATCCTATATATTATTTAAGTAAAAACTTAAATGATACAGAAAGAAAATATTCTTACGTTGAAAAGCTAGCACTCGCAGCTGTTCAAGCGAGACAGAGATTTCGACACTATGTCCTCTTTCGAAAAACTACCATTCTGTCAGATTGCAACCCCATGACCTATATATTGTCGCGACAGTTGCTGGGGGGCAAATATTCCAAATGGATAGCGATCCTGCAAGAGTTTGATCTGGAATTTGTAAAATCCAAGTCAAAGAAAGCTCTAGTTTTCGCAGAATTATTATGCGATCTCCCATCGTCGTCCAACGATGAAACATCAGATGAAACAATCGTGGACGAAAGTTTGTTTCTGATATCTTCAAGCAATGAGTGGTATGGGGATATAATCATTTATCTCCAAACCCAAAAATATAGGCCAAACACCTCCCGCTCCGAACAAAAACGTATTCGATACCAAGCAAAAGACTACATGATCGTCGGTGATACACTTTACCATCGCGGTATCGATACAGTTCTGAGAAGGTGCCTCACCCATGAGGAGGCCGAAAAAGTCCTGAATGATTTTCATTCAGGCGCGTGTGGGGGGCATCAATCCGGTTATGCTACAGTGCAAAAAATCTTACGAGCAGGATACTTCTGGCCAACAATGTTCAAAGATTGCATAACCGCAATCAGAAGTTGCCATGCTTGTCAAATTTTCGATAGCAAAACTAGAAAACCACCCGCACCTCTACAGCCAATAGTTGTTGTTGGGCCATTCGCCAAATGGGGCATCGATTTCATGACATGTAACCCCACCTCGACCGGGGGACATGGGTATATCATAGTCGCAGTTGACTATTTTACCAAATGGGCCGAGGCGATGCCTACATTAGATAATACTGGTGAAACAACTGCCCTCTTCTTTTTCAATCATGTAGTCGCCAGATTCGGCGTACCACAGGCTATAGTCACAGATCATGGATCACATTTTCGCAATCACATGATGGTCGAATTAGCTGCCAAACTAGGGTTGTCTCACGACAGCTCTACTCCATATTATCCGCAAGCCAACGGACAAGTTGAAGCAATCAACAAAGTCCTAAAACACATGCTGCAAAGGATGATTGGAGTTCACAAAAGAAGATGGAACCTAATCCTGTACTCAGCTTTGTGGGCTTACCGAACATCGGTAAGGAATGCAACCGGGTTTACACCTTTCCAACTGGTATATGGCCTGGAAGTAGTCTTACCAATCCAGTGCGAAATCTCGTCTCTCAAACTCGCAATTGATCTCCTCCCCGGAACTTCAGAAGAAGAAGCTCGTTTCTTGGAATTAATCCAATTGGATGAAACCTGTCATGACGCTGCTTTGGCTAACGAAGCCCATAAGAAGCGAGTCAAGGCGCAGTTCGACAAAAATGTCAAACCCCGTGTCTTCTCAGAAGGTGACTTAGTCTTGCTTTACGACCAAGAATCCGATAAATTGGGAGCATGTAAATTTAAGTCTTTATGGATGGGACCCTATATTGTTAAACGAGTGTTAGCAAAAGGAGCCTACGAGTTAATGGATTATGACGGAGTTCCACTGGTGCAACCTCGCAATGGGTTGTACCTCAAGCATTACTATGCGTAATAGTAACCTGTATGCTTTTGTTATGTTTTTGTTTTCGCTAAAGTGTCTATTTTGGTCAAGTAATCCACTTTTTACATTTATTGCAGATGTCAAACCTACTGGAGTCATGTGTTGGATATGCTGATGGAGCGAGTCGTAGTTCGCGGAACCTATCTTTCGCGGCCTGGGCCATTTTTTATCCAAGCGGCGAGTTAGTAAGTTTCAGAGGGGTATGTATTGGTCGATCAACGAATAACATCGCTGAATATAGCGCGTTGATAGAACTTCTCTCTGATGCCATCACACGAGGTATATGCCAACTGATTGTCAGGCTAGACTCACAACTCGTCATACTACAACTCACTGGTATCTACTCTGTTCGAAATCCAGCTATTTATCGCATGTTCCTAAGGGTTAAGATTTTGGAAAGGCAATTTGATTTTATTCAATATCAACATATTTCCAGAAACTTAAACGCATTAACTGACTCATTGGCAAATTATGTGTTAGATAGACATTTGCAACATTTATAAAAAGAAACATACCATCAATGTTTGCATTTGGATCATGTAACTTAACCAAAATAAAACTCCGAAAATCAAAAATATATATAACTATTTGTTGTTTACACATAATGTTCTGTAACCAAGACAAAATCGGTCAAATGACCAAAAAACTCAAAATTCTAGGGGGCACCCTAGTCTAATGATGCTCGTGATAGCAAGTCACGGCCTGTGCGATCATGCATAAGAGACGAGTCCATTGTCTTGGCACACCAATAGTATGGCGCTGCAACCTCAAGGGCAGCTCGTCAGTCCTCACATCTGGAATACCAAGAGTGAGGCCCTCAACCTACTCCTGTAATGCTGTGAGAGTCTTGGCCACATCGAGGTCGCGAAGGATAGCCCTTCCAACAGCCTCTCCTGCTGGGGCGGCAGCTAGCACTCTCAGGCGTACTACTGGCCGAACAGGACCAACATCTGCATGAACACATGAGTTTTGTTAAGTCTTGATAGAATAAAGCACAAGGACATTATAAAAGAAAAACGATAAACAGGAATATGGTCAAAGAATTTACCAATGGCGCCCCACTATTCGCCAGCCGGCAGTACCAAATCTGGGTCACCCCGAAAGTCCATGCCAGCATATGGATACTCAAAGTATACCATCTCCTGATGATCAAACCACCCAAAGAAGGTATCAGAAAATGAAATCTGAGACTGACCAGCATGCCTAGACATATGGTTGACCCATCTCTGCATACGTGGTTCAGTCGGGGGAGGTAAATCGAGTGCAATATACTACGGCTACATCAGTGGTATCTTCTCCAAGGCAAAGGCGGTCAAAATAGAACCATACCCAAAGTTCTTCAACCTCCCACTCTTTACCTTGGTCAACTATTCTTTCATCACGAGAAGTACTGCGTCGCACCAGTTGAACACCTTCGGTTGGAGGCATTCCAAGGCATACTGCATAGAAGATCGGTTGGCTACATGAAGAGCCGCACCACCAGCCATCCTAACAAAAGTAAATAGAATAGTCCTGAGGGACCTGTCAGTGACATCACGGATGATGATCTTGCTGTCTTTACTCGACTGAGATCCCTCTCTGCAGTACCGGTGAACATAATCTCTCACGGATTCGCCTCCTCGGGCCGAACCTGATAAAGAGATGGGGGCACCCCGCCTCGACAAGCTAGTCAAGAAATAGATATCTACTACAGTCAAGGGGATAGATTTTCCCCTGATCTGGAAAACCTGGTTGGTAGAATCCCAAGCATCGAGCAAATACTGCAGTAAGTTAATCTATTGTCTCATGCTAGAAATGCCGAAAAACTTTAGCAGGCCACAATTCCGCAGTGCGTGTACTGTAACCGGATCATGTAGGGCAAGCATGTCCTCTTCTTCATGCTCACGTTCTCGCCATGTAATAGTCATCTTACTCCAAAGATCTCTGAAAAACAAACAAGAGAAGAGTTAGATCCTGATTTTGGAAAGAAACAGGCAAAATTTCCATCAAAAACTGTGCATAAAATTCCTTCTTTGCGCCCATCGCACCTACAGTAGTGATCTGGGTGCATTGCATGTCAGATGGCCATTGTACAGGCCAACATTCAACGCACCTTTCGATACACAGAGGGTGCGCTGAAGGCAGAACGCGTTTTTCAAACCCCAGAGGGTCAGAAAAACCAGGAACCAAACTCAGAATGCAAAACAGAAAGCATGAAATGAAAGAGCTCAAGTTTAGCTCCTACCTGATCCAGACGGCGCCGAGAATCGTCCACAGAATCTCCCGAAATCAGCTGATGAAAATCAAGGGGGAAAAGCACCTCCAAAGCTCCAACAGACCAAAATTCAAATGAAATGGTAAAATGAGAGGTAAAAGCACTTTTAATTTACTTTTTACGTAATTTGAGTAAAATATTAGTGTTTTAACTCATTTTTCAAGCATATATTGTTCATTTCTAACTAGTTTGATGAAGCAATTGAGAATGCAGTACAATCTTTGAAAAAACAAAACCCATTTATGGTAAAGTCAAAAAGAGACCATTTAATCAAGCAGTTTTAACGCGGACTTCATGCTCATTAAAAAATAAACATAAGCAATGAGCACATGTTCCTCCAGAGTTTAAGCTCATTAAAAAATGAACCAATTTCCGGTAAATAACCATTGTGAATGTAGTACTTCAGCTTTTAAAACCTTGGTCGTGTTTGCACCGTCACCTCCACTTTTGAATTGGTCGATCATTCACCTCCATTTGATTGTTTACCCATTTTGAGGAACAGCTGCGAAGAGTGATTTCACTAGCCATCCTTGTAACACTGCCGTGATTGGAAAATTCCAAACCTTACCTGGAATCAGCTGCTACCCATTTTATCACTCGTTCCTCAAAAGACGAGTCTCCTTTAAGCTCTTTTCAACTGACTCGTAAAATATGAAAAGATTGCCGAGCCATTGGCCTCTCCAGCTCGTTAAAGGGACAGGAAGTGTTATCCCTACTCTAAATTTTAATCTTTTTGGACCTGAGGGATTATTACACAAAAAGATCGAGCGCTTGTTTTGTTCGGCTCGTTAAAAGTATCGAAAATTCATCCCTTCTGTATTGTTTTATACTTTTTCGGACTTAAGGGATTAGATGACGAAAAAGGAATTTTGGAGTTTCCTTTACGTTCCTTTTCAGACTCTCTAAAATTGAAAATGACCGAGTTATCTTTGTCGTTAAACTCATTAAGATTTTAAATAGCAACAAACTTGTCTATAGACGACAACGAGTTTCACTATCGCTAGGCTCGTTAAAACATAGCGATGGGTTTGCCCGAAGGGAAAATTATAGAACAAGCATATGTTATCCTCCTCAAGCTTGACAAAAATAAAGTGGTACTGGTCAGCAATGACTAGGGAAAATTGGGAAGAAAACTTGAAGAAACTTTGTTGGTAGCAAGTCGCTCTTGAACATGACACTTTCGCTCCGTGTCCGAGTCGGGTTGGGTTGTTTCATTCACCGGTCACATCACCATGGTCACATCACACCATCCACATTTGGGGTTAATGCTACCAATCCATCATGTCAGTGTCGCCAATATGTTCAAGAGAAGTCATTCAGAGAGTTCACCTGTGTCTCACCCACTACAATACATTTATACTCCATTCTTTCATGACCGCCATCCTGAACCTTATATCACCAGATCGTTTTCACCTCCATTAAAATCATTTTCTCCGTTCCATGTCATTGATGTGGGATTCATTAAGGCCCTCCTATGACGTATCACTTCTTGTCGACATCAGCTCATTATCCAGGAAGTTGATCTAGGAACACCCCATTCAGTACTTTGAAGCTTTCATGCCTCAATGGCAATTTTCTCACTTCCGGCGACAGGTTTACATCAATGGCCTTCGACCGAAAGATTTTGCGTGGTGTTCGACGCCAAGTCCTTTATTTACACCACGTGAATTGTACTGCAGTACCTTGAGGGTCATTATCATTATCGGTGATTCCTCTTGCGCTTGTTAACAGTTTACATCATTGGCTGGTAATCAAGCGATGTCTTTCCATGTTCGACTTTAGAACATTTCTCACATGGATGGACTTGTACTTCGAGTGAAGATCGAATGAGACTGAAGCCCCGGATCTAGTTTCATCCATCCGGGCTACGATATATATTCAGGGAAATAAAGACATCAAATGTACATCATTGCTGCACAGATAATCATCCAATCAAAAGGATGATGGCTCTATCAGAATCATCAGTCTACACTCAGACGATTGTCTATCCTATGTACATGAAAATGAATTTATAAAGCTGAGCATGGGAATGCCCGCCTCAGCTAGTTCATGAAAATATTATGAAGATAATGTATTGTATTGTATCTTATTACAGGTCTCCTCCCAGCATTGAAAGAACTTCAGATCCTCATAATAAAGCATTTCACCCGACATCAAAAGATTAACGACCTCATACTTTAGGGGCAACTGTTATAGACATTTTTGGGCCCTACAACCCCAAGCATAAAATTTCCATAAACCAAGGGCACCTAAGTCCCTAAAATTGTTGTTCTAACCCCTAAAAGAACAAAGTCAACAGACTACAGCTTCTCCCAGAAGTTCTCCATGAAAAACTGCTCAGAATTGGTCAAAACAGGATCATTTCAGCTACTCCACTAGCTAAGTGCATTGCATTGCACCTAAATACACTATGAGGGTGCTTTGAATTTCAAAAATCCCTTCTATGGGGTGCGATGGGCGAGAAATGACAAATGGCAGTGTCATCCCGCGAGGTGGAGAGGCAATGGAAGTTTCCAGAATCTTCTCCTGTGACACTTGCCTCACTGAATTCAACCAAGGATGAGTAAGAGACCTTTAGTCTCCAAGTGGAAGCAAGAACTATCAGAGGGAAGACACTAGTCAAATCACAAGCTGACTCATCCCCCTTACAGATATCTATATATGGATCCCTCATCCCAGAGATCCGGAGGATGGAATTTTGCATATTGTAAGGAATTGCTGTTGGTTTCTTGAGACAAACATCAGATTGTTGGGTGATCTAAGCTTTGTTTGAGGTGAAGAGGGGCTTCTTTGCTGGGAGGTTGATGCTGGGTCAGAACAACTGGTTGTAACTCCTCTTGGCTCTTTCTTGTTTATCAATAAAAGCTATTCAAGTTTTCCTCCATGCTCTTGTATCATTGATGTTTGCTGCATTTGTATGGTCAATTTACATCTGATCCTAGATTGTTTATGATTATAGATCCATGTCTTTGTATAGTTCTATGCTACTGTGATCTTACAGGTACTTTGTGAAGCTGGGCGTGCAAGGGAGCAAGTAGCTAAAGACTATCAAAGAAGAGAGGAATCAAATCAGGAGATTAGCGCAAGACAGAGGTTGGTCTTCTTGTTCTTCTCTATCTATAATTCATAAAGGAAAAATGAAAGTAGCTTTTCTCTGTTTGTTTCTAAGGCAGCTATCACACCTTAGTGGGATAGAGCAGTTCTATATAGACACTTTTCCCTGTAACAAGCACGGAGCAAACAAGGTGAGCATTGTCATTGATCGCATGCAAGGGAATTTAGCAGCATGCATGTCATTGTGTGCATGCGTGCAATACCACCCATTTGGCACACTCACCAAGGCGATGATAAGAACCAAGTCCAACTGGAGCTGAACATATATTTTGACAAGTTGATGTGCACGGCCACCAGCACATGCTTGGAGATCAACGCAGACACTATGCATCAACATGTTGCTAGTTCAGTCGCACCTAGGATGACCATGCACATGATATCAAACGAATTGGACAAAGGAGCCATATCAGTGTACCTGGATGCAAGAGAGGCAAGAGTTCGCTTTAACAATATGTCACCATTAAGTGCAAAGACACCATCACAGACCACCAAGCCTGGCATCAGTTTACCACCATCAACCATCACAAGGTTGTCAAAGAGTTGGTCTCACCATAACAGTTCGAGTGTTAGTGATGTATTACATGGCTTTCTCAAGCTGTTTTGTCTCACATGGGTACATGTGCATTGTAATGTAACGTCTGGTCAAGTGTAAATTCAAATGTCGATAGTTGGATGTAACAATCATAGAGTAGATGAAGAGTAATGAGGGTAGATGAACTGTCACAAAGGGGAATGTCAAGGGCCACCCCACCCTTTGCTATAAATAGCCCCTCGTAACTCATTGTAGAGGCTTTTGGTCAGCCAAGCTTCGATAGGAGTATCTTAAAGAAAGCTTGGACAATATCGTAACACGCCTTGGCTTCTCCATTATGCAAAGCTAGTAGATCTATTTGGAGGAGCAAGCATTTTTGGCTGTAACATTCCACTATCGGAACTAGTGGCTGGACATAGATGTATTGTATGAATGGAACTTACACTTCTTAATATAACAAAGCCAGTACGTGTCATGCATATGTTGTATTGTATTCTAGCTATCTGGTTTACTCTAAATGATATATGTATTTGTTTGTTTACGCATGCATGTATGGACTATTATGTATAAGTATGTATGAATCTTTCTTAAATGTGATGTTGGTTTAGCCATCACTTTGGATTGCTTGCTAACTTGCCTTCCATGTTGTGATGCATCTCCGCTCGTGTGTTCCCTTCCAAGCCACATACTATTACAAGTTTCCAAGGGGCACCCTCACCTCACCCTTAGTGTGTTAGAACCTCTCATGCACCTTCCTTGACTTACTGCAGCTGTCACACCCTTGCTACCAACAGGGACATTTTACTTTCCTCTATGCGAAACCGCGGTCAAGGCATTACCATACAACCCACCGCTGGGACTCCTACACGAAATGGTCTAAGGTCTAATTGGGACTTCTTACCAGGGAGATACCCTGACATGTTGACAGGTCCACCACCATCAACAGAACCTCTCTTTCTTCCATCTAGTGGAGGGCCTCCATAATCTTTGTTTCTGAAACAAGGCTAATAAGCATTGTGTTCTGATCCTCAGGAACTATTTTGGGGATGTTTGTTGTGATCTGGTTGATGGATTCCCTACATTGAGGAAGAGGATCTTACAGAATATCTGTAAAGTAAGTTACAAGTTCCTTCTCAATGTCCTCATGTTTCACCATGGTTTTATGTGCTTCATTACGAAGAGAGGTGATGTGATCTACGACCCTGTGTTGTATTTTTGATCTATGGAAGAATGAGGTGCTTCATTCCCCATCTTTGAGACAACTCATCCATGATTTTTTCTTCGAGTATATATCCTCTTATTTGTAGCATTCCTCCAGCTATTTGGTAAGAGTTGCTTCCCTCCCTTCAACCTCCTCAGTGGGATCATTTAGAATAATCTCTTATTGAAGGGTAAACATTTCCTTTTATAAAGTATGTTTTTCATGGAACATGTTGCCAAATTGGTCCTTGTTCCATTTTTTAGGAGGAGATTGATCTGTTTGAGATTTTTTCGAAAAACATACAATTTGGATCCTCTGATGTTTCTTATTCCTTTCCACTAACTTTCAATTTTATATATGAGAATGGGATCTAAGAGTTAGGATTGTTCAAACCTATAGGTGCACTCGAGGGGCTTGCTAAAGGTTTTCCATGATAGTGATATGGGCCATTGGTTTGATCTCAATTAAGGGACAATCTCTGCAAAGAACTCATGACCTCCACTGGTGAGTTGTTCTGCCACCAAAAAGAAATCCAGGTGGGAGGAAATCTACACTAAACCCCCTCTTTTGTTATTCCAAGTGAAGAGGGCATTGGTTGTCTTCATGTCAGCCATTCTTGTTTATTCTATGAAGTTCCTTAGGTCTTCATATTCAGGCTCTTGATGTTGCCTACGTCCCGTTTTTCTCTCAATGAAGTGATGATGTTGAATTATCCTCTGATTATCAATTTTTATGGTTCTAGCTAGTCATTTAAGGAGTGTACGTGCTTGAGTATATCCTTTTTTTTGGATGGGACTTGAGGTCCATATACATTGGATAGGAATCCATGAAAATTTGTGCCTAGAAAGTGAAAGGATGTGATGAGGGCAAAAGAAGTCATAGACAGAAATTCCATAGCTATTTGTGAGGGATCCTAGGCAA
Source organism: Pinus tabuliformis (assembly GCA_031772625.1). Taxonomy (NCBI): domain Eukaryota; kingdom Viridiplantae; phylum Streptophyta; class Pinopsida; order Pinales; family Pinaceae; genus Pinus; species Pinus tabuliformis. The sequence goes on along the minus strand of CM062820.1, from coordinate 226,429,985 downwards.
TCCTTAAACCACCCAAAGCTCCTTCTGCATCCACCATCATGCTTTGAGCTTTCTTCCATAATTTTTCCACTATGGATTCAACGTATTTAATGGATAATTTTGTTTCTTCGATTAAGAGGATTTTCAAGAGATCCAGTTGGATATTCTGCATAGAATATTTTTCCTGGAGGGGCTATTCAGACACTACGTGTTCTAGGAGATTGTCTTCATGGGATAACAGTGGTTTTAGAGGAGTAGATATTTGATATCTTGTATTTTCCTAAGTTAACCAACATCCTTCCTAAGGTTTCCAATCTCTGAAGTGTTGATTTTCGTCCTCTTTTCTTGAAATCTTTGGTGCTCTTCTTTCCATATTTGGTGGTGATGCTTTGAACCCCTAGCTAAATTTTGGCTTTGAATTTTTGCAGCACAATGGCCAGAATTTTGATTTGTTTGGGAGGGATGGTGCTCATGGAATTCCTACAGCAAGCATCCTTTGTGGCCATTGGATATATTCCTCCGAGATCAGTAAATTACTCATCCTTGACCATTTTGATGTTCTCTTCTTTTTGTGGAGTGCCCACCTAATCTGTGATGATGACGTCCATTGATTTTTTCATCTGTTCTTATAGTTGTTTCGAAGGATCCTCTAGAAGGTTTCCTAATGCCTCAAAGTTATTACTAGTAATTTGACATTTGGGATATATGAAGGTGCTAGATTTCTTGGTGTGACATTTCTTGGAGGGGATCACCGTGAATCCCTCAGCATCTACTAGGTTAGAGTTCTTTGGGTCTGGTTGGGATCATTCAAGGGACAATCCCTAAAGAGCTTCCCATGTTGGTGGCATTTTCAACACTAAAAAGGAGCATGTTCATAGTCTAGGATCTGAAACCAATCTCTATCTTTCGACTCTAGGGAAATGGCTTTCGGAATGGATATAAATATGTTCATGTAGACATAGATTCTAGCATAGTAGGTTTAGAAACCCTATCTAGTTTGCTACGAAAGGAAAAAAAAAAAATCCAAGATTGTTTCCAATGTCCTGTAGAGTTTCTGGATCCCAATATTCGTATGGCAGGGAGTACATGTGGATCCAAATGGGCACCCAAGAGCAATCTTCTTTATCCTGATTAAACTTAGCTATCCATTATCGCATGTAAAGACCAGTTGAATTTAAGAAGTAGGGATCACCTTCCATGACCTCTTTTAGGTATGCTTGGTGAGTGAATATCATCATGAAGAATACCTTGGATTTGAGATTAATGTCATAGTCTGCATTTGGTTTCCAACTATGTGCAATCTAGTGTAGGAGGGCCTTTTCATTGGGCCAGATCCCCATGAAGCTTTAGATCAGGGTGTGGCCTTGCATGAAGTAGATATTGTCGTTAAGTATTATTGGGGAAAATGGATTCACTAGATCTCCAATGATTTTTTGAGGCATGTGCTAGTATTTCCTTAGCAGAGGTTGCAAATTGTTTTGGCTCTGCGTAGGTCAATGAAACCATATGGATTGCATCAGTTGATTTGGAGTTTTGCAGATCAACTTTAGCAAACTGTGGTAGGCTCAAAGAGAGTGTAGGGTCGGCTGCATTACGCTGGTCAAGACACCAAGGGAGGATGGAGGGACTAGGCCCCCCCTCCCAGAGTCAACATGTTGGAAGGGGATCAGATGCAGATGAAGCTTAGGGTTCTCAAGGATGGATGAGACACATAAATAAATAAGAAAAAAAATAAAATTAAGAAGGCAAGAGTAAGTTACTAACCCATTGGTGTCATCTTGTAGTGACCACCTAGAGAGATTGGACAACGCGAAGAGAGCATCCTTCCACTCATCAATTTCTTGTGGGTTGTATTCCCCACATCACTCATGCCCCTGGAATGCTTCAGCAAATGGACCACCATGAGAATTGATCTAGATGCTAAACTTGAGAAGGACTGACATTGTAAAATAGAGGGACGGCTATGGTTGACCCCTTCTTCCCCTTTTCGTGTACTTGACGTGCGATAAGAGACACTTCTCTGAGCCACCATGCAAATTCTGCGTAATTGGTGGAGAATATGGGAATCAGAATGTGACTGTTCTCAATTGTGTGGTGTAAGCCTATGGAAATGTCCTTTCCCCTCTGGAGATCATATGTGTCAAGGAACATTCAGAAACCTAGGCTGCCAAGGGCGTGGTACAAGTGAAGCCTTTTCTCACATCACGGCCTCTGAATTTGAAAAATACGTCGTATCCTCTGTATCTCCTCCCCTTTCTTCCGCAAATTAGAATTGAAGAAATAAAGGAGGAGATGGATGGCGGCCACTGCAATCAAAATTGAAGTGGCAAAGGAGGTAGTAGATAGTGGGTGGAGGAAAAAAACATGCCCTCACAGAGCATGAACCACATGATTGTTTCACATTAATGAAAGATAGTAATATGTATGCAAACAAAATGCGTAGAGTTTATTTATTTATAGAATTTCATCATATGTTACCTTCTTCTATGAATTTACTCATCTCACAGCTGGAGCTAAGAATCCTAGTGTTACATTTGGCCTACAAATCCAAAAGATTTGTTTTGAGTTTTGGGTGCATGCAGTTGGTCGTACAGCTTGGGTACACAAGGTGCTATGACTTCAGTGGTTTCACACCCCGAGATGAGGATCCTGGTCTTACACTTTGGCCTACATCTCCAAAGGTTTTTCTTTCTACGACTATAGTAATGTTACATAAAACTGAGAATACTAATCTTACGTTGGTCCTACAAAAGTATTTAGTCATCCCACCACTGAAGCTGAGATTTCTAGTCTTACGATTCTCCAAAACATTTTGTCTGCGAATTTAGTAATGTCGTAGTTGACGTAGAGAATGCTACTCTTACACTTGGTTCCACAGCTCCACAAAGTTTATTTAGGATTTGATGCTTATCCACGAATTTGGGCTTATACTCTTGGTTCCACTAGGGTTGAAATTCCAAAACAGATTTATGGTTCAAAATTTTGCCACCTCCCCTATTTGTCTTAACCATAGTAACGCAGGTACTACTCCCAAGCATTGGAGAGCATATACCCCATGCTCCCTTACTCCTGGGAGCTTGGGAGTTTATAGGAAACTTTCCAAAATCGTCGGAAGCTTAAAAGGGTACTTTGGAGCTTTTCGGGAGCTTCACTACAACATATTTTGATGTTTCAGGTACCTATTTTGAGCATAGAAGGCACAATTTTTTTATTTTCTAAGTGATACATGACAAGTCAGGGGGCTGGACTGCATGGGCTATGTAAAGCGATAGAGGCATGGAGATGTAGCAAAAGTTTCAACAAAATATAGACAGTTTCCAATCATTCCTTGGCAGCTTTTGTCGCTAATCTTGAAGTTCAACAATTGCAAATAAGTCTACTTTCTTGAAGCTTTAATGATAAGATTCAACAAATTACGATGGTCAGAAAGAGAAAGAGTAGTGTGTTAGTCAGTTTCATTTTATAAATAACCAAACTTGAATTTCAAAGTTGAATATAATATAGTGTTATATGAAATCACATAATAATCAAGTAATAATAGCCTTTTTTCAGTTTGGGAGTTCCACATGTTTCTTTGCTAGCAAGGAATTTCATTGGCAAATTGTTGACAAATTAATATTTTGATTTTTACTCGAAATATTTCAAATTTCAATCTTTTACATATTTCATTGCAATATGGAATCTACAAGATGGAATTTACTTGACAAGTTTTGGATGCAAATAAATTAATTATTTTATTTTTATTTTTAATATATATTAAATATTAATAGATAATATTATTGTCACTCCCAAATTGACATTTCTTGTAAATTTTGGCAAATCTTCTACCCGTACCGGATACTTGTTCCCCCATACCCGAAGTACCCATGTACCGGAAACTCGTGCAACATAGGTCTTAACAGTTTCCACAAAGGAAAGGATTTTGATAATTTTGCAAGTTTTCGATCTTGTGACACAATTTGTCCCTCAAATTTTATCCCTAACTCGTAGATCCAAAACTTTATCTTGGGCTTTGTGCTTATATTCCAGTTCCAAAGCATTATCTTGGACTTTTGGTTTATAAGTAAGTTTCAAAATTTAACTTTAGAGCGAACAATATATAAGTAGCTATTGGGTCATTAATGGGCGGGGGAAGTATATGTCACCCATCCCATTATGTACTTGGTGAAATTAGAAAACTGGCATATACTTCCCTTCCTCGCCCATTAATGACCCAGTAGCTACATATATATTGTTATATATAGCTATTGGTTCATTAATGGGCAGGGGTAGTATATGCCACCCATCTAATAATGTACTTGGTGAAATCAGATAGCTTGCATATACTGCCCCACCCATTAATGCCCCAGTAGCTACATATATATTGTTAGCCTAACTTTAGCTGGGATATTAGGCTTATACAACAACTCCAAAACTTTATCTCGAGCTTTGGGCCTACACAGCAGCTCCAAAACTTTATCTCGTACTTTGGGCTTATACACTTGATCCACCATCCCACGGGTTAAAATTTTTATTTTGGACATTGGACTTAAACACTTCATCCCTGTAATGTTCTAAAATAGGAAAAACAATGATATGCAAGCAAATAGAAAATTTACACCATAGAAAATTTTAAAACAATTTAGTAAACACCCAGAACAATAAGAAATATGGAGCAGTTGAGCCATTTTATTATAACTAGTGCAAGAGTACAAATATATGGAAGGAATGAACTTGGAATTTCCATTTTTGGCAAGCGGAACAATGCCCAGGGGAAATAATGATAACCTAGAAATTGCCCAACTGTTTCTCTATGCCGCCTTAGCAAATATGCATTGTCTCCTGCAAAGATATGGCTGAAAACACCACCTCTGGTGCTAAGCAAATTCTGCAAATTTATTTTTTAAGTCCTTGTCAAAAACCCAGAAAACCCCATAAATGGTTTGGCCTGGTTTTGACCTTCAAAAATCGACCACCAAAAAGGCACTACGCAATCCCCAACAATTATGCATTGTCTTCTGCAAAGATATGCTTGAAAACCCCACCTCCATTGCTAATAAAATTCTGCGAATTTATATCTAGGCTCCTCGGGCAAAACCCAGAAATGGTTTGGCCTAATTCTGACCTTCGAAAATCGACCCCCAAAAGCCCTACGCTTTCCAGTAGCTGTTGAAACACGTTATCTGTCAAACCACCAAAAATCTCCTCCCTAGACACTCCTGAAATGTAGAAATAAACTCCAATGGTGACTTCCCTTATTTCTCCCGGAAAGCAATAGCCCCAATGGTTGAAACTCTATCTCCCATGTATGCCCAGTTTCTCTCTTTTGCACTGACCATAGAGTCTGCAAAATCACTCCTCAATATTGTTGCCACTTCCAGCCCTCAAACTCACCCAATAGCCAACAAATATATTGAGCATTCTTCTCCTAATATCCCCCAGCAATAGCCCTCCGGAAGAATGTTGCAATGGTCACATTAGATCCACTATTGCGTCCTCCATAAATACGCAATGCTAGGTTGAAATGAATACAAATGCTGGAAATATCTCTACAAATCTCCTTCGAATGATAATGGATGAACCTCTCCAAGGTGGCACTTGAAGTATCCCAAAGAAAGGGTGATTTCTCCACTTGGAAAACTCTTGCCAAATAGCGAGTGATCATTCTAAATAGCTCGAGCAACATAATCAAATTTGATAAGCCAAGAATGCCAAATGAAGTGTGTTGCCTTCCTTTTATAAATTTTGTGGAGCCTTTATTCCCGTATTTTCTACCCTCTCATTCATTTCGAATAATTGGCTTAGTGAGTGTGTATTCCTTATGTGGGTGGTCCTCACATATCATTAACAAAACAAAACAAAATAAAATTAACTTGCCTCTAACTCCTAAGTCTTCTGTGAAAAATCAAATGGGCTCCATCTTCACCAAAATTGGCCCCGAAAATATAGAAATAAATTTTGTTCCAAAATAATTTAGGAAGGGACATTGCAGTCCTCCCCACCAAAAATTGTTTATCCTTAAGCAATGCCTAAACAAGTTCCCTCTTTGACTGTTGATCACCATTGTAACCACCAATAATACTAGGGTCCCAAATATACCATTGAGTCATCCCCAATCTTAGCACTGTCCTAACATGAAGGAATCCCTCGATATCAGGATCCCAAGCCATCCTTATCAATGTGAAGCACACCTTGCTCCACTCGCTATGAAACCAAACACAGGTACCAGAAGCCCTTTGCATACTAGCAATAAGTAGAGCATCATGATAATGTAGGACTCTACCCAACTCCCCATGAAATTTCCCTACTGAGTAGTCCATCTCATGCACTCCAAGAGTAAACTCCTGAAGATGCAATCCAATCCTAGTGGGATTAAACCCTCGTCTACCTAGGCCTCTCCTAATATCCTCCTTTCAATCACCCTACCACAATGGTGAAGTTCCCCACACCATCAACAAATCACTAAAACCAAAGTGAAGATCTAGATTACCCTCCCCTGTAGAAACCAACTCACCTCTACGAGTAGCTGAACTACTCAGCCTTTTTATGCCAAAATCCCATGCTCATCACAAAAGGAACCTATCCGGCTAACATCGTGACACTTTGTTCATGACTGACTTCCTAACATTCTCATACTAGAGCCTCCTCTCCCATAAAACTCGACCATAATCTATGTGATGATCGAGCCTAGGCCAATATTTCCAAACAAACTCAACAGTGCCAGCGCCTATCACTCCATGGATAGCAACAATCTACCTCATCTTATGGTGAGGGCTTCGATGATCCCCCATGTCTCTGCCTATGAATGAATCAATCTGCCTACTATCCCAACCATGCTCATTGAGGAGTGGAGTATCCCACCAATCCACTAGATCTCTAGATCCCATAACCATACTAGAGATCCATAACCCTCAATCCTCTTCACCTGCCATTGTGATATGTTGCTATGTGTTGGGACCCCTTTTTTCCCATCTCTTCCTCCTATAGGTATCCAATAGGTAGGCACTAAGCATCGAGAACCTGTGTTGTGAATATCCAGCTGCTCTGTGCCTGCCCAATCACACAGCGATATCGGTTATCCCAGCGCCTGATGATGTGCCCGGGTACTGCCAAAAGCCTAGGCATCATCTTGTCAACAAGGACTACCATCCTCCACACCTCATGCTCACCTAAATCTTTGAGTTGTCGATCTAAAAAAGAACCATGTAACTCCCTCTCTGTCACCTCCCCAGGTGTGAGCCTAGGGGTGGAACATATGCCACCTCGACAATCAACCATGCCATCCCTAAGCCTGTAACTGTCAACTTGCGCACCTACCAAGTGTCTCAATTGGAGAGTCTCCTCTCGGCCCATGACACGTGGTGTCTTGTCCAACTGCCTAAGGTGAGCCTCCCATGCCCCGCTGCCTAAATGGAGAATGTCAAATGGAAACAAGCAAACCCTCGGCAACAGTAAGCAACACAGGAGGATGATGGGTGGGTATGTCCCAAAGAGTATGATCAAGAGTCTTCCAGAATGCTCAAGAGTAATCCTACAGAAGACCCTCTCTCCACCTCGTATTTGTTGATAACCCCCTGCCTCCACTAGACATGGTGTCTCCAATTCCTCAGCAATGTCCTCATCCATCCTAGGTGAGTTGCATCTAATGGTACACCTATTGTCCCTGTCCATAAGTCTCCTTGGAGGCAACGCTCCAAAAGCTCGTTGCGCCACATCATGTGTCACTACATACCAACAAGTACCACCGCACTCCTCGACATGCCATTGTACACCGCAATATTTACCTGTACACCATTGGACACCCCTAACTATAGCTATACCATCTTGTACCATCATGTGTCATGCCTGTGTCATTGCACCTGTCACTCCCCACACATCCTCAATGCGATGGGAGTCACTCCTACTACCCCACAGTGTAAATAGGCAAGTTGTGGTATACTGCCATGCATCTCCATACTCCTCTACAAGCCACTTCTCCTCATTGCATAGCCCTGCACACCACTAGGTGTTATGGCCTAGAATTGGGTTTGTATGAATTGGGCCACACTCCTCTATATAACACTCAACGGTACGACTTAACTCTATGCAGCCTTTTGTACCACTGCCTACTATCATACCACCATGTAACATAAGGTATCTCGCATGTGCCAAAGTGCCTGCCACTGTGATAGTGACCCCACCATGACGCGTGTCATGCTCCATCATCCACCCTGGTAGACTTGAGCACCCTAACTCCACTCCTGCTAGAGGGGATATCTCTACTAAGTCGATCCTCTGTTACGCCTGAGTCCTAAACCTCAATGGGAGAACATCGTCTCCATACAATATCTAGTCTGGTGGCCTACCCATGCCACCTCCTCCAACCAGCTCCTGCTAGAGAATGCTAATCATCTTGTGACCCCATGCGAAACCAACATGCCAATACAATCCATGCAGCCTACTCACAAATTTCCTGTCTACTAATGCTAACTAGAATTCCCCTGGGAAATGTATGTGCTTAGTCGTTGGGTTGACTACCTCATCAATGCCATATCCATCCCACAAGTCTGATATCAAATAGGGAGCTCCACCTAGATCCCAATTCCAACTTGGGCCTCCAATACCCTTAGAGTCAAAGAGCTCCCACTAAGCCTTACTCCAAACTATGACCATCTCCATGAGTCCACTCCACTCCACCAGGTACCAACTCAGAATCTCTCACCATCCCACCCCAAGAGAGGTATCGAATGCACGAACTCCCACACATAGAACAACACCGACATGTGGATGTTGCACCTTGTGTGAATCCAATTGTCTCATCCCTCTATCCAGGTCAATACATGAGATCTGACTAGGTAGCTTTGTCTCCCTCTCTCCAAAGGGCAAAGGTGACCCAATAGTGTTGCTAATCTAATCATCCCCTATGGTATGTTTAAACAAATTTGCCTCCCTCAACCTAATGCAGAAGGGTGGGCTAACAACGTTGTAGAGCCCATCAGTGTGCCTCTTAAGCAAACTGTGTTGAAATGCCAATGTGTGGTATCTATGCTGCCCCTCATCAATGGCTAGCCCAAAGGATGGTTTCACATCCCCATCCATCATGGACTCTACACGAGCCTCTGACTTCTCCTCCATAGACAACCTAACATGTAAGACAAGCTCACCAGTTAGTTGTAGGTGACTGTCGTCCAACAACTCTTTCATAGATATGGATTCCTCTGTACCTATTGGCTCCTCATTACTAGTGGAGATGTCTCCCGACACCTCATCAACCTGTGGTGAGCTACTATCACCTAAGAACTCGGTTACAACCTGGGATACCTCATCAATGGATACTTCAACAACGGATGACATCTCATCAATGAATGTATGCTCCACTATCTCCTTGCCAACCATGGCCCCTTGAACTACTCTCTCACCTTCTTCCTTAATCCTCTCCATCATCCCAGCATAATTCCACTAAATTCCTATTGGTTTGTGCATGCCTCTTACTTCACAGAACTCCCAAAAAGAGAGGGATGCATTAATGTCATGACCCAACAATTGGTTTGCCCTCCAAATTGCTTCCAATAACTCCACACCAATTGCAATCATGTCTTGCCATCTTGATGCATTACCCATAATTTTGGGCATAGTGGATTTATTGTATAATTGAGAATGGTCTTGATTCCCAATTGCAAAATGAATCAAGTTTTCCCCCACATCAATCATCATTTGTTGCATCATAATCACCTCATTCAAGGTTACTACCATGTTGTTTGATTCTAATCTTTCTTTGGATCCCATGATTTCTTATCTATTTATTATGATGTTGCATAGAACGAAGGTTTTCCCATGGGTTGTGTCAAGATTATGGCTTTGGTACCACTGTAATGTTCCAAAATAGGAATAACAATGATATGCAATAAAATATCAAATTTACACCACAAAAATTTCTAAAATAATTTAGTAAACACCCAGAACAATCAGAAATATGGAAGCAACTGAGCCATTTTATTATAATTGGTGCAAGAGTACAAATATATGGAAGGAATACACCCAGACTTGCTTTTTTTGGCAAGTGGAGCAATGCTCGGGTGAAGAAATGATAACCCAGAAACTATACAACTCTTGCTCTGCGTGCCCCAGCAAATATGCATTGCCTGCTGCAAAGATATGGCTGAAAACCCCACCTCTGGCCCTAAGAAAATTCTACAAATTTATTTCTAAGGTCCTTTTCAGAAACCAAGAAAAACCCAGAAATGGTTTGGCCTGGTTTTGACCTTCCAAAATCAACCACCAAAAAGGCACTGTGAAGTCCCTAGCAATTAAATGTTTTAAAACTCCGACTCTGACTCGGAAATGGATGAGGGTCGACTCCGACTGTGACTCTAACTCCATATTGACTCAACCAGTTTGATTTCAATGACTCGGTCATTGTAAAAAACACATTAAATATTTATTTTTTAATAAAAAAACATAATTTTAAAGATTTTCATTCATGTTTCCAAACACAAAGCTTTAGAATATAGATAGAAGACAACATATGATAAAAATAGGCTCATGATTATATCCATTATATCAAAATGGCACCCAGTGCACTGTCCAATACAAATTTCATACTTAGCCACCAATGGCAGGATTCTTTTTTGCCTCAGCCTATGGACAATCACTAGACTACAACAACAATAATACCAATTCTCTGCCCCTAATGAAGTCTCAAAACCCTTGATTTAATTTTGGTCAAGCTCCAGAACAATTAGAGGTAAATATGTATTTATTAGTCCATTGCCAGAACGTTTTCCTTTTTAAAAACATTGTATGGCTCAATGCATTGTTTCAGTTTTCTAATTAATGCCACTAGGATAACCATACTTCGGCCTTGTAATTTTTAAAACTTTCTCACAATGATAGATTACTTTAGGGCTATAAATGTGTAATAAACAACAACCCAACCATTGATATGTAGGAGACAAAACAAATTTTGACATATGTGCTTCAGGATTTTTGTCAAAGAGACGAGTCAGCCGAGTTGTTACCGAGTCGGCCGAGTCATTACTGAGTCGACTGACTTGTTACCGAGTCGAATGAGTCAATGACTGGCTCGGTAACAAACCAGCCAGTCGTTCTATTCTGGCCATCAAGCCGACCCAGCCAGGCATTGGCTTCTTCTGACTCGGCCGAGTGGGAGTCGACTTGGTTGTTTTTTAAAACAATGGCAATTGTACATTGTCTACTGCAAAGATATGGCTGAAAACACCAACTCTAGTGCTCATAAAATTCTATAAATTTATATCTAGGCTCCTGAGGCAAAACCCACAAAAACCCAAAAATGGTTTGGCCTGAATTTTACCTTCCAGAACCGACCCCCAAAAAGCCTACACTTTCCAATAGTTGTTGAAGCACGCTGTACGTCAAACCACCAGCAAAATCCTCCCTAGAAACTCTTGAAATGTAGCAATCAATTCCAACAATACTTCCCTTATTTCTCCCAGTAGAAAATAGCCTCAATGGCTAAAACTCTATCTCCCACGTACGCCCAGTTTCTCTCTTTTGTGTTGGCCATAGAGTCTGCCAAATCACTCTTGAATATTGTTGTCACTTCCAGCCCTCATACTCACCCAATATCCAACAAATCTATTCATCCTTCTTCTCCTAATTTTTCCCGGCAATAGCCCTTCGGAAGAATGCAAAAAAGGCCACACTAGATCCACTACCGTGCCCTCCAGAAATACGCATTGGTGGGACGAACTAAATACAAACGCTGGAAATATCTCTACAAATCTCCTCCGAATGATAATGGATGAACCTCTCTAGGGTGGCACTCAAAGTCCTCCAAAGATAGGGTGAGTTCTCCGCTTGGAAAACTCTTGCTAAACAGCAAGTGACTTGGCTAAATAGCTTGAGCAACAAAATCAAATTCGATAAGCCAAGAATGACAAATGAAGTGTGTTGCATTCCTTTTATAACTTTTGTGCAGCTTTTCTTCCCGCCTTTTATAACCTCTCATGCAATTCTAATCATTGGCTTAGGGAGTGTGTATTTCTTATGTATATGGTCCCCACATATCATTAACAAAACAAAATAAAATAAAATTAACTTGCCTCTAACTCCTAAGTCTTCTATCAAAAATCAAATGGGCCCCGTCCTCACCAAAATTGGCCCCCAAAATATAGAAACAAATCTTCTTCCAAAATAATTTAGGAAGGGACATTACAATCCCATAACTCCAAAACTTCATTTAGGACTTTGGGCTTGTACACTTTGGTCTCAAATAGGAGTGAAATTTGATGGGAAAGTTGTTTGTAAAAAGTTGATTTGCCCACCAAATACAGTTTAAAAAATTATTAAATCATCAAATATTCTTCGTTAAAACTGTGAATATGAGTCGAGGAGTTATGAAAACAATGAAATTTCACAGATAGGCCTGTTTTGATATTCCAAGCCTAGTCTTGCAGCTCCAAAACTTTATTTGAAACTTTGGACTTATGTACTTGGTATCACAGCTCAAACCCCATTACCTCAAAAGAAACATCGTAGTGAGAGAAGAACCTATCAATTATATAAACTCCCCACGTTACCTGACACCACACATTTCTCATGTAAATATTAAGCACCATGCACTAAGCCAATGATTGTCTTAGTGCCTTTTCATCTGGTTCTTTGGAGGAGAATAAAGTGATATTCAATGCACAATATGAAAAAGCATAGAGCCAATCATTGGCTTAGTGCTTATTATTTGCCATTTCTCATGGTTCTGCCGGCCTTACATAAAAATACTCCCTCTGATTTACAACAAGCGGAACCATAAAGTAAGATTGATGGAACCTTGAAACTCACAATTAAAGCAAATTTGCATAATGAATATGTGCTAGCAAAACCATGAAGTAGTGCTGATGGAACCTTGAAAGTAGAATTTAAGACGTGTTTGCATAACAAATAGGCATTTGCCCCAGAGTGGCTCCCCTCAACGAATCTTACATTATTGCCACCTGTGTAGAGTGTTCTCAGGAAATCAAACTGTGGATGGTATTGACTATGGAGCCATGTTGATGAGTCTGTGACTTTGTACATGCCAATTATGCAATGTTCATGCCCACCGGCTTATAGAACCCATGGATCTATTATCCTGATTCATGGATGCTAATTGTCCATACAATCTTAATGGATTTTTTTTAAACTGCGTTTAAATTTTGTATTTCGTCAAGGATCCATGGATTTAGATCCGATTTTGCTCACCCTGCACCATACGATATTGATTTGAATGGACTCAAAAGGAAAGAGTTAAAATACCATAGGGGAAGGAGCCAGAGGGAGCCATGCCAGAAGTTGGTGTTACCACTCTCATTAATAGATACAAAGAGGAAGTAGAACGATTGACCTTCACCTATGGCTTCCCTATTCTTTGGTCCTCACACACTCTACATAGCTTGGTTAAATTCTCAGTGATATGTCCCTTCAAAATTATCTTTAGTGGAGTTGTTCTTTCAAATATGATGTCCTAATAATACTTGAACACAACAAATAGATTTAGAGTTTTCAACTTCTTTGTAATTTTAAAAAGTGGGTTATTCTATTATTATATAAAAAATGGGTTATTATATTATTATATAAGATATAACTATTTTATAAATATTATAAATAGGTAAGTTACAATATGTCTCAGAAGACTTAAATCCAAGAAACTAATAGAACTATTTTATAAATGTCACAAATAGATTAGTGTCAACATTTCTCCTACTTGGAACCCAAAAAACTAGGTAAACAAATTATTCACCAAACCACTTAAGCTAAAATGCTTTGACCATATTACATTTATTATTAAACATTATCTTCCAACAAAATGCACTTTCGTTGTTGATGCAGACATTGTTGTCATAAGAATTTATTTCCCGACTTATCTAGGAAGGCGAATGGCATACTCCCGAACAATTTTCAGGCACATTATTCAAGGGGAATGGATAGAGTAATTGTACTATCCAAGTGATCTGTGTCTATTAAAAAATGCAATATTGTATATGAATAAACTTTGTATAGTAGTGATGAGCACCAATATTGTAGCAAGAATGTTGCAACTCATGGAGCTACCAACTTTACTTTATCAACCTGGGGTTCGTACAAACTTGGAGGTGATAGTGATGTATACACAAGTACAAGTGATGGTTTTGCCTTTTGTCACTATTTAGTTGGCGAGAGACCACTAGGGTTTTCAAGCCAGACTAATATGGATTCAGAAGAAGCTTGATTGCTGATAAAATAAAGAGAGATCTACTCTAGGAGAAAGCTTATCTACTGCAAATAAGGAAAATCACTTAAATCCTATGCTAAAAACATACCATTCTCTAACTAACTGCTGAGAAACTATGCTTTACAAGAATGCCAAGCCAATATGTATGAAATGCTACTATCTAAAGCATGGAAATTCAAGACATCAAACATCACTACTATGCATGTAAAGGATTGAAATAAATCTATTTTGTCCTTTTTATTCTTTTTCTAGAAAGTCAAGTGTAAACCCTAATCTCTTTTGGTGATGTGGCAGGTGGCTTAGCGATGCTGGTGGATGGTTGGGAGGTTTAGGAGATGATTGGGAGGTTTGGGAGACCCTTGGGTGACCTGGTGTGGCTTCCTAGAGGTTTTCCCTCAATTCGGCCTCAAAATAGGCCACTACAGGAAAACCTACAAGATGTACTAGAAACCTACAAGATTCCCTGTATTTCTACAGGATATAGCCGAGAGCAAAACAATGGTTGTTGGAGGTGATGTAAGGCTTAGGGAAGGTGGTGGATGGGTGGATTCACTCAACATGCTTGGAGGAATTTATATGTAAAATGATGAGATTGGTGGAGATTTTGGTGAAAGAAACGGGTGATTATGAATGGATGAAGTTGGAAGGTAGTTTCTTGATATGAGATCCCTTTAGATTTCTAAAGCACCTGCTCTGCATCAAACATTTATAATTGCCACATAGTCATGTAAACAAGAAGAATTCTAACAAGCTAGAAAAACAGAATTTAGTGAACTAGTTGTCTACTTCATTCATGAGGAAAATTGTTGAATAAAATGGAATCATGGATGAGATCTACTGAAAGACCGAAGATGGAAGAGATGACAACTAAATCCTACACTTGAAAAAAAGATTAAATGCTAGTTTAAGTACAGTAAACTCTAAATCTTATGAGGAAATGGATATCTGTCTTTTTAGGGCTGCTTAAGGATCTTTTCCTCAAATCATGATCCTTGAGGGAAGAGGTAAGGCCAAGACACCTACTGATATATTTGTGGTGCTCCTTTTATCTCTTCTAACCTGCTACTGAAGTAAAGCACAAATGCAAGCAAACTAATAAACAACTAATCAAATCCACAGTACTTGAAATGAAATACTTCTAGAGACAATTTAACCATGAATCTATGAAACTAAGCTAAGCATCCAGATAAAAAAAGAGGAGCCTTTATTGCTAGGGTTGGACCCTAACACAAGAGCTTTAGCCCTCTGAGTTAACTCAATGCTAGATCAAGAAAAATCTCATTTTCATTATCAAAACAGAAAATTACATCAATGTCTTCCATAAGTCTGGAGCTCAAAAATAACTAGTGTTTTTACAACAAAAATTTGAATCCTAATGAGGCTCTAAGCCTTTCTACTTATACAACTGAAGTCTCCAACGACTTCCTTAAATATAGGGAGGCTTGGCTCCCAAACTCGAGATGAAATAACTCTTTGTCTATCACTTGCTCGGTTGCCTTTTGATCTTCATGACTTGGTTGCTTGCACTCCGAGCTGGTGTGATTAATGGAGGAATATTTGAATGGGGGAGGAGTAAATGAGGAGGATTTACCTCCTACAATCTCTTTCCCTTGTCCCATTCGAGTTTCAAACCTTAGCCTTGCCAAAATTCCTTGATTTTCTCTTCTAAACCTACATTCAATGCATATTAGTCCACTAGGCATAATATCTCACTTTAACTCATCTCATTAAACAAAATGTAATAAAAACATGTAATAAGTTGTGAGAAGAGTTGATTTGACTAAGCTAGGAGGTGAATTAAGGCCCATATAATTACCTAATGATGAGGCTCATCATTACCCCCCTACTGAAATTGTTTCTCATCCTCTAAGCAACTCAATCAATATCCATGTCTTTCATAGCTCTAGTGGCCTCCCTGACATCCCATGCCTCTGCTATGGTTTCTTCTTCTTGTGCATAGAATCCTGCCTTCTTTTCTACCTCCTCCCACTGCCTTCTTTCTTCCTCTTCCTTCCTTCCTTCTAACATCCCCAAGAGCAATGGGGGACTGAGTCTCAGGCCAATCCAATTGACTTTGAGCCTTTGGATGGATTTCTTGTACATGGGTGTCCTGTTCAGTGCTTCTCTCATCCTTTGAGGAGAGTGGTACTCTCTGATCTTCAAATTGTATCACAATGTATTCCATCTCCTTAGGAAAGCTTGCATGTTGTCATCCCCTAATAATATGAACATGTCCTCAAAATGTGTAATTTCTTGCTCTTGGGTAGCAAGATAGCTGGGTGCAAGTTGAGGATCATTTGAAATTAAATTATGTGTACTAATTAGTGCCATTGGATTGGACTACTCAACTTTGATCATAAGAGGCTCTGTCATTTCTCTTGCCAGTACCTTCTTCATTTTTGCAGCCCTTGCTTCCTCATGGTTCATCCATGATGCCAAAGCCATCAACTGTAAATCCCCTAGCTTTGCATTAGGGTCCCATACATTCACGTCTGTCAAGGCCATGTTATGCAAATAAAACTCAGACATCTTGGCCCTATCTTCCAATGTGTTTCGATCACAAGGATCAATGAACTATCTATCATCTTAGAATTCCATAGTGTCTCTTTGTGCTAGGGTTTTGATTTGGAACTGCAACCACTGTTCCTTAAGGTATAGTGCATAGGAATTAGCTGGCATCCTGCACTGGATTGCTTCCAAAGAGAGATTGGCCATGGATGCCAATTGATTCTCTCTTTCTTGCAGAGGGGTACTATATCCCATTATCACAATAAACTTCAATTACTTTTTTCTTTTCCTACCAACTCGATTTTTTTATCCCGGGAAATAAACATGCGTGGGCCATCTCACGGAGTATGTGTCCGGACAATCCAAAGTCTCGATAGTTGGCTCTAGGTCTTCCAGTCGAAGAACAACGTCGATGGAGATGTGTAGGTGCACTATTACGTGGTGAAGATTGCAATTTTCTATGAATTTCCCATTTGTCATCCAATGATGACACTTTGCTTTTTTCCTCCAAAGATTGACGAATTAAATGATATTTCCGTTCCAGTGCTTGTCTCTTCTTCTCTCTCTGAATGAGACTCTTTCTCACCATAATAGTTCAGTTGGTACTATTACCTACCAGGAATCAAAATATAGATCAGATTTTAGATGGAGTAATATTATGTTGATTACTTTTTCTCTGTGGGGTATTGTCATTGTATCAATGACAATACCCCACAGAGAAATTGATGAAGAAGAATTAACCAAATTTACCTGATGTAGAGGCAATTAAAAAAGCTGCATAAGTGAATATATAACCTACGGAAAAGTGAGCTAATCCAACTAATCGTGCTTGAACAATGGAAAGGGCTACTGGCTTGTCTCTCCATCGAACTAAATTAGCTAAAGGCGTGCGTTCATGGGCCCATGCAAGAGTTTCGATCAGTTCCTGCCAATATCCACGCCAGGAAATAAGGAACATAAATCCAGTAGCCCAAACAAGATGCCCGAATAAGAACATCCACGCCCAAACAGATAAACTGTTCATACCAAAAGGATTGTATCCATTAATAAGTTGTGAAGAATTTAACCATAGATAATCTCTTGACCATCCCATTAAATAAGTGGAAGACTCATTAAATTGTGCTACATTACCCTGCCATAATGTTATATGCTTCCAATGCCAATAGAAAGCAACCCATCCAATAGTATTCAACATCCAGAAAACTGCTAAATAAAAAGCATCCCAGGCCGAGATATCGCAAGTACCACCCCGTCCCGGACCATCGCAAGGAAAACTATAACCAAAATCCTTTTTATCTGGCATTAACCTAGAACCACGTGCATCCAAAGCACCTTTAACTAGGATCAATGTAGTTGTATGCAAACCTAGAGCAATAACATGATGAACCAAAAAGTCTCCAGGACCAATTGTTGAGAACAATGAATTATTATTATCATTAATAGCATTTAACCAACCGGGTAACCATATGCTCTTACCTGCATCGAATGATGGACCACTTGTTGAAGATAGGAGTATATCGAAACCATATAACGTCTTACCATGAGCAGATTGTATCCACTGAGCAAATATGGGCTCGATCAAGATTTGTTTTTCTGGAGTACCGAAAGCAAGCATAACATCATTATGGACATAAAGTCCCAAGGTAAGGAAACCTAGTAATAAACTAACCCAACTAAGATGAGATATTATAGCTTCTTTCTGCTCCAACATTCTCGCCAATACATTATCCTTATTCTGTTCCGGATTATAATCCCTAATGAGGAATATAGCTCCATGAGCAAAGGCTCCTGTCATAATGAACCCGGCAATGTATTGATGATGAGTATATAATGCAGCTTGGGTGGTGAAGTCTTGTGCTATGAATGCATAAGCGGGTAAAGAATACATGTGTTGAGCTACCAAGGAAGTTATAACCCCCAAAGAAGCTAAAGCAAGACCCAATTGAAAATGAAGAGAATTATTGATTGTGTTATAAAGACCCTTATGTCTGCGTCCTAATAGGCCTCTTGGAGGAACATGTGCCTCCAAAATATCTTCCATACTGTGACCAATCCCAAAGTTGGTTCTATACATATGACCAGCAATTGAAAAAACAAGTGCAATAGCTAAATGATGATGAGCCATATCAGTCAGCCATAAACTTTGAGTTTGTGGATGGAATCCTCCGAGAAAAGTTAGAATAACAGTTCCCGCCCCTTGGGAGGTACCAAATAAGTGACTACTAGAATCAAGATTTTGAGCATAGAGATTCCACTGACCTGTGAAAAGCGGTTCTAAACCTTCAGGATGTGGTAATACATCCAAAAAATTATCCCATCTGACGTGCACTCCCCTTGATTCAGGAACAGCGACATGAACTAAATGCCCTGTCCAAGCTAGAGAACTGACTCCGAAGAGTCCTGACAAATGATGATTGAGACGGGATTCGGCATTTTTGAACCATGAAACACTTGGTCTCCATTTAGGTTGTAGATGTAACCTACCCGCTATTAAAAAGATGACAGAAAGAAATAGCAAGAAAAGAGCTCCAGCATAAAGATCTTCGTTAGTGCGTAAGCCAATGGTATACCACCATTGATAAACACCGGAATAAGCAATATTGACCGGACCGGGAGCACCTCCTCGGGTAAAGGCTTCTATAGCTGGTTGACCAAAATGAGGATCCCAAATTGCATGAGCAATGGATCTTACATGTAAGGGATCACGTACCCATGCTTCAAAATTGCCTTGCCAAGCCACATGGAACAAATTACCAGAGGTCCACAGAAAGATTATTGCCAACTGACCAAAGTGGGAAGCAAAAATTTTATGATAAAGGCATTCTTTGGTAATATCATCATGACTCTCAAAGTCATGTGCGGTCGCAATACCGAACCAAATACGACGAGTAGTTGGGTCCTGGGCCAAGCCTTGGCTGAACTTTGGAAATCTTGATGCCATATACTTTTCAAATCCTCCTAGCCTTTATCCTATTGCAATAATTCTTGCCAGGAAGAACGCCCATGTTGTGACGATTCCACCCAGAAGGTAATGAGCTACTCCTACAGCATGTCCCTGTACAATGCTCAAGGCTCTGGGCTGGATAGCAGGAGCAACCTTCAATTTGTTATGGGCCCAAACAATAGATTCAATGAGTTCTTGCCAATACCCACGGCCACTGAATAAGAACATTAAACTGAAGGCCCAAACAAAATGAGCACCTAAAAATAAAAGACCATATGAAGATAATGAAGAACCATAAGATTGGATCACTTGAGAGGCTTGTGCCCATAGAAAGTCACG
Organism: Pinus tabuliformis; assembly: GCA_031772625.1. Lineage (NCBI taxonomy): Eukaryota > Viridiplantae > Streptophyta > Pinopsida > Pinales > Pinaceae > Pinus > Pinus tabuliformis. Next base: position 226,410,030 of record CM062820.1, on the reverse strand, counting down.
GAGCCACCCGTTAATCGTAATGGAACTTTGTGCAAAGCTTCCTCCCGTAATATGAGTTACCACTCCCTGATCACTTATATTACCCCAAACATCGGACTGCATTTTCCAGCTGAAATGGAATATTACTACCGAAATTGCATTGTACATCTAGAATAAACCAAGGAAGACATGATCCCAGGAAGATACTTGACATGTTCCTCCTCTACCAGGTCCATCACAAGGAAAGCGAAAACCCAGATTCGCTTTATCAGGTATTAAACGGGAGCTACGGGCAAATAGAACACCTTTAAGTAGGATTAAAACAGTCACATGGATAGTAAATGCATGAATGTGATGTACCAAAAAATCCGCGGTTCCTAATGGAATTGGTAACAAAGCCACTTTGGAACCTACTGTCACCAAATCACCACCTCCCCAGGTTAAGCTGGTACTCGTTGTTGCACCAGGAGCTGTTGAACCAGGTGCTGAAGCATGAGTGTTTTGTATCCATTGCGCAAAGATAGGTTGTAATTGTATAGCAGTATCTGAGAACATATCTTGAGGACGTCCTAGAGCGCTCATAGTATCATTATGAATATACAGACCAAAACTATGGAAACCTAAGAATATACATACCCAGTTGAGGTGTGATACAATTGCATCACGATGTCTAAGAACGCGATCTAATAAATTGTTGTATTGAGTAGTCGGGTCATAGTCTCTTACCATAAAAATCGCTGCATGTGCAGCAGCGCCAACTATGATAAACCCACCAATCCACATATGATGTGTGAACAGAGAGAGTTGGGTACCATAATCAATAGCTAGGTATGGGTAGGGAGGCATCGAATACATGTGGTGAGCTACAACACTAGTTAAAGATCCTAACATAGCTAGGTTAACAGCTAGCTGAGCATGCCACGAGGTAGTTAAGATCTCGTAAAGACCTTTATGGCCCTCCCCCGTAAATGGACCTTTATGAGCTTCTAAAAGGTCCCTGAGATTATGGCCAATTAGCCAATTGGTCTTATACATATGACCGGCTATCAGGAAAAGAACTGCAATAGCCAAATGATGATGTGCAGTATCGGTCAACCACAGACCCCCCGTTACTAGATTTAATCCTCCACGAAAAGTCAAAAAGTCTGAATATTCCAACCAATTCAGGGTTAAAAATGGGGTCAATCCCTTAGCAAAACTTGGATAAAGTTGAGCCAAAATATCGCGATTGAAAATAAATTCATGAGGAAGTGGTATCTCTTTAGGATCCACTCCAGCGTCTAGAAGTTGGTTAATGGGTAGAGAGACGTGTATTTGGTGTCCTACCCAAGATAGAGATCCAAGTCCTAGTAACCCTGCTAAATGATGGTTCAACATGGATTCTACTTCCTGGAACCAAGCCAATTTTGGGGCAGCTTTGTGATAATGGAACCAACCAGCAAAAAGCATTAACGCTGCAAAGATCAATGCACCAATTGCAGTGCAGTAAAGTTGTAATTCACTGGTTATTCCAGATGCTCGCCAAATCTGGAAGAACCCAGAGGTTATTTGTATCCCTCGAAAACCTCCACCTACATCCCCATTCAATATTTCTTGGTCTATTATTGGGCAAACTATTTGGGCACTGGGTTTGATGTGAGTGGGATCAGCCAGCCATGCTTCATAATTGGAGAAACGAGCACCGTGATAGTACATCCCACTTAGCCAAATAAAGATGATGGCTAGTTGACCAAAATGAGCGCTAAAGACTTTGCGAGAAATATCTTCCAAATTATTAGTATGGCTATCAAAATCGTGAGCATCAGCATGTAAGTTCCAGATCCAAGTGGTAGTATCAGGACCTTTAGCTAGCGTCCTTGAGAAATGACCAGGTTTGGCCCATTTTTCAAAAGATGTTTTTACAGTATCTCTATCCACTATGACCTTTACTTTCTTTACTTCTGGTTCCGGTGAACGAATGGTCATTGAATTCTCCCCTTTTCGGACGGGACTTAAATAATAAGAAACCTGCCAATAGCAATTAGTGAACTTACGAGAGATATATCTCAACTCGTTTCTCCCTTTATTTTCTAGTTTATGACTGGAGTGACTATGATACGGGAGTCAATCTGAGGCAGGTGTTCAATTCTATTATGACATATCTTTGAGGTGCTCAATGGACCGCAGGCTTTTTTCATGCAAAAAAGCCTTTTTTTTGTAATTTTAAAAAGCAACGGTGATTATTACACTACACCGTTTCTAGATGGATAAATAAATATATCTGTATATATGGATATATATATATATATATATATATATATATATATATATATATATATATATATATATATATATATATATATATATATATATATATATATATAGATATATATATTTATTTATTTATTTATTTATCCATCTATTTATACTCTCCGTATGTCCCATATAAAAGGCCATCCATTATAAATCGTTATTCATGGATCATTAATGAAAAAATTATCCGGATGGATTTTACCCCTATTAAGAAGATCCATCAACAATCCAGAATCAGAAAAGGTATTCTTTTTATATTGTAAATATATTCCTATAAGATGTCGACGAAATAGAATCTAACTTTTGGGAATATTCTAGACAAATCCCATTGATTTCGAGTCATATATTCAATAATGAAAACGATTTCCCAATAATAGAAACTCTCATTCTCCAAAGCGTCCTGTAATCTTTAACCAATTTTGTGCTTCGATGTAATTTCCCGGAGCAAGTGCTATAGCTTGTTCCCAATACTCAGCAGCTTGATCGAACCAAGCCTCCGCAGTTTCAGGATCTCCCTGTCGAATGGCTTGTTCTCCTCGGTCGGGATAGGTAAACTTGGAAAATTTTTCTTCCTTCAGAACTGTACTTGAGAGTTTCCTACCTCATACGGCTCAATCCACTATTCTTTAGTCCTCTACCAAAATTTCCAAAGAATTGGAGATGATTCATTGGGAGTTCATATTAACCAAAGGACCAAAAAAGGTCAATGACATGAGTTTCTGATTTAACTTCCAATCAATTCAATGATCAGGTTCTATCTTTTCTCCTACCCTCAAAAAGATGAAGTATATCTCTTTCTATACTTCAGATTGATTGTCCAAATCAAAGTCTTTTTGCAAGGTAACTATCTCAGTTCCGTATAGAATTTTTGGAGAGTACTCTCTGGCTGGAGTACTTCACATCTTTAGGATCTGATGCTACACCGCTGCTCAATAGCTTAGTAGATAAACTCTATTACATAAGTTGATTCCTGATTCTTGTCAATGAGCATATTTGATCGTATCAACCCGAACCTTCTTTCAATAATTGATCTTTATGGTGCTTCCATCATCAATTGAATTTATTATCCATGGAATATTTAGGCTCTATCTATTCATATTCGGGCTCCTATGAGAGTTTTTTTCGCTACAGCTGATAAAATACCGTTACTTGGGACGGTGCATATGTAGAAAGCATTTTCTTCTGTCCTTACTCGTAGTAGTTATTAACTAAGTTATTCTATGGTACAGATAGTCGCACGTAATGACAGATCAAGGCCGTATTATTAAGAGCTTGTGGTAAGGATGGGTTTCGTTCTAATGCTTGGAAATAATATTCCAAAGCCTTCGTATGTTCCCCATTACTTGTATGCACAAGACCTATATTATATAGTATATAACTTCGATCATAAGGATCAGTTTCCAGTCGCATAGCTTCATAATAATTTTGTAAAGCTTCCGCATATTCCCCTTCCGATTGAGCTGACATTCGTTACGGTCGTTCATTCCATTGAAATGATCTCCGCTTCAAAACCGTACATGAGATTCCCACCTCATACGGCTCCTCCTTTCTTTACAGTAGGTAATATGGGGAGTAATCCGTGGAATTGAAAAAAAAAAAAAAGATTCTGACCCAATATTATGAATTAACAGGGGCTAGTGTATTTCCAATGAATCTCTAGCCATCCTTCTTGCAAAGATTCTTTTCCAAATACCAAGGATCTTACTACTAGGAATGGAACCTCTAACAATTTCTTTGTTCTTAACGCCCTGTATTCTCCGGGGATTAATCACTTCAACAATCTCCGATGGTTCCATTATAAGGGTATCCGAAGTACAAACGAGATGGATGTTTGTTGTCCCAACCATTCTCACTACCCTTCAGAAAAGGGTAATGCATATGGGCTATAACGAAGCTTTTGTGTTGTCGATTTCCATACGTAGTGCTTTCTCCCCTCATGCGCGCCTATCAAATAGGTTCAACTATACAAGCAAGGCCTATTGCATAGGTGTAACCTTTCGCTCGGTACTAAAATCCTCAGGAGATGAAAGCATCTAAAGGTGCATTGACCGGGGATACACGACAGAAGGAATTGTTCTATCTCCAGAACTCACCTTCACTAAGCGTAAGTTTTATTTTACCCAATTTTTATTCCCGAATACCTTACCTTTTCTTTCCCCAAAAAAGAAGAACGGAAAAAATATCAAATCACACCATCTCTGTAATAGGTAAATGCTTCTTTCTCCCCTGGAGCCATCGGGATTATTCGCAATAATATATCTGCTACAATTGTGAAGGTCTTATCAATAAAATTGTCATTTCTCTTTCTCAAGCTCAAAGAATAATGGAATGGTGAATTTTTTTCGAATGACCTTGCCCCCCTCAATAAATCCGTAGTAGGAGTCAATGTTAGTTTGAGGACTAGGCTCCTCTAGCTCTAGGTCCTCTCTCTTTGTTTCTAGCTGCTTAATTCTTTCCTCATCCAATTTTTGAGTTTCCTGTAGGTTTAGCAAAGTTTCTTGTTTGACTTCCTCTGCTTCCTGTAGGTCCTGTTGTGTATCTTGTAGGATGCCTTTTCCTTTGGATGAGGTAGACCTAGTTACAGGCCTTCTCACATAGGTGATAGGAGACATAGGGGAGTTTTGGGCTGAGGATCCTTCTTCTTGATTTTTTATAGGAGGAGCCATCTTCTCATGTTTTTTAGGTGAGTCCTCAATAACAATGGGAACCCTTGTTGGAGTTTGGGGCTTTCCCTGCCTTATCCTTGTACTTTTCCTTGTTCTGAAGTACAAGGGGATCTGCCTCTATCTTTTGCCTTTTTGTTTGATAGGGGTGCTAAGGGTAGTGAGGGCCTCCACTGCCTCTCTCTCAGTGGGTTCTAGAGACACACTAGGTGACTCCTCCTTGTCTTATGCCTCCTTTTTTCCATTTCCCTTTTCCTCTATGTTTTTCCCTTCTTCTTCTCCTTCTGGATCGTCATCTTCTTTATCAATTTCCTCCTTGACATCTTCCTTTGCTTCTTCATCACCTTCCTTCTCTTTCTCTTCTTCTTCGTCCTCATCTATCTCATCTTCATCCCTCTTTTCTTCTTCTCCTTTTGTTTCAGTTTCTTCCTCATCCTTTTCACTGACAGTAGGACTAATGTCATATGTGAGGGCCTTGATATCCTCCTCTGTCTGCATGTCTCTGAAAATTTCCCATTGGATAGGAATTTTGAGGTTGTGGAGGGCATATTCTATGATGATTCTAATTAACCCATGGTGGGCTAACTGTTGGTGGTTTCCCTCCTGCACCTTTATGCTTGTATCTATCTGTGATTGCAGAAGGAAGTATGGTATGATGAGCCTATGGTGAGGAGATGTTTCTGCTTCAAACCTCAATTCTTCAAGAAGCCTAAAGTAATACCCATAAACCACACTATACCTACCTTCACATGATATGTATTTAATAAGGTGGTAGCTTACATCATTCCAGTGGTATGGTAGTTTTGTTCTCCTTACTCCATTCTTGTCCTCAATGGGCTCTTCTCCCTCTAAAAAGAATTTCTTCTTGGCAATCTGGATATCTCCCTTGTCTTCCCTTCTCCAATGCACTCCTAGGGGAAATGTGATAATCTTGCTTATGAGTTTAGGGTTGAGCTCTATGGAGAGGCCTCTCACCACAACAGTGGCATGGGCTCTGGTCAATGAAATGAGGGAGAGAGAAAACTCCATCATAATACCCCCTTAATTTCTCAAAATACCCCATCCAATTATGCCTCGTGAAGATTTCTAACATAGGAGGGTGTTGGTGGATTCTCACAGTGTTAATGGGCTCCATTCTATTAAACCCCCCCTATCATTTTGGCTAGTGACTTTTGAGGAGCAGAGATGGTTGATACAAATTTTAATGCAGAGGTAATTGGGACTGAAATAATTTTGGATTCAACTCCCTTACACAGCTGCCAAATTCACTCAAACTAGGAGATTTTTCTGAGCAATTCACTTGGAAAAAGGGAAGTAAATACAGAGCCTACCTCCTCGTGGTGTTTGTTGTAGCCAACCCCTATGTATCCCCTTCTGAAACTACTCTCGGCCAATCCTGTAGACTGTCTGACTGTATCCTATAGGATTCCTGTGTGATCCTGTAGGATTTCCTGTGTAATCCTGTAGGAAGTCTTGTGTAGGAGAAAGGTGGAATTTTTCTTTTTTGTGGGTTACCTGGGTATGAGAGCGACTTTGCTAGAGTTATACCCAAGGAGATGAATGCATGAGTGCATGGGGATCAATGATTATTTCCTCTTATGGTCGAGTTGAGTGAGGTGGTGTGCTGGCAGCGGAGGTACGTTTTCTATTTTTGGACCGTTGGTCCCCACTACCACCTCATCATTCCCCTCTCCTCATAATCAACTCCCACTTCATGCATCCATAGACTTAACTGCTTTTGTCCTTCTCCTTTCTTCTTTTACTTGACTGCTGCCATGTGTGGGAGGACCAACTGTTTTTTCTTCGTCGACTGAAAGAAGGTGGCCAAGTTCACTGGCCACCCTTCACTTATAAACCAACTGACTCACAAACTTTACATTTTTTTGACTACATAATGCAAATGAGAGAGTGAAGTGAGATACTTACCTGTGGTGCTAATACCTTGATGCAGTTTGTTGAAGACATAAGGTGCTTGTTGTGTGTTGGTTGCATGTTATTTTTCTTTCCTTTTTTATTGCTATCTGATGATTCCCTTGATGTGCAAGTACCTGGTGTTGAAGATGATGGTGTTGCTGCTGCTCTAGAGCTTCTTCTGCCCTTAGATCTTCATGCTGGAAGCTTGCTGCTACTCATGATTTTTATTCTGTGGGATAGACTACTATAGGATTTCTTACAGGATGTCCTGTAGCTGCTTCTCCCTCAGAATTTTTAATCATTTCCTCAGCTGGGATTTTGAAGATAGTGACATGGGTAGAGAGGAGGTCTAGGAGTGTGAATAATGAGGGATACACTCAGGTGTTGCTCCCTTCTTCCCCCTATTTCATTTTTTTCTCTATATTTTCTCTTGAGGACTGTGAATTTTGTTTTAAAAACTGATTTTCTTTATGATGAATGCAAGGGTGATCAAGGTGGAGAGAGGTATTGTAATGAAGTTGTGATGTAGGGATGTTATATTTTTTATTTATTTTTTGACATGGAAAGCCATTTTCTCGCCTTAGGGTCACTTCCTGTCGGATTCCCAAGCCACTGTAATTCCTACAAGATCATCCTGTAGGATTTTAGGGGATCCCGTAGGTTTACAGGGGATCCTGTAGAAAACACAGTCCCCTTGTAAACTGAAGCAAAGGAGTGAAAAAAATGAAAGAAATGGTGGAGTGATGAATGATGATGGGTGGAAAAATAAAAATGTGAGTGAAATATTTCCCTTTTTTATTCTCCCTTGTTCTATGATCATCCTCTTGCTGACCTACAAACAAAATTTTTTCATGATATTTTTTTTATTTTTTTATTTTTTTGTATTTTCTTTTTTTTTTAAGACAATTAGTCTGCCTCTAAGAGATTTTCATTCTAGCTGTTTGCCTTGGGCGCCTCAAGAGAGATTTTCACCCAGGGATCTTTTTATTTCTTTCTTTTTTCTTTTCTTTTTTTTTGATACCATTGGGCCGCCCCAGGAGGTTTTCATCCCAATAGTGGGACTCAGGCGCCTCATGGAGGTTTTCACCTGAATCCTTATTTTGCTTTTATTTTTCTCTCAGTGATTTGATGAGGCGGGAGCTGAAACTTGCTCCACCACCATCACTATTTTATTGATACCATCAATGAAATCTTTCTTTGACAATGGCCTCTTGTAAACTTTCAGTCTGTGCCCATTAATAAGTAAAGGAATGGCCTCTGCATCTATCGTTTTAATCTACACTTAACCATTATCATGAAATCTCTCTATAACATAAGGCCCTAACCATCTTGTCCTTAACTTGCCCTTAAATTCTTTATATTTGGAGTCATATAACAAGGCCCAATCACCTTCTTGAAATTTCTTATCCTTGATGTTCTTATCGAGCTAGATCTTTCTCTGAAGTTGAGTTACCTCTGTGTGTAGGAGGGCCTGCATTCTGAATTCATCTAAACCATTCAACTGGAGAAATCTCTCTTGTTTTGCACTGCTAAGATCTAGATCTAGTTGGGCTTCCATCCTCAATGTGTTATACTCAATCTCAATGGACAGCAAGGCCTTTTTCCCATAGACTGGCTCATAGGGTGTGAATCTAGTGGTGGTCTTCCAAGCAGTATTATAGGCCCAGGTGGCCTCAACTAGTCTATCTACACAATATTTCTTGCTATTGCTAACCACTTTGGTCAAGATGCCCTCCAACACTCTATTGGTCACCTCCACTTGCCCATTAGCTTGTGGGTGATAGGGAGTGGAGGTCCTAAGCTTGATCTTGTGCTGGCTAAGCAAGTCTTCAACCATGGTGGAGGTAAACTGGTTACCTTGATCAGTGACAAGTTCTCTAGGGCACCCAAATTTGTAAAATACATTCTCCCTTAAGAACTCAGACACCTTTTCCTCTTTTGTTGCCTTAATTGCCTTGGTTTAAGTAAACTTAGTTAGATAGTCAGTGCACACAATGATATATTTCTTTTGCTTGGAAGGAGGGTCAATAGGTCCAATGAAGCCCATGCCCCATTTTTCAAATGGCTCAAAAGTCACTTGAGGTTGTAGAGGAATCTCATCTCTTAGAGTAGGATTTCCCATCCTTTGGCAGCAATCACACTGACTAATATATCTTTTAACATCCTGATGAAGAGTGGGCCAATAATACCCAACTTGTAACACTTTAAATGATGTCTTCTTTGCTGTGAAGTGATCTGCACAAGGCCCATCATGACAGGTCAGAAGGATGTCAAAGGCTTCCTCCTCCCTGACACATCTTCTCAGAATTTGATCTGGGCCAAGTTTGAATAGGTTGCCCCCAATCCAGGTGAAGGGGGCGCTCTTCCTAACAATCTTACTTTTCTCTTTGGAGGAAAGATTCAGTGGGAACTGTGAAGATACCAAATAGTTTGCTATGTCAGCAAACCATGGAGAGAGAAATGAAATGGTGAATAAGTTCTCATCCGATAACTGATCATTGACCATTCCCTCTTCACCTACAGGAAAAGTTAATCTGGACAAAAAGTTTGCAACAACATTTTCCTTGTCAGGATTATCAAAAATAGTTAGATCAAACTGCTGTAATAAAAGTAACCATTTAATAATACGGGCATTCACATCAGGTTTATTCATTAAATATTTGATTGCAGCATGCTCAATATGTACAAATGTTTGATAGCCTGCAATATAAGGCCTAAATTTGTTCAATGAATGCACAATAGCTAGGAGATCCTTTTTGGTCACTCTGTAGTTTAGTTCGGCCTTTGACAGATTATTACTGATAAAGTAAATGGCATAAGGAAATTTCTCATCTATTTGTCCTAGGGCTGCTCCTATGGCTTTGTGTGAGGCATCAGCATGAATATGAAAAGGAAGGGCCCAATTTGGGCCTTGGAGAATTGGTGCAGTGGTGAACTTGTCCTTCAGGATGTCCAGTGCCTCTTGACAGCTTTTTGACCATACAAACTCAGAATCTTTGTCCAATAACCCAAATAAAGGAGAAGCCAAATTGTTGAAGTCTTTTATAAACATTTGGTAGTATCTAGCTAACCCTAGGAAACTTCTGACATCTCTCTGCTTTTGTGGAGGTGGGACCCTTTGGATGATAACTATTTTGTTTGGGTCCACCTGCAGTCCTTGTTGAGATATTGAATGTACTAGCACGGTCCCTGCAGTCATCAAGAATTCACATTTCTCGGGACTGAGAGACAGGTTCATTTCAATGCATTTGTGTAAAATCTTACCTAAGTTGGACAAAGCCTCCTCGAAATCACCTCCATAAGGTGTGAAATCATCCATATATATTTCTACCGCATCATGGACTAACTTGGAAAAAATACTTAGGACTGCTCTCTGAAAAGTGGCAGGAGCATTGCATAGGCAAAAAGGAAGGACCCTATAGGTGAAAGTACCCCAAGGACAAGTGAAGGTGGTTTTATCCTAGTCTTCCAGGGTAATCTAGATTTGATTGTACCCACTGAATCCATCTAAGAAAGAGAAAAACCTTTTCCCTGCCAGGCCATCTAGCACTTGGTCGATGAAAGGTAGAGGGAAATGGTCCTTCTTTGTGGCTTTATTTAACTCCCTGTAATCGACACAAATTCTCCAATTACCATTTTTCTTTGGAACCAACACCAAAGGAGAGACCCACTCACTATCTGAGATAGGGTAAATGAATCCTGCATCTAGTAGTTTTTGCAGTTCTTCTTTGACTATATCTTTAAGAGCTGGATTCATCCTCCTTTGGGGTTGCTAGACTGGCTTGCAACCTTCCTTTATATAAATATGGTGAGTACACACCAAGGGGTGCACTCCCTTCATTTCTTGGTAACTCCAAGCAAAGGAATCCAGGTGTTCCTTTAGCATGTTGCACAACTTTTCTTCTTGAGAACAGAAGAGATGGATTTATTTTCAAAGTTCTCTCGGGACCGATTTCTATGGTTTTGACATGGATAGGGTTGGAATCGGCTAAGCATAGATCCAATTGATGGTTTTTTTGGGTTTCCTTTACTACTTCCTCTAAGGACAATGTACTGGGGGTTGGACTTTGGAGTATGTGTTCGATCAAATCATCTTCATCCTGCTATCCCCCTCCCATGGTTGTTTCTAAGGTATAGAGTTGGGTGGAATAAACTTCATCTTCCTCCTCCTCTTCTAGCCACAAAGGTAAGTCATGTTCTAGAGATGGCTGAGCAGGAGGGTATAGGACTAACTGCTTGGACATATGCCCATTCTTGATGGTCATATTTCCAGCTCTGCAGCTAATGTAAGCATCGGCAGTGGCTAACCAAGGCCTCCCAAGGATGAGAGGGTAACCAGTAAGATTAGCCTTAGGCTATAGAACTAGGAAATCTACAGGGTATTCCCAAGAATCAATGGAGACCATCACATCCTCCACATTCCCCTCAGGTGTCACTGTGGAGCGGTCTGCAAGTTGTAGAACTATTGTGGTCTTCCTCAATCAACCTTGGAGGTTGAGAATCATCATGGTGTCCTTGGTCATCACATTAATGGAAGCCCCAAGATCGATCAAAGTGTGTGGGACAATGGTGCCATTGATGTGCACATCTACTACAAGGCTTCCAGGGTCCAAATACTTTGGACATATTACCTGCCCCAACATTAAGTCGAACAATTGTCCAATGACATTAATGGTAGGGTCATCTCTTTTTTGCCTCCTTGGATGCTTGAATCACTTCTCCTTAATCAAGTTGTTGTAAATATATATATCCTTGATAGCTTGGAGAAGTGGAATTTTGACACAAAGGTTTTTCAATTCTCCCAGAATTTCAGTCTCTTCTGTGCTAGGCTAGGGTGGTTGGGTTAATCTCTCGGGAAAGGGTGGTGGATTTACTTTAAGCACGCTTTCCTCTCTTTCTTCCTCAATCCCCCTGGGTGGAGGTAGAGATTGGTTGTCTAGGAGTACTCTCCCAGAACTCAGGTTGATTTCCTAAATCTCCATAGCATAAGCTGGACATGATGTCTCTCCACTATATACTTATTGTGCATGTCTATTGTTTGGGTTCAGATTTGCCTAGGCAGGTATCTGGGGTTGTTTAGGTGGAGCAAAGTGTAGAAGCTGTGGTTGGGGAGGTGGTGAAGGCAATAAATCGGGAACATTGTTGTATTGGGACCTCCATCCCTAGGGCAGTGCATTCCACTGAGGTTGTGGTGGAGCATATGGTTGAAATGACTGACTAGATTCCTGGGAATGATACTAAGGTGCAAAGGACCAAGGAGGAGGTGTAGACCAAGAAGGATGAGCAGGGTGTCCCCAAGAAGGTATGGATGTGGTATATTTGGGGTTGTAATATGCATGGGATGACCCTTGCATGCCCTACTGGTATGGCCTAGGCCCATGAGGTCTCCTTTGCTTTATATAGCAGAGATGCTTAGTGACCCCTTCATCTCCTTGATATACAGCTTTGAGTCTAGGTAAAGAGGGGCACTTGTCTGTGGAGTGGTTTTCTTCACAGACTAAGAAAATTTCAATAGAAATCAATGGACATTTGTTCCTAGGGTGCCTCCTGGTGCATTTAGGACAAAAAATTGCCAAGGCTCTCTCTGCTTCCTCCTGCTTTCTCTTAATGTGCATAGTTTCCATCTGCAGGGAAAGGGTTTGCAACATCTCACTTTTGAAATCCTCCATCATATTTCCAATTTCACCCTTGATGGATGAATTGGAAGAGGATAGACTGACCATAGGTTAACTAACCCTACCCTTTTTCCTGGCTGCCCTAGAATGGTTTCTAAAGACAGTCTTGATATCCTCATAGGATAACTGGTAGATATCCCCTCCTGCTAACAAGTGTAGGGTATCCAGAAGGTCTTCCCTTACTCCTCTAAGTAGGACCAGCTTTAGTGACTCAAGGTCAAGTGTGCACCTAGTCCTTTTGTAGCTAAGCTAGAATCTTTCTTCATAATCCTCTAGGGATTCATCATTGCCTAAGGTCATCCCAAAAATTTCTTCTTTAGTGTCTTTAGACCTATAGTAGTCTCGATACTTGTTGTTGAAGGCTTGTTGCATCTAGGCCCACGTTGTAATGCTATCTCTAAGTAAAACCACGAACCAGCGCAAAGTTGCATCCTTGAGAGTGGATGGAAATAGTTTCAACTTCTGCTCATCATTTGTATAGTCATAGGTTCGGCATATGACAACAAACTCAAATAAGAAAGTTTCTGGGTCTTCTATGGTTAGGCCATGAAAATGAGGAAGGGCAGAAGGGCTTATATTTTTCATCTTAGTATCCCCATTGGTTTCCTTGATGGGGAAGTCACCCTCAACTCTTTCTCTATTTCCCCTGTCATTTCTGTTTTCAGCTATAGGTTCAGTAGGAATGGGTCCTCCTTCTTCTTCTTCTCCTCTAGGTTCTTCAAATATGTCTGGTTTCTCACCTAAGGGTTCCTCCAGTTCACAGCCACCGAAGAAGAGGGAAGGTTAGCTGTTGGTGGGGGTATTTGGCAAAAATTTCCCTAAGTTGTTACTATTCCTACGAGGCATGAAAAGAAATGTTTTTGTTTGGTTTTGTTATTTTTTCAAACTTTGAAAGTGATTGCAGAATTGAAATTGCAGACTAAATGAAAACTACTGATTGAATGAAAATATTAACTACTTGATTGAAATCTAACTTGCAGAATGGAAAGGAAAGAAAAGAATGCATAATGAAAAGGAAGCAAACTAAATTATTTTTATAGAAATGAAACTAAGAGCAAAATATAGAAACAAGAAATAGATGAAAAAAAGCAGTAATCACATAGTACTCAGACACCTCCCTAAAATGGCACCAAAATGTGATGAGCACTAGTATTGCAGCAAGAATGATGCAACCCCTGAAGCTACCAGCTTTAATTTATCAACCCCGATTCATACAAACTTGGAGGTGACAATGCTATATACAAAAGTTCAAGTGATGGTTCTGCCTTTTATAATTGTTCAGCTGGCGAGAGACCACCAGGGTTTTCAAGCCAGACTTCTATGGATTCAGAAGAAGCTTGATTGCTAATGAAATAAAGAGATACCTACTCTAGGAGAAATCTTATCTACTGCAAATAAGGAAAATGACTGAAATCCTATGCTAAAAACACACCATTATCTAACTAACTATTGAGAAACTACTCTTTACAAGAATTCCGAGCCAACATGTATGAAATTCTACTATATAAAGAATGGAAATTCAAGACATCAAACATCACTATTGTGCATGTAAAGGATTTAAATAAATATGTTTTGTTCTTTTTATTCTTTTTCTAGAAAGTCAAGTGTAAACCCTAATCTCTTTTGGTGATGTGGCAAGTGGCTTAGCGATGTTGGTGGATGGTTGGGAGGTTTAGGAGATTATTGGGAGGTTTGGGAGACCCTTGGGTGACCTGGTGTGGCTTCCCATAGGTTTTCCCTCAATTCAGCCTCAAAATAGGCCACTACAGGAAAACCTATAGGATGTGCTAGAAACCTACAAGATTCCCTGTATTTCTACAAGATACAACTGAGAGAAAAACGATGGTTGCTGGAGGTGATGGAAGGCTTAGGAAAAGTGGTGGATGGGTTGAATGGAGTGATAAAATGCCTAGGATCACTCAGAACTCAAAAACAAGGTTAGGAGATGGTTGGATTCGCTCAACATGCTTGGAGGAATTTATATGTAAAATGATGAGATTGGTGGAGATTTTGGTGAAAGAAACGGGTGATTATGAATGGATGAAGTTGGAAGGTGGTTGCCTGATATGAGATCCCTTTAGACTTCTGAAGCACCTACTCTGCATCAAACATTTAAAATTGCCACAAAGTCATGTAAACAAGAAGAATTCTAACAAGCTAAAAAAACAAAATTTAATGAACTAGTTGTCTACTTCATGCATGAGGAAAATTGTTGAATAAAATGGAATCATGGATGAGATCTACTGAAATACCAAAGATGGAAGAGATGACAACTAAATCCTACACTTGAAAAAAAGATCAAATGCTAGTTTAAGTACAGTAAACTCTAAATCTTATGAGGAAATGGAAATCTATCTTTTTAGGGTTGCTTAAGGATCTTTTCCTCAAATCATGATCCCTGAGGGAAGAGGTGAGGCCAAGACACCTACTGAAAGCTTTGTGGTGCTCCTTTTATCTCTTCTAACCTGCTACTGAAGTAAAGCACAAATGGAAGCAAACTAATAAACAACTAATGAAATCCATAGTACTTGTAATGTAATACTTCTAGAGACAATTTAACCATGAATCTATGAAACTAAGCTAAGCATACAGATACAAGAAGAGGAGACTTTGTTGTTAGGGTTGGGCCCTAACCCAAGAGCTTCAACCCTCTCAATTAACTCAGGGCTGGATCAAGAAAAAGCTCATTTTCATTATCAAAACATAATATTACATCAATGTCTTCCACAAGTTTGGAGCTCACAAACAACTAGTGTTTTTACAACAAAAAAATCAAATCCTAATGAGGCTCTAGGCCTCTCTACTTATACAACTAAAGTCTCCAATAACTTCCTTAAATCTAGGGAGTCTAGGCCCCCAAACTCGAGATGAACTAACTCTTTGTCTATCACTTGCTCTGCTGCCTTTTGATCTTCATGGTTTGGCTGCTTACACTCCGATTTGGTGTGATTAATGGAGGGATATTCGAATGGGGGAGGAGTAAATGAGGAGGATTTACCTCCTACAATCTCTGTCCCTTGTCCCATTTGGGTTTCAAACCTTAGTCTTTCCAAAATTCCTTGATTTTCTCTTCCAAACCTGCATTCAATGCATATTAGTCCACTAGGAATAATATCTCACTTTAACTCATCTCATTAAACAAAATATAATCGAAACATGTAATAAGGTATGAGAAGAGTTGATTTGACTAAGCTAGGAGGTGAATTAAGGCCCATATAACTACCCAATGATGAGGCTCATCAAGTAGTTTGAAGTATGGTCCATCGATATTGAAGAGACACATATGGGCATTTAATATTCTTGTTGGAAAGTGATGCCACCAATCAAGTAGCTACAGCTTTGGACAACATACTTCTCTTCCATTATTTCCCTTTGTATATGCCTGATATGTACTTAATTAATAAGATTGTAAATGAATTTACAACCACAAAGAGAGATTTATGCAAGATGACCTGTTACCTCCAAATTTATTACAACCAATTTTGATTGCAATCGATACTCGAGTGTAGCCAAAGCTTGTCATAGCATCATAAATAATAAATCTCCTAAATGAAAACCTCTATGAGGCATCTCAGGAAAACTCTAGGGTTGAAAACCTCTCTGAGGCATCCCAAGAGCAAAATAAAGAGAAAAAATAATAAATATCCCTAGGTGAAAACCTCCCTTGAGACATCTAGGGAAGGCATGCAGGTTGAAAACCTCCTCTAAGGCAACCTATGTGTCTCAAAAAAAGAGAAAAAAAGAAAAGAAAGAAAAGGATAACAAGGAAGAAGCTTATATCATATTTGCTAACCTCTCTTTTGTTTTACAGAATTGTACACAGTGGCATTTTTCTTGGCTACAGGCCAAGACCTACAAGCTATCATCCATTCCTCCATCCATACACCTCATATCCATCCTCTCCATTCATATTACTATCTCTCTCCACCATCCCATCATTAAGAAATCCAAATATCACCTCCTCTCTGTGATGCTACACAAAGGACCCGTATTGCTACAGGAAGGTCCTCTAATGCTACAAGAAGATCCTGTCGAGCTATAGGAGGGAGATTCGAGGAGGAAAATAAAACCAAAGACCATCCAAACTCTGAGAAATTATAAATAAGGTCCTCTTATGACTTCTCCATCATCGATCAACCACCCATCCACTCATTTCACCAAAACTTTTCTCAAATTCTCCATTTTATCCTTCCTTAAGAAAAAAAAAATACAAAAGCTATTATTTTCTATCTCTACAGTGTCTACACTACTCCTCCATGAATCTAACCCTATCCTTATATCTTATCATCATCTCCCTCATCTCCCTCATGCAAACTCAAGACTTCAAGGGGAGAGAAAAACACTGCTACAAGAAAAAACTCCCCCCTGTAGCAGCATGTGTAACCAAACAATAATCACTAATATTATTTTTTTTCCACCACTAGAAGGGATGATGAAGCTTTGTTTGCAGGTATGAATACACACTTCATTCTTATGGAATATTTCCAAGAGGAACAACAACTTGGATATAAGAAGAGGCACCTACAAACACACAACAAAAGCAACAGTCAAGGTAGAATCAAGAATGAAGACATGCATAGGAAATAAATCAAAGAGGTCAACTCCCTTAATCATAATGATATATGGTCCAACTCTAGCATGCAACCCTCTACAACGGTTTGATCCAAAGGTAGGCTCAGTTATGGCAAACCTAACCTCCTCCCTCTGCATAAAAATGACAAAAATGTGTTATAAGCGAGAAAAGGTGTTTAATAGGTTGGAGGTGGCCAATGAACTTGGCCACCCTCAACTAGTAAACTAAAGTGTGAGATAAGTCACCCATGCAATTTGGAAATATCAAATCAAAGCAAAGTGGTGTCCTCGAAGATTAGGGTGATAATCACGAGGAGGGAGAAATATGATAACAATTAGTGGGGACAATGGTCCAAAAGAGGAAACTCATGTTAATGCCAAGTCACTAGAGAGCTCCAAGATTTTAACCAAAAGAGGATATTACGTATTAGCTGGAATTCATTTTTACCATAACGAATTCCAAAAATAGGTAGAGGACGGACAAGCTATTGCATCGAGTAGCCTAGAGTGCCACTAAGGAGCTTCAAACCCTTCCTACAAAGTGCTACAAGAGAAAGCTATAGGCAAGCCTACAATTGCGACAGAAGGACTGAGAGGAGCTATAGGAGGAGTTGGGAGGAGAAAAAGGAGTCACAATGGCTCGATATTATCTCAAAATATTTATGCACATCCATAATTGTTTAGTTAAGAAGTGATACCCTCCTTATTTGTTTCTACACCCAATTTCATGAGAAATTTGCTTGAAAGTAAGAGCCTATAGTAATCAATTGATTAGTAGGGGGTCCTTTTGGAAGTTTGTTGTGGTTAAGATAAGAGAAAATAGTTTGGTTGATATCAATTCCAGCACCCTTCTTCCTCACTATTACCAAGCATTGTGCCATTGTTTCACCACTTGGACTCTTTGAATTTTTTTGAATTCCACACCTACATAGGATCAAGGAGTAATAAAAAAGAGATAGGGGGAGGATTTAACAGAGGGGACCCTTAGCCCTGCTGGAGAATTCATCAACACCCTCATGTAGTTGACATATTTATAAACCACCAGTGGTTGGGTTTCTTTGAGCTGCTAAAGGGGTATGATGATGATCTTGCCCATGAATTTTCCATGGCATTACACTCTCAAAAGGAAGATAGTGCCACAGCTATTGTCAGAGGGTTGGAAATCGCTCTCAATCCTAAAACCATCAAAAAAGTGACCGCCTTGCCTCTAGGGATTAGATGGGTCAAAGAATACAAGCAAGTGT
Source organism: Pinus tabuliformis (assembly GCA_031772625.1). Taxonomy (NCBI): domain Eukaryota; kingdom Viridiplantae; phylum Streptophyta; class Pinopsida; order Pinales; family Pinaceae; genus Pinus; species Pinus tabuliformis. The sequence goes on along the minus strand of CM062820.1, from coordinate 226,391,691 downwards.
CATAGCTAGGAAAAAATTCTTCCTTTCAAAAGAGAAGTCTGTAGAAGACAAGAATGGAGTGATAAGAGAAATTTTTCCTTACCCTTGGGATGAGGTAGCTTACCATATCCTTAAATATGTATCTTGTGAAGTGAAATTAAGTGTGGTTTACTCCTACCACTTCAAGCTCCTCTAGGAGTTGAGATTCAAGGAAAAATTATCTCTTAGTGTCCCTCATTTCCTTCTGCAATCAATAATGGAGACGAGTCAGAAGGTAAGGGAAGGAAAACACCAGCATTTAGCTCACCATTGCCTCATCAAGTTGATAGTGGTGGATGATGATATGAACCACTTTAGAATCCCTATCATATGCAACAAATTTGTGGACATGGATAGGGAGACTTTCATAGAAACACAAACCCTCACTCTAGGAGAGACTCCAAAGGCAGAGGAGGAAGAGGCAGCAAGAACAGAAGAAGAAGAAAGAAAAATAGAGGAAAAATAGGCAGCAGAGATAGAGGAAGGAGAATCAAAGATGAAATGAGAAGAGGAGGAGAAGAAAGAATAAGCCTTAAGGATACTTCTCCACCCCAAGTAGTAGAAGACATTGAACAGGAAGTAGCTGCAATCTTAGCTACATTGGGCACTCGTGTCCAGCCCAACAGGAATCAATCAAGACAAAGTCAAATTTATTTCAAAAGTAGGAAGAGCACTAGAATTAGAGAAGGGAAGCCACAAACTCCTAGAACGGTTCCTATAATTACTGATGAGTCACCAAGCAAGAATGAAGAAATAGGAACCAGTGAAGGAAAAATTGAGGATGTCACTTCTCTTAAAACAAAAACCAAGTCACCCATAGCACCTGTGGCTAGGCCTACCACTAGATTTCTCACCTTCAAGAAGCCACGAACACAATATTCCTTTGAGGAAGAAGAAAAAGAGAAGCTACAAAAGGATCAGGGTTTGCTATAGGAGAGACAAGGTATGCTATAGTAGGGGCTTGATGTAGTGTTGTAGCGGCTACAAAACCCTCCAAAATTTTGGCCTGCACCCAATTTCGGAGCCTTCATTGGTTTTTTTCCTTCATGTTTGCAAGCACTCAGGCTCATCCCGTGAGCTCGTGTTGAGTCTTTTCTCCCTCCTCGCTTGACCATTCAATGGACATCTTTTGCATGTTGGTCACAATGTCATGCTTGGAGTCATGTTCGAGCCATGCACAAGGTATTCCTTCGTGTGTACAAGTTGTGTCCACTATGCAAATATCTATAGCACTCAAACATGAAGTTGTATGCACTGTTGCACAAGCGTCATCACGGCCTTTCAACGATCTATCGCAAGTGTCACGCTTGTCGCTCACACCGTCTGTTAGTCACACTAAGTGTATGTTGTCTTGTTGGTTTGAGGTGTCTAGTTGTCAAGTCATCTTGAGTGTGTGTTCACGAGGTCATGCATGTATGAAGTCACTCGTTCACACCGTTGGTCATTTTGTTTAAGCTTTGTCGACTGGACCATTCTCCAAGAACTGTACATCCCCTAAGTTGCATTATGCAGTTTCAACTTTGAGTGATTATGTACTGCTGCCTACAATTGCGCAGAGCTTGAGGCTACCTCCCAGATAGTATGCACTGCGCAACCCTAGAATCGACTAGACCGATTGTCACCCACAATAGTGAAGAATTTTCACAGCAAGCCATTTCAATCTGCGTTGCCCACAAGCACATCAACCAAGCCTCCAGTTGGTTAATCGAAGAGTTTGACCAGGCAGTGAACCCGTGACTCACTCCAACAAAAAATTGCACAAAAGATGCAAAGCATGCCTATTCTGCTAACTGAAGAAACTGTGCAGACATGTCGGACAGACACCCTGTGTCCATCACTATCTCCCTCAAAAAATTGCGTAATTTTTCAAAACAGTCACCCAGTCAGTCGGCCTGTTGCTCATCCAGAAAACCGTGCAGTTTTCAAGAGAAATTCCCCAGCTGCCCAGCATCCTGCTCAGCTTAGAAACTTTGCAAAGATGTCCGGTAGGCTAGAGTCCCATCATTGCATAGTTTTTTCCAGTAGCACTCTTGCAGCTTGCTAGCAGCTCCCTAGAAAATTTGCGTAGTTTTTTCCAGTAGCAATCTTGCAACCCACTGCCAGCTCCCTAGAAAAATTGTGCAGTTTTTTCCAAAAGCACTCCTGCAACCCACTTCTAGCTCCCAGAAGAAATTGCACAATTTTTGCTGTCAGTGCCCCTCTGCTTCCTGCACTACCACCCTGAAAAAATTGTGCAAATCTGCCCTCCCACCGAGCCAAATGTTGCGGACAGTCACTGCTGATCCGGATTGTCCATCTCAACCTCCCAGTGACCTCTGTGAAATTTTCACCAACAGTGCCTAGATCCTGCATCCCGGCTTGAAATCTACATTACACAGTTTCAGAGCCCTGTCCTCTCTCCCAGCCACCTGCATCCGAAAGCAAATGAAAATGCATCATGGTAGACTAGGATATTTCTGGATTTGATGTCATCTCATCATGAGTGATTGCAGATATAGGTACATGGATGATACATGACACGATGGTGAATGGGATGAAGAAGGAGAGAATGCGTGGAGATTCATTTGCAAATAGATGAATGAGGAGTGCATGCGAGGAGATTGTTTCGCGAACGGACGAACCAGGAATTCATGCGAGGAGATTGTTTCACGAACTGACGAATGAGGAATGCATGCGAGGAGATTTGTTCATGAACGCACGAACACAAGAAGCATGCCAGAGTACAAGTGAAGGAGCGACGTCTACATGCAACATCAAGTGAACATCAAGACCATCGAAGACTCCGCACACCTTTCCATGCAGAGGTGAAGCTATGATACACCAAGAGGACATCCATAACTTATCAACACTGTAGCTCGACATGCACCCACCAGCAGCATGAACATACTAGCTCTGTCATGTCGTTTCATGTCATGAGTCATCTCGGCCACATCACTACTGTGGGCCACACTATTGTAATCAATGTAATGTAACATGGAAGTCCAGGAGACCCACATGTAAATCTAAAGATTCATGTAAATTTGAATATTCATGTAATTCAAACAGTCATGAGGGAAGTCGAATAGTTAAAAGGGCCATTTTTACCCTTGGCTATAAATACCCCTCATTTGTACATGCAAAATACTTTTCAGCTTGGCTCCTCCCACATAGCCTTGAGAGTGTGTAATATTTTCTTTAAGGAGCGAGTAGTGGCTCCAACACCCTACTATCGAGGTTAGTGGTGTAATGGTGTACATATGTGTCTTTGAACTTTTGCTTAATTCAGAAGCCTGTTAACAGGCCAGCATGTTTTCACACATGTATTGTATTAGTTTGTAAGACTATTCTTTGGATTCTTGTAATGCATGTTGCTTTAACTTGTATTAAGATAGTTGAACTATTTCGGGTGTTTTAGTACATATGTTATTGGAAATGTGTTGTATCAGTTGCTAACGTTGTCTTGGCCATGTGGGCTATCCCACCGGGCACTCGACAGATTCATTCGTGTAAACTTGTTATAACTCTCATCGCACCCTTGTGGACTATTCTGTTGGGTGTTGTACGTGCTATCTGTTCACCTTGTGTTTGTGACTACCAAATCTGTGTGGACTACTCCACGGGAAGTTGCACATGTCCTATTATGTTCTGTGTCTCTAGTAGAGTTGCGACTATTCCCTTTCAACGTGAGACTCACTTCCACCCTCTCCCTCTGCTGTGAAATAACTTTGACACAAGTAACACCAAGCACTCACCAAGCATGCGAACCTCATTGTTCGAAGACAAAGTAGACCACTCTCATGTGTTGACAAGCAAGAGCTAAGGCATATCTTTAAGATAATGACAACTAGGTCATCGTACCGGATAGGACTCCTACACCAAATGGTGTGAGGTCTACTTGGGACTTCATATCGGAGAGATCCCCTCAATGTTGGCGGGTCTAGCACTATTAACATTTTTGGTGCTACAAGGAGGGCTAGATGACAATCTGAGCCCTCATAATCGGTTTTAAATCTTCGCTCAACTATCATGGAGTTTTTTATAGTGTAGCCTTTGAAATGTCTATCCAATGAACACATCTTTCACATCGAAAGGGAGTTTTTGGATGAATTGTTAGAAATCATGTATGATGGTTAAGGCATAGTGGCCCGGCCTGAGCATTTAGATGACTTCCATGCACTCATGGAGAATGTGGAAGGTTTTAATGAAACAAAGGTCTTCTCACTCCTCACACACACACTTCACGACCACCCATTGCGATGGTGTAGCATACTGCCTCATAACTCCGTGCACTCATTCAAGCAATTCAATGATCTAATTGAATCTGTTTTTTACCATTTCGATCCTGAAGAACTTGATAAAAAATTGTTAAAACAATGGAAGTTCCTGCATGAATCGCCTATGGCTTTTTCGCAGTGCTTCCATCTATTCATGTTTGAAGCTCTGAAACGTCAGATGAAATTCCAATATCTCATGGACGGATTTGAATATTGCTTCACCAAATCACTCTATCCCAAGATGAAGTTAAAGTTCAAACCCCACTCAGCATACTTCGATGATGGAGTTGCATAATCACAAGCGGACATCATTGTTGTCACAAGTGATTGTCTGCCTTCCCCTCGTCACACATCAGAGTGATGTGGGAGAACATGCACACACAATTGTTCAACTGCCACATCCTCCCACCCTCACTACTCTTAATTTCTGCACAGATTTGGTTGGGAAGCCCATGGGTTGTCATACACACTTGTTACCTCAACCTTCATCTCTGTGTTCTACTAATCCTCTTGATTGCACTATCTTGTGTTCTTTCATTCTGGACTCTACACCTGTTGTGAACTAGGATCAAGCCATCGATGAAGTTGATGTTGCACAACCAACCTACCCTATCATTCACAAACAGTATGACTGAGCATCTGAGCATGAATCCACAGTGAAGGATGACCTCCTTCTGTCCTCACCTCCTCTGCTTTTTCTTGAAATCATTGGTGATTATGTTATCTCTAATTATTCTTGAATAAATCCATCCATAGATGCATTTACTTCCAATCATTCGTAGAACACATCTAATGCCAGTCCATCATTTGATAGCAAAGAGGACAAATCTTTCATTGAGAATCCACTTAACATTTCATCTAATTTTTCGGAAAGCACATAGAGTGAACATTCTTGCTTCTCATCTACCCCTCTGTATGATTCATCAAATTATGAGGTTGTCAACAAACATCCTAAATTTTCTAATCATGGTTGTCATGATCTCTGTACTTATTCGTTTGATTACGATGTTGATTCACTTGTTGTTAATCTATCTAAGCCACTGGTCTCCAATGATCTATATATTGACGAAGTGGAAACCCTGTAGGCTATCGAGGCACTTCAACCTAAGGTGATGGTTATGTCAGGCCCTCATTGTTCTTAGGTTAGTTCCACTTCCGATAAGAAAATTTTCAAAACACTCATGGCTCCTCATCGCTTATGTGTATGCACTGAAGATCAATCCAACACACAAATTTTTCTTAATCCACTGGAATCACATGATCCCATCGCTTGCGCACTAGAGGAATCATTCACAGCAAGCAGACTTGCAAGGCATAAGTTGTCTCATTTTCTCATGTTTTCTTGTCTCCCATAGTCAAGAGAGTACATATGCTTATCATTTGTATGTAGTGTGTCAGAACACCATGGTAAGTCCACCGAGTGTTTGTCTTTCGCTTTCACTCTTTTCTTTTCTATGGATGCATTTAAAATCAGAGTGTGTTGGTCTTCATTGTTATATCTTTTATGTTTGCTGGTACACTTGACTATGCTTCTACCAAACCATGCCTTCAGCAACATGGGCCAGCCAATGCGTCGGTGGCTGCATTGGAAATATCATTTCACGTGAGTAGGCCCATGCACTGTTTAGCATAGGAGCAGTAGTGTTTGGTTTCTCTCTTGCATGTTTGTTTGCTTGCTGAATTGGTTTGGTTTGTTTGCTTGCTCGCTTTTCTTTCTTGTTTTATTTTCCCTTTACTTTGGTATTTTTGTTTCACTTTGTTATGTTTTCTTAATATCATGCTATTTTTTGTTTTGCCAATAAGTGTTTCCCTCTACCAGTTTTTGGATTTTGAACATGTGGCTGAGATCCAAGAGTCTTGTGACACTGCAACACTTAGCCAATCCTGTGTATGTCTTCTCTGTGCTTGGTTAAACCATCGGATGATGAGGTCTTGATAGAAAATACGAACCATCTGCAAGGGAATCTTGGGTCCAACCATGAATCTATGTCCACACTAGGACACCCCATGCCTGCACTCAGCCTTCTCCTCTATGTGATCAAGCTCATTCAAATAGTAGAAACAAAGAAGGGGAAAATCTAAAATAGAAAACCTACGTCAGAGGTCTAACATGATTATCTGAAGGAACAACCTCTTCTGCTCTTAATAATTCGAGATCCCTCTTCTGCCCCAAAAATAAATAAGTGCCTATGCACAGTCCTCTTAAAAAATACAAAGGCAAAAGAAGAGAAAGGCTTCCTGCGTAGAGAGGTGAAGCATGCAACACCACCAGGGTACTGACCAAGCTCACTAGCAGTGGAGAAATGCATGTGTTCCTGCGTGACTCCATCGGGGTATTGTCCAAGCCTTCTGGCAGCAAAGCAACACCAAATATGAAAACTTATACTCTGAAATTTTTTAACTCGCGAGGAAAACTACCCTTCCCGATTTCGAAACAATGTGATCAAGCCAAAAATTGTTGTTGTGTTTGACTAAGTTGGCAAAGGGTGAACCATGTCTATCCATGGGGTATGTGGGGAAGCCAAAGTAAGCCCCACAACAATTCAATGCTCCCTGAAAGAACAAGGCCCTGTGCTATCAATATTCCAAAACAGAGAAGCTGGAGTTCAACTAGTGTGTCACCAAGTGTTGTAGCAGCTGCAACACTCTCCAAAATTTTGGCCTACACTCAATTTCAGAGCCTTCCTTGGGTTTTTCCTTGATTTTTGCAAGCACTCAAGCTCATCCAATGAGCTTGTGTTGAATGGTTTCTCCCTCCTCGCTTGACCATTCAATGAACATCTTTTGCATGTTGGTCACAATGTCATGCTTACAGTCATGTTCGGGCCATGCACAAGGTTTTCCTTTATGTGTACAAGTTGTGTCCACTATGTAAACATCCATCGCACTCACACAAGAAGTTGTATGTACTATTGTGCAAGCGTCGTTACGATCATTCAATGATCTATCACAAGTATCGCGCTTGTCTCTCACACCGTCGGTTAGTCACACTGAGTGTATGTTGTCTTGTTAGTTCGATGTGTCTAGTCATCAAGTCATGTTGAGTGTGTGTTCATGAGGTCATGCATGTACGAAATCACTCGTTCACAGACTTGGTCATTTTGTTGAGGCTTTGTTGACCAAACCATCCTCAACCTCTCGGACATCTGCTGAGCTGCATTGTGCAATTTCAGCTCTCAGTGATTATGTACTGCTACCCAGAAATGCGCAGAGATTGAGGTTGCCTCCCAAGTAGTCTCCACCATGCAACCATGGAATCGACTCGACCAACTATCACCCAGAACAACGTAGAAGTTTCATAGGAAGACATTTCAATTTGCGTTGCCCGCAAGCACATCAACATAGCCTCTAGCTGGTTAACCGAAAAGTTTGACAAGGCAGTGACCCTAGGACTCACTCCCCCAAAAAATTGCACAAAAGCTACAAAGCATGCCCACTCCACTGACTGAAGAAACTGTGAAGACATGTTGGATAGACACCTTGTGTCCGTCACTGTCTCCCTAAAACAATTATGTAGTTTTTCCAACCAGTCACCCAGTCAGTTGGCTTGCTACTCGACCGGAAAACTGCGCAGTTTTCATGAGCAATTCCCCCGCTGCCCAGCATCCCACTCAGCTTAAAATCTACGCAAGGATGTCTAGCAGGCCAGCCTCCTAGCATTGTGCAGTTTTTTCCAGCAGCATTCCCGTAGCCCGTTGCCATCTCCGTAGAAAAATTGTGTAATTTGTGTCAACAACACTCCATCTCACTGCTAGCTCCCCAGAAAAGTTGCGCAGTTGTTTCCAGCAGCATTCCTACAGCCCACTGCCAGCTCCCTAGATAAATTATGCAGTTTTTGCGTCCAGTCCCCCTCTGTTGCCTGCACTGCCTCCCTCAAAAAAATTGCATAGATCTACCCTCCAGCTGAGCCAGATATCGCAGCCAGTCACTGCTCATCTGGATTGTCCATCTCAACCTCCCAATGACCACTTCTCAATTTTCATGGCAGTACCCAGAGCCCGTATCCTGGCTTGAAATATGCCTTGCGTAGTTTCAAAACCTTGTCCTCTCTCCTGGTCACCTGCATCTGAAAGAAAACGACAATACATCATGGTAGACTAGGAGATTTCTAGATTTATGTCATCTCGTCATGAGTGATTGCAGATATAGGTACATGGATGGGACATGACATGACGACAAATGGGGTGAACAAGGAGAGCATAAGAGGAGATTCATTCAAAAATGGATAAATGAGGAATGCATGTGAGGAGATTGTTTCGCGAACGGATGAACCAGGAATGCATGTAAGGAGATTGTTTCGCGAACAGAAAAGCGAGGTGATTTGTTCGACAACATACGAACACATGAAGCATGCCAGAGTAAAAGCGAAGGAGTGACATGTACATGCAACATCAAGCAAACACAAGGACCATCAAAGACTCCGCACACCATTCCATGCGGAGGTGAAGCTATGATACACCAAGAGGACATCCATAACTTAGCAGCACTGTAGCTCGACATGCACGCCACTAGCAACATGAACATACCAGCTTTTTCATGTCAATTCATGTCATGAGTCATCTCTACCACATCACTACTATGGGCCACATTGTTGTAATCAATGTAATGTAACATGGAAGTCCAAGAGACCCACATGTAAATCTGAAGAGTCATGTAAATTTGAAGAGTCATGTAAGTCAAATAGTCATTAGGGAAGTCGAACTGTCACAAGGGACATTTTTACCCTTGGATATAAATACCCCTAATTTGTACATGCAAAAGACTTTTCACCTTGTCTCCTCCAACATAGCCTTGAGAGTCTGTAATCTTTTCTTTGAGGAGCGAGTAGTGGCTCCAACGCCCCGCTATCAGGGTTAGTGATGTAATGGTGTACATGTGTGTCTTGGAACTTTCGCTTAATTCATAAGCTTATTAAGAGGCCAACATGTTTTCACACATGTATTGTATTCCTTTGTAAGACTATCATTTGGACGCTTGTAATGCATGTTGCTTTAAGTTGTATTAAGAAAGTTGAACTATTTTGGGTGTTTTAGTACATATGTTGCTGGAAATGTGTTGTATCAGTTGTTAACGTTGTCTTGGCCATGTGGGCTATCCCACTGGAAACTCGATAGATCCATTCATGTAAACTTCTTCTAACGTTCATCGCACTTGTGTGGACTATTCCGCTAGGTGTCGTACGTGATATCTATTCACCTTGTGTTTGTGACTGCCACATCCGTGTGGACTACTACACTGGAAGCTACGCATGTCCTGTTATGTTGTGTGTCTCTAGCAGAGTTGGGACTATTCCCTTTCAATCTGAGACTCACTTCCACCCTCTCCCTCTGCAGTGAAATAACTTTGACACAAGTAACACCAAACACTCACTAGGCACACGAACATCATTGCTTGAAGACAAAGCATACCACTCTCACCTGCTTACGAGCAAGAGCTAAGGCATATATTTAAGATAATGGAAACTGGACCATCGTATCAGATGGGACTCCTACACCAACTGGTGTGAGGTCTAGTTGGGACTTCATATCAAGCAGATCCCTTGAATGTTGGCGAGTCTAGCATCGTCAACATTTCTGGCGCTAGAAAGATGGCCAAATGACAAGTTGAGCCCTCACAATCTGTTTTGAATCTTCACACATCTATCATGGACTTTTTTATAGTGCACCCTCTAAAATGTTTGTCCAAAAGACACATCTCTCATGTCAAGAGGGAGTTTTTGGATGACTTGTCAGAAATCAAGTATGATGGTGAAGGCATAATGGCCTAGCTTGAGAATTTAGATGACTTCCATGCACTCATGGAGAATGTGGAAGGTTTTAACAAAATAGAGGTCTAGCATACTTCCATGGTGTAGCATACTACCACATAACTCTGTGCACTCATTCAAGAAGTTCAGTGATCTAATTGAATCTCTTTCTTACCATTTTGATCTTAAAGCACTTGATAAAAAATTGTTAAAACAACAAAAGGCCCCACATGAATCGCCTATGGATTTTCTACAGCATTTCCATTTATTCATGTTTGAAGCTTCGAAAAGTCAAATGAAATTCCAATATCTCATGGATAGATTTGAATATTACCTCACCAAATCACTCTATCCCAAGATGAAGCTAAAGTTCAGACCCCACTCAACATAGTTCGATGATCGAGCTACGCAATCACAAGTGGATGTCGTTGCTATCACAGGTGATTTTCCACCTTCCCCTCATCAGACAACTCCACCCCCGCAGAGCGATGTGGGAGAACATGCACACACAACTTTTCAACTGTCACATCCTCCCACCCTCACTACTCTCAATTTCTATGCAGATTTGGTTGGGAAGCCCATGGGTTCTCATACACACTTGTTACCTCAACCTTGACCTCCACATTCTACTGATCCTCTTGATTGCACTATCTTGTGTTCTTTTGTTCCAGACTCTAGCCCTGTTGTGAATGAGGATCAAGCCATCAACGGAGTTGATGTTGCACAACCAACCTGCCATGTCACTCACGAAGAGTATGACTGAGCATCTGAGCATGAACCCGCGGTGAAGGATGACCTTTTTATGTCTGTGCCTCCTCCACTTTTTCTTGACATCGTTGGTGATTATGTAATCTCTGATTTTCCTTGTGTAAATCCATCCTCAGATGCATCTACTTCTGAACATTCACAGAACACACCTGATGTCAGACCATCATTTGATAGTGGAGAGGACAAATCTTTCATTGAGAATCCCCTTGACATTTAATCTAATTTTTCTAGAGGCGTAGAGGCTGAACATTGTTGCTTCTCATCTACCCCTCTGTATGATTCATCAAATCATGAGGATGTCAACAAACATCCTGAATTTTCTGGTCATGGTTGTCGTGATCTCTGTACTTATTCATTTGATCACATTGTTGATTCACTCATTGTTAATTGGTCTAAGCCACTGGTCTCCAATGATCTATCTATTGATGAAGTGGAAACCCCATAGGCTATCAAGGCACTTTAGCCTAAGCTAATGGTTATGTTAGGCCCTCGTTGTCGTGAGGTTAGTTCCACTTCCGATCAGAAAATTTTTGAAATGCCCAAGGCTCCTCACCACTCATGTGTATGCACTAAAGATCAATCCAACACACATATTTCACTTCCTCCACCAAAATCACATGATCCCATCACTTGCGCACTCGAGGAATCATTCACAGTAAGCACACTTGCAAGGCGTAAGTTTTCTCATTTTCTCATGTTTTCTTGTCTTCCATGGTTAAGAGAGGGCATATGCTTATCATCTGTATGCAGTGTGTGAGAACACCATGGTAAGTACACAGAGTGTTTGTCTTGTGCTTTTGGTCTTTTCTTTTCTGTGGACGCGTTTAAACTCAAAGTGTGTTGGGGTTCATTATTATATCTTTAATGTTTACTGGTTCGCTTGACTGTGCTTCTCGCGAACCATGCCTTCACCAACATGGGCCAGCCAATGTTCTAGTGGTTGCATTGGAAATATCACTTCACGTGAGTAGGCTCATGCATTGTTTAGCGTAGGATTAGGAGTAATGTTTTCTTTCTTGCTTGCATTATTGTTTACTTGCTGAGTTGGTTTGGTTTACTTGCTTTCTTGTTTTCTTTTCGCTTTACTTTGCCATTTTTTTTTTGCTTTGTTGTGTTTTCTTAATATCATGTTATTTTTGGCTTTTCCAATAAGTGTTGTTGTCTAGTAAGTTCTGGATTTTGAATGAGTATGTGGTTGAGATCCAAGAGTCTTGTGACACTGCAACACTTTGTCATTCCTACGTCTATCTTCTCTGTGCTTGGTTAAATCTTCGACCGATAAGGTCTTGAAGGAAAATACGAACCATCTACAAGGGAAGCTTGGGTCCAACTATGAACCTGTGTCCACACTGGGAAACCCCATGCCACCACTTATCCTTCTGCTCTATGTGATCAATGTCATCCAACTAGTAGAAACAGAGAAGGGGAAAATCTAAACGAGCAAACCTATGTCAGAGGTATTACATGTTTCTCTTAAGGAACAACCTCTTCTGCTCTCAATAAGTCAGGATCCCTCTTCCACCCCTGTTGGCATAGTCGATCCTGACCCATGTTCAAAGTTAATTGCACCAAACAAAACCCTACACTACTGGCCCTTTTGGCATCAACCCGCGTATAGCAAACTGAAGTCTCACCTGAAGTAGTATGGGGGGATGTTGGAACCAAGTTTCCGCATCCAGAGATCAGTGTGATGTCTTTTATTGCCCTAGATCTACCTTCGTGCAGATCTGTAAGCTCCTAGGGCTTGGTACTGCGACCTCCTTTAATGGCCTCTAGACCTTCATGAAGGTCTATGATAGGTCTTTGTGGACCCTTAACAGATGAATAATCCACTTACGTGCATGAGAAAGTAACCCTAGATTTGAGCTCACGCGTATATACTTAAGCATTTAATAAACATAACATAATGTATTATAATCTTCGTGAAAGCACTTAACATGCATTGCGTACAGTCAATAAGACTTATCCCATAGAGTCGTGCATCAATAGATCAATATTTCATAAAGAAATTATTCCATCACTGCATATATCGTAAACATAAATAATAGAAGTAAACAAATAAACACAAATATTCTTCCACAGCCTTCTTTATTGATCTTCAATATGGTATTACAGACTCAAAATTTCCCAGTGCACTAAGCTGCAGGGGTCCGTGCACTCAGCTGTGGACACTACTCTAGGCCTTCACGCACTCAGCTACAGAGGTTTTCCCTTCTATCTACCCGCTACTTGCCTTTTTTTCTCTCTCAGATATCGACATGCCTTAGACTCTCTAAGACACAACTATTTATAGCTTTTTACATACAATCCCATGGTCCGCGAACCATGGGTGGATCTCAAAACTGACTCGAATTTACATAGACAATGGGCTAAAACCCCTTTTGTCTCCTAACTATCTACGCGCTCTACATCCACAAATTGCAGATACTTTACATCTTTTACCAAAATTTACATTGATACTTGGGTTTTTAACCCCAAAACTAACCCAGGGGACCCCATCCCAACAGGCCCCCAAAACAAAGGTCATGACTTGCCCTTGACTCACTTGGCTGGTGTGGCGATCTTGCTACGAAGATCTCCCAGCTCCACCTACACAAATGCAACCTCGGTAGCACTCTGTGTAACTGCCTGCTTGACCTCTTCTACAAGTTGTTTTGTAGCTAGTCCTTTTGCAGCCAGCTTCATCATTTGTTGTGTTTGCTGCAAGCCCGTTAACTTCCCTTCAATGTTGATTATTACTTGGTAAGCCTCTTCTAACCAAGGTCCCAACCTAGCCTTAAGAATGGCCTCCTTCTTCTGAGTTGCTTCTAGCTGGGCGAGGAGTTGTTCCCCCTCCTGCAACTTGGTGAGGCACTATGCTGGAGCATTTGAGCACGTCGTCGCCCTGACCTCATCATACTGTTTCTGGAGCTCACAAACCTCTGTATTTAGAATCTATAGGTTTGGGTCTTCTTGCAGAGTCGTTACCAACTCCATTGCCTGTTCAAATAAGGCCAAGCAGTCAGTGACTACGTCATCCAAAGTGTCCATCCCTTCCTTGATGGCAGCTTCACACTGCTCCTTGACCTCAGGCGGAGTCGTATGCTGCAATTTGAGCTGCAGCTTTGTTATTTTCATATTAAGTTTGAATTGAACTCGTGCAACTTTTGCCTTCACCTCGTGCACTCCTGCAGCTAATTTACGGATCTTGGCTTTCGGTTGTGCGTCCTCTAGAATGTGTAGCTCCATCACTATTCTGCATGCCTCTTCTACCGCGGCCTCCATCCTGGAACTATGTGCCTGCATTGTATCTTTTTCCTTCAAGGCCTGCATTTTCTCAATGAACATCTGTTCATTGTTCACCCTATATTCACTTATCAAATTGAGAGTGCACTGCTCCTGAGCTCTCAATTCCTCTATCACCCCTGCCTGCAGTGCATGAAGAAGCTCATTGGGGAGCGTTGCAATGTTCAGCCTGATGTTCTTAAGGGTACTCAAGAATATGTGGTCATCGGTTGACTCTGCGCGTAGGGACCCTTCCAGTAAAGAAACTGTGCGAAGGTCCAGGGCCCTTACCAATTACACAGCCTGACTCACATCGGTGTTAGGCTCACTTGTGCTAGGCTCTCTTAACCTGCACCCACCTGTATCCTACTAATTTGGATTTGTAGCTCGCGCAGATCCTTCTGGATGCTCCCCAGCATCTGCATGTACTATTTCTCGAACTATTGCAACAGTTCAATTGTAGTATCCCAAACTTTGTCATCGATCTCATTGAGATCACCCTTCGTCAACACCATGGGATCAACCTGCGACTTGTCCACTTTCTGCTTTTTCTGGGGACCTTCCTACTGCTCCTGTCTGCGCTTCCTTAGATGGAACGGGGTGCTCCTCCCCTCATCTCCTCCTCCGTCCTGTTCGAACTACTCTTCCTCCTCGATCTCAGGTGAAGGGAATTTGCCACCTCGCTCTGATTCACGTTGCTCTTGCTCAGCCTTCTCCTTAGCAGTGCACTCCTTCTCCATCCTGGCCTTTTTTGTGGCTTCCTTCTTCCATTGCGCAGCCAATTTTTGTGTATCCTGCTTGGCTGAATCCTTCCTTTTCTTTTCTTCCGAGCTTCCCGTGCCCTTACTAGTTCTGACATCCAAGTCTAATGGGGTGCACCATTCTGTTGGCCAGGGCTTGATTACCTCCTGTATGTCATGATCTGTGACCAAATATGGTAAATCATACCATTTCTATTGCAGGTCCTTCCATGCTTGAATGTAGACCCAGTGGAAGTCAGCCTTGAATGCGGCATAAGTTGACAACTGCTTGTACAAGGTCTGAGACAACCTTGGGCGATGATTAATGGCCATGCTGAGGCTTGCTTCCATCAAAAGCTAGAATATTTTTGTTTCTGTGACCTGCGCGGGGTCCTTTGTGGCCCATAGGGAGGCAAACTATGTGGCCTCTGGCAATCCTTCTTTCGGTGGAGGAAATTGGCTATCCTCCGACAACTCCCATGTGACCAACATGATGGAGAATAGCAACCAAGCATAATGAAATGGCTTGGTCTCATCCTAGACCTCACGGCAATTCACGAGGAATTCACTGCTGATCCAAGTGGATGTTGGTGGCCACCCACCTATTGCACTTGGACCCCCACAACTATCTCTTTCATTTTTTCAGTTTCCTTAATTGTAGCACAGTTTACTATTTTTAGCAGTTTTTCAGGTCCTGAACTTCCAGAGCCGTTTTGAGGCCCTAAATGACATTTTTTGGGAAAACTGGAAGATCCCAAAGTTGTAGTCCTTAGATAGATATTTCTAACGAGGTATTATGCACGTCAAACGGAGATCGTATGCCAAAGTTACGACCCTGGAAAGTTGATGTACCAATTTACCCAAAACGGGGCCCATAGTTTGGTGCTTCATTTCCTAGGGTTAGGGTTTTGGATGTTTAGGGTTTTCCATTGTTTCTCAACAATAAATAGGCCTTTGAGCCTCATTGTAAGACAGTTTAGAGGCATGTAGTCACCACATCTCTTCTCAGAGATAAGCTACCATCGCCCTAGCTGGTTTATTTCCATTTCTGTTTGTAAGCATATTTCAGTGTTTTACATTAATGAAGTATTATTTCGGATGCATCTCTGTATTTATGGTTATTTATGTAATTTGTTGCATGCTTGTTTAAATTTGGATCAGTGGTATTAGAGGGCTTGAACTGGTCGAACCTTTGCAAGACCAGCCTCACAAATCCCGATGGGCTCCCATGGCGAATGAAAAGAAAGACGAGGGGGTAGGAGATCCTATCAAAATCTTGCTCGATGAAGCCCTCGAGCGACAAAGGAACACGATGATGGAAAACTTTGCCCAAATTCTTCAACGGCTACCCAGGGGCGACGCATCTGCTTCCAACAGCTACACTAGAAACGCTGCACCCTTTAAGGTACAAGTTAACTTTGAAATCCCCATATTTGAGGGTTAGATAGACACAGATGTTGTAGATAAATGGTTAAATCTGCTAGATGGTTATTTTTCTATTCATGTTTTTTCCAGCCGGGAAAATATCACTTTTGCACTTCTCAAAGAAGCCCCTCACGTCAAAGACTGGTGGGAAACCTACTGCGAGCAGAAGCATGAAAGTATGGGCTCACTATTTTCAGCCGCACCCACTTGAAATTCATTCCGGGATGCCATTAAGGAATAGTACTACCCTGTCAAGAGCTATGAGGAAAAATACATAAAGTGGACCACGCTGCACTAGGGAAGGGCCCAAGATGTGCCGGAGTTCACAAATATTTTTCATACCCTTCACACAAAGTTGGGTATCAAGGATTCTGAGCTACATTTGGTTCTCAAATACCGTGACTTCCTACATAGATACATCCAGGATGAGATGGAGTTCCTGAACATCTCCTTGCCAAGCATGACATACTGATACACTATCAAGATCGAGCAGAAGTTTAAACAAAAGAAGCCGCAAGAAAAGAACAACACCATGAATTCAAGGAAGGACACAGGAAAGTGGTGTGATTTCCATAAGATCCAGAAGAGGGGAAGTGTCTTTTCCATGCACAAATGTGGGTGAAGGGTTCGCCACTACAATTCATTGTCGACAATGGTAGCCAAAAGAACCTCATTTTAGCAGTGATCATGAAGTGGCTGGGACTACCAACCATACCACACCCGCATCCATACAACATAGGGTGGCTTCACCAAGGACAAGATCTCTGAGTCCGCCAGCAGTGTTGCCTTCCCTACAGCATCAAGCCCTTCACAGATGAGGTATTGTGTGATGTTTCACTTCTTGATGTTTGTGATGTATTATTAGGCCAACCATACTTGTGGAGGTGACATGCTGTGTATGAGTCAAGGCCTCGCGCTGTTATTATTTCTTTATGTAATACATTATACAGGATACCGGAGGTAGCTCCACCTACCGCCACTTCTTTGATCTCTGCTAAGAAAGGCAGTAAGATCATCTCCTAGACTAGGAAATTTATTTTGTCTAGTTCGCCCTCAAAGTAAGGGGAAGATCGTAGCCACATCCATGGCCCCCATGAAGGGTTCCTCCACACAGCAGAAGTAGGTGGATACAGTCATGAAAGAAGATAGGAACATCTTCTCTTCACCCATAGGGGTACCATTGCACTGTTAGGTCAAGCATTTGTCCAATTTGACTTCCAGAACACCTCTACCCAATGGGCCAATCTATCGCCACTCTATTCTAGAAAATGCTAAGTACAAGCAGCGACATGATCAGCATCAGGTACCACACAAGTTTCAAGTGGACGACAAAGTCTGGTTGCATTTTGTTACACCAAAAAATGTCACCATGGCTATTTACAGTTAGTATGGCTCTATCAACAGTCATGCTATCCTCTTAGGCAAGCCCTATGCCTCTGCTCTCCATGTCAAACTCCACAAAGAGAGAAAGTCTTTATAAATGTATTTATCTCTGGGTACGCAGGTTCTCTCAACCTTACCTGCGGGTACGCACCCAATGTTCACAAAAACTGCGTCCTTGGACGCTCTGTATGTAAAGGGGCAGGTGCGTCCCCCTGTAAAGGTCAAAATGCGCAAGTTTCATCTTTAAAAAGTTACTTGTGGTCATTTCTAGAGCATTCTAGAAGGTTGTTCGACGTGTATTGAGCGCCTCCAGATGGTTCATGTACCCCTACCAAAGAGGAACTTATCCCATCAATAAGGGAGCTATCCCATCCAAAGAGGGGATTATCCCATTGATGGTGGACCTGATTAACCTCCTCTTGAGCACTATAAATACAGGCATTGGGCCAGAAGGAGGAGAGGTTGGAAGCTATACATTTCTAAGGGTAAATGTTGTAGGAATTAGGACTCCCATTTAGAAGCTTGTGAGGAGAGATTGCCATCTTTGCTTGTTCTATTTGGAAGTGGGTGAGCTTTGTCAAAGTAAAGGAGAACTCTTGATGGACCCTGGGAGGGACTTGCACAACACCAAGGCTCAGGTTGTATTTGTTCCTTTTGTTACCTATTAATGCAAATGAGTCCATTCTTCTCAATAACTTGTTATTTATGAGTTGTTTCATGTACTCCTTGGTCTATGTGTTAAATATGTTTTATTCTATGAGATTATCAAGTGTTATTTAATCGTTTGATTGTTAGTGTATGCAGGTTTCAAAGTGAAGGAGGAGCTCATCCGGATCAGCGGAGCTGGACTGCTACAACAGCGTTGGATTACAGGTAGGATCTAAACACTTGATTTCCTATATAGTAAATGCATGTTTAGAGAAGGATTGCTCTTGTTTGTCTTGTTTGTCACTAGAGAGTCTTAGGCTCCTAGGGAGGTTGGTTGTGTCCGCACAATCGACTCTTTCCGCCTGACACATTTGCAGAAAGAACGCCTTACAAGAGCCCATCAGAAACTCAACCCACTCCGATATGGTACATACACCATTACCAAGGTTGTGGGAAACAATATTTTGGAGCATAGCATTCCCCCATTCCTTCACTTGCACCGAGTGTTCAATGTGGACGGAACTCGACCATGCTTCCCACCATTACTGGACACATCAGAGGTTGTAGAACAGCTCACCAGGGACCAAGTTCAGCAGAAGTTTCCTCGTCTCATGAAGGAACTCAATGCAATGGGGACCATTGCTTCCTAATGGGGGAGGAATGATCCAGGTGGATTTTGGTGGCTACCCACCTATCCCACTTGGACCCCCACAAATGTCTCTTTCAGTTTTTAATTTTCCTTAATTGTAACACAGTTTACTATTTTCAGCAATTTTTCGGGTCCTGAACTTCTGGAGTTGTTTTGAGGCCCTAAACGACGTTTTTTGGGAAAACTAGGAGCAACATGGTTCCATGGACCGATGTTTATCATCCCAAAGTTGTATTCCTTGGATATATCTTTCTAACAAGGTATTGTGCATATCAAACAGAGATCGTATGCCAAAGTTACGACCCCAGGAATTTGATGTACCAACTTACCCAAAATGGGGCCCATAGTTTGGCGCTTCATCTCCTAGGGTTAAGGTTTTGGATGTCTAGGGCTTTCCATTATTTCTCAACAATAAATAGGCCTTCGAGCCTCATTGTAAGACAGTTCAGAGGCATGTAGCTGCCACATCTCTTCTTAGAGATAAGCTACCATCGCCCTCGCTGGTTTATTTCCATTTCTGTTTGTAAGCATATTTCAGTATTTCACATTAATGAAGTATTATTTCTGTTGCATCTCTATATTTATGGTTATTTCTGTAATTTGTTGCGTTTCTGTTTAAATCTAGATCAACTGCATAGGTACCTTGAACAGTTGAACTGCAGAACCTTCGCGCATTGTGTAGCTAGAGAAATCACGGGCACCGGAACCTCGTCTGCGTGGCACTTCCTGATTACCTTCCCTGCCAGGATTTGTGCAGAAATTTGCACTATGGGGTCATTGATAGAAGTGATAGAGTATCCACGTGGATTTTTCACAAGGGAAAATTCCTTCTTCATCTTGTCTGCAAAATCCCTTTCGCCTACCTTTCTGCCAAACCCCTTGGTCGGATTCAAACCCTCATGTGGCAGGTGTGTGATCCTATGGATGAGCATGTTAGTGATGGGTATATTCCATCCAAGCCATAAGCACCCATCATGCACCAACGTAAGTAATTGACGCACACAAGTTGTGTTAATAGTGGTGCAGTGAAAATGGGGCACCCACAGTAGGTTCAACAACCTGAAATTCTCCACTCCGCGAAACATTCCACCGATTCTAACTCAATGACACCTAAGTCTAGGTAATAGACGCACTTCATATAATCGGTGGTTTCTAGGTAAGGGAACCGCTCATGATCTTTCAAGTCCCAAACTTCCATTTTTAGTAGGGGGATCCATGTAAGGTGCGGACCTTCAAAGGGAACCTGTTCCAGCAGCAGGGGCATAGAAATGACAAACTTGTCTGAGTCTAGGTCCTTGGTGACCTTCGCCTTCCCCTTTCATGGAGGGATATACTCAGGCAACTTGGTAAGGGGCTCCACTCCCTCAGTGTCTATGTCCTTGGTTCCCTATCCTTCCTCAACCTCCAAATCAACAACTTCTCGGGCTACTTGTCTTTCTTCTATTTTTGAGTTGCAGAATGTTTCCTGGGTGATTCACGGACTAGCATTGGCTTCTTCTGCTTAGCCTTCTTTGGCTTCTTGGTTTCTCTAACAGGGGTAGGCTTTAGCCTAAGTGACCTCAGCGCCGTAGGCATAGGAGCCAGAGCTTCCATCCTCACTACCTCTGGAGCAACTCCTTCAGAAGCGACATCTCCTTGAGTTCTCACAGTCTCAACAGGGATTGGTCCTAACATGGTTTAAACGATGAATTTCTGATTCAACTCTGGTAAATTGGAAAATGCAGGGCTCACGACCAAATCCTCAAAAAACGAGTGGTTCATAAGCAACAGACAGCACAACTCAAAAACTCTAAGGGTGCAAAGTGTTCTCTGTTGGACTGGCACGCGTAATTTATAGGGGTTTTTGAATTCAAATCCAACTGTTCCCCCCAAAATTTGATCATTAATGTTGTTTTGGCAGTAGATATTCAAATATTTTGGCCTTAAATGCCGCTAGCCCACTCCTCTTAACTGTCTTCTAGCTATCAAATCATGAACAGTGACCCCAACGGTCACTTTCCTGTTGTGCTGCACGGCACCTCCCTGTTATAGACATTTTTGTGCCTCGCAGGATGGAGCATGAAATGTCAATAATTACAGGGATCCTCAGTCCCTAAACATGTTGTTCTTACCCCTAGAGGAACAAGGTCAGCAAACCACAGCACTTCCTATCAGTTCTCCACCTGAAAACACTTAAAAACATGTTATTTTTGGATCATGTCAGCTGCTCCACTGAGCATCTGCGCTGAATGTCAACTGCTCCTCCTTGTACCTGCGCTGAAAGTCAACTCTAATGAAGGCTACCTGCGCTGGGCGAGATTGGCCAAGTGGCACAGTCATTCTGCAAGGTGTCAATTGCCCAGGAAGCTTCCAAACTGACACTTGGTTCAAGGAATTCGCCCTGTGATGAGTAAGAGGTACTTGATCTCCATGTGGAAGCAAGGATCTCCAAGTGGACTCAAGAACTGAAGTTTAACTAAAGAGGGAGAGGACACAAGGCAGCTTTATGTCAGTCTCAAGCTGACTCATCCTTTCTCCTTCTACCCTATATATAGAGCTCTTCTATGAGGTCTAGAGAGGCTGGAATTTTGTGCAAAGCAAGGAAGTGCTGTTGGTTTATAGTTAGAGCTATTGGGTGATTGCTTTTATAGAGGAGAAGAGGAGATTTCTTGCTGCTGGGTAGGTGCTGCTGGATTGGAGCCATTTATGGTTGTAACCTTCTCAGAACCTTTTTCTTCTATCAATAAAGCTTTGATGTTCTCCTATATACTTGTATTGCAATGATGTATTGTTTTTATCTGTATATTTGATCCATTCTAATTCATGCATCAGTTATGAGTACATGTTTCTTGTAGTTTCCCTCTCTTGTTTTTGCAGGATCTTTGTGTAGCTGGGCCGGCAAAGGGAGCAAGGAGCTAGGAACAAGAGGCAAAGAGAGAAGACAGGATCGACAAAAGCGAAAGATATCGGTTGGTCAATCTTTTCTTCCTTCTCTGTACTTTCATAAAGGAAAAATATCAAAGCTTTACTTTCAGTTGTTGCTAAGGAACTATCACCCTTAGAGTAGGGATAGGGTCATTCCGAGTCGGATACTTTTCCCCACAACAAACTGGCGACTCCGCTGGGGAGCCTAGTATCTTGTTGGTGTTTGTAGTATCTTTGCTATTCATTTCCTGAACAAAAGAGTACCAAATCGAAAAGCTTTTGACTATATCAAAAGCGAAGTAGAGGGACTGCTACTCTTGCTCATTTTCTGAGCAGATTCATGATTTGAAGAGCTGATCTACAAAAGACTCTTGTGCTCTTTGTGATAGCTTTTCGTCCTCTTGATCATCCCTTAGCTTGTACTTGACCTATAGCTTTTTATTTCAGCAAAAACAGTGAATTTTTGAGCTTTTTATGACCCGGAAATCCTTGTAAACGCAACTCTCGTGTCTCAGTGCAGGCTGTCCAAAGGCAGTCTGCATTTCAGCGCAGGTACTCCCTTCGGGAACTGCGCTGAGAGTCAGTTTGACAGACCAGAGCCTGCGCTGGACCAGTTAGCCAGTGTCTTGCTGAGGTTTCCCACTGAGTCTTGGCCCTGTTTTCACTGTTATTTTGCTGCTGATTGCTTGTCATTTGTACTTGCTGTAAACCAACTTTCCTTGACATTATTCCGCCTCAGTTGTATGATGAAACTGTGATTGTTCTTTCAGTATTTCTTGTTTCAGTTACAGTTTCCCATTGTGAAAAGCAAACCAGTATAGCTGTGACCTCTTAGATCCTGAACTGTAAAAGTGTCTTTGTGATCTTAAGAGCTAGTTTTATTACTGTTCATGGCTGTTTGAGTTTGTTTGTTTTTCATTTTATGGTTTGAATTCATACATTTCCAGTGTCTAAACAAGTCGATCTTAAGGTGTCTTTTGATTTTGGACAAGCTTGTTTACTTTCGCTTGAAATTAGATTCAAAGTTATACAACAGTTTCCTTTTTGTCTTACATCAACATTAAGGAAAAAGAAAAGAAATATCTGCATTGTGCATGTGCATTATTGACAGTTTGCATGTGATTTAGGAAAAAAAAATGCATTTAGTGTGTGTTCTATGATCTGTGAGAAAAGTTGATGTCTTTCTTTTCCCTCAGTAGATTAAGGTTTTCAAAGTTGAAAGATTGAAAAGTTTTGCTTCTCATCTTAGATTGCATTTAGGAAGTTGTATACATACATCTCGTGGTGATCCTTAAAGGCAAACTGCTAAGCAAGATCAACATTAAAATAAATCCAATTTACATAACAACGCTTTGTAACATAACGCAAACATCTAGAGGTCTAGGTAGAGACGTGTTCCGGCGTCGTTAAACATAGTGACTGTCGATCTCTACGAAGGTGGGTGATTCCTCCTGAGAGTCGGTAGCACTAATACGGACTTGTGCTCCCACGTACCGTCGCGTATATATTGGGAGACCCCTATAGGCAATTATCCTTTATCCATAGGAAGCCGTGTCGGCCGCCCTACTGATCGCGATGCAGTGAACACAGCATTCACGAAGATCGACCACCCGTACCGTAAAACGTATTCTGTGGTTTCGCGAAAAGTTTGGCACACCCTCTGCCTAGAACTCCAGAGCAGTTTCTTTTGGCCTTTTTCAAACTCTATAACTGAAAAAGTCCAACCGAGCATTTGTCACTTCGGGCTCGTTAATACATCGAAGGCGACTAGAGTCATCTTTAGCTTTTTCTCGACTCTTAAAACATGAAAAAGCAAGTTTGTGTCTAAAAGCGTCGTTAATAAAATTTATTTTAAGCGGAACAAAATCACCTGTTATTCCCACGTTGATCTTTCAGTTGAAAGGTATGGAGCCCACCAACCAAGGAGGCAACCTTGGCGGAAGTCCAAATCCCTTCTCCTCTTGGGGAGATGTTGGTGCGCCTCATATGGTGACATTGTCACTTCCAGGATTGACAATTGGCCTACCTGTATGGCTCTTTTCAACTAATGTAGTCCAGATCGCCACTAATCCTGAACAGTCGAATCAACAGTCAGAACAGTCTAGAACTACCCACCAGCCTTCCACTTCTTACAATACTTCCTCTGATCCTTCATCTTCGCAAGGTAGAGCTGGCAAAAGTCAACCTCCCAAGGAGAAGAAGGAAAAGAAGAAGAAAGAAAAGAAGCAGAAGGAGCCTATGGCGAAGGCGACTGGGGGCAAGCAGAAGACAGCTGACAAAAACTCACACACTGCACCGACCGGGCCTAAATCGCCATGTGTCATATGTAGAGGAGACCATTTCCACAGAGATTGTCCCTGTATTCCCCGGATACTAAGGGACTGGTCCCCTCATTTGCACAATTCGGGGGCATCAACCTCTGACAATCAAGTTGATTGTTTTCCGTCAACCAGCGAAAGTGAAGGATCAAGACAAAAAGGGGGAGTAAGATTCCCCTGTATGTTGTGTGAAGGCAGTCATGCCATCCACCGTTGTCCCTTCTTAGACGAAGCGAAGAGAGTTTTGGAAGATCATCCGGTTTCATCGGTAAAACTTCCTCCTGGATACAAAAAACTCGTGCCAAGTCCTTCGTTGGTTGAAAATACAGCTGGCCAGCTCAAGTGGTCGGCTGAAGCGTCAGTCACTGAAAATGAACCTACTGAATCCAGACCGGACGAAAGTCCAAAGGTCGATACGGCAGTTGACCCGGTTCTACCTTCAGAAGTTTCATCTTCAAATGACACCGTCGCCGAAGAGTCATCTTCATGCGACACCCTCACTGAAGAGAATAAGGATGACACCATCCAGGTTCTTTTCATTAGCACCGACTCTGATGAGCATCAGGGCAATGCGCCCATTCCTTTATCGCAGGAAGGAACATCATCAGGGTCATACCCGGCCGTATATTCGGTCCCACCACCAAGCAACCTGGTTGTATCCTTTGATTGGAATCAACTAGGCAGACCCCGGTTACCAGCCAGTATACCATTCAGAATCATTGTCCAGATCTATAGAATGATTATGGCTGATACTATCATTGATGAGGGGGCGTCTGTGAGTATCCTTTCCTCTGTTGCTTGGAAAGCACTGGGTTCCCCGGCGCTTTTACCTGAGTTAAGAAATCTCTCAGGTTTTGATAAAGGAACCAGTCGACCATTAGGAATCCTCCCCAATGTGCCTGTTACATTGAAAGGCAAGACCGTCTATTTGAACGTGATGGTCGTCCAGGGACCCTTGGATTATAACCTACTCCTTGGACGTGACTATATTTATTGCATGGGAGCGATAGTCTCCTCACTCTTTAGAGTAATGTGTTTTCCACACGAAGGAAGGATGGTCAAGCTCGTAGACCAACTTTCGTTTCCGGGATCTCGCATCGCAAATAGTCAAATACCATTCCTAAATGGTCTGTTCACTCAAGATTCGCCTCCACCCCCAGTCCTACTTCCCGATGAGTGCGAGTGATTCGGAAAGAAAGACTGGAACCCAGGGGGCATGCACCCTGGTCTGCTTCGGGCAGAAGAAACCCCGGGTATAAGGCAGAATTTCCGCAGAAGAATGGACTAGTCCGTACCCCGTCCGGCAGTGGAAAGGAGGGTTGTTCTAGGATAAAATTCTTTTGTCAAAGTTATGTGAGCGAAGCGGTCGCTCCATTTGTCTAAAGAGGTGGGCTCTACTAAGGAGGGGGTCCATTTGTGACAGCAAGAAGTAACCATCTTTGGGGAAAAGCAAGCCTCACCCATTAAAACAAATGTTTTGAAGGATAAGTAGGGGCAGCCTCCAAAGAAGGAGACTCTGTTGTTGTGACAGAGGGTAACCATCTTTGAGTAACCCAATGATAGACATCGCCGAAGAAAGAGATTGATTTGCGGCAGCAAATAGAACCCTCTTCGGATAATAAGAAAGAGACAAGCCTCCCTCAATAATACCAATGTTTTATCTTTGAGTAGTGTTCTTCTCTTGTCACAAATAGCTGTTCGTTAAAAGTTGGGCCGACGGGAAGACTGAGTACCGCGTAAGACCCCTTAAAATAACGAGAATACTAGTATCATTAACATTAGATTGGCAAGATGACAAGTAGCTGTGAACACCCAAAGAAAAGCAGAGGTAGGGGAGAGGAGGGGCAGCCTCGAAATTCTATCCTATGTCTGGGGGCATGCAAACTTTTGGAATGTGAGCGAGGGACGACTATTTATTTTTTAAATTTTTAGGTCCTCCCTTTAAACCTGTAGGTCTAACCCTTTAAACTCGTAGGATTAGCCGATTCCGACCTTGCATGAAGAAAGTCTGTGGGGCAAAGGTAAAAAGTTGCCAAAATTGGAGCATAGCTTCGTGAGATAAAGCTCCTTAAAAAATAGCTATCTCACAGGAGGCGTTCTTATTCTATGACTGGTGTTTCGAGCAGTTTTAGCACATAGTTCATGCTCGTTAAAAAATAAACGCAAGATTCGAGCAGTTTTAGCACATAGTTCATGCTCGTTAAAAAATAAACGCAAGATCCGAGTAGTTTTAGCGCATAGTTCATGCTCGTCAAAAAATAAACATAAGTTGTGAGCAATCTTCCCCTAGAGTTCAAGCTCACCCAGAAAAAATGAACCGGTAAATAACCTTGGTGAACGTAACCTTTGACAGCCATATTAAAGCCCTTGGTCGTGTTCTTGCAGTCTCACCTCCATCCGTTCATTTGGCCAATCGTTCATCTCCATATGTTTGTTTACCCATTTTGAGGAACAGCTGCGAAGAGTGATTTCACTTAGCCATCCTTGTGACACTGTCGTGATTGGAATATTCCAACTTGTACCTGGAATCTGCTGCTATCCCTGTTTATCACTCGTTCCTCAAAAGACGAGTCTTCTTTGAGCTCTTTTCACTGACTCGTAAAATATGAAAAGTTTGCCGAGTTTTGGCCTTCCAGCTCATTAAAGCGACCAGAAGAGCTATCCCTCCTCTAGATTTTAATCTTTTTGGACCTGAGGGATTATTGCACAAAAAGATCGAGCGCTTGTTTTGTTCGGCTCGTTAAAGCAATCGAAAATTCATCCCTTCTGTATTGTTTTATACTTTTTCGGACTTAAGGGATTAGATGACGAAAAAGGAATTATGGAGTTAACTTTCTGTACCTTTTCAGACTCTCTAAAAATGAAAAGGACCGAGTTTTCCTTATCGTTAGACTCGTTAAAATGATTAAATAGCGACAAACTTGTCTTTAGACGAGAACGAGTTTCCCTATCGCTAAGCTCGTTAAATCATAGCGATGGGCTTGCCCGAAGGGCAGGTTATAGAACAAGCATATGTTATCCTCCTCAAGCTTGACAAAAATAAAGAGGTACTGGTCAGAAATGACTGGGGAAAAATTGGGAGAACATCAAAGCTTAATGGTAGCAAGTCGCTCTTGAACATGACACTTTTCTTCCGTACCACGTCGGGTTGGGTTGTTTCATTCACCGGTCTCATCACCATGGTCTTCGCCAAACCATCCACATTTTGGGGTAATGCTACCGATCCATCACATCAGTGTCGTTATATGTTCAAGAGAGGTCATTCTGAAAGTGTCAACCGTGTCCCATCCACTGCCATACATTATCCTTCATCCATTCATGATCGCCACCCTGAATCATATGTCACATTTGTTTTCACCTCCACTAAAATCATTAGCTCCGTTCCGTGTCATTGATGTGGGATTCATTAAGGCCCTCCTTTGACGGATCGCTTCTTGTCGACTTCAGCTCATTATCCAAGAAGTTGATCTAGGAACAACCCCATCAGTACTTTGAAGCTTGCATGCCTCAATGGCAAGTTTCTCACTTCCGGCGACAGGTATACATCAATGACCTTCGACCAGAAGATTTTGCGTGGCGTTCGACGCCAAGTCCTTTATTCACGCCACATGAATTGTACTGTAGTACCTTGAGGGTCATTATCATTATCGGTGATTCCTCTCGCGCTTGTTAACGGTTTTCATCATTGACCGGTAATCAAGCGATGTCTTTCCATGTTCGACTTCAGCGAAATTCTCACATGGATCGACTTGTACTTAGAGTGAAGATCGAACGAGTTTGAAGACCCCGGATCTAGTTTCATCCATCCGGGCTGCGATACATATTCAGGAAATATAAAAGCATTTGTCATATGCATCATTGCAGCAAATGATCATCCTACTCAAAGGATGATAATTTCAGCAGAAAATTATCAGTCTACCATCAGACGATCGTCTGTTCTATGTACCAAAATGTATTTATAAAGCTGAGCATGGGAATGCCCGCCTCAGCTAGATCATGAAAACAGAATGAAAAATAATGTATTGTATTGTATTGTATTACAGGGCACCTCTCAGCACTTGAATGAACTTCGGACCCTCTGGATAAAGCATTTCACCCGATAAACGGCCTCATACTTTAGGGGGCAACTGTTATAGACATTTTTGTGCCTCGCAGCATGGAGCATGAAATGTCAATAATTACAGGGATCCTCAGTCCCTAAACATGTTGTTCTTACCCCTAGAGGAACAAGGTCAGCAAACCACAGCACTTCCTATCAGTTCTCCACCTGAAAACACTTAAAAACAGGCTATTTTTGGATCATGTCAGCTGCTCCACTGAGCATCTGCGCTGAATGTCAACTGCTCCTCCTTGTACCTGCGCTGAAAGTCAACTCTAATGAAGGCTACCTGCGCTGGGCGAGATTGGCCAAGTGGCACAGTCATTCTGCAAGGTGTCAATTGCCCAGGAAGCTTCCAAACTGACACTTGGTTCAAGGAATTCGCCCTGTGATGAGTAAGAGGTACTTGATCTCCATGTGGAAGCAAGGATCTCCAAGTGGACTCAAGAACTGAAGTTTAACTGAAGAGGGAGAGGACACAAGGCAGCTTTATGTCAGTCTCAAGCTGACTCATCCTTTCTCCTTCTACCCTATATATAGAGCTCTTCTATGAGGTCTAGAGAGGCTGGAATTTTGTGCAAAGCAAGGAAGTGCTGTTGGTTTACAGTTAGAGCTATTGGGTGATTGCTTTTATAGAGGAGAAGAAGAGATTTCTTGCTGCTGGGGAGGTGCTGCTGGATTGGAGCCATTTATGGTTGTAACCTTCTCAGAACCTTTTTCTTCTATCAATAAAGCTTTGATGTTCTCCTATATACTTGTATTGCAATGATGTATTGTTTTTATCTGTATATTTGATCCATTCTAATCCATGCATCAGTTATGAGTACATGTTTCTTGTAGTTTCCCTCTCTTGTTTTTGCAGGATCTTTGTGTAGCTGGGCCGGCAAAGGGAGCAAGGAGCTAGGAACAAGAGGCAAAGAGAGAAGACAGGATCGACAAAAGCGAAAGATATCGGTTGGTCAATCTTTTCTTCCTTCTCTGTACTTTCATAAAGGAAAAATATCAAAGC
Organism: Pinus tabuliformis; assembly: GCA_031772625.1. Lineage (NCBI taxonomy): Eukaryota > Viridiplantae > Streptophyta > Pinopsida > Pinales > Pinaceae > Pinus > Pinus tabuliformis. The sequence continues at coordinate 226,362,467 of CM062820.1, read as the reverse complement.
ATTACTTTCAGTTGTTGCTAAGGAACTATCACCCTTAGAGTAGGGATAGGGTCATTCCGAGTCGGATACTTTTCCCCACAACACTCCCTCCATAGTGCATCTTCCTGCACGTAGCTTCTTATACTGCAACATCACCATTTTCCACACAGTCTACCTATCGCGTAGTCCCTCAATCCTGGCAATGTAGTTTATAGTCCCACACTCCCTTGCAGTTACCTAGAGCACTAAGAATGTCCGCTGTCATAGAGTCATTGACCCAGATCCCCTGTATATGGCTTTAATCGACTTCCATTCACCCTTCCCGAAAAGGGTTCTCCATTCAACTTCGTGAGCTAAACTCCACCTCCATCTGTAATCTCTTTGATAACAGATGACCCAAGCTAGTGCATCTGAAATTTCCCCGGAAACTTGGTGAACTTGCTATCGTATAACAATACCAAATCATTTACCTTGAATGTGAGTACCTTGATGTGTCGAACATGCCATGCTTTTTCACGTTCCTTCTATACCTGTTGATGGAATGCAGCCAAAAATCTGTCTTCTTCAAGCTCCATCAGTTGTGCGAGCCATTCTTCCAAGGCTTCACGGTCAGCCATACCTACGAAAGCTACTATGCATAGAATAGGCAAGATATATTCCATAGGCATCACAATTTCTACGCCATAGACCAATCTAAAAGATGTATGTCCTGTGAGATTTTTACAAGTAGTCCTATACGCCCATAGCACTGCAGGTATGCACACATCCCAATCATTCCATTGTGCATTACAAATCTTTGTCAGTGTGTTCTCCAAAATCTTATTAAAGGCCTCTACTATTCCATTAGCTTGAGGATGATATGGTGTGCTCTTCTGATGACAGACCTGGAACTCCTCATTCAACACGTTGATTATCTCATTTAGGAAGTGCATACCTCGATCACTCATCAACATTTTTGGCCAGCCAAATCTAAAGAGCACATATTCAAACAAAAACTTCGTTGTCTTAGACCCTATGAAATCTCTAACTCGCTGTACCTCTTCTCATCTAGTTAGATACTCCGTCGCGGTGATGATATAGAGCATACCTGCCTTCTTTCCAGGGGGCTAAATTGGCCCAACAAAATCAATTGCCCATTTTTCAAATGGTTGCAACGATACTTGACGATTTAGTGGCAACTCGTCCCTCCGCGATGGTCTGCTCGTTCATTGACATGCATCGCATGCCCTACAATATGCTTTAGAATCTTTATGCAGCATAGGCCACCATAAACCTATGCACAAAATCTTCTGTGCTATCGCCTTTCCTACATAATTTCCTCCTGTAGCCCCTCCATGAGCTTCAGCAAGGATGTTGTTCTGCTCAAAATCTAGGACATATCATCGCAATATCTCGTCTGCACCCATCTTATAAAAATTCCCTGCAATTACTGAGAAATCCATCATGTGCACTACGATTTCATTCTTTTTCTGGCTCCTATACCCTTCCAGTGTCGTCCCTCTAGTCAAAAAGTGAATAATATATGCAAAGTAGTTATCTTCTATGTGCACTACGAAGAGCTGTGCATCGAGCAAGCCTTCCTCAAAATTAGTAGGCTCCTCTCCTATTTTGATTTATGACATATTGTCAGGTCCTACTTCAATCTTCCTCGATTCACAATCGCCTCAAAGTCGTACTCCTGGAATAGCAACAACCATCAGCGGATCTTCCCCCCCCAACATAGGCTTATTGACCAGGTATTTCGAGGCAGAATGATCTGTGTACGTTTTGAAATGTCTGCCCAACGGATAGTGCCTGAACTTTTGAAGTGTGTACACCATAGCCAATCCTTTGCATTCTGTCGTTGAGTAATTCTTCTTGGCCTTCGATAATTTTGTTTCGGGTGGGAACACCCTAGGGTCTTGGGTTGAAAACCCCAATAGAGCGAAGGGAAAACAGCAGCAAGAAATGCTCAAAAAAACAATCTAAATGCTTATTCAAGTTTGTCCTGATGATGGATCCCAATTGGGATTTGAAACGTTGATTAAAGAAATGGTTAATCCTGTGGGTTCTCCGGCTTCTAATTCAAAACAATCTAAATGCTTATTCTACTGAACTGGGAAGAAGTGCCCTTACCCGGAGGTCCTACGTTTGGGTAGATCCCGCAGGGTGCAAACCCTCTGCTTCCTCCAATGCCTTTGAAACCTATAAATTATTCAAGAAAAGCATATACAATAGTAGAAACAGAAAGAATATTATTGATATATATGTTAGATCATATAAAGAAATGAAAAATTACGCATTAATATAAGTTTTATAAACAAATCAAAATATATATCAATGCATAAACATGATTAATATGAGGAACATAACAACATTTCTTTATTGATGTAAGCTACAAGAAAGGTGGAAAACTACAACTTGAGTCTTCCTCCAGCTCCAAGTGGAACCGTCCTTTGGATTTGTCCTTTCCCAGCCTCAGCAATCTTCCTCCATCATCGTACATAAGGATATCTCAAGAGGGATGAAGGATATCTCAAAAGAGGAAACAGGGGTTTCCTTAAGCTTTGGGGAGTGAATAAGGCACAGGGATTTCCTCAGACTCGATCAGGGATCAATCAACTATAATATCAATATCTCATCTCTTCTCGTTTTAGGCCTTCCCATGGAGGTTTATTTATACTTCTCCAAATTAGTTTTTTCAGTTGGAAAACAGTTGGGCCACGGGTTGCAATAGGTGAGTAATAGGTAAAACCCGTAAACTCCACCCGAATTTAAGGAGAATTATTATTTTTAAGTGTTTTAACACATATACATGGATTGGGTATATACTTACCGCGTGTACATGCTTGTATCACAATGAAAAGTAGCATAAGGGAAATAAAACACTATTTTTTAGAATTTGGACCAAGTCTGGAAAGGAACGGTTGCCCTAGGCCATAACCAGAGCATCAGATCTACCAAGAGTGGTAAATGGTGCTATAAAAGATGCCCCCTAATATATGAGGTCAGAAGGGGTACATGATGGCCGAAATGTATTAAGTGTATAGAAGGAATCATGCCGAGACTAAGGAGGAGTTCACCAGAATTCAGGCTGCCAAGCGAGTGAAAGAGATCAGAAAGAAATTGTTGTCTGAGGTGGGCATACCCATGCTCAGAGATAGTAAAGCATGTCACATGTCAAGTACAAAAGTGGATCCAATATGAAAATAAGTATAAAGGAACTGATAATACATAATGGATCGTCTAATCATATCAAGTAAGTACATGTCTTAATATCATCTATAAAGAACTGATCAATGATGTTGAAGTATGAAGCTGATCACTGAAGTCATAAAGCTGGTCCAAAAAGTACCAAGTCAAATGGTGGAATAAATGGTAATACACTACAACTCGGGTGCCAACATATAGGATGTCATTGTAAAGAAATGCAACATATAAGGTGGATAGTGTTAACTAGCAGAAAAAGGAGCAACTGACAAGAGAACCAAGAAATGTTGATGCAAACCCAAGGTCTTCACCGACCACCGTGGTACATTTCTACACAATGGGAATAAATGATCTAAAGTTGACCATGTGAGAAATCATTTGATTACTGGTCATTGATGTATACCATTAATAAATGAAATACTACTCACCGATAATGATGATGAGAGCCAAGGTACCCAGTACAATCTAACAAGAGCGAATAAATGAGTTGTAGTCAAACACTTGGAAGAATCTATCAATCAGGAGACAATGATGTTTTCCCACTATTGATAGTGAAGGAGTCTACCACGGATGACTGCAAACCCTAAGGTACTGCCAAATGGACTCTAGATCTTATTCCCAGAGCATTGAGCTAAAGTCAATGGGAAAAGATCTGCTAGAAGGAAGGCATTAAGGCGTCCTTCATCAATCTAGTGCGAGTGTAACCCATAAGCCAATAATTTAGAAGGAATTGGATGAAATAAATATGTAGTAACCCAACCAAAGCACGTTTCTGGCATACACAAGATGTAGCTAGTGCATGATAAAAACCCTCTGAACAAACCAATAATGAAAGCTGACACAGAGGTGAGGAATCCACCAATAGGGTCAAATGGAAACCAAGGCACTGCATGAATCCTAATGTGTGATAATGAAAGCTGATGCCAAACACAAGGGAAACCACTCAGTCAAAGACCCATGATACTGATTGATGCTAAGCACAAGGTGACCTATCAATAATGAAAATACGACCAGGGCGCGGCTCTAGATATGCTCTCAGAGCAATTTGTCATAGTCAATAAGAGCAAGACCCGCCAGCAAGAAGTCAATAGTGACTGTTGGGTCCCTATAATACTAGTGATTACCCCATTACTATTATAGTTATACCCCTTATTTATATTTTTGTGCCCCTATTACCCCCTTATTGTTATTTCTGTGCCCCATAGAATCCCTCTATTGTTATTTTTGTGGCTTTATATTATTATTGTAGGTCGGCTGGATTATATTGTGACTCCTTAGACTCCTATATATAGAAAGGAGGTTTTGTCATTTGAATCATCCAAGAATTGTTCATTTATGTAATGTAAAGGAAGTTGCCCCCTCGAAGAGGCTGAATTCTAAGGCGTTGATCTATCTTTTCTATCTTTTCTTGAGCTGGTTTCATAACATTTGGTATCAGAGCTTTGGATTCTAGGGTTTCGCTGCTCCAAACAGGTCATCGTGGCATTTTCGCTATAACTTTTTTTCTGTGACGTTTCAGAAGTCACAAAAATAACCCATTTGAGAAGAAATCGTGCTGAACCTTGGGTCCAAATTTCAGAGCTTTTCGCGTGATATTTTCGGAGATATGATCTGAGGAAGTTGGTCTTTTTGCAGACTCCTGAATTACATTCAAAACAGGTGACCTGGGGAAAATTGTCATAACTTTCTCTCTGTGAATCAGATTGAAATTTCGTAAGAAGGTACAGAAAGAGGACGGACTGTAGTTTCTTGTATATCATTTTCATAATCAAATATCGAAAATTGTACACGTGGCACTTCATACAACGTCGCTCTTCCGGAAAAGTCTATAATCAGGTCATCTTGGGAGATTGTGCATAACTCTTTCTTGGAGAATCCAATTTGGATCAGACTGGTGGCATTGGAAAGAGGACACAGAGAGCTACTACAGGTCACAAATTTAGAACTAGATGATTGGAAAGTACAGAGATACATCAGAGGCAATATCGAGCTCCTACAAAGTGAAAAAAGGTGTGTAGATTTTTTTAAATTTTTGCTTAAGCTTGGTTTGAAAATTTATTTTGAAGGAATTCAAAGGGCATAGTAGAGCATTATTATCGGTAACTGATGCCCCGAGGAAAGAAAATTCAAACACCTAGTAAGGAACCTGAAAGCTCTAGCATGACTCATGAAGAAGAGGAAGAAATGCTACATGATATATCAAAATTACAAGAACAAGTGCAACAAATGTCACGCTCACAAAAGTTAACAGATGCTAAGATAAATGGCGTGGAAGCTAAGATAAATGGCGTGGAATCTAAGATGGACAATTTTAAGATAGATTTGAACACAAATTTGAAGACAGGCATGGCAGATTTGAAGACAGATTTGACAAATTTTCTACAAGAAATACTTACTAATGGTGAAAAGGTAGTAAAGGAAACTCATGATGAGAACAAAAGAAATGTTAATCATGATTCCATAGACACTAATGTTGGATCGAAGAATCACCATATTCCAAAAATCGATATGAGGAAGTTTGATGGCAAGGATCCCGCCACATGGATATTACAGATGGAGCAATTCTTCGATCTCAATAATGTGCAAAACGCACAAAAGGTACGTATGGCAACTGTATATTTGGAACCAAATCAGTTTGTATGGTATCAATGGCTTTGTTCTCGTAAACAATTTATCACTTGGGCAATTTTTACGGAAGAATTGATAGCACATTATGAGGATACAAAAAGCAACACTTTTTTTAGCCAATTGATAAGTCTCAAACAAAAGGGTTCAATAATGGAGCACATTGAGGAGTTCCAAAAATTGAACATAAGGGTAAAAGATATTCCAGAGGAGCATAGGATTGATGTGTTCATAGGGTCTTTAAAGGATAATATCCAACATGATGTTCGCCTTTGGGAACCTGATTCATTAGAGAAGGCATTCAGGTTAGCAAGAAAAATGGAAAGCAAAATTATGGCAACTAGGAAGCATACCACTCACAACTATAAAGACGGAAGTGTTGTTGCCCTAGTCTTCCACAACCTACAAGGTTGACACCACAACAATTGGAAGAAAAAAGAGCAAAAGGGCTTTGTTACAATTGTGATAGCAAATACACAAAAGGTCATAAGTGTGCTGAGAAGAAATTATTCTACATAGATTGTGAAGAGGAAGAAGAAAAGGAGCAAGAAAGGTCAAAAGAAGAGGATATATTCCAGGAACAAAGCCTAGATGAAGAACAAATAAATCCGACCATATCTTGTAATGCATTGGCGGGAATTACCACTCCTCAAACCATCAAGATAGAAGGACAAATCAAGAAGAAAAAGGTAATAGTGTTGATTGATTCAGGAAGCACCCACAATTTTATTCATTGTAGGGTAGCAAAAGAATTGAATTGCTTCCTATATCCAGCACCAGAGTGTCAAGTGATGATTGCAAATGGAGGAACAATAAATTGCTCTGGAAAGTGCCATAATATCAAGCTATCCATGGGAGAATATGTATTGACTAGCCCAATGCTTTCCATTCCAATGGGAGGTGCTGATGTTGTACTAGGAGTCCAATGGCTACAATCCTTGGGTACAATAGCTTTTAATTTTCAAGAACTTTTCATGAAATTTTCTGTGGAAGGAAAGGAAGTTGAATTAAGGGGTATTGCAGGGAAACCAGGAAAGATAATCAGCTCTAATGGCATGACAAAGCTTCTAAAAAAGGAGCAAAGAGGTGTAATTGCACAATTATGTTCGCTAGATGTTTCCACATTGGAATCATCTATTTCTCCAGATCTCCAAAAAGTCCTGGACAATCATTCCAAGGTATTTGAGACTCCCAAAGGTCTCCCACCTATGCGTGATCATGATCATGCTATTCATCTGATTCCAGGAAGTGTTCCTCCAAACATCAGGCCGTACAGATATCCCTATGTCCAAAAAAGTGAAATTGAACGTATGGTTGCAGAAATGCTAGAGGCTGGTATAATTCAACCGAGTCAAAGTTCTTTCTCAGCTCCAGTAGTATTGGTGCACAAGAAGGATGGATCATGGCGCATGTGTCCAGATTATTAGGAGCTCAACAAGCTCACTATTAAAGATAAGTTCCCCATTCCTGTCATTGATGAATTACTGGATGAATTGCATGGATCAATTTACTTCACCAAGTTGGATCTTCGTTCTGGATATCATCAAATCAGAATGAAGATTGAAGACATTCCGAAAACGGCATTTAGAACTCATGAGGGTCATTATGAATTTTTGGTCATGCCTTTTGGCCTTACCAATGCACCTTCAACATTTCAAGGTTTGATGAATTCAATTTTCAAACCATTCCTTAGAAAATTTGTGTTAGTATTTTTTGATGATATACTAATCTACAGAAAGTCTTGGAAGGATCATGTTGAACATGTTGACAGGGTGCTACAACTATTGGAGGAGAAACAATTATATGCAAAAAGATCCAAATGTTTCTTTGGAGTCCAGGAGGTGGAATATTTGGGTCATATTGTATCTCATGAAGGAGTTAAGGTAGACCCTAGCAAAATTAAAGCCATTAAGGAATGGAAAATCCCCACATCCATAAAGCATCTGCGAGGATTTCTTGGGTTGACAGGGTATTATCGCAAGTTTGTTAAGAATTATGGGAGAATAGCAGCACCTCTAACAACATTATTGAAGAAAGATTCATTTTCATGGACTCCAGAAGCAACAAAGGCCTTTGAACATCTTAAAGAGGCAATGTGCCAAGCACCGGTCTTAGCTACACCGGACTTCACAAAAACCTTTATTGTGGAATGTGATGCTTCAGGAAATGGAATTGGTGCTGTTCTAATGCAAGATGAAAGACCCATTGCTTTTGAAAGTCGTCCAATCAAGGGAAAGTTTTTAAGAAAAGCTATTTATGAGAAGGAAATGTTGGCAATACTCCATGCACTTAAGAAATGGCGACCCTACCTAATGGGAAGACACTTCAAGGTAAAAACGGATCATGATAGCCTTAAATACTTTTTAGAACAAAGATTATCCTCTGAAGAGCAACAAAAGTGGGTCACAAAGATGTTGGGTTATGACTTTGAAATCATCTACAAAAAAGGGAAGCAAAATGTGGTGGCAGATGCACTCTCAAGAAAGGATGAGGATGTGGAAGCATTGTTGTGTGCCATTTCTATTATCCAACCAGATTGGATAAATGAAGCAAGGGAGGAATGGAAGAATGACGAAGAAGTGTGGGCACTTATTCGAAAGCTACAACAAGATTCCAGTACTTCTGATACATTTAGCTGGCAAAATGATTCGTTATGGTACAAAGATCGCTTATAACTCTGTAAGAATTCCCAGCTAAAACAAAAGATTCTTATGGAATTGCACACTTCTCCCTTAGGAGGGCACTCAGGATTTTTAAAAACTTACCACAGGGTTAAGAAGGAATTTTTTTGGGATGGCCTTAAATCAGATATTCAAAATTTTGTGGCGGAATGTTTGGTTTGCCAACAAAATAAAGTTGAAACAATTAAGACACCGGGTCTATTACAACCTTTATCCATTCCAAGCCAACGTTGGGAGGAGGTTTCAATGGATTTTATCACAGGTTTACCCAAGTCTGAGGGAAAGAGTGTCATCATGGTGGTAGTTGACAGACTTACCAAGTATGCACACTTTTGTGCATTATCACATCCATTTAAAGCCAGTACAGTTTCTACTGCATTTATGGAAACAGTTCAAAAGCTACATGGAAACCCAAAGATTATTGTAAGTGACAGAGATCCCATTTTCACTGGAAATTTTTGGACAGAATTATTTTCTTGTCTTGGTACTCAGTTAGCTCATAGCTCATCTTATCATCCTCAATCTGATGGGCAAACTGAGATAGTAAACAAATGTTTGGAAGGATATCTTCGTTGCTTTGTATCTGATAAACAGACACAATGGGTCAAATGGTTGCCTCTGGCTGAATGGTGGTATAACACTTCCTTCCATACAGCAACAAAAATGACCCCATTTATGGCACTTTATGGGTATCAACCACCATCCATCACATCATATTTAAGAGAAAATTCTAAGGTTCAGGCAGTGGAACATCACATCGAACATCAACAACAAGTCCTCCAACTCTTAAAGGATAACCTCGTGTTGGCACAAAATAGAATGAAACAACAGGCAGATCAACATCACAGTGAAAGAAGTTTTGATGTAGGTGATTGGGTATTCCTACGGCTACAACCATATAAGCAAATGTCCCTAAAGCAAGCTAAGAAGGATAATAAATTATCACCAAAGTATTATGGTCCGTACAAGGTGTTGCAAAAGATTGGTACTATGGCATACAAATTGGAGCTTCCTGCAGCTTCTCGATTGCACCCAGTTTTCCATGTTTCATGTTTAAAGAAGGTTATAGGTGACAAGCTCCCAATTCAAACAATATTGCCAGAACTTGACGAGGAAGGAAAAATTATATTGGAACCGGAAGCAGTCACAGAAACAAGAACTCGACAGCTACGAAATCGATCAATTTCAGAGTATCTTATCAAGTGGAAGAACTTATCCGCTGAAGATTCCACATGGGAGGATGAGAATTTTATGTAGAAGTATCCAGAATTACTCAAGCGTTGAGGACAACACTTTTTTGAAGAAGAGGGGCATGTTGGGTCCCTATAATACTAGTGATTACCCCATTACTATTATAGTTATACCCCTTATTTATATTGTTGTGCCCCTATTACCCCCTTATTGTTATTTCTGTGTCCCATAGAATCCCTCTATTGTTATTTTTGTGGCTTTATATTATTATTGTAGGTCGGCTGGATTATATTGTGACTCCTTAGACTCCTATATATAGAAAGGAGGTTTTGTCATTTGAATCATCCAAGAATTGTTCATTTATGTAATGTAAAGGAGGTTGCCCCCTCAAAGAGGCTGAATTCTAAGGCGTTGATCTATCTTTTCTATCTTTTCTTGAGCTGGTTTCATAACAGTGACCTTCTCAAACCAGCATGAGCAAAGGACCAAATAGTTGATGTGATAACAAACATGACTCTGACAATTAGGGATGGACGATTGAAAAATGGGTCAAGAGACACCACAGAGAGGCTGACTCAGGTTTACTTCCCTTGAACAAAAGCACACTCAACTGTGACTACATGGCAACATATGATAACTTTGTATAAGTTTGTCATGCAGGAGGCATAAGCAAACTCTCCATATGTTTGGAAGAGATAACCAATCGAAGGAGTACTAACTCAATAACAAGGTTAAGGCTCTCCTAAGTCAAGCTATGGCCCATCCCAATGGAGGAAAGACTTAATTTTTTTTTTTAAGTGCTTTGTTCAAGGGCGACACAACTGACTCTAGTTTCCATCAAATATGGAAATAATGTCCCATTCCCGCTCTTTTTTAGGATATATAATTTTTTTGTCTTTTTCATATTTATTAAGCTTGAAAAAGAATAAAAGAATGATATAGTACAGTGGAAAGAATGAGTGTCGAAAAAGAAGATGCTCTAGTTTCTAGGAGGGGAACATTCCTATGGTCAATGCAAGGTGACAAACCTAGTCAGTGACACTCAAAGGAATGTTCTTTCCACAGGTATAAAGGTGTGTCAAGTTGTAGAGGCTAAGTGATTGCAAGGTTGATTTCGCAGAAGAGATGGTCAAAAGGTTGCTTAAACATGAGTCCAAGTGAAGCTGACTCAAGGTCAAAAGGTACAAATGGTCAACATGCAATGCAACAATACAACTTAACACAAGGGAGAATCTAAGGTATGAAGCCAAAAAATAGCAGAGAAGAAAGAGAATGAATCTCCAACGCACAAGTCATGGTGGGACTAAAGAGGACTCCCGAGCCTAGGAACAAAAGTTTAGCATGGGTGCCAAGTGACAACAAGGTACTATCTAGGGCGCCCATGATAAGGTAGGCTCTACCACACAAGTCATGACACTTCTCAACAATGAGAAGGTTTCGCATCATATCTTGGTGGGGTCGATCCTAAGGCTAAAATGGGAAAGGAAACTGATAAATGCATAATCCAGGTGAAAAACCTAACCTACATGCCAGTTTTGAGAACCAATACCTATCAGAGTGGATCAATCATAAAAATGTCCAAAGGAGAAATCTTCCAAGTTCTATAGACATAAATAGGAACACTAGACAAGATGTTAATACATCCCATATATAAACTTCAGATAGAATATTGTGTTATCGAATACAAAACTTGAAAATGTGTACCTTATATATACAATATGGTACAGGGAACCACGTAGCCTTGTGGCTTACGCATAATAGTTCTTCTAGAAAAACCCCTTGCAAGGCTCAGGCCAAGGGCTCATTTGGTAGTTAAAACTCATGGCTTCAAAAAGTCCCTCCTGTGAAGGAAAATCAGACTCCAAGAAATCATGAGAACTATAAGGATCAAAAGAGGGAATTTAGGGGTCCCATGTCCCCATAGGAGGAATCACTCAGTGAATTGTTGGGACCAAGTCCCAAGAAGGAAAAGAATAGTTCAAAGGATCCTTCTCAGAAGCAGTTAAACATTGAGGATTCAACGCCACGTAATTCACCCGTGGCGGGGTAGAGTCTACTTGAACACTTAGAAGAAACCAGGGGGTATTCTGTAGTAAATTCGAATTAGGATGGTGATTATCAGATGCAAGCTAATCAATAGTGCCAATATCCCTGTTATGAGGAAAACACATCACTCGAAAGAGTGAAGACACCACAGCATTCATATTATAGACATAATCACGCCCAAGTAGAATATTAAAGTCTAAAGAGAAATCAACCACCATCATATAGATAAAAACAGTGTTCCCACCTAAAGTAATAGGCAATTGAGGAATAACACCCATAGATTCACCAGGTCTTCTATCATAGGCTAACAACTGACTATTAGCTATCAACAACTTTGGAGAACCTAAAGCTTTCCAAGTAAAGGAGGATATAATACTTGCAGAGGATCCTTCATCCACCATACATCGATAGACGTTTGTGGAATTAACTCTAAACTTTATTTGGAAAGGTGCAGCCAAAGGAAGATGTGGCTTAACAAGATTATCCCAATCAAAGGAGACACTCCTCGACCTTGGAGGGGGAACATTCAAAGAAATCAAAATGCCCCCTATACCAGAAGACTCTGTACTAGAAATCAAACAGACTCTGTTGTTAGGCACTTCACCCCCCAAAAGAGGAGTGTAATCAACCAGAGATTGCACTGGCTCAACCACATTATCAACCAATGCTTGATGAGACTGTTGAGAAACCATATCAGATTCAGGAGTAGAAGAACCTTCAAACTTGGACCATATCCTTTGTACCTCTAGAATACCAGGGCATAAATGAGTAATATGGTCTCCCTTGCATATATTACAAGGAAACTTAGGTTTAAGACTTCTACGCTTAGGTTGCTGATCAACATCCATTCTGATAACATGACTAACAGTGGTTTATGGAGAGTCCCTAACATGACTTGCAGAGGTCAGTGACTCTTTCCCAAAAGAGATAGGACTTGTGCCCCCAGCCCTACTTACAGAAGTAGGTGAGTTGACAGAAATACAACTCACAGAGGTAGGTGACCCATTGCTAGTATGACTTGAAGTGACTAGACTTATGCCCCCATCATGACTTGCAATTGCTAAAAGCTCATCTCCAACATGACTAGAAGAGGTTGACGATGATTCATTGCTAGTATGACTTGCAGTGACTAGACTTATGCCCCCAGCATTACTTGCAGCGGTTAAAAGCTCATCTCCAACATGACTTACATAGGTTGATGATGAATGGATAGAATTATTCTTCTTCTTCGTCTTTGTCTTTCTCCTCTTTTTAGATATCTTGTTACAAGAGGGAGGAGAAAAAGGAATCCCATATTTCTCTTTGAAAGAAGATGAAAAATTAACACCCATTTGATGCCCTTGAAATAAAGCATTCATCTAAGAAGCTTCAAGAACATTAGGAATATTCAGAGTGGACCACAACCAAACTAGTAGTCCAATATTCAATCCAGGAATATTCAAAGTGGCCATCAAGGGGGTACCAACGTTTCCAAATAAAGTAAAAGCACAAGGATCCCCTTTTGGAAGGGTACCTTGGTTGGTCTCCACAGGAATAATGGCCATACCAAACTTATTCGCATATCCTTCCCTTGTATGAATTTACAAATGACTTTCCAAGGAAGAGAGATGCATAGTCAAAACCTTTTCCCTTAAGGAGGAAACTCCACAAATTTCAAAAGAAAGATCAAAAGCCTTTCAATATCGGCGGAGTGGTAGGTCAGTCACTCAAAATCTAAGGTCGAAAAGTGACAAGAAAAATCCACCTAAGGCAAACTAAATACAAAGAGCAAAGAGAACTCAAATATAAAGTCCCTAAATATGCAACAAATGAAGCAACTTCCAAGTATTTTTGCTCCGGGTGATGAGGACCAGACACCGAAATACAAGAAATCAAAGTACAGGACCTTCCGAAGATAGATTAGGATAATAACGACCCAAACCTACCAGTGAAGGTAACAGAAACAGTCACACTAACCTCTAGACAAAATCCTTTGCCGTGCAAGCACCAAAGTTTCGCAAGGGTACCCTCTAGAAATGCTAATGAATGTGATGCAATGCCTACCTCAGGTGCCACGGGATTCCCCTACGCAGCCACCTATGTGGTCCTTATGAAAGGCAACTATGGGCACCAGTTCGTATCAAAAGCCAGGCGGAACAGTCGTGAGGTGTGATCCAACAAGTAGGAGAGGGGGTATCTCTCTTCCTTGTCTTCACTGTCCCTCGTGCTTGACTCCCAATCATAGAGCTTTCCTAGTCTTTCTAATGATATTGGACTTCACTCGTTATTCAACTTCTATGTGTTGGGTTGTGTTATATTCTTTCCAAGACTAGCCCATGTAGTTAACCGGGGGGCGGAGGCCCCCTTCATTGCACCGATTGCGTAGCGGGGGGGAGTCACAAGGGGTTTAAGGGGTGCAGGTAACCCCACTTTATGGGGTCCGGGGCGCAGGAAAATATTTTTTTGGGACCCTATATTAGGTTGGGCGGACCCACCTATGGTTTTGTGCATGATTTTCACACATGGTTTTGGATGCGATGGTTTTCGGTCCATGGTTTTGGACGTGATGGGTTTCGGTCCATGCTATTGGATGCTTCGGCATGTATAAATATGTATTGTAACATTGAAAGGAACATAATGAAAAATCAAGCTGGTAGTCCTGATTTTGGGATCTAGGGGAAAATCTTTGTGTATATGTGTTTTTTGTTTTATGCTCTCGCATTGTTTATTTTCTGTGTTTTAGAATTCGTATGCAGGTAATTTCTGTATGGGGTTAAAACCTACATTTGGTATCAGAGTTGTTTTGGCTTCAAGGGGACGCCTTTGTTGCTGAGGGGTTTCGCTCGAGCCTATGGTAGACCCTGTTCAGTGGGAGATTTGCGAGATCGATTCTGGTGGTGAAAGAAGATGGCGAGCAGTGGAAAGATAGAGATCGAGAAATATAATGGTCAAAGTTTTGAGTTGTGGAAACTCAAGATGGAAGATCTATTGGTGGATAAAGATCAGTGGATCATGGTAGATCCGGGTACTAAACCAATGGGAGTGTCTGATGAAGAATGGAAGAAGTTAGATCAGAAGGCAAAGAGCACAATACAATTGTGTGTCTCAGATTTAGTATTGTTGAATGTATCAAGGGAAGCTATAGCGAAGGCTTTGTGGGACAAGTTAGGGACTTTGTACCAATCTAAGTCTCTGGTGAATAAACTGTTCCTATAGAAAAAGCTATATAACCTGACGATGAAAGATGGAGACTTGATGACAGAGCATCTGAATGCATTTAATATTGTGATAAGTCAGTTATTATCTGTTGATATTAAAATTTCAGATGAAGATAAGTGCATCATTTTGTTGTGTTCTCTACCAAATTCATGGGATAGTCTAGTTATTGCAATAGGTAGCAATGCAACTGCCTTGCAGTTTGATGAAATAGTCTCATCCATGCTGATGGAGGAAATGAGACGGAAAAATATGGAGAGCCAGAATGGTGATGCCTTGTCTGTACGAGGATGGTCCTAGAACATAAACAAAAATAAGTCATCGAGTGGGAGGCCTAAATCTAGAGGGAGATCTAAATCTCCAGGAAAACCTTTAAAGGTGGTGTGCTGGAAATGCGGAAAGGAAGGGCACTACAAAAGGGACTGTAAATCTAAAGCTTCTGATAAAGGAAAGAGATCTGATGATGCTCCTTCTACAGAGGCAAAAACCACCTTAGATGAAGGTGGGGATGTGTACTTGGCTTCTTCAAGTACACACGTAGATCACAAGGCATGGTTGATTGACTCAGGTGCATCCTTTCACTTCACTCCCCATAGAGAGTGGTTCTGCGAGTATGAGAAATATGATGGTGGTGATGTCTTCTTGAGGGATGACAGGAAGGCTAGAATCGTTGGTTGCAGAAAAGTAAAGTTGAAGTTGCAAGGTGGAAGGGTTAGAACACTTCCGGGTGTTCTGCATATTCCTGCATTAGCCAAAAATCTGATTTCTGTAAGCAAGCTGGATGATGCAGGTGTAAAAATAGTGTTCGAGAAGAATACCTTCAAGATGGTTGGGGGCACTGTTATTGATGCAGGGAGTTCAAATTGGAACTCTGTACAAGCTATAAGGTAGCACTGTTGTTGATGGGTGCAACAGTTCTGTGATTCCTGAAAGTGGAGCAGAAAATCTAGTGGTCTTTGGAGAGAAGACCTTGATGTGGCATCAAAGGCTTGGAAATATTATAGAAAAGGGCCTTCAAATACTTCATAGTAAAGGTATGGTAGAAGGTATGAGTAATAGCTCTCTGGATTTTGATTTCTGTGAAAATTGTGTATATGGGAAGTAGAATTGGGTGAGCTTCCCCTCTGGTGGTAAGAAGGCGAAACAGATATTAGTGCTTGTGCACAGTGATGTGTTTGGACCTGTGAAAGTTCCATCACTGGGTAAGTCTGTGTCCTATGTATCATTTATAGATGACTTCTCAAGGAATACATGGATAAATTTCCTTAAGAAGAAATCTGAAGTCTTTGATAGGTTTAAAGAATTTAAGGCTCTGGTGGAAAACCAGACAGAGAAGAAGATAAAGGTGCTGAGGACAGATAACGGTGGAGAGTTTTGCAGCAAGGAATTTGAAGAATTCTGTAAGAAGTGTGGTATAGCATGGCAGAAGACTACTCCATACACACCTCAACAAAATGGAGTTGCAGAAAGAATGAACAAGACATTGATAGAAAGGGCAAGAAGCATGCTCAGTGGTGCCAGGTTAGGACAAGAATTCTGGGCAAAGGCAGTGGAGACAACATGTTACCTGGTCAACAAATCACCTTCATCAACGTTGGAGGATAAGACTCCACAAGAGGTATGGACTGGTAAGAAACCCTCTCTTTCACATCTGAAGGTATTTGGATGTGATGCATATGTACCTGTTCCAAAGAAGAAAAGAACCAAGTTGGATAGTAAATCTAAAAAGTGCATCTTTATTGGGTATAAGGATGGTTTAAAGGGTTATAAGCTTTGGAACCTAGTAACAAGGAAGGTTGTGTACAGCCAAGATGTGGTGTTCAGAGAGGTGAAAGATGTTATTAAACATGAATTCCAACCAAAGGAACCTGAGAAGATAGAGTTTGATCTTAAGAAGGAAGAATCATACTCTACAGTAGAGGAGGAATCAGAAGATGAAGAGCCACAAACTCCGAGTGTGAGAAGATTAGTTCGAGAAGGAATGCAGCGGGAAAGGTATAGTCCATCTGCTTTCTGTTCAAATTTTTCTTTATCTGTTACTGATGATGATCCCAGAACTGTGAAGGAAGCAGTTGATTCAAAGGATGGAAAACTATGGAAAGAGGCCATGGTTGATGAAATGGCATCTTTGCATAAAAATGAGGCTTGGGATCTGGTGGAGTTGCCAGCTAGAAGGAAACCCATTGGCAGCAAATGGGTGTTTAAGAAGAAGACAAATGCAGAAGGAAAGGTGGAGAAATACAAAGCTCAGTTGGTAGCAAAAGGTTATTCCCAGGTGCCAGGAATTGATTTTGGTGATATTTTTTCTCCTGTTGCCAAGGTAGCTTCTATTAGATTACTTTTATCTGTTGTTGCTACTTTTGATTTTGAGGTAGAACAGATGGATGTGAAGACAACATTTCTTCACAGGGATCTGGAAGAGGAGATCTACATGAAGCAACTTGAAGGTTTTGTGGTGAAGGGTAAGAAAGAAATGGTATGCAAGTTAAAGAAGTCTCTGTATGGGTTAAAACAGTCACCAAGGATGTGGTATCAGAAATTTGATACATTTATACGGGGACTTGGCTTCACCAGAAGCAAAGCATATCACTGTGTGTATTTTAAATTAATTGGTGACCGTGTTATTTATCTGGTCTTGTATGTGGATGATATGTTGCTGGTTGGAAATGACAAAGAAATTATCCAAGATTTGAAGACCCATTTGTCCTCCAAATTCGACATGAAAGATCTTGGTGCTGCAAACTATATTTTGGGCATGGAAATTAAAAGAGATCGGACAAAGAGGAAGCTCTGGTTAAACTAGAGGAAGTATGTCGAGACAATATTGCAGAGGTGTAATATGCAAGATAGTAAACCGGTGAAGGTTCCTATTTATGTAGGTGTAAAGTTATTTGTTGAATAGTGTTCCAAGAAACAAGAAGAGGAAGAGGACATGTCTCGTGTTCCATATGCAAGTGCAGTTGGTAGCTTGATGTATGCGATGGTCTGTACTAGACCAAACATTGCACATGCAGTGGGAGTATTGAGCAGGTTTATGTCAAAACCAAGGAAGGAGCACTAGACAACAGTGAAGTGGGTTTTCAGGTATTTGCATGGCACTAGTGATTATGGTTTGTGCTACCAAGGAAGACTAGAATTGGACAGAGTGTTGGATATTCGTGTCTTTGTTGATGTAGACTGGGCTGGAGATCTGGATCAAAGAAGATCTACAAGTGGGTTTTTGTTTAACCTATTTGGAGGTGCAGTCAGTTGGATGAGTAAGCAACAATTTCTAGTGGCACTATCAACTACAGAGGCAGAATACATGGCAGCCACTCATGCAAGCAAGGAAGCAGTTTGGTTGCAAAGATTGTGTTCAAGTATGGGGTTAGTACAGGGAGCTATAAGGATAGACTGTGACAACCAAAGTGCAATTTTCTTGGCAAAGAACCCTGCATATCATTCAAAGACAGAGCACATTGACGTTCAATATCACTTTGTGAGGGATATGATAGAAGACAAAAAGGTGTTGCTGGTAAAGGTGGAAACTTTGAAGAATACTACAGATGCATTGACAAAATCTATGAGCTCTGCGAAGTTCTCTTGGTGTAGAGAAACAATGGGCATTACAAGGCTGGATAAATGACCAGGCTCTCTTGTGGCCCCCTTGTGGAAAGAA
The DNA here is from genome assembly GCA_031772625.1 of Pinus tabuliformis. Lineage (NCBI taxonomy): Eukaryota > Viridiplantae > Streptophyta > Pinopsida > Pinales > Pinaceae > Pinus > Pinus tabuliformis. The sequence goes on along the minus strand of CM062820.1, from coordinate 226,343,903 downwards.
AACAACAAGTGGGAGAATGTTGGGTTGTGTCATATTCTTTCCACGACTAGCCCACGTAGTTAACCGAGGGGCGGAGCCCCCCCTTCATTGTGTCGTTTGCGTAGCGGGGGGGGTCACAGGGGATTTGAGGGGTGTAGGTAACCCCACTCTATGGGGTCCGGGGCATCACCCCAGAAATTTTTGTTTTTGGACCCTATATTAGGTTGGGCGAACCTACCTATGGTTTTGTGCATGATTTTTCACACATGGTTTTGGACGCGATGGTTTTCAGTCCATGGTTTTTGGATGCGATGGTTTTCGGTCCATGGTATTGGATGCTTCGGCATGTATAAATATGTATTGTAACATTGAAGGGAACATAATGAAAAATCAAGCTGGTAGTCCTGGTTTTGGGATCCAGGGAAAAATCTTTGTGTATATGTGTCTTATGTGTTATGCTCTCACATTGTTTATTTTCTGTGTTTTAGAATTCGTATGCAGGTAATTTTTGTACGGGGTTAAAACCTACACTATGTTTGATGATTTGAGTGGCCCTGGAGAGTTAACTCTCCACTCACCTATTCCAAGGCCCTAAAGAACTTAAACTTGTTGGTGTTTGTTAATGACAAATTAAAAAGTTCTAGTTCTTTTTATTAAAGCGCTTGATTTTAGAGGGTTGTTCTTTAAGTCAATGGTATAATGAGAGTGAAATTGATGATTTTTTTGACGCAAAATAAATCAATAGAAACTTAGCTACCTACAAATGTAATTATTTTATTCAATGAAAAGGGATTTCTATAGAGTTCTAAGAATAAACTTGTACAAGAAAATTTTTTCTTTTCCAAAAAACACACTCCACACACTCAAAATCTAACAAAAAGACTAAAATGTCTACAATGCAAACTATCTTGATGAAAACTATAATGATGATGCATGGATGCTCATATAAGAAGAAAAAGTGTTTCTTTATAAGATCAATAAGCCAACTTGACAATAAAGAGGGAAAAAATTTAATAACAAATTTCCTTCAAAACCAAGCAAAACAAATTGAAAAAGATCACAATTTCTTAGAAACAAAACAAAAGAAACCAAAAAACCAAAAGCTTGAGAAGAAAAAGAAAGGCAAAAGCTATGTTTTTGTCTTTTTTTCTTTTAAGGAAACTAAAGAAACTTGTGAGGTCACAAAAAGCACTACTAAATTCGAAAGATCAAAAAAGACGCACAAGGAATTCTTATACCTTGCAAGTTACAAAACTCATTAATAAATGAAACTTGAAATAAGAAGGACTACAAACTCACACAAACTGATCCGAACCGCAGTAAAAGACTTCAGCAAACCGAAAAAATTTCAAGAAAGAAAAACTTTCAAAATTGCTAAAGAGTCACTCAAAAATCACGAAAAGAAACAAGACCAATCAAAAGGGAAAGCAAAGCAAAGCAACTTGAAATTTGGGTTACAAACAAAATCAAAATCAATTTCTTGTTGTAGAAAACTAGAACGTCCAAGAACTTCAGACATAAGCCTTGAACCCAAGACACAAACCAAAATCTTGCTCAAAAAGCAATCCTAGGCCAACTAGGCTTTTCACTGAGAAGGAGATTTGAAAAAGAAAACTTGCAAGAGAACAAACTTCCTCAGACAGTGGATGACCAGAAAACAACAGAATTCACTAGGCAATAGACCTAACTAGGCAAAAATATTTGAAAAAACAATTCAAAAAATGTATACGTGACTCTGTAAATCCACAGAGGTGTGCACACGTGTTTCAAGCACAGGAAACTCGACTATACGTGAGTCTGCTTGAGGAAACTAGCGTGTGTACGTGACTGTACTCCAAGAAAAAATCATATAAAAGACTTAATCAAGAAAAACAAAAATCAAGGCATGATCCAGAAGATCAGACTTGATGCTTGGGAAGCTAATAAGTCAAATAACACTCTAAAAGCAAGAAATCAAGAAAAAAAACCCTGATTGAGAACAAACAACCCAAACTAGGAATAACAAGAATCTTATCCCCAGTGGAGTCACCAATTATGTTGTGGGTGGGAACACCCTAGGGTCTTGGGTTGAAAACCCCAACAAAGTGGAGGGCAAACAGCAGCAAGAAATGCGCAGACAAACAATCTAAATGCTTATTGTACTGAATTGGGAAGAAGTGTCCTTACCTGGAGGTCCTACGTTTGGGTAGATCCTGCAGGGTGCAAACCCTTTGTTTCCTCTGATGTCTTTGAAACCTATAAATTATTCAAGCAAAGAATATAGAGAAGTAGAAAAAGAAAGCATATTCATGATATATACGTTAGATCATATAAATAAATGAACAATTACACATTAATATAAGATTTATAAACAAATCAAAATATAGATCAATGCATAAACACAATTAATATCAGGAACATAACAACATTTCTTTATTGATGTAAGCTACAAGAAAGGTGGAAAACTACAACCTGAGTCTTCCTCCAGCTCCAAGCAGAACCATCCTCCGGATCCATCCTTTCCCAGCCTCAGCAATCTTCCTCCATCATCATACACAAGGATATCTCAAGAGGGATGAAGGGTATCTCAAAAGAGGAAACAAGGGTTTCCTAAAGCTTTGGGGAGTGCAAGAGGCACAGGGATTTCGTCAGACTCCATCAGGGTTCAATCAACTATAATATCAATATATCATCTCTTCTCCTTTTAGGCCTTCCCATGGAGGTCTATTTATACTTCTCCAAATTAGTTTTTTCAGTTGGGAAACAGTTGGGCCACGGGCTGTAGTAGGTGAGTAATAGGTAAAACCTATAAACTCCACCCAAATATAAGGAGATTTATTATTTTTAAGTGTTTTAACACATATACGTGGGTTGGGTATATAATGACCCACGTGTACACACTTTTAACACAGGGAAAAGTAGCGTATGGGAAATAAAACATAATTTTTTAGAATTTGGACCAAGTCTATAAAGGAAGGGTTGCCCTAGGCCATAACCAGACCATCAGATCTACCAAGAGTGGTAAATGGTGCTATAATAAATTTCTTTCTCGCGAAAGCTATAAGCTGGTCCATCTCTCCTTCACTAGCCTGTGTTAGCACTGCTCCCAACGCAATGCAAGAGGCATCAACATGTACATGGAATTCCTTATTGCAATCGGGGAAGACCAAAATCGACACGGTGACCATCCTTTCCTTCAAAACATGTAGAATGTGCTGACATTCTTCATGATAGCAGAATGTAGCGTCCTTTTTCAGCAGTTTCTCCATCGGCACGATAATCTGAGCATAAGCCTTGATGAACTTTATGTAATATCTTGTATGTCTCAACATTGCGTGCAGCTGTTTGAAACTTCTTGGGGCCTCCAAATTCACTATCACCATGATCTTGGTAGGGTCCACTATCAGCCCTTGCTTGCATACGATATGACCCAGTAAGATCCCAAAGGGGACACATAATAGACACTTCTTAAGATTCAGCACAATATGGTATCTGCGGCATGTATCCAGCATCAGGCGCAGACTAGCTACATGGCACTTCACTATGCCGAACACCGTCCAGTCATCAAAATACACCTCCATGAGCTTATGAATGAACTCCTTAAATGTTGCTATCACTACGCAAGAGAATATCGCAGGCGCATTCTTGAGTCCAAACAGCATTACAGTATACTAGAAACAACCCCATTCTATCATGAAGGTTGTTTTTCTCCTATCTTCTAGCGCGATCTTGATCTGATGGTACCCCAAAAATCCATCAGTGAACGAGTGGGCTTCCTACCCTCCAACGTTGTCCAATACCTCATTAGTAAACAGTGTTAGAAAAGGATCATGGAAACAAGCATCATTAAGCTTTCTTAGATCTACGCAAATCCTTATTTCTCCCTTTTATTTCTTCTTCTGAACCACCATCAGGCTCAATCAATCAGATTCTTCCACAAGTTCGATGATGCCTACTTCTAACATCTTATCCAACTCCAAGCAGACCTTTTCCTTATATTTGGGATTAAGGCGATCCGACCTCTGCTTAATAGGCTTCACGTCTAGTTTCAAAGTGATTTTCATCACACCCAAGTCGCCTATGATGCCCTTCAAGTCTGAAAACTTGTTTGGAAAAAGATCCTGGTACTCACAAAGTAACTCAACAACTTTATCCACTTTGGCATCATCCTAGTAATCCCCAATCTTCACAAATTTTGGCTCTGCTTCAGTACCAATGTTCACTTACTTCATTTTCAACAGCGCAGTGATGTCCGGGTTCTCTATTTATGGACCTTCAACTTCGCAATGGCCTTCTACCTATGGAATATTAATATTCCTTGGATCTTGATCCTCCCTCTCAGTGGTCACATTATAGCATTCCACCACATGGCATAGCTGGGTGCTCCAATCTGGTTGAACCAACTCCAAAGGATCCTTTGGAATTCTGAGGTTCATTGCCTTAATCTCCTGTAGAGCTTCATCAATGCTCTCAAACCCATCTTCAAAACTGAAGTTCATTAAGAATCCTTCCCTTAATATATCCCACTCTACGGTAACATGGCAAAGCTTCGTTTCCAGAAACCAATTCATAGGAATTGTATCCAAAGTATGACAGAATAAGTGCACCCACCTCGGCTGCGGCTCTTTGTTGCACTAAAAATTGTCACCTTGACATTCTGCAATCTGTGTGAGTCCATTACCACTCATACTTTCCTCCTTTGCAAGTCTTAAGCCTTAGTTCCTCATATCAAGCCTTGAAAATAAGAGAAAGCCCTCAAAAGTCTCTAAAGCTCTGGTTCCGCACTTTCTCTTTGCATTACCTGCGGTCCCACACCTAATGTTCATGTCTCCTGTGCACCTGACCGCTCTATCTCTGTGTTATGGGTGTGGACCCCTGTAAAAGTTAAAAAGGCGTGAGTATATTCTAAAAAACTCACTTTCAGACATTTCTAGAAGCTTCTCGAAGGAATCTTGAGGTGGCAAGTTCACTCTCTTAAGGTTCATGCGTCCCATACCTTAAGGAGCTAACCCCTTGATGTGAGGAGCTTATCCCTTTGAAGGAGGATTCTATCCCTTCATAGGTGGACCTGTAACCTCCTCCTCTACACTATAAAATGAAGCATTGGGATGGTTACTTGGGAGGTTAGAAATATTTTTGAGTTGAAATGTTGTTGGAACTTAGTCTTCTTAGTTGAGTTTTTATGAGGAGAGATTACATACCTCTATGATATCATTTGGAAGAGTGCAAGGCTTGTCAAAGTAAAGGAAATTCCTGTTTTAGACCCCAGGAAGAGCTTGTTCAACATCAAGGCTGAAAAGGTTGTAAGGTTCTTCTACTTCAAAGACAATACAAATAAGTTTTTTTTTCTCAATAAGTTGTTGATTCATGGTTTATTTTATGGATTCCTTTATCACCATAATAGACATGATTTATGATATTTGCTATGCAGGTGCTATTTAATGTTTGCTTGTTTGTGATTGCAGGTTCTCAAAGGTAACTCTTTCGGACGATTGGAGGATGGCTACTACGAACAAGCGTTGGATCTAAGGTAGGATCTTAACACCTCTATAGTATTTATTTATAAATAGCATATGTCTAGAGAAAGATAGATTTGTTTATCTATTTGTTGCTAGACTATCTTCTGATACTAGGGAGATCGGCCTTGTCCGCAAGATCGATTTTTCCGGTCAACACTCTTTTCCATAAGCTTTAGTCCACTTTTCTAAATGGTCGCTTAGATCATTTCTCTCATCATATTTCTCAGTCAGTCAAACTTTTAGACGACCAAATCACAACCTCATCATCCTTCTGTAATCTCGCCATTCATCAAAGTTGTCCTTGTTCGTACCCCACCATCATGTGGGTGTAGCGCGCAGATCCAAATCTAGTGCTTGGAATCGATGATCCTCAGGGATTTCTCATTCAAAGGCATCCAAAACCTTATCTAAGTCAGTTAAACCATCAAAATAGAGTAACTTTCTTACCTCTTATGACACACAGTGCAGCGATTTATTCATCATGTTGCAGTGCAGCGTAGATACTTCATGCAACCTATTCTGCCAGTGCTCTAACTCTTCATTTGAATCCGAGGTACATGAACTTTCCCAGTCCCATACAATCCATCCATCAGCTGCTGGATTAATCCAATCTTGATCTCACGTAGTTATTTTCTAGATCTGATCCAAGTCATCATCACTTTCTTCATAGTCACAGACCGGTTAAGTATAGAATAGTCATTCTGTAGGGTCCAACGGGTACAACAACCCGAAGTGATTTCCTCTTGAACAACATCATCCTCTTCTTCAAGTTGATGACCCCATTCATATCTATGGCCCAGTTAATTCCAAGGAGCGCGCGGTATGGATTGTTGTCATCGACAAGCTCTATTACATCAAAATTAGTTAGCGCACTCGCAACTTCTATATACATTTTTACTCCATGTAGTCATCCCATGGGAATGATATTCTGTTGGTTTTCCATTCTAAGATGGATCGGAGACCACCACAGCACAGGTCTCCCCATTCTCTCCCATGTCTGTTTAGGCAAAACGTTCACATCAGACCCCAGATCCAGAATGACTTGGTCCATCTCATAATCTCTTATCTGTGTGGTGAGCCTCATCTCGCACCCCATTCTTGCGTTATGCTTGCCAATATTTCTCACTACTCAATGTCCATCAGGAGAGTTTTCTTTAGTAGCTCATTTGTTTATTAACTCCTGCAGGCCCTTCACAACTTTACTATTGCACAGTAGTTTCATGTAGGTTTCCAAGAACTTGGTAAGTACAGAGGGATCAACCTCTGTAGGTGTGCTGGTTTCAAGTACTTTGTTCTAACTTCCTGAGGAAGATGCCTCAATGAAGATTTTCTTTGCTTCCATAAACATTTCCTTCACGCGCTCCAGATCAAACCCAACTTCCTTTTTTGGGGCCTTGCGGACCCATCCATTCTCTTCAAGTTGTTTTCCCTTATCGTCCCTAGTTGTTATCCTGCTTCTTAGTACGATATTCACATTCGGGTCTTGCTTGCATGGCTCATCCCTCATCATTAGTAAGTTCTGTGTAGGTTGGTGAGGTTGCGCCTTTTTCTCCTACATCTTATCTATCAACACAGGGAATTCTTCTATAGTATGGTCAAATTAGCTACAATATTGACAGGACGGTCATGTCTTATTCTGACACTCCCGCATGTAGTGCCTTGGTGTCCCACAGTTATAGAAAATAACATTTCTGCGACCTCTACCAGGTCCTCCTCCTCCTTGGCCCCATCCTCATCCCTAATATCCTCTGCGCGCTCCTCCAACACCCTGATCCGGAGGCCGAGTTTCTACTTGCATTCGGTAGGTAGGCATTCTTTCCATCATCAACTCGTAGTTGCAACAGTGGCACTCAAAGTGGCCCACCAATTTCCGGAAATCACAGAACAACTATTGTGGCATCTGAATGAACTTTTTCAGCAAATGACAATTAACTGTTATGTGTTTTCCAGCCACCTAGGAAATAGCGCACCATAGCATAGGCCCTACAATCGATCCTGTTGGAGCTTCTGGCCTCAGGGGAATTGGTCCTCCTCGTCAGGGAAAATTTTAAGAACCCCCCCTAAATTTATAAATATAATAAATGGGCGAATCTCCATGGTATATAGGAAAAATGGAAGGCTATTTTATCAATAATATAATATGTATATATAATTTTTTGGCGAATCTCTCACGAGGCATGGCGAATATTTTACTCAATTATAAAATCTTGTAAGATCTTGGCGAGTGTTTCACTAAATAATAAAACTTTGTAAAGTCCTAGTGAATCTTAGCATAGGCTACATGCTGGTTTAATTCCCCCATTTAAATAGGCTACATTCCAGGTGAATACCATGGGTCAATACCATGTGCCATTTTGGTGAATACCATGGGTCAATACCATGTGCCATTTTTATTTTTATTAATTCTAATATTAGGGTTAATAATGGTTTTTTGCATGGTATTAATAACAATCTAGTCCATGGTATTTGTCCCATAGTATTTTGGCCATAGGTTTCACCTAAATATAACCCATTTTTTGAGTGTTCGTAAATATAAGGTGACTTATGGAGTAAATATAAAAAAATGTTTTATTTGTTTACCATACCTCTCGTTTATTTATATTTTTATTAATTTACCATACCACTTTTACAAATATAGTATTTGACCCATAGGATTCACTTAAATAAAACCTCTTTCTTGAGCCTTCATAAATAGAACGAGGGTTATGGACTAAATATAAAAAGAGGTTTTATTTATTTACGATAGTCTAGTTTATTTATATTTTTATTTATTTACCATACCTTTTGAGTAAGTATAAAAAGACGTTTTATTTATTTACCATACCTCCACTTTACTTATATTTTTATTTGTTTACACCCTTACATGTATATAGGGTGACTTATGGAGTAAATATAAAAAATGTTTTATTTATTTACCATACCTCTCATTTATTTATATTTTTATTAATTTACCATACCTCTTTTATAAATATGGTATTTGGCCCATAGGATTCACTTAAATAAAACCTATTCTTGAAAATGGGCGAATGGATTCACTTAAATAAAACCTATTCTTGAAAATGGGCGAATGGAAGGTTGTAAGTCCTAATTTCAAGGGCTAAATTTACCTTTTTTACCCTCTCCCTTAAAATAAGGTGGGCTATTTGAGGTGATTTGTAAAAATGTACTATGATACAAAATATTCGCCCACTAAAAATTTAAAACCCCTTAATTTCGCCAAAGGGCAAACATTCACCCCTAAAATTATCCTTGCTCCTCATGTAATATAATTTGCGAAGACAGGGAAGTGGTCTTTATCATGCCCTTGGATTTTACACTTGAGGCACTAGACTTCCTCGTGCACCTATGGCCTAGCCTCCTTCTCTTTTTTCAAGCTCTGCAATTTCAAGCAGAGGTTCTACAACTGCAAGTGAATTTGTTGGAGTCCCAAAGTCGCATCCTAGATAGGTGTCACATGCAATCTCATCATGATTTCCAAGGCTCCTGCCTAAGTTCCTATCTTCTGTTGTGACAAAGCAATCCTTAGGTGGGGTAGAAGCGAGGCTATAAACCACTCACGGTGCTAACCATCTATGAGTTGCATATTAGCTTCACAGATCACACATTTCAACCTTTGATCCAACTCCCAAGGCGTTTCATCAACCCTCATCATGATTTCCTTAAATCCAACCGTTAACTGCGAGTCAGACTTAGGCTTACTAAACTATTTGTTTAAAGCATCTTTAGTCTCTGCTAGCATTGCTACAGGATGATCCGCACAGTACTTAATATACCATGTCAGCGTGCGATCCTGCATAGCAGTAACTAACTACGCCTTCTTTATGTTCTCATTAGTGATCTACTGCACGATCCACACAGCATTCAAAACAAACCAGAACTGATCTGTATCTTCGCTCCCTATACCCTTGAAAATTGGCAATTTTATTGAGTTCAACATGTTGAACAGCATGGTGGTGGTGGAGGTGTGGGCAAAGTGTATGTTGTGGAGGTGAAGGTTGAGGTGGAGTGGATGGATGATGTATCCGCAGAAAACTCTATCTTATCAACTAGTCATCACTCCACAGTGAGGCATGTATTGTTTCCTCCTCGTCGCTCTAAGGAGGTCCAATCAACAGATTATATTCAGGACCTGCTTTCTCTCAATTTCTAAAGAGTTTTCCACTTCACGTAGCTCCAAACATCAAGGCAATGGCATAACCTGTTTCTCACACAAGAGAATATTAATCCAGGTATTCATAGATCTCAGATACCTACCTCACAGTCCCTTGAAGAAGCGTTGCTCTGCTTCGCTGTAACTGATTGAGGTATCAACCAAAAAATCTATAATAAATCCTCCTATAATCGTCGTACCCATTGTAGAGTCCACACTATTGGACCGTCAAGCTTCCACCTTCCTTGGTCGTCTTCCAACTTAGCTATCCACTCTTATAGTTCAATTGGGAAGGTGCATAAGAAAATTTGTGTATTTCTATATACTAGTATCTTTCCAACCACTATTCCTTCGATAGGTGTGGATTCCTATTTTCTTGCGCCGCGAATTCGTGAATCTTCCTATCCAACCACTTCTCAATTTCCTTCTTGGTCGGATTCCAGTGATGCGACATCACACATCTCCTTCAAGCAGATCTCGGTCCTAGCGATGGAACCATTTGTTGGCTTAGTGGGTCCTGACCTAGGTTCAAAGTTAATTGCGCCAAACGAAACCCTACACTACTGGCCCTTTCGGCATCAACCTACGTAGCTCAGGCTGAATTCTCACCCGAAGCAGTATGGGGGGATGTTGGAACCAAGTTTCCGCATCCATAGATTAGTGTGATGTATTTGATTTCCCTATATCTGCCTTCGTGCAGATTTGTAAGCCCCTAGAGCTCGGTACTGAAACCTCCTTTAACAGCCTCTAAACCTTCGCGAAGGTCTATGATAGGTCTTTGCAGACCCTTAATAGATGAATAATCCACTTACACGCATTTGAAAGTAACCCTAGATCTGAGCTCTCGCGGATCTACGTAAGCATTTAATAAACATAATAAAACGTATTATAATCATCGTGAAAGTACTTAACATGCATTGCATATAGTCAATAAGACTTATCCCATAGATTCATGCGTCAATAGCTCAATATTTCATAAATATATTATTCCATCACAGCATATATCACAAACATAAATAACAAAAGTAAACAGATAAAAACATAGATTCTTCCATAGTCTTCTTTATTGATCTTCAATATGGTATTACAGACTCAAAACTGCCCTGTGCACTCAACTGCAAGGGTCCGCGCACTCAACTGTGGACACTACTCTAGGCCTTCGCGCACTTAGCTACGGAGCCTTTTCCCTTCTATATACCCACTGCTTACTTGCCCTTTTTTCTCTCTCAGACATTGACATGCCTTAGACTCTCTAAGACACACCTATTTATAGCTTTTTACATGCAATCCCATGGTCCGCGGATGATGGGTGGATCTCAAAATCGACTCGACTTTACATAGACAAGAGGCTAAAACCCCTTTTGACTCCTAACTATCTATGCTCTTCGCATCCACAAATTGCGAAGACTTTACATCTTTTACCAAAATTTACATCGATACTTGGGTTTTTAACCCCAAAACTAACCCATGGGACCCCATCCCAACAGCTCCAAAAATAAATAAGTGCCTATGCACAGTCCTCTTAAAAAATACAAAGGCAAAAGAAGAGAAAGTCTTCCTGCACGGAGAGGTGAAGCATGCAACTCCACCAGGGTACTGACTAGGCTCGTTGGTAGTGGAGAAATGCATGTGTTCCTGAGTGACTTCATTGGGGTGTTGTCCAGGCCTTCTAGTAATGGAGCAACACCAAAGATGAAAACTTATACTATGAAAGTTTTTAACTCGCGAAGCAAACTACCCTTCTCGATTTCGAAACAATGTGATCAAGCTGAAACTTGTTGTTGTGTTTGACTGAGTTGGAAAAAGTTGAACCATGTCTATCCACGGGGTAAGTGGGAAAGCCGAAGTAACCTACACAATGATTCAATAATCCCTGAAAGACCAAGGCCCTATGCTCTCAATAGACCAAAATAGAGAAGTTGGAGTTCAACCAATGTGTCGCTAAGTGTTGTAGTGGCTACAACACCCTCCAAAATTTTGGCCTGCACCCAATTTCAGAGCCTTCCTTGGGTTTTTCCTTGATGTTTGCAAGCACTCAGGCTCATCCCGCGCGCTCATGTTGATTCTTTTCTCCCTCCTCGCTTGATCATTCAACAAACATATTTTGCATGTTGGTCACAATATCATGCTTGCAGTCATGTTCAGGCCATGCACAAGGTCTGCCTTCATGTGTACAAGTTGTGTCTACTATGTAAACATCTGTTGCACTCACACATGAAGTTGTATGCACTATCGGGCAAGTGTTGTCGCGGTCGTTCAACAATCTATCACAAGTTTCATCCTTGTCACTTGTACCATCGGTTAGTCACACTGAGTGTATGTTCTCTTGTTAGTTCGACGTGTTTAGTTGCCAAGTCATGTTGAGTGTGTGTTCATGAGGTCATGCATGTACGAAGTCACTCGTTCACACACTTGGCCATTTTTTTGAAGCTTTGTCAACCAGACCATCCTCCAACAGCCAGACATCCACTGAGCTGCATCACCCAGTTTCAGCTTTTAGTGATTATGTACTACTGCCCAGAATTGCGCAAAGCTTAAGGCTGCTTTCTAGGAAGTCTGCATTGTGCAACCCTAGAATCAACTCAACCGACTGTCACCTAGAATAGCGCAAAAGTTTCCCAGCAAGACATTTCAATCTGCGCTACTCGCAAGCACATCAACCGAGCCTCCAACTGGTTAACGAGAGAGTTGAATCGAAAAAAAACCCCAGGACTAACTCCCCCAAAGAATTTCACAAAACCTGGAAAGCATGCCCGCTCCGTTGATTGAAGAAACTATGCAGACATGCCAAATAGACACACTATGTCAGTCACTATCTCCCTAAAACAATTACGCAGTTTTTCCAACCAATAACGCAATTAGCTGGCCAGTTGCTCGCCTGGAAAACTACGCAGGTTTCATGAGAATTTCCCTAGCTGCCCAGCATCGCACTCAACTCAAAAACTACGCAAGGATGTCCATCAGGCCAGCCTCCCAATATTGCGCAATTTTTTCCAACAGCACTCTCGTAGCCCACTAGCATCTCCCCAGAAAAATTGCGCAATTTATACCAGCAGCACTCCTGCAGCCTGCTGCGAGATCCCCAGAAAAATTGTGCAATTTTTCTCAGTAGCACTCCTGCAGCCCGCTGCCAACTCGCTAAAGAAATTGCATAGGTTTTCCTATCAGTCCCCCTCTGCTACCTGCACTGCCTCTCTGAAAAATTATGCATATTTGCCTTCCAGCCAAGCTAGATCCCGTGGACAGTCACTATTAATCTAAATTATCCATCTCAGCCTCCTAGTAACCTCTGTGCAACTTTCACCAACAATAACCAAAGCCTGCATCACGGCTTTAAATATGCCTTGCATAGTTTCAGAGCCATGTCCTCTCTCCCAGTCACCTGCATTCGAAAGAAAATGACAATGCATCATGGTAGACTAGGAGATTTCTATATTTGATGTCGTCTCGTCATGAGTGATTGCAGATGCAGGTACATTGATGAGACATGACGCGATGACGAACATGATGAACAAGGAGAGCATATGAGGAGATTCATTCACAAACAAACGAACTAGGAATGCATGCAAGGAGACTATTTCATGAACAAATGAAATAGGAATGCATGCAAGGAGATTGTTTCATGAACGGACGAATGAGGAATTCATGCAAGGAGATTTATTCATGAATGGATGAACACATGAAGCATGCCAAAGTACAAGTGAAGCAGCGACGTGCACATGCAACATCAAGTGAACACAAAGACCATCAAAGACTCTGCACACCTTTCCATGCAGAGGTGAAGCTATGATACACCAAGAGGACATCCATAAATCAACAACACTGTAGCTTGACATGCATGCCACCAGCAGCATGAACATACCAGCTTTGTAATGTCGATTCATGTCATGAGTCATCTCAGCCACATCACCACAGTGGGCCACACTGTTGTAATCAATGTAATGTAACGTGGAAGTCCAAGAGAACCACATGTAAATGTGAAGAGTCATGTAAATTTGAAGAGTCGTGTAAGTCAAACAGTCATGAGGGAAGTCGAACAGTCACAAGGACGAGTTTTACCCTTGGATATAAATTCCCTTCATTTGTACATGCAAAAGACTTTTTACATTGGCTCCTCCCACATAGCCTTGAGAGTTTGTAATCTTTTCTTTGAGGAGAGAGCAGTGGCTCCAATGCCCTGCTATCAGGGTTAGTGATGTAATGGTGTACCTATGTATCTTGAAACTTTCGCTTAATTCAGAAGCTTGCTAATCGGCCAGCACGTTTTCGAACATGTATTGTATTCATTTGTAAGACTATTCTTTGGATACTTGTAATGCATGTTGCTTTAATTTGTATTAAGACAGTTGAAATATTTAGGGTGTTTTAGTACATATGTTGTTGGAAATGTGTTGTATCAGTTGCTAACGTTGTCTCGTCCGTGTGGGCTATCCCACCAGAAACTCAACATATTCATTTATGTAAACTTTTTATAACGTTCGTTGAACTCGTGTGGAGTATTCCGCTGGGTGTTGTACGTTCTATCTGTTCACCTTATGTTTGTGACTGCTCTTGTGGAGTACTCCACCGGAAGCTACGCATGTCATGTTATCTTGTATGTCTCTAGCAAAGTTGGGATTATTCCCTTTCAACCTGAGACTCACTTCCACCCTCTCCCTCTACAGTGAAAGAACTTTGACACATGTAACACCAAGCACTCACCAAGCATACAAACCTCATTGTTCGAAGACAAAGAAGACCACTCTCACATGTTGACAAGCAAGAGATAAGGCATATCTTTAAGATAATGCCAACCAGGCCATCATACCGGATGGTACTTCTACACCAAACAATGTGAGGTCTAATTGGGACTTCATATCGTGGAGATCCCCTGAATGTTGGAAGGTCTAGCACCGTCAACATTTCTAGCACTAGAAGGAGGGCCAGATGACAAGCTGAGCCCTCACAATCTGTTTTGAATCTCCACACATATGTCATGGATTTTCTTATAGTGCACCCTCTTAAATGTTTGTCCAATGAACACATCTTTCACGTCGAGAGGGAGTTCTGGGATGACTTGTCAGAAATCACGTATGATGGGGAAGCTGTAGTGGCCTGGCCTAAGCATTTAGATGACTTCCATGCACTCATGGAGAATGTGGAAGGTTTTAATGAAACAGAGGTCTATTCATTGCTCACACACACACTTCGCGACCACCCATTGCGATGGTGTACCATACTACCTCATAACTATGTGCACCCATTCAAGCACTTCAGTGATCTAATTGAATCTTTTTTTTACCATTTTGATCCTGAGGCACTTGATAAAAAATTGTTAAAACAATGGAAGGCCCTGCATGAATCGCCTATGGATTTTTCGAAGCGCTTCCATCTATTCATGTTTGAAGCTCTGAAAAGTCAGATGAAATTCCAATATCTCGTAGATAGATTTGAATATTGCCTCACCAAATTACTCTGTCCCAAGATGAAGCTAAAGTTCAAACCCCTCTTAGCATACTTCGGTGATGGAGATGTTTAATCACAAGTGGACGTCATCACTGTCACAAGTGACTATCCACCTTCCCCTCATTAGACAGCTCCACCCCCACAAAGTAATGTGGGAGAACATGCACACACAATTTTTCAATTGTCACATCCTCCTGCCCTCACTACTCTCAATTTCTATGCAGATTTGGTTGGGAAGCCCATGGGTTGTCATACACACTTGTTACCTCAACCTTCGTCTACACGTTCTACTAATCCTCTTGATTTCTCTATCTTGTGTTCTTCCGTTCCGAACTCTACACCTGTTGTGAATAAGGATCAAGCCATTGACAGAGTTGATGTGACACAACCAACCTACGCTGTCATTCACAAAGATTATGACTAAGCATCTAAGCATGAACCCGCGGTGAAGGATGACCTCCTTATGTCTGCACCTCCTCCGCTTTTTCTTGACATGGCTGGTGATTATGTTATCTCTGATTGTCCTTGTGTAAATCCATCCACGGATTCATCTACTTCCGATCATTCGCAGAAAACACCTGATGTGAATCCATCATTTGATAGCGGAGAGGACAAATCTTTCATTGAGAATCCACTTAACGTTTCATCTAATTTTTCCGAAAGCGCTAAGGGTGAACATTCTTTCCTCTCATCTACCCCTCTGTATGATTCATCAAATCATGAGGATATCGACAAACATCTTGAATTTTCTAATCATGGTTGTCATGATCTCTGCACTTATTCATTTGATCACGATGTTGATTCACTCGTTGTTAATCAGTCTAAGCCGCTGGTGCCCAATGATCTATCTATTGATGAAGTGGAAACCCCGCAGGCTGTCGAGGCACTTCAGCCTAAGCTCATGGTTATGTCAGGCCCTCAATGTCCTGAGGTTAGTTCAACTTCTGATCAGAAAATTTGTGAAACACCCAAGGCTCCTCATCACTCATGTGTATGCACTGAAGATAAATCCAACACATAGATTTCTCTTCCCCCACCAGAATCACATGATCCCATCGCTTGCGCACTGGAGAAATCATTCACAACAAGCACACTTGCAAGGCGTAAGTTGACTCATTTTCTCATGTTTTCTTGTCTGCCACAGTCAAGAGAGTGCATATGCTTATCATCTATATGAAGTGTGTCAGAACACCATGGTAAGTCCACAGAGTGTTTGTCTTGCCCTTTCACTAATTTCTTTTCTGTGGACACATTTAAACTCGGAGTGTGTTTGTCTTCATTGTTATATATTTTATGTTTGCTGGTTCACTTGACTGTGCTTCTCTCGAACCATGCCTTCACCAACATGGGCCAACCAATGCACCTGTGGTTGCATTGGAAATATCACTTCACATGAGTAGGCCCATGCATTGTTTAGCGTAGGAGTAGGAGTAGTGTTTTGTTTCTTGCTTGCATGTTTGTTTTCTTACTAACTTGGTTTGGTCTATTTGCTTCCTCGCTTTGCTTGCTTGTTTTCTTTTCAGTTTACTTTGCTATTTTTGTTTATTTTTGTTATGTTTGCTTAATATAATGCTATTTTTGATTTTTCCAATAAGTGTTTCCCTCTACTGAATTCTAGCTTTTGAATGAGTATGTGGTTGACATCCAAGAGTCTTGTGACACTGCAGCACTTGGTCAGTTCTGCATCCGTCTTCTCTGTGCTTGGTTAAACCTTCGACCGATGAGGTACTGATAGAAAATATGAACTGTCTACAAGGTAAGCTTGGGTACAACCATGAACCTATGTCCAGACTCAGAAACCCCATGCCTGCACTCAGCCTTTTTCTCTGTGTGATCAAGATCATCCAACTAGTAGAAATGGAGAAGGGGAAAATCTAAACGATCAAACCTATGTCATAGGTCTTACATGCTTCTCTGAAGGAACAGGCTCTTCTTCTCTCAATACATCGGAATCCCTCTTCCACCCCAAAAATAAATAAGTGCTTATGTACATTCCTCTTAAAAAATACAAAGGCTTACGAAGAGAAAGGCTTCCTGCGCAGAGAGGTGAAGCATGCAAATCCACCGAGGTACTGAGTAGGCTCGTTGGTAGTGGAGAAATATGTGTGTTCCTATGTGACTCTGTAGGGGTAATGTCCAGGCTTTCTGGAAATGGAGCAACACCAAAGATGAAAACTTATACTCTGAAAAATTTTAACTAGCAAGGAAAACAACCCTTCCCGATTTCGAAACGATGTGATCAAGCTGAAACTTGTTGTTGTGTTTATCTGAGCTAGAAAAAGGTGAACCATGTCTATCCACGGGGTAAGTGGGGAAGCCGAAGTAACCCGCACATTGATTCAATACTCCCTGAAAGACCAAGGCCCTCTGCCGTCAATAGACCAAAACAGGGTAGCTAGAGTTTGACCAGTGTATTTCCAAGTGTTGTAACGACTGCAACACCCACCAAAATTTTGGCCTGCACCCAATTTCAGAGCCTTACTTGGGTTTTTCCTTCATGTTTGAAAGCACTCGGGCTCACCATTCAATGGACATCTTTTGTATGTTGGTCACAATGTCATGCTTGCAGTCATGTTTGGGCCATGCACAAGGTCTGCCTTCATGTGTCCAGGTTGTGTCCACTATGTAAACATCCATCACACTCACACACGAAGTTGTATGAACTATCATGCATGCATCATTGTGAGCGCTCAACAATCTATCACAAGTGTCATGCTTTTCGCTCACACCATTGGTTAGTCACACTGAATATATGTTGTCTTGTTAGTTCGACGTGTCTAGTCATCAAGTCATGTCAAGTGTGTGTTCGCGAGATCATGCATGTACAAAGTCACTCGTTCACACACTTGGTCATTTTTTTGAAGATTTGTCGACCGGACCATCCTCCAACAACCAGACATCCACTGAGTTACATTTCACAGTTTCAGCTCTCAGTGATTATGTACTGCTGCCCAAAATTGCACAGAACTTGAGGCTACCTTCTAGGCAGTCTGCACTGTGCAACCCTAGAATCGACTCGACTAACTACCACCGAGAACAGCATAGAAGTTTCTCATCAAGACATTTCAATATGCGATGCGCGCAAGCACATCAAATGAGCCTCCAACTGGTTAACTAGAGAGTTTGACTGGGCAATGACGTCAGGACTCACTCCCCCAAAAATTTGCGCAAAAGTTGCAAAGCATGCTCACTCTGCTGATTGAATAAAATGCGCAGACACGATGGAGAGATGCCTTATGTCTGCCACTGTCTCCCTAAAAAAATTACACATTTTTTTTCCAACCAATCACCCAGTCAGTCGGTCTGTTGGTTGCCTAGAAACTTGCGCAATTTTCATGAGTAGTTCCCTAGTTGCCCAGCATCCCCCTCAACTCAGAAACTTCCCAAGGATGTCCAGCATGCTAGCCTCCCATCATTCCGCAGTTTTTACCAGCAGCACTCCCGCATCACGCTGCCATCTCCCTAGAAAAATTGTGTAGTTTGTGCCAGAAGCACTCCTACAGCCCGCTGCTAGCTCCCCGGAGAAATTGCGCAGTTTTTTCTACCAGTCCCCCTCTACTTCCTGTATTGCCTCCCTGAAAAAATTGTGCAAATCTGCCCTCCAGGCGAGCCAAACCCCGCAGATAGTCACCGTTGATCTGGATTGTCCATCTTAGCCTCCCAGTGGCCTCTACGTATTTTTCACCAAAAATATTTTCGGAAAAATCACATTAGAAAATCTTTGTCGACGCTTTTCAAACCAATGAGTGTGGTTCATCGTCAGGACAAGTTGAAAAAATCAGATCATGGTTGCATGTTTAATAGGGATGGTAGATCTTCAAATGGTTAGGTTGACTAGACAGACAGCTATATTGGACCAAGGCCATAGTCGATTAATGATCGGCTAGATTAGGTTACTTAAAAATAATTTAATTATAATATTATTATTAATGAATTAGGGTAAAATTATTAGTAATTTATAATGTTAATTAATATATTTTGGATTATCTAATAATTAATATATTAAATCTTATTAAATTATAATACTATAATATGGTTAAAAATAAATAAATAATAATAATAATAAATAAATAAATAAATTTGACCAAAACATATTATTCTTATAATGGTTAATAATAACCCCTTATAGTTAGTTATAACACGCGCAATCATCATCTAATGTGTTAAATTAATATTTATGAGACAATCTTAATGATATGTATAACATTAATATTTGTAATGGTAATAAGAAAAATTGTAATTTTGTTATAGTAATAAACCTCCTATTATAAATCTATATAGTAATCTTATAATCTTAACTCATTTAGTTAGTTATGACAAGGGTAATATTATTAATGTTTCATTGTTTTAACATTGTCCTTAAATTAAATATTATTAAACACTTGTATAAAGTAATTTTATATTATTGATGGTTTTTAGGAAACTTTTTTTTAATTTAATTCATTTAGCCCTCTAAAGAGAGACAAACCACTTAAAAAAGGAAAGGGAAATTTTAAGATTAAGTTATTAATGGGGGGGAGGACAGCTAAGCAGAGGGGAGATATGACTAGGAAGAAAGGGCAGGGATCCAACAACTACTTATCTTCCACCCGTCATCCCTATTGAGATTAAAAGGTCTCTTTTCAATTTCAATAGCCTCCCTGAATTTTCGGTGATGAAAATGTGCAACCTTAGCAATCACCTGGGCTTCTTCAATACAAACATGATGATTAGTCTTCTCCGCATGTTCCGCCAGTGCAAAGGACTTGGTTCTACCATGTTTTAGGTCAACTGCGTGCTCACTAATCCTTTGGTTGATAGAGCAACCAATCTCACCAATGTAGGGGGTTCCGCAAGAACAAGGAATAATGGAGACACCTTTCATGTCTTTGGGGTTGATGGGATCTTTAACATATCGGAGGGAATTACGAATGGTTTTAAGAGGTCTAAAGGTTGAGGGAACATTATGCTACCATGATCTGATTTTTTCAACTTGTCCTGACAATGAACCACACTCGTTGGTCCGAAACACGTCGACAAAGATTTTCTAATGTGATTTTTCCGAAAATATTTCTAAATACTAATTATGGATCACAGAAACTTAAATTCAATCAATTTTAATTTAATTATCAATAATTATTAAGTGGATGGTAGAGATTTAACCTTCTTGGAATATTCTAAAATATTAATAGTAGTAAATGTCATATGAAATGAGTTATAGTTTTTGTGACATGTGGTATTGATATGTAATGGTATTCTAACAAATCCTACTTATAGATTAAGAATCTTCATTGCAAAACGTGGGTAAATCTTAATGGATAAGAATTTTGTTCCATGTATTTTCAAATGTATACACGTTTGATTTATATATTAATTCTTTTTATAAAAATAATAATTTAAAATAATGTTGTAACTTAGTTTATTTTTTTATTTTTTAAATTTCACCAATGTGATATGTATTATGAAAGAAGTTTATTGATGTTTATTGGAATTTACCATCCATTTCACTTATATGAGTGCAATAGTTTACTGTAATGGGAACCTCATTCCCATTTCTTTCTCAACAAATCTATGAAGGTCGTGTATGGCATACTCTTCAACAATTTTTATGTGATATGTTCAAGGGGAAATTATTGACTATGATAGCCCCTGGTCATTTCTCCACCATTGTAAATAATGTAATTATTTTATTAAAAAAAATGGGGCCAAGTTTAGGGACACAGATTCCAGAGTTGAGGGGGACTATTCCTAATTTTTATGGTATTTTCTCAGCCAAGGAGGATGACAGGTGCACAAAATATTTTCAATGGCCACATCACCAATCATAAGGCATCCATTGGTGACTGGATACATGCAGGAGTGAGTTGGCCACCCACTGCAACAACAAAAAAGATACTAATAGACAAAAAATATGGGGGAACATAGAATTACATGACACCAATGTGATTGGTCTGCAATAACCTAGCCAGACAAACACAAACAAAATGAAGAGTTATGGCCAGACTGGAAAATAACAACTTGAAGATGGGATTCGAGCAACTATAAGGGAGGCATAATAGGTAAAAATAAAGGGGGGAATGAACAATTACAAGGAGGATATGTAGGTAGAGAATGAACTAATAAAGTACATAGAGGAAAAACACTGGAGAAAAAAGAAATTGGAGTAGACAAGATAGGAACATTTAAGCTGAAGGTGATAATCACATTGTTGTTGAGGACCCATCACATTGTCACACAAGAGATGTGGGAATCTACACAGAAGGTGATCATCATATTACATTGAGGATCCTTCATGCAGATGCTAAAAAGGTTGGGATAACTTCCCAGAAGGTGATCATCGTATTGTTGTTGGGGATATTTTCTTTTTGGCCGTGACACTATCATTCACAACCAAGGATTTTTTCACATGCACTTGCTCAAGTTCCAGGGAGAAGTAGTCACAAAACCTCTTATAAAGCTACACTGGACAATTGACATGTGTCGATAGTGAAGTTTTTGATGGAAAGCTTGGAAAATTACAGAGAGGAATTTTTGTGCACATCCTTGGACTGAAGAAAGTTGAAGGCAACAACATTTAAGAAGGAATCCTACTTTCTATTGTTGTCGTTCTGTATTTTTGAGGTTGAGGGAGTAAACACATAGGACAACATCAAAACCACTTTGGAAGTTGGGATCTAGCCCTGCCAGCTTAAAAGAGGGATCTCTCTGTAAAATTTAGCTTTGTTTTTAGTGTAAATTTTAGGCTAGTTATGACTGTACTCATTGTTTTGATTTGAATTGTTTGGTTGATTAAACTGTCATAATTCCATTGGGCTATGGAGTCTATAGATTAAACTGGATTTGGCATCAAATTTTAGAGGAGTTTCACAGGGCAAGCTAGGTTGTACTATTTGGATCTTTCAAAATATTAAATGGATTGTGAAATAGCAGATAATGTAAGGTTCAGTAGAAATTAAGGAGCAATTAAGAATTCCTTAATTTGACTTCAGCAGAAAACATTAAAATCACCAACATCCAGAATACGGTGCTCTAAATAAAAAATCCTATTCCTCGCAATTTTTGTTAAGTAATTGAGATTTTTAGAATAATAGAGAAAGAAAACCAATGTTTAAACAAATGAACAGTAGAAACACATAACCATTTGGTACACCACATGAATCCTATGAAAGGTCCATGTATTATTGATGCTCAAGTACTTTGAAAAATTCAATATGCAGAGGAAATTACACTTAGAAATCAACCCTTAATACTTCAAACAGTGAAGTATTTATACTAATAATTACAAAATCATTGTCTCAATAGACAGTGTATTATTAGCCTAATTAAAAACAATAATATTTATCTCTGGTAGAACAATAGGCCATGTAAATAGTTGGAAGGCAAGGTGGCTCTGTTTTGGTGGATTTGGTTGTTGAGTTAACTTGAAACTGTGTTGCGTTGATGTGCTAACTGTTGTGTTGGCTGATGTGTTGGCCGTTGTCTTACTGCAGCCGAATTACCTTTTTAGTCCAGTAAATCACAAAGTTCTTCCCATATCTTTTCATCAGGCATGGTTAATTTAATCACTCTTCGGTAAATCTCATCAACCTCTGTGTATTTTGCAAAAGTTGGCTTCACTGTAAAAACATGTTTTACCTCATTTTGGATGTAGAAATCATTTTCCATGATTTCAAAAAATGCTTTTTGCTTTCATATTGCCCTTTATTCCACTCAACTTGACACTACTTCTAGCCATTTCTTTCATTTTCAAGACATAGTCTTCCCAAGTGATCAATTTATCATCAATTACAGAAATGTTAGTTAGCCCTTTCTGGATTAATGCTTCAATTCTGTTAGAAAACATGTTTACTTGCATCTCTAATGTTTCACATCTTTCCTCTAATTGATCAATTAGGTTCATTTTAGCCAATACTTTCTTGACTTCTAAAATAGTGGCAGTCTTGTCACTAACTCATAATTCTTCAAGCTCATATTTTGATTTGGAATTTAGAAATCTGATAATGTTGGAGGCTTCTGTGGGCATCTCTCCAAGCTTTTCTCTTACTTGAACAATGGTTTCTATGACTTTTTCCATTAACTCCTTTTATTCAAACATGATTTGGATAGATGGCCCTCTGACCAATGGAGGTATCCTTTTCTACCTTCTGTAATTTCTCCAAGAATATTTGTGATAATTTTTGTACTTCAGCAGGATGAGAAGCTTCAGCTTTGGCTTTCTGTGCTTCTAGGGCTTTGAGCTACCCCTGCAAAGTCTTGTTCTCTTCTGACTGGATGGACATGTTCTCCAGTGTCTTTGTGACATGTTCAACACTTACGGTTTGAGTGGAAGAAGATTCTGCAGTGGTTGTCCCTGTTACTGGAATTTGGGAAATGGTTATGGCATCCAGGGGAACAATGGCCATCTTCTGACTATCTTCTTTCTCCTTCATCATCTTCTCCATCTCCGCCTCCATCTCTTTAATCTGTATGTTCTGCTCTATAATCATCTTCATCATGTCAGCCTTATGTGCCTCATTTTCTTCAATATCCTTGGTTAATGGATCCTTTGTGGCTGTGAGCTTAAGCTGCTTTCTTAATGCTGCAGTATCCAAATTCTTCTTGATAATCTCTTCTACAACGTTAACATCTTTAGGATCATATCCTATATTTACCACCAAATCATCCAAAGACTTTATCCTAGTATCCTTTGCTAAGGAGGATACCTTTTCCATTTTTAACCGTGACTGAACATTGGCAAATGAAACTTGCAACTTGGACAATGACATAGCAGTATTAGTCAATGTAGAAGATATTATTTCGCCGGTTTGCTTATGCATCTCCATTTGATCAATGGGATGAATGTCTTTGGTGTTAAACTCAAATGTAGTGCTCTTGTAGTATGTTGTTGTTTTTGGCTGTGGAATTTGAGCCTCAAGGAAGGCCATTTTCATCTTTCCATGCTCTGTGTCAAACACTGATAACAATCTACTCTGTGAGCTGGAGGTCTGCTTCCAAAACTGATTATAAGTATTGTTTTTAAGAATCTCATTCTTCAGCTTAATTTATCTATACCTATCAAAAAAATTCTTTTCCTTCTCTCCTTGGACATTCTGAGAATCCAACTCTCATTCCTTTTGACCCTGTAAGGATGAAGGTGTAGTAGAGGATGTTACAATTTTGCTGCATGTAGGTGGTGAGTCTGTAAATATGATTGCAGCAT
Source organism: Pinus tabuliformis (assembly GCA_031772625.1). NCBI lineage: Eukaryota > Viridiplantae > Streptophyta > Pinopsida > Pinales > Pinaceae > Pinus > Pinus tabuliformis. The sequence goes on along the minus strand of CM062820.1, from coordinate 226,319,653 downwards.
GTTCTTCTATCTTTTTGTCTATTTCTATCCTAGGAGTCAATTTTGGTCTTTCCCTGTAGCTTATCCTAAAATCTTTAGCTTCATTACCTGTTGTTGATGAAGATCCCTCCTCCCTTTGTCTCTTACTTGTTTTCTCCTGAGGAGTGGAAGTCTGCAAACTGGAAGTAGAAAAGAGTTGTTCTTCAGCTTTCTACAAGGTTTTCTCTGTCCATTCTAACTAATTAGCATACTTTTCTATCTTAGGCCTTGAGGTATGGATGTAGAGAGTACTTTTATTTTCTACTCTGAGCTTTGAAATAATACCACAAGGGTCATAAGACCATGTAAAACTTAGGTTGGACTTCATTTCTTTAAGAATTTTTTCTTCTTCTTCGCCTGTTGTCCTGGAATTGCATACAAATGAGCCCACCTGTGTCTTTATACGAAACTGTGATTTCTTTTTAGCCACCACAAAATGAATATCATCAGAATTTAACATTTGTGTGATGTATTCCAGGGAAACAATCCTCATGGGGAGGTATTTAGGGAGTTTGTATGGTGCCAATTCACAACCATAAACCCTGATTTACGTATAGTTTGGGTATAAATACCAATCCCCAGTCTTGGCTTGATCTGTTAGATGTAGAATTCTTTTAATATCTTCACTAATCATGGGTTGTATTGAGTTGTTAAGAATGTTCATGACTGGGTGAAAAAACTTCTCAATAAACTACTTTTAAGAAAATCCCTACTGCTCTTTCATGACCAATGAGGTCCAAAAAATTATTGGCTATTGGTTTCCTGCATCATCGAGCTTCTGCATTGAAAAATTGAACTTATCTACTTGATAATAAAGGAACATGTAGATTAAAATGGAAGTGTAATTAAACATCTACTCTCTGGGAAATTTTATAAATTGCTCATGAATTCTATCAACCAAGAATTGACTGAAATTGAATACAATGGATGGTTTACTGTCTATGGAAAATATGGAGAGGAATCCTAAAATGGGCTCATCTACCCACTGATCAGAATAATAACCCAAAATATAGGAAACTATAGATACAATTTCTTTAGCTTGATCAGGGAAGATGGAGGAAGGGTATGGAGGATTCTTGTTAGGTAGCTAGGCATTTTCAGGCAAGAATATCTCCAAAATTTTGGCTCTAGTAGCAAAATCTAGCTTCTGATAGAGTTGGGTGAGGGATTCTAACGAGAAAGGAGCACTATTTTCCAAAGAGGAAGCTAGCATGATTTGATTTATAGAATGGGCAATAATGATAAAGAGAATGTCACTAGATGGGGCCATGATAGCTCTTTGGGCAGGGACATAACAAGCCTGACATTTTCTGGTGAATTCAGGGGCTTGGAAGGTGAGAGGGAAGATATAATGAGGAAGGTTTGACTCCGAGAGTCCAATTTCATCAGTTTTGTATGCATGCTTGTCTTCCAGCCAACAATACAACTCTAAAAAATCAGTCACATTGGGTTTCACTAATCCGATAATCCATGTCAGTTAAAGGGACGTGATCTAAATCTATGGAAGAAGGGATTAATGGATTAACAGTATTCTCTCGGGTTTTTCTATTGGGAGGCATGACTGTATTAACAAAAGTAATAGTAAGAGAAAAGATGGCTTACAGGGAAATAGCTCAAGTTGAATGAATTGTTAAACAAAATACTGATAATTCAAATGAGGTTCAAATCGAGATAATGCTTTGAAATTGATCGTTGTGTCAAGCTGTGAATAACAGAGAATTAATAGTAAAAATGAGGAAAGTGAGAGGATGAGCAGTAAAAGGAGGAAAACAATGGTTCCTGAAAGCTTTTAAAAGGCAGAGCATGGTGAAATCAATTGGAGGTTGCGCAAGACTGTTAAGTTTGAACGGTTACCCGGGAAGTGTGAATTTAATGTGGAACGGTCATTTTCACCAGGAGAACATTCAATTGGTTAATGGTTAGGCGACGTGGCAGAAGGTGAGAGGCGAAGGTATCGTGGTGGGGACGCAGTGAAGCAGGTGAGGGGAAAGTAGTTTCGGAGGGGGTAGCGGGTGGTAAATTGGATTGTAATGGGGGGGTGCAAAATTTGGAAAGGGTGCCATGTTAGGATGGGGCCTCGTGAAAGAAACCACCTTTTCGGACCCCCCTCCCGACAGTAAAGGCAGGATGGAGAAGGGGGAGCAAAGAACAATACGGACCATGCATCACGAGAGGGAGAGGATCTTGATGCTCTGATGACGTTATCCTTTAACCAAATATGACAAAGATATTTGTCCATATACGCCTTATGATTTTTCCTTTTTGACTTAGGATAAAGGTGGAAGGTGAAATAAAAAAATAAAATAAAATAAAAACACTTTATCCTATCATGCATATTTTTTGTTTTTTACAATGTCTTTAAACTTGATAAAATGGCATAGGAAAATATTTATAAAACCATCTAATTTGCATACCCTTAACTAAGCTAACATTTTACTTTTCTAAGGGGTGCACTTAGGCTAGAAAAACCCATATTATTTTCTTTTATAAAAAACTATCTAACATATCCCTTATTTTCCTATTGATTCAAATTAAACAATTGAATCAATGTCATTTTCTACCTAACCAATGATTTACCAAGATTATATTGTTTGGAAAATCTTTATTCTCTAACCTAATTTACATAAATTTAAACAAGTTTAACCATGATTGTAATGTATGATTAAACAACTAACTAGTCATTGTGGCATTTTAAATAAGTTTCACACAATATTTATTTATCAATGATGAAGAAAACTATCTATCAGTAGTGACATTTAGACTTGCAAAACTTTAAGTATTATTTATTTTTCTTTCTTTTGGTGGGGTTCAATCTTTTCTTCTTTTTCAATATTTTTGTTTTTCTCTTTTTTTTTTTTATACCGTCTTTTCATTTTTATTCTATTTTTTCTTTAACTTGGAAATAATTTGCAAATTGACAATTATTTACAATATAGGATTCCTTAGATAAAATACTCAATCACCTTGAGATCCTATAAATTATAGAACCGTAACATCTATAACACACATAGTAGAAAAATAATCTGCTTTAGCAATAGGAGTACTGAAAGAATTTCCTTCGGGTGAGGACCATAATATTTAGATTCCTTGTGGGTTGGAGGGTGGAGATGGCCTTCTCTAGATTCCCTTAACAACCAAGGTGGAGATTGTTCCTTGAATTCACGATTAGGAAAATCATGAAGTCTCCTTGCTTATTTTTTGGGTTTCTGCAATGAGTTTTGGACTCCCTTCATTGGGTGGAACTACTAGGTCTATATGATGAAAGGGTAGAGGTGAATCCTCTAGACTCCCTTGTGTTTGGTTGAGGGTGGAGACCGAGGTCTCTAGAGTTTCTTATTCCTAATTGAGGGTGGAGACATAAGTATCTAGATTCCCTTATCTTTATTGAGGGTGGAGGTGGCAGACCTCTCGATTCCTCAACTGAAGATTGACTACAATATATTCAACTAGGACTATTGGTCTCATCCATTGAGCATACCTCTTCAATTCTAGAATCTGGCTTAGGGGTTATGGGGCTGCAAGAAAAACCGCAGTGCAACCAAATCTATAGTTGGGAAGAGAGTTGCAATCCTTGACTCAATTTCCCTGTTTTATTTTACAATAAGTATCTATCATAATTTAAGTGATCAATGAGTTTCATGTTTATATTGTTGGAATGGTTTATGTGCTAAATTCATTGTGTAAAAGATGTCTTCTCATGGAATTGAAATTGCTCATGTTATGATTATACTTAGGCTATTGATTTGATTGTAGATGTTTGCATAATTGGATCCTTGCCTAATGCTACAACAAATAGCTTGTAATTTTATTATATATATATATATATATATATATATAGATATATAACTAAAAAATCCTACATGTTGTAGTCAAACTCTTAAGTTAACAAATTATATGTATCACAAGGTGCAACATAGTCATTGAGAGACTAACTGTAGTTACCATGGAAAACCCTGGGCTACAAGGGCATAGATGAGAATTTATAGATTTCTCCTGCACAACTTCCTGCTCCATATGTTTTTCAGGGACCGTGTTGACTTTATAGTTTTCCTTCTTAGCAGACTGAGGTCCAATCTTGTTTAGTTTAAAGATATCATATTCATTAGCTGTCAAAATAATTCCTGACTAAATTATTATGATTATGAAAAAATTTATAATGATTGTTGTTGTGATTTAAAATAAAAAATTGTGGCCAATTTGATGTGACTCAAGAATATTTTTATCCAAGAAAGAAATAATGATAAGAATGGCTACAAAACAACCCATCAAAATGAAATAGACTTCATTGTCATAGATACAATTAGAGGAGGAAACTACTTGCCATAACAAATAGCATGTTGATGTTAGCAATCAACTTGTGTTGAAAGGATGGCTTAGTTCATTAAACTCTCTAAAAAACCACCTTGCCCATTATACCATGTTAGTGATGCTACCATGCTTTGTCAGTCATAAAGTTATCTTACTTGCTTAAAATAAAGATATACCAACATGAAAATAATAAGCATTGTAGTGAGTATTACCTTGAGCTGAAATACACCATACTGATTCCCTTGATCTTCATTATGAACCTACAGGCAGTTGTCAGGAGTCAAAAGAGACAAAGATCAAAGAACATGCTCCACTATCCTAGACTAATCAAACATCCAAACTGAATAGGACCAATTTAAATTTGGACGATGAGCTTATGGAATATTTTTAAGACCTGAAAATGTGCAAAGTTAATATGTTTGTTCATGTTCTACTTCCAATACATTAAACCTAAATTCAACCTATTTTGAATTATTAGAAGTTGCTCACTATAAAAAAAAAAGAGTGTCAAGTGGATCTCTCTATATTTCTAATTGGTCGCGTTTTACATGGTATGTAGTGTGAAAAGAGAAAATAGAGTTTTTTTAACATGGACCTATTCTTAACACTGTGTTTTCTACATTGGAATATTTCAATTGGACCGATAGACAAGCCAACGATCACTTTTCCTGAAGATAGATCTTGACAAGGGTTATGATCAAATTGATTGGTCTTTCATTTAAAAGATGTTGATTAATTTTGATTTTGGTCCATGGAATACCCTCTTCATTAATGCACTGACATTTCTATTGTTAATAATGTCTTATCTCTGTTCCCCTCATGTACCCATGTGACATGGTTACCCCTTAACAATTTATTTTCTGTTTCAATGAAGAATTATTTGGGTTATTTGTTAAGATTTTTCTTATCTCCAAGGATAGATTTAAAACATTGTTCTCTTGAATTGTTCAAATATGTTTAACAACCATTTATAGGTGAATCCCTTAACTAGGGCTCAGTTGATGGATATCTTCCACTTTAACACTTTCTTCTCTACTTTAAGTGTATAGACCCCAAGTGATGAAAGATCTAAACATATGGGACAACACAGATTCTGTTAATTTGAATGATGACCAGCCAAAAATCTTATTTGGGCCAAAAGTTGAAGGAAAACAATAGGTGGGGGGTGTTCCTCCTTTTTATGTTAGCCTAAATATTCTTAATAAGATCCTCCATAATTCTATGTTAGATTCAGGGGCTTCCCACAACTTAATGCCTAAAGTTGTTATGGAGAAGTTAGGACTTGATATTACCAGACCTTACAAAGACCTATATTCTCTTGATTCCAGTAAAGTAAGATGTCTAGGTCTCATCAAACACCTGTGTGTTACTTTAGATCAAATCCCAACCAAAAGTCTGGTAATGGATATAGTGGTTGCAGATATTCCCCCTAAGTATGGCATGCTATTGTCACGCTCATGGGGACCAAAATTACAAGGAACCCTACAGATGGATATGACCTTTGCCACCATACCAATTTTTGGGCAACAAAGAAGATTATATAGGGAAACCTTGATGAAATTTATGGTGAGAAGTGAAGAGAAATCAAACAACTATCCTCTTTATTCTATCCACTCAGATTTAGACTCTTTCATTCTTTATAATGATGGAGACATAAACACTTAGGTATCAAAGCAAAAACTGAGATTCCTAAAATAAATCCAAAACAAACCCAAATAATAGAACAAAACACTCTTCCAGAACCTCTTTGGAACATGAGTTTTGATGGATCTTGTAGCAAATATGGTTCTGGAGCAGGAATTTGGGTAGTAAACACAGGAAACAATCATGTTGAAGGAAATTCATACAAGCTCAACTTCTAATGTACCAATAACATAGTGGAGTATGAAGCCCTTATATTAGGATTGCAATTGTTGAAGCAACTAGGTACCAAGAGGATCTCCATTCAAGGAGATTCTGAGTTAGTTATAAAACAAATTAAAGGAGAGTATTAAGCTAAACATGCTAGAATGATAGCATACATAAATGTTGTGCTTGATTTTCTAGAGATTTTTTTGGATTATGACCTTTCTGCAATCCCTAGAAAACAAAATATCATTCCAAATAGTCTGTCTTTTTCAGCCAACTCCTCTAAAATGCCTTACCCTAATCGAGAATATACAATGGAAGTGAAACATCGACCAGTTGTACCTAATAGCATGAAGTATTGGCAGGAGTTTGGCAGTGATAAACAAATTGAAAGTTTTATGCAATCTAAACATGAGTTTCAAGATGATAGTATTGATTTGGAGTCTGAAGTAGAAAATCAAATAGTTGTACATTCTAATATAGAAAGGTAGATAGAAAAATCAGATGTAAATATACATATAGATAAAGTTGTAAATAAATTATAATTGCTTGAGATAGATCAAGAAAAGGAAGAATTTGAAACACTTCAGCTAAAAGATAATATTTTAACTAGAGGTCTTGTTCCACTAGAAGAATTATTTTATTTCAATGATGTGGAAAAAAAAGCCTAAGATTGAGAACACAGGAGAAGCAGTAGTATAATGTAACATAGGCAGTGAAAAAGATCCCAAAATCATAAAGCTATCTAAATCACTCCCAACTGTTGAAAAACAAAAATACATTGCTGTATTCAAGGAATTCAATGATGTTTTTATCTGGAGCTATGAAGATATAAAAACATATGATACAGATATGATACAACAAAAAATTCCAATTAAAGAGGATCATAAACCATTTAAACTAAAACTTCAAAGAATAAATCCTATACTGATGCCTTTAATTGAGAAAGAAATTAAAAGAATGTATGACTCTAAAATCATAGTTCCTCTTGGATACTCTAAATGGGTTTCCAATATTGTGCCAACTAGGAAGAAAATAGGTGAAATCAGATTGTGCATAGATTTTGGAGACCTTAACAAAGTTTCCCTAAAAGACAACTACCTTTTACCAAAAATGGATCATATTCTACAGAAAGTAGTTGGGTCTTCTAGGATTTCTTTATTAGACGGTTTCTCGGGTTATAATAAGGTTTTAGTCCACCTTGATGATCAATATAAAACATCCTTTACTACTCCATGGGGTACCTTCATGTATGTGAAAATTCCCTTTGGGTTAACGAATGTTGGAGTCACATTTCAAAGAGAAATGGATATTTCTTTTGCTGATGAAATTGGCAGGTTTACTGCAATCTATCTAGATGACATTAATGTTTATTGTGATCTATCTAATGCCTCTTGAGGGTTGGAAAATGTCAAAGGGAGAGCCATTGACAAGAATGGAGAAGAAGGTCGTGGAGACGAGGGACATTATCTATTGAATCTAGTCAGTGCTAAGACCAAAAGCTAGGAGGATGCTTTCAGTGTAATCCTAATTGAGCTTGTCAAAGGCCTTGGACATGTCTAACTTTATGAGCATTCCAGGATTTCTTGAGCCATTTGAGAGAGTGGATGGCTTCATGTTCTATAATTATGCCGTAAAGGATATGTCTTCCTTCAACATAGTCAGATTGCTCTAAGGATACAAGGGAGGGGAGAACGGAGCTTCAAATGGTTAGCAATGAATTCAATGATAATTTTGTAAATAACGTTGTACGGAGTTATGGGATGGTATTTACTTGGTGATGTGGCATTGTCCTACTTAGGTATCAAAGCTAGGAAGGTGGCATTGAAGGCTGGAAGGATGTTTTTGTTGATCCTTGATACTTCAACAATTGCATGGATTTCACTATCAAGGAAGTGACAAAATTGTTTGAAGAAGGTGACAGTGAATCCATATGGTCTTGGAACCTTTCTTTCTTCCATCTGGTGGAGGGCCTCCATAATCTCTGTTTCTGAAACAAGGCTAATAAGCGTTGTGTTCTGATCCTCGGAAACTAGTTTAGGGATGTTTGTTGTGATCTGGTTGATGGCTTCCCTACATTAAGGAAGAGTATCTTACACAATATTTGTAAAGTAAGTTACCAGTTCCTTCTCAATGTCCTCATGTTTCTCCACAGCTTTTCCTGCTTCATTACGAAGAGAGGTGATGTGATTTACAACCCTGTGTTGTATTGTTGATTTTTGGAAGAATGAGGTCTTTCATTCCCATCTTTGAGCCAACTGATCTTTGATTTTTTCTTCCAATATATGTCCTCTTATTTGTAGCATTCCTCCGACTATTTGGTAAGAGTTGCTTCCCTCCTTTCAGCCTCCTCAGTGTTTTCATTCAGAATAATCTCTTATTGAAGGGTAGACATTTCCTTTTATAAAGTACGTTTTTCATGGAAGATGATGCCCAATTGGTCCTTGTTCCACTTTTTAGGAGGAGTTTGATCTGTTTGAGATTTTTTTGGAAAACATACAATTCAGATCCTCTAATGTTGCTCATTCCTTTCCACTAACTTTCAATTTTTCATATGAGAATGGGATCTAAGAGTCAGGATTGTTCAAACCTATAGGTGCACTCGAGGGGCTTTCCAAAGGTTCTCCATGACAGTGATATGGGTCATTGGTTTGATCTTAATGAAGGGACAATCTCTGCAGAGAGCTCATGACCTCCAGTGATGATTTGTCCTGCCACCAGAAAGAAATCTAGGTGGGAGGAAATCTGCACCAAACACCCTCTTTTGTTATTCCAGGTGAAGAGGGCATCGGTGGTCTTCATGTCAACCATTCTTGTTTATTCTATGAAGTTACTTAGGTCGTCATATTCAAGCTCCAGATGTTGCCTACCTCCCTTTTTTCTCTCAATGAAGTGATGATGTTGAATTATCCTCTCATTATCAATTTGTATGGTTATAGATGATCCTTTAAGGAGTGTAGGTTCTTGAGCATGTCCTTTTTTTGGATGGGGTTTGAGGTCCATATAAGTTGGATAGGAGTCCATGCAAATTTGTGCCTAGAAAGTGAAAGGATGCGGTGAGGACAAAAGGATTCATAGGCAGAAATTCCATACCTATTTGTGAGGGATCCTAGGAAATCCTTAAACCACCCAAAGCTCCGTCTGCATCCACCATCATGCTTCAAGCTTTCTTCTATAATTTTTCCATTATGGATCCAAAGTCTTTAACAGAGAATTTTGTTTCTTCGATTAACAGGATTTTCAAGAGATCCAATTGGATATTTTGCATAGAATACTTTGCTTGGAGGGGTTATTCATACCCTGTGTGTTTTAGGAGATTATCTTCATGGGATAATGGTGGTTTGAGAGGAGTACATATTTGATATCTTATATTTTCCTGAGTCAACCAACATCCTTCCTAAGGTGTCCAATCTCTGAAGTGTTGATTTTCATCCTCTTTTATTGAAATCTTTGTTGCTCTTCTTTCCATATTTGGTGGTGATGGTTTGAACCCCTAGCTGCATTTTGGCTTTGGATTTTTGTAGCATGATGACCAGAAGTTTGATATGTTTGGGAGGGATGGTGCTCATAGAATTCTTGCAGTAAGCATCTTCTGGGGCCATTGGATATAGTCCTCCAAGATTAGTAAATTACTTTTCCTTGACCATTTGGATGTCCTCTTCTTGTTGTGGAGTGCCCCACTAATCTGTGATGACAACATCCATTGATTTTTTTGTCTGTTCTTATGGTTGTTCCAAAGGATCCTCTGGAAGGTTGCCTAACGCCTCAATGCTATTACTGGTAATTTGACATTTGGGAGCTACGAAGGTGCTAAATTTCTTGGTGTGACATTGCTTGGAGGGGATCTCCATGAATCCATCAACATCTACTGGGTTAGAGTTCTTTGGGTCTGGTTGGGATCATTCAAGGGACAATCCCTAAATAGCTTCCCATGTTGGTGGCATTTCCTACACTAAAAAGGATCATTTTTGTAGTCTAGGATATGAAACGAGTCTCTATCTTCTGACTCTAGGGAAATGGCTTCCAGAAGGGATCTAAAGATGTTCATGTAGACATAGATTCTAGCATAGGAGGTTTAGAAACCTTGTATGGTTTGCTACGAAAGGAAAACAAATTTTCCAAGATTGTTTGCAATGTCTTGTAGAGTTTTTGGATCCCAATATTCGTATGGCAAGGATAACATGTGGATCCAAATGGGAGCCCAAGATAAATCTTCTTTATCTTGATTAAACCTGGCTATCCATTATCGCATGTAAAGACTAGTTGAATTGAAGAAGTAGGGATCACCTTCGATGACCTCTTTTAGGTATGCTTGGTGAGTGAAGATCACCGTGAAGAATAGCTTGGATTCGAGATTGATGTCATAGTCTGCATTAGGTTTCCAACTCTGTGCAATCTAGTGCAGGAGGGCCTTTTGATTGGGCTAGATCCCAATGAAGCTTTAGATCAAGGTGTTATCTTGCATGAACTAGATATTGTTGTTAAGTATTGTCAAGGGAACATTGATTCGCGAGATCTCCAATGATTTCGTGAGGCATGTGCTAGTATTTCCTTAGCAAAGGTTGCAAATTGTTTTGGCTCTGCGTAGGTTGATGATACCACAGGGATTGCATTAGTTGATTTGGAGTCTTGCGGATCAACTTTTGCAAAGTTTGGTAGGCTCAAAGAGAGTCTAGGGTCAGTTGCATTATGCTGGTCGAGATGCCAAGGGAGGATGGAGGGACTAGCGCCCCCCCGCCCCCCAGAGTCTACATGTAAGCTGGGGATTAGATGTAGATGAAGATTAGGGTTCTCAGAGAAGGATGAGATACACGGATTAAGGTTCGAAGGAGGGCGAGGTTGGAGAGCTCATGGAACAACTTTGATAGAATTCCATGTAAATATGATATCAGATATTTCATATTGATAGATAATCATGAGCAAAATGGCATTTAGGTCGCGGTTCAGAAAGCAATCTTGCTTGATTATAAAAAATTTCATTATTTAAAGAGAGGGCCATAAAATACAAATTTTACAGTTTAAATCAATTTTCAATTGAAATATTTATATGTTTATATAAAAACGCAAAATTGAAGTTTTGATATAAGTTACTTGCAATTAATTAATTTAAATAAATTATAATAAATGTAGTTATAAATTAAATTGCTAATAAATATTAATAAGTATCAATTCAGTATAAATATAAAGCACTCTTTTCATGATATATCTCATATTGCCAAAGATTAAAAAAAACAAAAAAATAAATAAATTATAAAATTATTATTATTATTAAAATGAATTAATATATAAGTTAAACATAAATATATTTAAAAAAACATGTTTAAGTTAATAATAGACTTTGTAACAATAACATGGCTTATCAATGTATGGCATTGTACCTTAAAAAAATAACGTGACTTATTAATACTACATGTATAAAACGATAACTCATTAATGACATTTATTTATATGAATTTTTTCCATGTTATTAATTTAATTAAAAAACTAGAAAATAAATAACCATATATAAATATAATTTTGGATTCAAAATTCCTATCAATACTTTTGGAACCCATCAACTTCTCAGAATTATTATTTTGTGAAAAAAATGGAAACATTATTATTGGTACATATTACTTGGTAGAATGACTGTCAGGCCAGGGTAACTCCAGAATGAGCGAGAGAGAAAACTGATTATTATTATTCATTAGCTAACTCATATTTATATACATAAATACAACGGATCAGTTCATCTTCCTGATGACTGTCCAGTTCACCCATCCGTTTCGGATTAGGTGTCAACATTCCCCCCCTTAATCTGAAGGGATGTTGGTGAGTCCAAGCATCGTTCTGAATCTTTCAAGCTTTTCTCTTCCAAGCGCTTTGGTGAAGATGTCTGCAATTTGCTCGTTTGTGGAACAATGACGGAGATGGATTGTTTTGGCCTCAACATGATGTCGGATCAGATGATATTTAGTATTGATGTGCTTAGTACGATCATGGAACTTTGGGTTCTTGGCCAACTTTATTGCAGATGTGTTATCAATCATGAGTGGAGTTGATTGTATTTGTTTTACCTGCAAATCTTCAAGAATTTTTCTGAGCCACACAATTTCTTTCGTTGCTTCAGCTGCTGCCACATATTCTGCTTCTGTTGTGGAATCTGCTGGTACTGATTGTTTGCGTGATCTCCAGGAGACAGCTCCTGATCCAAGACTCATAGCATATCCTGAAGTAGATACCCCAGTTTCTTTGTCTCCATCGAAGTCTGAATCAGAGTATCCAATCAAGTTGAAGTCGTCCACCTGTGTATACTTGATTCCAAGGTCTTGAGTTCCCTTCAAGTACCTTAGAACTCTTTTTGCAGCAGACCAATGTCCCTCACAAGGCTTTTGCATAAACCTGGAGAGGATTCCAACAGCAAATGAAATGTCTGGTCTGGTAGTAGTGAGGTAGATGAGACTTCCTACAAGCTGTCTATACTTTGTTGCATCCTCAAATTCCTTTCCTTCAATAGATGTGAGCTTCAAGTTTTGTTCCATTGGAGTACAAAGGGGATTGCACTCTGTCATGCCAAATCTGTTTAACAAATCTCCAATGTATTTCTTTTGAGAAAGAAATATGGACTTTGGATGTTGGGTTACTTCAATGCCAAGATAGTAATGAACATAGCCCAAATCAGTCATTTCAAAAATTTGTCCTAATTCTTTCTTTATGGATGCAATATAGCTTTCATTGTTCCCTATCATTAAAAGATCATCTACATATACCACAAGATATACAACTGTTTTGCCAACTTTCTTGATAAATAATGTTGCATCATCAAGATCAAAATGATTGAAGTTGAGTTTCAGAAGATGCTCAGTTAGTTTTTCATACCAGGCTCGTGGTGCTTGTTTGAGGCCATACAAGGACTTCACAAGTTTGCATACTTTGTGTTCATGTCCTTTCATAGCAAATCCTTCAGGCTGGGACATAAAAACATTCTCTTTTAGATCTCCATTCAAGAATGCAGTTTTTACATCCATTTGATGGACTTTCCAACCGTTCTGAGCAGCTAGTGCAAAGAGTGTCCGGATGGTGGCCCATTTTGCTGTGGGGGCAAAAGTTTCCTCATAATCGACCCCTTCCTTCTGTGCAAAACCTTTTGCCACAAGCCTAGCCTTGTGCTTGTCAAGTGAGCCATCAGCTTTGTACTTGTTCTTATAGACCCACTTGCAGCCAATTGGTTTGGTTCCAAATGGAGGATCAACCAGCTTCCAAGTGCCATTCTTTATGAGGGCATCATACTCCTTTTGCATCGCTTCTTTCCATTCATCATGAGAAGCAGCTTCTTTGAAGGAAGTTGGTTCAAAATCTGTAGACAAGTTCAATTCACAATCATAAGTAACATCCATATCAACAGGTGAATTAGAGTTATCTACATCACCTCCATCTTGTCGGTTTGTATTTCTGGTTCCTGTTTTTCCAATTTCATCAGGATGAACACTTTCAAGTGTCTTTGTCAGCCATTTTGGGGGACCTTTCTGAGATGGTCCAGGCTACTCTGTTGATTGAGTTGGGTCTGAATCAAGATTGATTCTCCCAATTCTATCAATTACATCACTTAAAGCATCATCCGTTGTTGGAGTGTCATGCAGGGGAGATTGTTCTTTAGAAGAAGATTCCACATGTTGATCTAGTATAGGAATCCCCCCTTCAAGATGTGGAATCTGATTATCAAACTCTTGAAATGATTTCGGTTTTGTGAATTTATCCAAGCGATCAAGTTGCCGCTCAACAACACTGTCAGATTTGGATGATTCAAGAAAAATGACATCTCTAGATAAAACAAACTTTTTATTTACTTCATCATAGAGGCGGTATGCTTTAGATGTGTTTGAATACCCCAGGAAGATACACTTACGACTTCTAGCACCAAGTTTGTTTCTATGTACCTTTGGTATTAAAGCATAACAGGTGGAACCAAAAATCCTGAGATGTTTTACCGAAGGAACATGTCCATACCACAATTCATAAGGAGTCTTGTTTCTTATAGCACTAGATGGACATCTATTCTTTATATATGCAACACATAGAACAGCATCAGCCCAAAACATTATCTTTACATTTTTGAAGAAAAGCATGGATCGTACCATATTCAAGATTGTTCTATTCATTCTTTCTGCTACACCATTCTGTTGAGGATTATAAGGCACAGTTGTTTGATGTTTAATCCCATGTTGGCGAAGATAGTGTTCAAATTCATTTGATGTATATTCTTTTCCATTATCAGTGCGAATAGACCCAATATGAGATTGTGCATCATTTTCAATCCATTTATGAAAATTCTTGAATGTTTGAAAAGCATCAGATTTGTTCTTCAATAAATAAACCCAACACATTCTGGTGTAATCATCAATAAATGTCATGATATATTTATTTCCATTTGCAGAAGAAACAGGCATTGGACCACATAAATCTGAATGAATGAGTTCAAGCTTCCTATGTGCTCTTGAATTTGAATCATGAAAAGACTGTTTGCTATGCTTTCCTAGAATGCAAGCATCACATTGCTTATGTTTTCTAGGAATTGTAGGCAAACCAGCAACACCATTTTTCTTCAACAAGCGGAGACTATCATAGTTTAAATGTCCAAATCTAGCATGCCATAATAAACTTGATGGAAGTGTACCTTCTTCATGATGAGAAATATATGAAAAATGTTGTGCATGAGCAGAGGTTCCTTGCAGTTTAAGAAGTCTTTCTTCTTCTATACCCCTCATGACAAGTGAATGGTCAGATGCCTTTCTTACCTCAAGCTTTCCATCAAACATATGAATGGAGTGACCTTGCTGGCGGATGTGGACCAGGGACAGCAAGTTTCTCTTGAGCTGTGGGAGATATAGAACATGATCCAGAAGAAAGTCTGGAAGACCAGGCAGTTTAAGCCTGATTGTGCCAAGCCCTGATGGCTTGATTTTTGACTGATCTGCAAAGTATACTGCTCCATCAACATTGTCAGTGAAATCTTCAAAAAAATCTTTCCTATGAGTCATATGACAGGTTGCTCCTGAATCAAGCAACCAGTCATTTTTCGAAGAAGCAAGTGAAGCATTAAACAAGTCTTCATTTACTCCAATGTTACATTGTGCCTCAATATAGTGAGCGGATTCAGGTGCTTTACCTTTGTCTGTGTCATCAGTTTTACCTTTCTGCTGGTTTCTCCTTTGCTCAACCTTGTCCCATGGTAGCTTGCATGTAGAAGCATCATGTGATCCATTTCGTTTGCAGCGAAAGCAATGCAGATCTGCCTTTTCTGCTTGAGAATGTCTGCCCCCCCTGCCTCTGAAGTATCTTCCTCTTCCTCTTCGTCCACCTCTTCCTCTTGTAGAATCTTGAGCAGGATGCTTTTCTTTATGAGCAAGGCAAACAGTCTCTTCAGAAGATTCAGGGACTGTTTTCTTTCCAAAGGCTTTCTCTCTTTCAGCAAACTTTTTCACAAGAGACTCAAAGGTTATGTCTTTAAGATTTCCATTTGCTTGTAAAGACTCAAGATAATTAGAGTAGGTAGGATAGAGTGCTTTGAGAAAGGCAATAAGAGAGATATCCAGCTCAACCTTAGTGGATTTAATATCATGCATTATAGACTTTATTTCAGATGCAAGAGCAAGGGGATCATTATTTTTCAGTTCAAGAGTGAAGAGTTTAATCATGAGCTGAACAACTTCAAATGCAGAATGTGAATCATAGAGTTCTTTCAGCTTTTGTAAAGCTTCAAAGGCAGTGGAATAGGAAGAAATATGACGACTTACTTCTTCATTTACAGATGTTGCGATCAATGCATAGGCTTTGCTGTTCTTGTTTTCCCAAATGACAAGTTCTTTATCTGATGTAGGCTGCACAGGGTCTTTGTCTTCTTCTCCGACACACACTCCTTTCCACAGCTCATTGTAGATGAGGGTGTGTTTTACCATCCGAGACCATTCAGAATAGTTCTCCTTGCCAGTGAGAACTATTCCGACCATAGAGATGATTGAATGCATTCTGTAAAAAAATATCTCTGCTGATAAAAAAAAACTTTCCTCACTTCAATATCACTTTAATGCTTTAACTTTTCAAAGCAACATTATCATTCAAATGATAAAAAACTGTGCAATATTACAACTGCTTTGAATGAACAAAATTGTGCATAGGCATTCAAATCAAAGGCTGATGATTTTAAATCCTTTCATCAGCATCTCCAAGTCTTAAAAAACTATAATCCTCTGAAAACAAATGATTTGTAGACAGGGCTAAATGACCTTCCAAAATCCTAGATGACCTTCTCAATTTCTTAGTCAATTGGTTTCTTAGCTCCAGATCTTTAATTCAGCATCCACATTAACATGTAATGCAACTCAGAATGACAGGAACAAAATGAATGCTTTCTCAAATACAATGAAGCTCTGCTTGGAAATGTGCTCGTAACGGAAATCTTCAAAATCTAAGCTTTAAAAATGCAGAAGAAATTGACATGAAATAATCCGATCACTTATAAAGTTTCCAGACTGATATTTCTGGTTTCTAGAGATTTAAAAGCTGTATCAGATTATTAATTTGTTTTGAAAGTGTACAAAAAGCAAAATTTCCAATCTTGCTGCAAAGGAACTCTTAGATCTTCTATCGCCAAATTATGGCCCGGCTCCACTCATAGAGAGTCTATGGATAAATAGTTCATTCAGTACCTTACATTACAGTAGAGAACTAAGCCTGCAATTTTGAAAACAACGTAAAATATTTAAGCCAGACATACCCAAAACCGGAGCAGGCTTACACCAACAAAAGCTACAAACCACGAAATCTTGGGAAGGCGTGAGTAGCGGTAGCGGGCACAACATTCAAAAACGCTGAAGTAGAACGGTTCTGGTGAAGGTTAGGCATATCGGTAGCCTGCCCTTCCTATCTTCTCTTCAACGCAGACCTTATCTCAAAAAACGGTTACTGTGGGTGATTACGGACAGTCGGAAATTTTGAAACCCAAAGCAACAGAAACAATGTATATACGCAGAGCTATCTGGAATCACCAACCGTGAGCAATCGTTGGGGCGTACAGACATAACCAAGCACATTCTTCATCTTGAAAAAATTAAAAACAATCACAAATGCAACTGCGTAAAGTATTTGGGAATGGAGTCCGAGGTTCACGTCCGTTTCAGGCAGTATGAACGCATCAACGCTTATGGTGCAGTCAGGGCAGGCAGAGGCATTCAATATCAATTCAAAATCAGAAACGCATCAGGGAATCAAAGTCAGAGTAGCGCTCAGGATGTCAGAGCAGAGCAGCGCTCAGGAGAGAGCAGCGCTCAGGTATGAGCAGCTCTCAGAACAGCAGGAGTTACAACTATTTCTGGGACCTGTGCTCTGATACCATGTCAGGCCAGGGTAACTCCAGAATGAGCGAGAGAGAAAACTTATTATTATTATTCATTAGCTAACTCATATTTATATACATAAATACAACGGATCAGTTCATCTTCCTGATGACTGTCCAGTTCACCCATCCGTTTCGGATTAGGTGTCAACAATGACTATATAACTATATTTATAATTATGTGGGTTAAAATAAAAACTATATTTTATTTTGTTTTCAACCCAAGTAATTATAAATATAGTTATTGAGCCTTAGCCTTATTCTACAGTGGAGTATGATGTGTAACACTACAGCCAATATGATGTCTAAATTTTGATTATATCAACAATCAAACAAACAAAAAATTAACTATACAAATATCTAAATAATATCCACTCATAAACAAATTTACACTTGCCAATATGATGTCTAAATTTTGATCATATCAACAATCAAACAAACAAAAAATTAACTATACAAATATTTAAATAATATCCACTCATAAAAAAATTTACACCCTAAAAAATTAGATTCTCCAAAAAAAAATTGGATCCTTGTTTTTAAGATAAGTCTATACTGATATATTCTTTCATTCTACCCACTAATATGTACCCATAACAAAGTTTATTTATTTTTCACAAAATAATAAATCTGAGAAGTTGATCGGTTCCAAAAGAATGGATAGGAATTTTGAATGCGTAACTCATACACAAAAGGTCAATTAAATGCGATCAAGAGACCTAAGACCCATGAACTGTGAATCACTTTACTAGCGATATAGCATTATTTACACTGCTGAGCAACGGAGAGAACAGAGAACGCAAAAGGCGCGCGCATCAGAAAATCTACCCTCCTTATATGCGCGGCGATGGCCGAGCAGTATTAAAATGAATGTCTCGCGCTCTATCTCTTCAATGCTTTAGCCACGTATTCAACTACACGTTTCACCATCGCTTCTTCATACCTGCAGAGAGTCCCGGAATATGAAGAATTGATGTACAGACCTACAATTGAAGAAACATTAAGCGTATAAACGATGTAGAAACCAATAAAAATAATTAAGAACAAAAATAAAGCTGAGGAGGCAAGAGTGAGTTACCAACCCGTTGGTGTCGTCTTGCAGTGACCACCCAGAGAGATTGGACAGTGCGAAGAGAGCAGCCTTCCACTCATGGATTTCTTGCGAGCTGTATTCCCCACGGCTCTCATGCCCCTGGAATGCCTCAGCAAATGGACCACCATGAGATTGATCTGGATGCCCAACTTGAGAAGGACTGACATTGTAAAACAGCGGGACGGCTATGACCGACCCCTTCTTCCCCTTTTCCTGTACTTGGCGTGCGATAAGAGAGACTTCTCGGAGGCACGATGCAGATTCTGCGTAATTGGTAGAGAATATGGGAATCAGAATGCGACTGTTCTCAATAGCGTGGTGTAAGCCTATGGAGATGTCTTTTCCCCTCGGAAGATCATATGTGTCAAGGAATACTCGGAAACCTGCGCTGTCGAGGGCGTGGTACAGATGGTCAACGAAGCCTTTTCTCACATCACGGCCTCTGAAGCTGAGAAATACGTCGTATCCTCTGTTGGTCGTCCTCTCTCTTCCGCCATTAGAATGGAAGCAGTGGAGGAGATGAATGGCGGCCACTGCAATCACAATTGAAGCGGCGAAGTAGGTGATGTATAGTGGGGTGGAGGAAAAAAACACGACCTCACAGAACATGACTGTTTCAGATTAATGAAGGAAATTAATATGTATTCAAACAAAATGCGTAGAGTTTCTTTATTTATAAACTTTCATCGTCTGATATCTTCACCCTACGACTTTACTCGTCTCACAGCTGGAGCTAAGAATCCTAATCTTACATTTGGCCAATAAATCCAAAAGCTTTGTTTTGAGTTTTGGGTGCATGCACTTGTTCCTACAGCCTGGGTACACATGTGCTACGACTTCAGTGGTTTCACACCCGGAGAAGAGGATCTGGGTTTCACAGTTTGGACTCTGGAGTACATCGCCGAAACCTGACAAAAAGTAATCTTACGTTGGTCGGACAAAATCTGAGAAATTTCCTCGTGCTACGATTCTCCAAAACTTTTTGTCTACCACTTCAGTAATCTTAACGTTTATGGTAGCCTTACACTTGGTCCCACAGCTCCAAAACTTTATTTCGGAGTTCACACTTATACACGAATTTGGGGCTTATACTCTTGGTTGAAATTCCAAAACATATTTATGGGTCAAATTTGTAGCACCTCCCCGATCTGTCTTAACAGTTTCCAGAAAGGAAAGGATTTTGATAATTTTGGAAATTTTCGATCACGTGACAGGTAATTTGTCTCTCAAATTCTATCCTTAACTCACAGATCTAAAATTTTATATGGGGCTTTGTGTTTATAGGCCAGTTCCAAAGCGTTAGCTCTGATTTTTGATTTATGATTTATAAGTTAGTTTCAAAATTTAATTTTAGAGTGAATAAAATTATGTATTAGATATTATTTTGGGATTTAATTGCTTTAACTAAGTTATTCATCTATGACTATTGTCATTGTCATGAGATTCATTTATAACCATTTTCATGAGAGGTTGTTGTCTTTTTCAGAGAAAAAAAGCGAGTTTTATTATATTAAGATAATATAACTGTCTTCATGAGAAATACATAAAGGTGGCTTTTGTAGCCACAGTCTATGATATAGAGCATGATCTGGAAACAGATAGTCCAAAAACGAACTTCATAAGGCAGATTTCATGAGAGGTTGTTGTCACTCACTAATTTCTCATGGTTTTTGAATAGTTAACTTTGCACTCATTGCATCTGATTTGAATAGTTCACTTACCATTCATTGCATCATTGGGTTTGAATAGTTCACTTACCATTCATTGTTTCATTCGGTTTGAATAGTTCACTTAGAAGTGGGATTGAAACTAGTGAAATAAATCACATAACGTCAATCATCACTTCCGGGGCTTGCACTGGGTAAACCAGACTTCCCCGGAGGTCACTCATCCCAGATGGCCTCTGGCTCAAGCGCCCTTAATTGTGGAGTTTTACCCTCAATCAAACCCACTTAGCTTGCTACCAGTTAATGGGTGGAATAATGTTGTCATTAGCCATACACCAAGTTGGTATATGAGATCCTTGTGGGACAAGAGGCAAAGAACCTATCTCCTCACAGCGATTTGACGAAAATATACATACTCTATCCCTCTAATTTTAAACCTGTAACCTTTTAAGAAAAAACATATACTCTTAACCATTAAACCCACTCAAACAATATATTACTAATCTAACTTTAATTAAAACATTAAACTTATACTACACCTCCAAAACTTTATCTTCGACTTTGGACCTACACAGCAGCTCCAAAACTTTATCTCGTACTTTGGGCTTATACACCTGATCAACGTCCCACGCATCCAAAATTTTATTTCTGACATTGGACTTAAACACTTATCCCACAACTCCAAAACTTCATCTAGGACTTTGGGCTTGTATACTTTGGTCTCAAATATGAGTGGAATTTGATGAGAAAATGATGTGTAACAAGTTGATTTTCCCACATAATACAGTTTAAAAATTGATTAAATCATTAAAAATTCTTCGTTAAAACTGTGAAGATGAGTCGAGGAGTTATGGAAACAGTCAAATTTCATAGATAAGTTCGTTTTGAAATTCTTACCTTAGCCTTGCAACTTCAAAACCTTATTTGAAACTTTGGGCTTATACACTTGGTCTCACCGCTCAAATCCCATATGGGATGGATGTGCATGCCCACCGGCTTGTAGATCACTTGGTCTCACCGCTCAAATCCCATATTGGATGTATGTGCATGCCCACCGGCTTGTAGAACCCATGGATCTATTATCCTGATTGATGGATGCTAATTATCCATACTCTTGATGCATCGTTTTTAAACTGAGTAACCTGCTTAAATTCTCAGTGATACGTCCCATCAAAATTATTCCACATAGCCTGCTTAAATTCTCAGTGATACGTACCATCAAATTTATCTTTAGTGGCGCTGTTGTTTGAAAGTGCCACTAAATAATTATTCCACATAGCCTGGTTAAATTCTCAGGGATATGTCCCATCAAAATTATCTTTATGTCGCAATAATAAATAGATTTATAGAACATAAGAAATATAAGATTTTTTTTTTTTAATTTTTTAAAATTGGTTAATATATTATTACAATAGTATAATCATGTTACAAATATTATTGTGGTTGTTCAAAGTTTCATAAATATAAAAAGGTTCCATAGCTAGGGTTATTGTCTTTTAGTTTAATTATTAAATTTTGAAAGATATGAATTTACTGCCACATTTGAACAAGAGTTATATTGTAGATATTATTACTTAATTTAAATATAGTTAAATTATAGTAAAAAATAATAAATAAATACATGCATAATAAATGAATGATGTGTTTTTCAGTAGCCATATAGTATTGTTAATAGTAATGGACTTATAGTATGTGGACTTTGGAATCAAAATCCTGGAATCATACTTCCAAAACAAAAAGTGTTTCTATCTTATTATACATGCCTACTTAGTAGAGTGGAGAAGACATTGTTACATGGACAATGAAGGATTAAATTGCTTACTTAGTAGAGTGGGGAAGACAATGTTCCATGGACACTGAAGGATTAAATTGCCTACTTAGTAGAGCGGGGAAGACATTGTTACATGGACAATGAAGGATTAAACCCAATGCCAAAAATTTCGTGGGTTGAGTGCCTCACCAAAAGAGTGACGCAAAATCCAAACCAAAAAAGGGAACAATCCCTCTAGTCAAGCCAAATGACACAAAGCAATTAACACTATTAAAAACATTGATAATTCACCATAAGTCTATTAATTTTATAGGAATTTGAAAGAAAGTAGTAACTCATTAATATGTGTGATTCTTGATTATGAAAAATAATAAAAAGTATCCATTTGTAAAATTTGGAAAACAACGAAATTTTATGTATAACGTGGAAGAAGGCTAAACGTTAAAATGTTTTTTCAACTATTTTTTCATAGTGAGAGACTATTTGCAAAATTCTATTTTTTGACTGAGGAAATTGTTGTCCTTAATGTAAAAATGAATTCAACAACTTCAAAAAGTCATTACAACTACACTGTACAATGTTAACATCTAATATTTATAATTCCATTAATCCAAAATTATTCTTCTTAAATTCTAAGTTAAAAATAATAAATTTCTCTTTTCATTAAGCATTTAAACTATAGTTACAAAAATAGTCCATTATTATTGTAAATGCAAACTTAAATATAAAATATTTCACCAACCATTTATACTTTAATGTTTAATATCAAACTTTAACCTCTTGTGAAAGTTTAGAAATATTAGTGAATAAAAATTTAATAATAAACCTATTGTGAAATTTTAAAAATATTATTATGAATAAAAATTTAAATATAAAATATTTTAGCCATAATTTAAACTTTAACTTTTAATACATTACTGAAATTTACAAATAATTTAGATAAAAATAGAATTGAATATTTTAAATTTTAAATAATATATCCAACAAATTAAGCAAAAAATCCACACAACTAAAAAAATAGATGTACTCTAATGCAGAATAACCGTTATCATAAAAAAATATTAATACTTAGACAGTAAATAGAAATGATATAACCCATGCCTTCTTAAAATATCATATACTTGGCTCATATGATACCCGTGGAAGTTAACCATTAGAATATTAATACTTGGACCGTAAATAGAAGTGGTATAACCCATGACTTCTTAAAATATACCCGTGGGAGTGAACTATAACTTTTAATCGGAGAAGAGCGTTGAAAAAGAACAAGGCAGATCTGTCACTCTATGCCAAGTGGCAGTGTATTAGGTAAAATCCTTAATTTAATCTTATTTTATTAATATAAAATATAAATTAACACAAATTTATAATTTGAAAAATTATTCTCTTACAAATAGTGTGTAAAATATAAATTTAAAATTCATATAAAACATAAATTAACACAAATTTATAATTCTAAAAATTATTTTCTTACAAATTGCATGACATGAATTGAAGTTGGAAGAGTATCACAATATTTATAATATTTATTATTTATAAAGATAGTTTCGACCTAAAACAAAATGTATAAAGAATTTTTCAGAAAAAATCACATTGAAGATTTTGGTCGAAGTTTAGAACTAGTGAGCGTGGACCATTTTCAGAACATGATGAAGAAACAGATCTAAGAAAAAAATTCTTCATCATATCCTAAAGATAAACCACAAACACGTCAACAAAAATCTTCAATGTAATTTCTTCCGAAAAATTCTTTATACATTATAATATAAATCACATAAACTTGAATTCTAATAAAACAAAATATTAACAATTTATTAAATGCTTCTCCCAATGAAATAATCATAAGAATGACTAAGGGCGGCGCGATTATAACAGTTGGTGAAATAATCATAAGAATGACTAAGGGCGGCGGCGGCGTGCTTGAGTTGTACAATTGGACAATCAATTTTGGCAAAATATTGGAATAAACATAAATATATGCCCTGCAATGTGATCGATATGGACCATGGTTGTTAAATGGTCGGCCGCATGGATAGGAGAGTTGATTCATTTTCCCACCTTCAGTGATGATATGTATGATAATAATCCAGTCTGCAGAGCAATTATTACCAAAACTGGCGCTTCCCTATTGACATGTTTTAATCGCTGGACTTTGACGTGTTTTAATCGCTGGACTTTGCATTGTTGGGATAATATTGAAATTGGTAGTGAGGGATGTACGAAAGAGATATAACGATATCTCATGGCATTGTAAATGCACGGACAGGCGCAATAACAGCCAAGCTCACGCAGATTGGCGACTTTTTTTCAGCTATTCTTTTTCGGAAAATCAGTTTACTATTATCGGCGAAAAACCATGATTTTTCCAGGAATTTAAGTGCAGCGTGGATTGCACAGCAGCCCATTGCCCGAGGAGGAGTACGAAGACAAATGAGTAGTGATTAGAGAAATAAATCGACAACCAATAAAATTCATGATAAATATAATAAAATATATTTAAAAAATCAATTGAATTGTTTTCTAAAAGTAAATTTTAGACATGATATTTTAATTTTTAGTCTACTCTCTAACTAATTGCCAGTCAACTTAATATCTATTGTGTTTATCCATTGTCACAGGGCAGGGATAATAACTAAAAAAAACTATTGCAATATTAAGAATATTTTACTAATGCACACATTTACTTTATTAACCATGTATAAAAAGTTTATAAGTCAACTTTAACTTTAAAAAAATGAATTATAAATAAATGTTATAAATAATAATGTGGAACTTATTATAGAAGAACTTATTAGAATTGGAATAATCGCAAATGCCTAGGAAATTGGTGCGTGGGAGCAAGGATGGCACAAATCTAATTTTTTTATTTTTATTAAAAATAATGGACTATTTTGCTAAATAAAATTTGTTTATATATAAATAAATGTTATAAAAGATATTGGAACCTATACGGCTATGATGAGAAATCTATATATATATATGGTGGATGCATCTCTCGGGATTCGTATGTGATCAACGATGCCATGGATTTGGGAATGCATCGATGGTGGGGAGAAATTCTCGATGGGTAGAGAGCAATGTCCTCTACCTCCCGTGCCATTTGGAAACACATTTGACACCTTCGTCGAGCGCTCTGCCTCCCTCTGCTACAAAGTGAGGGTTTCAAGATTTCCTGCTGCTTGAGCTACTAGTGACCCTTCTCCGCCTTGGGGATTTTCCAGCTAACCAGCTGCCCACAGGGATTCGTTCCTTCATGTCACTCGCCATGGTAAGTTGGAAATGGAAAGGGTTGTTAAACATTTTGAATTTTTTTCCTGGTTGCCTAGATGCTTGCTTAGCCTGATAGAGTTTTATGATTCACATTGTTGTGCAAGTGTTTTCCCCTTATTTTGGTGTGAAAGGAGTATGTTGTTGAGCTTATTCAAACCCTTGGCACTCCCCACACGTAATTAATGGTTTTCTTATATAATTTGAAGGGTTTACTTAGTTTATTCTTCTGCGTAGTTTAACCCACACCTTCCTGTCTTCAGGGTTTTCAGGACATTGGGCGAGGGCTCGAGGGTTTCCATACACAAGAATTTCTCAATTCGTGCTTCAGTATTCCAGGTGTGGTCTTAATTGTTTCTTCAGCATAATTACTTGTCTGTTGTTGAGGGGTATTGTTATCAGGCTTTTTGAAACAAAGATATTTAACCCATTTAAATAGCGAGAACAAAGATATTTAACCCATGGTGGACTGCATTTTTAAGCGAATTTAGTTTTGATACCAAACATGTGAAAGGAAAGGAGAATCAAGTGGCCAACGCTTTAAGTCGGAAGGTAATATGTATTTATAAAATTTCTCTAAGTAAAACAGAGTTTGAATTTTCAAATCAAAATAAGGAAGCTACTCAAAAGGATCCAGAATATCGCTTTTTATGGCGACAGACAGAACAAGAGAACAACTCTGAAAGGAAATTGGGTTATGAAGTCAATAATAAAGGCATGTTGATGTAAGTAAATCACATATATGTGCCAAATTAGGAAGCTATTAAAATGTTCATATTAGATGAATATCACAGAAATCCGTATATTGCACACCCCCTGTAGCAAAAATTAATTACAACTCTAAGGAAAAATTATTTCTGGCTAGGCATGAAGTCCAAAACAACCTAGTATCTAGCATAATGCTTAGAATGCCAAAAAGTGAAAACAAAGCATCAACACCCTACAAGCTTACTTCGTCCTCCTCCCATATTTGAGTGGAAGTGGGAGGTTGTGACATTAGATTTCATCACTCGACTACCAAGGTCCAAAAGATAGAATGACTCTATAATGGTGGTGGTAGATAAATTAAGCAAGGTTGCACACTTTATATTCGTACAATCAACGTATAAGGCTGTACAAATCGTTGATACTTTTATGAGAGAAATATTTAAGTTGCACGAGATACCTAAGATGGTAATTTCAAACAAGGATGTAAAGTTTACTTCTGCCTTTTGGAAAGCCCTGTTTACTGATTTGGGCACTCAAACACAATTTAGTACCGCTTATAACCCCTAAACATACGGGTAAACCGAGAGAGTAAACGAGGTGCTGGAAGACATGCTTAGGATGTATGTGATGCAACAACTAGCAAAATGGGAGGAATATTTACACCTAATGGAATTTTCATAACAATAGTTATCATGCACCGTTAAAATTGAGTCCATTTGAGGTCTTATATGGAAGGAGATGTAGAATACCTGGAAACTGGAATAGCCCAGAGGATAAGTTAATATTGGGACCGATATGCTTAAAGAGATGGAAACAATGGTGAAAAAAGTTAGGTACAATTTAAAGGTAGCCCAAGAGTGACAAAATTTTTATGCTAACCAACAGAGAACCTATCGATAATATCATGTTTGGGAACATGCATATGTTAGGGTGAAGCCTAGGCAAAGTACTTTAAGGTGTGGCAGATGTTCCAATTTAGCCCTCGATACTGTGGTCCATTCCAGAACAATTGCTAGAATTGGCCCGATGGCTTATCAATTAGCCTTACCCAGTGATATATGGGTGCACAATGTGTCTCATGTCTCTTTACTAAAAAAATACATACATGACAATATACACATTATCCATTGGCAAGATGTGCAGGTAGTGGAAATAAATTTATGTTAAAACAATTTGTTTTAAGTATCATGTCAAGAAGTAATAATAATGAAGTTTGATGATAGGTCAAACTAGACAGGGAATTTCTAGTTGAACCCTTTCATATTCTCGATCGGAGAGAAATAGCGTTGCGGAAGCGAGTTATCCCCCAGGTTAAGGTGCAATGGCAACACTTTAGCCCGAAATAGGCTACCTGGGAGGATGAACAGTTTATGTGAGAAGCGTACCCAAGCCTATTCCGAAGAGAAGAAAACAATCGGGACGATGTTTCCCTCGAGGGGTGGGGAGATGTAACACCCCTATGTGTTAGAATAATTTTTATGAAATTATCTCATTTTACTTTATTTTATTTACTTTAATGCAGTTAAACCAATATTTAGATGTGATGTAATTAATGTAAAGTTATAGGCAGTTGTGTTAATTAAAAAATAAAAAAATTCCATAAAAAGAAGCAAAGCCAAGAGCCATGGGGAGCAAATGAAAAGAAAATATTTCATATTTGGAAATAGTTTTGAAAAAAACAATTATGGGCTGGTGGTTACCTACCCAACTTGTGTCTCTAGGAAAACCCTAGGAAAAATGAAAATGGGGAAACCAAGAGGTTATTCAGTACCTAAGGAGAGAGAGAACTCAAGGGAATGGAATGAGAATGTTGCTGGTGGGCA
The DNA here is from genome assembly GCA_031772625.1 of Pinus tabuliformis. Lineage (NCBI taxonomy): Eukaryota > Viridiplantae > Streptophyta > Pinopsida > Pinales > Pinaceae > Pinus > Pinus tabuliformis. The sequence goes on along the minus strand of CM062820.1, from coordinate 226,291,779 downwards.
AACATGGAAAAAAAACTTTAAGTCCTTGAGTTGGTTGGCCATTGGGACTTCCTAAAAGGACCTGCGACTGGAGATGGTTGGGACGAGGTGGTCTAGGGTAACAAAATATGTTTCCTAATATGAAATCGGCTCGAGGGGAGCACTGGTAGAGTAGATGGTTCTCAGAGGTTGGTAGGAACATTCGACTCCTCATGATTTTGTGGTTGGTGATTCGAACAGACACAGATAAATATAATTTAATGTTTGTGTTGCTAAATGGAATCATGAACAATGGTAGAATACTATCTATGTTGTAGTAAGTATTGTGTGGTATAAAAGCATATCGATGTTGATAGATTCAAGAGGAAGAAAATCTTGCTATTACAGCATTTCTTTTATTTCTAAATTCTCATAGTGATTGTGAAAGGAACCCAAGAATATTGTTGTTAATTTGTCACTTCTGTTTATTAAAGACACTGATAAAAATTATTTCTGGTATTATACCTATATTTATGAAAAGATATATGGTACCTGTGTTTGCTAATAGATATGAAAATGAATTATTACTGGATATATATTTCGTACTGGTGAACTAAACTGTTTGTAGCAACACCTAGCTTAAGTAGATTCTTAAATTGGGAGTTGGTCATGCTAGGACTCTGAGAATTACTAAAGGGAATTTCAGTTCCTAAATTTTGAGGAAACGTTACAGTCAAGCACCGAGGAGTGACACGATATCACTAGCTGAGCCATGGGTAGAACAATAACTAGAAGACCAAATTAAGTTGTGGGTTGGTTTGTCTGTGTTAGGGAGAGAACCCTACAAAGAGACAGTCCCGAAAAATTAAGGGTAACTCAAAGAAGTCAAGGACTGGGTTGGTCTATGTACTACAAATTGTAGGAAAAACTCTACAATCAATTAACTTAAAAACCCTGGTGCATAAAAAGCAAGATTCACTGTAAAATCATTCAACTATAGGTAAACTAAGTACAATGCAAACTAACTCGATAACCAAAAATCTATAACTCGTCTTTGGCAAGCTGGGAATGTATGTCAAGCATTTTCAGCTTTGCATAGCAGAAATAATTAGAGAAATCTCAGTACACAAATGAAATAAGGAAATCATGGTACATAACTTAACACAAGTGTATATAATACTCTGAGAAATAAACCATATTGTGCGCAAGCGAAAAGGAGAAACATCTCACATAATTTAACATATGAATATATATGAATACACTAAATACCCAAAAAATGAACTGAAGTATGGCGAAACAGAAGACGACCTAGATCTTATACACAGTTCGAATGCAAATACAAAACTTCAAAAACAATCATCCTAAAGTATAGTTCAAAGAGAAGGAGTTTCAGCTCTATAGTTCAAACAGAGAGTTAAAATTTGAGCCACATCATCTATAGGTTTCGATGTTGGTTTTAGAAAGCCTGATAACAATACCCCTCAACAACGGACAAGTAATTATGTTGAAGAAACAATTAAGACCACACCTGGAGTATTGAAGCACAAATTGAGAAATTCTTGTGTATGGAAACCCTCGAGCCCTCGCCCAATGTCCTGAAAACCATGAAGACATGAAGGTGTGGGTTAAACTATGCAGAAGAATAAACTAAGTAAACCCTTCAAATTATATAAGAAAACCATTAATTATGTGTGGGGAGTGCCAAGGGTTTGAATAAGCTCAACAACATACTCCTTTCGCACCAAAATAAGGGAAAAACACTTGCACAACAATGTGAATCATAAAACTCTATCAGGCTAAGCAAGTATTTAGGCAATCAGGAAAAAAATTCAAAATGTTTAATAACCCTTTCCATTTCCAACTTACCATGGCGAGCGACATGAAGGAACGAACCCTTGTGGGCAGCTGGCTCGCTGTAAAATCCCCAAGGCGGAGAACGGTCACTAGTAGCTCAAGCAGCAGGAAATCTTGAAACCCTCACTTTGTAGCAGTGGGAGGCAGAGTGCTCGACGAAGGTGTCAAATATGTTTCCAAATGGCGCGGGAGGTAGAGGAAATTGCTCTCTACCCATCGAGAATTTCTCCCCACCATTGATGCATTCCCAAATCCATTGCATCGTTGATCACATACGAATCCCGAGAGATGCATCCACCATTGATCGATCACTAATCCCTTGGTGAAGAAAGCTCCAAGTGGTATGTGTTCATGTGCGATTTTAAGTTTCGGGAAAGCTGGAGTACAACTAACTCTTGGACAAATATATTTTCCTCCAACATTAAACATTAGACTATGCAGATAATCATATCAAAAAAATTTATCTATGAATTATGCATACCATAGTGTAAAAGACATTAACCATGAACATTGCATATCACTTCATAAAACATTAAATATGGAAAATGTAAGAGTGGGTCAGAAATTACCAATGATTATGTATATTGGTAGCAAATGTTTACATGGTAAATGGTTATGTGCATAAGTAAAAAAAAAATAGTTATGATGGGGAAATGTTTGAGTGATGCCACCAATCAAGTAGCTGCAGCTTTGGACAACACACTGGTCTTCCATTCTTCCTTATCAAGGTTACAGTGGAATGAAACATTACTTTCTTTATACTCTCTGAGTATAGCAGGAAGGTTGAGTGTTTCCATTCCTTTCTTCCTTTTTTCAATAGAGTTCATAATTGTTTAGCCAGCCAGTCAGTGAACCTGTTTAGTAACTACCAGTTTGGAGTTTCCCTGTAGTATCATTGACAGCTTGGGATTACTCTGTTATGAAAGTTCTAGCAATTTTGATGGTTCTGGTTCTCTCTCTACATCATGAAGGCCTTGCGCGGAGCACAGAGATTAAATGTCCATATGAACATGGAGGGTCTTCTGAGTAAGGGTTTACAGCCTTCGAGTCGTAGGTTGAAGGTTTAGTCTGGTTTTTCCGGTGTCGGCTCCATGGTCATCTCCTTAGTGAAATTGTAAATTTTTCTTGAAATTCATAGATTAAATGACCATATGAACATGGAGGGTCTTCTGAGTAAGGGTTTTTAGCCTTCGAGCCATAGGTTGAAGGTTTAGTCTGGTTTTTCCGGTGTCGGCTCCCTGTATTTCTGATTCCTTTCTCCATTAGTTTTTGCGGAAAATTTGGGTAGGTGTACTGCCGGTATGATGGGCACGTATGGGATAACTTAGCCGTCATTTTAGCCACTTTTTTGAATCCCGATTTCCCTCTTAATCAATATTATCTTTAATTTAAATCTTGCCACAAGTAATCCTGTCAGCCTATATGTACTTCATTGAATGTCTTTCATTTTATACTAATATCTCCCCTTAGGTATATCTGATCCGAAATAAAGCCTCCGCCAAGATCCTATCTATTTGTATCGCATAAAATCTCAGCTTTTAAGGTCCTGTAATGTTTCATAAATTCGCCTCACTTTCTGAGCCATTTGCGTCACTCCATTACCATTCCTAGCTGAGCTGTCCTTGTGATATCACTTTTGCCCATTCCGGCGGTACAGATGGAGATCTTCTCCGATGTGTTTGCTTCGTCAGCCTTAGTACAGGCTACTATCGAAGCTGAAAATGCTTTTGTAAGTAGTTCTGTACGTAAGAATTGGAATCCTGAAGTGGCGAACACTATTATTCCACCTGTCTCTTTGACAGAACGTGAAATTGAAGGTGGCGGGGATGATTTCCTGCATCGCAGAAGGAAGCAACAGCCTATGAAAACTATTCCGCCACCCTCTGCATGCAACCTTGATAGTGCTTTTCTTGTGGACAGAATTATAAGTCTACAGAAAAGAGCTCTGGTAGGACAGTGGAATTTCCCGGATATGGAGAAGTCATAGATGCAGTCATGGCTAGGGAAACGCTGGAACTACTTGCTTGGATATATCCCAACAATTGTGAGACTTATGAGAGACTGGTATAGTTTCTATTTTCTAGATGAGAAAGATCTGAATAAAATCCTTTCTATTCCATGGGTACATGACAAGAGTTTTTTAGCCCTACACAAATGGTATGTGGGCTATAACCCCCTTAAAAATACTCCCTCCAATAATCTTATATGGGTTAAATTCCCTGGCCTTCCTATAGAATTATGGACCCGTGAGACACTATCCGATATAGGGAACGCAGTAGGGAAGTTTGTATATGGTTACCCGAGATGCTTGGGTGCTAAGGATAAAAGAGTTGCGTGGATTTTAATAGAAAAGGAATTTCGAGGTGGGTTTCCAGACCATATCGAGCTGATGTGGGGAGATTTAAAATTGAGACAAAGGTTGGACTTTTGGGGAGTCCCATTTCGATGCTCCACATGCCACAGAACAGGGCACCTGAAAGAAAATTGTAATCGTCTCTGATGGGACAAAAATTTTAAGAGGAATAAACAATTCAAGCATAATTCTCCAAAATTGAAGCATAAGGATTTGCCAGGGGGCCAGAATTCTATAAATAGTCGGTCGCCTTCTCGAGGTACGCCTAAATCATTATCTTCCTTTCTATCTCCTCACTCTAAGGCTTGCCAATTCCATAAGAAGGACTATCGATCAGTATCCTTATCTCCCAGAAAACTCTCCCCATAGGATTTAGTCCATGATTTTCCAACTCTATCCCCCCCCAGGAACCTATTCAATGCAGTGAAGTTCCTCTCCCTCCACAATTTCCCCATCCTGAATCTATTCTGCATTCTAAATCACATATTACTTATGTCCCTTCTTCTTCACCTTCTCTGAACATTACTTCCTCTCACATCAAAGGAAAAGGAAAAGAAATTGTTTCTCAAATGTCTCCATTATCTGATATGGAGAAGAAGTCTGGTCCCATTTGCAAGCCTTGGATGGATAACAGGAACACTCCACGCCCATCTGTTACTCCACTAAATTCTCTGATTACCTCTCCAACAAACTCAGTAGGAAGTGATTTGGACATGCTTTTAAAGAAATCATCCCTTGCTCTATCTCCACTAACTATTCACAAACCGGGATCTGCGTCATCTCCTCTTATCAGTCCAAATTCTGCTCGTAACATTACAATGAGGAGAAAACATAATAGAGGTACTAGACATTTCCGTGGAAGATCTGCTGTCTCTTCCAGGAATTTGGACCATTCCCTGATTGATATTCCTATCATTGAACTATCTGACAATGGGCCCCTTGGAGCAAGATTGGCCTCTGATGGTCAGCCATGACTAGTATCATATCAATGAACATAAGTGGTCTGGGGGCGAACCAGAAATTCCTATCCCTAAAGAAGATTTTCACCTACAATCATCCTAAAATTATCTTAATATAAGAAACTATGCATTTTGCTGAGGATTCAATTAGATATTTCCGCCGTATGTTTTCTCAATGGCACATTGTCGCAACAGATGCAAATGGTTTATCTGGTGGACTTGTAATCCTTTGGAATCCATTATGGATTGCGGCTAAAGCATTTAAATGTTTCGCTGGAATCCTCCTTCTTGCTAATATCAGGGGTTTCTCAGGTTCTATTCATATTTTAAATATCTATGCCCCTTATAAGGACCGTCGCCCCTTTTGGAATAGACTTTTGTCTTCGGAGCTTTTGGAGTTAGATCTATTTCTTATGGGTGGGGATTTAAACTGTACATTATGTGGGGATGAGGTATGGGGAAGTACAAGGAAGATGGATCCACTAGCCGGTTGTATTAAAGAAGCCTTGCTACAACATAACCTGTCAGATATTTCTCCACAATCTTTGGGTCCTACATGGGATAATGGCAGAAATGGTCCCATGTTTGTGGCTAAAAGATTGGATAGATTTTTTATCTCTGATAACCTTTTGGTGCGAATGGGTAGGCCTATTTCCAATATCATCAATTGCTTCATATCTGATCACAGACCTATTACTTTATCTTGGGGCAATAGGTAATATAAGAAAGGCCTTCCTTATAAATTCAACAGAGTCTGGCTAGAGGATAAGGAGTTCAATGATCTTGTTAAAATTTTTTGGCATGATAGTTGCTCCAATGACATAATATCTCCTTCTCAACACCTATTGGACAATCTGCGGGAACTAAAGGTTAAGGTTATTGCATGGCAGAGAAACAAGTGAATTGCCAACAAAGCTGCATTGAAAGAAATTCAGGATAGTCTGGATAAAATAGTGGGGGAATATAAAAATGGTAATATATCTTTCTTGGTCTGAAATAAGATCCATGAACTGGAAAAGAAAAGGCACAATTTACTTGCAATAGGGGAAACTACATGGAGGTTAAAGAGCAGGGCATTGTGGCTGAAAGAAGGAGATCAGAACACTAACTTTTTCCATACATTTGCAGATCATAGGAGAGTTATAAATTCTATCTAGGAAATATAGAATGATAGTGGGGATAAGTTTTTCTCTCAAGAGGAAATCTCAGCGGAAGTTGTGTCATATTTCAAAAATTTCTATAAAAGAAATAATAATAATAACTGTGAGGATATCTTATGGGGAATTGCTCCTTTCCCTTCCATGTTTAATGAGGAACAAAATACTTCCCTCTTCCAGCCTGTTTTTGAAAATGAACTATTAGAGGTAATGAAATCATTTAAAAAAGATAAAAGTCTCGACCCTGATGGCTGGACTATTGAATTTTATCTCCATTCCTTTGATCTTCTCAAGAAGGATATCCTGGGGATGGTGGAGGAGTCACAGATGAGAGGATTTTTTCATCCTCATTATACGTCTACATATATCGCCCTTATCCCCAAAAATAAGACTGCAAATTCATTTTCATACTTCAGACCGATCTCTCTTTGCAATGCTATCTATAAAATATCCTCTAAAATTATTGCCAACAGAATCCAAGGCATCTTGTCAAATCATATCTCCTTAGAACAACATGGTTTTCTAAAGGATAGAAATATTATTGAGGCTGTGGCGAATACACAAGAGTGTCTACATTCCATCCATCTCAAAAAGATTGTTGCGGCCATTCTTCAATTGGATCTGAAGAAAGCATATGATAGTCTCGATTGGGCTTTCCTTAGATGCATTCTAAGCAAGATTGGCCTAAAATATGAATGCATTGAATGGATCATGGCCTGTGTTGAGAATGTGAATTTTGCTATCCTTATTAATGGTCTTCCCACAAATTTTTTTGCTGCTACTAGGGGCCTTCGTCAGGGCTGTTCTCTATCTCCACTTTTGTTTATCCTGGCCATGGACTCTCTTAGTCTACATATCAATGGGGCGGTAAAAGAAAATAATTTTAAGCCTATCAGAATATGCCGTGGATCATATATCTCCCACAGTCTTTTTGTTGATGATATTATGATTTTTGGTATGATTTGTAGACTTTCTTGGCAATGTGTACATGATATTCTGAGGAAATTTCAAAATGCTTCTGGAATCTACATCAATGAGGGAAAATCTTCTTTCTTTTCTGATGATGAAGACTTGGAATCATTGGATTTTCTATCGACTCTCTTTAATATTGGTACCAAGTCGTTAAAAGAGGGTATTAAATATTTGGGTTTTCATCTCAGACCTGCAGGTTATAAAAGTTCTGATTGGTTATGGCTTACGGACAGGTTTTATAAGAGAATCGAAGGATGGGAGTTCAAATGCCTATCCATTGCGGGTAGGGCAGTGTTGGCTCAATCTGTTCTGGCACAAATCACTGTATATTGGGCCCATTTATACTATTTTCCCTCTAGTATCATTGCCAATCTTAACAGGCTTATGGCAAATTTCATTTGGGGAGGTGGGAAACATAAAAGCAAATATCATCTGACCAGTCTCTCAAAAATCACTCTCCCAAAGATTCTGGGTGGTTGGGGTATTATGAATATAAGGAATTTTGGTAAGGCCCTATTATGTAAATCATTCTGGAGGAGTATTAATGGGGTCAGCTTTTGGAGTGCTACCATCAGAAGGAAGTACATGGAGAATAAAGACCTCACCTACTGGTATCGTGTTGGTACCATTGGGAAATCCCAGGGATCTGCTATATGGAACAACTTTCGCAGAATTAAATCCTTTATACTTGAGAATCTATATTGGTATATCCATAATGGTAAAGATGTGCTCATAGGGCACGATCATATTATTGGTTTGGGAGAGGATTTTTGCTTCCCTCGATCTATTATCTCGGCTTTGCATAGATCTGGAATCTTTTATTGGAATCAACTCATTGAAGGCTGGCATGGGGCTTTTCCTATATGGAAAAATGTACAGTCCTTAGGCATTTGTCAAGATTATTCTCAGCAGTGGGACAGTATTTTGACATCAATTAGGGGCTCTGGTATTTGTAATTCTGATGGAAAATACCAACTTTCATGGAGGGGTATTAAGTGCCAGGATGAATTAAAGGTCAAAGAGATTTATCTGGTTCTGGCAAGGTCGATGCCGAGTCCTTTTCAATACACCTTTCCTACCTCTTTATGGAGAACAGGGGTGCCTTACAAAATTATACATTTTTCCTAGCTTGTATTCCATAACAAGATATTAACTTGGGAGAACCTCCAAAAAAGGCATTGGCAAGGTCCTAGTATTTGTTTACTTTGTAAAAATGGGAATGAGAATAGTAATCATATCTTTCTTACTTGTAGCTATACCAATCAGTTGTGGAAGGAACTAGCAGCATATTTGGGTTTCCAACATACAGATCATACAGATGTCATGGAGGCTATCAGATGGTGGGTCTCGCAGAAAGTTACTCTTAGATCTATCCCTCTATTGCTTTTTTGGTATGTCTGGAAGAAAAGGAATAATGCCATATTTCGAGAGGGGAAAGGCTCACATTTGCCTCTGTCTGATCAGATTATATCGATGTATCTCTCCATTCCTAAAAAAGAATCTGCCAACAAAATTCACAAACCTAGCAACTTTTCAGTACGGAACAAATGGGGTATCCAAGGGCTTTTTTTGACGGAGCTGCACAAAGAGGCTTGTGTGCATGTGGAGTCTACATATTAATGTCTGACGACCTACACTACTCAATTTATTGGCATGGTGGTCGAGGTTCTAACAATAAGGCGAAGGCTATGGCATTAGCGGGTCTTTTACAGTTTACCTCCTTCCTGAATATCCAACAGCTGCAGATTTATGGGGATTCAAAAAACACTATAGGTTTGGCAACAGGAAGGATAATTAACAGGAATCCCACTCTTACAGGTTGGATTAATAGGATCAAATCACTATGTACAAGTCTTCAGTCTTATTCCTTTTCTCACGTGGACAGATCTCTGAATTCAGTCGCAGACTCCTTATCAAAGAAAGGACTCCCCTGGTATATGGAAATTGGAGGTACAAGTGCAAGACACTACATATGTGATAGAGGATTTCTCAATTCCCGGTATCTAGCTATCTCTCAGATTTCTGTTTCTACATATATTCTGTTTAATGATGCTCCACAAATAGAGGTATGTTGTCATTTCCCTGTCTCCTTTTGGGTGTATGATATGGTTCGTTCTGGTACTCTGTTTTGGATCCTCTATCTGTATATCTTTTGATCTGGATCATATTCCTGAAAAATGAAGATGATATGCCTATCTAAAAACATGTTGGATATGATCAATATATATCTTCAGCCTTCTCTACTGCATATAGAATATGATAAATGCTCTACAGAGCAGCTTTATATGTATATATTGCACATATTAATATAAATCTTGATTTTTTTGGTACTGAAAAAAACACAACACACTGGTCTTCCAATATTTCCCTTTGTACTATATTCCTGTCATGTACTTAATTAATAAAATTGTAAATAAATTTACAACCACGGAGAGAGATTTATGCAGGGTGATGTGTTACCTCCAAATCTATTACAACCAATTCCGATTGCAAACGATACTCGAGTGAAGCCAAAGTTTTTCATAGCGTCATGCATTTTGCCCAAAGTGAAGAGAAGTACTAATTCTCTTTACGATGCAAGATTTCATTCAAATTCCCTTTCCGAACACATGCACATGATTTTATGGTTGTATCATTATAAATTTCTCTCTAATTAATTGTGGGACAAAGGAATTGAATTAATTTCGAAATAAGGATAGGATTTTGTAAGAGGAGGATAGTATGGTAGAGATGTTTAATATTTTGATTATTGGGTCAAAATAAAATTAAATAATTAATAATAATTATCATAATTATCAATAAAACAATATGGTTTATAATTATGATTATAATTAATAATTAAATTAACTTAAACTTATTTTAATTTTAGATTTAGCAAGCATGAAGAGAAGAGTGAAAAAGATTTGACCCATGTCTAAATTTGGTAGATCCAAGTTAAGAAGGATCTATGCTGGTTATATATTAGGGTAGCAATATAATTTTACTTATCAATCCATAATAAATATCAAAAAGTTTATTTTATCATACATCTCAAATTCAAAATTTAAAAAATCATAAGATTAGCTTAATCATATAAATAAAATGATTATTAAAACGTTGATAGGAATTAATCCATGATAGATATCAAAACACCTATCCCATAACACATTTCACATTGAGAAGGTTAAAAAATAAATAGAAATTACCTAAATTATAACTTTATTTTAAATTATTGTCATTAATAATTATAAAAAGAATTAATACACGAGTTAAACATATGTACATTTAAAAAAGCATGTAACATGATTTTTAACTATGGAAATTTATCCCCACTCCATCATGGATATTTTTTACTATGGACTAACACCATGGTTTACTGATACCACATGCCCAAAAAACCATAACTCATGTTCATATATGTCAAGCCTTCAGGCTTGGGCACCCGAGTGTGCCCAATTCAAGCTGAGTTACGATGTAATGAGTTGACTAAATTGACATGACATGATGAGTTGGTAGCTCAATCAAGCATTTGAATGAGCTCGACCAAAGCCAAGGTGTTCCTAGCTGTCATGGCCCCACATTGTGGTGCCTTATGACCACCGTGGGCGTTGTGCGGCATCGACGAGATTTCGCTTCTTCCTAAATTATTTTCACACGGACTACTCCTAACACTTCAACACTTAACCAATTTTTCATTCAAGTGTTCTTATGTTTAATTATGCAATGAAAATAAACTTCATTCAATTCACTTTACTTCATTTACATTAAACTTAATAAAAGTACGATAAACATAATAGTAATACAATATAGCAAATATAACAACAAACACAATTCCGCAATGGGAGGGGGAAACTACCTAAAGTAGTTCGCCCGTACTTTATTAGGCTTCTTCAAATAATATACAACAATAATTTACATGTACAATGGCATGGCAACTGCCTGGCCCATACCAACAAACTCGTCCAACAACAAAATCTCAGAAGGCGTGCAGTCCTGCCCTACACTTTCAACATGCCTTGAAAACCCAAGTTATTCGCCCTAAAATAGAACCAAAAGTATTCCCAAGTATTTTAGCTCACTGGGCGACCCCCAACTTGCCTATGCCCTCCTTTTCTATGTTGTTCTCTGATGTGAAACCTCCTTGAGATTCTATGATATCGCAAACTCGCCCCTCCTTGTGCAACTTGTTTCTGCGATGTCTTCTTACTTGGTCAAACTTGCTTCTACCCTTTGTCAAATGCCTCTCCTCTTCATTTATATGTGTTTAACCACTTCTATTTTGATTCATGGATGCCCCTTCAATACATTGAGCCGACCCTTCTTGCTTGTGTGGGCGCACCCCTGGGCCGACTTGCCTGTGGGTGGGTGTGCGCACGCCTTGGACGACCTGCATTCAGGTTGTGCCAGTGCCCCATGTTGGGCAGGTGCATCCCTGCCTTGGCACTTGCATGTCATATACTCCACCTTATCGCCCATCATTTATGTCATGTTGTTCACTCTACATCGTGTGTTGTCTCGTGCTTTCCCATCGTGCCCCTTGCTCGCTATGTCGCGTCACGGTCACACTTCCATGCCTTACCTACTACGCCTTGCCTATCGCAATGCCCAACCACCCCATCTTAGGTGTGGGTGCGGGTGACCAAGTCAATCATCGCTATGTTATGTGTGGGTGGGCACTCTCCCTCACACGTCCTCCATTATTTCCTGTTGTTGGGCATGCATGCTCGTTGTGATGTGCCCATTATGCCTCACTCGACACATCGCTTGGTGCCACACCTTCATGCGGGTGCACCTAGGACATGTGGCCCTCAACTCGTGAACGCTTCCCATTGCCATTGTGTCAACTTGGGTGCCCCTTCTCCATGTGGGCATGCTTGTCGCACTTGGAGGATCTCATGTTGTGCACTCCCAATCTTCACCAAGTTGCTTCCTCATCACATGGGTGGGTGCCTTGCCTTGTGTCATTGATCCTCATCATGCGATCTACCCTCAAATTGTTTCCAAATCAATTTTTCGCCGCTCCAAGTGATTTTGGCCCATCACGGCGCCCGTTCACCTTGCTGCCAACTTAGGGCCCTGAGACTATCTAGACACACTTGACCAAAGGAACATGCACCTTCTTGAGTTGCGTAGGTGTATGAATTAGATGATTTTCATGAAGGAAAGAAGTCAACATAACTAATTTCAAGTGACATTTGCATGAAGGTGACGTGCTCAACTGAAGGATGAATTCACAATTCAACGTGAAGGGAGTGGACACCCAATGGAGGGTGAGGTTGATGTCAAAACCTGCCCACCCAACTGAGCGGCAAAGGGTGAGGGCGACACCGAGACGCACCTGCTCACGTGATCAATTTTCCAAGTGCAAGGGTGACATTGAGACACGTCTGCAAAACAGAAGGTAAACCAAAGACGAGAGAAGTGACTAAGCGATATATGATTTGGCATTTGTTGGAAGTTCGACTCAAACAAAAGTATGGTCAAATTGAACAGAAGGTAGGCTAACTTGACACTCTACATAGGGACACAATTGTTCATGAAGGAACAATGTGTATATATAAACAAAGAGGAGGTGATCTACGAGGCATCTAACCGAAGTTCATTAATCAAACCTTCAACCAAATGAAAGCACAGAAGGGTGCAAACAAAGAAAAATGAGTCAAGAGTCATATGAGGCCTTGCCAGGTAAGCAAGGGAGAGACAAAAGTCTCTGAAAGTCATTTTATGTGGTTTGGTTGCGAATGAATTATTGTTGTGGGTTTGTGGTATGCCGTGGGGTATTTCTATTAAAGCTCGAAGGGCTGAGTTTGGGTTTGGTTGTGGGTTGCAAGTTGAAGGGCTACAACTCAACTATTATATTATATATATTCGAGCATTGTGGCAGTGAGTTCTTTGGGAACTCTGCCCAGCCAAAATTTATGAAGCATTGTATATTGAAGTTTAGTAATAAAAAAAACCAAAGTTATGGGTAAGGTTTTTATGAGTTCCCCCTCCTACCATATTAATGTTTTGTATTGTTTATGATTTGTTGTGGATATTGTTGAAGTAAAGTGAAATGAAATGAACTATTATTGAAGTGGCTATTTTACTGAGATTATATTGAATACTAATTCAACAAGTAGAAGATATATATCTCGTGATAAGAGTACATAGGCTAGAGGTGTAGTCCTAGAGTTAGTAAAATCATGTTTGTCTCACCATTGAGGAGAAACTATGCCAGTGATGCACACCAAGGGGACTCAGGAAAATAATAGCTTAAAGATTCACTGAAGGGGCATGACAGATGGTATTAAAGTAGCTTTTTTTAAGGTTGAATGAAGATCATTGTTCTGGTTGAAGCATAAGGAAGTGGTATGATCTTTTGTGATAGTTAGATTAGGACGATTGAAGAACTAAAGTTCTTGAAGGATGGCTCTTTTGAGAAGTTAGGATAGATGTCCAATTCTTGGAAAGTTGGATTGAAACAGTGCCATGACAAACTCATTTACCTCACAAAAATATTATGTCGCATAGGAGGAAAGATGGTGGAACTGTGGAAGGATGTTAATGTTTTCCAATAGCAGGTTGAGAAGGAAGTTCTTGACTATGAAAAGGCCTTGCTGTGAGACACTTGAGGCATGGGGTCTGAAGAGACTTAGCCATTGTGACATGATTTAGGATGATTGATAGTTATTCACTCCATGTAGGACCTTCTTGAAGGAGGAGGTCTAAACGTCTATGGAGACTATAGGTACAAAGACCTAGGGAAATACATAGATGGGATTATGAGGTGAGTGGACATTTCCCCCCCTCATAGAGATATGAGAAAAATATACAAGAGGAGATAAGGAGTGAAGATTTATTCATGGGACAAGATATAGAGATAACGATTGAAGGTATTTTGCATGACGAGGGGCATGAAGTGATTTTTCTCGGGATTTTTATGTAGATGTGCAACACTTGGACACCATGGAGGATTTATCAATAATGGTATTGAGAGTTTTGGATGTGAGGAGAGTGCTAGAGAAAACAATGATGATGATGTGAGTAGGTGCATCCTCATGAATTTGACACGATGGTTCGACTAATCACCAAATTAGTTCAAGTCATCAGGGCCAACAATGCACAAAGAAACATCATATTTGAGTTGAAGTATGGCAGAAAAGTTCACAATTCATGGAGATGAGGTGATTGACATGGTAGTGATTGTGACTTGATACATTTATGCGATAATATGGATGGATTTGCCTTCTGTGATGAAGTGGGGCAGTATGGATGATTGCGATGCACGGGATGGATGATCGTGGAGGCTAGGAATATATTCTACATGAATCCTTGTTTTGGGATGCGAAAGCAAGGGGAGTCACGCAATTTAATGAATTCTTGATGGAGGTTCGTGAAGACGTTTAATAGTTTATAAGCTTGAGCAATAAGGCAAGAGAACCTTTCTTAGATGATTGGGGGATGGATGATTCTTCCATGTTGATGAAGACAGTGAATGTGAAGGTTAGTCGTGATGAAGTGGATAGTATTTGGGCCTGGTGAAGAAGTTTACCAAGGAGTGTTGTTGTCGAGGATGCATTACACAAAATTTTAGCCTAAAAGTGGCCTCTGAAGGAAAAATAATAAAATAATAGTTAAAATAATAAAATAAGATTTATGAATTTTTTAGGGAGAAGAAGAAAACTAGTTTTTTATTTGTATTTTTGGCTTATTTCCTTATAGGTTTACTCAAATTTCAAGTGTAGACACTTAGTGTATGCAAAATTAAATTCCACATCCAATGATAACCCATTATGCATACTTTTGATAAGACCCACATTGATAAAAATTCAAGATACTTTTAAAAAACATGTTGAAGACACTTTTTTAATGTATATTAAATTTTTATCAATGTGGGTCTTCCTAAAAGTTTGCATAATGGGTACTCGTTGGATATGGAATTTAATTCCTCGTCCAACGAGTGTCTACACTTGAAATTTGAGTAACCCTATAAGGAGATAAACCAAAAATACAATTAAAAAAGTAGCTTTTCTTCTTTTCCCTCCAAAATATTTACATATACTTCTTTTTAAATTTAAAGGATTTTGATTGTTTTACATATTAAAACATCGAAATTACATGAAAATTTCATGGGAACTTTTAGGCTGAAATTTCCTTTAATGATAATCGTTTTTAAGTGGTGAAGGATGTCAAGTCCTGAGGCTTGCATGCCTGAGTGCACCCGAGTCAAGCTGAGTTAAGATGGAACAAGTTGAATGACTTGGAATGACATGACAAGTAAATAGCTTCATTGAGTGCCTTAGTGCGCTCGTGAGCAAAGCCGGTGTTGGATGGACAAGAGTGCTTAGTGGAGATGTGTCCGACTAAAGCCAAAACATGCCCATCCAAGACACACTTGACTGAAGATGAAGACACTTGCCCAAGTTGCGTAGGAACATGACCAAAATGAGTCGCATGATGGAAACAAGTTGACATAATCGAAGTAAAGTGGAATTTGCATAAAGGCGATATTCCCTATCGAAGAAGGAATGCATGAGTTAACACGATGGGAGCACATGCCCAACTAAGGGCAAGCGTGACGTTGAGATGTACTCACTCGACTAAATGACTAAGGGCAAGGGAAACACCAAGATGCGCTTGCTCACTCGACTAAGTAACCAAGGGTGAGGGAGACACCAAGATTTGCTTGCTCGATTGAACGTGAATCGAAGGTGAGTGGAACGACCATGTGATATATAATTGGTCGTTTATTGAAAGATCATATAAAAAAAAAAGTATGGTTGACTCGAATGGAAGGAAGGTCGGCCCGGCGCCCTATGAAGGGATGTGACCATTCGTCAAGTAACGAATGAGACGTATATATAAACAAAGGGGAGGTGAGTTACGAGGCATCCAACTAAAGTTCGTCAATCAAATCATCAAACAAAACTCAACCGAACAAAGGTGCAGAAGGGTGCGAACAAAGAAGAATGAGTCAAGACTCATATGAGGGCTCGCCAGCCAAGCCAAGGAGAGACAAAAGTTTATGAAATTTGTTTTTTGTGGTTTAGTTGTGAATAAAGTATTTTTGTTGGTTTATGGTATGCCGTGGGGTATTTTTGTTTAGGGTCGAAGGGCTGAGTTTGGATATGGTGGTGGGATGTGTTAGCACTCTGTAATTTCCTTTAGGCTGTAAAAGGATTACAAAGGTAACCACAAACCACTTTTAGGCTAGAATCTAGCCCTTCTAGCCTTGGAGAGGGCTGTCTCACTAAGGTTTTCTTAGTCAGTTAGATGACTAAATGATTTCTGATCTTAGGCTAGTTATACATATCATCAAAGTGAAAAAGTTTTCAAAGTTTTGGTCATAGGGTGAAAGAGAGATCCATTATGCACAGAGTCAAAATAATGTTCAGTAACCAATCACAATCAACAGAGCAGTTTGAACTAGGGCGAGGTAGGAAGACTCCTAAATCTACAAAATTTGTTGTAGTGTGGCTGGGATGAAATGAGAGTAAGGATCCATTAAATATAGAGCATGTATGGATGAATTCTATATCTAACTTCAGAAGAAAAAGCTGAAATTGTTTGATAAGCATGAGTAGGGTATCGATGTAAATTTTGCAACATAATTTTCTTTCAAACTATTAAGAAGCAAAGTACATGTGAAAACTAGAAGGGAAGTCAAATCACAAAGAGAGGCACATGATTACTATGTTTGACACAAGAATCCTGGAACAAAATTTTCTTTGTATTGATGTATTGATCACTGTTTTAAAACTTTCTCCACTGCTTACGAAGTTTTCAAAAGATATACTCTATTCACTCCTGAATCCAACCCTTTCTACATTTATATTCATGAACTATATACAATATTCTCTTCCTATGTCAAAGGGGGTCGAAATCCACCTATTCCTCCAATAGATAAAACTAATTACATGAGAATAGAAAAACAAAAACCACTTTCCTAGGTACTAGGAAACTATCTTTAACCTATTTATTACAACTTGCTTACACATAAAATACATTGAAATTGTACAAAAAATCATATTAAAAGTCTTCAAATGGTAAATAATATTTGACGTGGTCATAAAAATCCTCTTTTGCCAATGTTCAAGTAAAAACAATTGTTCAAAAAAAGGAAATTGTCTTTGTATGCAACATATTTGCTACGAATCTCCAGTTGCGCAACAGTCCAAGTTGTGCATACCTCTGGTCCATCTCTGAAAAGATGAAACTAATGGGTTGTATTGAAATGTCCCTGAGAAGGATATGAACTCATGAAACAACTTCGAAACTGAAAGCATGCCTCTGAACCACTATCTCCTTTTTGTTATCAAATTCGCAACAAACTTGTGCAACACCTCCCCTTCCACCTTTGCACAATGATTGTATTTTTTTAATATCTCCTAAATGGTAAAACATATAGAGTGGATTTTTTGTAGAAATTTAATATCATTATAAACCTTCTCCACAAACAATTTGAGCCAAATTCGACTCACGAATTTCAAGAAAATCCAAAAATGGATGTAGATGATGGTGGCTCATTTCTCAAAAACCATGAATCATTTTGACCTGAAATTAAGTGAGTGTATTTATCTTACCCCCGTGCATCTCCTATACAAAGTTCATGTAAAATGGGTACATGGTTTAACAGATATGGTGAAAATACGTTTGCACAACGCACTTGCAAATAGAGTTGTCTTGCATGACTTTAATCACATGCTTGAACTTTGGATGAGAAAAAAGGGATGACTGATGATGTTTCCACTCTGTTAAACCTCTTTTAAGTTCCCACACACAAGAATAATGCCAAAAAAATGACTTTTAATTAAACCCTAATTCTTCTGACAATTGTGCAGCAAGAAGCACAAAAACACGTTGGTTACCATGCTTCCAACCATCTTTTGGACTTCTGAACATGTTGGGAAGGTGGAAGATAACCCATACCACATCAGAAACTTGTTTAAAAACCTTTTCTTAAGTTGAAAACCTCCATGTTTGAAAATTACCCCTCACAGCAAAAACACAACAAATTCCAACTTTTGGAGGAGCGTCAATGGAAAATAGCAACATTCCTCTTCTTGTCCTCCAAAGTATTTCAGAGAAGATTATAGTTTTGAATGATTAAAATGAAAGTGAAAAGGCACTTTTGAAACCTTCATACACTTCTAGGATCTTCTTTTAAAGTAATGATGACCCACTTCTAGATGTGAAATATGGATAAGTGGTGTTTTTTAAAATAATGGTAGCATGACATGACTAACCATAACTAATCCCTATAACTGACATGACTTAGCATACAAAACTCATGATGACCAAATATTTCATGACATGACCAATTGCCCCTTATTATTACCCTTTTTATGATGATCTCTCATGACACTAAACTTTTCCTTGACCAAATAGGCCTCTTTCAATCTTAGAACCTTTTCATGAGACTTAATCCTAAGCCTTATTCACAAAAAACCTCATATTCACAAAATATCCTTTTAAACCATAATACTCATGAAATCAAGACTGAGATTTACAAATTGACCTCAAGCACATAGAAAGACTGAAATGACTAAGATCGCTATAATATAGGACCCTAACAGTTTGCAGGCCGAAAGGATATATCTATACAAGTGTTGTGGCAACAAGCTGTTTGGGAGCTAAGCCTAACCAAAAATCTATAAACATTGTATATTGATGTTATGTAATAAAAAAATTGAAGTTGTGGTGAAGAATTTTGGGAGTTCCCTCTCTCGCCATCTTATTGTGTTGTATTGTTTATATTTGTTGTGGATATTGTTGAAGTCAAGTTAATTGTAGTGAATTGTGATTGAAGCGAATTATGATTGAAGCTAAGATTGAAGTGGCTATTATACTGAGATTAGATTGAATACTAATTCTTCATGTATAAGATACCTATCTCATGATAAGAGGACATAAGTTAAGGGCATAGTTTGGGCATTAGTAAACTGAATTTGGTCTCACCATTGAGGAAAAACCACATTGTTGCCACACACCTCAGGTGACTTGGGAAGCTTATAGGTTGGAGGTTATGGCATGTGTTCATATGGCACTATTTTTTATTAATCAATTTAACTAAAGAGCACAACTACTTTTCAAATAAAGTGCAACCTTTGATTTGTGACTACTACTGAAAATATTCTAAAATATTTCATATAAGTTAAATCATTACTATCAACCTAAAAATTATTGACAAGTGCAACAAGAGATCATATCTCTTTTCACTTTAAAAGAGTTTTGCATCAAGTGATTTGATCCCTCTACTTTTGAAATAAAGTGCAACCTTTGATTTGTGACTACTACTGAAAATATTCTAAAATATTTCATATAAGATAAATCATTACTATCAACCTAAAAATTATTGGCAACAAGTGAAACGAGAGATCATATCCCTTTTCACTTTAAAAGAGGTTTGCATTTCAAGTGATTTGATCCCTCTTGGGGTTTGGTAGATCCAGAGTTAAGATGGATCTAGGCTGGTTTAATTCCACCCTTTAAATAGGCTATATTCCACATGAATACCATGGGCCAATACCATGGATTCTCAATACCATGGGTCAATACGACGGCTCATTTTTATTTATTTTTATAGGGTCAATACCATCGCTCATTTTTATTTTTATTTTTATTTATTTATTTTATTTTCACCCCATGGAAATGTTTACATTACATTACATTAGTTTATTTATTTAATTTATTAATTTAATCTAAGTTTTATTTTTATGTAATTTGACTTAGTCAAAATGTTAAACATTATATTACAACATCTCTACCATATTGGGCTACACCCAATAAATTTTAGGTAGATTTTAAATATTTAACGTGCACAATATTCTATTTTAAAAAATTGTTGATAACATTGAAAAGTCAAACCTTGAGATTTATTTCAAAAATAGTTATGTTTTTTTTTTCATTTTTATTTAAATTAATTAATTAAAAATTGTCATATAAACAATTTCATATGAAATTAAAAAATGTCATATAAACATATTTCATATAAACCTGATTTTTTGGATTATCGTATTAGTCAATCATGATATTGACCCATGATAAGGTAAAAATAATCTAAAATACACTATATAATAAAATAAAAATAAATTTCTATGATTAGAGAATTTGTTACAGTTTTTTTACACTATTCATTTTTATTATCCACGTATATTTACATTTAGATATGTAATATATATAGCGTATGTAAATTTATAAAATCTAAAGATATAATAAATCAACCCTTATAAAAGGTGATAGAATATTTTTGTATAAAAGTAATTTTAATTTTAATTACACGTGGCTTTTTATATAAAAGAGTTTTATTAAAATCTATATTTATTTATTATTTTTGTTTTATAAATGATGTAAAGGTTTATTTTAATTTTAATTATGTGTTGTTGTTTTTGTAAAAGAGTTTTATTAGTTTTTGTGGTAGGCATGACTGGGATTATAGTAATCGAGAGTTAACATTAGTTTTGGCAGATTATTATGAGGAATAACCAAATTTTTTTATGAGTTATAATGTATTTTCATAATACAATTGGTTTAGTTTTTTTCTTTGGCCTCTTCCCAAATCTAATAGGCCAAAAATATGTTATATTAATTTTTTCCTATAGTATTTTGAAAAAAGTAAACTAATACTAGAATTAGTTGAAGATATTAAATGGCAGTCGCTTGGGAGGCACTATAACTTACTTTAAGCACCCGATGGGTTCCACCAACTTCCTTCGATTTGACCGGGTTCTTCGGGTTGGGGCAACATCGTGCGATTTCGTCAAGCCCTGAATTTGGTCATGCGTAAAAAGGAATCGAATCAATCAATAAGTGTTTGGGCACTTGAATGAATCGGTCGAGAAACTCATTATAATTGGGATGGCATTCATCCGACCAACCTTATCCTTGACTTCATTTATTGCCGATGGAACTGCTGGATATGAGTCTCCATCTCAAGACTCAGAATATGAAACTCGTTCACGAAGGCCAGGTCGCTCACGAGGGTCATAAAAAACATATTTGAGTGCATCAACTAGCCTTGCTATTGGTGATGCTCAGTCTCGGTGTCGCTACTGTACTAGCTCTACATAGAACAACTGCGTATAGATCTGCACCTGGCTTTGCTGCCTATAAAATATTATATAGATCTAAATAAGTTGCTGAACGAACAGTTGGGTGATCCACCAACTCTGCCAAATCAAATGTTGTTGCTCTCTCTGTTGAAGCCGCCATCTCTGTTACTTATGCTGCCTTCGCTGGTTCTAAAACTGAATCTGAAATGGAAACTGCTACAACTTAATATAACAATTGCCACTAGAATCACTTCTGCATCTGGATGTGTTTCTTACACTGCTTCTTGTGGACTATTGCCTGTATATCCGCTTCTTTTCTTGCTTATGCCATTATAGCCACCTTTGCTACTTCTGATGCTTCCACTGCAACATTTGATGGTTATGCAACTGGCTTGGATGTTGGTGATCCTGCTTCAACTGTTATTGAATCAACTAGTTCTAAATAATCAACATTTACTATTAGATCAACAAGTTATAGATAAACAACTGGCTGAAGCCCCGCTCCCTGCTCAAGAGACGGACTCGCTAGCTGCCATGCAACTTCTCTGGTTAACATTTATATTTATTTATTAATTAAATATATGTTATACACGAAGCTAAATAAATATGTAGATAAGAATCGATAACATATATGAATTTTATAAAATTTAAGGAGAATAAATCAAATGCTGTGAAAGGTGATGAAATATTTTTGTGTTAATAAAAAGTTTTATTAATATTTATATTTTTTTTATTTTTTTTCTAGTTAAGACTAACCTAAGTATCCACGGGGGATTTGAACCGGTGACCTATCACAAGGAGTGCCTTAACAGTGCACCCATTCACCATCAATCCAAAGCCCCGTGGGCATATTTATATTTATATTTATTTATTAATCGAATTTTATTAACATTTATATTTATTTATTGATTTTGTTTTATAAATGATGTAAAGATTTATAATAATTAAGTTAATGGACAAAAATATTTAAAAATTATTGGACTAGCTAGCTGCCATGCAATTTCTCTGGTTAACATTTATATTTATTTATTAATTAAATATATGTTATACACGAAGCTAAATAAATATGTAGATAAGAATCGATAACATATATGAATTTTATAAAATTTAAGGAGAATAAATCAAAGGCTGTGAAAGGTGATGAAATATTTTTGTGTTAATAAAAAGTTTTATTAATATTTATATTTATTTATTAATAGAGTTTTATTAACATTTATATTTATTTATTGATTTTGTTTTATAAATGATGTAAAGATTTATAATAATTAAGTTAATGGAAAAAAATATTTAAAAATTGTTTTATTTGCAATTTATAATATGTTTAGAGGGTCAATTTTTTTTTTGAAGTGTAAAAGAAACACTTATTGAATTGTTTAGGTATGTGTGTGAGCTTGTTATATGTCAACTCTATGTTAAGTATGGAAATATTTAGAAATCTCTATTTTCCTCACCATATTGAGTAACATGTACTTGAGATATTTTAACTATAACAATTTCTTTACATTCAGTTGTTATATATATGAATGCTATTGAAGTATTTTATTTAAGGCACATAAAGAAACATTGTATTTAAAATATATTTTTAAATACCATGCATTTATTTAAACATTCCTAATGATTTTTTTTTACTTTTAATTGCTCTTTCAATATTATATATCTATCTTATCCTGATCTACCAAGCTCAAAGAGGGATCTCTTTTCACTCTAAAAGAGGTTTCTCGGAATCTCTTTTCACACTAAAAGAGGTCCATGAAATGTTTTGGTTGGACTCACAACTATGGATTCTTTTATAAAAAGAAGTTTCAGAATTAGTTGTTAAATAATAATATTAAAATAATAAAATACCCGTTAAAGAATAATATTAAAATAATAAAACTAGCCATTAAAAATAAATTAGAAGAACAAGTAGGGATTTAACTCATTGAGAATGACTAAATACATGAAACAATTAGCTATTAAAAGTAAAGATAAACCCAACAAATTTAAATAAATAACTATGTAATAAAAAGGAAAGATAATTAAAAGGAAATTAAGGACTATATAGGATTAAATAATTAGTTATTAAGAGAAAAGGTAAAATCAAGAGATTTAAATAATCAATTAATTAATTAATTAAAAGGGAGGTTAATTAAAAGAAAATTGAGGTTAATACTAATAATCGAAAGAGGTAACGAGAATTTAGATAGAAAAAATTAAGGAACATAAGTATAAAAAGAAAAACTTCTATAAAAATGAAAGTTCAAAATTTTATTGTATTAGAAATAAATATGCATAAATTGAATATATGATTAGATAATTTTAACTAAAGATTATTAAATAAAGGAAAGGGGATCAAGCGGAGAGAGCGAAGGAGAAGATAGAAAGTAAAGAGAGGAGAGTGGATATAACATCTTCTGTTAGACATTCTACAATTTTAACAATGATTCTGCATGCGGAATAAACTCAAAGAATCATTAAACCTTATTGTCCAGGGATACGAGTTACCTCCAGCCATCGGTGATGTATTGATGCAGGCCACAGTCCACAAGCTTCTCCTTCAGCACTCCAGCTTCTGTCCAAGCAAAAGAACACAAAATTCTGAAGGCACTTCCGAGCTCTGCTATCTCAGCTAGATGGTGTAGAACTGAAGGGGGTTGAGATATGAGCTTGGGGACCAACAGATAAACATATAGCTAAGCTTCCATCAAGCTTCTAAATGCTATGTGTTAGAAAAACCACAAATCAAGGTAGAGATGAGATCAAAGTAATGGACCACTTTAGTAGCTCCCAATTATTAATTTAGTAATTGCAGTTGATTTTCTTAACTTAAGGAAACTACTGCAGTTGGTTTCCATAAGTTAAGAAAAGCCGCAACTCCATAAATCAAGGTAGCTTTTGTGTTAAATTAATGGAGCTTAACATTCTCCCACTTGGTCCATACTTCCAAACTTAATGTCTCAACTTAAAAACCATTGATAATCTGTATTAAGTAATAGATACATGAATCATGGCGATAAGTCCTCTAATGACGAGTATTACCTTCCATGCATTACTATGCATTTATTCTTATTATAATTTATGTGGCAATAATATCTTAATGAATAAACCCTATGTTTATTCTTGGTCCTTCTTAAATGAATTTTCTCAAATCAACTTAAGGTGCACATAAATATGAGAAAAAACATCACAATAATTAAGAATTTCATTAACATTGTCCATACAATGAAAAAACTGCATAATGGAACCAAGTCCCATATTCAATACATGATCCTTGAAATTAACTGTGGCATGCCCTTAATCAAAGGATCATTGATCATTAACTCAGTGCTGACGTGCTCAATGACCACTTTATTTTCTTTAACACGTTCCCTTATAGCTAAAAACTTAATGTCGATGTGTTTATTTCGACTCCCACTTTTTTTAGCCATAAAACCAGCAGCTGAATTATCACAATATATTCTCAATGGCTTAGATATAGAATCCATAATTCTAAGCCCAGAAATGAAATTCTTAAGCCATACACCATGTAAAGCAGCCTCAAACAGGATATACATAAGCATGTAGTCTTTGGTTCCTTAAAGGTACCTCATTACTTTCTTTGCAGCTCTCCAGTGGTCTAAACCTGGATCATTCTGACATCGTCCCAACATTCCTAATGGGAGCTACACTTGGTGAACAATCCTTCATCCGAAATCTCTCTAAAATTTTATTAATATAGGTTTCCTGTGACAGACCCAAGATGCCTCGAAATCTGCCAATGACATAAGATGCCTCACCTATATCCTTCATATCAAAATTTTTAGAGAGGAATTGTCTCACCTCATGTAGCAAACCCTTATCATTGGTTGCTAGCAAAAAGGTCATCCATATGTAAAACAAGAAAACAAATTTTACTCCCACTAACCTTCAGGTATATACATTGATCCATAATGTTTTCTACAAAACCAAAAGAAGAAATTACACTATGGAATTTCAAATACCATTGGCGGGATGCTTGTTTTAAACCATATAATGACTTCTTGAGCTTGCAAACCAATTGCTCACCATGACTAGAGGGGAATCAATGAAGATGTGTTATTAATGAAGAAGTGTTGTCAATCATTAATGACGAAGTGTTATTAATGAAGAAGTGTTAATAACCATCGTCTTTTAGTACCAGTGTGAACATGCATTGAATCATATGTGACATTGTTTTGTAAATTAATGCAGTAAAGACCATTAGACAAAATACCATTCCCAACATAATCAGATTTATAGAATAGACTGAAAGATTTTTCTGAAAAGTTTAAGGAATATCCAAAAGGTACAAGCCTTGAAACTGAAATCAAGTTTCTAGAAAAACTTGGAACATAAAAGGTCTTTTCTAACTCCAAAACAAACCAATACTTAAAGTTAAATAACATGTTCCTATAGCTTCTACATGCGAGCCCATCTTGTTTCCTGATAAGATGCTTTGCTCACTTCCCACTGGCTTCCTTAGGTTTTGCAAAACTTTGCAAGGAATTCGAAATGTGAATTGTTGATCCAGAATCAATCCACCATGTGTTAATATTAACATTAACCATATTAGATTCATAACAGACAAACGAGATTACTTCCTCAAGTTCGGGAATGTCAGAACGAATTTCAGAGAAATTTGCAGGTTGTACTACTGCATCAAAATAAAAATCACATGCTTATGTTGAGGCTTAATAAACTTTCATGTTCTACCAATGTAAAACATGGTAAAAAGAATTGAATCAAATGACATGAAAATTGCCTGTGGGCTAAATTTTCAATTCAAGCAGATTCAATAAAACTTTATGAACTTTCATGTTTTACCAATGTAAAACATGCTAAAAAGAATTGAATCAAATGACATGAAAATTGCCTGTGGGCTAAATTTTCAATTCAAGCAGATTCAATAAAACTTTATGAACTTTCATGTTTTACCAATGTAAAACATGCTAAAAAGAATTGAATCAAATGACATGAAAATTGCCTGTGGGCTAAATTTTCAATTCAAGCAGATTCAATAAAACTTTATGAACTTTCATGTTTTACCAATGTAAAACATGCTAAAAAGAATTGAATCAAATGACATGAAAATTGCCTGTGGGCTAAATTTTCAATTCAAGCAGATTCAATGAAACTTTATGATAAAACTTATTAATTCATAACTCCTATGGGTAGGTTAT
The DNA here is from genome assembly GCA_031772625.1 of Pinus tabuliformis. Lineage (NCBI taxonomy): Eukaryota > Viridiplantae > Streptophyta > Pinopsida > Pinales > Pinaceae > Pinus > Pinus tabuliformis. Next base: position 226,265,358 of record CM062820.1, on the reverse strand, counting down.
GAAATTTTATCCTAATTAATCACATAAATATAATAAAAATTCCTGTGGGATAAAATTTATTATATTCAGTGTAATTAATTACAATTTAATGTCTAAATAATCTTTATGTGATCTTGCCAATCAATATATAATTTTATTTAATTAAAGATGCTGTGGCTACTCTCTAATTAATTAAAATTACATGGATCACTAGACATTAATTTTGTTGCATAAACAAAACTTAACCAGAGAGAAAAACTGAAGCAGCGTTGATCTACTTTGCACTTGCATAGCAAATGCAGTTCGAAGGCTCGCTGGCTTGACTTCAGCCTCCGTCCTTAAGTTCAGCGTAAATTTTACAATGAATATGTAATCAATTATAAAATTTACAGAGTGCCATTATTCGATAATGATGGAATCAGGAGACGCAGCTAATGAATTCAAGAATCATCATATAAACATATATTGAATAGCATGGCACACGCTAACACACAAATTGTGCAAGTCTTTAAGGCTGCTAACTGCACGAAGCCTTGCTACATAAAGACATCCATTTGAAAATATGGCCAAGTTTACTCTTCCATAAAAATAATTATCAAATAATAAAAATGCTCTATCACCTTAAAAAGTTAAGGAGCACTGGCTCTTACCACATGATCAGAACTACTTTGCACATCAAAACTATTAGTGCCCTATTACACTCAGGAGAATTCCAGAACTTCCCCCTCCCAATCCTCCCCCAAGCGCCCGCTTGTGCCATGTTTTCACATACAATGACATCAGGAGGCAATTGGAATCATGATCACTAACAGGGCAGTGGATGAGGAAGACCTGCAAATCGAGTCCCTCAAGCATTGTCTTTACTTACTGGACTCCAAATTGCAAATCTATTTAATAATCTTGTTTGCTTTGGCTTCCCTTGGGTTTGGTCCCAACACATCATCCTCCTGATATGATATTATTCTTCACAACGAACTCAGATGATCACTGAACAGTCTAAGTATCTGTAATGGATGCAAGCAGCAGTTAAAGAGAGAGATATATATAGATATCTGTTGATCAAATATTTGTTGTCATGGTGATCAATAGTCAAACATCGAGAACATACTCATCTGTTTCGACAATAAAAGTCCACCTTCGTCGACTATATGACACGTTAATTTGTTGAGCGGGCTGGACTTTATAGCCTCATCATAGATGGCTGAAATTTTGATATATTTCAAACCGCATTTCTCCCGCATCACATTATTCGGACATGTATGCGGGTCAGGCATCAGACGCATTTAAATTGCCTCGTTTAAAATAGGAGAGTCAACCAATGCTCAGGGTAGGAGGGTTTGTGAAGTCAAATTGGGAAAAACAGTTACAAACCCACTGTACCAACGTCATGGAGTCAGTCAACCAGACAAACTGAAAAGCTTGCCATCAATTTGGGATAAAATTGGTAATTGGCTAAACTTTAAAGCCATAGAACGGAATTGTTCCTAATTATTTGTCAAAATATTTGCTGAGTTCTGTTGGGTGACAATTTGAATGTTTCTCTTTGGTTTCCTGAGTTGTTTCCAAGTCCAAGTTATACAGCTTTGGTTTCCCATAACTCAGATCACAAGAATTCCTTTACACCACAGACACATATAACCTGAAAGAAACTACCATGGAAGGCAGAGTCAAAATGACTACCATAATATGTTTTTAAGTTCATACAACAGCAGTGAGTACTCACCCTTATACGTTTAGTATGAAGATGTATTTCCAGACGAAAAAGATTTATTCTTGAGGAATGTGTACAGTGTGACTAGTATACATATAGAAACCATAACGCGCTATGCCAACAGAATACCATCAAAGAATTTATATGATTTATTTACCATAGGTATCGTATGTCACAATCTGGAATTTCTGCATTAAGCTGCGCAATTCCAGCAATTATTATGAGTGCACTTCTAATTTAACTTGGATGAAGTTACAATCGAGGTTGGGAGTCCAATTTCCGCTACTACTATAGTGCTACTACATGCCCTTGTACCACAAATCAAAGAATGCTTAATTCCAAATCTGAGAGGAATTCATGCAATTCGCTGTGACGAAAAAAAAACTGACTACTGTCGGCATTAAACAATTTCAAAGGCATCAAAATACGTTTGTATCTCGGTGAGATATTGATTATAATAATGAAGCCTTCATCTTGCACAATAATACAGCGTGCAAATCAATGTCATCGGTGAATATGTCCAATCTGGTTGAGGTTATTATGGTATTTGATTATTTGAGTCAATAAATTTAGTGTTCCTTAATGGCAAAATAAGGTAGTGTTAAGAGTTATAGCAACAGCCCCAGATTGCAGGTAAACGGCGTCTATGAACCAAAGGCTACATAATTAATTTCCCGTGTAGACACCGCAGCTCGACCAAAAACAACACAACCGAAACCAGCATCGCAGACAAACTGATGGGATCTGGAGAACCAGGAATTGGTCTACGATCTAGATATTTTTCACGATTTGCAGGCTAAAAAATTATATCAAAATGCAAAAATTGACATTTGAAAATATAATAAGAGAGAAAACGCCAACAGCAGCCCCAGATACATGTCGTAAAATAAAATAATAATATGCGTTGCCAAAGAAGAACCTCAACGCTGCACCGTGCTCTGAACTCGCCTTGCTGTAATTCCTTCAAAATATTTCACATGAAAAATCTAGAGAACACTTCTAATATAACGAGAGCATATGTTATAATCAAGCGTATGTTTGTTTTCTTGTAATGCAGGGTCGCCACTGGTTGAGGGACGTTCAGATGCACAGAAAGACAAAGGGCTACGAGAGCACACCAAGGCAGAGGTAAAACATGGCTCTGATACCAAATGTTAGACATTCTACAGTTTTATGCAATGATTCTGCATGCAGAATAAACTCAAAGAATCATTAAACCTTATTGTCCAGGGATACGAGTTACCTCCAGCCATCGGTGATGTATTGATGCAGGCCACAGTCCACAAGCTTCTCCTTCAGCACTCCAGCTTCTGTCCAAGCAAAAGAACACAAAATTCTGAAGGCACTTCCGAGCTCTGCTATCTCAGCTAGATGGTGTAGAACTGAAGGGGGTTGAGATATGAGCTTGGGGACCAACAGATAAACATATAGCTAAGCTTCCATCAAGCTTCTAAATGCTATGTGTTAGAAAAACCACAAATCAAGGTAGAGATGAGATCAAAGTAATGGACCACTTTAGTAGCTCCCAATTATTAATTTAGTAATTGCAGTTGATTTTCTTAACTTAAGGAAACTACTGCAGTTGGTTTCCATAAGTTAAGAAAAGCCGCAACTCCATAAATCAAGGTAGCTTTTGTGTTAAATTAATGGAGCTTAACATCTTCCACATAGTTTCATTCAAAAATTCCTTTCAATATGACATTCTCTAATAATTATAATTATTAATCTTATTAATTTATATTAATTATTTATTTATTTGATATTAAATTTTTTTATTTTATATATATATATATATATATATATGTATGTATAAAATAAAATACACATATCAATTCTATCTTAAACAATGAATAATGAAGAATTATACATTTTTTTTATAGTGGAGGAATTGTAATCTTTTTTATAATATGATACACAAAACAAATAAATTCCTTTTTAATTATTCTTTATATTTATATAAATATTACTAAAAATAAAAATTTAAATATTTTATTTATGATTAACATTAAAATACTCTATTATTATTAATATATTTTCATGTAAATTCCATGCTGAACCCAAAAAAAAATTACAAATCTCACTTCCATTAAACCCTTCACCATCTTTTATTTATTAAAACCCAATAAAAACATTCTAGATGTTCAGTCATGTGATCATCTTTTATTTATTAAAAACCAATAAAAACATCCCACATGTTTTCAGTCATGTGATCACTTGAGATTTGATATCTCGACTTATTTACTTTCATTTCAGTTTTAATATCACGGATCAAAGCGACGCAAGGTAGAAATTCAATAGCTCAGGCCGTACCAAGGGACCATTCCATGTTTCTGTAGAGGAGTCGGTGGGGTTGGTAACCTCCAAAAAAGTAAGCGGCCATATTCCTTTCACCTTGTTAATTCGTTGGATGCCTCCCATCCCACAGGTCAGCAGGAAATGGTATAAAATCACCAGGTTTGGAATAGTCTTTGCTTGATTGCTGCAGGCTTTGAATATTATTTGCTTGGTTGCCCAATGGAAGAGTACCGGTTGGAATAATTATTTACGAGAAAATAAGGTTTTTTTAAATTATTGACTTATTGTATTGTAACAAAACTTATTTATAAATTAAAAATCTCCATGGTAAAGAGGGTATGAATGTTCATGGTAAAAATGTTAGGTGTTTGTTTATTTGTTTTTTAATGTATTGTATTTAACTCATATATTAATCGTTTTTTATATTTATTAATAATAAGAATTTAAAATAAAGTTATAATTTAGTGGAGGGGTGAGGTCGTTGGGGAGGAAGTGAATAGCAGGTTGACCTAGCAGGAGGAGCTAGGGTTTAGAACAGGGAGCAACAGGAGGAGCGAGTTGATAACAATGGAGTGCCACTCCCTCCTACAGCAACATCGTTTCAAATAGAAGCAGGGAAACGAGTTTGAATGGATACAGGAAACCCTTGCAGGCCGAAAAAAAAAGACAGACTCAAAAGAACCAAAAAGCAGCAAAGCGGATGAACATGAAGAAACTCACGGGGCGGTCAGAAGGGAGGAGAGACTAGAGGACAACAGTCAGAAAAATATGTACAAATCTGCAGCAGGACCTGTAAGCCCAAGTCAACCATCAAACCCCAGGTGGTTCTGAATGATCCTGCACTGCAGGAGGACAGAGATAACATGACGACTTATGCTATTGTATGCAAGTTTATGGGTATATGGCCCACAGAGAAGAATCTGTACACATGGATAAGAAACAACTGGAAACCAAAGGGAGATATAACTCTGCATCTAGGGTCCAAGGGTTTCTTCACAGTGGTTTTCACTAGCCTAGAGGACAAAGACAGAGTGCTTGAAGGAGGACCCTATTTCTATGCTACTGCAAGACTATATATGTGACCCTGGGTAATGAACTTTGTCCCGAAGCGAGAAACGTTCACATCGGTCCCGATATGGATAAGAATTTACTCCCTACCTCTAGATTATTGGCTACCTGAATCCTTAAAAGCTATAGGAAATAAATTAGGACATTTCTTAAAAATATCAGAGGCAACTCTGCAAGGCAAATATACCTATTTCGCATGAATATGTGTGGAAATGGATCTATTGGGAGCACTCCCGGATGAAGTTGTCATAGAAGTTTATGATGAGGAATGGGTACAGGTGGTGGACTATGAACATGTACCTTTTAGATGTCGGAAATATCATGAACATGGGCACCTATTTAGAGACTGCCCACAAAACAAAAGGGAGGATAATCCGAGAACCAACACAGGCAAAGATCCTGATGGATTCACCAAGATGGGAGGCAGAGGGAAAGGAGGAGGAAGAAAGTACTAGAAAAAACAGAGTGAAAACAAGCTATCAAGTCGCAATAGTTTCGAAATCTTAGAAGAAGAAAGGGGGAACATTGGAAAGGATGTTACACTAGACAACCATCCTATAGAGAAGGAAAAGGAGGATAGCATGGAAATAATACAGGAAAACAACGAACAACAGGAAACCATACCAAACAACATGGAATTAAGCAGGGACCAAGAGATGACCCCAAGTGAAGTTGGGATAGAGGACCAAGAACTACATGAGATTCTTGAGAGGGAGAATCTTGATCTAGAAAAATTCTTAAACTAGGGAACCAACAAAGGGATAGACTCCCTACCACAAGAGGAGTTTGACAGAGTACAACAGCTCTTCCTCTGGAGATCTTAGACAAAAGCCTCAGGAATCAAAAGAAGCCATGAAAGCCAAGACCATAGAGGGGTCAAATCAATGGAGGAAATATCAGGAAACTTAGCCAAAAACCCAGGAAGGAAAAGAGGAAGAAAAAGACAAAATGAGCTGCTTATAGAGTGTGGAAAGCTCATGATCAACTCAGGTAAGATGAAATATCTCACCAGTTACTTATTCAAAAATACATCATTAGGAAGTTCACAACATGGAATATCAGGGGTCTAGGAAGTAAAAGGAAACAAAGGAATCTCAGCAACAGAATAAAAAAAGAAAACCTAGATATGGTGTTCATACAGGAAACAAAATGTTCCATAGATAATGTCCGGGAGAGACATAACAAATGGCTCAAAAAATATGAGCACTGGAAGTTAAAGCCAATAACACAGCGGGTGGGATTCTTACTCTTTGGAATCCTCAGAAATTTAGCATTCTGGATGCAGAAGCATCCAGGAACTATCTTTCAATGGTTATCCAGCCTTTGGGTGACAAGGAAATCTATATGGTCGCAAATGTCTATGGGCCTCAAAATCTTGAAGACAAACTCAAGCTTCTCACCTCACTAGAGGAGCTAAGGGAGAGATATCTAGTAATACCCTGGATTCTGGGTGGAGATTTCAACATGATCAAATCTCTCACGGAAAAAAAAGGAGGAACTAGAGCAATAGGAAGAGACTCTATTGCCTTCCAGAACTTCCTAAACAACTTGAGGCTAGTGGACTTAGAAACAGCAAATGGAACCTTCACTTGGAACAATAAGAGGGGAGGAGCTTCCCTAGTTGCCTCAAAACTAGATAGATTCATCATCTCAGAGAACCTCTTCCTCTCTGGACCTAACTCGAATGCTTTTATCCTTCCTTTTAGAGGATCGGACCACTGGCTGATTCAACTAGAAGCTTCTTTTATCGACACTCCAAGGAACAGACCTTTCAGGTTCGAAAATGTTTGGCTCACTCACCCTGACATCATCTCCAATATTAATAAGTGGTGGAAGGAAGAGTTACCCATTCCAGGCACGAAAATGTTCATTCTGCGACAGAGAATAAAACATATTAAGGTCAAACTCAAAGATTGGAACAAAAGTGAGTTTGGCAATATTTTTAAAGCCAAAAGAGAAGTGGAGCAAAAGCTCCAGAAAATTAACCAAATTGTTATCAAGGAAGGCTTTACTGAGGATAGGAAAGTGCAAGCGGACTCTCTCCAACAAGAATGGGACATCAGATGTCAGCATGAAGAAATCTTCTGGAAGCAAAAATCAAGACTACAAAAATCAAGACTGCAATGGCAAAAATCAAGACTGCAAGAATACAAGGTTTTTCCACAAATCAAGCATGGAACATCGGGCTCATAATCGAATCACAAAGCTCATAGATCCTCAAGGGAAAGAGCTAAGCACACACAAAGATATGGAATCCATTATGATACAACATTTTCAAAAATATAGTAAAGGAGCCTATCTTAGACAGATAGCTATCTATTAAAAAATTTACGAAGCATATTCCTAAACTGTTGACCAGGGAAGATAATTATAATCTCAAAAAACCAGTGACAGAAGAGGAGGTAAAAGAACTAATAAATGAGATGCACCATGGGAAAGCTCCTGGACCAGATGGTTTCAACATTGACTTCTTCAAGGTAGGCTGGGAAATAGTCAAGTAGGACATACTGGAGGTGGTGGAGGATTCAAGAATTTCAAAAACAATCCTAAAAGCATTAAATACTTCCTTCATAGCCCTAATTCCTAAACATGATAAAGCAATGACTCCAGATTGATTTAGACCCATAGCCCTCTGTAATGTAATATACAAAATCATCTCCAAAGTTATTGCAAACAGACTCAAGCCCCTTCTTCCTACTCTCATGTCGGAGGAGCAAACTGGATATGTGGAAGGAAGACAAATTCTCAATAACATCATTCAAGCTCATGAAATAGTGCACTCTCTCAAGATTAATAAGAAAGCAGGGATGATCATACAATTGGACCTCGCAAAAGCTTATGACAAACTAAGCTGGTTACACATCAAAGAAGTTCTGATAGCATATGGCTTTGACCCGAATTGGATAAGATGTTTTATGGCTTTAGTAACATCTTCTAGCTTTTCTATCCTTCTCAATGATTCTCCTTCCAGATCCTTTCGGCCCTCGAGAGGTCTTAGGCAAGGAGATCTGCTCTCTCCCTTTCTCTTTATCCTTATGATGGAAGGATTAGGCAAAGCGATCATTTCTGCCAAAAGGGAAGGCACAATCCAGGGTCTCAAGCTCACCTAGGAAGGAGACTCTTTGACTCATCAAAAATTTGTAGATGACACCATGTTACAGGGCATACCAACGGTCAAAGAAGCCAAAGCTTACAAATAAATTTTACAAGATTTTTCTTTGGCAGTTGGCACAGAGGTAAGTCTCTCAAAATCTAAAGTATTTTTTTTCAATACAAATATTGCCATTCAGAGAAACCTCTCCAGAATTCTCGGCTTTCAGAGAGACCATCTTCCCTCCAAATATCTGGGAATACCTCTCACTGACAAACCTCTGAGCAAGGAAGTTTGGGAGCCATTGACTAATAAACTGAAGGACAAAATCAACAAATGGACAAGTAGATCTTTAAATCTAGCTGGCAGGCTAGTTCTCACTAAGGCGGTCCTGCAATCTATTCCTATATATATATGTTTACGGCTCTTCCTGTCCCTAAAGGAGTAGCCCAACAAATTAGGAACATGCAAAGAGATTTTCTTTGGGGAAAAGGGGAGGAAAAAAATAAATGGGCTCTGGTAGCTTGGGACAAATTGTGCAAACCCAAACCTCATGGGGGTCTAGGTCTCCATGACCCAGAAACTCTCAAAAAAGTTTTGGGGCCAAACTTTGGTGGAGATGGCTAAAGGAATCAAGCAACCCATGGGCCAAGCTCTGGAAACAAAAATATGCAAAGGAATGGCAAGAATGGGACCTAATCAAAATGACCAGACATATCCGAGGCTCCCATATTTGGAACAATGCTTGGGAGAATAGAGCTTTAGTTCAGAAACATAGCTTCTGGGAGATTGGAAATGGGAACCTTGCCTGGTTTTGGGAGGATAACTGGCAGCAGGAACCCAACTTAAGTAGAGAAGGACTAGATATTCTCAAAGAGGAAACTGTCAACAATGGACTAGAAAAGGTCAGTGACTTTTGGGATAAGACTAGGAACAATGAAAAATGGAGAACATGGAAAGTACCAGTTTACAGTGAAGAGACTCCTCTGAAGACCCAGGTTGAAGCTCTTGCAACAATCCTGGAAAAGAGGAAAATTTTGATCTCTACTTTCACAGATCAACTTAGATGGGGAAGAAGCAGTGAGGGCAACTTCAACCTCAAAGAAGCCAAAGAAATTTCCACTAGTTACAATTTTTCAAACCCTGATAAAATTTGGAAGGACCTACGGAAGCACCCTCACTGGATGAAAATCAAGTGTTTATGTGGATGGTTCATCACAAAAATATTTTGACTTAGGATAATCTTAGAAAGAAAGGTTTTGCGGGACCATCCAAATGCCAATTATGTGGTATCCAGGAAGAAACGAGGGATCACCTTCTCAGTCTCTGTACCTTCAGCTCAACCTTATGGAACTGGGTTGCCTCTATCTTCAGCAAAACTAATAGGGATGAAAACGATATTTCCAAAACCTTAAAGAGTTGGAGGAAAAAACTTTCTGAGAAAGAGACAATCAACACAGCCTGGACATTGATACCGGGCTTTTTAATCTGGAATGTCTGGAAAGAACACAACAACAGAATTTTCAATCATAAATCCAACCCACCCCAGAAAATAATAGCTCAGCTCCTAAGGCAGCTCAAAGAAACTATAAATACCATACAGAAGCAACCTCCTGAGAATCCTCCATCACAACAGGAGCCTCACATTCTTCTGCTTCTAGGCCTACAAAAGTTGGTCCCCCAAGGCACAACCCAAATTGCAACACACTCTACAATGAGACAGGATTACTAGCAACCACCCCCCCCCCTGGCTACTTGAAATTCAATACACACGGAGCCTCGAAAGGAAACCCAGGGGTTGCGGGTTATGGAGGAGCTATAAGAGATGACAAGGGGAAAATAATAGTCATCTTCCACAGTCATTTAGGGAATGCCACCAACAACATGGTGGAATTAATGGCCATAGAACAATGCTTAGAGATTCTGAGAGATCTCAATATGACAAACTCCATAATAGAAGCTGACTCTGAATTAACAATTAATTCAATAAAAAAAATAGCAAATGGCTCTGCACCAGAAAAAGTCTTGAACCACTGGCGACTTTTGCAGGTCTATCATCGTATTCAATCACATCTAAGAATCCTGAGAACCCTAAGTTTTGTACATGTGCGCAGAAATGCCAACAGATTAGCGGACCGGCTAGCAAATGAAGGGGTGCTCTGTAAAAATGATCACAATATTTACAGGTGGGAGCTAACACCTGCAGGGAATTTGCGAGAGGAATGCCACAGTCTGGCATGTGCAGACAATGAGCATTATCACAGTATGAAGGAGAAGTAGCAATTGGGCAATTAAGTGAATGGCAAACAAGGCTTCATCAAGCAGAAGACCTCAACATCGACGCGACAGAAGCTTTCTAATGGACGGTAGGTTACAGAGAAAGAGCGGTTTCCTTTCTCAAAGAAATCAAGGGTCAAGTAGTTTAGTGGTTTATCGGGCGCTCCCAAGACCCCAAGTGGTTTATCATGGTTTGCTTCGATGCCATTCAACAATCAACACATGGCGGCGGGCGATGAGAGAAAACTGCCTATATCGGGCGGGTTTTCCTCGTGCATCTTCTTTGCATGATATTCTCCTCAACCGTCGGATTCAGCGGGTGAAGATCTACGGCCACAGTTCATCGAGCTAGTTGGATGCGTTATCCTCCGTGCTTATCGTGATCATCGTGGTGGCTCTTGGGTTTCGGATGTCAAAGTAGCACGAGATTTATCTCCCTAGACGGACCCGATAGAACCCTTGAATTGGGTTTATTTTCCTTTCATGTCCGTGGGTTTTGTCTTTTTGTAGGAATTTTGAGTTGCTGTTTTCACAGTGTTTAGCGGGATTGAGGCCTGATTTTTAAGACTTGGCAGTCACCAACTGCTCCCGTTGACTTTTGGGCCGGGACTTGTAAAATAGTTTTGTAACTTCTAGCCATTGAATGAAAAGGAAACACTCTTGCTTTAGCAAAAAAAGAAGAAGTTATAATTTAGTGTTTTTTTTTTTTTTCCTTGGCAATGTGAAATGTATCATGAGATAATTTTTATGATATTGTTTGACCTAGTTAAGTTGAGAAATATTCTCCATATAACTAGCTTCCTATATTGATGTTTAGTTGAGGCATTTTCTCAACCATATTCATTGTGTTATCAAGATAACTTCTTTATATTGAGAACCTATTTATGTATTTATATTATAACATTATTTGATTAATAAAATTATTTTTTCTAAATCTCTAATTTGCTTAATTCCCTCACTAGATGGCCCATGGACATGATTGGAGGTTTCATTATTTTTGTTTCTAAGGATTGTTTGAGAGTTGATGAGAAGAAGCATCAGATAAGGATCAATACCCAAGTCTCTTTGTGATCATCTTTACTTAAGTTATCTAGAAGAAGATGGTTGTAGCTGTGTGAACCCGTGGTCGAGAAGTTAGTGTTGTATGTGAAGTGTTGAAGCATTGAGGTAACCATATTCCATGTGTGTCATGGAGAGCATTAAGTAATACTACATGTGGGTTGGAGCAATGCAAGCTATTTAAGGAGGCTGAGAGGTTTTCTAGATCAATGGTGGAAAAGGGATGGATGCCAAATAATCATTCAATCCAAATTAGAAATTGAGTACATGGAATTGGAAGTTCGATACATGTCGAGTCATATATGATACACCAACAATAGTTGTAAGAGTTTCATTGTTCAAGGTGATAACGAAGCAAAATAAAGTATTTCCCTAGCAAAATAAATTGGAGTTGTTATCAAGGACATGTTCAAAACATATTTGGGAATTGATATGGATGCACAAAAGTAAGTTGTTAAGATTAAAAGTCCCCAGAAAAATTGTAAATGCTTGCTACACACGATGTGGTCCCTACACAATCTTGGTCAGGAACAAGATGGGGTTGCTTACACTATATTGCATGGTTGTAATGGAGGACATCGATGTTCTTTATTAGTCTCTGTTAAGGAAGGATTCTTGAAATCGATTTAGTTTTTACTACCCATTAGTCGAGCTTTGACCAATATAGTTTCTAATGTTTAACTTTATAAAATATATATTTATTTTTTAACATTATTAAAAAAAAAATTGTAATCGTCTCATTGGTTCATATTTTGAATGTCTTATTTCCACCTTCATGACACGTGAAATGGAGCATAATGAAATAATCATTATTTTAGCCTAATTCTATGCCATAATTGAGATTTGGGCAACTTCATTTCCCAAGGGTATAAAAACTTCATTAATATAACTTTTTTTCAATTATTGTGCTCAAAACTTAATGTTTAAGCATTATTTAATAATCATTTTATAGAAAATTATTCAACTAGTTACACTTAGAGTTACAATTAAATAGTTACACGTGGGTTACCATTCCATTACATCCATAGTAGTTTTGTTGCATATAGTTGCAGTCTTCTTCATGAAAATTTTAAAATTTAACATTTGCAAGCATAGGAAAAGAAGTGGTGGGGGAACCAGATGAACAATGGAATTACATCCATAGTAGTTTTGTTGCATATAGTTGTAGTCTTCTTCAGGAAAAATTTAAAATTTAACATTTGCAAGCATAAGAGAAGAAGTGGTGGGGGGAACCTGATGAACAATATGTTGAATGCTTTTTCCATAATGGAATTCTTCCAGAGATCGTCCAAGGGGTTAGCTGCCAATGTTGTTGGATAGGAGGAAGTCATGCATCGCCTGCATTTGTTACAAAAGAGATGAAGGGAATGGCTCCTTATTAATGCCCAAGGTTGTGCATAAAGCACAAATAACGCATAGTTTTGCATATTATAATTATGATGTTTTCATTTTTCCATCTTCAAAACACAAGTTTTTCAAAATTAATTGTACATATTTCTTATTTATCAATAATAAATATATTATTATTTATGTAGATTATAATTAATTTTTATGAAGTTTAATTTGCAATGTGTATGGAACTTTAATTTGTAATTTTGGATATTGATGTTAAAATCTTTTATTTACCATATCTATTTTGGTAAGGAGATTAATTCTCTTTCATTGCATTGATTAGCTATATGAACTAACAATCGTTGTATTAATTTATCAGCCGATTTTCTTTTCATTAACTTTGTTAAGTACAAAGTCCCCAATCGGGGTGAGGGTGGCGAGATGGACTCCATGTCATGATTAAAAGTCCAAGATGAAAGGCCGGTGAGGGAATTAACTCTGGTCCTCACACACTCACCAAACTCTGCAAGGTGGATGGACACATACAAGGAAATTATGACGATTTGAGAGATTGGTATGATATCACCCGCCTGGAATTCTCTGTTGTGCGTTGGTATCAAGATACATGAATTGTAAGTACTTTTCTTACAGATCGAGAGGAAGTCATTGGTGCGATTTCGAGGGTCGTACCATAGGTCGATTGAGTTTAGTAGATCCTCTCCTTTGCATAGAGGCTAGCGTCTACAAGTATGTTGCTTATATGATTCCTTCCCTTCCGAGCCCTTTTCTTAATTTCTCTATGATAATTAGCAACGAACGAGTCTCTGAGACAATATTTCAGGTTAGAATGTATGCATTATGGAATTTGAGGAAGGAAATTGCTGGTTTTTCCATTGGACAACCTCAATTCAGTTAGATTGTCTCTATTATTTATGGTATCCTTCTCCCACGGATGGGTATGCACCAGGAGTTTGTTCTATGACATTCGTATTATATTTTATGCATGGGGGAGTGGCTTTTATTTCATGGCTTCGTGTTCTATTTGTTGGTTGGCATGTGAGGAGATTATTTGAATGATTATATGTCTGAATGGATTCTGGGTTTGGTTTTTCGCAGGCTCGAGGAGCCAGGGATTGATGATGTCAATCTTTGTCAGCACAACCATGTCATATACGGTGGAAAATTTTGGTTTTATTTGTTTTATGCTCACAATTCTGTGGATTTCCTCTGTGTTATACCTTTAGGTGTTATTCCCATATACAAGCTCCAGGTTTGTCACCTCGGCATCTGCACTGTGCTAGGGTTTTAGTGTTGTCATATTTGTTCTTTGTTTAATTAAAGCGGCTAGTGAAGTAATATAATGACACGACCTTCATCTGAAAGAGGCTCTAGGATGAGAGAGAATCAGGGCCGAAATAGAAGAGCGGGGCTTCGACATGGTGGCAGTCAGCCCCAACGACGCCCTTCTGAAGGCCACGACTGTAGAATGACCTCTGGGCTCATTCATAAAGCGCAGACAGGAAATCAACCACAGATGTGCCAGCTTATTCTAGGTGGGAAGCTGACCTGAACAGACAAGAAACTCAAGAAAATTTGTATGTTGAAGAATGGTTGGAGTTAGCTCCCGACCTTGGTCATACCGGAGGTTTCTCTTCCCAGTATATACAAAACTGTCTACTTGTATTTGCTCATGAAAAACATTATATCAAGGGTTTTGTCCACTCCTGGAGTTGCTCCAACCAAGACAAACCCCGTTCTTCCATAAATTCATAAAGAATTGCATCTTATTCAGCCTTAAATTCAGCGACATAATAGCCACCTTAGCCATATAAAAAAACATGCTCTGTGTCTCCCTCAAACGAAATTAGTTGGCTCAAGCTCGAAAGGTCCATCTCTTATAGACTCTTCTGATGATTAGTAATATGTCTAGTTCTTATGTTGTTCAATTTTTGTTAAGTACATTGCAGAAAATGCAAATTTTGATTATATGTTGTAGATATTTATATAGTAGACTAGACACATATACTCATATATATCTAGCTTTAAATGAAAGTCTTAAACTATTTCGCTTTTTGTTGGCTTAGAATGTAGTACAGTGGTCAACAAATCTGGTTTCTTACTAGGTAAATTGAAGCCACCTTATCATCTGATTGTGGATGTAATCTGCCTTTTTTTAATGAATGAAGAAAAAGCTGCTAAACTTTAAAATATTTTTTTTTTTTTTTTAATACCAAGAAATTAATCAATTTATTAGCCAGTTTTCTCTTTATTAACTTTGTTAAATACTAAGAGATTAATTCTGTGAATTCCACAAATTGTATGGTCGAAGAAATCGCTCAATATCAGAGCTTTCTAAATACCTTTCAAACTCGAAGCTCGATGGAACTAGAAATGGAGCCAAAGCAATAGACGCTAAGCAAAGGCTTAAATCTCTTAACTTTTTGGGTTAACTATTACAGTGCAACTTCAAATCTCTTGAGTTTTTTCGGCGGAGAGGGAGGGTTAACTGTCGCGGTGCAACTCAAGTTTATGTTATTCAACCATTTACTTACTTTGCAATTACGATGGATTGGAGTCTGATGCTGATTTGGGTTTTACTAATTTATTTTGCTTTGATTGGTTGTCATGTCCCAAAAATATTCAGAATGGATTATTGGATCAATAACGAGAAAGATTTAATACAAGTGACAAATGAAAATTGTATAAAAACCCATATTTACACTATCCTATGATGTTAGATTCATTATCTGTACCTTTATCTAGATTGATGGAAAATAAAAATGGTTGAAATTAAAATTTTGTCTGGGACTTTACAGAAGCATTCCGTCTGTACGGTATGTTCAACCAGGATTGAACCCTCGCCCATCCATGACAACATTCACTTTTCACTACATGAATTTAGGACTCTTTGCACACGCCAGAGTCTTCAAGTAAATATTTTTGGAGCAAATAAATTAGAATAAGGTGAAGTTGTGAACAAGTTGTATCAATTTTCATAATAATTACCCTGTTCAAAACTAGATGACAGCCTTTCCTGGGATATTTTTGTCTACAAGGGCTTTCCCAATTGTATAAGGTTATTTTATATTATTACAAATCGGAAAATAAAGAGCAATGATAATTGGGAAATCAAAATAAGAATTGTTAAATAACTTGATTTAATAATTATAATAGGAGAGGGGAAGACATATAAGCATAAAAAAATTGAAAGTTAATGAACAATAAAAATTGAAAATGGAAATAGAATAGCGAAGAGTTTTTCAAATAATGTAAGTCTAAAATGAAATGGATGTAGGAAGTGAAAATGGAAGCAATTAACGCTCTGAAGCCAATTAAATTTCGTTAAAAATCCAATAAATGGTAAACATATCTCCAAACTACAAGCCTAGAAAGAATTCAATCAACTCTCAAAATTGTTGTTTGTATGCTATTTCCAGAAACACCACTAATCGAAAATATGGACAACCGATTGATATTGAATCTTTTTATTTACAATATTTATTTTGGGATGTATATGAACTCCTTTTCACTGCATTACTCTCGGTCATATGAACTTTTTCGCTGGCATGAAACAAACCCGTTGTATCAATTTATTAGCTAATTTTCTCTTTGTTAAATTTGTTACCATGGATTGTATTTTAATATTTCAAATAATTTTAAAAATATAAGTGTTTTTAAAATTAATTTCATATATATCTCTAGAATATTGATATTGATATTTTATTATTAAATTTATTAGAAAAGTATATGGGTTTTTTTAAACTTAAACATTAATTGCATAAAATTATTAACAAGTATTTTTTTTATAAAATTGTTTAATTTTTTTTTATAACAAAGATTGTATTCCAATCACTAAGATCAATTCTAAAAATAATATTTGTTTTAGTAGTTAGTAAAAATTATAGCAACAGTGATATATATTTACTAGTGAGCTTTGTTTTCTTTTCAATAACCCTATTAAATTTATTAGCAAATATTATATTCAAATATCTAATATTAAATTTAAAGTTAATACTTATTTTTTAAAGTTGATTTTTATGTCTATGTAAATTGTAAATTATAATAAAAACTATATATGCGATATTGATAATTATAATTATATGTAATTGAGCAAACTATGTAAACCATAAGTGTAAGGTCCCCGAGTTGTGCACGGTTGAGCACCGGGTGAACGAGCGCGCGCACACGACGAGCGCGACCTACAGCGGTGCGACGGAGTGCGGAAGCAATGTGACGATCGTGCGAACCATATGCAATGAAAACAGGAAACAACAAACAACACTTGGAATGCGGCTAAGTGTTACGATGGTTTATACTCACGTTTGGAGGATTGTTATGAGGGGTTGGCCGACACATCATGGTGGGCAGGCCGACTTGAAATAAGTCTTGAACGGGTGTGTGCGTAGGATGTATGGGCGTCGGTTGCGTAGCCCACCCACGCACAAAGAAGGGTATAAACGTGTATTGCGTTGAGCCATTTTGAACACACAACTTCGCACTTAAAGAGTACGCACAAGACAAGAGGTAAAAAGTGCGCAATCTTGGTTGGAAAATGCGCATAACTCATGCGCATAGTTTGGAGATTGCGCAAAGATACTTCTTGGTCGGTGGTTAGTAAGGAGTGCGGTATGTTGGGTGAATTCTAGTGTACGGTTCTTGGTGTAAGACTTGGCAAGGATCTTGGTGGCTCGGGTGAGCACCGTCCTTTGTGCAAGAGATGCACAAGATGTTGTAAAGGCAGGATTGCCTCTCGGTTGTATTATTTGGCTAAGTGTAGACTTGGTTTGGCAAGGAACAATTGTACATTATAAATCTGATATTTTAATAAAATTGTCGGGCAGACTCACGTTACGGGGAGTTGCCCCTCCTCTTTATACTTGTTTGCAATTGTTGTTGTTCTTGGTATAATTGCATGATGATAATGAATGAGTATGGGCTTCATTAAGTATAAAGGATAATTGTATGTTTACTTGGTTGCGAAACACAAGCTAAGTAACGTTAATGTGAAAGTAGGCGTAGTCCACGAATGTTAGTATTGGTGAAAAGAAAGCGTTCGGTGGTGCCGCACCTCGCTATAAGCAGTTGGAAGACTACCACAGGTGTAGGGGCGTGACAGTTGGTATCAGAGCTCGGTTGGAGCTGGTGAGCAAGGTTGCTCGTGACAGTGACAAAGGTACTTGCAGGTGAAGGAGACCGTTTCACACGAAGTGGAACAAGGGCCGGTTCAGGTTGCAGGTGACTTGGTAAAGATGTCTATCTTGCAGAAATTGGGTTATGCATCCTTCGAAGAATTCGAAGGGAGTCTACTTGAAGAGTCAGAAGGAGTAAAACAAGGATTTGTAGAATGTGGCAAAAGGTTGTTTGAAACAAGGGATGCTCTTCGTGCCTTGGTTAAGGAATGGATTTCTGATGAGAATAGAGAGGAAGCTCTTCGACTTGCAGAGGAAGCAGACTTGATTGAAGCAGAACTCAAGGAGCTCAAGATAAGACGGAAATTGAACCAAAAGAAGTGGGATTTCCTAGCTCTTGAGAGGCACCTCCTGGCCTTGAAGAGGAACGCTGAAGCTGAAAATGAGCTTCTTCAACTTGGTTGGACAATGAAGCAAGATGAAGCTGCAGACTGTGCTAACAAGGAAGAGGAAGCCATGATGATCAAAGATGTTGAAGACATGACTACGATGGAGGATGAACTTGAGGCTGATCAAGTTGAGCCAGGATCGTGCAGTTTGTCAACATGTATGAATGAGGTCACTCACATGGAGGAGCCTCATGATGATAAAGTAAGTGACGATACTTGTGTTTCATTTGGGCATTTGGGAGATGGACCGTGTGCAGGGAAGGGCAAGGCCAGTTTGCCAAGGCAAGAGGACATCTTACCATGGATGACTATGATGGAACCTTGTATGGAGAAGCAAGGATTGTCGTTTGTTGCAGGACTTGTTGGGGTTACTTGTGACCTTATGATGAAAGGTGCAAGGACCCGTGACAAGGGTGGAACTTGATGATCGTTGTGAAGGATTGGGTCATGCTTTAGCCACATGGAGAATTGGCTAAGTGCCCGGCATGACTCATGGACAGATTAGAGGGCACACTCTTGGGGTTGATGATGCTTGGGTGGACTTCTCATGGCCGAGACCAAGAGATAGTCTTGATGGACACTTTGGTGGAGGAGCTGTGATGAAGAGACTCATGACATGATGATGATGAGATGGTTGAGTGACCGAGTTCACTAAACCGAAGATTGAAGACTTGGATGAAGGTGACCAATTGTTGTGATGAGTCTACTTGGTTGGACTACATGGGCAACTTAGTCATGGACATCAGGTTGGAGGCATGAAGACATGAAGCATGGCAGACCTATGCAGGGACATTGTGTGGAAGCACTTGTAGAGGTGTCATTATGGACATCCAAGGAGGAGTGCCAAGGCAAGAATGTTGTGCAGATGGGCTTGCTGATGTGACATGGAGACTTACTACTTATGAGTCGATGGAGAGGTTGTGCGCCTTGGTACAACAAGACCATGGACTTGGATGGACTTGTGGATAGCTATGGAGCATTCCTACTACATGGGGAGCTGAGGCATCTTGTATGCTTGCTGAGGTGTTGGTTGGGGATGGTTTATGGAGCTCATGAGGACATGAGATTGTTGTGACTTTTAGGGACTTCATATGGTGAACTTGGAGGATCTAATGCATTGAGGAGCCGAGGTGAGGAGACTTTGATGCAGTATGTGATGCATACTTCCAAAGTACATGTATGGGCATGGCTTGGAAGGGTGACTTGATGTGGAGGATCGATATGAGGCACTTTGAGGTGATGGAGTTACAACGATGATGATGATGATGCTTTGGTGATACACTTGAGCATGGGTTGAGCCGAGACTCAACTACTTTCTACACATGGGAGCTGATTTGATCGAGGATCATGGGCAGCACATGGATAGGTGAGACAAGTGCATACTTGTTTCTATGGAGACTTGAGGATGGCACATTGCAGATGATGAAGAGGCTTCATGGACCTGAATGGGGCACATCGAGAGTTGATTTGATGAGATGATCTCTTCATATGGAGGAGACACACACATGGACAACATGTTGCAGATGAGATGGATGGAGTTTCCATGGACCTCAGCATGGATTATGGAGATACATACTTTGGTATGGGGAGCTTGGTGGCAGTGGTCACTAGGCCGAGACATAGTGGAGAAAGAGTCTCTACATATGTTACAAGGATGTTTGCCTTGTGTAGAAAGGTCGACATCCTGAATGATGATGATCTTGGTGGGGAGCTACCGAGATGATATGTTGTCGAGGACGACAACGATTTCAGGTGGAGGAGGATGTAAGGTCCCCGAGTTGTGCACGGTTGAGCACCGGGTGAACGAGCGCGCGCACACGACGAGCGCGACCTACGGCGGTGCGAAGGAGTGCGGAAGGAATGTGACGATCATGCGAACCATATGCAACGAAAACAGGAAACAACGAACAACACTTGGAATGCGGCTAAGTGTTGCGATGGTTTATACTCACGTTTGGAGGATTGTTATGAGGGGTTGGCCGACACACCATGGTGGGCAGGCTGACTTGAAATAAGTCTTGAACGGGTGTGTGCGTAGGATGTATGGGCGTCGGTTGGGCAGCCCACCCACGCACAAAGAAGGGTATAAACGTGTATTGCGTTGAGCCATTTTGAACACACAACTTCACACTTAAAGAGTACGCACAAGACAAGAGGTAAAAAGTGTGTAGTCTTGGTTGGAAAATGCGCATAACTCATGCGCATAGTTTGGAGATTGCGCAAAGATACTTCTTGGTCGGTGGTTAGTAAGGAGTGCGGTATGTTGGGTGAATTCTAGTGTACGGTTCTTGGTGTAAGACTTGGCAAGGATCTTGGTGGCTCGGGTGAGCACCGTCCTTTGTGCAAGAGATGCACAAGATGTTGTAAAGGCAGGATTGCCTCTCGGTTGTATTATTTGGCTAAGTGTAGACTTGGTTTGGCAAGGAACACTTGTACATTATAAATCTGATATTTTAATAAAATTGTCGGGCAGACTCACGTTACAAGGAGTTGCCCCTCCTCTTTATACTTGTTTGCAATTGTTGTTGTTCTTGGTATAATTGCATGATGATAATGAATGAGTATGGGCTTCATTAAGTATAAAGGATAATTGTATGTTTACTTGGTTGCGAAACACAAGCTAAGTAACGTTAATGTGAAAGTAGGCGTAGTCCACGAATGTTAGTATTGGTGAAAAGAAAGCGTTCGGTGGTGCCGGACCTCGCTATAAGCGGTTGGAAGACTACCACAGGTGTAGGGGCGTGACAATAAGATTCAAGATTCAAATCAAACCAACCTATGTATAAATAAAATATATATAACTCTCAATATTTTTTATTGAATATAAAAACTATATATTATTTAATATTCAATCTAAAATTAATTAATAATATTCATAATTATATATTTCTAATTTTTTTTATTATAAATATTTATAATATCTTTATATTTTAATTTAATTAAATATTTTATATGAGTTAAACAACGCATAAGATGCTTAAATATAACTCTTGTGTTTTATATAAATGGTTGTTTATACTTTTACGCTATATAATAAAACAAAACTACTTTTTATAAGATTGTTGGATTACATTATTACAATTATAGTAGAGCAAATTTTGACTTTTGAATTTAGTCTACTCTTGAATTAAATATTTTTGTAAACCCTTGGTTTAGGTTAATAATAAAGTAATCACTATTTGCACAAATGTGTGGTAGAGACTATGTTGCTAATAGAATTGAATTTTTTTTTTAATTTTAAAGTTTTTGTTTGTTCATGTCTTGGAATCAAAAGTTTATAATGAATTTAAATCCATATTACTTGGTATCTATCCAGAATGATTAAACTTTTTTCACTCCAAATGCTTAGTAGATTTAGAATTAAAATGAATTTGAGCTAATTTAAATATTAATTATAGTTGTAAAATTTTTATTTTATATTTTATTCAGTTTTATTTTTATTTTTAATTTTATATAATTTTATGAAATTGAAATATTTTATTGATATTTTTAATTATTAATTAATTTAAACATTAGAAATAATATATTTATTTATTATATTTTAATAATTTTTATTAAATTACTATATATATATTTATTTATTTTATATTTATTTTTATATTTTAATTTTTTTTATTAAATTAATATAATTATTTTGAATAGTTTCCATTTAATTAATTTAATTTGTTATAATAACCATAAAATAATAAAACCCTTAAACCATAAGTAAAGACATTGCCCAAAATATCAAACAGACTCAATTGGATGCCACTTGCACGAAGTATTATATCAGTATTGATTATTTTCAATTAACAGTATTGTGTAAAAGCTATTTGTCCTCAAAACCATCATTGTGTGACAGTAACATGGACGAGGAATTATAGGAGGATGATTATAATAACAAAACAGTGCCCAATTTATACATTGAAAAAATCGATGCTGCTTATTTTCAGACATCCTTCCATTATATGCCAGCCCAGAAAATAGAATATAAATATTCAATGGAATCCCTGGTTGAAACAATAAATTTAAGTATTTTAATGTGTAAACCCTGTGATGTTACAATTTGTGAAATTACTCAGTACATCTCAAATCTCTTCCCAACAAACAATCATTCGGTTAAGAATGATGAAGAAACATTTAACACCGTTATTTTACAGATCACTTGAAAATAATATTGTCACTCCTTGAGTTATTCAGCAGATTTGAGGCCTTCATGACAGATGACCTAAAACAACAATCGAATTACATTTGAAGTATTCTTCCTGCCCAGGCAGATATAACGTATTCGATATATTCGATATTTCTTTTGACCTTTAAATAGTTACTAGTTGACTAAAAAATTAAATCAGTTTAAACAAAGTTAACATTAAGTTGCACAATAGCAGGAAACTTATGCCTCAACAAGAACCGAGAAGTCCGCTATGGAGTTGCCTACTTTTCTAGTGAAGAAACCTACACAACAGATCATATATATACTCAATGAGATTTGAACCCTCATCTCGTGGATTTCACTCAGAGAAACTTACCGTTAAACCCCATATAAATAGTGGTGAATGTTGGCTTGGCATCGAGTTGATTGATGTGAGCCTGCAGGAGTTTGGAACATTAAAAAACGCTGTGTACACCTACCCAAACTCTTGATCGCACAATACGCCTAATTGATTTACTCCTATTTCAAATTAATATCTCAAATTCGCTGCACCTGCTTCTATAGGCGCCATTTTAATCCGCACATTGTCAACGATAGTTGGAATATGTGGAGAGCTTTTTCTTATATCGAAACTCCACTTTTCGGAAATTTATGGGAAACTGTAATGACCTTTGAGCTCAATCTCTTTAAGCTATGAAATATCCACTACATTGTCGTAGATTCAGCTTTATCTGCATTCATTTACTTATGCTTTTCAAGTTTCAAGGCACCGGGAGACGAGAATACAGAGCACGTAGCCTGTCCTCTCTTATGCATAGACAACCCACAATATGAACATATAATAGTTTTAATAAAATATAGTGATGTAAAGAATAGCAGTTGTTTATAACGCGATTTTTTGAAAGTTTTTTTGGTGGTTTTTTTCGGTCGAAATCTGGCAGGAATTTATTGGAATCGCAAGTTTGATAACTAGTTTCTGCACAATGAAAGCGTCCTAGGGGTTTTCGAGGGTGCTGAATCTAAATATGCAGTTAAAAAACCATTTTAACTCCAACAAATCAAGATTTAACCTCAATTTCTTCCGCCGAATTCCGTCACCAAAATCTCCAAAAAATCACATTATAAACAACTCCTAAAGAATATACAGAAACTTGTTAAACAAATATAATAAATGTGCTCAAGGAAAATCTTTGTAATTATTAGCTTATACTTGTATGAACAGGCGTATTACTAATTTATTATTGTGGTTGTTTTTTTTCTTTGGAACGTAAATAAATAAATATATATTTTTCACTTTATAAAATATTCGAGTTAATTGTAATGGGTTTAAAAATCTTAGAAAGATTTTTTGGTTTGATTTGAGTTACAAATCAATAAACGAAGAAAAAGCAGTGGAAATACTACTACTAATTAATTTTACACGTTTGCAAAAGTTGAGTTTTTAAATGATTAGGATTGGCGGTGGAAATACTACTATTACACGTTTGCAAAAGTTGAGTTTTTAAATGATTAGGATTGATTTGAAATCTTCAGCTCCTTAAAGCTCAAGTTTATATTAATAAACTATTCGTTAATCAAGCTGTTTTAAAAATATTCCGTTCATTTATAATAGTTTTATAATTTCTATACAATAGTCCATCGTAGCAAGTGGCCAACCAACGCCCAACCAAAAAAATGCCGACAACATAATTTCTTTTATATTGAAAGTTAAGTCAAATAAATACTTATAGTATAGTGTTGTTTAATGATAAAACCTAAAATTAATAAAAAAATAAATTTGATATAAATTTTATTTTGAAGATCAAATTTAAATGAAAAAAATTGTAATTATTTTTTCTAATCATTCAAAACAAATCTAATTAATTATATATCTTAAAAATAATAATCCATTCACTCAAATTTAAAATTTTTATTTCAAAAATTACAAATAAATTACCAAAAAAATAATTTCAAACTTAATAAACACCTTCTTATAACATTCAATTAAAAAATATCTTTCATAACAATAGTTTCACTCCTCAAAGATTTTTTACGTTGTTATGGGGAGTAAAGTGGAACTCAATTTTAAAGGTTGGGTTCTACTCCATAGCTATTCGTATCTTGGTTTCTTCCCTCTGTTTTTTAAAAACATATTTTTGGCACTACCTCACATGCCAAAAACATTGATTGCTACAATATTTCTATTGAACTTGGAGGCAATACCTGCAGATGATCCATGTTAATGTCGTTTTCTGAGATTTTTTGAATGGAAGATATCATATTGCAGGTTCCTACCATCGCCACTTCCGCCAGATTGATTGGAGGCAGGAGAGCAAAAGTTCCCATTAATATAGGGTCTTTTAGTAGGCCTAATCCGATATTTTGAAGCGAATGGGGGCTTCCATGGATCATCGGAATGCTTCCCGTAACTTGGAAACTATTGGGGAGAAATGTTTGTTGGTCGATGATTGTAATTCCTCCTTGAAAAGTAAATGCAATCTTCCTAAAGTAGGTCGACACAACCGCAGCCATAGCATATATCCAGGGCCTTCCCAGTAGGATGTTGTAATTGAGGTTTCCGTCGATTACTTCAACATCTATTTCTATTGTTTTCCCTCCCAGTTCAACTTGCAAGTTAGTTAGAATCCCATATGGGTTATATGTTCGTCCATCAAATGCTTTTAATGTCGTCGAAGATTGCAACAAGGTTGGAGATCCTAAAGTTTTCCAGCAACTCACTTCAATGAGGAAAGCTAGTTGAGTTGGTAACTGAGGATCATATCCTTTGTGATTAAAGGACCCAAGATTAGAATCCTTTGGGTTAATCCCACCTATTGCTGATAATAAAGCCTGCTTTTGGGAGGGGCAATTTTGCAGTACCTCAAGTGTCGACATAGCGGATGGCGATTGGTTCAGAACTTCCACTATATTATAATGTTGTGCTGCTCTGGCATGAGGATTAAATTTCGACTTGTGTACTACTCCCTTTTGGTGGTTTTATTGTTAGCTCTAGAATGATGGGCGACGCAACTTTTGTCGAACTACTAGGTTGATCGTTATCCTTGTTGTTTGACAATTGTGGATTCCCGTAATCTTTATTCCTTATCGTTATCAAAACATCATTCTACTGTTTCGAAACTGAGAACATCAGCACTTGGGACGGGGAAGCATTGTCACTAGCAACCATATTTGTTCCTGGATTTGGAAATGGATCAGTCAATACCGCCGAGGTTTTTGGATTCTTGAAGAATTTTCTAAGCTCGGCGTTATATGGACAATCTCTTGTCCAATGATCCTCATCACATATAAGACATGGACGATTTGGTTTCTTATCTCCAGAAGGGTTTGCAGAAGATTTTTCAGGTGATGATTCCTCCTGTTTCTTCTTCTTCCCTTTGTTTTTCTTCTTGCCTCCTGGTTGCTTGGTTTCTTTGCCTTTATTAGTTGAGACGACATTTACTTCCGAGGCGAGAAGTTCTTCTTTTGCATTTTGACTAGAAATCTTATGGGTCTTTTTAGATGTAGCCTTTGTCGATTTCGTGTTTGTCGTACCAATCACGCCATCACCGGCATGAGAGTCATTGTTTGATTTAGGAGGAGGAGGAACGGAAAATTAAGGCCTGGGAGCGTCAGGGATTTTATCGTAGAGCATGCCAAACTAAGTATAAATCAAGTCTAAATATTTCGCATGAGCAATAACTTGCTCTTCAGTGACGACTCCTTCTTTTGCCACATCTTCTGTAATGGAAGGTAATAATGACTTAATAAACCATTCAACTAAAATCTGATCAGGAACATACGTTTTTACCATTCTACGACGACATTGCCACTCATGAATATGATCGGATATGTGAGTGGTCGTCGTTTGCTTGAAATTGGTAAGAAGTTATGTTCCCGTTTCGTACCTTATGGGTAGCTGAAAATGGGTTAAAAAGGTTGTGGCTAGAGCACTGAAGTTATCAAACGAAGCTCTGGGTAATTCGATATACCATTTCACTGCCGAACCAGTTAACGTTCTCTGAAAAAGGCGAAGCCTAATCAAATCATCATTTAGGGTGTTTGATGAACACCACAGATGAAAGGTCATCACATGATTCGACGGGTCTTCACCCAGATTTCCATTAAATTTAGGAATATCTGACGGAAGTTTATGTGGAATCGCTGGCCACCAAGGGGCATAAGCAATCGGATCGTTCGTTAGCCGATTTAGATCCGGTAACTCTAAAGTTGCCACGAAGGGTAACTATTGATTCAGGTTTGGCGAAGCATACCCAGGATAAGATGGAATTGCCTGAGTAGTTGGTCTTTGCATACCAGCATAATGCATTTGATGCTGGTAACTTTGGTAAGGTTGATGGGCATAACCATTGTAGAATGGTTGATTTTAACCGTTTTGAATATAGGGTTGCCCATTATTCGCAAAGATTTGTTGCTCAGATCCTTGGTATACTTGTTGGAATTGTGGTTGTTGGTATTGCACCAGCCATGGTTGTGAAGCCATGTGTTGTTGTCCACTACTGGCCGTTTGACCAAGATGAGGGGTAATTGTACCCGTTTGGGCCTGTGTCATTCCACTAGTTGGCGATTGTGGTTGAGTAGTAGGGACAAGAGGCTATTGCATTACAACCTGAGAAACCTGAGGTTGGCATACAACAGGCAACACTTGTATTTGAGACACCATTACAATAGCCAGCGTAGTTGGTATATTTGACATAGGTAAACATTGTTGCATCGAATATACAACTCTTGGTTGTTGAGGCAGTATTGGCACCCAACCGCTAGATGTAATTCCAGCATAACTTGAATTTTGTTGTGAACTCTCGTATGGTTGTCCTCCTGGAGGAGAGAATGAAAGGGTATATTGCCCCCCATACGGCGGTAATCCGGTACTCAAAAGAATTATTTGTTCTTGAGGACGGACTGCCCAAATTGACACCGTGAAGGATCAATTTGCTGAGACTCAACATAAGAGTTCTAGGATATTATTCCAGATGAACAAACGGGAACATACCATACTGTCGAAATAGCCCCTGAGTGGGTCCCATCTAGCGATTGAGAGCTAGATGGGACAGATGGTATGTCGGTGAACATTGTTGGAGTGACAGCAGGAAGTTCTGTCGTTGCTATGTCGGATGACATAGTCCTAGATGTCGACGCTTGTTCAGACATTTCTAGTCTATCCAAAAGATTTCCTAGCGATTTTACAGGAGCTTCTGATAATGGTAGACTAATTTCTGATGAAGAAGGATATAGAGTGATCCCGACTCCAAATTGCGATGGAGTACTAGATGGAGGATCCTCCACAATCTCTTCTATAGCAATCAAACCAGGTGGAAGAGGTAGACCGTCAGGTCCATAAAATATTTCTGGTGCCGAAGAAGGTAGAGAATCTGTAGCGACAAATGTTTGGGGAATAACACCTTCCAAATCCGCTGTAGATGGAGCTGGTTCAATAATACAAGTGTTTACCTTCACACTAGGATCAGTTCTACTGTCCTTTGGTGGCTGCGAAACTTCTTCTGTAAAGGCAAGGATACCAGAAATGGTTGGAGTAACCAGAGTTTCCGATGGTGTTGGAACACTTGTTCTAACTTTACCGGGGGATTTGGAACTGGTTAAACGAGTTCGCTTCATTCGTAACAATTTTGATTTTGGAGACAAAGACGGTTGACTTGTAAGCCTCCGCGAACGACGGGGTTTCAATTGACTTTCTTCCACGATTGCGGATTACTCGATCGACTAAAAATCAAGGGGAAATATGTTTCCGAATTAAATTAATTTTAGATGCTTTGAAACAACTTGCTTTTTCAATTTTTAAGAGTCGTGAAAAAACAAAAGATGACTCTAGTCGCCTTCGATTTTTAATGAGCTTGAAGCGACAAGTGCTCAGATGGACCTTTTCCTTTAAGGAGTCTGAAAAGGAACAAAAGAGACTACTCTGGAAATCTAGACAGAGGGATTACCAAACCAATCGCAAAACTGCAGAATACTTTTTAGGGTACGACAGTCTATCTTCCCGAATGCTGTGTTCAGTGCATAGCGATCGATAGGGCAGCAGACACAGCTTCCTATGGATAAAGGATAAAGCCTATTGTGGTCTCCCAATATATACTCGACGGTACGTGGAAGCACAAGTCCGTACTGGCACTTATCGTCTCAAAGTGGAGGAATCACCCAACCAGCGATGAAAACAACAGTTACCAGGCTTTACGACGCCGGAATACGTCTCTAGCCTAGACTTCTAAATGTTGCGCGTTAGGTTCCAAAGCGTTTTTAGATTCATTAAATTTATTTTACAGTTGATCTTGCTTAAGAAATTTTCCTTTCAGGTTCACCACGTGATGTAGATGTAAAATTCCTAAAATGCAATCTAAGATGATAAACAATCGTTTAGTCTTCTTTTTGCAATGAAAATCCTAGCTACTAAGGAAAGAGAGATGATATTCTTTCAACATAGAGCAGAGAGCACACACCATATGCACTATCCTAAATCAAACCAACAAACAGTCTAAATGCAAATGCACATGCATGTATTTGTTTTCAGCCTTCTTAATGTGTGAATGATAAAAAGAAAGCTACGCGCAAATCTGAATTATTTTCAAAGCGACTTTACTAACAAGTTTCTTTTCAAGACAAAATGAAGACAAGTACGACACTTTGCGATTTAGAATTGAAATCTTTCTTTCGACACTTGAAAAAGTACTAATTCAAATAAAATACAAGAGTAACAGTGTAATTGACTATCAAGAACAATCGGATTCTTTTCTATTACTGAAAACGACACTTGCGACACTTTCAAATCAAGAAACGATAGTTCAATTACGCTACTTCTTTGTAAAAGAGAACTAAAAATGGATCACAATACATAAAAAAAATTACAGTTCTTTGCACAATGGAGGTGGAATAATGGTAAGGAAGGGGGTTCCAACAGAGGTATACTGACTACAGACAGCAAAACTCCTGAATAGAGCCGAAAAGAGTGAACACAGAAACCAAAATCTAAGAGCAGAAGAGGTCTTGTCTAATCAGCGCACCTGTAACACAGGGAAAGTGAGATGCAGCGCACCTACTACACACGGGAAGTGCGATGCATCCAAATTCCAAAGAAGAGACAGTGCGATGGTCCAAGGACGAGACTTCAACTGGGTTCCAAATCACAGTTTGCAGCTCAGTTTAGGGATTTAGGCCGAGCAAGTGGTAATCAGTAAATAAATGACAGGGGTAGATCTAAGGAGGTTACTAGAGCCACCACAAGGGCAATTAGAGAGTTTGTAAATCAATTGTTCAGTTCATAAACAAAACCTGGAGATAGACTGAAGCAGCATTGATCTACTTTGCACTTGCATAGCAAATGCAGTTCGAAGGCTAGCTGGATTGACTTCAGGCTCCGTCTGTAAGTTTATAAAGTAAACAAATATAGACAAACAAACAATATATTCACTCCCCAGTGGAGTCGCCATTTTGTTATCGGGAAATCTAGTGTCTATGCAGAGCTGCTAGTCCCACTAAGGCTAGTAGCTACCTTAGAAACAAACAAACTAAAACCATTTTCGTTTTCCTTTATGAGAAGTAAATAAGAGGGGAAAGAAGGAGACCAACCTCTGTCTTGCGCTTGGTTCCTTTCTTGATTCTTCTCCCTTCTGATAGATCTTTGCCACTTGCTTCCTCGTTTACCCAGCTTTAAAGAGTACCTGTAGAATCAAAGCAGCATAACACTATCCAAAAACAGAGATCTACTATCATAAACAATATGGGACCATATATATATTGACCACACAAATGCATATATCATCAATCATACAAGAATGTGGAGGAAAACTTGAATAGCTTTATTAATAATCAAGAATAGCAAAGAGGATTACAACCAATTGTTCTGACCCAGCGTCATCCTCTCAGCAAGAAAGCCCTTCTTGATCTCATGAAACGCTTAGATCACCCAACACTATGACGTTACACTAAGAAACCAGCAGCACTTCCTTACAAGATACAAAATTCCAGCCTCTGGATCTCTGGGATGAGGGATCCATATATAGATGTTTGCAAGGGGGGTGAATCAGCTTTTGAGATTTGATTAGTGTCCTCTCTCTGATAGTTCTTGATTCCACTTGGAGATTGATGATCTCTTACTCATCCCTAGGCAAATGCAGAGAAGCAAGTGTCACAGGAGAAGTTTCTAGAAGATTCCATGATCCTCCACCTTGCAGATTGACCCTGCAATTTGTCCACCCTCACCCATCACACCCCATAGAAGGGATTTTCAGTATGTGTCACACCTCTCGTGTGCATTTAGGTGGGATGCAGCGCACTTTGACCATGGAGCAGGTGAGATGGTCCAGTTTTGACCAGTTCTGAGTAGTTTTTCATGGAGAACTTCTGGGAGATGATGTAATCAGCTGACCTTGTTCTTTTAGGGGTTGGAACAACACTTTTAGGGACTTAAGAGCCCTTGGTTTATGGACATTTATGATTGGGTTTGTAGTGCCCAAAATGTCTATAACAGTATGACCGAGCATCTAAGCATGAATCCACAGTGAAGGATGACCTCCTTCTGTCCTCACCTCCTTCGCTTTTTCTTGACATCATTGGTGATTATGTTATCTCTGATTATCCTTGAATAAATCCATCCACGGATGCATTTACTTTTGATCATTTGTAGAACACACCTGATTTCAGTCCATCATTTGATAGCGGAGAGGAAAAATCTTTCATTGAGAATCCACTGAACATTTCATCTAATTTTCCGAAAGTGCAGAGAGTGAACATTCTTGCTTCTCATATACCCCTCTGTATGATTCACCAAATCATGAGGTTGTCAAAAAACATCTTGAATTTTCTGATAATGGTTGTCATGATCTCCGTACTTATTCATTTAATTATGATGTTGATTCAGTCATTATTAATCTGTCTAAGCCACTGGTCTCCAATGATCTATATATTGATGAAGTGGAAACCCCGCGGGTTGTCAAGGCTCTTCAACCTAAGGTGATGGTTATGTCAGGCCCTCACTGTCCTTAGGTTAGTTCCACTTCCGATAAGAAAATTTGCAAAAAACTCATGGCTCCTCATCACTTATGTGTATGCACTGAAGATCAATCCAACACACAAATTTCACTTAATCCACCGGAATCACATGATCCCATCGCTTGCGCACTAGAGGAATCATTCACAGCGAGAAGACTTGCAAGGCATAAGTTGTCTCATTTTCTCATGTTTCCTTGTCTCCCATAGTCAAGAGAGTACATATGCTTATCATTTGTATGCAGTGTGTCAAAACACCATGGTAAGTCCACCGAGTGTTTGTCTTTTGCTTTCACTCTTTTCTTTTCTATGGACACGTTTAAAATCAGAGTGTGTTGGTCTTCATTGTTATATCTTTTATGTTTGCGGGTATGCTTGACTATGCTTCTATCAAACCATGCCTTTAGCAACATGGGCAAGCCAATGCACCAGTGGCTGCATTAGAAAGATCATTTCACGTGAGTAGGCCCATGCACTGTTTAGCGTAGGAGTAGGAGTAGTATTTAGTTTCTCACTTGCATGTTTGTTTGCTTGCTGAATTGGTTTGGTTTTTTTGCTTTCTCATTTTTCTTTCTTGTTTTATTTTCCCTTTACTTTGGTATTTTTGTTTCGCTTTGTTATGTTTGCTTAATATCATGCTATTTTTTGTTTTGCCAATAAGTGTTTCCCTCTACTAGTTTTTGGATTTTGAACGAGTATGTGGCTGAGATCTGAGAGTCTTGTGACACTGCAACACTTAGCCAATCCTGTGTATGCCTTCTTTGTGCTTGGTTAAACCATCAACCAATGAGGTCCTGATAGAAAATACGAACCATCTGCAAGGGATGCTTGGGTCCAACCATGAATCTGTGTCCACACTGGGACACCCCATGGCTGCACTCAACCTTCTCCTCTATGTGATCAAGCTCATTCAAATAGTAGAAATGAAGAAGGGGAAATCTAAAATAGCAAACATACATCAGAGGTCTAACATGCTTATCTGAAGGAACAACCTCTTCTACTCTCAATAATTCGGGATCCCTCTTCTGCCCCAAAAATAAATAACTGACTATGCACAGTCCTCTTAAAAAATACAAAGGCAAAAGAAGAGAAAGGCTTCCTGCGCAGAGAGGTGAAGCATGCCGTTAGCACCTAAATCCACCTTAGGCTGAAGGAAGGCAAAATTTAGGGTAACCACAAACCACGCTTAGTCCGGTAGCTAGCCCTACCAAAGCAGGAGAGGGCTCTCTCCAAGTCACGCTCAGTGAATAGATAATCGAAAACTGTTTGAGATGACTTACAATGAAATATTTACCTTAGGCTAGTAAGCGAATATGGATTCGGGAAACAATTTTCATGAATGACCGAGCTTCTGGAATGGTATGGGACCAACGGTGAGCAAAGAACAAAGAATTTAATACAAAGGCATAGATTATTCCGTGAGGCAAGGAAGGCGAAAAATGTAACAATTTAGTTTGAGGCACCGCGGCATGAATATATTGCTGAAGAAAGTGAAAAGGGCATAGTGACATTAATCCTTTTCAACAAAAGAATAACACTGAACATGAAATTTTCTCACAGGTAGAGCAATAAAATTGAATTCTACCTAATCTCACTCAGAAAATTTCACTGGAAATGAACATGAATTGAATTATGAAACATAAAGAAATACATATGAAAACATAAGAGACACATTTGATACACTCACAACCACAAGAATCTCATGAAACAGAGCCGCTGCCTTTCATTAATTCTCTGTCAAAAATACACAGTGAAGAAACAAAGTTTCTTTCCCACAGTCTCCCAGAAGTTACAAGCCAACCAACCCTTTGCAAATAACTTGCATACAATATATAGCATGTGTAAGGAAGAGGTAGAACGACCAAGGGTTGGGGAGTTACTCGAATCATTGCAAAATGGAGATGGAGAGCCAACCATCAGCTACAGGTGCAGCACTACAAACATGACATTTGGCTTGGGTGACCGTTTGCATTCCTTCGCCACTTGAATAGAAGCCAATCTGGAGAAAAAACACTTTAAATGATGCCTTTGGTACCAAAAAACATAAGTGTAGATGAGCGGGCCCACTTGGAGAAGTCGCGAACCGAAATTTTGCGAAACGGAAACAAATTAGGCAATTTTTCCTCTGTGCACCGCGCCATTTTCTCTTTGCGCCATGCTACTTTGGGGCCTGTTTTGGGGCACTTTCTAGTGTCAAAAATGTGCCCAAGTGGGCTTGTTGGAAATCTTGTCTTGTCTACTTTCTAACCCCACTAGAATTTTTGAATTTGGTGCTCATTTGCTCCTCCAAATCTTCATTCTCCCAAGACTGCTTCCTGTGTGTCAAAAAAGTGGCAGAGAAGCCATTTTTGGGTGTTTTTTGACCTTTTGGAGACTCATACCTTGTCAAAATTTCTTGTCCGGACACCAGTAGTCGTGATTTTCCATGCTGAATCCAAAAAAGTAAGCCATTCCTTATTTGGAGCTCTATAATTTTAGCGCCGTGCCACTGGGAGAAAATCCCTGTTTTTTGCCCAAAAAATTACCATGTGACCAAAAATTCCCCAAATTTCTTAAAATTTGGGCTGGAGGTTCCCTATGGGGTCTTATGATGGGACAAGGAAACCTTAGCCAAGCTTCAAAGCCGATCTTACTCTTTTTCCTCTTTTGCCTTTCTTGTTGCTTTCCTCAATTTCGCTTTCAAACTCCTTATTCGGGCCTGTGCACTCATGTTTCGCACCCCGTAACGGAAAGCCATGTGTCTCCGTAGAGCAAGGTCTTGGTCGGCCTTGTCCAGTAGCCTCTCCAAATGCATGTTGACCCTCTCAAGGTTTTCCTCCTGATCCTCATTGATTTCTTGCTCCAAAGATGTGAGCTCAACCCTTCTTCTTTGAGCAGCTTGGCGATGCTCACGAATGTTTTGCAGCTCCATAATCGCCTGCTGATCCTCAAGCTGCTTGTTTCTCTGCTCCAGGTACTTCATGTTCCACTTGGCCCTCTCCAAGTCAAGGGATAAGGACTCAATCACTGATTGCTGCTCCTGGATGATCTCTGTAAGCTCTGCATTTGTTGGTTCTGCATCTGTCTCATCATCGTGGAGGAGAACAAATTTGGTCTCTCGTTCACCTGATGGCCCTTCCTCCTACACTGGCTTCTTACCCTTGCCCTGGTCCTGTGATGCTGATGTCGGAAGCAAGGCCCCTTCCACCACGGGTGGAGATAACACTCGCTTTGCTGCTGCAAATAAGGGTCTACTGCCTCTTTGATAGGTGATGTATACTAGCATAGTAGAAGTCTCATGTCGCTCATACTGATGAGATGGGCCACCTATCTCATGCTCTACCTCTGATACTACCTGTGGAGCGCTAAAGAAGTCACGGGAGATGAAGTCCTCCCAAGCAATACCCTGCAATCCCAACTGATGGTCCACCAAAATCCGGATAAGAGAAAAGTGATAAACATTGTTGAGCTGCTATCGAGGGGTCTTGTGCTGCATGAAATTTTTCATCCTCTCTATGTTTCCACAAATGAAAAATGGGAGGTTCATCATCCGCACCCTGGTAAAGTGCATGAGAAACCTAATGTGATAGGCATAAAGGCGAGAAAACCTCCCCTCACAACTGAAGTACTTCATGATCAATTTCATGAGCGGAGCATACTCATCTCTCAAAAATCTGAATGGAAAAACTCTCGTGATTTGGCTCAAACAGCTGACCTTAATGTAAGGCTCATAATGATGCCTCTCCACCCTCTTCTTCTTATGCCACCGTTCTCCAATGTTTGGTATGCCTGTTGCCACTGATATGGTTTTGGGTGTCAATGTGAAAGTGACCCCAGCCAAGATAGACTGTCCTCCATGTAGGTGAAGTGCAAAAAGACAGGCCAACTCATGATGAACTCTGACATTTGCCACCCTCTGACAAAATTCAAAACATGCTAACTGCTGAAAACATGACATAGAAAGAGGGCATGCCTGCAACTTGGTGAGGGTGTTTGGCTCATCTCTAACATGTTTGCCACTCCGGTGATGTCTCCTGGGGGCCTGTTCTCCTGAAGCTGTGTCACTGTGGGTCTCCTCCTCATATTCTGATGAAACCTCGGATGCCATAACTGCTATTTTGTAAACTAAATTTAGGCTACCCTTTGATTATAGTGAAGCTGGAATTTGCTTTGACAATCTGCCACCAAGGGGACAATTAAAAAGGGAGCATTAGGATGGGGGATAATATAATGGGAATAGGGGTTTATAGGAAAATTTTATTTAGGGATATACAAGGGGTTTTGGGGTATTTTGATAGGGTAGTGTTTGTGTTGTTGGCAAGGTAGGGTTTGGGTTTTTTGAGCAATAGGAGGAGGGGGAAAGGGAGTATGATTTTAGTAGTGTTAGGGTAGTGATTATGGGGAAAATGGCATAGGCGAATGAGTAATAGGGGTAGGGTAGGAAAACACCTTGGCAGCAATATCACTGTAGCACAAACCCTAGCATCATGGTTTTCTTGATGTCTTCTTGTGTTTGTTTTATAAAAAAAAATTTGCATTTGATTATAGGCATAAAACCATCGTATTTCTACCAAATTTGATGCACAAGTGGATGTAGGTTGCCTACCTTGCAAATAGCAGAGCTCCACAAAAATTTGGAGTGATTTGGCAGTGTTTTTGGCCCTTGGTCTGTGTGCGCCGCGCGCAAAACCCAATGTGCCACGCGCTGGGTATGCGCCGCGCCTGTGGTAATTTTCAATGGTGGGTAGGCTCTGTGTGCGCCGCGCCCGGTGAGTGCGCCGCGCTCCTGTCGGTGTGCGCCACGCGCTCTAAGATCACCCAAAGTTGCTCCAAATCGCTCTAATTCTTCAACTCACGACCTTGCACCCTTCTTCCAACGCCTTGCTTGCACAATGAGCTTGTTTTATGGTGATATTTGTGTATATAGGCTTGGAGGTCATTTTTAAATTAACTTTTTCAAAAACCCACCTTTCTAATGTCTTGTTTCAACACTTTTTTCACTGACTTTAATACACCCTGATTTTCACTTTTTCTTTGATTTTTGGGCTCAAATGATGAAATTTTCGACACTTTTCGCAGGGATTGCATGACAGAGAACTTTGGCCACGGAAACCATGACTGCACCTGAAGAAATCGATTGTCGACCCCTTGTTTGAAAATTTTGTCACTAATAGCACTGTTGGACTTTTCTTCAAAACAGAGTTTCGAAGAACCGTCGATTTTTATCAATAAGATGATGGAAAGCTGCAGATCATTACTTTGCAAGAGCATCATTCTGGCCTGCATGGCTTTATTGGACATATTTCAAGACCAAACTGATCAATTCCTAGACCATAATGACCAGAAATGACTTTTGTCCATTGAAGGACCAGACTTTGACTGTTATGGATTTTTTGATTATTTGACACAAAGACTTAAGCCAGCAGGAACGAGACAAGATGGAAATAACTAGCATGACCTTCTCTATCAGATTATGGCATGCCCCTAGCGGAATGCAGTTGAGTGAATGGAGCGGGACACCTAAAAATGAAATTCATAAAGAGTTTTGATCTCTGACGGAGGACTGACCAAACCGACTCTAACATTGGCTCCAATGGGGGATGGTAGCTCCTTGGAGGTGCCAAGAACAACAGATCTCTAGAGGAGCTAGACAGTGCCTTTTGTCCATTGGGCTATGGAGTCGTCATTTCGACAAACAACACAGGACTCTGACTTATTTATGAAACTGAAATGACCAAGAAATTGACTCAATCTTGACATTGAAATGACTCAAAAACTAACTTGACAGACTGAAACCAAACTGAAATAAAAATGGTATTTACAATGACAGTGGAAGTAGCGTTAATAAATCAGCAGTGATACCACTTGAGCAGTCGACCATTGATCGACCCTCCCGGAAAATCTTCCCCGTTCATTTCCTTCAGAAGAAAGGCATTCTGACCCCTATATGCTGCAATTTTGAAAGGACCTTTCCAAAGATTTTCGAACTTTCTGTGCTTACCTTTCTCTTCATTCCTTGCATCCCACTTCAGTACCACATCATCCAACTGAAATCTATCTGCCTTTTCTTTTCTGTCATAGATTTTCTTTATTTTCTCCTGCAATTTGGATGTGTTCTTGAAAACTTCTTCTCTTGTTTGCTGCAAGTGGATCATTTGATTCAACCTTCTCTACATGGGATCTTCTTCACTTCCTGCCTCCTGAAGAAGTTTGACTACCAGGGCAGCAAGAGAGGTGGGGAATATTGTGTCAACTCCATAAACAAGTTCAAATGGTGACATACCAATGGATTTTTTCTGACTGATCCGATCTGCCTAAAGCGCATGGACCAACCTATTATTCCAACTCTTTTTATTTATTTCCAGTAGCTTCTTGATGATGTTGACCAATGATTTATTCGAAGATTTTGCCAATCCATTGCCTTGCAGATGATAGGTAGTTAAATGACCTAAAATGATGTGATACTTATGACAAAATTCTACCATCCTCTTTGATTTGAAAGCTGTTGCATTATCGGTGATTAACTTATTTGGACAACCAAAGCGAGACAAGATGTTATTTTTGAGAAATGAAATGATTACCGTATATGTAGCTTTTCTGGTGGGAGCTGCCTCAATCCATTTTGTGAAATAATCTGTCGCTGTAAGGATCCATCTATGCTATCTGGAAGAAGAGGGATGAATTTCCCCAATGAAATCCAACCCCCACTGCTGGAAATGAGCGCTCACCTCAATAGGCTTAAGTGGCAAATGTTGTAATTTCTGTTTTCCTTCGAGAATCTGACATTTATGACAGCACTTGACTATCTTGTACACATCAGCAAACAGTGTAGGCCAATAATACCCTGCTCTCAAAATTTTGTTCGCTGTTGACTTCCAAAAAAGGTGACCACCACACTCTCCTCCGTGGAAGTCCTCCATGACTTTCTTTGCCTCCTCTTCCACCAAACAATTTAACAAAATCCCACCTGGATCTTTCCAAAGTGTTCTCGCATTGTTTCTAGTTATACTGGGTGGTGGTGATAGATTTTTCAGCACATATATTATATCTGAATACCATGGGGACAAAGCAAACATTTCAGATACCTGAATTGACGTTCCTTCTTCATTCTCATCGGACATGGCAGCGATCAGATTTATGTCTAAGGCATGTAAATTTGATTTGGCCATTAACTTCGCCAATCCCTGTCCTTTGACCAGCTTTGTGGGCTTTATTTCCACATCATATTCTAGCAAAGCTGCAAGCCATTTGCCTCTTCTCCCTTCCGGATTGGTCTGCACTAAAACATTTTTTACAGCAGCATTAGGAACATAGGCCAGAATGTGAGAATGTAGGATATATACCCAGAAATCCTTCAATGACTTCACCAGTGCTAGGGCTTGCTTCTCAATTATGTTGTACTTTAACGTTTCATCTCTTCTAGCTCTGTTGAAGAATGAAATGGGTCTTTCATGATCATCTCTTTTCTGCAATAATACCGCTGCCATAGTGTGCTCAAAAGCAAATGAAAACAATATGAAATCTTGAGTGTAGTCCGCGCTGACTAGAACTGGAGCTGAGTAAAGGGACAATTTGACCAAGTTGAAAGATTTTACAGCCTCCTCTGTCCATTTCACTTGGCTGTCCTTCTTGAGCATGTTGGTCATCTCTCTTAAGTGTTCAACAAGATTAGGCACAAAGTGACGCAGAAAATTCATCTTACCATTGAACGATTGTATCTCCTTTTTATTCCGGGACAGATCGATTTGTTGAATTGCTTGCACACGTGCTGGGTCAATATGAATGCCATCCTTTGAAATGATGTGCCCAAGTAATTTTCCTTCCTCCATGGCGAACAATCTCTTCTTAGGATTCAGCGATAGACCATATTTTCTGCACTTTTGAAAGACAGTTTTTAGATGATGCATGTGCTCTTCATCAGATTTGGAAAATACCGTCAAATCATCCAGGTACACCACCAAAAACACATCCTTCTCATTCGCAAAAGCCAAGTCCATTGCACGCTGAAATGTGGCTCCTGCATTCTTTAAACCGAAAGGCATTTTAGCATAATGAAAGGTTCCCCATGGAGTGGTGAATGTTGTCTTGTCTCGGTCATCCTCATGGACAGAAATTTGGTTATATCTGGAATAACCATCAAGCAATGACACACAAGATGCCCTCACTACTCGCTGAAGTATATGGTCCATCTTGAGCAGTGGATAGTTTTCCTTCAATGAGACTTTATTTAGATTTCTAAAATCAATGCATAGGCGGATCTCACCGGTCTTCTTTCGTATGGGCACTAAGTTAGAGATCCAATCTGAAAACCTGATGGGCACAATGATACCTAACTTGTACAACCTGTTTACCTCCTTTTCAATAGATGGCAGCAATTTTGGATTTATCCTTCTCAGCTTCTGTCTAAATGGTTTTTGATTGGGCTTGATGGGTATTGTGTGCTGAATAATATTGGTATCATAGGTCTTTAAATCAGAATAGTCCCAAGCAAACACATCTGCAAATGAGGCCATCAAACTGATATATTTGTCCTTGATCTTTGGCGGTAATGCTTTAGACAATTTTACCAACTTAGGATTGGCAGCTGTTTCGATGTTGACCTCTTCTACACCCTTCTCTGTTGGCTGTAATGTTGGCTTGCGGGCTACATCATCCTGATCAAAAAGTTCTTCTAGAGGTATCAAGCCTTTAGGAATAGCATTATTCTTCAGCTGCAACACGTCCATTTCATTGATCTGCACTTCATCTGTACCATTCCCTTTGCCATCATCGTTTTCTACATCAATTGAGGTTTCGTTGAACTTGCCTTTGTTTAGCAGAAAATCCTTAATCTCCTCATCATCTTGAAACACTTGCCAATATCACTGATTGTCTGGAATGGTTGGATGATGCTTGACATGGATTTCAAATTTATTGCTGGAGTTCATGGGGATCTTCAAACTGCTTGCTGTCTTGGCAAGAGCATCAACAATACTATTTTGTATACGAGGCACACATGTCAAGGTGTATTCTGAAAATAACTTTAAGATGTCTAAAACTGCATTACAATAGGCCCACATCCTAGGATGTTTTGCTTGATACTCACCTCTGACCTGCTTTATTACCAATTCGGAGTCGCCATATACCGAAATCCTTTTTGCAATCAGCTTTCTAAGAATCTTCAGGCCAGCAATCAGAGCTTCATACTCAGCTTCATTGTTTGAACACTCAAAGGACAGCTTGTAAGAGCAAACCCTCACACTGCTAGGCACTTTGTTTGGGGCGGAGAAAGGACTATGTACCCAAATTCCAATTCAAGCACCATCATTTCCTACTGCTCCATCAAAATCCATGGTCCACAAGCCTTCTTCCTCCTCTTGTAAGTGTTGGAAATCTATTTGTTGTGCCTTGTCTACTTGCTGTCCATTACTTTCAGCTGATTGCCCAACATTTTTCTGCTTTTCTTGTCCTTCTTTCTTCAAAA
Organism: Pinus tabuliformis; assembly: GCA_031772625.1. NCBI lineage: Eukaryota > Viridiplantae > Streptophyta > Pinopsida > Pinales > Pinaceae > Pinus > Pinus tabuliformis. Next base: position 226,224,397 of record CM062820.1, on the reverse strand, counting down.
TTTCTCTGAAATTTTCTGTTATCTTCGGAATATCATCTGCTTCTACTATCTGACTATCTATATCATTTAAACTATCTGAAAACAAAACAAAAGACTCTAAATCTGTATGTACATAGTTAATAGGATGATTTATAGGTTTCTGCTTGCTTGTGATCATATATTTCATTTTTTGTTCCCGATATAATTTCTTCATTTGTCCAAACACTGGTATCGTTGCATAGGAGAAATCTAGAGGTAGTGTCCCTTTCAATTTTGCTACCCAAGACCTAGAAAGAAGCATGCCAAACCTTGGAGGAATATCTGCTACCACCACATCCATCAAAACATTTTTCATGGGAAGCTGATCCAAACTCACAACCAAGTCTTTGATGAGTCATATACATCTTACTCTACTAGAATCAAATGAATAGAGATCATGATATTTCCAGGTGATGTCCAGACCAAGCTTATCCATGATAGCCTTGGGCATGAGATTGTGAGAAGCTCCAGAATCGAACATGGCATTGTGTAACACAAAATCATGCAATCTTAAATTGATATAGAAGGGTGGCACATCGCTATCAAGAGACTCACCATTCGATGTTGGTCCAAAAATCATTTCAGGCTAATCATCTTCTACATTTACAATGTCGGACATTGGGTCCAAATTCAACATCTTAGATATTTGTCCTCTATAACTACTGTTCTTTATTATTTTAGTCAAGGGGATGGATACCTTTAACTTAGAAATCTCATTCTCTAAGCTAAAAGCAGGAGTCTTTTCTACCTCTTTGACTGGGATCTCTTTCCTTTCTTTTTCTTTTGATGTAGCTTGCTGCTGTGATAGTTCTGCTGATTTTGATTTGCTACTCTCCAGACCAACCGCCTCTTTTCCTTTTCTTTGTGTAGCTAACGAATCATTCTTTGTTGTTTCAACCTCCTTCTTCTTCTGAATTTGTTTGGTCAGCACATCTCTGTTTCTAAGTGAATATCGCTATTGTTGTGCAGATAGAGCATTCATATACCCCCTTTGATACTCCTCTGATTCCTCTTCTAAAACAGTGTCGCTAGCTAGAATGAAATCCGTGTCTTGGTGTGCAGCTGAACTCACCACACACTCTTCTTCTTCGGTAATGTAAGTAGGCAGCTCATCTGGAGTAAAGAGGTGGTTTTCTTCACCTATTACATTCCCATCCTCATCTAACTCCGGTCCATGCACAAAATTTTGCTGCAAAGGTGTTCGTACCGGCTGTTGTGATGTCTGCTCTTGGGTTCGCTGACCCCTCTGTCTTATTCTATATTGTGGCTACTACTGGCCACGGAAGTTAGGATTCCTAACTTGTGGCTCAGGCTTGTTGAGCTTCACCCTTTCAAGCATCTGCTATACCTTTTTGAGTAGTTGATCCATTGAAGAAGACTCTTCTTTCACAGTGATTTTCTTTTCTGCTTTCGCTCTAGCTCTTTTGGACAGCTGATTTGCTTCAACGCTGACAGCAATTTTCTGCATGTCTTCCATTGTGGCCGGTTCTCTCTCTCTTAATTGGTAGGTCATGTCAGCATCAAAGCCATCTGGAAACTTCATCATAGCTAGTCCCACAGGTGGCTTTAGATGATCTGGAATTTCGTTATAGACTGCATTAAATCTAACACAATAATCTTGGACCGACTCACCAGCGTTTCGTTTGATTTGTTCATATTCGGCCAGAATTTGAAGGGGATTCTTTTTCACTTCCCGACGGTTTAAAAATTGTCTTTGTAGTTCATCCAAGGTAGTGATACTTGCTGTCGGCAAACCTCTGAACCATTTCCTTACATCACCTGCAAATGTCTGTACAAAGAGTCTCATTGCCACGTTCTCCGCATCGATCTCATGGAGTTCATAGAAATCTGCCATTTTGTCCACATGTTGCTGAGCAGTAATGCTGTTAGGAGTGCCATCAAAAAATGGGATTTTACTTTGATAATCTGTTGGCATATCATCTAGAACTTGGGGCAGAACAAGGGGTGCAAAACGGGCAGCCATCATTCTCGGTGGATTTGGCCTTGGAGGTGTTGGAGGAGTGTGAACAGTTTGTAAGGGGCTAGCAATTGGAGTTTGGGGTTGTGTTGCAATATAATTATCGATTGATCGGTTAGCTCTTTCTGTTTCCAAGTCTACAAGAAATTGCGGATTGGGGACAGTATAATCAACAGCCCTTTCAGATTTAGACTCAAACAATGATATCTCAAATCATTCGTCAAACTCAAGCTCTTCAAGATACTCAAAAATGTCGGGACATGAATGGGATTTGAACACGGGAGTTATGGTGCTTTCTTGACGAAGGAGTCTCGAGATCAAATTGGGGTTTTCGTAAATATGAGGAGGAATCAAGTCTGGATTGGCTCTGGTATATCATCTCGAAGCCAGCGTGCTATTGAGAAAAATCACAGGACACAACCAACTTACTCAGCCTTTCCAATCCTAAGCTCATCATCCGGAAGCTTAGAATTATTATGAAACAAGGGGATTTGATTTCAGTTTGTCCCTAGTGGATTCGCCACTATGTTAGCACCTAAATCTGCATTAGGCTGAAGGAAGGCAAAAATTAGGGTAACCACAAACCACGCTCAGTCTGGTAGCTAGCCCTACCAGAGCAGGAGAGGGCTCTCTCCGAGTCACGCTCAGTGAATAGATAATCGAAAACAGTCTGAGATGACTTGCAATGAAATATTTACCTTAGGTTAGTAAGTGAATAGGGATTCGGGAAACAATTTTCATGAATGACCGAGCTTCTGGGATGGTATGGGACCAACGGTCAGCAAAGAATAGAGAATTTAATACAAAGGCACAGATTATTTCGTGAGGCAAGGTAGGCGAAAAATGTAACAATTTAGTTTGAGGTACCATGGCATGAATAGATTGCTGAAGAAAGTGAAAAGGGCATAGTGACATGAATCCTTTTCAACAGAAGAATAACACTGAACATGAAATTTTCCCACAGGCAGAGCAATAAAATTGAATTCTACCTAATCTCACTCAGAAAATTTCACTGGAAATGAACATGAATTGAATTATGAAACATAACGAAATACATATGAAAACATAAGAGACACATTTGCTACACTCACAACCACAAGAATCTCATGAAACAGAGCCGCTGCCTTTCATTAATTCTCTGTCAAAAATACACAGTGAAGAAACAAAGTTTCTTTCCCACAGTCTCCCAGAAGTTACAAGCCAACCAACCCTTTGCAAATAACTTGCATACAATATATAGAATTTGTAAGGAAGAGATAGAATGCCCAAGGGTTGGGGAGTTACTCGAATCATTGCAAAATGGAGATGGAGAGCCCACCATCAGCTATAGGTGCAGCGCTACAAACATGACATTTGGCTTGGGTGACCATTTGCCTTCCTTCGCCACTTGGATAGAAGCCAATCTGGAGAAAAAACACTTTAAATGCCGCCTTTGGTGCCAAAAAACCGAAGTGTAGATGAGCGGGCCCACTGGGAGAAGTCGCGAACCAAAATTTCGCGAAACAGAAACAAATTGGGAAATTTTTCCTCTGTGCGCCGCGCCATTTTATCTGTGTGCCGTGCTACTTTGGGGCCTATTTTGGGGCACTTTCAGGTGTCAAAAATGTGCCCAAGTGGGCTTGCTGGAAAACCTGTCCTGTCTGTTTTCTAACCCCACTAGAATTTTTGAATTTGGTGCTCATTTGCCCCTCTAAATCTTCATTCTCCCAAGACTCCTTCCTGTGTGTCAAAAAAGTGGCAGAGAGGCCATTTTTGGGTGTTTTTTGACCTTTTGGAGACTCATACCTTGTCAAAATTTCTTGTCCGGACACCAGTAGTCGTGATTTTCCATGCTGAATCCAAAAATTCAAGCCATTCCTCATTTGGAGCTCTAGAATTTTAGCGTCGCGCCACTGGGAGAAAATCCTTGTTTTTTGCCCAAAAAATTACCATGTGACCAAAAATTCCCCAAATTTTATAAAATTTGGGCTAGAGGTTCCCTATGGGGTCTTATGACGGACCAAGGAAGCCTAAGCCAAGATTCAAAGCTGATCTTGCTCTTTTGCCTCTTTTTCCTTTCTTGTTGCTTTCCTCAATTTCGCTTTCAAACTCCTTATTCGGGCCTGTGCACTCATGTTTCTCACCCTGTAACGGAAAGCCATGTGTCTCAGTAGAGCAAGGTCCTGGTTGGCCTTGTCCATCAGCCTCTCCAAATGCATGTTGACCCTCTCAAGATTGGCCTCCCGATCCTCATTGATTTCTTGCTCCAAAGATGTGAGCTCAACCCTTCTTCTTTGAGCAGCTTGGCGATGCTCACGAATGTTTTGCAGCTCCATAATCGCCTGATGATCCTCAAGCTGCTTGTTTCTCTACTACAGGTACTTCATGTTCCACTTGGCCCTCTCCAAGTCAAGGGATAAGGACTCAATCACTGATTGCTGCTCCTGGATGATCTCTGTAAGCTCTGCATTTGTTGGTTCTGCATATGTCTCATCATCGTGGAGGAGAACAAATTCGGTCTCTCGTTAACCTGATGGCCCTTCCTATTGCACTGGCTTCTTACCCTTGCCCTGCTCCTGTGGTGCTGATGTCGGAAGCGAGGCCCCTTCCACCCCGAGTGGAGATAACACTCGCTTTGCCGCTGCAAATAAGGGTCTACTGCCTCTTTGATAGGTGATGTATACTGGCATAGTAGCAGTCTCATGTCGCTCATACTGATGAGATGGGCCACCTATCTCATGCTCTGCCTTTGATACTACCTGTGGAGCGCTGAAGAAGTCACGGGAGATGAAGTCCTCCCAAGCAATACCCTGCAATCCCAACTGATGTTCCACCAAAATCTGGATAAGAGGAAAGTGATAAACATTGTTGAGCTGCTGTCGAGGGGTCTTGTGCTGCATGAAATTTTCCATCCTCTCTATGTTCCCGCAAATGAAAAATGGGAGGTTCATCATCCGCACCCTGGTAAAGTGCATGAGCAACCTAATGTGATAGGCATAAAGGTGAGAAAACCTCCCCTCACAACTGAAGTACTTCATGATCAATTTCATGAGTGGAGCATACTCATCTCTCAAAAATCTGAATGGAAAAACTCTCGTGAGCTGGCTCAAACAGCTGGCCTTAATGTAAGCCTCATAATGATGCCTCTCCACCTTCTTCTTCTTATGCCACCGTTCTCCAATGTTTGGTATGCCTGTTTCCACTGATATGGTTTCGGGTGTCAATGTGAAAGTGACCCCAGCCAAGATAGACTATCCTCCATGTAGGTGAAGTGCAAAAAGACGGGCCAACTCATGATGAACTCTGACATTTGCCACCCTCTGACTCGGTGAGGGTTTTTGGCTCATCTCTAACATGTTTGCCACTCCGGTGATGTCTCATAGGGGCTTGTTCTCCTGAAGCCATGTCACTGTGGGTCTCCTCCTCATATTTTGATGAAACCTCGGATGCCATAACTTCTATATTGTAAACTGAATTCAGGCTACCCTTTTATTATAGTGAAGCTGGAATTTGCTTTGACAATCTACCACCAAGGGGACAATTGAAAAGGGAGCATTAGGATGGGGGATAATATAATGGGAATAGGGGTTTATAGGAAAATTTTATTTAGGGATATACAAGAGGTTTTGGGGTATTTTGATAGGGTAGTGTTTGTGTTCTTGGCAAGGTAGGGTTCGTGTTTTTTTAGCAATAGGAGGAGGGGGAAAGGGAGTATGATTTTAGTAGTGTTAGGGTAGTGATTATGGGGAAAATGGCATAGGGGAATGAGTAATAGGGGTAGGGTAGGAAAAACACCTTGGCAGCAATATCACTGTAGCACAAACCCTAGCATCATGGTTTTCTTGATGTCTTCTTGTGTTTGTTTTATAAAAAAAAATATGCATTTGATTATAGGCATAAAACCATCGTATTTCTACCAAATTTGATCCACAAGTGGATGTAGGTTGCCTACCTTGCAAATAGCAGAGCTCCACAAAAATTTGGAGTGATTTGGCAGTGTTTTCGGCCCTTGGTCTATGTGCGCCGCGCGCAAAACCCAGTGCGTCACGCACTAGGTATGCACCGCACCTGTGGTAATTTTCAACGGTGGGCAGACTCTATGTGCGCTGCGCTCATGTCGGTGTGCACTGCGTGCTCTGAGATCACCCAAAGTTGCTCCAAATCACTCTAATTCTTCAACTCACGACCTTGCACCCTTCTTCCAACACCTTGCTTGCACAATGAGCTTTTTTTATGGTGATATTTGTGTATATAGGCTTGGAGGTCATTTTTAAATTAACTTTTTTCAAAAACCAACCTTTCTAATGTCTTGTTTCAACACTTTTTTCACTCACTTTAATACACCCTGATTTTCACTTTTTCATTGAATTTTTGGGCTCAAATGATGAAATTTTCGACACTTTTCGTAGGGATTGCATGACAGAGAAATTTGGCCACGGAAACCATCACTGCACCTAAAGAAATCGATTGTCAACCCCTTGTTTGAAAATTTTGTCACTAATAGCACTGTTGGACTTTTCTTCAAAACAGAGTTTTGAAGAACCGTCGATTTTTATCAATAAGATGATGGAAAGCTGTAGATCATTACTTTGAAAGAGCATCATTCTGGCCTGCATGGCTTTACTGGACATATTTCAAGACCAAACTAATCAATTCCCAGACCATAATGACCAAAAATGACTTTTGTCCGTTGAAGGACCAGACTTTGACTGTTATGGATTTTTTGATTATTTGACACAAAGACTTAAGCCAGCAGGAACCAGACAAGAGAGAAATAACTAGCATGACCTTCTCCGTCAAATTATGGCATGCCCCTAGTGGAATGCAACTGAGTGAATGGAGCGGAACACCTAAAAATGAAATGCATAAAGAGTTTTGATCTCTGATGGAGGACTGACCAGACCGACTCTAACACATGCAACTCCACTAGGGTACTGACCAGGCTCACTAGCAGTAGAGAAATGCATGTATTCCTGCGTGACTCCATCGGGGTACTGTCCAAGCCTTCTAGCAGCAGAGCAACACCAAAGATGAAAACTTATACTCTGAAATTTTTTAACTCACGAGGAAAACTACCCTTCCTGATTTTGAAACAATGTGATCAAGCCGAAAATTGTTGTTTTGTTTGACTAAGTTGGCAGAAGGTGAACCATGTCTATCCATGGGGTATGTGGGGAAGCCAAAGTAAGCCCCAAAATGATTCAATACTCCCTGAAAGAACAAGGCCCTGTGCTATCAATATACCAAAACACAGAAGCTGGAGTTCAACTAGTGTGTACCAAGTGTTGTAGCAGCTGCAACACCCTCCAAAATTTTGGCCTACACTCAATTTCAGAACCTTCCTTGGGTTTTTCCTTGATGTTTTCAAGCACTCAATCTCATCCAGTGAGCTCATGTTGAATGGTTTCTCCCTCCTTGCTTGACCATTCAACGGACATCTTTTGCATGTTGGTCACAATGTCATGCTTACAGTCATGTTCGAGCCATGCACAAGGTTTTCCTTTGTGTGTACAAGTTGTGTCTACTATGTAAACATCCATCGCACTCACACACGAAGTTGTATGCACTATCATGCAAGCGTCATTGTGGTCATTCAACGATCTATCACAAGTGTCGCGCTTGTCTCTCACACCGTCGGTTTGTCACATTGAGTGTATGTTGTCTTGTTAGTTCAATGTGTCTAGTCATCAAGTCATGCTGAGTGTGTGTTCAGGAGGTCATGCATGTATGAAATCACTCATTCACATGCTTGGTAATTTTGTTGAGGCTTTGTCGACCGAACCATCCTCATCCTCTCAGACATCTTTTGAGCTGCATTGTGCAGTTTAAGCTCTCAGTGATTATGTACTGCTGCCCAGAAATGCACAGAGCTTGAGGTTGCCTCCCAAGTAGTCTCCACCATGCAACCATGGAATTGACTCGACCGATTGTCACCCAGAACAACACAGAAGTTTCATAGCAAGAAATTTCAATTTTTGTTTCCCGCAAGCACATCAACATAGCCCCCTGTTGGTTAACCGAAGAGTTTGACGGGGCAGAGACCCTCGGACTCACTCCCCTAAAAAATTGCACAAAAGCTACAAAGCATGCCCACTCTACCGATTGAAGAAACTGCGAAGACATGTCGAATAGAGACCTTGTGTCTGTCACTGTCTCCCTAAAAAAATTATGCAGTTTTTCCAACCAGTCACCCAGTCATTTGGATTGCTACTCAACCGAAAAATTGCACAGTTTTCATGAGCAGTTCCCTCGTTGCCCAGCATCCCACTCAAACTAGAATCTACGCAATGATGTCTAGCAGGCCAGCCTACCAGCATTGTGCAGTTTTTTCCAGTAGCACTCCCATAGCTCGCTTCCATCTCCCTAGAAAAATTGCGAAATTTGTGTCAACAACACTCCATCTCACTGCTAGCTCCCCAGAAAAGTTGCGCAGTTTTTTCCAGCAGAATTCTTGCAGCCCACTGCCAGCTCCCTTGAGAAATTATGCAGTTTTTGCTTCCACTCCCCCTTTGTTTCCTGCATTGCCTCCCTCAAAAAAATTGCGTAGATCTGCCGTCCAGCTGAGCAAGATATCACAGTCGGTCACTGCTCATCTGGATTGTCCATCTCAGCCTCCCAATGACCACTTCTCAATTTTCATGGCAGTACTCAGAGCCTGTATCCGGCTTGAAATATTCCTTTCGTAGTTTCAGAACCTTGTCCTCTCTTCTAGTCACCTGCATCTAAAAGCGAACGACAATACATCATGGTAGACTAGGAGATTTATAGATTTATGTCATCTCATCATGAGTGATTGCAGACATAGGTACATGCATGGGACATGACGCAATGACAAACAGGGTGAACAAGGAGAGCATAAGAGGAGATTCGTTCGGAAATGGACAAATGACGAATGCATGTGAGGAAATTGTTTCATGCACATATGAACCAAGAATGCATGTAAGGAGATTGTTTCACGAACGGAAAAGCAAGGTGATTTGTTCGACAACATAGGAACACGTAAAGCATGCCAGAGTAAAAGTGAAGGAGCGATGTGTACATGCAACATCAAGCAAACACAAAGACCATCGAAGACTCCGCACACATTTCCATGCGGAGGTGAAGCTATGATACACCAACAGGATGTCCATAACTTAGCAGCACTATAGCTCGACAGGCACGCCACTAGTAGCATGAACATACCAGCTTTTTCATGTCGAGTCATGTCATGAGTCATCTCTGTCACATCACTACTATGGGCCACATTGTTGTAATCAATGTAATGTAAGGTGGAAGTCCAAGAGACCCACATGTAAATCTAAAGAGTCATGTAAATTTGAAGAGTCATGTAAGTCAAATAGTCATGAGGGAATTCGAACTGTCACAAGGGCCATTTTTACCCTTGGCTATAAATACCCTTCATTTGTACATGCAAAAGACTTTTCACCTTGTCTCCTCCCACATAGCCTTGAGAGTTTGTAATCTTTTCTTTGAGGAGCGAGTAGTGGCTCCAACACCCCGCTATCGGGGTCAGTGATGTAATGGTGTACATATGTGTCTTGGAACTTTCGCTCAATTCATAAGCCTTTTAAGAGGCCAACATGTTTTCACACATGTATTGTATTCCTTTGTAAGACTATCCTTTGGACGCTTGTAATGCATGTTGCTTTAAGTTGTATTAAGAAAGTTGAACTATTTTGGGTGTTTTAGTACATATGTTGTTGGAAATGTGTTGTATCAATTGTTAATGATGTCTTTGCCATGTGGGCTATCCCACCGGACACTCGACAGATTCATTCGTGTAAACTTATTCTAACGTTCATCGCACTTGTGTGGACTATTCCGCTGGGTGTTGTATGTGATATCTATTCACCTTGTGTTTATGACTGCCACGTCCATGTGGACTACTACACCAGAAGCTACGCATGTCCTGTTATGTTTTGTGTCTCTAGCAGAGTTGGGACTATTCCCTTTCAACCTGAGACTCACTTCCACCCTCTCCCTCTACAGTGAAATAACATTGACACAAGTAACATCAAACACTCACTAGGCACGCGAACATCATTGTTTGAAGACAAAGCATACCACTCTCACGTGCTAATGAGCAAGAGCTAAGGCATATCTTTAAGATAATGGCAACTGGACCATCGTATCAGATGGGACTCCTACACCAACTGGTGTGAGGTCTAGTTGGAACTTCATATCAGGCAGATCCCTTAAATGTTGGCGAGTCTAGCACCATCAACATTTCTGGTGCTAGAAAGATGGCCAAATGACAAGTTGAGCCCTCACAATCTATTTTGAATTTCCGCACATCTAACATGAATTTTTTATAGTGCACCCTCTAAAATGTTTGTCCAATGGACACAACTCTCATGTCAAGAGGGAGTTTTTGGATGACTTGTCAGAAATCACGTATGATGGTGAAGGCGTAGTGGCCTAGCTTGAGCATTTAGATGACTTCCATGCACTCATGGAGAATGTGGAAGGTTTTAATGAAACAGAGATGTACTCACTACTCGCACACACACTTCGCGACCACCCATTACGATGGTGTACCATACTGCCGCATAACTTTGTGCACTCATTCAAGAAGTTCAATGATCTAATTGAATCTACTTCTTACCATTTTGATCCTGAAGCATTAAAACAACAGAAGGCCCCACATGAATCGCCTATGGATTTTTCGCAGTGTTTCCATCTATTCATGTTTGAAGCTTCAAAAATTCAGATGAAATTCCAATATCTCATGGATAGATTTGAATATTACCTCACCAAATCACTCTATCCCAAGATGAACCTAAAGTTCAGACCCCACTCAACATAGTTCGGTGATGGAGCTACGCAATCACAAGTGGATGTCATGGCTGTCACAAGTGATTTTCTACCTTCCCCTCATCAGACAACTCCACCCCCATAGAGTGATGTGGGAGAACATGCACCCACAACTTTTCAGCTATCACATCCTCCCACCCTCACTACTCTCAATTTCTAAGCATTTTTGGTTGGGAAGCCCATGGGTTGTCATACACACTTGTTACCTCAACCTTTGCCTCCACATTCTACTGATCCTCTTGATTACACTATCTTGTGTTCTTTTGTTCTGGACTCTAGCCCCGTTGTGAATGAGGATCAAGCCATCGACGGAGTTGATGTTTCACAACCAACCTACGATGTCACTCACGAAGAGTATGACTGAGCATCTGAGCATGAACCCGTGATGAAGGATGACCTTTTTTACGTCCGCGCATCCTCCACTTTTTCTTGACATCGTTGGTGATTATGTAATCTCTGATTTTCCTTGTGTAAATCCATCCACAGATGCATTTACTTCTAATCATTCGCAGAACACACCTGATGTCAGACCATCATTTGATAGTGGAGAGGACAAATCTTTCATTGAGAATCCCTTTAACATTTAATCTAATTTTTCTAGAGGCGTAGAGGTTGAACATTGTTGCTTCTCATCTACCCCTCTATATGATTCATCAAATCATGAGGATGTTGACAAACATCCTAAATTTTATGGCCATGGTTGTCGTGATCTCTATACTTATCCATTTGTTCATGTTGTTGATTCACTCATTGTTAATCGGTCTAAGCCACTAGTCTCCAATGATCTATCTATTGATGAAGTGGAAACCCCACGAGTTGTCGAGGCACTTTAGCATAAGCTAATGGTTATGTTAGGCCTTCGCTGTCGTGAGGTTAGTTCCACTTCCGATCAGAAAATTTTCAAAACACCCAAGGCTCCTCGCCAGTCATGTGTATGCACTGAAGATCAATCCAACACACATATTTTACTTCCTCCACCAGAATCACATGATCCCATCGCTTGTGCCCTGGAGGAATAATTCACAGTAAGCACACTTGCAAGGCATAAGTTTTCTCATTTTCTCATGTTTTCTAGCCTTCTACAGTCAAGAGAGTGCATATGCTTATCATCTGTACACAATGTGTGAGAACACCATGGTAAGTACATAGAGTGTTTGTCTTGCACTTTTGGTCTTTTCTTTTCTGTGGACGCTTTAAATTCAGAGTGTGTTGGGGTTCATTGTTATATCTTTAATGTTTACTGGTTCACTTGACTATGCTTCTTGTGAACCATGCCTTCACCAACATGGGCCAGCCAATGTGCTAGTGGCTGCATTGGAAATATCACTTCACGTGAGTAGGCCCATGCATTTTTTAGCGTAGGATTAGGAGTAATGTTTTCTTCCTTGCTTGCATTATTGTTTACTTGCTGAGTTGGTTTGGTTTACTTGCTTTCTTTTTTTCTTTTCACTTTACTTTGTCATTTTTGTTTAGCTTTGTTATGTTTTCTTAATATCATGTTATTTTTGGTTTTTCCAATAAGTGTTGCCCTCTACTAAGTTCTGGATTTTGAATGAGTATGTGGTTGAGATCCAAGAGTCTTGTGACACTGCAGCACTTGGTCGTTCCTATGTCTGTCTTATCTGTGCTTGGTTAAACCTTCGGCTGATAAGGTCTTGACGAAAAATACGAACCATCTGCAAGGGAAGCTTGGGTCCAACCATGAACCTATGTCCACACTGGGAAACCCCATGCCACCACTCATCCTTATGCTCTGTGTGATCAATCTCATCCAACTAGTAGAAACGGAGAAGGGGAAAATCTAAACGAGAAAACCTATGTCAGAGGTATTACATGCTTCTCTTAAGGAACAACCTCTTGTGCTCTCAATAAGTCGGGATCCCTCTTCCACTGTTGTTGGCTTAGTCGATCCTGATCCATGTTTAGAGTTAATTGCACCAAACAAAACCATACACTACTGACCCTTTCGGCATCAAACCGCGTAGAGTAGACTGAAGTCTCACCCGAAGTAGTATGGGGGGATGTTGGAACCAAGTTTCCGCATCTAGATATCAAGGTGATGTCTTTTATTGCCCTATATCTACCTTCGCGCAGATCCGTAAGCCCCTAGGGCTTGGTACTACAACCTCCTTTAATGGCCTCTAGACCTTCACGAAGGTCTACGATAGGTCTTTGTGGACCCTTAACAAATGAATAATCCACTTACGTGCATGAGAAAGTAACCCTAGATTTGAGCTCGTGCATGAATAATCCACTCACGTGCATGAGAAAGTAACCCTAGATTTGAGCTCTCACATATATACTTAAGCATTTAATAAACATAACATAATGTATTATAATCTTCGTGAAAGCACTTAACATGCATTGCATACAGTCAATAAGACTTATCCCATAGAGTCGTGCATCAATAGATCAATATTTCATAAAGACATTATTCCATCACTGCATATATTGCAAACATAAATAACAGAAGTAAACAAATAAACACAAAGATTCTTCCATAGCCTTCTTTATTGATCTTCAATATGGTATTACAGACTCAAAATTTCCCTGTGCACTGAGCTGCAGGGGTCTGCGCACTCAGCTATGGACATTACTCTAGGCCTCCGCGCACTCAGCTACAGAGGTTTTCCCTTCTATCTACCCACTGCTTACTTGCCTTTTTTTCTCTCTCGGACATCGACATGCCTTAGGATCTCTAAGACACAACTATTTATAGCTTTTTACATACAATCCCTTGGTCCGCAGACCGTGGGTGGATCTCAAAACCAACTCTACTTTACATAGACAATGGGCTAAAACCCCTTTTGACTCCTAACTATCTATGCGCTCTGCATCCACAAATTGCAGATACTTTACATCTTTTACCAAGATTTACATTGATACTTGGGTTTTTAACCCCAAAACTAATCCAGGGGACCCCATCCCAATAGGCCCCCAAAACAAAGGTCATGACTCGCCCTCACCTCACTCGGCTGGTGCGACGATCTTGCTGCAAAGATATCCCAGCTCCACTTACACAAATGCAACCTCGGTAGCACTCTGTGTAACTTCCTGCTTGACCTCTTCTACAAGCTTCTTTGTAGTTGGTCCTTCCATGGCTAGCTTCATCATTTGTTGTGTTTGCTGCAAGCCCATTAAATTCTCTTGAATGTTGATTATTTCTTGGTAAGCCTCTTCTAACCAAGGTCCCAACCTAACCTTAAGAACGGCCTCCTTCTTCTGAGTTTCTTATACCTGGGTGAGGAGTTGTTTCCCCTCCTGCAACTTGGTGAGGCACTACACTGGAGCATTTGTGCACGTCGTCACCCTGATCTCATCATACTACTTCTAGAGCTCACAAACCTCTGTATTTATAATCTACAGGTTTGGGTCTTCTTGCAGAGTCGTTACCAACTCCATCGCCTATTCAAATAAGGCCACGAAGTCAGCGACTATGGCATCCAAAGTGTCCATCCCTTCCTTGATGGCAGCTCTACACTACTCTTTGACCTCAGGTGGAGTCGTAGGCTACAATTTGAGCTGTAGCTCCGTTATTTTCATATTAAGTTTGAATTGAACTCGTGCAACTTTTGCCTTCACCTCACGCACTCCTGCAACTAATTTACAGATCTTGGCTTCCGCTTGTGCATCCTCTAGAATGTGCAGCTCTGACACTGTTCTGCACACCTCTTCTACCGCGGCCTCTAGCTTGGAACTTTGTGCCTGCATTGTATCTTTTTCCTTCAAGGCCTGCATTTTCTCAGCGAACATAGTTCATTGTTCACCCTGTATTAAGTTATCAAATTAAGAGTGCACTGCTCTCGAGCTCTCAATTCCTCTATCACCCCTACCTGCAATGCACGAAGAATCTCATTAGGGAGCATTGCAATGTCCAACCTGATGTTCTTAAGGGTACTCAAGATTATGAGGTCATCAGTTGACTCTGTGCATAGGGACCCTTCTAGTAAAGAAACTGTGCGAAGGTCCAGGGTCCTTGCCAATTCCTCAGCCTGACTCACCCGGTGTTAGGCTCACTTGTGCTAGGCTCTCTTGAACTACACCTACTTGTATCCTGCTAATTTGGATTTGTAGCTCGCACAGATCCTTCTAGATGCTCCCTAGCATCTGCATGTACTGTTTCTCGAACTATTGTAGCAGTTTAGTTGTAGTATCCCAGACTTTGTCACCGATCTCATCGAGATCGCCCTCCGTCAACACCATGGGATCAACCTGCAACTTGTCTGCTTTCTGCTTTTTCTAGGGACCTTCCTACTACTCCTATCTGTGCTTCCTTAGATGGAATGACGCACTCTTCCCCTCATCTCCTCCTCTGCCCTGTTCGAACTGCTCTTCCTCCCTGGTCTCAGGTGAAGGGGATTTGCCACTTCACCTTGATTCGCGTTGCTCTTGCTCAGCCTGCTCCTTAGCAGCGCACTCCTTCTCCATCCTGGCCTTTTTTGGAGCTTCCTTCTTCCATTGCGCAACCAATTTTTGTGTGTTGGCTAAATTCTTCATTTTCTTTTCTGCCGAGCTTCCCGTCCCCTTACTGGTTCCAACATCCAAGTCTAATGGGGTGTGCCATTCTATTGGCCAACACTTGATTACCTCCTGTATGTCATGATCTGTGACCAAATATGGTAAATGATACCATTTCTGTTGCGGGTCTTTCCGTGCTTAAATGTAGACTCTGTTATCACTCAGGTTTTCCCAAAAGTTGTAAGAAAGGGAAAGGAGGTCAAGGTAACCACTAACCAATCTTTTAGATACAGAATCTAGCCAATCTGTATCCAGAGAGGGTTCTCTCTTTATGATTTAGCTTTGTTTTTAAAGGTATTAGGCTAGTTATGAAGTTCTGGAGTTTTGTTTGAGTTTGGGTGGTGAGATTCAATAGAACAGAGAGGTAAAACAGAGTATTTCAGTCCATTAGGCTAATGGAGTCAAAGAAGATGGCTTTCTGGATTTGGTTTCTTAATAGAGGATGGTTTCATAGAGCAAGGTAGTCAAACAGGGAAAAAATAAAGACTTGAAACAGATGGAATGGGCTCAAATGGGGTGAAGGGCAGTTGAGAATCCTTCAACCTATTTAAAGAGGGAAATTGGATGATTACTGATAAGAAGTAGTTAATTATTCTTTAGCAAATAATCAACATGAAAGAATTAGGAAACATGAGCAATTAAGATTTCACTGCTTATCCTATTTCTAAAGAAAACATAGAGAACAATAATCACTGAAAACAGAGTGCAATCAAGCATATTCTGAAATTAAATCTTTTCTTTATCATTCAGATTATGAAACACAAATGATATAATAAACTAGAAAAGTTTAAGACACAAGATATAGAGGAATTATTGATCCAGTGGTTGATTCAAGAAGTCTGTGACAAGTCCTCTGCTTCCATTCTTCATCCAGTAGGCCATGCAACAGTTGATGCCAACAGCTCTTTATTCCAAAAAATCAATATTACAGTAGAGTCTAGGAATCCACCCTCAATACTCTAATGGAGGGGGTATTTATGCAACAAATTATACAACAAATATCTCAGTGAGACAAGATCTAGGATGACTAATAATAATTTACAAGTAAATAGAAACAACTAGTCTTGAAAATAGAAAAAGATAAATGATGTTGTGCTGGTCCGGTTTTTGTTGAATGTGCTGGAGGCAGGCTCTATGAGTTGGCTTGCAGCTGCTTTCTTCAGTAACTCTGTGTCGGCTGCCCTTTTCTTACTGATACTCTTTAACCCTGACATGATACTCTTTGACTGTGATCTGATACACTTCAACCTGTTTAGAACCCTGTTCACCTTTATTTATCTTATTATGGTTAATTGCCCAAATTTCTCCTTTTACCCACTGTAACTGTGTAGTAGGATGAACAACTGTTGTTTGGACATTGTAGGTTTTTTTGCGCCTTCTAATTCATAACATTCAGATATTTCTGTGGAGATTGTGTTAATTGGTGCACAAATTTCTGGTCTCTGAGATAGCTGAAAAAGCACCTGTAATTGAGGAGGAAACTATATAATGGCGGGTTGAATGGCTGGCTACGAGCTCATTCCGCAGTTCTTCTGGTCGGGCGTCGGTTTGACACTGGACTGCTTGCCTTGGTCTTTGTTTTGTATGAGAAATATTGGATGCAGTGAACAGCAAAAATGGCAATTTTTTGGTTTTATTTGAAAAAATGAAGGTTTGGCGGGACTTTTTGATTTGATTGGACGGATGACGTAAGCAGTACGGATGACGTTAGTGGAAGATGTGGTGGGTGACATGGCATATGACGTCAGTTGAGGGTCGATGATGTGGCGGGTGACATCAACAAAGGATAGATGACATCAGCAGATGATGTAAGCCGTTTTGCCCGCACCGCTTTTGGGGCTGAGTGGTATTGAGTGGAGGGTGAGCAAGCACATTAGATGGCCGATGCAAGGCAAAGGTACGACAGAAAACCGTCGGTCCCCCGCAAGTTAACGCTCGGTGGTAAGGGGGGTCGTGATATCGATATAGACCGTTGGATGATCGGGGGACGATTGGACGGTGGACGGGTGTCGGAGATGGCGAGGGTTTATGTGGTGGGCCCGATGTATTTATTAAACTATTTTAATAGTTTTCAAGCATATTTCTATTTGGGCAGGGCTTGGTTATTAATTAACCTAGATGGTTAATTAAACCCATTATCACGCGGCAGGGAAAGTTTATTAACGAATTCATAATAAATCCGTTAATTCCTGTTAAACAGTGCTATGGTCGTATTTTGACTGGGGCGGGAATATATAAAATTTGGGGCTTTTTTAATATATTTATATAATACGGGATGGGTAATATTTATATGGGATTTACTTAATAATTGTTAAAAGTTAATATGAATTTTGAAGTGGAAAGCACTAAGTTATAGTGTTAAAAAACTTAGGCTAAAGTGGGAAAAGGGGTTTTTCAAGCGATATTATGCATTTCCTAAGTAAAATACAGATTTACTTAAGCGATCTTTATGAAATGGAATAAGTGGTTTAATGAGTGATATTAAGAACAGATCTTAATATTTTAGGGGGAATTAGTGAATGACTAGGGAAAAGTATGAAGGGGAGTTAGTTATTTAACCTTGCCTCACTTGAGCTGCACCAAGTATAATGTTTGCTTGGCACTTGTGATAGAGATAGAGATTAACACATTTAGAGACATAATCTATCACAAGTATCATTTTGCAACACCATCTACCTACCCTGCCTACTTTGGCCTATCATTTTTTCTTCTTTGTTTGGATGCACTTAGACTGGCAAACCCTTATCAATCTTCTTTTTTTTCATGGTAAGCCTACCTGAGTCTGCACTTATTACATCCAAGGGCTCAGATTTAATTGTTAACCTCATTTTTATTTACTCTACCTATCTATTATCTGCCAAGATTAAACAGTTTGGTCAAATTTTATTCTCTATCTCTAAAATAGAAAATTCAAATATGAACTAGCCAAGATTAAGCTGTTTGGCCATTCATCAATTGTGGCATAAATTAACAAGCTGCACATAATGCTTATTACAGAAAAAGAAAAAGTAGTGGCATTTTGGACTTGCACACTTTCCTGGTCTATTTTTTTTTTTGGGTTCATTTCTTTCACTTTTTTGACCATTTTATTATTTTTACCCTTTGATTTTTCTTTTAGGGTATACCCTCTTTACATTTTTTACATTTTTTGAAATTTTTGATAATATGGAAACCTTTACAACAAGGAATGAACATATTACAGAGCTCAGCATGTTAATCATGAAATATGACACCTATTGATATAGGAGCAATAACAGTGGCTCCACTTGGGGATGGATTTCCCTGGTGGAAAGTCAAGAACAACAGGTCAGATGGCCTTCTGCATAACTTGGACTGTGCTCTGAAGTCTCCTTCTCCTGGTTGCTTTATTATATGTATGACAGTACATTTGTGAAGCTTAGGGCCCTCTCTTCGAGCTTCAACTCCAACAAGTCACTATCCAATCAACACCAAACCTTTATTATTCCTACTTGAATCCTGCTTGAGCACCTTGTAACTTAGGTAGGAATCTTCAGTCTTGGTCTTTTCATCAAAAATATTTTTAACCTTTTCCTGCACAACTTGAGATCTGACCTGAAACTAAAAGGTGCTGCAACCTTCAAACCAAATTAGTAAATCATCAAGATCTTAAGGCCTTTTGATTGGATTCAAATCTTTTAGGATTTATTTCATAATCTACTAAAAAATGAATTAAATCAAACTGAAATCCTACCTACTCTATATTATTGAAAATCAGGTTGAATTAAATAATACAAAAGTGCTAATGAAGCCAATCAAGCAACTGCAGAAACAAATGAACTGCTTAACTGATTGTCAGTGAAATCAGAAGCATAATTTGATCATGTACCCACATAATTGAAATTGTGATATATAAAGGCCACCGCTGATGTATTTGGTCTTCATAGAGAAAACATGTTAAAGAATTTGAGTTGAGAAGAACCTCCATATAATCTACTATAGGATCAAAAAAATCATACACTATGATAGTTTCTTTTGGGCCTTCATTGTCTAATTGATCAACTATATCACCAATACTAAACCCTGCAACTAATTCTTCAGTCTTTCTCTTGAAATCATAATCATCTTCAATTTGCAAATCAAAAGGTAGTAGAATTTATTCATGGTTTGGAGAAGGAAGGTTTTGTAAGAATTCTTTAGGATCGCAGAAATTATATGACTGAATTTGAGAATGCAAAGTTTAATTTCATTTTCATATTTTTCAACAACTAAATTAAGAAAACACATTTTAATTTTATGAGGGTATTTGCTTGATTTGACCGTTATAAACACCACTCTTAAAAAATCTTCATCAAGCTAAAATTTTGATAACACCTCCCTGAATTCATTTAAAGCTTCATCAAATGAAAGATTTTCCACAAACCCGGTCATCCTGTCTCACTATTAATGCTTTGGAATATGGATTATTTGGTTGTGGAAATGCTCTGAAACTTGAAGCTCTGGATCTTTGAACAACAATGTTTTGATTGGAAAATGACTATCAAAAGAGTCAGAAGAATGATGCTCAAATGTGCATGGAGATTTTATATTTACAATTTTTAAATGAGATAAATTAAAAACTACTCTAAGATCTTCTCCAAACTACAATATACATTGGAAAACTCTATCAATTGAGAAAGAACATAATGTCTTGGATAACAATCCAAGTTAAAAGCCTGATCTTTTTATTTTGTTCTTTCAGGTTCGTTCCTCCAGTGGGGTCTTAGTTGTGAAATTGATGTGGAGTTTCCAGGTGGATGATTTTAACCTTTGTATGTCTGATCACTGTCCACCATCATAGATCAGATCTAAACCTGTAAGACGATTCTGAAGAAAAAGTTAGTTTCTCCAGGAAACTAAATTTTGAGTATTTTATGATTATTTTACTTTTTTATAAATTTTCTAAACAACTTTTATGATTTCTTTAAGAGGCTTTAGATATGAGATTTAAACATTCTTAAAGACTTATTTGACAAGAGGAACTGATCAAGTATTTGAAACCAGATGTTCAGTCCATAAGCTAGACCGGAGATAGACTGAAGCAACATTCATTTACTTCTGCAATTGCAAAGAAAAAGCATTTCAAAGGCTACCTGACTAACTTCAGGCTCTGTCTGTAGCTTATGAAATAAACAATAGTAACAAACAATTATTCAGGTCCGCAGTGGAGTCGCCATTGGTGTTATCACTCAGGTTTTCCCAAAAGTTGTAAGAAAGGGAAAGGAGGCCGAGGTAACCACTAACCAATCTTTTAGATACATAATCTAGCCAATCTGTATCGAGAGACGGCTCTCTCTTTATGATTTAGCATTGTTTTTAAAGGTATTAGGCTTGTTATGAAGTTCTAGAGTTTTGTTTGAGTTTGGGTGGTGAGATTCAATAGAACAGAGAGGTAAAACAGAGTAGTTCAGTCCATTGGGTTAATGGAGTCAAAGAAGATGGCTTTCTAGATTTGGTTTCTTAACAGAGGATGGTTTCACAGAGCAAGGTAGTCAAACAGGGAACAAATAAAGACTTGAAACAGATGGAATGGGCTCAAATGGGGTGAAGGGCAGTTGAGAATCCTTCAACCTATTTAAAGAGGGAAATTGGATGATTACTGATAAGGAGCAGTTAAGTATTATTTAGCAAATAATCAACATGAAAGAATTAGGAAACAGGAGCAATTAAGATTTCACTGATTATCCTAATTCTGAAGAAAAGATAGAGAACAATAATCACTGAAAACAGAGTGCAATCAAGCATATTCTGAAATTAAATCTTTTCTTTATCATTCAGATTATGAAACACAGATGATATAATAAACTAAGAAAACTTTAAGACACAAGATATAGATGACTTATTGATCCAGTGGTTGATTTAAGAAGTCTGTGGCAAGTCCTCTACTTCAATTCTTCATCCAATAGGCCATGCAACAGTTGATTCCAACAGCTCTTTATTCCAAAAATTCAATATTACAGCAGAGTCTAGGAATCCACCCTCAATACTCTAATGGAGGGGGTATTTATGCAACAAATTATACAACAAATATCTGTTGGGTTGTGTTATATTCTTTCCACGTAGTTAATAGGGGGTTTGAAGGGCACCCGTAACCCCACTTTATGGGGTCCGGGGCAACGCCCCGGAAAATTTTGGTTTTGGACCATATGTTAGGTTGGGCGGACCCACCTATGGTTTTGTGCATGATTTTCGCACATGTTTTTTGGACGCGATGGTTTTTGGTCCATGGTATTGGACACGATGGTTTTCGGTCCATGGTATTGGATGCTTCGGCATGTATAAATATGTATTGTAACATTGAAAGGAACATAATGAAAAATCAAGCTGGTAGTCCCGGTTTTGGGATGCAGGGAAAAATCTCTGTGCATATGTGTTTTATGGGTTATGCTCTCGCATTGTTTATTTTCTTTGTTTAAGAATTCGTATGCAGGTAATTTCTGTACAGGGTTAAAACCTACATTTGGTATCAGAGCTGTTTTGGCTTCAAGGGGACGCCTTTGTTGCTGAGGGGTTTCGCTCGGGCCTGTCGTAGACCCTGTTCGTGGGAGATCTGCGAGATCG
The DNA here is from genome assembly GCA_031772625.1 of Pinus tabuliformis. Taxonomy (NCBI): domain Eukaryota; kingdom Viridiplantae; phylum Streptophyta; class Pinopsida; order Pinales; family Pinaceae; genus Pinus; species Pinus tabuliformis. Next base: position 226,202,532 of record CM062820.1, on the reverse strand, counting down.
ATTCTGGTGGTGAAAGAAGATGGTGAGCAGTGGAAAGATAGAGATTGAGAAGTTCAATGGTCAGAATTTTGAGTTGTGGAAACTCAAGATGGAGGATCTGTTGGTGGATAAAGATCAGTGGATCGCGGTAGATCCGGGTACTAAACCGTCGGGAGTGACCGATGAAGAATGGAAGAAGTTGGATCGGAAGGCAAAGAGCACAATACGATTGTGTGTCTCGGATTCAGTATTGCTGAATGTATCAGGGGAAGCTATGGCAAAGGCTTTGTGGGTCAAGTTAGGGACTTTGTACCAATCTAAGTCTCTGGTGAATAAACTATTCCTGCGGAAAAAGCTGTATAACCTGAGGATGAAAGATGGAGACTCGGTGACAGAGCATCTGAATGCGTTTAATACTGTGGTAATTCAGTTATTATCTGTTGATATTAAAATTTCAGATGAAGATAAGTGCATCAGTCTGTTGTGTTCTCTACCAGATTCGTGGGATAGTCTGGTTATTGCAATAGGTAGCAATGCAACTGCTTTGTAGTTTGATGAAATAGTCTCAGCCTTGCTGACGGAGGAGATGAGACGGAAAAATATGGACAACCAGAATGGTGATGCCTTGTCTGTACGAGGATGGTCCCAGAACAGAAACAAAAATAAGTCATCGAGTGGGAGATCTAAATCTAGAGGGAGATCTAAATCTCCAGGAAAACCTACAAAGGTGGTGTGCTGGAAATGCGGAAAGGAAGGGCACTTCAGAAGGGATTGTAAATCTAAAGCTCCTGATAAAGGAAAGGGATCTGATGATGCTCCTTCTGCAGAGGCGAAAACCACTTCAGATGAAGGTGGGGATGTGTACTTGGATTCTTCAAGTACACATGTAGATCATGAGGCATGGTTGATTGACTCAGGTGCATCCTTTCACTTCACTCCCCATAGAGAGTGGTTCTGCGAGTATGAGAAATACGATGGTGGTGATGTCTTCTTAGGAGATGATAGGATGGCTAGAATCATTGGTCAGGGAAAAGTAAAGTTGAAGTTGCAAGGTGGAAGGGTTAGAACACTTCCGGGTGTTCTACATATTCCTGCATTGGCCAGAAATCTAATTTCTGTAAGAAAGTTGGATGATGCAGGTGTAAAGACGGTGTTCGAGAAAGATACCTGCAAGATGGTTCGAGGAGCACTGATATTAATGTGGGGAGTTCGGATTGGAACTCTGTACAAGCTGCAAGGTAGCACTGTTGTTGATGGGTGCAATAGTTCTATGGTTCCTGAAAATGGAGTAGAGAATCTAGTGGTCTCTGGAGAGAAGACCATGTTGTGGCATCAAAGGCTTGGACATATTGGAGAGAAGGGCCTTCGAATACTTCATGGTAAAGGTATGAATAATAGCTCTCTGGATTTTTATTTCTGTGAAAATTGTGTATATGGAAAGCAGAATCGGGTGAGTTTCCCCTCTGGTGGTAAGAGGACGAAACAGATATTAGAGCTTGTGCACAGTGATGTGTTTGGACCTGTGAAGGTTCCGTCACTGGGTAAGTCTGTGTACTATGTATCATTCATAGATGACTTCTCAAGGAATACATGGATATATTTTCTTAAGAAGAAATCTGAAGTCTTTGACAGGTTTAAAGAATTTAAGGCTCTGGTGGAAAATCAGACAGAGAAGAAGATAAAGGTGCTGAGGACAGATAATGGTGGAGAATTTTGCAGCAAGGAATTTGAAAAATTTTGTAAGAAGTGTGGTATAGCACGGCAGAAGACTACTCCATATACACCTCAGAAAAATGGAGTCGCAGAAAGAATGAACAAGAAGTTGATGGAAAGGGAAAGAAGCATGCTCAGTGGTGTCGGTTTAGGACAGGAATTCTGGGCAGAGGCGGTGGATACTGCATGTTACATGATCAATAGATCACCTTCATCAGCGTTGGAGGATAAGACTCCACAAGAAGTATGGACTGGTAAGAAACCCTCTCTTTCACATCTAAGGGTATTTGGATGTGATGCATATGTACATGTTCCAAAGGAGAAACGAACCAAGTTGGATAGTAAATCTGAAAGGTGCATCTTTATTGGGTATAAGGATGGTTTAAAGGGTTATAAGCTTTGGAATCCAGTCACACGGAAGGTTGTGTACAGTCGAGATGTGTTGTTCAGAGAGGTAAAAGATGTTATTCAACATGAAGTCCAACCAAAGGAACCTGAGAAGATAGAGTTTGAGCCAAAGGAGGAAGAATCAGACTCTGCAGCAGAGGAGGAATCAGAAGATGAAGAGCCACAAACTCCGGCTGTGAGAAGATCAGTTCGAGAAAGAAGGCAGCCAGAAAGGTATAGTCCATCTGCTTTCAGTTCAAATTTTGCTTTGCCTGTTACTGATAATGATCCAGAACTGTGAAGGAAGCAGTGGATTCAGAGGATGGAAAACTCTGGAAAGAGGCCATGGTCGATGAAATGGCATCTTTGCACAAAAATGAGGCTTGGGATCTGGTGGAGTTGCCGGCTGGAAGGAAACCCATTGGCAGCAAATGGGTGTTCAAGAAGAAGACAAATGCAGAAGGAAAGGTGGAGAAATACAAAGCTCGCTTGGTAGAAAAAGGTTATTCCCAGGTGCCGGGAATTGATTTTGGTGATATTTTTTCTCCTGTTGCCAAGGTAACTTCTATTAAATTACTTTTATCTGTTGCTGCTGCTTTTGATTTTGAGGTAGAACAGAAGGATGCAAAGACAACATTTCTTCACGGGGATTTGGAAGAGGAAATCTACATGAAGCAACCTGAAGGCTTTGCGGTGAAGGGTAAGAAAGAACTGGTATGCAAGTTAAAGAAGTCTCTGTATGGGTTAAAACAGTCACCAAGGATGTGGTATCAGAAATTTGATACATTTATACGGGGACTTGGCTTCACCAGAAGCAAAGTAGATCATTGTGTGTATTTTAAATTAATTGGTGACCGTATTATTTATCTGGTCTTGTATGTGGATGATATGTTGCTGGTTGGAAATGACAAAGAAATTATCCAGGATTTGAAGACCCAATTGTCCTCCAAATTCGACATGAAAGATCTTGGTGCTGCAAACTATATTTTGGGCATGGAAATTAAAAGAGATCGGTCAAAGAGGAAGCTCCGGTTAAACCAGAGGAAGTATGTCGAGACAATACTCCAGAGGTTTAATATGCAGGATAGTAAATCGGTAAAGGTTCCTATTCCTGTAGGTGTGAGGTTATCTGCTGAACAGTGTCCCAAGACACAAGAAGAGGAAGAGGACATGTCCTGTGTTCCATATGCAAGTGCAGTGGGTAGCCTGATGTATGCAATGGTCTGTACTAGACTAGACATTGCACATGCAGTGGGAGTATTGAGCAGGTTTATGTCAAAACCTAGGAAGGAGCACTGGACAGCAGTGAAGCGGGTTTTCAGGTATTTGCGTGGCACTAGTGATTATGGTTTGTGCTACCAAGGAAGACCAGGATTGGACAGAGTGTTGGATATTCATGGCTTTGTTGATGCAGACTGGGCTGGAGATCTGGATCAGAGAAGATCTACAAGTGGGTATGTGTTTAACCTATTTGGAGGTGCAGTCAGTTGGATGAGTAAGAAACAATCTATAGTGGCACTATAAACTACAGAGTCAGAATACATGGCAGCCACTCATGCAAGCAAGGAAGCAGTTTGGTTGCAGAGATTGTGTTCAAGTATGGGGTTAGTACATGGAGCTATAAGAATAGACTGTGACAGCCAAAGTGCAATTTTCTTGGCAAAGAACCCTGCTTATCATTCAAAGACAAAGCACATTGATGTTCAATATCACTTTGTGAGGGATATGATAGAAGACAGAAAGGTGTTGCTGGTAAAGGTGGACACTTTGAAGAATATTGCAGATGCATTGACAAAATCTATGAGCTCTGAGAAGTTCTCTTGGTGTAGAGAAGCAATGGGAATCTCAGGGCTGAAAAAATGACTAAGCTCTCCTGTGGCCCCCTGTGGAAAGAAAACAACAAGTGGGAGATTGTTGGGTTGTGTTATATTCTTTCCATGTAGTTAATAGGGGGTTTTGGACCATATGTTAGGTTGGGCGGACCCACCTATGGTTTTGTGCATGATTTTCGCACATGTTTTTTGGACGCGATGGTTTTCGGTCCATGGTATTGGATGCTTCGGCATGTATAAATATGTATTGTAACATTGAAAGGAACATAATGAAAAATCAAGCTGGTAGTCCCGGTTTTGGGATCCAGGGAAAAATCTCTGTGCATATGTGTTTTATGGGTTATGCTCTCGCATTGTTTATTTTCTTTGTTTAAGAATTCGTATGCAGGTAATTTCTGTACAGGGTTAAAACCTACAATATCTCAGTGAGGTAATATCTAGGATGACTAATAATAGTTTACAAGTAAATAGAAAAATCTAGTCTTGAAAATAGAAAAAGATAGTTGATGTTGTGCTGGTCTGGTTTTTGTTGAATGTGCTGGAGGCAGGCTCTATGAGTTGGCTTGCGGCTGCTTTCTTCAGTAACTCTATGCTGGCTACCCTTTTCTTACTGATACTCTTTAAACCTAACCTGATACTCTTTGACTGTGATCTGATACACTTCAACCCATTTAGAACCCTATTCACCTTTATTTACCTTACTGTGGTTAATTGCCCAAATTTCTCCTTTTACCCACGGTAACCACGCAATAGGATGAATACCTATTTTTGGGACATTAGAGGTTGTTTTGCGCCTTCTAATTCATAACATTCAGATCTCTTTGTGGAGATTGTGTTAATTGGTGCACAAATTTCTGGTCTTTGAGATAGCTGAAAAGGCACCTGTAATTGAGGAGGAAATTGTATAATGGCGGGTTGAATGGCCGGATGCGAGCTCGTTCCGCAGTTCTTCTGGTCGGGCACTGGTTTGATACTGGACTGCAAGCCTTGGTCTTTGTTCTGTATGAGAAATAATGGACGCAGCGAATAGCAAAAATGGCAATTTTTCGGTTTTATTTGAAAAAATGAAGGTTTGGCGGGACTTTTTTTATTTGATTGGGCAGATGACGTAAGCGGTACAGATGACGTTAGCGGAAGATGTGGTGGGTGACATTGCAGATGATGTCAGCGGAGGGCGGATGACGTGGCAGGTGACATCAGCAAAGGACAGATGACGTCAGCGGAGGGCGGTAAGCGATTTTGCCCGCTCCGCTTTTGGGGCTGAGTGGTATTGAGTGGAGGGCGAGCGAGCACGTTGGATGGGCGACGCATGGAAGAGGTACAACAGAAAACCGCAGGTCCACCACGAATTAATGTTCGGTGGTAAGGGGGGTCGCGATATTGATATAGACTGTTGGATGATCGGAGGACGATCGGACGGCGAACGGGCGTCGGAGATGGCAGGGGTTTATGCGGTAGGCCCGATGTATTTATTAAATGATTTTAATAGTTTTTGGGCGTATTTCTAATTCGGTGGGGCTTGGTTACTAATTAACTCGAATGGTTAATTAATCCCATTATCGCGCAGTGGGGAAATTTTATTAACGAATTCATAATAAATCCGTTAATTTTTTGTTAAACAGTGCTATGGTCGTATTTCGACCGGGGCAGGGATATATAAAATTTGGGGGTTTTTTAATATATTTATATAATACGGGATGGGTAATATTTATATGGGATTTACTTAATAATTGTTAAAAGTTAATATGAATTTTTAAGTGGAAAGCGTTAAGTTATAGTGTTAAAAAACTTAGGCTAAAGTGGGAAAAGGGGTTTTTCAAGTGATATTATGCATTTCCTAAGTAAAATAGGGATTTACTTAAACAATCTTTATGAAATTGAATAAGTGGTTTAATGAGTATTAAGAACAGATCTTAATATTTTAGGGGGAATTAGTGAATGACTATGGAAAAGTATGAAGGGGAGTTAGTTATTTAACCTTGCCTCACTTGAGTTGCACCAAGTATAATGTTTGCCTGGCACTTGTGATAGAGATAGAGATTAACACATTTAGAGACATAATCTATCACAAGTATCACTCTGCAACACCATCTACCTACCCTGCCTACTTTGGCCTAGCATTTTTTCTTCTTTGTTCGGGTGCACTTAGATTGGCAAACCCTTATCAATCTTCTTTTCTTTTCATGGTAAGCCTACCCGAGTTTGCACTTATTACATCCAAGGGCTCAGATTTAACTATTGAGCTCCTTTTTATTTACTCTACCTATCTATTTATCTGCCAATATTAAACAGTTTGGTCAGATTTTATTCTCTATCTCTAAAATAGGAAATTCAAATATGAACTAGCCAAGATTAAGCTGTTTGGCCATTCATCAATTGTGGCATAAATTAACAAGCTGCACACAATGCTTATTACAGAAAACGAAAAAGTAGTGGCATTTTGGACTTGCACACTTTCCTGGTCTATTTTTTTTTGGGGCTCATTTCTTTCACTTTTTTTACCATTTTATTCTTTTTACCCTTTGATTTTTCTTTTAGGGTATACCCTCTTTACATTTTTTTTAGACCCAGTGGAAGTTAGCCTTGAACGCGGCATAAGCTGACAACTGCTTGTACAAGGTCCGGGACAACCTTGGGTGGTGATTGATGGCCATGCAGAGGCTTGCTTCCATCAAAAGCTAGACTATTTTTGTTTCTGTGACCTGCAAGCGGTCCTTTGTGGCCCATAGGGATGCAAACTATGTGGCCTCTAGCAATCCTTCTTTCAGCGAAGGAAATTGGCTATCCTCCAGCAGCTCCCATGCGACCAACGCAATGGAGAGCAGCAACCAAGCATAATGAAATGGCTTGGTCTCATCCTGGACCTCGCGGAAATTCACGAGGAATTCACTGTTGATCCAGGTGGATGTTGGTGGCCACCCACCTATCGCACTTGGACCCCCACAACTATCTCTTTCATTTTTTCAGTTTCCTTAATTGTAGCACTGTTTACTATTTTTAGCAATTTTTCGAGTCCTGAACTTCCAGAGTCGTTTTGAGGCCCTAAACGACGTTTCTTGGGAAAACTAAAACCAACATTATAGTCCTTGGATAGATTTTTCTAACGAGGTATTATGCACATCAAACGGAGATCATATGACAAATTTACAACCCTGGGAAGTTGATGTACCAATTTACCCAAAACGAGGCCCATAGTTTGGTGCTTCATTTCCTAGGGTTAGGGTTTTGGATGTTTAGGGTTTTCCATTGTTTCTCAACAATAAATAGGCACTCGAGCCTCATTGTAAGACATTTCAGAGGCATGTAGCCACCACATCTCTTCTCAGAGATAAGCTACCATCGCCCCAGCTGGTTTATTTCCATTTCTGTTTGTAAGCATATTTCAGTATTTTACATTAATGGAGTATTATTTTGAATGAATCTATGTATTTATGGTTATTTATGTAATTTTTTGCATTCCTGTTTAAATCTGGATCAGTGGTATTAGAGTGGTCTGCTCTTTCTCTCGTTTTCTTTGCATGTCCCCAACGAGGTCGGGATATAAGGAGTTAGCGCTTGAACTGGTTGAACCTTTGCAAGACTAGCCTCACAAATCCCGATGACCTCCCATGGCGAATGAAAAGAAAGATGAGGGGGTAGGAGATCCTATCAAAATCTTGCTTGAAGAAGCCCTCGAGCGACAAAGGAATGCGATGATGGAAAACTTTGCCTAGATCCTTCAGCGGCTACCCAAGGGCAACGCATCTGCTTCCAACAACTACGGTGGAAACGCCACACTCTTTAAGGTACAAGTTAACTTTGAAATCCCCATATTTGAGGGTCAGATAGACGCATATGTTGTAGATAAATGGTTAAATCTGCTAGATGGTTATTTTTCTATTCGTGACTTTTCCTGTTGGGAAAATATCACTTTTGCACTTCTCAAAGCAACCCCCAACGCCAAAGACTAGTGGGAAACCTACTGCGAGCAGAAGCATGAAAGTACGGGCTCACTATTTTTAGCCACACCCACTTGGAATTCATTCCGGGATGCCATTAAGGAATAGTACTACCCTATCAAGAGATATGAGGAAAAATACATAAAGTGGACCACGCTACAGTAGGGAAGGGCCCAAGATGTGCCAGAGTTCACAAATATTTTTCATACCCTTCACACAAAGTTGGGTATCAAGGATTCTAACCTGCATTTGGTACTCAAATACCGCGACTTCCTACATAGATACATCGAGGACAAGATAGGGTTCCTGAACATCTCCTCGCTGAGCATGACATACTGATACGCTATCAAGATCGAGCAGAAGTTTAAACAAAAGAAGCCGCAAGAAAAGAACAACACCACGAAGTCAAAGAAGGACACAGGAAAGTGGTGTGATTTCCATAAGATCTAGAAGAGGGGAAGTGTCTTTTCCACACACAAATGTGGGTGAAGGGTTTGCTGCTGCAATTCATTGTCGACAGTGGCAGCCAAAAGAACCTCATTTCAGCAGTGGTCGTGAAGTGGCTGGGACTACCAACCATACCACACCTGCAACCGTACAACATCAGGTGGATTCACGAAGGACGAGATCTCCGAGTCCACCAGCAGTGTCACCTTCCCTACAGCATCAAGGCCTTCATAGATGAGGTATTGTGTGATGTTTCACCGCTTGATGTTTGTGATGTATTATTAGGCCAACCATACTTGTGGAGGTGACATGCTGTGTATGAGTCAAGGCCTCCCATTGTTATTATTTCTTTATGTAATGCATTATACAGGATACTGGAGGTAGCCCCACCTACCGCCACTTCTTTAATCTCTGCTAAGAAAGGTGGTAAGATCATCTCCTAGACTAGGAAATTTATTTTGTCTAGTTCACCCTCAAAGTAAGGGGAAGATCGTAGCCACGTCCATGGCCCCTAGGAAGGTTCCTCCACATAGCAGAAGTAGGTGGATATGGTCATGAAAGAAGATAGGAACATCTTCTCTTCACCCATACGGGTACCGTTGCACTGTCAGGTCAAGCATTCATCTGATCTGACTTCTGAAGCACCTCTACCCAACAGGCCGATCTATCACCACTCCATTCTGGAAAATTCTAAGTACAAGTAGCGACACGATCAGCATCAGGTACCACACAAGTTTCAAGTGGGTGAAAAAGTCAGGTTGCATTTGCAGAAAGAACGCCTTACAAGAGCCCATCAGAAACTCAACCCACTCCGATATGGTACACACACCATTACCAAGGTTGTGGGAAACAATACTTTGGAGCATAGCATTCCCCCATTCCTTCACTTGCACCAAGTGTTCAATGTGGACAGAACTCGACCATGCTTCCCACCATTACTGGACACATCAGAGGTTGCAGAACAACTCACCAGGGACCAAGTTCAGCAGAAGTTTCCTCGTCTCATGAAGGAACTCAACGCAATGGGGACCATTGCTTCCTAATGGGGGAGGAATGATCCAAGTGGATGTTGGTGGCTACCCACCTATCCCACTTGGACCCCCACAATTGTCTCTTTCAGTTTTTCATTTTCCTTAACTGTAGCACAGTTTACTATTTTTAGCAGTTTTTCGGGTCCTGAACTTTCGGAGTTCTTTTGAGGCCCTAAACGACGTTTTTTGGGAAAACTAGGAGAAACATGGTTCCATGTACCAATGTTTCTCATCCCAAAGTTGTATTCCTCGGATATATCTTTCTAACGAGGTATTGTGCACATCAAACAGAGATCGTATGCCAAAGTTATGACCCCGAGAATTTGATGTACCAATTTACCCAAAACGGGGCCCATAGTTTGGCGCTTCATCTCCTAGGGTTAGGGTTTTGGATGTTTAGGGTTTTCCATTGTTTCTCAACAATAAATAGGCCTTCGAGCCTCATTGTAAAATAGTTCAGAGGAATGTAGCTGCCACATCTCTTCTAAGAGATAAGCTACTATCGCCCTAGCTAGTTTACTTCCATTTCTGTTTGTAAGCATATTTCAGTATTTCACATTAATGAAGTATTATTTTTGTTGCATCTCTGTATTTATGGTTATTTATGAAATTTGTTTGTTACTGTTTAAATATGGATCAACTACATAGGGACCTTGACCAGTTGAACTGCATAACCTTCGCGCATTGTGTAGCTAGAGAAACCACAAGTGCCAAAACTTCATCTGCGTGGCACTTCTTGATTACCTTCCCTGCCAGGATTTGTGTGGAAATCTGCACTATGGGGTCATTAATAGAAGTGATAGCGTATCCACGTGGATTTTTCACAAGGGAAAATTCCTTCTTCATCTTGTCTGCAAAATCCCTTTCACCTACCTTTCTGCCAAACCCCTTGGCCAGATTCAAACCCTCATGTGGCAGGTGTGTGATCCTATGGATGAGCATGTTAGTGATGGGTATATTCCCTCCAAGCCATAAGCACCCATCGTGTACCAATGTAAGTAATTGACCCACACAAGTTGTGTTAATAGTGGTGCGGTGAAAATGGGTCACCCACAGTAGGTCCAACAACCCAAAATTCTCCACTCCACGATCCATTCCACCGATTCTAACTCAGTGAAACATGAGTCCGGGTAATAGACGCACTTCATATAATCGGTGGTCGCTAGGTGAGGGAACCGCTCATGATCAATCGGGTTCCAATCTTCCATTTTCGATAGGGGGATCCACACAAGGTGGGGACCTTCAAAGGGAACCTGTTCTGATAGCAGGGGCGTGGAAATGACAAATTTTCCCGGTCTCGGTCCTTGGTGACCTTCGCCTTCCCCTTTCACAAAGGGATATACTCAGGCAACTTGGTAAAGGGCTCCACTCCCTTAGTGTCTATGTCCTTGATTCCCTATCCTTCCTCGGCCTCCAAATCAACAACATTCTCAAGCTACTTGTCTTTCTTCTATTTTTGAGTTGCAGAATGTTTACTGGGGGATTCACGGACTGGCACCGACTTCTTCTGCTTATCCTTCTTTGGCTTCTTGGTTTCTCTAACAGGTGCAGGCTTTAGCCTAGGTGACCTCAGCATCATAGGCACAGGAGTCGGAGCTTCCATCCTCACTACCTCTGGAGCAGCTCCTTCGGAAGCGACATCTCCGCGAGTTCTCACAGTCTCAGCAGGGATTGGTCCTAACATGGTTTCAACGATGAATTTCTGATTCAACTTTGGTAAATTGGCAAATACTAGGCTCATGACCAAATCCTCAAAAATTGAGCGGTTCATAAGCAACAGACAGCACAACTCAAAAACTCTAAGGGTGCAAAGTGTTCTCTGTTGGATCGGCACTCATAATTTATAGAGGTTTTTAAATTCAAATCCGACTCGTCCCCCCAAAATTTGGTCATTAATGTTGTTTTGGCGGTATATCTTCAAATATTGTGGCCTTAAATGCCGCTAACCCACTCCTCTTAACCTCTACTAGCTGTCAAATCATGAACAGTGACCCCAACAGTCACTTTCTTACTGTGGTGCACGGCACCTCGCTCCATAGTGCATCTTCCTGTGCGTAGCTTCTTACACTGCAACATCACCATTTTCCACACAGTCTACCTATCGCGTAGTCCCCCAATCCTGGCAATGTAGTTTATAGTCCCGTGCTCCCTTGCAACTACCTGGAGCACTAAGAATGTTTAGCCGTCATATAGTCATTGAGTCAGATCCCCTGTATATGGCTTCAATCGGCTTCCATTCACCCTTCCCAAAAAAGGTTCTCCATTCAGCTTCATGAGCTGAACTCCACCTCCATCTGTAATCTCTTTGATAACAGATGGCCCCAGCTAGTGCATCTGAAATTTCTCCAGAAACTTTGTGAACTTGCTATCGTATAACAATGCCAAATCATTTACCTTGACCGTGCATAGCTTGATGTGTCGAACATGCCATGCTTTTTCATGTTCCTTCTATACCTGTTGATGGAATCCAGCCAATAATCTATCTTCTTCAAGCTCCATCAATTGCACAAGCCATTCTTCAAAGGCTTCGCGGTCAGCCATACCTGTGAAAGCTACTATGCATAGAATAGGCACGATATATTCCATAGGCATCACAGCTTCTACGCCATAGACCAATCTAAAAGATGTATGTCTTGTGAGATTTTTACAAGTAGTCCTATACACCCATAGAACTGCAGGTACGCACACATCCCAATCATTCCGTTGTGCATTACAAATATTTGTCAGTGTGTTCTCCAAAATCTTATTAAAGGCCTCTACTGTTCTGTCATACTCCTATAGCAATAGGTGTCATATTTCATGATTGACTAATTGAGCTTTGTAATATGTTCTTCCTTTCCTTGTTGTAAAGGTTTCCATATTATCAAAAAATAAAAATAAAAATTAAAAAATGTAAAGAGGGTATACCCTAAAAGAAAAATCAAAGGGTGAAAAAAAATAAATGGTCAAAAGAAAAAATGAAAAGAAATGAACCCCAATAAAAAGACCAGAAAAGCGTGCAAGTCCAAATGCCACTACTATTTTATTTTATGTAAATAAAGCATCATGTACAGCTTGTTGAACTTTATGCCACAATTGATGAATGGCCAAACAGCTCAACCTTGGCCAGTTCATGTTTGAATTTCATGTTTTAGAGATAGAGAAAAAAAATCTTTCCAAACTGTTTAATCTTGGAAGATAAGTAGATAGGTAAAGAAGCAAAGGAGCTCAACAGTTTAATCTGAGCCCTTGGAAGAAATAAGTGCAGACTTAGGTAGGCTTACCATGCAAAGAAAAGAAAAGTTGATAAGGATTTGCCAGTCTAAATGCACCCAAAGAAAGAAGGAAAAAATGTTAGGCAAAGTAAGCTGGGTAAGCAGATTGGTGTTGCAGAATGAGACTTGTGATCGGTTTTGTCTCTTAAAAATGTGAAAACTTATAGTTCTATCACAAAGTGTTATGATAGACATTACTCTTGGAGCAGATCAAGCGAGGCATGACTAACTTCCCTTCATGTTTTTCCCCAAAACATTTACTAACTTCCCCAATGATATTAAGATTTGCTTAATATCACTAAGCCACTCATTTCATTTCATCATTTGCCTAAGTGAATTCCCATTTTTACTTAGGGAAAATACATTCTCTCACCCCAAAACCCCTTTTCACCCCAAGCCTAAGTTTATCACTTAGCACATTCATTTATATTTCTTTCATATTAACAAGCTAACTTTATATTATATAACTCCCTTGTAAATGTTGCCCTACCCATATTATTTATATATAACATAAAAAACCCCGATTGTTAATATATTTCCCGCCCTCGGTCGATTACGACCATAGCACTGATTAATCTGCGATTAATAGATTCGTTTGGAATTTATTAAGAACCTACCCCTACGCGATTAATGGATTAATCAACCATTTGGGTTGATTAATAACATTCCCCAGACCAATGAAAATCACCCCGAAACCATTAAAAACTTTAAATAAATGATCAGGCTTGCAGCGTTTAACCTCTGCCATCTTCATAGAGCGCCTACCGTCTGATTGGCGCCCTCGCATCTGACGGTCCCTGTCCATTTCGCTGCCCCCTCCGCTGCTGATTTTAACTCCCGGGGAACTGGTGGTATTACCCCCGTACTCATGCCATGCGTCACTCCGTCGCTATGATCGCTCGGCCGTTGCCCGAAATTGCCCAAGCCCGAAAGCTGTGCAGGCAAAACAGCTTACCACCCTCCCGCTGACCCTCGCTGACATCATCCTGCCACATCACCCTTCGCTGATGTCACTGCCACGTCACTACCACGTCATTTGTCCCATACCCCCTGCTGACGTCATGCTTATGTCATCCATCCTTCGAACCAAAATTTCCCGCCAAAATTCATTTTTGTTCAATAAAAGGTAAAAAAGTCATTTTTGTTATGTTTTCGCTGCAAACAGCACTCCGGACATATTTTGAGTTCACAGCTCCAGTTTCACGACCGCCTCTTCATTACAAAAGCTCCAGCAATGAGCTCGCAACCTCAACCAACTTCCCGTTTGCAGTTTCCTCCTCTTCAAGCATAGTTTAAAGCAAACAAAAGGACTTCCTAGCCCATAGAAGAAAAAATAGAGATTTACAGGGATATTTGCTACCCCAGCCAGTAGGCTGTCAGAGACATAATTTACCAGAGGAAAGGTGGTGAGAAGACATGGTGCAGTCTTATTTTTGCCAGAAAAGCAGTGAGCAGGGGTTAGATCAACAATAAAGAGTATCAGTTCAAGCATTAAAGTGTATCAAATCACAAGTCAAAGTGTATCAATGCATAATTAAAGGCAAACCAAGTCAGAATTAATGAATATCAGAGCCGACAAGGAGAAGCAAATCAGAAGTTTAAAGAGCAGTTAATACATACAGTCAGCATAGAGCTACAAAGGACACCTGCAAGCCAAACCATAAAGAGCCAGCCTCTAGCACAGCATAAGTTAGCTGTTTCTACTTTGCTTATAAATTACTCTAGGTTAAAATCAAGATATGATCTCAGAACTTTGATGAAATACCTGTTGTACATATTTTGTTATATAAATACCCCTTCCATTAGATTTTTAAAGAGGTTGGGTATGTGTAGATTTCCTAGACTTTGTTGTAACTCAGATACTTTGGAATAAAAGCTGTTGGAATCAAACAATTGTCTGGCCTACTAGATGAAGGATTGATGCAGAAGACTTGTCACGGAATTCTTGAATCAACCTATGGATCAATAAGTACCCTTATATCTTGTGTTTTACATTTTTCTTCTCTATTATGTCATCTGTGTTCCATAATCTGAATGATAAAGAAAAAGATTAATTCAGAATTTACTTGACTACACTCTGTTTTCAGTCTTTATTATTCTCTGTATTTTCTTTAGAATTAGTATAAACAGTGAATTCTTAATTGCTCATGTTTCCCTTGATTCTTTCATGTTGATTAGTTGCTAAAGAATTCTTAACTGCTCCTTATCAGTAATCATTCACTTTCCCTCTTTCAATATGTTGAAGGATTCTTAACTGCCCTTCACCCATTTTAGTCCATTCCATCTGATTCCAGCCTTTAAGTTGTTCCATGTTTGACTACCTTGCTCTGTGATGCCATCCTCTGTTAAGAAACCAAATCCAGAAATCCATCCTTCTTTGACTCCATCATGCCCAATGGACTGAACTGTGTTGTTTTACCTCACTGTTCTATTGAATTTCACCACCCAAACTCAAAACAAAACCCTTGAATTTCATAACTAGCCTAAGACCTTTAAAAACAAAGCTAAATCATAAAGAGAGAGCCCTCTCTGGATATAGATTAGCTAAAATATGTATCTAAAATATTGGTCTGTGGTTACCTCGACTGTATTCCCTTTCTTACAACTCTTGGGAACAACCTGAGTGATAACATCATTGGCGACTCCACTGGGGACCTGAACAATTGTTTGTTACTATTATTTATTTCATAAGCTATAGATGGAGCCTGAATTTAGCCAGGTAGCCTTTGAAACTACTTTTGCTTTGCAATTGCAGAAGTAAATAAATGCTGCTTCAGTCTATCTCCGGTCTAGTTTATGTTTTGAACAATTGGTTCCAAATATTTGATCAGTTCCTTGTTTCAATAAATCTTTAGGAAAGTTCAAAGATCCCACATCTAAAACTTCCTAGAAGAATCTGTTAAAAGTTTTATTGACAAAGTCTACTTCAAGAAAAAACCAAAAACACCTAGAAACTGGCTTCAGAAAAGATTCGTTACACCAGATCAAATCCTGATCCTAATCCCCCTCCTATATTTGAAAATCCTAATCTGATTCCTAGGATCCTTAGAAGCCAAAAGAGCCGAGAAAATTCTGCTAGTTCACACCTTGACAAAAATTTGCAGAACCCCATTCAACCTGACCTTACCTCTAAAAGAATACCAAACCTTTCTGTCATTACCACAGCTTCTCCAAGTTCACCATCAGCACCTCCAACCACCCTTTTCACTCCTCCATCTGCAACACACATTCCCATTGTTATCCCTACTCCTCTAGTTATCACATCTATTGTAGCAACCATGGCAAACCGATATACTCCCCTAAGCTTACCTGCAAATCCAGGGGCCATGCCCCAAGACTATCAAAGTAAAATCACCTATTTTCACGGTACTGGTGCATACACAGCTCAATAGCATACCAAGAAAATGATTGACTATTTTGAAAACTATGAGATTGATGACGATGATGTCAGAATGAAAGTATTTGTTCAAAGTTTAACTGGAGATGTTAGAACCTGGTTTAGAATCCTCCTGCAAACAGTATCAATGACCCATAAGCTCTTTATCAGATCTTCTTGAACATATGGGAAAATAAGAAATATCCTCTGCACATTCTATCAGAGTATGAGAACCTAAGAAGAGGCACACAAGAAACTGTCCAAGATTACTGTACCAGATTCAACAATATTTACAACGCTATTCCTCAGAATCTTAGACCTCCTCTAGATTTGGCCTTGATCAAATTCCCTGATGCATTTGACTCTGATATGGCATACCAACTTAGGGAAAGAGCTCCTAGAAACTTAGAAGAAATGCAGAGCATAGTTGTAAGCGTTGAGGCTAACCTGATATCTAAACGATCTAGAGCCAGAGCTGAAATGAGGACACCTTTCAAAGAAGAACCTTCTGCCTTTGAACAAAAATTAGATACAATCATCAAAGGGATGGACATGTTTGGAGATAGGGAAGAACCAATTGAGAGAAAATCCCCATGGGATGGTCAACCAAACAACATGGGGAGAAATCCAAATTTCAGGAAGAACCAAAATCCTAACACTGGAAAGACAGGGCTTGACCAAAATATCAAGCCCCCATTTCAAGAAAATTATGCTGAAGCCTCAACTTCTGATGAACCAACAGAAGACACTCAAATTAATTTGATGGAACTCAACAATGAACAACAAGTTTTCTTAAACCAAGAGGACCAAGAAGCTCACATTGTGAAACAATTCCAAACTCAGTCAGGTGAATCATTTGACTTTAGGGAGGGATATGACACAACCATTTATGAAGTCCACAAACAATACAATCTGAGGAGTAGAAGGATAGATGTCCCTGAAACCAGCAAACAGAAATATACCAAGCAGCCTAACAAAGGTAAGATCAATAACACCCCTATACATATTCTTTCTAAAACATATCCTTACCCAAATAATCCAATCGTTGAAGATGTATCAAACAATCAGCCACCTAACAGAAAACCTTCCTCTGCTATTCTTTCTGAAGAAAAATGAGAAAAGCCTCTAGAACTTGATTTAGAAGCAAATTCAGCCCATAATCCTACGCCTGAAGAGGAGAAAAATGCAGAAAATTCAGCTGTCCGAATTACAAAAACTCAGACTGAGAAATCTTTCAATCTTGAGACAGAAGTAGGCAAACTAAAGATAATTGTTCCATTATCAGAATTAGCTAAACATGATGTCTACAGAAGTCAAATCATCAGATCACTCAAAATTTCTATCAACAAAGATTCAGTAAACATTTTAAATAACCAGCCAGAATTGATATTTAACCCTGAAGTAAATGGAAAAACAGCAGAAGGACAAATTCCTCCTTTCTACGTAGCTTTAAAAATACATGATAAGGTACTTCACAATGCCATGTTCAATTCTGGTGCTTCCCATAACTTAATGCCTAAATCTGTAATGAAGAAACTTTACCTTGACATCACCAGGCCATATAAAGATCTTTTTCTCTTTTGATTCAATTCAGGTCAAATGTTTGAGTTTAATCAAAGATTTATGTGTGTCACTAGTCCAATATCCTGCCAAAACCATCTTAATGGACATAATAGTAGCTGATATTCCTCCAAAGTATAGTATGTTATTATCTAGATCTTGGGGTGCTAAACTTCAAGGTTCTCTATAGTCAGACATGTCTTATGCTACTATTTTAGTATTTGGTCAACCAAAGAGACTATACAGAGAAACCTTAATGAAGTATGTAGTAAGTAGTCAAGAGAAACCTCAAAATTTCCCTATCTACTCAGTACATTCAGATATGGATTCTTTTATCCTTTACAATGCTGAAATTGACTCCTCACATACAATAAAAGATAAAACAGAAAAAATTGCATATCAAAGTTCTAGAGTCCGAATCCATGAAGAAATTTCTGAAAATCATGAAAAATCAGAGAAACCAGAAGAAACTGAAAAACCAGATCTCCCTGTTGAACAGATCCCTTCAAAACCAAAGACAAATCATAAACATGGAATCCTGTGGTACTTAGAATTTGATGGTTCTGTCAACAAGTTAGGAGTAGGAGCAGGAGTCTAGGTGCACAATCTTCAAAACAATCAAGCTGAAGGTCATGCCTACAGGTTAAACTTTAGATGCACCAATAATATGGTTGAATATGAAGCTCTGCTGCTAGGTCTTAAACTGCTGAAGAAATTGGTAGCAACTAGAGTGTCAGTCCTTGGAGATTCTGATTTAATCATCCAACAGGTAAAAGGGAAGTTCTTGAAAAATGATCCCAGATTGAAAGAATATAGAAGAACATCCATAGAAATCCTCAACACATTTTTGGAAACTAAGCTTGCCAAACTCCTAAGAAAACATAACTTCCAAGCTCATAGCATAGCAATGTTTGCCAGCACTTGTAAATTACCATTTGAACCAAATCATCAATTCACAGCAGAAATTAGACACATGCCAGCCATACCTAATAATTTGAAAAACTGGCAAGTGTTTGAAAGTGATAAACAGATCAACAGTTTTTTGACCCTAGAAGAGGAATTTTCCAGCACTAACGCAGATGAAGACGCAATTAGTAAGTTTGACCAAGCCAATCAGATACAAATAGACATTTCAGTAGAAAACACAACTCAATTGCTTCATCCAACGAAATTCAGCAAAGAGGAAATGCAGGTTCTAAAAGAAACAGATGTTGATGAGATCATTGAAGGAGAATCTGAAATTATAGATCTAAAAGACAATCATTTGCCCAAAGGATTGAATCCTTTAGAAGATCTATTTGATTTCAATGATATTCCAAAGAAACCCCAGATGGAACCTCTAAAAATAGACATTGAAGACTACAACATAGGAACTAAACAGAATCCAAAAATGGTAAAATTGTCCAAATATTTTCCCCCTGATCAAAAGCTGAAGTATGTTGAACTGATTAAAGAATTCCAAGATGTTTTTGCCTGGAGCTATGAAGACCTGAAATCTTCTGACACCTCTGTTATTCAACATACAATATCCCTCAAGGAAAATCAAAAACCATTCTTGAGCAAAAGCTTAGAAGAATCAATCCTGTACTACTTCCTTTAATTGAAAAAGGAAATTAGACAAATGCATGACACAAGGATAATTGCCCCAATCATATTTTCAGAATGGGTATCTAATTTAGTGCCTACCAGGAAGAAAATAGGAGAAATCAGATTATGTGTTGACTTAAGAAATGTAAACAAGGTTTCTTTGAATGACAACTACCCTTTACCTAAAATGGATCATATTTTACAAAGGGTGGTAGGTGCTTCTAGGATTTCACTTTTGGATGGGTTTTGTGGTTTCAATGAGATTCTAGTTCATCCTGATGACCAAGAAAAAACTGCATTTATAACACCATGGGGTAAATTCAAATATGTTAAAATGCCATTCGGACTTAAGAACGCAGGGGCAACCTTTCAACGAGCAATGAACATAGCTTTTGCAAAAGAAATTCACGATTTTCTAGTTGTATATCTTGATGTCCTCACGGTGTTTTCCAAATTAGACCAACAACATTTAGATCACTTGAGACAAGTGTTTTTAAAATGTAGAAAATATGGTATTTCATTAAATCCCAAAAAATCTTTGTTTGGTCTAGAAGAAGGCAAACTCTTAGGCCATATCATCTCCAAAGATGGCATCAGAATTGACCCTGCTAGAATAGAAGCTATTCTGTAAATACACCACCCTAGAAATATCAAAGAACTTCAAGCTTTCTTAGGAAAGATTAACTTTTTGAGAAGATTCATACCTAATTTGGTTGAATTGATTAGATTGCCGAACAACATGTTGAAAAAGGATTCAAAAGTTAAATGGACAATAGAAGCCAAACAAGCATTTGAAGAAATCA
Organism: Pinus tabuliformis; assembly: GCA_031772625.1. Taxonomy (NCBI): domain Eukaryota; kingdom Viridiplantae; phylum Streptophyta; class Pinopsida; order Pinales; family Pinaceae; genus Pinus; species Pinus tabuliformis. Next base: position 226,182,625 of record CM062820.1, on the reverse strand, counting down.
AAATGGCTTTGACCAAAACACCAGTCCTCACGGGTCCAAAGTTTGACAGAAACTTCATAATTTTCTCATTTGTATCAGAACACACCATAGCAGTTGTTTTACTTCAAAAAAGATGATCAAGGATCTGAAAAACCCATAGCCTTTTTCAGTAAAGCACTTAGAGCTGAACCCGTGAAATACAAAATCATGGAAAAACAAGCCTTTGCACTTGTGAAAGCCATTCAAGACTTCAGAGTCTATATACTGTACTCACATGTAATAGCTTATGTGCCAAATGTTGTTATTAAAGACATCCTGACTCAGGAAGGAATTGAAAGCAAATGAGGTAAATGGATAGCTAGAATATTGGAATATGACATTGAAATAAAACCTACAAAGCTGATAAAAGGACAAGGATTAGCTAAACTCATGACTGAAACAAATTTTCAAGCCCTAGACATTAATGAACTGGATAATGAACAGGAGATGGCGACTCCACAAATCAGCCAGGCCTTCTTATAATCACCTTGGTATGCTGATATACTTCATGTATTATTAAACCTGCAGGCTCCTATAGGGTTATCCAAAACAAAGAAAAGATTTTTAAAAGATGAAAGCTTCAAAATTCTGTATTTTAGATAATGCTATTTTTTGGAAAAATCATGAATGTATTTTATTGAATTGTTTAATAAAAGAAGAAGCTGACAAAGTTCTCAAAGAATTTCATGCAGGGGACTGCGGTGGACACCTATACTAGAAATCAACTGCAGACAAAATCCTAAGGGCTCAATTTTACTGGCCAACCTTGTTCGCTGATGTAAAGAAGTTTGTTACTGCTTGCCACAAATGCCAAATTTTTGAAGGCAAAAGGAAACCGTTACCCTTACCCCTGAGACCAAGTTCCACTGAAAAACCATTTCAATAATGGGGTTTGGACTTCATTGGAGAAATCCATCCTCCCTCTTCTAGCCAACATAAATGGATCCTTACTACCACAGACTATTTCATGAAATGGATAGAAGCCATTCCTGCTAGACAAGCCAATGATACAGTGATTATAAGATTCTTAGAAACCAACATATTGTCTAGATTTGGCTATCCCGAAAAGATCATAACCGATAATGTTATGCCTTCAAATCCAAGAAACTGATAAATTTCTGCAACAAATACCATATCACTTTAGGCCAATCCATAGCCTATTACCCTCAAGGTAATGGTCTAGCTGAATCTTCCAATAAAAGTCTGATCAACATTATTAAGAAATTGTTGGAAGAGAACAAGAAAAACTGGCACAAGAAGCTTACAAATGCACTATGGGCAGACAGACGTACTACAAAAAGATCAATTGGAACCAGCCCTTATGAGCTACTATATGGCATGGAGGCTGTGTTTCCTTCATCTTTAGGAGTTCCTATAATAAAATTCCTGCAAGAAGCTCAGGTGGAACCCAATGCTATTCAAAGGAGAATTAATTAGACCATCCATTTGCAGCAGACCAGAGAAGATGTGCACCAAAGATCCCAAGTGTTACAAGAAAAACTCAGGAAAATATTTGATAAAAGGACCAAAGCTGAAGATTTCTACATTGGAGACAAAGTTCTAAGGTGGGATTCCAGGAGAGAAGACAAATGAAAACATGGAAAGTTTGACTTCCTGTGAAAAGGACCATTCATCATCCAGGAATTGCAAGGGAACAATACTTACTTTCTAAAAAGCCTGGATGGTACAGAAACAGAAGAAGGACCAGTGAATGGTCGAATGTTGAAACATTACTTTGATCCAATTTTTTGATATATTCTGACTCTAACATGTACATAAGGAAATTTAGGTTCAACAGCGTGAAAAGAGTGATCAGCTTGTTCATTTCAGCAATAAGAATGGGAAGGAAAGTGCAGAAAATTTTGAAATCAGTGAAGGAACTTTACCATTTTGTTTTGCCTCATTTTCAGTTTATCAAAGATTGTGGAAAAAGACTTGGGAGTAGAAAACATAAGATCAAGTAAGCCAAGTAAAAGCTATCCAAAACAGATGTACAGTTGTTTGAATTAGCTCAAGAGTAGTGTATATATTTTACATAATCCTTTTTGTAACAGTTCCTAGATTCAGCAAAGGAAGATTTCATAGCAAAGTAAAAGGTATTCATAAGGCCATCTGACCTGTTGTTCTTGACTTTCCACCAGGGAAAGCCATCCCCAAGTGGAGCCAGTGTTATACTCCTATAGCAATAGATGTCATATTTCATGATTGACTGGTTGAGCTCTGTAATATGTTCTTCGTTTCTTGCTGTAAAGGTTTCCATATTATCAAAAAATAAAAAAAAAAAAAAAAATGTAAAGAGGGTATACCCTAAAAGAAAAATCAAAGGGTGAAAAAAAAAAATGGTCAAAAGAAAAAATGAAAAGAAATGAACCCCAATAAAAAAGACCAGGAAAGTGTGCAAGTCCAAATGCCACTACTATTTTATTTTCTGTAAATAAAGCATCATGTATAGCTTGTTGAACTTTATGCCACAATTGATGAATGGCCAAACAGCTCAATCTTGGCCAGTTCATGTTTGAATTTCATGTTTTAGAGATAGAGAAAAAAATCTGTCCAAACTGTTTCATCTTGGCAGATAATAGATAGGTAGAGAAGCAAAGGAGCTCAACAGTTTAATCTGAGCCCTTGGAAGAAATAAGTGCAGACTTAGGTAGGCTTACCATGCAAAGAAAAGAAAAGTTGATAAGGTTTTTCCAGTCTAAATGCACCCAAAGAAAGAAGGAAAAAATGTTAGGCAAAGTAGGTTGGGTAAGCAAATTGGTGTTGCAGAATGAGACTTGTGATAGGTTTTGTCTCTTAAAAATGTGTAAACTTACACTTCTATCACAAAGTGCTATGACAGACATTATTCTTAGAGCAGCTCAAGCAAGGCATGACTAACTTTCCTTCATGTTTTTCCCCAAAACATTTACTAACTTCCCCAATGCTATTAAGATCTGCTTAATATCACTAAGCCACTCATTTCATTTCATCATTTGCCTAAGTGAATTCTCATTTTTACTTAGGAAAAATACATTCTCTAACCTCAAAGCCCCTTTTCATCCTAAGCCTAAGTTTATCACTTAGTGCATTCATTTATATTTCTTTCATATCAACAAGCTAACTTTATATTATATAACTCCCTTGTAAATGTTTCCCTACCCATATTATGTATATATAACATAAAAAACCCCGATTGTTAATATATTTCCCGCCCCCAGTCAATTATGACCATAGCACTGATTAATCTGGGATTAATAGATTCATTTGGAATTTATTAAGAACCTGTCCCCGTGTGATTAATGGATTAATCAACCATTTTGGTTGATTAATAACATTCCCCCGACCAATGAAAATCACCCCAAAACCACTAAAAACTTTAAATAAATGATCGGGCCCGCAGCGTTTAACCTCCATCATCTTTGTAGAGCGCCTATCGTCCGATCAGTGCCCTCACATCCGACGGTCCCTATCCATTTCGCTGCCCCTCCGCTGTCGAACTTTAACTCCTAGGTAACTGATGGTATTGCCCCCGTACTCATGCCACGCATCACTCTGTCACTGTGATCGCTCGCCCACTGCCTGAACCGCCTAAGCCTGAAAGCTGTGAGGGCAAAACAACTTACCACCCTCCCGCTAACCCTCGCTGACGTCATCCTACTACATCACCCTTCGCTGACATCACCGCCACGTCACTGCCACGTCATTTGTCCCGTACCCCCCGCTGACGTCATGCTTATGTCATCCGTCCTTCGAACTAAAATTTCCCACCAATATTCATTTTTATTCAATAAAAGGTAAAAAAGTCATTTTTATTATGTTTTCGCTGCAAATAGTGCTCCGGGCATACAATCTTTCGAGTTCACAGCTCCAGTTTCGCGACCGCCTCTTCATTAGAAAAGCTCCAGCAATGAGCTCGCGGCCTCAACCAACTTCCCGTTTTCAGTTTCCTCCTATTCAAGCATAGTTTAAAGCAAACAAAAGGACTCAATTTTACTGGCCAACCTTGTTCGCTGATGTAAAGAAGTTTGTTAAAATCCTAAGGGCTCAATTTTACTGGCCAACCTTGTTCGCTGATGTAAAGAAGTTTGTTACTGCTTGCCACAAATGCCAAATTTTTGAAGGCAAAAGGAAACCGTTACCCTTACCCCTGAGACCAAGTTCCACTAAAAAACCATTTCAATAATGGGGTTTGGACTTCATTGGAGAAATCCATCCTCCCTCTTCTAGCCAACATAAATGGATCCTTACTACCACAGACTATTTCATGAAATGGATAGAAGCCATTCCTGCTAGACAAGCCAATGATACAGTGATTATAAGATTCTTAGAAACCAACATATTGTCTAGATTTGGCTATCCCAAAAAGATCATAACCGATAATGTTGCTGCCTTCAAATCCAAGAAACTGATAAATTTCTGCAACAAATACCATATCACTTTAGGCCAATCCATAGCCTATTACCCTCAAGGTAATGGTCTAGCTGAATCTTCCAATAAAAGCCTGATCAACATTATTAAGAAATTGTTGGAAGAGAACAAGAAAAACTGGCACAAGAAGCTTACAAATGCACTATGGGCAGACAGACGTACTACAAAAAGATCAATTGGAACCAGCCCTTATGAGCTACTATATGGTATGGAGGCTGTGTTTCCTTCATCTTTAGGAGTTCCTGTAATAAAATTCCTGCAAGAAGCTCAGGTGGAACCCAATGCTATTCAAAGGAGAATTAATTAGACCATCCATTTGCAGTAGACCAGAGAAGATGTGCACCAAAGATCCCAAGTGTTACAAGAAAAACTCAGGAAAATATTTGATAAAAGGACCAAAGCTGAAGATTTCTACATTGGAGACAAAGTTCTAAGGTGGGATTCCAGGAGAGAAGACAAATGAAAACATGGAAAGTTTGACTTCCTGTGGAAAGGACCATTCATCATCCAGGCATTACAAGGGAACAATACTTACTTTCTAAAAAGCCTGGATGGTACAAAAACAGAAGAAGGACCAGTGAATGGTCGAATGCTGAAACATTACTTTGATCCAATTTTTTGATATATTCTAACTCTAACATGTACATAAGGAAATTTAGGTTCAACAGCGTGAAAAGAGTGATCAGCTTGTTCATTTCAGCAATAAGAATGGGAAGGAAAGTGCAGAAAATTTTGAAATCAGTGAAGGAACTTTACCATTTTGTTTTGCCTCATTTTCAGTTTATCAAAGATTGTGGAAAAAGACTTGGGAGTAGAAAACATAAGATCAAGTAAGCCAAGTAAAAGCTATCCAAAACAGATGTACAGTTGTTTGAATTAGCTCAAGAGTAGTGTATATATTTTACATAATCCTTTTTGTAACAGTTCCTAGATTCAGCAAAGGAAGATTTCATAGCAAAGTAAAAGGTATTCATAAGGCCATCTGACCTGTTGTTCTTGACTTTCCACCAGGGAAAGCCATCCCCAAGTGGAGCCAGTGTTATACTCCTATAACAATAGATGTCATATTTCATGATTGACTGGTTGAGCTCTGTAATATGTTCTTCCTTTCTTGCTGTAAAGGTTTCCATATTATCAAAAAATAAAAAAAAATAAAAAAAATGTAAAGAGGGTATACCCTAAAAGAAAAATCAAAGGGTGAAAAAAAATAAATGGTCAAAAGAAAAAATGAAAAGAAATGAACCCCAATAAAAAAGACCAGGAAAGTGTGCAAGTCCAAATGCCACTACTATTTTATTTTCTATAAATAAAGCATCATGTACAACTTGTTGAACTTTATGCCACAATTGATGAATGGCCAAACAGCTCAATCTTGGCCAGTTCATGTTTGAATTTCATGTTTTAGAGATAGAGAAAAATATCTGTCCAAACTGTTTCATCTTGGCAGATAAGTAGATAGGTAGAGAAGCAAAGGAGCTCAACAGTTTAATCTGAGCCCTTGGAAGAAATAAGTGCAGACTTAGGGAGGCTTACCATGCAAAGAAAAGAAAAGTTGATAAGGTTTTGCCAGTCTAAATGCACCCAAAGAAAGAAGGAAAAAATGTTAGGCAAAGTAGGCTGGGTAAGCAGATTGGTGTTGTAGAATGAGACTTGTGATAGGTTTTGTCTCTTAAAAATGTGTAAACTTACACTTCTATCACAAAGTGCTATGACAGACATTATTCTTGGAGCCCTCAAGCAAGGCATGACTAACTTTCCTTCATGTTTTTCCCCAAAACATTTACTAACTTCCCCAATGATATTAAGATCTGCTTAATATCACTAAGCCACTGATTTCATTTCATCATTTGCCTAAGTGAATTCCCATTTTTACTTAGGAAAAATACATTCTCTCACCTCAAAACCCCTTTTCATCCTAAGCCTAAGTTTATCACTTAGTGCATTCATTTATATTTCTTTCATATTAACAAGCTAACTTTATATTATATAACTCCCTTGTAAATGTTGCCCTACCCATATTATGTATATATAACATAAAAAACCCCGATTGTTAATATATTTCCCACCCCCAGTCAATTACGACCATAGCACTGATTAATCTGGGATTAATAGATTCATTTGGAATTTATTAAGAACCTGTCCCCGCGTGATTAATGGATTAATCAACCATTTGGGTTGATTAATAACATTCCCCCGACCAATGAAAATCACCCCAAAACCACTAAAAACTTTAAATAAATGATCGGGCCCGCAGCGTTTAACCTCCATCATCTTTGTAGAGCGCCTATCGTCCGATCGGCGCCCTCACATCCGACGGTCCCTATCCATTTCGCTGCCCCCTCCGCTGTCGAAATTTAACTCCCAGGTAACTGACGGTATTGCCCCCGTACTCATGCCACGCATCACTCTGTCACTGTGATCGCTCGCCCACTGCCTGAACCGCCTAAGCCTGAAAGCTGTGTGGGCAAAACAACTTACCACCCTCCTGCTGACCCTCGCTGACGTCATCCTACTACATCACCCTTCGCTGACGTCACCGCCACATCACTGCCACGTCATTTGTCCCGTACCCCCCCGCTGACGTCATGCTTACGTCATCCGTCCTTCGAACCAAAATTTCCCACCAATATTCATTTTTGTTCAATAAAAGGTAAAAAAGTCATTTTTATTATGTTTTCGTTGCAAACAGTGCTCTGGGCATACAATCTTTCGAGTTCACAGCTCCAGTTTCGCGACCGCCTCTTCATTAGAAAAGCTCCAGCAATGAGCTCGCGACCTCAACCAGCTTCCCGTTTGCAGTTTTCTCCTATTCAAGCATAGTTTAAAGCAAAAAAAAGGACTCAATTTTACTGGCCAACCTTGTTCGGTGATGTAAAGAAGTTTGTTAAAATCCTAAGGGCTCAATTTTGCTCGCCAACCTTGTTCGCTGATGTAAAGAAGTTCGTTACTGCTTGCCACAAATGCCAAATTTTTGAAAGCAAAAGGAAACCGTTACCCTTACCCCTGAGACCAAGTTCCACTAAAAAACCATTTCAATAATGGGGTTTGGACTTCATTGGAGAAATCCATCCTCCCTCTTCTAGCCAACATAAATGGATCCTTACTACCACAGACTATTTCATGAAATGGATAGAAGCCATTCCTGCTAGACAAGCCAATGATACAGTGATTATAAGATTCTTAGAAACCAACATATTGTCTAGATTTGGCTATCCCAAAAAGATCATAACCGATAATGTTGCTGCCTTCAAATCCAAGAAACTGATAAATTTCTGCAACAAATACCATATCACTTTAGGCCAATCCATAGCCTATTACCCTAGGGTAATGGTCTAGCTGAATCTTCCAATAAAAGCCTGATCAACATTATTAAGAAATTGTTGGAAGAGAACAAGAAAAACTGGCACAAGAAGCTTACAAATGCATTATGGGCAGACAGACGTACAACAAAAAGATCAATTGGAACCAGCCCTTATGAGCTACTATATGGCATGGAGGTTGTTTTTCCTTCATCTTTAGGAGTTCCTGTAATAAAATTCCTGCAAGAAGCTCAGGTGGAACCCAATGCTATTCAAAGGAGAATTAATTAGACCATCCATTTGCAGCAGACCAGAGAAGATGTGCACCAAAGATCCCAAGTGTTACAAGAAAAACTCAGGAAAATATTTGATAAAAGGACCAAAGCTGAAGATTTCTACATTGGAGACAAAGTTCTAAGGTGGGATTCCAGGAGAGAAGACAAATGAAAACATGGAAAGTTTGACTTCCTGTGGAAAAGACCATTCATCATCCAGGCATTGCAAGGGAACAATACTTACTTTCTGAAAAGCCTGGATGGTACAGAAACAGAAGAAGGACCAGTGAATGGTCGAATGTTGAAACATTACTTTGATCCAATTTTTTGATATATTCTAACTCTAACATGTACATAAGGAAATTTAGGTTCAACAGCGTGAAAAGAGTGATCAGCTTGTTCATTTCAGCAATAAGAATGGGAAGGAAAGTGCAGAAAATTTTGAAATCAGTGAATGAACTTTACCATTTTGTTTTGCCTCATTTTCAGTTTATCAAAGATTGTGGAAAAAGACTTGGGAGTAGAAAACATAAGATCAAGTAAGCCAAGTAAAAGCTATCCAAAACAGATGTACAGTTGTTTGAATTAGCTCAAGAGTAGTGTATATATTTTACATAATCCTTTTTGTAACAGTTCCTAGATTCAGCAAAGGAAGATTTCATAGCAAAGTAAAAGGTATTCATAAGGCCATCTGACCTGTTGTTCTTGACTTTCCACCAGGGAAAGCCATCCCCAAGTGGAGCCAGTGTTATACTCCTATAGCAATAGATGTCATATTTCATGATTGACTAGTTGAGCTCTGTAATATGTTCTTCCTTTCTTGCTGTAAAGGTTTCCATATTATCAAAAAAAAAAAAAAAAAAAAAATGTAAAGAGGGTATACCCTAAAAGAAAAATCAAAGGGTGAAAAAAAATAAATGGTCAAAAGAAAAAATGAAAAGAAATGAACCCCAATAAAAAAGACCAGGAAAGTGTGCAAGTCCAAATGCCACTACTATTTTATTTTCTATAAATAAAGCATCATGTACAGCTTGTTGAACTTTATGCCACAATTGATGAATGGCCAAACAACTCAATCTTGGCCAGTTCATGTTTGAATTTCATGTTTTAGAGATAGAGAAAAAAATCTGTCAAAATTGTTTCATCTTGGCAGATAAGTATATAGGTAGAGAAGCAAAGGAGCTCAACAGTTTAATCTGAGCCCTTGGAAGAAATAAGTGCAGACTTAGGTAGGCTTACCATGCAAAGAAAAGAAAAGTTGATAAGGTTTTCCCAGTCTAAATGCACCCAAAGAAAGAAGGAAAAAATGTTAGGCAAAGTAGGTTGGGTAAGCAGATTGGTGTTGCAGAATGGGACTTGTGATAGGTTTTGTCTCTTAAAAATGTGTAAACTTACACTTCTATCACAAAGTGTTATGACAAACATTATTCTTGGAGCAGCTCAAGCAATGCATGACTAACTTTCCTTCATGTTTTTCCCCAAAACATTTACTAACTTCCCCAATGATATTAAGATCTGCTTAATATCACTAAGCCACTCATTTCATTTCATCATTTGCCTAAGTGAATTCCCATTTTTACTTAGGAAAAATACATTCTCTCACCTCAAAGCCCCTTTTCATCCTAAGCCTAAGTTTATCACTTAGTGCATTCATTTATATTTCTTTCATATTAACAAGCTAACTTTATATTATATCACTCCCTTGTAAATGTTGCCCTACCCATATTATGTATATATAACATAAAAAACCCCGATTGTTAATATATTTCCCGCCCCCAGTCAATTACGACCATAGCACTGATTAATCTGGGATTAATAGATTCATTTGGAATTTATTAAGAACCTGTCCCCGCATGATTAATGGATTAATCAACCATTTGGGTTGATTAATAACATTCCCCCGACCAATGAAAATCACCCCAAAACCACTAAAAACTTTAAATAAATGATCGGGCTCGCAGCGTTTAACCTCCATCATCTTTGTAGAGTGCCTATCGTCCGATCGGTGCCCTCACATCCGACGGTCCCTATCCATTTCGCTGCCCCCTCCGCTGTCGAACTTTAACTCCCAGGTAACTGACGGTATTGCCCCCGTACTCTTGCCACGCATCACTCTGTCACTGTGATCGCTCGCCCACTGCCTGAACCGCCTAAGCCTGAAAGCTGTGTGGGCAAAACAACTTACCACCCTCCTGCTGACCCTCGCTGACGTCATCCTACTACATCACCCTTCGCTGACGTCACCGCCACGTCACTGCCATGTCATTTGTCCCGTACCCCCCGCTGACGTCACGCTTACGTCATCACTCCTTCGAACCAAAATTTCCCACCAATATTCATTTTTGTTCAATAAAAGGTAAAAAAGTCATTTTTATTATGTTTTCACTGCAAACAGTGCTCCAGGCATACAATCTTTTGAGTTCACAGCTCCCGTTTCGCGACCGCCTCTTCATTAGAAAAGCTCCAGCAATGAGCTCGCGGCCTCAACCAACTTCCTGTTTGCAGTTTCCTCCTATTCAAGCATAGTTTAAAGCAAACAAAAGGACTTCCTAGCCCACAGAAGAAAAACCAAAGATTTACAAGGATATTTGCTACCCCAGCCAGTAGGCCGTCAGAGACATGATTTACCAGAGGAAAGGCAGTGAGAAGACATGGTAAAGTCTTATTTTTGCCAGAAAAGCGATGAGAAGGGGTCAGATCAATGATAAAGAGTATCAGTTCAAGAATTAAAGTGTAACAAATCATAAGTCAAAGTGTATCAATGCAGAATTAAAGGCAAATCAAGTCAGAATTAATGAATATCGGAGCCGACAAGGAGAAGAAGATCAAAACTTTAAAGAGCAGTTAATACAAACAGTTGGCGCAGAGATACAAAGGACACCTGCAAGCCAAACCCTAAAGAGCTAGCCTCCAACACAGCATAAGTTAGTTGTTTCTACTTTGCTTATAAATTACTCTAGGTTAAAATCTAGATGTGATCTCAGAACTTTGATGAGATACCTATTGTACATATTTTGTTGTATAAATACCCATTCCATTAGATTTTTGAAGAGGTTGGGTATGTGTAGATTTCCTAGAATTTGTTGTAACTCAGATACTTTGGAATAAAAGCTGTTGGAATCAAACTATTGTCTGGCCTACTGGATGAAGGATTGATGCAGAAGACTTGTCACAGAATTCTTGAATCAACCTATGGATCAATAAGTATCCTTATATCTTATGTTTTACAGTTTTCTTGTCTATTATGTCATCTGTGTTCCATAATCTGAATGATAAAGAAAAAGATTAATTCAGAATTTGCTTGACTGCACTCTGTTTTCAGTCTTTATTATTCTTTGTGTTTTCTTCAGAATTAGTGTAAACAGTGAATTTTTAATTGCTCCTGTTTCCCCTGATTCTTTCATGTTGATTAGTTTCTAAGGAATTCTTAACTGCTCCTTATCAGTAATCATTCGCTTTCCCTCTTTCAATATGTTGAAGGATTCTTAACTGCCCTTCACCCATTTGAGTCCATTCCATCTGATTCCAGCCTTTAAATTGTTCCATGTTTGACTACCTTGTTCTATGATGCCATCCTCTGTTAAGAAATCAAATCCAGAAAGCCATCCTTCTTTGACTCCATCATGCCCAATGGACTGAATTGTGTTGTCTTACCTCACTATTCTATTGAATTTCATAACTAGCCTAATACCTTTAAAAACAAAGCTAAATCATAAAGAGAGAGCCCTCTCTGGATACATATTGGCTAGAATCTGTATCTAAAAGATTGGTCTGTGGTTACCCCGGCTGTATTCCCTTTCTTACAACTTTTGGGAACAACCTGAGTGATAACATGTTCCATTAGCCTAAGGATGATATGGTGTGCTCTTCTGATGATAGACGTGGAACTCCTCATTCAAGACGCTGATTGTCTCATTTAGGAAGTACATACCTCGATCACTCATCAACATTTTTGGCTAGCCAAATCTAGTTAGGACATATTCAAACAAAAATTTGCTGTCGTAGCCCCTATGAAATCTATAACCAGTTGTACCTCTTCCCATCTAGTTAGATACTCCGTCACGGTGATGATATAGAGTGCACCTACCTTCTTTCCAGGGGGCTAAATTGGCCCAATGAAATCAATTGCCCATTTTTCAAATGGTTGCAACGATACTTGACGATTCAGTGGCAACTCGTCCCTCCGCGATGGTCTGCCCGTTCATTGACATGCAGTGCATGCCCTACAATATGATTTAGAATCTTTATGCAGCATAGGCCACCATAAACCTATGCACAAAATCTTTTGTGCTATCAACTTTCCTACATAATTTCCTCCCATAGCCCCTCCATGAGCTTCAGCGAGGATGTTGTCCCACTCAAAATCTAGCACATATCATCGCAATATCTTGTCTGCGCCCATCTTATAAAAATTCCCTGCAATTACTGAGAAATCCATCATGTGCACTACGATTTCATTCTTTTGTTGGCTTCTATACCCTTCCGGTGTCATTCCTTTAGTCAAAAATTGAATAATATATGCAAAATAGTTATCTACTACGTGCACTGCGAAGAGCTGGGCATCGGGAAAGCCTTCCTCAAAATTAGTAGCCTCCCCTCCTATTTTAATCTGCGACATATTGTCAGGTCCTGCTTCAACCTTCCTCGATTCACAATCACCTCAAAATCATACTCCTGGAATAGCAACAACCATCAGTGGATCTTCCCCACCAACACAGGCTTATTGACCAGGTATTTCAAGGTAGAATGATCTGTGTACATTTTGAAATGTCCGCCCAACAAATAGTGCCTGAAATTTTGAAGTGTGTACACCATATCCAATCCTTTGCATTCTATCATTGAGTAATTCTTCTCAGCCTTCGATAATTTTGTTGCGGGTGGGAACACCCTAGGGTCTTGGGTTAAAAACCCCAACAGAGTGGAGGGAAAATAGCAGCAAGAAATGCTCAGACAAACAATCTAAATGCTTATTCTACTGAACTAGGAAGAAGTGCCCTTACCCCGAGGTCCTACGTTTGGGTAGATCCTGCAGGGTTCAAACCCTCTGCTTCCTCGAATGCCCTTGAAACCCATAAATTATTCAATAAAAGCATATACAATAGTAGAAAAGGAAAGAATATTATTGATATATATGTTAGATCATATAAAGAAATGAAAAATTACGCATTAATATACATTTTATAAACAAATCAAAATATATATCAATGCATAAACATGATTAATATGAGGAACATAACAACATTTCTTTATTGATATAAGCTACAAGAAAGGTGGAAAACTACAACCTGAGTCTTCCTCCAGGCCCAAGCGAAACCGTCCTCCGGATTTGTCCTTTCCCGGCCTCAACAATCTTCCTCCATCATCATACACAAGGATATCTCAAGAGGGATGAAGGATATCTCAAAAGAGGAAACAAGGGTTTCCTAAAGCTTTGGCGAGTGAATGAGGGACAGGGATTTCCTCAGACTCGATCAGGGATCAATCAACTATAATATCAATATCTCATATCTTCTCATTTTAGGCCTTCCCATGGAGGTTTATGTATACTTCTCCAAATTAGTTTTTTCAATTGGAAAAAAGTTGGGCCACGGGCTGCAGTAGGTGAGTAACAGATAAAACCTGTAAAATCTGCCCAAATTTAAGGATATTTATTATTTTTAAGTGTTTTAACACATATACATGGGTTGGGTATATACTTACCCACGTGTACATGCTTGTAACACAAGGAAAAGTATCGTAAGGGAAATAAAACACTATTTTTTAGAATTTGGACCAAGTCTGGAAAGGAAGGATTGCTCTAGGCCATAACCAAAGCATCAGATCTACCAATAGTGGTAAATGGTGTTATAAAAGATGCCCCTTAATATATGAGGTCAGAAGGGGTACATGATGGCTGAAATGTATTAAGTGTATAGAAGGAATCATGCCGAGACTGGGGAGGAGTTCACCAGAATGCAGCCTGCCAAGCGAGTGAAAGAGATCAGAAAGAAAATGTTGTCTAAGGTGGGCATACCCATGCTCAGAGATAGTAAAGCATGTCCACATGTCAAGTACAAAAGTGGATCTAATATGCAAAAAAGTATAAAGGAACTGATTATACATAATGGATCGTCTGATCATATCGAGTAAGTACATGTCTTAATATAACATATAAAGAACTGATCAATGATGCTGAAGTATGAAGCTGATCACTGAAGTCATAAGCTAGTCTAAAAAGTACCAAGTCAAATGGGGGAACAAATGGTACTACACTGCAACTCGGGTGCCAATATATAGGATGTCGTTGTAAGGAAATGCAACATATAAGGTGGATGGTGTCAACTAGTAGAAATAGAAGCAACTGACAAGTGAACCAAGAAATGCTGATGCAAACCCGAGGTCTTCACCGACCGCCGTGGTACATTTCTACACAATGGGAATAAATGATTTGAATTCAACCATGTGAGAAATCATTTGATTACTAGTCATTGATGTATACTGTTAATAAACATGAGACTACTCACCGATAATGATGATGAGAGCCAAGGTACCCAGTACAATCTAACAAGTGCGAATAAATGAGCTGTAGTCGAACACTTGGAAGAATCTATCAATCAGGAGACAATGATGTTTTCCCACTGCTGATAGTGAAGGAGTCTACCACGGATGACTGCAAACCCTAAGGTACTACCAAATGGACTCTAGATCTTATTCCTAGAGCAATGAGCTGAAGTGGAAAAGATCCACTAGAAGGAAGGCATTAAGGCATCCTTCATCAATCTAGCGTGAGTGTAACCCATAGGCCAATAATTTGGAAGGAATCAGATGAAATAAATATATAGTAACCCAACCGAAGCACATTTCTGGCGTACACAAGATGTATCTAGCGCACGATAAAAACCCTCTAAACCAACCAATAATGAAAGCTGACACAGAGGCGAGGAATCCACCAATAGGATCAAATGGAAACCAAGGTACTGCATGAATCCCAATGTGTGATAGTGAAAGTTGATGCTAAACACAAGGTAAACCACTCAGTCAAAGACCCATGATACTAATCGATGCTAAGCACAAGGTGACCTATCAATAATGAAAATATGACCAGGTGCAACTCTAGATACACTCTGAGAGCAATTTGTTGTAGTCAATAAGAGGAAGACCCCCTAGTAAGAATTCAATGATGACCTTCTCAAACCAGCACGAGAAAAGGACCAAATAGTTGATGTGATAATGAACATGACTCTGACAACTAGGGATGGTCGACTAAAAAATAGGTCAAGAGACACCACAGAGAGGCCGACAAAGGTTTACTTCCATTGAACAAAAGCACACTCAACTGTGACTACATGGCAACATATGATAACTTTGTATAAGTTTGTCATGCAGGAGGCATAATCAAACTATCCATATGATTGGAAGAGATAACCAATCAGAGGAGTACTAACTCAATAACAAGGTTAAGGCTCTCCTAATTCAAACTAAGGCCCATCCCAATGGAGGAAAGACTTAATTTTTTTTTTAGTTCTTTGTTCAAGGGTGACACAACTGACTCTCGTTGCCATCAAATATGGAAATAATGTCCCATTCCCGCTCTTTTTTAGGATATATAATTTTTTTTTGTCTTTTTTCATATTTATTAAGCTTGAAAAAGAATAAAAGAATGATATTGTATAATGGAAAGAATGAGTGTTGAAAAAGAAAATGCTCTAGTTCCTGGGAGGGGAACATTCCTTTGGTGAATGCAAGGTGACGAACCTGGTCAGTGACACTCAAAGGAATGTTCTTTCCATGCGTATAAAGGTGTGTCAAGTTGTAGAGGCTAAGTGATTGCATGGTTGATTTCGCAGAAGAGATGGTCAAAGGGTTGCTTAAACACAAGTCCAAGTGAAGCTGACTCAACGTCAAAAGGTACAAATGGTCAACATGCAATGCAGCAATACAACTTAACACAAAGGAGACTCTAGGGAATAAAGCCAGAAAATAGCAGAGAAGAAAGAGAATGAATCTTCAATGCACAAGTCATGGTGGGACTAAAGAGAACTCCCAAGCCTAAGAAAAAAAATTCAGCATGGCTGCCACGTGAAAACAAGGTACTATCTAAGGCACCCATGATCAAGTCATGACACTTCTAAACAATGAGAAGGTTCCGCATCATATCTTGGTGGGGTCGATCCTAAGGCTAAAATGTGGAAGGAAACTGATAAATGCATAATGCAGGTGAAAAACCTAACCTATATGCCAGTTTCGAGAACCAATACCTATCAGAGTGGATCAATCATAAAAATGTCTAAAGGAGAAATCTTCCAAGTTATATAGATATAAATAGGAACACTAGACAAGACGTTAACACATCCCATATATAAACTTCAGATAAAATATTGTGTTATAGAATCAAAAACTTGAAAATGCGTACCTTATATATACAATATGGTACAGGGAACCATGCAGCCTTGTGGCTTACGCATAATAGGTCTTCTGGGAAAACCTCTTGCAGGGCTTAGGCCAAGGGCTCGTTTGGTAGTTAAAACTCATGGCTTCAAAAAGTTCCTCCTGTGAAGGAAAATCAAACTCCAAGAAATCATGAGAACTACAAAGATCAAAAGAGGGAATTGAGGGGTCCCATGTCCCCATAGGAGGAATCACTCGGTCAACTACCGAGACCAAGTCCCAAGAAGGAAAATAATAGTTCAAAGGATCCTTCTCAGAAGAAATTGAACATTGAGGATTCAACGCCACATAATTCACCCGTGGCGGGGTAGAGTCTACTTGAACACTTGGAACAAACCAGGGGGTATTCTGTAGTAAATTTGAATTAGGATGGTGATTATTAGATACAAGTTAATCAATAGTGCCAATATCCCTGTTATGAGGAAAACACATCACTCGAAAGAGTGAAGACACAACAACATTCATATTATAGACAAAATCATGCCCAAGTAGAATATTAAACTCTAAAGAGAAATCAACCACCACCATATAGATAAAAACAATGTTCCCACCTAAAGTAATAGGCAATTGAGGAATAACACCCATAGATTCACCAGGTCTTCTATCATAGGCTAACAACTGACTATCAACTGTCAACAACTTTGGAGAACCTGAAGCTTTCCAAGTCAAGGAGCATATAATACTTGCAGAGGATCCTTCATCCACCATACATCAATAGACATTTGTGGAATTAACTCTAAACTTTACTTGGAAAGGTGCAGCCAAAGGAAGATGTGGCTTAACAAGATTATCCCAATCAAAGGAGACACTCCTCGACCTTGGAGGGGGAACATTCAAAAAAATTGGAATGCCCCCTATACTAGAACACTCTATACTAGAAATCAAACAGACTCTGTTGTTAGGCACTTCACCCCCCAAAAGAGGAGTGTAATCGGCCAGAGATTGCACTAGTTCAACAACATTATCAACCAATGGTTGATGAGACTGTTTAGAAACCATATCAGATTCAGGAGTAGAAGAACCTTCAGACTCGGACCATATTCTTTGTACCTCTGGAATACCAGGGCATAAATGAGTAAGATGGTCTCCCTTGCATATCTTTCAAGGAAACTTAGGTTTAACACTTCTAAGCTTAGGTTGCTAGTCAACATCCATTCTGATAACATGACTAACAGTGGTTTTCGGAGAGTCCCTAACATGACTTGCAGAGGTCAGTGACTCTTTCCCAAAAGAGATAGGACTTGTGCCCCTATCCCTACTTACAAAAGTAGGTGAGTCGACAAAAATACAACTCATAGAGGTAGGCGACCCATTGCTAGTATGATTTGAAGTGACTAGACTTATGCCCCCAACATGACTTGATATTGCTGAAAGCTCATCTCCAACATGACTAGAAGAGGTTGATGATGATTCATTGCTAGTATGACTTGCAGTGACTAGACTTATGCCCCCAGCATTACTTGCAATGGTTAAAAGCTCATCTCCAACATGACTTACAAAGGTTGATGATGAATGGATAGAATTATTCTTCTTCTTCGTCTTCATCTTTCTCCTCTTTTTATATATCTTGTTACAAGAGGGAGGAGAAAGAGGAATCCCATATTTCTCTTTGAAAGAAGATGAAAAATTAACACCAATTTGATGCCCTTGAAATAAAGCATTCATCTGAGAAGCTTCAAGAACATCAGGAATATTCGGATTTGACCACAGTCAAACTGGTAGTCCAATATTCAATCTAGGAATATTCAAAGTGGCCATCAAGGGGGTACAAACATTTCCAAATAAAGTAAAAGCACAAGGATCCCCTTTTGGAAGGGTACCTTGGTTGGTCTCCATAGGAATAATGGCCATGCCAAACTTATTCACAGATCCTTCCCTTGTAGGAATTTACAAATGACTTTCCAAGGAAGAGAGATGCATAGTCAAAACCTTTGCCCTTAAGGAGGAAACTCCACAAATTTCAAAAGAAAGATCAAAAGCCTTTCAATATCAGTAGAGTGGTAGGTTAGTCACTCAGAATCTAAGGTCCCAAAGTGACAAGAAAAATCCACCTAAAGCCAACTAAATACAAAGAGCAAAGACAACTCGACTATAAAGTCCCTAAATATGCAACAAATCAAGCAACTTCCAAGTATTTCCACTCTGGGTGATGAGGACCGGACACCAAAATACAGTAAATCGAAGTACAGGACCTTCCAAAGATAGATTGAGATAATAACGACCCAAACCTACCAGCAAAGGTAACAGAAATAGCTACACTAACCTCTACACAAAATCCTTTGCCAGTGAAAGCACTAAAGTTTCGCAAGGGTGCCCTCCAGAAGTACTAATGAATGTGATGCAACGTCTGCTTCAGGTGCCACAGGATTCCCCTACGCAGCCACCTATGTGATCCTTAGGAAAGGAAACTATGGGCACCAGTTCATATCAAAAGTCAGGCGGAACAGTCGTGAGGTGGGATCCAACAAGTAGGAGAGGGGGTATCTCTCTTCCTTATCTTCACTCTCCCTCGTGCTTGACTCCAAGTCAAAGAGCTTTCCCTGTCTTTCTAATGATATTGGACTTCACTCGTTATTCAACTTCTATGTGTTGGGTTGTGTTATATTCTTTCCACGACTAGCCCACATTGTTAACCGGGGGGCGGAGTCCCCCCTTCGTTGCGCTGATTGCGTAGCGGGGGGAATCATAGGGGGTTTGAGGGGTGCATGTAACCCCACTCTATGGGGTCTGGGGCACAGGAAAATTTTTATTTTGGACCCTATATTAGGTTGGGTAGACCTACCTATGGTTTTGTGCATGATTTTCGCACATGGTTTTGGACGCGATGGTTTTCGATCCATGGTTTTGGACGCGATGGGTTTTGGTCCATGGTATTGGATGCTTCGACATGTATAAATATGTATTGTGACATTGAAAGGAACATAATGAAAAATCAAGCTGGTAGTCCCAGTTTTGGGATCTAGTGGAAAATATCTATGTATATGTGTTTTATGTGTTATGCTCTCGCATTGTTTATTTTTTGTGTTTTAGAATTCATATGCAGGTAATTTTTGTACAGGGTTAAAACCTACATTTGGTATCAGAGTTGTTTTGGATTCAAGGGGACGCCTTTGTTGCTGAGGGGTTTCGCTCAGGCCTATGGTAGACCCTGTTCAGCGTGAGATCTACGGGATCGATTCTGGTGGTGAAAGAAGATGGCGAGCAGTGGAAAGATAGAGATTGAAAAATATAATGGTCAAAGTTTTGAGTTGTTGAAACTCAAGATGGAGGATCTGCTGGTGGATAAAGATCAGTTGATCACGGTAGATCCGGGTACTAAACCAATGGGAGTGTCCAATGAAGAATGGAAGAAGTTAGATCGGAAGGCAAAGAGAACAATACAATTGTGTGTCTCAGATTCAGTATTGTTGAATGTATCAGGGGAAGCTATGGTAAAGGCTTTATGGGACAAATTAGGGACTTTGTACCAATCTAAGTCTCTGGTGAATAAACTATTCCTAAGGAAAAAGCTATATAACCTGAGGATGAAAGATGGAGACTTGGTGATAGAGCATCTGAACGCATTTAATATTGTGATAAGTTAGTTATTATCTATTGATATTAAAATTTCATATGAAGATAAGTGCATCAGTTTGTTGTGTTCTCTACCAGATTCGTGGGATAGTCTGGTTATTGCAATAGGTAGCAATGCAACTGCCTTGCTATTTGATGAAATAGTCTCATTCCCGCTGACGGAGGAAATGAGACAGAAAAATATGGAGAGCTAGAATGGTGATGCCTTGTCTGTATGAGGATGGTCCCATAACATAAACGAAAATAAGTCACCGAGTGGGAGGTCTAAATCTAGAGGGAGATCTAAATCTCCAGGAAAACCTTTAAAGGTGGTGTGCTGGAAATGTGGAAAGGAAGGGCACTACAAAAGGGACTGTAAATCTAAAGCTCCTGATAAAGGAAAGGGATTTGATGATGATCCTTCTGCAGAGGAAAAAACCACCTTAGATGAAGGTGGGGATGTGTACTTGGCTTCTTCAAGTACACATGTAGATCATGACGCATGGTTGATTGAGTCAAGTTCATCCTTTCACTTCACTCCCCATAGAGAGTGGTTCTGCGAGTATGAGAAATATGATGGTGGTGATGCCTTCTTGGGGGATGACAGGAAGGCTAGAATTGTTGGTCATGGAAAAGTAAAGCTGAAGTTGCAAGATGGAAGGGTTAGAACACTTTCGGTTGTTCTACATATTCCTGCATTAGCCATAAATCTGATTTCTGTAAGCAAGTTGGATGATGCAGGTGTAAAAATAGTGTTCCAGAAGAATACCTTCAAGATGGTTCGGGGGCACTGTTATTGGTGCGGGGAGTTCGAATTGGAACTATATACAAGCTGCAAGGTAGCACTGTTGTTGATGGGTACAACAATTTTGTGATTCCTGAAAGTGGAGCAGAAAATCTAGTGGTCTCTAGAGAGAAGACCATGCTGTGGCATCAAAGGCTTGGACATACTGTAGAGAAGGGACTTCGAATACTTCATGGTAAAGGTATGGTAGAAGGTATGAGTAATAGCTCTCTGTATTTTGATTTGTGTGAAAAATGTGTATATGGGAAGCATAATCGGGTGAGTTTCCCCTCTGGTGGTAAGAGGGAGAAACAGATATTAGAGCTTGTGCACAGTGATGTGCTTGGACCCGTGAAGGTTCCATCTCTGGGTAAGTCTGTGTACTATGTATCATTTATAGATGACTTCTCAAGGAATACATGGATATATTTCCTTAAGAATAGATCTGAAGTCTTTGACAGGTTTAAAGAATTTAAGGCTCCGGTGTAAAACTAGACAGAGAATAAGATAAAGGTGTTGAGGACAAATAACGGTGGAGAGTTTTTCAGCAAGGAATTTGAAGAATTCTGTAAGAAGTGTGGTATAGCACGGCAAAAGACTATTCCATACACACCTCAGCAAAATGGAGTTGTAGAAAGAATGAATAAGACATTGATGGAAAGGGCAAGGGGCATGCTCAATGGTGTCGGGTTAGGACAAGAATTCTGGGCAGAGGTAGTGGAGACAGCATGTTACCTGGTCAACAGATCACCTTCATCAGCATTGGAGGATAAGACTCCACAAGAGGTATGGACTAATAAGAAACCCTCTCTTTCACATCTGAAGGTATTTGGATGTGATGCATATGTACATGTTCCAAAGGAGAAAAGAACCAAGTTGGATAGTAAATCTGAAAAGTACATCTTTATTGGGTATAAGGATGGTTTAAAGGGTTATAAGCTTTGGAACCTAGTAACAAGAAAGGTTGTGTATAGCCGAGATGTGGTGTTTAGAGAGGTTAAAGATGTTATTAAACATGAAGTCCAACCAAAGTAACCTGAGAAGATAAAGTTTAAGCTTAAGAAGGAAGAATCAGACTCTACAACATAGGAGGAATCAGAAGATGAAGAGCCACAAAATCCGGGTGTGAGAAGATTAGTTCGAGAAAGAAGGCAGCCAGAAAGGTATAGCCCATATGCTTTTTGTTCAAATTTTTCTTTATCTGTTACTGATGATGATCCCAAAACTGTGAAGGAAGTAGTAGATTCAAAGGATGGAAAACTCTAGAAAGAGGCCATAGTTGATGAAATGGCATCTTTGCATAAAAATGAGGCTTGGGATCTGGTGGAGTTGCCGGCTAGAAGAAACCCATTTGCAGCAAATGGGTGTTTAAGAAGAAGACAAATGTAGAAGGAAAGGTGGAGAAATACAAAGCTCCGTTGGTAGCAAAAGGTTATTCCCAGGTGCCAGGAATTTATTTTGGTGATATTTTTTTCTCCTGTTGCCAAGGTAGCTTCTATTAGATTATTTTTATCTATTGTTGTTGCTTTTGATTTTGAGGTAGAACAGATGGATGTGAAGACAACATTTCTTCACGGGGATCTGGAAGAGGAGATCTACATGAAGCAACTTGAAGGTTTTGTGGTGAAGGGTAAGAAAGAAATGGTATGCAAGTTAAAGAAGTCTCTATATGGGTTAAAACAGTCACCAAGGATGTGGTATCAGAAATTTGATACATTTATACGGGGACTTGGCTTCACTAGAAGCAAAGCAGATCACTGTGTGTATTTTAAATTAATTGGTGACCGTGTTATTTATCTAGTCTTGTATGTGGATGATATGTTGCTGGTTGGAAATGACAAAGAAATTATCCAGGATTTGAAGACCCATTTGTCCTCCAAATTCGACATGAAAGATATTGGTGCTGCAAACTATATTTTGGGCATGAAAATTAAAAGAGGCCAGACAAAGAGGAAGCTCTGTTTAAACCAGAGGAAGTATGTAGAGACAATATTGCAGAGGTGTAATATGCAGATAGTAAACCGGTGAAGGTTTCTATTCCTGTAGGTGTAAAGTTATCTGTTGAACAGTGTCGCAAGACACAAGAAGAGGAAGAGGACATGTCTCGTGTTCCATATGTAAGTGCAGTCAGTAGCCTAGTGTATTTGATGGTCTATACTAGACTAGACATTGCACATGCAGTGGGAGTATTGAGCAGGTTTATGTCAAAACCAGGGAAGGAGCCCTGGACAGCGGTGAAGCAGGTTTTCAGGTATTTGCGTGGCACTAGTGATTATGGTTTGTGCTACCAAGGAAGACTAGGATTGGACAGAGTGTTGGATATTCGTGGCTTTGTTGATGTATACTGGGATGGAGATCTAGATTAGAGAAGATCTACAAGCAGGTATGTGTTTAACCTATTTGGAGGTGCAGTCAGTTTGATGAGTAAGAAACAATCTATAGTGGCACTATCAACTACAAAGGCAGAATACATGGCAGCCACTCATGCAAGCAAGGAAGCATTTTGGTTGTAGAGATTGCCTTCAAGTATGGGGTTAGTACAGGGAGCTATAAGGATAGACTGTGAAAGCCAAAGTGCAATTTTCTTGGCAAAGAACAATGCATATCATTCAAAGACAAAGCACACTAATGTTCAGTATCACTTTGTGAGGGATATGATAGAAGACAAAAAGGTGTTGCTAGTAAAGGTGGACACTTCGAAGAATACTGCAGATGCATTGATAAAATCTGTGAGCTCTAAGAAGTTCTCTTGGTGTAGAGAAACAATGGACATTGCAAGGCAAGATAAATGACTAAGCTCTCTTGTGGCCCCCTTGTGGAAAGAAAACAACATGTGGGAGAATGTTGGGTTGTGTTATATTCTTTCCACAACTAGCCCACGTAGTTAACCGAGGGGTGGAGCCCCCCCTTCGTTGCGCCAATTGCGTAGCGGGGGGAGTCACAGGGGGTTTGAGGGGTGCAGGTAACCCCACTCTATGGGGTCTGCGGAACCACCCTGGAAATTTTTGCTTTTGGACCCTATATTAGGTTGGGCGGACCTACCTATGGTTATGTGCATGATTTTTCGCACATGGTTTTGGACACGATGGTTTTCGGTCCATGGTATTGGATGCTTTGGCATGTATAAATATGTATTGTAACATTGAAAGGAACATAATGAAAAATCAAGCTGGTAGTCCCAGTTTTTGGATCCAGGGGAAAATATCTGTATATGTTTGTTTTATGTGTTATTCTCTTGCATTGTTTATTTTCTGTGTTTTAGAATTCGTATGCAGGTAATTTCTGTACGAGGTTAAAACCTACACTATGTTTGACGATTTGAGTGGCCTTGGAGAGTTAACTCTCCACTCATCTATTCCAAGGCCCTAAATAACTTAAACTTGCTGGTGTTTGTTAATGACAAATTAAAAAGTTCTAGTTCTTTTTATTAAAGCGCTTGATTTTAGAGGGTTGTTCTTTAAGTCAAGGGTATAACGAGAGTGAAACTAATGATGTTTTCGACGCAAAATAAATCAATAGAAACTTAGCTACATGCAAATGCAATTATTTTCTTCAATGAAAAGGGATTTCTATAGAGTTCTAAGAATAAACTTGTACAAGAAATTTTTTTCTTTTCCAGAAAACACACTCAAAATCTAACAAAAAGACTAAAATATTTGCAATGCAAACTATCTTAATGAAAACCATAATGATTATGCATGGATGCTCATATAAGAAGAAAAAGTGTTTCTTTATAAGATCAATAAGCCAACTTGATAATAAAGAGGGCAAAACTTTAATAACAAATTTCCCTCAAAACCAAGCAAAACAAATTGAAAATGATCACAATTCCTCATAAACAAAACAAAAGAAACCAAAAAACAAAAAGCTTGAGAAGAAAAAGAAAGGCAAAATCTATCTTTTTGTCTTTTTTTCTTTTAAGGAAACTAAAGAAACTTTTGAGGTCAGAAAAAGCACTACTAAATTCGAAAGATCAAAAAAGAAGCACAAGGAGTCCTTATACCTTGCAAGTTATAAAACTCATTAATAAATGAAACTTGAAACAAGAAGGACTACAAACTCACACAAACTGATCCGAACAGCAGTAAAAGACTTTAGCAAACCAAAAAAATTTCAAGAAAGAAAAACTTTCAAAATTGCTAAAGAGACACTCAAAAAGCATGAAAAGCAACAAGACCAATCAAAAGGGAAAGCAAAGAAAGGCAACTTGAAATCTAGGTTACAAACAAAATCAAAATCAATTTCTTGTTCTAGAAGACTGGAACATCCAAGAACTTCAAACACAAACCTTGAACCCAAGACACAAGCCAAAATCTTGCTCAAAAATCAATCCTAGGCCAACTAGACTTTTCACTGAGAAGGAGATTTGAAAAAGAAAACTTGCAAGAGAACAAAGTTCCTCAGACAATGGATGACCAGAAAAAAATAGAATTCACCAGGCAACAAACCTAACTGGGCAAAAAAATTTGAAAAAACAATTCAAAAAATGTATACGCAACTCTATAAATCCACAAAGGCATGCACACGTGTTTCAAGCACAGGGAACTTGAGTATACGTGAGTCTGCTTGAGGAAACTAGCGTGTGTATGTGACTGTATTCCAAGAAAAAATCATATAAAAGATTTAATAAAGAAAAACAAAAATCAAGGCCTGATCCAAAAGATCAGACTTGATGCTTGGGAAGTTAATAAGTCAAATAACATTGTAAAAGCAAGAAATCAAGAAAAAAACCCTGATTGAAAACAAACAACCCAAACTAGGAATAACAAGAATGTTATCCCCAGTGGAGTCGCCAATTATGTTGTGGGTGGGAACACCCTAGGGTCTTGGGTTGAAAACCCAACAGAGAGGAGGGAAAATAGTAGCAAGAAATGTGCAGACAAACAATCTAAATGCTTATTGTATTGAACTGGGAAGAAGTGTCCTTACCCGGAGGTCCTACGTTTGGGTAGATCCGGCAAGGTGCAAACCCTTTGTTTCCTCTGATGTCTTTGAAACCTATAAATTATTCAAGAAAAGCATATAGAGATGTAGAAATAGAAAGCATATTCATGATATATACGTTAGATCATATAAAGAAATGAACAATTAAACACATTAATATAAGATTTATAAACAAATCAAAATATAGATCAATGCATAAACACGATTAATATGAGGAACAGGACAACATTTCTTTATTGATGTAAGCTACAAGAAAGGTGGAAAACTACAACCTGAGTCTTCCTCCAGCTCCAAGCGGAACCATCCTTCGGATCCATCCTTTCCAGGCCTCAACAATCTTCCTCCATCATCATACACAAGGATATATCAAGAGGGATGAAGGGTATCTCAAAAGAGGAAACAAGGGTTTCCTAAAGCTTTGGGGAGTGCAAAAGGCATAGGGATTTCTTCAGACTCGATCAGGGTTCAATCAACCATAATGTCAATATATCATATCTTCTCCTTTTAGGCCTTCCCATGGAGGTTTATTTATACTTCTCCAAATTAGTTTTTTTCAGTTGGGAAACAGTTGGGCCACCGGCTGTAGTAGGTGAGTAATAGGTAAAACCCGTAAACTCCACCTGAATTTAAGGAGATTTATTATTTTTAAGTGTTTTAACACATATACATGGGTTGCATATATAATGACCCACGTGTACATGATTTTAAGATAGGGAAAAGTAGCGTATGGGAAATAAAACACTATTTTTTAGAATTTGGACAAAGTCTGGAAAGGAAGGGTTACCCTAGGCCATAACTAGAGCATCAGATCTACCAAGAGTGGTAAATGGTGCTATAATAAATTTCTTTCTCGTGAAGGCTATAAGCTAGTCCATCTATCCTTCACTAGCCTGTGTTAGCACTGCTCCCAACGCAATGCAAGAGGCATCAACAGGTACATGGAATTCCTTATTCCAATTGGGGAAGACCAAAATCAACGTGGTGACCATATTTTCCTTCAAAACATGTAGAATGTGCTGACATTCTTCATCATAGCAGAATGTAGTGTCCTTTTTCTATAGTTTCTCCATTGGCGTGATAATCTGAGCATAAGCCTTGATGAAATTAAAATGTAATATCCTGTATGTCTCAGCGTTGCATGCAGCTGTTTGAAACTTCTTGGGGCCTCCAAATTCACTATCACCACGATCTTGGAAGGGTCCACTATCAACCCTTGCTTGCATACCACATGACCCAGTAAGATCCCAAAGGGGACACATAATAGACACTTCTTCAGATTCAGCACAATATGGTATCTACGGCATGTATCCAGCATCAGGCGTAGATTGGCTACATGGTGCTTCACTAGGCCGAACATGTCCAGTCATCAAAATACACCTTCATGAGCTTATGAATGAACTCCTTAAATGTTGTTATCACTACGCAAGAGAATATCGCAGGCGCATTCTTGAGTCCAAACGGCATTATAGTATACTGGAAACAACCCCATTCTGTCATGAAGGTTGTTTTTCTCCTATCTTCTAGCGCGATCTTGATCTGATGGTACCCCCAAAATCCATCAGTGAATGAGTAGACCTCCTGCCCTCCAACGTTGTCCAATACCTCATTAGTAAACAGTGTCAGAAAAGGATCATGGAAACAAGCATCATTAAGCTTTCTTAGATCTACATAAATCCTTATTTCTCCCTTTTATTTCTTCTTCTGAACCACCATCGGGCTCAGTCAATCATATTCTTCCACAGGTTTGATGATGCCTACTTCTAACATCTTATCCAACTCCAAGCAGACCTTTTCCTTATATTTGGGATTAAGGCGATCCGGCCTCTACTTGATAGGCTTCACGTCTGGTTTCAAAGTGATTTTCATCACACCCAAGTCGCCTATGATGCCCTTCAAGTCTGAAAACTTGATTGGAAAAAGATTTTGGCATTCGCGAAGTAACTCAGCAACTTTATCCACTATGGCATCATCCTAGTAATCCCCAATCTTCACAAATTTTGGCTTTGCTTCAGTACCAATGTTCACTTACATGGTTTTCAATGGCGCGGTGATGTCCGGGTTCTCCATTTGTGGACCTTCAACTTCGCAATGGCCTTCTACCTATGGAATATTAATATTCCTTGGATCTTGATCCTCCCTCTCAGTGGTCACATTATAGCATTCCAGCGCATGGTGTTGCTGGGTGCTCCAATCTGGTTGAACTAACTCTAAAGGATCCTGTGGAATTCTGAGGATCGCTCCCTTAATCTCCTGTATAGCTTCATCAATGCTCTCAAACCCATCTTCAAAACTGAATTTCATTAAGAATCCTTCCCTTAATATATCCCACTCTACGGTAACATGGCGAAGCTTCGTTTCTAGATACCAATTCATAGGAATTGTATCCAAAGTATGACAGAATAAGTGCACCCACTTCGGTTGCGGCTCTTTTCCATAAGCTTTAGTTCACTTTTCTAAATGGTCGTGTAGATCATTTCTCCCATCATATTTCTCAGTCAGTCGAACTTTCAGATGACCAAATCACAACCTCATCATCCTTCTGTAATCTCTCCATTCATCAAAGTTGTCCTTGTTCATACCCCACCATCATGCGGGTGTAGTGCACAACGCCAAATCTAGTGCTTGGAATCGATGATCCTTGGGGATTTCTCATTCAAAGACATCCAAAAACTTATCTACGTCAGTTATACCATCAAAATAGGGTAAATTTCTTACCTCTGATGACACACAATGCAACGATTTATTCATCATGTTGCAGTGCAGCGTAGATACTTCATGCAACCTATTCTTCCAGTGCTCTAACTCTTCATCTAAATCTGAGGTACATGAACTTTCCCGATCCCATGCAATCCATCCATCAGCTGTTGGATTAATCCAATCTTGATCTCGCGTAGTTATTTTGTAGATATGAACGAAGTCATCATCACTTTCTTCATAGTCACGAACCGGTTAAGTATAGAACGGTCATTCTGTAGGGTCCAACAGGTACTACAACCCGAAGTGATTTCCTCTCGAACGACATCCTCCTCTTCTTCAAGTTGATGACTCCATTCATATCTATGGCCCAGTCAATTCCAAGGAGTGTGCGGTATGGATTGTTATCGTCGACGATCTCTATTACTTCAAAATCACTCAGCGCACTTGTAACTTCTATATACATTGTTACTCCATGTAGTCATCCCATAGGAATGATATTCTATAGGTTTTCCATTCTAAGATAGATCATAGACCACTACAGCACAGGTCTCCCCATTCTCTCCCATGTCTATTTAGGCAAAACATTCGCGTCAGACCCCAGATCCAGAATGACTTGGTCCATCTCATAATCTCCTATCTATGCGGTGAGCCACATCTCGCGCCCTGTTCTTGCCTTATGCTTGCCAATATTTCTTACTACATGATGTCCATTAGGAGAGTTTTCTTTGCTAGCTCATTTGTTTATTAACTCCTACAGGCCCTCCATAGCTTTACTATCGCACAGTAGTTTCATGTAGGTTTCCAAGAACTTGGTAAGTACAGAGGAATCAACCTCTGTAGGCACGTTGGTTTCAGGTACTTTGTTCTAACTTCCTGAGGAAGATGCCTCAGTGAAGATTTTCTTTGCTTCCATAAACGTTTCCTTCACGCGCTCCAGATCAAACCCAACTTCCTTTTCTGGGGTCTTACAGACCAATCCATTCTCTTCAAGTTGTTTTCCCTTATCGTCCCCAGTTGTTATCCCACTTCTTAGTACACTATTCACATTCGAGTCTTTCTCGAATGGCTCATCCCTCATCATTTGTAAATTCTGTGTAGGTTGGTGAGGTTGCGCCTTTTTCTCCTACATCTTATCTATCAACACAAGGAATTCTTCTATAGTATGGTCAAATTAACTACAATATTGACAGGATGGTCATGTCTTATTCTGACACTCCTTTTATATCTCCAAATCTCACTCTTGATATTTGTGATGCTACATTTATGGCCTAGGGCAACCCCTCCTTCTAGACTTGGTCTAAATACTTAAAAAATAGTGTTTTATTCCCTGTACGCGACATTGCCCTGAGCTAAATGCGTGTGTACACGGGTCAGTGTATACCCAACCTGTGTATATGTCTTAAAACACTTTAAAAAATTAAATCTCCTTAATTTCAAGCGGAGATCATGGGTTTTACCTATTGATTACCTATTAGTGCCCATGGCCCCAACTATTCCCAATGAATTCCCAACTAAAAAACTACTTTGGGAGAAGTATAAAAAGGCTTCAATGGAAAGGCCTTAGGGAGAACAGAAGAGAGAGAATTACTCTGCTGAGATTATCCCTAATCAAGTCTGAAGATCCCTATGCTTCTAGCACTTCCCCCATCACAGGAAACCCTTGTTTCCTTGAGTTTTGATGTCATTTCACAAGTTGAGATATCCTTGTGTGAGTCATGGTAGGAGCCTTTTGAAGACTTGGGATTGGACGGACCCGAAGGATGATTCCACTTGGAGCCAGCAAGAGGAGGATTCAAGTGATATCAGTCCTTTGTTTTAGTTATCTATAATAAAGAAACATTTGTCTTGTTCCCGAAATCAATATTCTTTATGCATATGATGTTATTGTTATGGTTTACATATGAATAATTGTTTCAATGTATAATTAACCATCTTTCAATAAGTTATGAGGTTGATTTCTATATGATACTTTGTCCATATATTGCTATGCTTCTTTGAATTGGCTGTTTTTCAGGTTCAAGGATCGAGAGGAACTCCTAGAGGGTTTAGAAACTGGCTTGATCTACCCAAACGAAGGACCCCCAGGTGCACCTCTCTTTACATAGTTTTCTCATTTAAGTATCATGTCTGCGTGGAATGCTTGTCTTTTACTGTAGATAACCCCTCGCTCTGCTAGGGTGTTGACCCAAAACCCTAGTTCCTTGGTGTCCCACAGTTATAGAAATTAACATTTCCATGACCTCTACCAGGTCCTCCTCCTCCTCAGCCCCGTCCTCATCCTTGATATCCTCTGCGCGCTCCTCTAACACCCTGACCCAGAAGCCGAGTTTTTGCTTACATTCGGTAGGTAGGCATTCTTTCCATCATTAACTCGTAGCTGCAACAGTGGCACTCAACGTGGCCCACTGATTTCCAGAAATCATAGAACAACTATTGTGGTGTCTGAATTAACTTTTTTAGCAAATGAAAATTATCTATTACATTTTTTCCAACCACCTAGCAAAATAGCGCACCGTAGCGTAGAACCCGCACTCAATCCTGCTGGAGCTTCTGGCCTCAAGGGAATTGGTCCTCCTCATGTAATATAATTTATGAAGACAAGGAAGTGGTCTTTAACATGCCCTTGGATTTTACACTTGAGGCACTAAACTTCCTCGTGCACCTCTGGCCTAGCCTCCTTCTCTTTTCTCAAGCTCTGCAATTTCAAGTAGATTTTCTGCAACTACAAGTGAATTTGTTGGACTCCCAAAGTCGCGTCCTAGATATGTGTCGCATGCAATCTCATGACAATTTCGAGGGCTCCTACCTAAGTTCCTATATTCTGTTGTGACAAAGCAATCTTTAGGTGGGGCAGAAGCGAGGCTATAGACCACTCGTGGTACTGACCATCTGTGAGCTGCATAGTAGCTTCATGGATCACACATTTCAACCTTTGATCCAACTCCCAAGGTGTTTCATCAACCTTCATCATGACTTCCTTAAATCCAACCACTGACTGCAAGTGAGACTTACTAAACTATTTGTTTCAAGCATCTTTAGTCTCTCTTAACGTTGCTACAGGATGATCTGCACAGTACTTAATATACCATGTCAGCATGCGATCCTACAGAGTAGTAACTAACTACGCCTTCTTTATGTTCTCATCAGTGATCTATTGCACGGTCCACACAGCATTCAAAACAAACCAGAACTGATCTGTATCTTCGCTCCCTATACCTTATGAAAATTGGCAGTTTTATTGAGTTCGACATGTTGAACAGTGTGGTGGTGGTGAAGGTGTGGGCAAAGGTGTATGCTATGGAGGTGAAGGTTGAGGTGGAGTGGATGGATGATGTATCCATAGAAAACTCTATCTTATCAACTGGACATCACTCCATGGTGAGGCATGTACTGTTTCCTCATTATCGCTCGAAGGAGGTCCAATCAACGGGTTATATTCAAGACCTGCTTTCTCTCAATTTCTAAAGAGTTTTCCACTTCACGTAGCTCCAAACATCAAGGCAATGACATAACTCGTTTCTCACACAAGAGAATATTAATCCAGGTATTCAGAGATCTCAGATACTTACCTCACAGTCCCTTGAAGAAGCGTTTCTCTGCTTCGTTGTAACTGACTGAGGTATCAAAAGAAAAATCTGTAATAAATCCTCCTATAATCGTCGTACCCATTCTAGATTCCACACTATTGGACTGTCAAGCTTCCACCTTCCTTAGTCATCTTCCAACTTAGCTATCCACTCGTATAGTTCAATTGGGAAGGTGCATAAGAAAATTTCGTGTATTTCTGTATACAAGTTTATGTCCAAACACTATTCCTTCGATACGTGTGGATTCCTATTTTCTTGCGCCATGAATTCGTGAATCTTCCTATCCAACCACTTCTCAATTTCCTTCTTGTTCAGATTCCAATGATGCGACATCACACATCTCCTTCAAGTAGATCCCAGTCCTAGCAATGGAACCATTTGTTGGCTTAGTGGGTCCTGACCTAGGTTCAAAGTTAATTGCACCAAACAAAACCCTACACTACTGGCCCTTTCGGCATCAACCTACGTAGCACAGGCTTAATTCTCATCCGAAGCAGTATGTGGGCATGTTGGAACCAAGTTTCTGCATCCATATATTAGTGTGATGTATTTGATTTCCCTAGATCTGCCTTCATACAGATCTGTAAGCCCCTAGAGCTCAGTACTGCAACCTCCTTTAATAGCCTCTAGACCTTCGCAAAGGTCTACGATAGGTCTTTGGGACCCTTAATAGATGAATAATCCACTTACACACATCACAAAATAACCCTAGATCTGAGCTCATGCGGATCTACATAAGAATTTAATAAACATAACAAAACATATTATAATCATCGTGAAAGTACTTAACATGCATTACGTATAGTCAATAATACTTATCCCATAGAGTCATGCATCAATAGCTTAATATTTCATAAATACATTATTCCATCACAGCATATATCGCAAACATAAATAACAAAAGTAAACAGATAAACATAGAGATTCTTCCATATTCTTCTTTATTGATCTTCAATATGGTATTACAGACTCAAAACAGCCCTGTGCACTTAGCTGCAGGGGTCCGTGCACTCAGCTACGGACACTACTCTAGGCCTTCGTGCACTCAACTATGGAGCCTTTTCCCTTCTATCAACCCACTGCTTACTTGCTCTTTTCTCTCTCTCAGACATCAACATGCCTTAGACTCTCTAAGACACACCTATTTATAACTTTTTACATACAATCCCATGGTCCGTGGACAATGGGTGGATCTCAAAACTGACTCAACTTTACATAGACAAGAGGCTAAAACCCCTTTTGACTCCTAACTATCTACGCTCTTCGCATCCACAAATTACAAATACTTTACATCTTTTACCAAAATTTACATCGATACTTGGGTTTTTAACCCCAAAACTAACCCACGGGACCCCATCCCAACAACCCCAAAAATAAATAAGTGCCTATGCACAGTCCTCTTAAAAAATACAAAGGTAAAAGAAGAGAAAGTATTCCTACACAGAGAGGTGAAGCATGCAACTCCACCAAGGTACTGACCAGGCTCACTGGTAGTGGAGAAATGCATGTGTTCCTGCATGACTCCGTTGGGGTACTATCCAGGCCTTCTCGTAGCAGAGCAACAACAAAGATGAAAACTTATACTCTAAAATTTTTTAACTTGCGAAGCAAACTACCCTTTCCGATTTCGAAACAATGTGATCAAGCTGAAACTTGTTGTTGTGTTTGACTGAGTTGGAAAAAGTTGAACCATGTCTGTCCATGGGGTAAGTGGGAAAGCCAAAGTAACCTGCACAATGATTCAATATTCCCTGAAAGACGAAGGCCCTATTCTGTCAATAGACCAAAATAGAGAAGTTGGAGTTCAACTAGTGTGTCACCAAGTGTTGTAGTGGCTGCAACACCCTCCAAAATTTTGGCCCACACCCAATTTCAGAGCCTTCCTTGGGTTTTTCCTTGATGTTTGCAAGCACTCAGGCTCATCTCGTGCGCTCGTGTTGAGTCTTTCTCCCTCCTCAATTGACTGTTCAACGAATATATTTTACATGTTGGTCACAATATCATGCTTGCAGTCATGTTCAGGCCATGCACAAGGTCCACCTTCGTGTGTACAAGTTGTGTCTACTATGTAAACATCCATCGCACTCACACACGAAGTTGTATGCACTGTCGGGCAAGCGTCATCGTTGTCATTCAACAATCTATCACAAGTTTCGCACTTGTCGCTCATACCATTGGTTAGTCACACTGAGTGTATGTTCTCTTGTTAGTTCGACGTGTTTAGTCACCAAGTCATGTTGAGTGTGTGTTCATGAGGTAATGCATGTATCAAGTCACTCATTCACACACTTGGTCATTTTTTTGAAGCTTTGTCAAACAGACCATCCTCCAACAGCCAGACATCCGCTGAGCTTCATCACCCAGTTTCAGCTCTCAGTGATTATGTACTACTGCCCAGAATTGTGCAAAGCTTGAGGCTACTTTCCAGGTAGTCTGCACTGTGCAACCTGTTATCACTTAGAACTATAAAGATTTGCATGTAATCCTTTGTCCTAAGTTCAATGTCAAAAGTTGGTGTCAAATTGTTTTTGTTCTATGTTTCTTACTTAGGGTTGGAGTTTTAAAGGTGTTTAATTTGAATTATACTCTAATCCTATTGGTCGTTCTCCACCATCATAGTTTCATAAGCCATGTCTTGTCATATCCTAGTCACCGGTTATTTCCGTAATTTCGCAGCTCAGTCTCTCATTGGTCAGTTTCGCAGCGTAATCATTGTTCAGCCATTCCGCAGCGCGTCATCATTAAGCTGTTTCGCAGCGCATTATGAGAATTCAAAACTAACCGCGCTGCGAAATCGTAGATTCGTGCGTTTTGCAGTGAATTTTTCCCAAGGTGTCAAGTCTGTTGATGAGTCACCAATTCCGTCCTCTCATGTCAGTCGTTAACCACAATTCCACCAATAGATTTGTAGACATGCACAGAAATATCATTCAAATGGATTTTACCGTGCATGGATCTTTATGATGATCGTAAACGATGCATAAGTGACCAGCTTGTGTGATGATGTATTTGAGTTTTCAAGCGAGCCTGATTACAAGCGAGGCCGAGTTAAAGAGAATTGAATCACCATTTTAACTGAAGTTGTTGGTCATTGTCTGTGCGAAGATTTCAAAAGCAAAATGGAGAGGAAAGAACATAGATCTGGAAGATGTCAGAGAACAGAACCTGAAGGTTTAGACCTCGCATTAAGAGATGAAGGCGTGAAGAAAGCATTCAAAGATGTCGGGTGTTGGAATTTCTGTAAGAAGCTGCAAGGTGGCCATGCTCAGGTAACAAAAGATTTTGCTTTAAACTTCACCGGTTTAAATTCTAAAATAGCTATGTTGGAAGTTCAAGTGTCTCCGGAGGCAATAGCTGCTGTAACTGAGATCCCAAGAGGGGGGCAAGAATGGTTTAAGAATTTTAAGTTCAATATGAATCCATGCAAAGAGTTTTTAAAAGAGGCATATGTGAATGAAGACCTAACAAAAGCAGTGCCTAGAAACTATGTCAAGGAGCATTATTCCCTTCTTCTCACCTGTATTCAGAAGTACTTGACCTGTGAGGGAAGATACAATAAGGTCTACTCTTATCACTTCAAGTTGATGTTACATTTTACTGGTAAAGCATCCATAGACATTCCCTTTTACTTGTTTCGCAGTCTGAGCAAAATGTGTGACAAAGTGCAATTAAGAAAGGAAGACTGTGAAACATCTTTGTTTCACCATGGTTTGGTTAAATTGTTAGTTTTGGATGGTCTCCAGAAAATAGGTAGAGACTGGAACTCGTTCATTTTCATGGCTGGTTTCTAAAGTAAAACAGGTCTTACTCCACAACCAGTTAAAGAAAAAGAACAATCAGTCAAAGAACTCACGATAGCTGAGCTTCAAAAGGAGGCAAAGGATAAAAAGCAAGCCAAGTCACAGTTGAGAAAATCAGTGAAGCCACTGATCATTAAAGAACCACCTCAGCCATCAGCAAAAGAAGAAGCTCAGCATAAGAAGACTGTACCCGGACCAAGTGGATCTGAAACAGTGTCAAGGGTGAGGACAAGGAGCCAAATAAGTAAAGAAAAGGGGAAAGCCTTAGCTGTTGAAGAAAGTCCGGTATCTAAGGCAAGCCTGAGTGATTTGTTGGAGGCCATTGAGTTTGAGCAAATTGAACCGGTGCACATTGAACCAGTGCACATTGATTTGACACAGTCATCACCAGAAAGCACCAAGAAGTCTAGGGCTTCAAAAAGACTGAGGTTTGATGAACCAGGTGATGAATTCATCTTCAAACCAAGAAGACCTATTACAAGAAAGCAAGTAAGGGAAGCCGAGAAACTGCCTAGAACAGAGGAAGCTGAGAAATTGCCTAGAACAGAGGTAGCTGAGGAATTGTCCAGAACAGAGGAGGCAGAGAAAATCAAGCAAAAAGACACAAATAGAACAGTCATCATTTCCCAAGGAGGTAATATTATAGCTATAAGAAATCAGTTAGAAGCAGCTAAAAATGAAATTGTTAAGGTGAAGAATGCCACTAGGGAGTCTGCAGTCAGGTATGCAAATTATCGTAAAGCTGTATTGAAAGGAAGTGAAAACCTAGTAAACCAGGTGGATTCAGTAGCTGATGTTTACACATGGACAGTTCCAGCTCTCAAAGAGGCCAAATTCATCAGAAAGATAAATATGCATCTTAGAGCTGAAAATAAAGCCATGAGGAAGAAAGTTGCAGACTTAAAGGCACAGCTAGGTCAGTTAGCTGCTAAATGAAGTTGCTGTTCAAAGAAAGGTGTTGTTCCAAATTTTGTTAAATTTTGCTTAGTTTTCTTGTTTTGAGGACATGTAGATCCCTGCCATATGTAAAGGTGTTTTAGCAATTAAAGGTCTAAGCAGTAAATACCTCAGGGCAAATACAAGCTGTTTTAACAAATTCAGCAGTTTCGTAGCGCGCTACGAAACTGCTGTAGGTGGTGTTTTTAAAGCAAACAAATAGTTTGGTAATATGTGCGGGATTTTTTCCAAAAGGGAACACCTAAAGGATATGTAAAGATCAAATGAAGACATCCCAGCCATTCTGATCAAGACAGGTGTGCCTTCAAAAAGATGAAATGTTTAACTCAGGTTTAAAAATTTTCGGTTATAAAGCCACTTTATTACCGGTCATAGGGTATTGAATGAATTGCATACATGGAATTTTGGCTTGCACACTTGGCTATCGATGGAGCATCCGACTCATCTGGAAACATGGTGGTGTTCTATATTTTTGGGTTGTTAAAGGGACTAAAGGGACATCCTGCTGCATATTCGAAGTGATGGGAGACCAGAACCGGAAAGAAAGGGATATTCCCTAACATCGCTGAGCAGTTAAAGCCTTCAGTATCCAAAGCCAACATGGAGCATTAACTGCTCATCTCAGCCATCTCAGCCAAACGAAAAGGAAACCAGGTGTCAAAGCTGCAAGGAGGAATCATTCTACGAAGGAGATAGAGTTAGAGTCATAATCAGATTAGAACTCTTTAGAATTTCAATTATCAGTTATTGTATTTAATAGTTTGTTACAAAGTAGATAGGTGTCATTAGTGGCAGTCATCGAGCTCCCCTCATGCTGGAGGAGGAAGCTCCAAGTAGTTAGAATTATGTTTCTATATATAGCTGAATCATCTATGTAATGAGGGTTGGATATTTGAGAAAACAGAGTATTGTTAGGGCTTGTGTAAAAACTCAGTTTCAGTAATATAATTTGCTGCTTTTCTTCTCAGGATTCATACAGTGTTTCAATGCTCAAGATATGTGGTTTTTCTTTATCCTTAATGTTTTTAGAGTTGTATAAATACACAATCACTCAGAATTCACTTATGCTGCTCTGATTTCCTGTGTGTATTTGTAAACTGAGGTTTTCTATGAGATGTATTTTGAGTTTTTAAAGATCACATGCCCTGACTTCTATGTATGAGTAGTGTTATAGTTTATTGAAGTATGATTAACTCCATAAGCCCAATGGAAGTCTTTGTAATGTCTGTCCAGCCAGCATGTTTGTTAAATTCACCTTACAAGAGTTAGCCATCTTATCAATAGTCAAAATCAATAACCTTTTGAGAGAGCCCTCTCAGGCTAGGGAGGCTAATCCTTAGTCAAAAGATTGGTCTGAAACAGTTACACAGAGTCTACCTGATCATCAGCCCTTCAGTGCTTGATTTTGTGATAACACAACCCTAGAATTTACTCAACCGACTGTCACCTAGAATAACGCAAAAGTTTCCCAGCAAGACATTTCAATCTACGCTACCCGCAAGCACATCAACCGAGCCTCCAACTGGTTAACGAGAGAGTTGAACTGAACAACAACCCCAGGACTAGCTACCCCAAAGAATTTCACAAAACCTGGAAAGCATTCTCGCTCCATTAACTAAAGAAACTACGCAGACATGCCGGATAGACACATTATGTCAGTCACTATCTGCCTAAAACAATTACATAGTTTTTCCAACAAATCACGTAGTTAGCTGGCCAGTTGCTTGCCCGGAAATATACGCAGTTTTCATGAGAAGTTCCCTAGCTACCCATCATCCCACTTAGCCCAGAAATTGTGAAAAGATGTCCATCAGGCCAGCCTCCCAGCATTGCACAGTTTTTTCCAGTAGCACTCCCATAGCCCGTTGGCATCTCCCCAGAAAAATTGCGCAATTTGTGCCAGCAGAACTCCTGTAGCCCGATGCGAGATCCCTAGAAAAATTGTGTATTTTTTCCCAGTAGCACTCCTGCAGCCACTGCCAGCTCGCTAAATAAATTACGCAAGTTTTGCTATCAGTCCCCCTCTGCTACCTGCACTGCCTCCCTGAAAAAATTACGCATATCTGCCTTTCAGCCAAGCTAGATCCCACGAATAGTCACTACTGATCTAAATTGTCCATCTCAGCCTCCTAGTGACCTATGTGCAACTTTCACTAGCAATGACTAGAGCCTACATCCTGGCTTGAAATATTCCTTGCGTAGTTTCAGAGCCATGTCCTCTCTCCCAGTCACCTACATTCGAAAGAAAATGACAATGCATCATGGTAGACTAGGAGATTTCTATATTTGATGTCGTCTCGTCATGAGTGATTGCAAATGCAGGTACATGGATGAGACATGATGCGATGATGAACATGATGAACAAGGAGAGCATGTGAGGAGATTTGTTCACAAACAAATGAACTAGGAATGCATGCGAGGAGATTGTTTCATGAACAAATGAAATAGGAATTCATGCAAGGAGATTTGTTCACGAACGGATGAACACATGAAGCATGCCAAAGTAAAAGTGGAGCGACGTGCACATTCAACATCAAGAGAACACAAATACCATCAAAGAATCTGCACACCTTTCCGTGCAAAGGTGAAGCTATGATACACCAAGAGGACATCCATAAATAAAAAACATTGTAGCTCGACATGCACACCACCAGCAGCATGAACATACCAGCTCTGTCATGTCGATTCATGTCACGAGTCATCTCAGCCACATCACTACAGTGGACCATACAGTTGTAATCAATGTAACGTAACGTGGAAGTCTAAGAGACCCACATGTAAATGTCAAGAGTCATGTAAGTCAATCAGTCATGAGGGAAGTCAAACAGTCACAAGGGCAAGTTTTACCCTTGGATATAAATGCCCTTCATTTGTACATGCAAAAGACTTTTCACGTTGGCTCCTCCCACATAGCCTTGAGAATTTGTAATCTTTTCTTTGAGGAGAGAGCAGTGGCTCCAATGCCCTACTGTTAGGGTTAATGATGTAATGGTGTACTTATGTGTCTTGAAACTTTCGCTTAATTCAGAAGCCTGCTAATCGGCCAGCACATTTTCGAACATGTATTGTATTCATTTGTAAGACTATTCTTTGGATGCTTGTAATGCATGTTGCTTTAACCTATATTAAGACAGTTGAAATATTTAGGGTGTTTTAGTGCATATGTTGTTGGAAATGTGCTGTATCAGTTGCTAATGTTGTCTCGGTCGTGTGGGCTATCCTACCGGAAACTCAACAGATTCATTCATGTAAAATTTTTATAATGTCCGTCAAACTAGTGTGGAGTATTTCGCTAGGTGTTGTATGTTCTATTTGTTCACCTTACGTTTGTGACTGCTGCATCAGTGTGGAGTACTCCACCGGAAGTTGTGCATGTCCTGTTATCGTGTGTCTCTAGCAAAGTTGGGACTATTCCCTTTCAACCTGAGACTCACTTCCACCCTCACCCTCTATAGTGAAAGAACTTTGACACATGTAACACCAAGCACTCACCAAGCACACAAACCTCATTGTTCGAAGACAAAGAAGACCACTCTCACGTGTTGACAAGCAAGAGATAAGGCATATATTTAAGATAATGGAAACCGTGCCATCATACCGGATGGTACTCCTACACCAAACAATGTGAGGTCTAGTTGGGACTTCATATCATGGAGATCCCCTGAATGTTGGCAAGTCTAGCACCGTCAACATTTCTGGCGCTAGAAGGAGGGTTAGATGACAAGCTAAGCCCTCACAATCTGTTTTGAATCTCCACACATTTGTCATGGATTTTATTATAATGCACCCTATGAAATGTTTGTCCAACGAACACATCTTTCACTTCGAGATGGAGTTCTGGGATGACTTGTCAGAAATCACGTATGATGGGGAAGGTGTAGTGGCCTGGCCTAAGCATTTAGATGACTTCCATGCACTCATGGAGAATGTGGAAGGTTTTAATGAAACAGAGGTCCTTTCACTACTCACACACACACTTCGCGACCACCCATTGCGATGGTGTACCATACTGCCTCATAACTATGTGCACCCATTCAAGTAGTTCAGTGATCTAATTGAATCTTTTTTTTACCATTTTGATCCTGAGGCACTTGATAAAAAACTGTTAAAACAATGGAAGGCACCGCATGAATCACCTATGGATTTTTCGAAGTGCTTATGTCTATTCATGTTTGAAGCTCTGAAAAGTCAAATGAAATTCCAATATCTCATGGATAGATTTGAATATTGCCTCACCAAATCACTCTGTCCCAAGATG
Source organism: Pinus tabuliformis (assembly GCA_031772625.1). Lineage (NCBI taxonomy): Eukaryota > Viridiplantae > Streptophyta > Pinopsida > Pinales > Pinaceae > Pinus > Pinus tabuliformis. Next base: position 226,141,617 of record CM062820.1, on the reverse strand, counting down.
AAGCTAAAGTTCAAACCCTGCTCAACATACTTCGGTGATGGAGATGCTTAATCACAAGCAGACGTCATCGTTGTCACAAGTGACTATCCGCCTTCCCCTCATCAGACAGCTCCACCCCTGCAAAGTAATGTGGGAGAACATGCACACACAATTGTTCAATTGTCACATCCTCCCACCCTCACTACTCTCAATTTCTATGCAGATTTGGTTGGGAAGCCCATGGGTTGTCATACACACTTGTTACCTCAACCTTCATCTGGACGTTCTACTAATCCTCTTGATTGCGCTATATTATGTTCTTCCCTTCCAAAATCTACACCTGTTGTGAACAAGGATCAACCCATCAATGGAGTTGATGTGACAAAACCAACCTGCGCTGTCATTCACGAAGATTATGACCGAGCATCTAAGCATGAACCCGCAGTGAAGGATGACCTCCTTATGTCCATGCCTCCTCCGCTTTTTCTTGACATCGTTGGTGATTATGTTATCTCTGATTGTCCTTGTATAAATCCATCCACGAATGCATCTACTTCGGATCATTCGCAGAAAACACCTGATGTGAGTCCATCATTTGATAGCGGAGAGGACAAGTCTTTCATTGAGAATCCACTTAACGTTTCATCTAATTTTTCCGGAAGCGCTAAGGGTGAACATTCTTGCCTCTCATCTACCCCTCTATATGATTCATCAAATCATGAGGATGTCGACAACTCGAAGCATCCACACACATGGAATGAAAGACTCCCATATGTCAAGCACAACTACAACAGAGGTCTCCATAGCTCAACTGGCCACATGCGCTTTCAGGTGGGATTGAGATTCAAGCCACTATGTCCCATTGATGTTGCCATACTACTTGTAGCTACTCAGGTAGATTCAACTCATGTCTAATCCAAAGCTGACAAATCTACTAGATTCACTGAACGCATTTAACACATTTTCTAGCAATTCCATGACATATTGGACAAAGCAAATGCTAAGTACAAATAGCGCCATGATCAAGATCGAGTGCCACACAAGTTCTAGGTGGGCGGCAAAGTTTGCTTTCATTTGTAGAAGGAGCTCCTCACTGGGGCCCACCGCAAGCTTCACCCGCTCTGATATGGGCCTTACACCATCACTAAGGTTATATGAGAGAATTCTTTCAAGCTCAACATTCCACCATTCCTTGGCCTGCACCCAATATTCAATATGGACTGGTTGCGAACATACATTCCCCTATTGTTGAGTGGGTGAAACCAATAGAGCTCAACCCAAGCTATATCAAATATGACACGACTAATAGGATCATGGACACATAGATCAAGAACGCTCGCCAACAAAGGATCTAGTTATATTGAGTTGTCAAAGCAAGCCAACTCCTTCACCAGGGCAAGTGGCTCACTTGGGACCAAGTTCAAAAGAAATGTCTTCACCTCATGAAGGCTCTGCACATAATGGGGACCATTGCTTCCTAAGGGGGAGAAATGATCCAGGTGGATATTGGTTGCCACTCGCCGATTCCACTTGGACTTCTAGTTGGTTTCATTAGTTTCCTTGATTATAGCACAATTTAATATTTTTAACAGTTTTTTGCATCCTGAACTTCAAGAGCTATTTTGACCCCCTAAACAACGTTTCTTTGAAGTCTGCAGCAGACCCATAGCCACAAGTAGGGCCCTACCACAAATATTGTAGTACTCAGGGAGACCTTTCTAACAGGGTATCGTATGCGCCAAACAAAGATCATATGATCAAGTTACAACCCCAGGAAGCTGGTTGTCCAACTAACCCAAACGGGGCCCTCAAACCCTTGGCGTTCCATCTTCTAGGGCTAGGTTTTTTGTTATTTAGGGTTTCTTTTTGTTGTTAAATAATAAAAAAACCCCTGAGCCTCATTGTAACATAGTTCATAGGCATGTAGCTTCCACATCTCTTCTCAGAGACAAGCTACCATCGTCCGAGCTATTTTATTTCCATTTTGTATGTAAGAATATTTTAGTTCTTTGATATTAATTAAATGAAGATTTATTTATGTTGCATCTCTGTTTTTATGTTTATATTTGTATTTCATTCTTGCCTCTCATCTACCCCTCTGTATGATTCATCAAATCATGATCAAGATCATCCAACTAGTAGAAATGGAGAAGGGGAAAATCTAAACGATCAAACCTATGTCAGAGATCTTAAATGCTTCTCTGAAGTAACAAGATTTTCTTCTCTCAATACATCAGGATCCCTCTTCCACCCAAAAATAAATAAGTTCCTATGCACATTCCTATTAAAAAATACAAAGGTTTAAGAAGAGAAAGGCTTCCTACATAGAGAGGTGAACCATGCAACTCCACCGAGGTACTGACTAGGATTGTTGGTAGTGGAGAAATGTGTGTGTTCCTATGTGACTCTATCGGGGTAATGTCCAGGCCTTCTGGTAGTGGAGAAACACCAAAGATGAAAACTTATACTCTGAAAAATTTTAACTCACAAGGAAAACAACCCTTCCTGATTTCGAAACAATGTGATCAAGCTAAATCTTGTTGTTGTGTTTAACTGAGCTAGAAAAAGGTGAACCATGTCTATCCATGGGGTAAGTGGGGAAGCCGAAGTAACCCACATAGCTATTCAATACTCCTTGAAAGACAAAGGCCCTCTGCTATCAATAAACCAAAACAGAGTAGCTGGAGTTTGACCAGTGTGTTTCCAAGTGTTGTAGCGACTGCAACACCCTCCAAAATTTTGGCCTGCACCTAATTTCAAAGCCTTCCTTGGGTTTTTCCTTCATGTTTTCAAGCACTCAGGCTCACCCTACAATCTCGTGTTGAGTCTTTTCTCCCTCCTCACTTGACCATTCAATAGACATCTTTTGCATGTTGGTCACAATGTCATGCTTGCAGTCATGTTTGGGCCATGCACAAGGTCCGCCTTCATGTGTACAGGTTGTGTCCACTATGCAGACATCCATCACACTCACACACGAAGTTGTATGAACTGACGTGCAAGCATCATTGCAGTCGCTCAACGATCTATCACAAGTGTCACGCTTTTCGCTCACACCATTGGTTAGTCACACTGACTGTATGTTGTCTTGTTAGTTCGATGTGTCTAGTCATCAAGTCATGTCAAGTGTGTGTTTGCGAGGTCATGCATGTACAAAGTCACTCATTCACACACTTGATCATTTTTTTGAAGATTTTTCGACCGGACCATCCTCTAACAGCCAGACATCCGCTGAGTTACATTTTGCAGTTTCAGCTCTCAGTGATTATGTGCTGCTACCCAAAATTACACAGAGCTTGAGGCTGACTCCCAGGCAGTCTGCACTGCGCAACCCTGGAATCGACTCGACTGACTGTCACTAAGAACAGTGTAGAAGTTTCTCATCGAGACATTTCAATCTGTGATGCGCGCAAGCACATCAAATGAGCCTCCAACTGGTTAACTAGAGAGTTTGACTAAGTAGTGACGCCGGGACTCACTCCCCCAAAAATTTGCACAAAAGTTGCAAAGCATGCTCACTCCACTGATTGAATAAAATGCGCAGACATGATGGAGAGATGCCTTATGTCTGCCACTCTCTCCCTAAAAAAATTACGCATTTTTTTCCAACCAATCACCCAATCAGTTGGTCTGTTGGTCACCTAGAAACTTGTGTAGTTTTCATGAGCAGTTCCCCAGTTGCCCAGCATCCCCATCAGCTCAGAAACTTCGCAAGGATGTCCATCAAGCTAGCCTCCCATCATTCCATAGTTTTTTCCAACAACACTCCCGCATCCCGCTACCATCTCCCTAGAAAAATTGTGCAGCTTGTGCCATAAGAACTCCTACAGCCCGCTGCTAGCTCCCCGGAGAAATTGCATAGTTTTTTCTGCCAGTTCCCCTCTACTTCCTCTATTGCCTCCCTGAAAAAATTGTGCAAATCTGCCCTCCAGGTGAACCAAACCCCACAGATAGTCACCGTTGATCTGGATTTTCCACCTTAGCCTCCCAGTGGCCTCTACGCATTTTTCATTGGCAGTGCCCAAAGCCTGCATCCTGGACTGAAATCTTCCTTGCGCAATTTCAGAGCCTTGTCCTCTCTCCCAGTCACCTGCATTTGAAAGGGAACGAAAATGCATCATGGTAGACTAGGAGATTTCTATATTTGATGTTGTCTCGTCATGAGTTATTGCAGATACAGGTACATAGATGAGACATGACGTGACGACAAATGGGATGAACAAGGAGAGCATACAAGGAGATTCGTTTACAAACAGACAAACGAGGAATGCATGCGAGGATATTGTTTCGCGAACGGATGAACCAAGAATGCATGAAAGGAGATTTTTTCACAAATAGACGAACGAGGAATGCATGCGAGGATATTTTTTTGCGAATGGACGAATACATGAAGCATGCTAGAGTACAAGCGAAGGAGCAACGTGCACATACAACATCAAGAGAACACCAAGACCATCGAAGACTCCGCACACCTTTCCATGCGAAGGTGAAGCTATGATACACCAAGAGGACATTCATAACTCAACAACACTATAGCTCGACATGCACACCACCAGCAACATGAAAATACCAAATCTGTCATGTCGATTCATGTCATGATTCATCTTGGCCACATCAATACTGCAGGCCACACTGTTGTAATCAATTTAATGTAACGTGGAAGTCCAAGAGACCCACATGTAAATCTGAAGAGTCATGTAAAGTTGAAGAGTCATGTAAGTCAAACAGTCATGATGGAAGTCGAGCAGTCACAAGGGCCAGTTTTACCCTTGGCTATAAATACCCCTTATTTGTACATGTAAAAGACTTTTCACCTTGGCTGCTCCCATGTAGCCTTGAGAGTCTGTAATATTTTCTTTGAGGAGCGAGCAGTGGCTCCAATGCCCCACTATCGGGGTTATTGATGTAATGGTGTACGGATGTGTCTTGGAACTTTCACTTAATTCAAAATCTTGTTAACAGGCCAGCATGTTTTCACACATGTATTGTATTCATTTATAATAATATTCTTTGGGTGCTTGTAATGCATGTTGCTTTAACTTGTATTAAGACAATTGAACTATTTTGGGTGTTTTAGTACAAATGTTGTTGGAAATGTGTTGTATTAGTTGCTAACGTTGTCTCGGTCATGTGGGCTATCCCGCCGAACACTCGACAAATTCATTCATGTAAACTTGTTATAATGTCCATCACACTCATGTGGACTATTCCATTTGGTGTTGTACGTGCTATCTATTCACCTTGTGTTTGTGACTGCCGCATCCATGTGGACTACTCCACCAGCAGTTGCGCATGTCCTATTGTGTTATGTGTCTCTAGCGGAGTTTGTACTATTCCATTTCAACCTAAGACCTACTTCCACCCTCTCCCTCTATTGTGAAAGAACTTTGAAACAAGTAACACCAATCACTCACCAGGAACGCGAACCTCGCTTTTCGAAGACAAATCATACCACTTTCACGTGCTAAAAAGCAAGAGATAAGGCATATCTTTAAGATAATGGCAACCGGGCCATTTTACCGGATGGGACTCCTACAACAAATGGTATGAGGTCTACTTGGGACTTCATATTAGGGAGATCCCTTGAATGTTGGTGGGTCCAGGACTATCAACATGGAGATAACTAGGAGAGAATCTAGGGTGTTTTTCCACCTCCTTAACTCCCTAAACTTGGCTTGGGATCAAAATATCCTCTCTCACTAGTTCGAGTTCAATGGCAGCCAAGTGACTCCTAGTCTAAGTGAAGATCAAGACGGACAAGATCCACCATTTTCGATATCAAGGAGGGAACCAATCCTACTTTCAAGGGAGCTGCTTCAGCTTTCCTTTTATATAAATAAAATAGAAGAAGATCTCATTGGGATTCAAATTTTTTGTTCAGTTAGGTGTAGCTATTGAGCTTCAAGCTTGACATTGTTATTTTCAACTTTTATGTGATGTATCAGACCTGCACTTTTTGATAATGAGAAGTTGGATTTTAAGCTTCATCTAAGTTAGTTTCAGAGGGTTGAGACCCTTAGGTTTGGGCCCAACCCATAGGTTTTGGTCTATCTTCTTGTAGTAATGTTTCTTCTTAAATCTAAGTAGTTCATAGTTTCTTTCATTTGAGTAAAGATTAATCTATAAAATCTTGTGGTTGCAGCCTCTATATCACCTCTCTTGTGGGAGAATCAGTGGAAGGATTCACAACCACAGTCCAAAAAGATTATGTTTATGATTTCTTGGAAATATATTAGTGTTAGTTGTCTTGTTTTACATTTTCTTTATGTAGCTTAGAAGTTAATTTAGTGATTAGGTTAGTGGTATTGCATAAATTATATGTTATTTAAATTCAACTCATCTTTTCCATCATAAGTTTTTTCATTTTGTCAATGATAAATGGGTGCATCTATGTGACTGATTGCATGGCTAGTTGATTTGCAGGGAAGAGAACCTTCACCACTTCCATCTTAAGATCCTTCATCTTCTCCTTCCACTTCCAAATTTTGCCCCAAAACCCTGTTTTATAAGTCATTATGCCTAGTACACTGAGAGCACCCATCCTAGTGCAAGACATGCCTCCAAGAGGTCCTGAGCTTGGTTAGGGGCTAAACCAACCTCCCTCAATTTTCTTCAACTTCCTTTCACCTCTTCATACTCTCAAGACATCATATTCACCTTCAAAAACCACTCATATGCCCTCCTGTAACATCACAGGCCTTCCTATAGCATTACAAACCTCCTATAGCAATCACTTGTAGCAAACCTATAGCATCATTTTCCTTCAACATTTTTGATCCCCACTACAACTTTGACTTAGTTTAGGTGCATAATAACCCCCAATTGTGATTTTATGATCAGGGAAAGCTCCTAGGCCACTCCAACCCTTCCTTTTCTTCACTGCAAAAGTAAAGTAGAGTTAGTTTATTTATCATGCAAGTAGGTTACTGATTTATAAGCAAGTGTGAACTAGGTTAATGGTACATGCAATTTTGATTGGTAGTTTGATGAATTATGCAAGATAAATTAGATTCCTTTCTGCAAGAAGATGTGGTAATTTAATGAATTTTGCAAGATAACATAGGTTTCTTTCTGTAATTAGATTAGCCTTTTTCATTTCATGAATTGATTAGTTAGCATTTACAAGTTGAATCAATGGTATTTCTATTTTCATAGCTAGAAGCAATTTCCAAATGTACCCTTATCAGTAAGATTTCATTCCAATTCCGTAGGAGGAAGTGTCTGTGAGAACTTTTGATATAATGTGATAACTGAGGGTGGCATGAGTGGAATCCTATTTGTTATGCATCTAACATTGTCACCTTGATGTTTGTACGAACCCCGGGTTGATAATTTGAGTTGAGGAGCCCTTGGGAGTTGCAACATTCTTGGTGCAACACCAGGGCTCACCATATGTTTTGGTGGCCATGTTCAGTATCTTTTATGATAGAGCACGGATATATCCGCCTCAGGGATGTTATCAACACATATGAAACTTCAACATTTGGTACCTTCCGATCCTAGTTCTTGGCTTTGTCTCCTCCTTGCTATTTTGACCTTTGAGCTTTATCATAACGAATTTTGGCCATCATTTACTCTTTTGACCTCATGCATTAGGGGGAATCTATTATCAGCCTATTTTTCTCCCTAGGGTTAGTCCTCTTGAGTCACTATGTTGTTGCCATTTTTCCGTGGACTTGACTTCTCTTTTTCCTAGCTTTTCTCCCCAACTGCATGCAGACTAACTTGTGAGTTTGGTTGGAAACTTCCAACTTCACAGAGGATACTTATTCTGCGTGGTTATGACTAAAATTTCATAGTTTTTTCCATGCAATTTGGGGACTTGTTCTAGAGACTTGTGATTCATAGGAGATGAGTTTGACTCATGATCTTATCTCATCCGTTCAAGCTGGCTAGGACACATTATTGAGAAGTTTCTCTAACTTCTCTTAGTCCTAGGCATCTACATTCATCCTCCTGGGACTCTTACACTTCTTATTTATACTGGGCTATCCTAGAGGGTCAGGCTAGTTAGAATTATGGAGTGAGAATTTTGTAGTCAGAATTCTGGAGTTAGAATTTGTGGGAGAGAGCTTGAGCTAGAGAGTCATATGCTACTACTGTGATTCAGTTTTGAGAGCTTCATGATTCTTTGAGTAGTTGTTCATTATAGTGGGGAGACTCTATCGGAGTTGGGAAAGGAACACCAAAGATGAAGGTATTGATGTATTCTTGGTTATATGGTTAATTAAGATTCATGTTCCCTTCCTTTATATAAATATTTGCAATGAATTATATTCATGTATTTCTTGACGTTTTGAGCTAAGGTTCTTCTGTAGAAAAATATTTTTTGTCTCTATTTGTTTGTGTTTATGTGTAGGATTGGGATCCATAGCGAATGGAAGAGTCCTCTGGGTTGGAGAAAGGGAATTTTTCGTCAAGCCCAAAACCCTTCACCAACCTGCGAGGAGGCAAGGTACTTACTTAAACCCTATGGAATTAGGAACTGCATGGAGACTGCTTACATGATCATTTGACTTGGTAATTTTTGTTGTCTTGGGTTAGCCATATCTTTTTTTTATCTAGTGATCCTAATAGGGCATAGGATTACAAACCAATGACTCTTTGTGTGTACAATTTACTGCAATAGTGTCCTATTTGGGTTTTCGAAACTCGGAAGAAAGACAAAAAAATATTATTATTACTCCATTTCTCTAGTTGTACTAGGGAAGTTGGGTTATCAGATTGATCACATCCCCGAGGGTGAGGGGCATTCTTATAGTAGCTTAACTGTTGGAAAGCATATCCGAGTGAAATTTTTAAATTATTTTATTTTGTTTTGTTTTGTTTTGTTTTGTTTTTTCCAGATAGATCATCAAGGAGTCCCTCTTCTCAGTGTTACAAATTAAAATGTATGGATAGAAAAAGTTGAATGAGAAATTTTGAATTATGGATATGATGTTTGGAAGTTAGTTTGTGAAGGATATCACATAGATTCTTCCCCACTAAAGGTGATGCAGCAAAATACACAAGCAAAGTGTGTTATCAATGACAATATCTATAATGCAAATATGGAGAAGATACCAGATTTGAAATCTGCAAAAGACATTTGGGATAGATTGCAAGTGTTGTATGGAGGCAAAAACAGTAGAAACACTGAAGAGAAAGACAAGAAGATCAGAAAGAGAAATAAGAAGAAGGCCTCATAGAACAAAGTATCTGAGCCATAGCCTCATCCCCTTAGTGTGAATGGTGCAAATGAATCTTTAACAAAACCTTGTGTGCTCTATTGCAACATATCCGAAGGTATAAATACAGATGAATTATTTTTGAGTTATGATTTAGATAGATCTGATGTTAGCCTTGTTGAATCAAACAATCAGGTTGATGAATGTGATAAATTGATGATTCTTCAAGCTGAATATCACTGAACTATGGATATAATGGAGAAATTATTTATTGAGGTTACTAGGCTAACAACTACATGCAAATATCAAGAAAATATTTTTAAGGTTTCCGATGAGGAGGAGAATGTGATGAGAGAAGAATTCCTCAGTCTAAAGATCCAGTTGCATGTGATGAGAAGGATTGAAGAGGCTATCAGAAGCCAACAAAAAGAGAAGGAGGGCCGAATTGAAAACCTTGAGGCTAAAATTGTCACAATGAGGAAGCAGCCGGAAGAGAAGGACAATCAACTCAATCAGGAGAAGAGCACCAAGCCTTTGGAGAACCTACTCAATTGTCAAATATCTCCCTTGAACAGATCTAGTCTTAGCTTTCAGAACGCCAAATTTGTGAACAAAAAATTTTTGAGTGTCAAATTTATGAGCACCAAATTTGTGAATGCCAAATTGCTCTTATCCAGGCAGGCCTACATTTTGTGTCTTGGCTAGAGCTTTGGGAATTCAGTTCCCTCCACCACCCCCATTTCCTGTGCCTTCTAATCCCTCAGATAGCTAGGAATCCTCTTCTTCAAGTCCTTCGAATTGGTATCTCAAGGTGAAAAATCGCAAGTCCTGAGAAGATGGTGCTTACAAGAAGGGAGGAGAATATATCTAAATAATAAATACTAATGGGTAGTGATGGGAAGGAGTAGGCCACTAGTAGCGAAGGCAGTAATAGAGGACAAGCAAAAGGAAGAGATACTTTGGAGGAACACTAGCGAAGTGGGAAAGACCATCATGGTTGAAGGCTAGGATGATCCCTTCAATTAATTCTCAGCATGTATAGGAGGGTTATCTGGAATAAAGTAATACTTATTTTTCAGCCTCTTCTATTTTTTTATATATTAACTTTGTTTTTGTTGTTAAAATCTTGCTTCAAGGTGCTCACAGAGACCATCTCGTTTCCCATCTATGGGAAGATAGTTTCACATTAGACATGGTTTTTGGTTTCTTGAACATGTTTAATCCAAACAAGGTATGTCGACCATTCTACATGCTTGTACTCTATGTAATTGCTCAATAATCTAAGGAAATCTTGCTTATAAAATTTTAAACAAAATTACTATTGGAAAAATCATCATTGTAAAAACTTTCAGCCCCAAAACTATCAATGGTAAATTGACTATTTTACCTCAATTTTATTTTGATTATTACTTTTACTTCTTTTTTTTAATATGTAATGTAAATGGGTCAAAATGTTTAAGACATGACAAGACAGGACATTATAACATCTCTTCCATATTGGGTTGGAGAGCTTATCTTATGCAATAATTGAATTATAATTTTCATTTTAAATTATTATGACTAATATAATCATAAAATTAATTAATATGTGAATTAAAAATACACATTTAAAAAAACATGTAACATAATTTTTTAATTATAAGCCTCTAATTAATTTTATGTTAGACCTACTTATTCAATACTTACTTTCTATTATGAAACGTGTGTGGAGGAGCAACGATCAAATTTGAAGTGAAAGTCTTAATTTCAATAATGAACAACTTAAAAAAGAATGTGTTTCAATTGACAACTGTATATTATCTCTACATTTTATTTTCACAAAGAAAAAACCAACCATCTTTGTGTTAATAAAAGGCTATTACATATAGCATAAATTTTTCTAGAACACCCATACTGCAAATCGATTCCAAACACCAAAACTCCAGAAGACTAGAGTTTTAGAGCTCTACTTGTTCACTGACATTCGAAGTACAACTTCATGACCTTCAATGTCAAAGAAAACTATAAAGAACCCTGGGGCAGCTTGAATAAATATATTCCAGGTTTCATTATAAAAATAAATAGCCTAGGTATTGGATTAATACCCATGATTTTTTTTATTACAGCCTATGAAAGGAAAAAAGTGGAGGCATTTGTATATAGAGCTCTAATACAGAAAGAAACCCTTAAAACCCCAATACCATACTTTGTACAATCATAGTGGAGTTTTAACATAAATAATCGAAATATCTTCACTGCAAAAAGTAACATACAAACTTTAACAGTATTAAGCAACACGAGGAAAAGGAGAAGAAGAATAAACTGTATAAATAATAGCCGTCTCTCTTTTACGCTACAACTCTCACGACGGTAATGGTTGCAGACTTGCCACTGCTAGAATTATATTTTATTTATATATGAACATGAAATACAAACGAAAAATTCCAGAAGAATTTAAATTTGGAAATAAACTTCCTTTCCTAGGGTCTTAGTACACTAAAAACTATGCCAACAACAAATGATTTTAATGGGATTCGACCTCGTGGTTGTAGAACCTGGAAGCAAAAGAAAACATAGGTAAGAACGTCCAAATGGGTACTTCGATAACATTGCTCCAGACTGGTATAATACCTGCGTGTCGACGAAGAGAAGGGTTAGAAACACTTCCGTCAAGATGCAAAGGGAAAAAAAAAATATGTAACCTAGAAACAGTCAAATATGGTTATAAAAAATGTAACCTAGAAACAGTCAAATATGGTTATGTGCGGGAGAAACCCTGCTTGGGTTATAGAAATCCTGTGATGCCATTTTATTTTTTTTACCTGTAGCCGTTAGCATGTCGCGTGATTGAGAAAACGAGAACAAGCTTTATTTACTTTAATTAGAAATATGCAAAGATACTGTAATCCTTGTAACGGAAAAACTTATACAATTTGTGAATTGATGTAGTTCCTACGAGTTTGGAGGAACTTAGATCTAATAATCTCTTAAAGTACTATGTAAAAACCGTGGTGAGGAATACCCAGGGAGGTTATCACAAATGTAAGAGGGAGGAAAAAGGAAAAATAACATATTGAACCCTTTCTATATATATGAACATAAATCGTGGCTATTCTAAAGTTATCTTTAGAATCGATATTAAAAGTTTTGCAACAAATAAAAAAGGAAACTATAAGATTTTTGAGATACACAGATCTAGATCTGCAAAACAATAAACAAGCTTGCAAGAGTAGGAAGGAAGCGAGCAAGAATTGAGAAAAGAATGAAAAATTAATTCTACAATATTAGTTTTAGTATAAATACATAAAAACAACTAAGTTAAGCTTAGTTGTACATGCAATAACTAAAGCTAACTAAAGCTAAGTGTGCTTTATCTTATGTTAATGTGTACATGTGCCACATGCAAGCAATAAGTTAACTGGAGCTAATCTAGGTGCATGTACACCAACACAGCTAGTCTAAGTGCATGTACACCAACACAGCTAGTCTAAGTGCATGTACACCAACACCTCCCCTTAAGCATAACTTAGGTGAGTGTGATGCAAAATGAATGAGTCTCGACAACACGGCCATTTTAGGTACCCATATACAATGCATAAAAAGGAGGAAAGAGGGAAAACCCAGTGGAAAGAAAACCCCCCCTCAAAATATAATGCAAAAGTAGAGAAAAAACAACTGCTAGGTAGTCGTGTCCTTCACCCCGAGACGATCTCGCAGGAATCGAAACTTCTGCTCAGTGAAAGTCTTGGTGAAGATGTCAGCAATCTACTCGGAACTAGGACAGTACTGAAGATCGATGATCGCATCATGAATGAGTTCTCTAATGAAGTGCATGTGGATCTCGATGTGTTTGGTACGATGCCGCTGCACTGGATCTCTGCAAAACTTTAGCGTACTTTGATTATCGCACCAGATGACAATTGGATGATGGAAACTAATCCCAAGCTCAGATAGGAAATGTTGTAGCCAAATTGCCTGAATAGTGGCATTGACTGCTCCTCTATACTCAGCCTCTGCTGATGATAAAGCAATGGCAGCCTGCTTCTTACTTGACCAACAAATTGGGCCGGATCCCAAACTAAGTACATAACCGGAAGTAGACTTGCGATCAATGGTGTCGCCAGCCCAGTCTGAATCTGTGAACCCGATGAGATTCAAAGAACAATTGGCTGCATAATGAATCCCATAGGTGATTGTCCCCTGGACATATCGAAGGATGCGCTTTGCAGCATTCCAGTGTAACTCATGTGGCTCCTGCATGTATCTGGAAACTGCTCCGACAGCATAGGAGAGATTAGGACGGGAGTGAGTGAGATAAAGAAGACTTCCCACAAGCTGGTGATACAATGTGCAATCAACCAATGGTGTGTCTTTGCCATTCTCAAGCTTTATCCCTGATAAGAAAGGTGTGACTGCTGGCTTGCAGTCACTCATGTGAAATCGTGCCAAAAGATCTCTGGCATATTTTGGTTGAAAAATGGTAATGCCAGAATCACGCTGATGGATCTCTAGTCCAAGGAAGAAATTTAACAAGCCCATGTCTGTCATAGAAAACCGCTTATGCAATGCAGTTTTGATGTTAGTAATGACAGAAGCTGAACTACCCGTTATCAAAAGATCATCTACGTAGAGTACTATGATCAACAAGGAGTCAATTTTCTTCAGAAAATAAACATTGGAATCAGATTTGCAGCGTACAAAATTTTGAGATAACAAATAAGAATCCATCTTTGCATACCATGCTCTAGGTGCCTGCTTGAGGCCATAGAGAGACTTCTTTAGTTTGCATACCAGAGATGAATTCTGCATGTATCCCGGTGGCTGCTCCATGTAGATTTCCTCCTCGAGATCACCATGAAGAAAGGCATTCTTCACATCCATATGATGCACCTCCCATCCTCTTGCTGCTGCAATGGAGAGAGCTAGCCGAATGGAATCCATTTTTGCCACTGGAGCAAAAGTCTCATCATAGTCAATACCATGTACTTGCTGAAAACCTTTTGCTACCAATCGTGCCTTATATCGACTAACTTGGCCATTTGATGCTTTCTTGGTCCGGTAAACCCACTTGCATCTCACAAGTTTGCGATTTGAAGGTAGCGGAACCAAATCCCAAGTCTGGTTCTCAATGAGAGAGTTATATTCCTCATCCATGGCGGCTTCCCATTCAAGATGCCCATTTGCTTCTGCATAAGTTTGTCGATCAGATCCATGCATCATATAAGCATGCATGGGCATGGATGGCTCCATAGCTAAGAGTGCTTGCAGATCTTCCTCAAACAGAGGGATAGAGGCAGGATCATCAAGGATATCACTCATGCTGCGCCATTTTTGTGTTGAAGGTGGTCGAGAATCTTCCGAACTACATGCAGAAGTATGATCTCGATGTTCAACAACTGGTGGTCTAATAGGGGTCACAGGAAAAGACTCATCTTCATCAGAATGCTGGTCTGAAGTTTCATCTGCATACTCATCAATGAGTGGTGATGAAAATTTGGTAACAAGTTCATCTACTCGTGCATGCGAAATATCTTCGTCAAACTTTACACTCCTTTCAATAAAGAGCTCTTCAGTGTCGATATCAAGCAATCTGTACCCTTTGACTTCATCAGAATATCCAACAAACATGCATGCTTTGCTTTGAGGCTCCAAAGCCTTTCTCTTCTCTAGAGGAATGCGGGCCCATGCTCGAGATCCAAAAATGCGGAAATGACTAACTTCAGGTTGCATGCCAGTCCAAGCCTCAAAAGGTGTTTTTCCAGTAACAGATTTATGAGGAGATCTATTCTGGATGTATGAGGCACAATTAATAGCTTCGGCCCACAATTTCGACGGAAGAGATCTTGCATGCAACATGCAATTAGCCATCTCTTTCAAAGATCGATTTTTCCTTTCAGCCACGCCATTTTGCTGTGGAGTGTAAGGAACTGTATGCCTGCTTCATCACAAAGATTCTTGATATCTTTGTTGACATATTCCGTCCCATTATTTGTGCAGAGTATTTTGATGCATTTTCCAGACTGATTTTCCGCATGCGCTTTGAAAATCTTTAGATGTTGAAAAACTTTAGACTTGAGTTTCAAGAAGTAAACCCAAGTGAATCTCGTGTAATCATCTATAAATGACAACACATATCTTTCTTTGCTCATTGAAAGCACCGGAAATGGACCCATGAGATCACTGTGTACAAGTTCCAAAGGTGAAGAGGCTCTCCATGCATGCCCCTTCTCGAATTTTTCTTGTGGATGCTTTCCAAGAGCACATCCATTACAAACACCATCTAAAAATTCAATGGTTGGCAATCCTTTGACCATCCCTTGCTTACTAAGCTGTTGCATATATCTGAAATTCAAGTGCCCAAATCTCTCGTGCCAAATCCTACTTTCTTCATTTGCATGCGTAAGTAGTAAAATAGAATCTGATTGAGGAACAAAATCAGAAAATGTATACAGACGAGATTGATCATTTACCTTGCCAGATGCAATCTTCAAATTGGTTTGCATGTCATAAATGCTCACGGAATCTGGGGTAAATTCCACTTTCCTTCCACTGCCTGTGTGTGTCATCTGATACACTGAGAGAAGATTCACAGAAAGCCTTGGAATATGCAAGACATTTTCAAAACTTCCATCTTCGAATTGCACTCTTCCTTGTCCAGTTGCTGCAACTGCAGAATTATCCCCCATGAGAATGGGAAGACCTGCGTATGCATGTAGAGAAGAAAAGGATTCCTTTGAAGAAGCCATATGATGTGAAGCTCCTGAATCGATGATCCATTCTTGTGGTGCAGAATGAAGAGCAATCAAAGCATGCCCGTTACCTCTTGGATCTGGTGCTTTTTCTCCAGACTTCTTCTTAACATTCTCAGGAATGTGGTCTCCAAGATTGTGTTACTGGAGTGTCTGCGCCATAAGATCTATAGTCTTTTTCATGCATGCAGATTCAGGATGAAAATCACGGTGGCAATAATTGCACATTGATTGCCCTTTCGTTCCTTTCCTTTCCTTTGAGCCAGATGATCCATCAGGGGGTTTGGGATGTCCTCCCTTTCTTGGATCAGGATCCTTCTTCCCTTTTCCTTTCTGATGGTCTTTGGAATTTGCCTTTCCTTTTGCATGCACAGTAAGTGCATGTGCTTTGGAATTTTTAATTGTGCCCATTTTGATGAGCTTATCTTGCTCATGCATCAAAGACTGAATAAAAGAATCCAGTGAGGGCATCTTCCAAGCTGCACCAGTTGCAGATCTGACTGTGTGGAATGTAGAGACAAATACTGCATACTCTGGACCAAGTTTTGATAAAATGGAAAGAATCAACTGATTTTCTTGCTTGGATTTGTCGATCCCGCATCCTTTCAGCTGAACCAACAAGGCTTTATACCTTGTGAAAAAATCTTGAATGTTCTCAAAGTTTCTCGGATCTAATGAGTTTAACTCATTTTCGAGAATGTGACCTTGCATTTCATCATGTTTTCCAAACAATCCTTCCAAAATTTTCCATACTTCATTTGGAGTTGAACATGATTCAACATGAAATAACAGTTCCGGAGAAATAGATAAACATAGGATGCCGAAGGCCTCGTCCATGCGATTGAAATATCTTGTTTTCTCCATTGCCGATGTTGGTTCAACTTCCGTTTCCATGGTTATTCGAAATAAGCCTCTACTTCTGAGATGAAGTTGAATCTTTGGCTTCCATTCGAAATAATTATATGGAGTGAGAATTGCCGATTATGAAAACTCCAATTTATACTCCATTCTTCGTTGTTGCTTCAATCTTCTGAACTTGCAAATAAAATTGCTTGTGCACTGATTACAAATCCCTGTGCTCTGATACCATGTAAGATTTTTGAGATACACAGATCTAGATTTGCAAAACAATAAACAAGCTTGCAAGAGAAGGAAGGAAGCGAGCAAGAATTGAGAAAAGAATGAAAAATTAATTCTACAATATTAGTTTTAGAATAAATACATAAAAGCAACTAAGTTAAGCTTAGTTGTACATGCAATAACTAAAGCTAACTAAAGCTAAGTGTGTTTTATCTTATGTTAATGTGTACATGTGCCACATGCAAGCAATAAGTTAACTGGAGCTAATCTAGGTGCATGTACACCAACATAGCTAGTCTAAGTACATGTACACCAACAGAAACCCTAACTTAGACACGTATACACTAACAGAACACCAACCATTGTTCTCATCATAGCCATATAGGTTGCAATATCTCTTCCGCGAACGAAAAAGCCATTACAATGAGAATATTCATGAATAGAAGCCTAAAAACTGACATGGTTCATTCCAGAAGGGAAAGAGAAAACGAGGTTCGCGAGGCAGCATTTTGGGAGGATAGTTACACCAAATGATACAGAAAATTTCCCTCCCGTTGATCAAGCCGTGGCATCTGAGGGTTGTCCATGTTTGACTTCTCATACAAGCTAAATTAATGTTGATAACTCCAAGTTGTAGTAATAGATAACCAAAATTTTCAGATATAACCTAAATTTTTCAGAAAGGTTTCACACGACATTTTATAATATTATTTAAATTTTTAAAGAATGTGCAGAAATCAAACCTTATATTTTTTTTGCTGGTGAATTTTGTTGAGCACTAGGCTTCTGGAAAAACATTGACGTGTAAAATTTTGAAAGTCTTAGTTTGCTTTTCTGGTTTGAAAGTTATGGAAATTTCAGTTATATTTTGAAAAAACTAGCAGGGATTTTTGTAAATCTAAGTTAACATTGTCAAACTTCAAAATTTTAGATGTTACATAAATTTTTGATGATGCTGAATCTATTTCCACCATCAAAAATATGATTTAAACACTGTCAACAAAAAAAAAGTAAATATCTTTTACCCAAATTCCAACCACTTTTAACAAACAATTCCTTCGCCACGAATCCATTTTAAACACGGAATAAAACATCACACGTATTTTAACGGTTCCGCCTCTCATTATATTGGTTTAAATGCAAAAAAAACTTAACCATGTATTTAAAAATGCAATGAAGTTATTTGTGAAAAGTTGGTGAATTTTGCTGCGCACTTCTCTGACGTAGGCCTCTTGAACACTATACTAAAACATCACACGTATTTTAACCCTTCCTCCGCTGCTCATTATATTGGATTAAATGCAAAAGAATTTAAACATTTATTTTAAAATGCAGACTGGCTAGTGGAAATAGGAACATTCACAGATGTAAATCTAAATAACTGAGCAGCTCGAAACTGGAAAAACAATTGTTAGAACAAAAGCTTATTGAATCCTGCAAGAGCCCTTGGGCCTGCCCGGCAAAGTTATTTGTGAAAATTTTATGAAGCTGACATTATCAATTTAAAAAATTAATATGTCAACTTTCAATAAAAGAAATGCCTATGAGTTATTTAAATCTAATTCCCAACTTATTTTTGAAAAAGAGATAATTTGTTCTTTCAACCAACATCGCTTACTGTTAACTGATTATTATGAACGTTATCATGCCCACGAAAACAAGATACATTGCAAAACATGTAAATATGACATTTACCAGTGTACGTTAATCAGGAGCAAAATGGCACTTATGAGGTGACGGTTCAGAAAGCAGTCTTGGTTGAGGTCACGGTTCAGAGAAGGCTATAAAATACAAATTTGACGGTTTAAATTAGTTTTTAATTGAAATATTTATATGTTTATGTAAAATGCAGAACTGAGGTTTTGATATAAGTTATTTGTGATAGTTAAATCAAATAAATTATAATGAGTGATAATTCTAAATTAAATCGATAATAAATTATAATTATTAAAAATATCAAATTATTATATTGATAAAAATTAAAATATTACAAATAATAATTAAATTATAAAATTATTATTATTATAAAAGAAATTTAATATGAGTTAAACATAAATGTATTTAGAGAAACATGTAACCAGATTTTTAGTCATAGGAATTTTTAAATGGTAAATAGATTTTGTGACAATAACATAGCTTATCAATGTATGGAGTATTACTTGTAAAAAAAATATGACTTATCAATACCACAAGTTTAAAAACATCACAACTCATTTTGTGATCTTTTTTAACTAATTAATTTAAATAAAAAATTACAAAATACATAACATACTTTAGATTTACTACCACTTTTAAAAAAATTTTAGAATATTTAATAAAATTTAAATTCCTACCGTTCTTTTAATAATTAAGAAAATTATAAAAACACTTTTCAGAAATAATTAACATAAATATATTTGGTCGACATTTCGAACCAACTAATATGATTCGTGCGGAGCATGAACCATATTAGATGAACAGGATGAATCACATTAGTTGGTTCATCCCACATTAGTTGGTTTGTCCTAAAGATGAACCATATTAGTTGGTTCATTGACCGAATCATAAAAATGTGATAATTTGAAAAACATTTCTCTACTATATAAAATTACAAAAATCTCCTATCTAACATAAATATATTAATAAAAAATACAAAACTCAATAAAATGTACCACACTTATAATATAAGAAAATTACTATGATTCAACCCACATAATAATAATTATATGTTATAAATATAGTAATAGATTCATTCTAGCAAAGTAATACGTTCCTTTACCAATGTTTCCCTTAAATTAAGCAAAATTACTATGATTCAACCCACATAATAATAATTATATATTATAAATATAGTAATAGATTCATTCTAGCAAAGTAATACGTTCCGTTACCAACGTTTCCCCTTTTTCACAAAATGACAAGTCTGAGAAGTTGATATGTTCCAAAAGAATTTATATGCATTTTGAATCTGCAAAGTAATACGTTCCTTTACCAATGTTTCCCTTTTTTCACAAAATGACAAGTCTGAGAAGTTGACACGTTCCAAAAGAATTTATATGCATTTTGAATCTGTAACTCATGCACAACGTCGATTAAATGCCATACTGATCAATAGACCTAATACCCATGTACTGTGAATCACATTTCTTTATCTAAGTAAGCTGAACTAGCGATATGACATTATTCACACTGCTGAGCAACGGAGAGAACAGAGAACACAAAACACACGCCCATCAGATCCACCCTCTTTATATGCACGGCGATGGACGAGCAGTATTAAAATGACTGTCTGGCTGACTATCTCTTCAATGCTTTAGCCACGTATTCAACTACACGTTTAACCATGCTTCTTCATACCTGCGGAGAGTTTGGGAATATTAAGAATTGATGTACAAACCTAAAATTGAAGAAATATTAAGCGTATAATCGATGTAGAAACCGATAAATAAATAAGAACAAAAATAAAGCTGAGCAGGGAAGAGTAATTAGTTACTAACCCGTTGGTGTCATCTTGAAGTGACCACCCAGAGAGATTGGACACTGCGAAGAGAACAGCCTTCCACTCATGGATTTCTTGCGAGCCGTATTCACCACGGCTCTCATGCCCCTGGAATGCCTCAGCAAACGGGCTGCCATGAGATTGATCTGGATGCCGAACTTGAGAAGGACTGACATTGTAAAACAGAGGGACGGCTATGGCCGACCCCTTCTTCCCCTTTTCCTGTACTTGGCGTGCGATAAGAGAGACTTCTCTGAGGCAGCATGCAGATTGTGCGTAATTGGTAGAGAATATGGGAATCAGAATGCGGCTGTTCTCAATTGCGTGGTGTAAACCTATGGAGATGTCATTCCCCCTCTGGAGATCATATGTGTCAAGGAATACTCGGAAACCTGCGCTGTCGAGGGCGTAGTACAGATGGTCAACGAAGCCTTTTCTCACATCACGGCCTCTGAAGCTGAGAAATACGTCGTATCCTCTGTAGGTCGTCCTCTCTCTTCCGCCATTAGAATTGAAGCAGTAAAGGAGGAGATGAATGGCGGTCACTGCAATCACAATTGAAGCGGCAAAGGAGGGGATGGAAAGTGGGGTGAAAGAGGGAATAAGCACGCCCTCACCGAACATGACTGTTTCAGATTAATGAAGGAAAGCAATATCTATGCCAACAAAATGCGTAGAGTTTCTCGATTTATAAAGTTTCATCTTCTGATATCCTCCGCGACGACTTTACTGGTCTCACAGCTGGAGCTAAGAATCCTAGTGTTACATTTGGCCCACAAATCCAAAAGCTTTGCTTTTGACTTTTGGATGCATGCACTTGGTCCTACAGCCTGGGTACGCATGGTGCTACTACTTCAGTGGTTTCACAACCGGAGATGAGGATCCTGGTCTTACACCTTGGCCTACATCTCCAAAGGTTTTTGTTCCTACGACTTTATTGATGTTACATGAATCTGAGAATCCTGATCTCACGTTGGTCTTAAAGCAGAATTATGGGATTATGGGACGAGAAGACTAGGAATTTTTTTTATGGCTGTTACGACCGTTGTGAATTATAGATGTGAAGTTTGGGGAGTAGTATGTGGGGTGTATTATGTCAGATTACAAGTAGAGAAAATTAGGAAGAATTTAAAAATATTTAATTATTAATAATTTCAAAATCATATTAATTATTTTTTATGAGATTTTGTTGGCTGAGACTGGTTTGTTTCTGATGGAGGTTGTGGCTAGCTTGTTAAGTTACTTAAAAAAAGTTGAAAGCATGAATGAAAAAAATAGATTGGTTCAAAAAAATCTCTATATGTCAAAGATTTCAACAGGACATGTGATGAGAAGATATATTTTGGTGCCAAAATTACCAGAAATGTCAAAGATTTCAACATGACATTTGATGAGAAGATATATTTTGGTGCCAAAATTACCAGAAATGCTAGACTATTAATAGCACAGTTGAAGACCATGTCTAATCATCTCAGATGTGAAAAAGGAGATGGACAACTCCAAAAGAAGAGTGAGTTGAGGACCGGGTCTCATCATTTCAAATGTAAAAAAAATGAGAAACTCAAAAAAAAAATGAAAAGAAAAAATCTGCATCTTTGATAGGAAATGAGAGGTTGAAAAAGAATGGCACTGAACCCTAAGTTATCGGACTTATGAAGATATTCGTAATCAGTTTAATAGCATTCTGAAAATGGATCGTTTGAAAAAATTGTTCAGAGAAACGAAGCTTATCATCTCTCCACAGCTCCAAAACTTTATCTCGGGCTTTGGGCTTATAGACATGGTCCCACTGCTCCAAAAAAATTTCTCGAGCTTCAACCTTATACACTCGCCCCACATGTTCAAAACTTACAACTGGGCTTTGGACTTATACACTTGGTCCCACAGGTTCAAAACTAGTTCTTATACACTTGGTGCCACAACTCCAAAACTTTATCTCGGGGACTCTGGACTTATACACTAGGTCCTACAACTCCAAAACTTTATCTCGGGGACTCTGGACTTATACACTAGGTCTTTGGGATTATACACTTGGTCCCACAGCTCCCAAACCCCATTTCGTCACACGACACGCCAGAGTGATTCACCTGAACAAACCTTCCGCTATTGGCAGGCAGTCAAACTTCGGATGGTATGGACTATGTAGTCGGTTGATGAGTCTGTCACTCTGCGCATGCCAATTATAAATGCTCACTGGCTTGTAGAACCCATGGATCTTTTCTGAATTGAGTTTCAACTTTGAATTTCGTCAACGCTCCATGGATTTAGATTTGATTTTGCGAGCCGGTGGGAATGCATTTGGAAAGAAAGAGTTTGAATACCGCAGGGGAAGGAGTCGGAGGAAGCCGTGGCAGACGCTGTTGCTGCCATTCACATTACTACATATAGAGAGATTCAGACGAAAGTAGAACGATTCACCTTCACCTGTGGCCGCTCTCTTCTTTGGTCCTCATACGCCCCACATGTCCTGGTCTAATTCTCACTGCACGTTATTTGTTATATATTGGGGAGGTTTTCAGGTTTAATTGTCGGTAGTATACCGTTGAAATCACAAGTTGAAGTGGTGAAATCTTCCCAATTCGTTTCAAAGCTTTTTTAGGTACTGAATTCATATAGAGTCAAAAAATTAATTTTTGAAAAAAAATAAAGATTTCACTCAAAAACTCAAATTTCCAAAAAAAAAAATATCCAATAGGTATAATGTTTAGAACACTATTGAATTTCTATCCATTACAAATTCAGAAATATCTTGAAATTTGATAATCAAGAGAAAAAACAATAATTTAATCCTATCATCCACATAAAAATACCCTTAAACAAAGCTTTAATTCTTAAAAATACATCTCATCAAAATTATCTTTTAGTGGCATTGCTTCTTTCAAAGTTGATTTCTCCTAATATTGTTTCAATGCACCTGCTTTAGGAAAGAGATTTATGGCTCAATACTGCAACCTTCATTTAGAAATTTGTATAATTAAAGAGTTGATCTCTCCTCATATTGTTTCAATGCACCTGCTTTAGGAAAGAGATTTATGCTCAATACTGCAACCTCCATTTAGAAATTTGAATAATTAAAGAGAAGATAACAAATGATTATTCTATTTTAACTTGGTATTTAAAAATTAATTTTGAACGACCAAAATTAAGATTTCACTAACCAAATCAAATTCCAAAAAAAAAAAATTCCAAAATGTATAATGTTTAGATAATTATTAAACTTACATCTATTACAGATTCAGGGATATCCTAAAATATGATGGTCAAGAAAGAAAGTCGATTATTTAACCGTTCAGAATCTCTTTTTCTCTTGAAATCTGCCATCCACATAAAATCGGCCTTAAACAAGACCTTATTTCTTACAAATAAATCCGATCGAAATTATCTTTTAATGGCTTTGCTTCTTTCAAAGTTGATCTCCCCTGACATTGTTTCAATGCATCTGCTTTAGGAAAGAGATTTATGGCTCGATACTGCAACCTCCATTTAGAAATTTGTATAATTAAATAGAAGACAAATAAAACTCAGCAAATGATTAATTTAAAATAAGTTGAAAATAAATTTTTGCTCTTGTTTTTTAGTGAACAAATAATTTATTTTATTTTATTTTTGTGAATGAATAATATCGGATTTTAATAGATATCATTTTGGGATTCATCACTTCCGGGGCTTGCCCTTCTTAACTATGACTTTTCGGGAGGTCACCCATCCCAGATCACCTTTGGCTCAAAGAGTTTTCTCCACAATCAAGCCCACTTAGCTTGCTACCCCATTTTCATTATTTTTGGTTAATCTTAATCATCCATATAAGTATTTTTATTTTGGAATGATGCTCTTAAGATTTTAATTTAATTATCAATAATTATTAGGTGGATGGTAGAGATTTAACCTTCTTGGAATATTCTAAAATATTAATAGTAGTAAATGTCATATGAAATGAGTTATAGTTTTTGTGACATGTGGTATTGATAGGTCATGGTATTGTAACAAATCCTATTTAGAGATGAAGAATCTTCATTGCAAACCGGAGGTAAACCTTAATGGATAAGAATTTTGTTCCATGTATTTTCTTGTTCCATGTATTTTCAAATGTATACACGTTTAACTTATATATTAATTCTTTTTATAAAAATAATAATTTAAAATAATGTTGTAATTTAGTTTTTTTTATTATTTTTTAAATTTCAATAATGTGAGATGTATTATTAAAGAAGTTTATTGATGATTTTTATGTATTGATGTTTATTGGAATTTACCATCCATTTCACTTATATGAGTCCAATAGTTTACTCTAATGGGAACCTCATTCCCATTTCTTTCTCAACATATCTACGAAGGTCATGTATGGCATACTCCTCAACAATTTTCATGTGATATGTTCAAGGGGAAATTATTGACTATGATAGCCCTAGTCATTTCTCCACCATTGTAAATAATGTAATTATTTGATTAAAAAAAATGGGGCCAAGTTTAGGGACACAAATTCCAGAGTTGATGGGGACTATTCCTAATTTTTATAGTTTTTTCTCAACCAGTGAGGATGGCAGGTGCACAAAAGAGGTTCAATGGCCACATCACCAATCATAGGGCATCCATTGGTGACTGGATACATGCAGGAGTGAGTTGGCCACCCACTGCAACAACAAAAAAGACACTAATAGACAAAAAATATGGGGGGACATAGAATTACATGACACCAATGTGATTGGCCGGCAATAACCTAGCCAGAAAAACACAAACAAAATGAAAAGTTATGGCCAAACTAGAAAATAACAACCTGGAGATGGGATTCGAGCAACTATAAGGGAGGCATAATAGGTAAAAATAAAGGGGGGAATGAACAATTACGAGGATACATAGGTAGAGAATGAACTAATAAAGTACATAGAGGAAAAACACTGGAGAAGAAAGAAATTGGAGTAGACAAGACAGGGACATTTAAGCTGAAGGTGATAATCACATTGTTGTTGAGGACCCATCACATTGTCACACAAGAGACGTGGGAATCTACACAGAAGGTGATCATCATATTACATTGAGGATCCTTCATGCAAATGCTAAAGAGGTTGTGATAACTTCCCAGAAGGTGATCATCATATTGTTGTTGGGGATATTTTCTTTTTGGATGTGACACTATAATTCACAACTGAGGATTTTTTCACATGCACTTGCTCAAGTTCTGGGAAGAAGCAGTCACGAAACCTCTTATAAAGCTACACTGGACAATTGACATGTGTCAATAGTAAAGTCGTTGAGGGAAAGCTTGGAAAATTATAGAGAGGAATTTTTGTGCACATCCTTGGACTGAAGAAAGCTGAAGGCAACAACATTTAAGAAGGAATCCTACTTTCTATTGTTGTCGTTCTATATTTTTGAGGTTGAGGGAGTAAACACATAGGACAACATCAAAACCACTTTGGAAGTTGGGATCTAGCCCTGCCAGCTTCAAAGAGGGATCTCTCTGTAAAATTTAGCTTTTTTTTTAGTGTAAATTTTAGGCTAGTTATGACTGTACTCATTGTTTTGATTTGAATTGTTTGGTTGATTAAACTATCATGATTCCATTGGGCTATGGAGTCTATAGATTAAACTAGATTTGGCATCAAATTTTAGAGGAGTTTCACAAGGCAAGCTAGGTTGTCCTATTTGGATCTTTCAGAATATTAGATGGATTGTGAAATAGAAGATAATGTAAGGTTCAGTAAAAATTAAGGAGCAATTAAGAATTCCTTAATTTGACTTCAGTAGAAAACATTAAAATCACCAACAGCAAGAATAGGGTGCTCTAAATAAAAAATCCTATTCCTCACAGTTTATGTTAAATAATTGAGATTTTTACAATAACAAAGAAAGAAAATCAATGTTTAAACAAATAAACAGTAGAAACACATCACCATTTGGCACACCACATGAATCTTGTGAAAGGTCTCTGTATTATTGATGCTCCAGTACTTTT
Organism: Pinus tabuliformis; assembly: GCA_031772625.1. Classification (NCBI taxonomy): domain Eukaryota; kingdom Viridiplantae; phylum Streptophyta; class Pinopsida; order Pinales; family Pinaceae; genus Pinus; species Pinus tabuliformis. The sequence goes on along the minus strand of CM062820.1, from coordinate 226,115,232 downwards.
AAAAATTACAATATGCAGAGGAAATTACATTTAGAAATCAACCCTTAATACTTCAAACTGTGAAGTATTTATACTAATAATTACAAAATCGTTGTCTCAATAGACAATGTATTATTAGCCTAATTAAAAACAATAATATTTATCTCTGGTAGAAAAATAGGCCATGTAGATAGCTAGAAGGAAAGGTGGCTTTGTTTTGGTGGATTTGGTTGCTGAGTTAACTTGAAACTGTGTTGCGTTGATGTGCTAATTGTTGTGTTGGCTGATGTGCTGGTCGTTTTCTTACTGCAACCAAATTACTTTTTTAGTCCAGTAAATCACAAAGTTCTTCCCATATCTTTTCATCGGGCATGGTTAATTTAATCACTCTCCGGTAAATCTCATCAACCTCTGCCTATTTTGCAAAAGTTGGCTTCGCTGTAAAAACATCTTTTACCTCATTCTGGATGTAGAAATCATTTTCCATGATTTCTAAAAATGCTTTTTGCTTTCATATTGCCCTTTATCCCACTCAACTTGGCACTGCTTCTAGCCATTTCTTTCATTTTCAAGACATATTCTTCTTGAGTGATCAATTTATCATCAATTACATCAATGTTAGGCAGCCCTTTCTAGATTAATGCTTCAATTCTGTTAGAAAACATGTTTACTTGCATCTCTAACGTTTCACATCTTTCCTCTAATTGATCAATGAGGTTCATTTTAGTCAATACTTTCTTGACTTCTAAAATAGTGGCAGTCCTGTCACTAACTCATAATTCTTCAAGCTCATATTTTGATTTGGAATTTAGAAATCTGATAATGTTGGAAGCTTCTGTGGGCATCTCTCCAAGCTTTTCTCTTGAACAATGGTTTCTGTGACTTTTTCCATTAACTCCTTTTGTTCAAAGATGATTTGGATAGATGGCCAAATATCATTCATAGAGTGCAAAATACCCATCCAAATGGTTTCCTTGGCTTGGGCCAAGGTCTGACCAATGGAGGTATCCTTTTCTACCTTCTACAATTTCTCCAATAATCTCTATGATAATTTTTGTACTTCAGCAAGATGCGAAGCTTCAGCTTTGGCTTTCTGTGCTTCTAGGGCTTTGAGCTGCCCCTACAAAGTCTTGTTCTCTTTTGATTGGATGGACATGTTCTCCAGTGTCTTTGTGACATGTTCAACACTTACGGTTTGAGTGGAAGAAGTATCTGGAGTGGTTGTCCCTGTTACTGGAATTTGGGAAATGGCTATGGCATCCAAGGGAACAATGGCCATCTTTTGATTACTTCTTTCTCCTTTATCATCTTCTCCATCTCTGCCTCCATCTGTCTAATCTGTATGTTTTGCTCTATAATCAGCTTCATCATGTTAGCCTTATGTGCCTCATTTTCTTCAGTGTCCTTGGTTAATGGATCCTTTGTGGCTGTGAGCTTAAGCTGCTTTCTTAATGTTGCAATATCCAAATTCTTCTTCTTGATAATCTCTTCTATAGCATTAACATCTTTAGGATCATATCCTATATTTACCACAAAATCATCCAAAGACTTGATCCTAGTATCATTTGCTAAGGAGTATACATTTTCCATTTTTAACTGTGACTGAACATTGGCAAATGAAACTTGCAACTTGGACAATCACATAGCAGTATTAGTCAATGTAGAAGATATGATTTCACCAGTTTGCTTATGCATCTCCATTTGATCAATGGGATGAATGTCTTTGGTGTTAAACTCAAATGTAGTGCTCTTGTAGTCTTCTTTTGTTTTGGCTGTGGAATTTGGGCCTCAAGGAAGGCCATTTTCATCTTTACATGCTCCGTGTCAAACATTGATAACAATCTACTCTGTGAGGTGGAGGTCTACTTCCAAAACTGATTATAAGTATTGTTTTTAAGAATCTCATTCTTCAGCTTAATTTATCTGTACCTATCAAAAGAATTCTTTTCCTTCTCTCCTTGGACATTCTGAGAATCCAACTCTGATTCCTTTTGACCCTGTAAGGATGAAGGTGCAGTAGAGGATGTTACAATTTTGATGCATGTAGGTGGTGAGTTTGTAAATATGATTGCAGCATGTTCTTCTATCTCTTTGTCTATTTCTATCCTAGGAGTCAATTTTGGTCTTTCCCTGTAGCTTATCCTAAAATACTTAGCTTCACTACCTATTGTTGATGAAGATCCCTCCTCCCTTTGTCTCTTACTTGTTTTCTCCTGAGGAGTGGAAGTCTGCAAACTGGAAGTAGAAAAGACTTGTTCTTCAGCTTCCTACAAGATGTTCTCCATCGATTCTAACTGATTAGCATACCTTTCTATCTCTGGCCTTGAGGTATGGATGTAGAGAGTACTTTTATTTTCTACTCTGAGCTTTGAAATAATACCACAAGGGTCATAAGACCATGTAAAACTTAGGCTGGACTTCATTTCTTTAAGAATTTTTTCTTCTTCTTCACATGTTGTCCTGGAATTGCATACAAATGAGCCCACCTATGTCTTTATACGAAACTGTGATTTCTTTTTAGCCACCACAAAATGAATATCATCAGAATTTAACATCTGTGTGATGTATTCTAGGGAAAAAAATCCTCATGGGGAGGTATTTAGGGAGTTTGTATGGTGCCAATTCGCAACCATAAACCCTAATTTCTGTATAGTTTGGGTATAAATACCAATCCCTAGTCTTAGCTTGATCTGTTAGATGTAGAATTCTTTTAATACCTTCACTAATAATGGGTTGTATTGAGTTTTTAAGAATGTTCATGACTCGGTGAAAAAACTTCTCAATAAACTGCTTGTAAGAAAATTCCTGCTGCTCTTTCATGACCAATGAGGTCCAAAAAATCATGGGCTGCTAGTTTCCTACATCATCAAGCTTCTGCATTGAAAAATTGAACTTATCTACTTGATAATAAAGGAACATGTAGATTAAAATGGAAGTGTAATTAAACATCTACTCTCTGAGGAATTTTATAAATTATTCATGAATTTTATTAACCAAGAATTGACTGAAATTAAATACAATGGATGGTTTACTATCTGTGGAAAATATGGAGAGGAATCCTAAAATGGGCTCATCTACCCACTAATCAGAATAATAACCCAAAATATAGGAAATTATAGATACAATTTCTTTAGCTTGATCAGGGAAGATGGAGGAAGGGTATGGAGGATTCTTCTTAGGTAGCTAGGCATTTTCAGGCAAGAATATCTCGAAAATTTTGGCTCTGGTAGCAAAATATAGCTTCTAATAGAGCTAAGTGAGGGATTCTAAGGAGAAAGGGGCACTATTTTCCAAATAGGAAGCTAGGATGATTTGATTTATATAATGAGCAATAATGATAAAGAGAATGTCACTAGATGGGGCCATGATAGCTCTTTGGGCAAGGACATAACAAGCCTGACATTTTTTGGTGAATTCAGGGGCTTAGAAGGTGAGAGGGAAGATATAATTAGGAAGTTTTGATTGCGAGAGTCCAATTTCATCAGTTTGGTCTGCATGCTTGTCTTCCAGCCAACAATACAACTCTAAAAAATCAGAGTCGCATTGGGTTTCACTAATCCGATAATCCATGTCAGTTAAAGGGATGTGATCTAAATCTATGGAGCAAGGGATTAATGGATTAACAGTCTTCTCTCAGGTTTTTCTCTTGGGAGGCATGACTGTATTAATGAAAGTAACAGTAAGAGAAAAGATGGCTTACAGGGAAATAGCTCAAGTTGAATGAATTGTTAAACAAAATACTAACAATTCAGATGAGGTTCAAATCGAGAGAATGCTTTGAAAGTGATCGTTGTGTCAAGTTGTGAATAACAGAGAATTAATAGTAAAAATGAGGAAAGTGAGAGGATGAGCAGTAAAAGGAGGAAATTGATGGTTCCTGAAAGCTTTTAAAAGGCAGAGCATGGTGAAATCCGTTGGAGGTTGTGTAGGACCGTTAAGTTTGAATGGTTACCTAGGAAGTGTGAATTTAATGTGGAACAATCATTTTCACCGGGAGAGCATTCAATTGGTTAACGGTTAGGTGACGTGGCGGAAGGTGAGAGGCGCGGGTATCGTGGTGGGGACACGGTGAAGTAGGCGAGGGGAAAGTGGTTTCGGAGGGGGTAGCGGGTGGTAAATTGGACTGTAATGGGGGGGTGCGAAATTGGGAAAGGGTGCCATGTTAGGATGGGGCCTCGCGGAAGAAACCGCATTTTCGGACCCCCCTCCCGATGATAAAGGCAGGATGGAGAGGGAGGGTGAAGAACAATACGGATCGTGCATCACGAGGGGGAGAGGACCCTAATGCTCTGACGACGTTATCCTTTAATCGAATACGACAAAGAGATTTGTCCATATACGCCTTATGATTTTTCCTTTTTGACTTAGGATAAAGGTGGAAGGTGAAAGATAAACAAAAAACACTTTATCGTATCATGCATATTTTTCCTTTTTTACAATGTCTTTAAACTTAGGATAAAATGGCATAGGCAAATATTTATAAAACCATCTAATTTACATACCCTTAACTAAGCTAACATTTTATTTTTCTAAGGGGTGCACTTAGACTAGCGAAACCCACATTATTTTCTTTTATAAAAAACTATCTAACATATCCCTTATTCTCCTATTGATTCAAATTAAACAATTGAATCAATGTCATTTTCTACCTAAGCACTGATTTACCAAGATTATACTGTTTGGCAAATCTTTATTCTCTAACCTAATTTACGTAAATTTAAACAAGTTTAACCATGATTGTACTGTATGATTAAACAACTAACTAGTCATTGTGGCATTTTAAACAAGTTGCACACAATCTTTATTTATCAATGATGAAGAAAACTATCTATCAGTAGTGGCATTTAGACTTGCAAAACTTTAAGTTTTATTTCTTTTTTATTTTTCTTTCTTTTGGTGGGGTTCAATCTTTTCTTCTTTTTCAATATTTTTGTTTTTTCTCTCTTTTTTTTATTTATACTATCTTTTCATTTTTTATTCTATTTTTTCTTTAACTTGGAAATAATTTGCAGATTGACAATTGTTTACAATATAGGATTCCTTAGATAAAATACTCAATCACCTTGAGATCCTATAAATTATAGAACCGTAACATCTATAACACACATAGTAGAAAAATAATATGGTTTAGCAATAGGAGTATTGAAAGAATTTCCTTCATGTGAGGACCATAATATTTAGATTCCTTGTGGGTTGGAGGTTGGAGATGGCCTTCTCTAGATTCCCTTCACAACCAAGGTGGAGATTGTTCCTTGAATTCACGATAATGAAAATCATGAAGTCTCCTTGCTTATTTTTTGGGTTTCTAAAATGAGTTTTGGACTCCCTTCATTGGGTGGAACTACTAGGTCTATATGATGAAAGGGTAGAGGTGAATCCTCTAGACTCCCTTGTGTTTGGTTGATGGTGGAGACCGAGGTCTCTAGAGTCTCTTATGCCTAATTGAGGGTGGAGACATAAGTATCTAGATTCCCTTATATTTATTGAGGGTGGAGGTGGTAGACCTCTAGATTCCTCAACTGAAGATTGACTAAAATATATTCAACTGGAAATGTTGGTCTCATCCATTGAGCATACCTCTTCAATTCTGGAATCTGGCTTAGGGGTTATGGGGCTGCAAGAAAAACAACAGTGCAACCAAATCTATAGTTGGGAAGAGAGTTGCAATCGTTGACTCAATTTCCCTGTCTTATTTTATGATAAGCATCTATCATAATTGAAGTGATCAATGAGTTTCATGTTTATATTGTTGGAATGGTTTATGTGTTATATTCATTGTGTAAAAGATGCCTTCTCATGGAATTGGAATTGCTCATGTTATGATTATACTTAGGCTATTGATTTGATTGTAGATGTTTGCATAATTGGATCCTTGCCTAATGCTATGACAAATAGCTTGATATATATATATATATATATATATATATATATATATATATATATATATATATATACTAAAAAAATCCTACATGTTGTAGTCAAACCCTTAAGTTAACAAATTATATGTATCACAGGCCGCAACATAGTCATTGAGGGACTGATTGTAGTTACCATGGAAATCCCTGGGCTACAAGGGCATAGATGAGCATTTATAGATTTCTCCTGCACAACTTCCTGCTCCATATGTTTTTCAGGGACCGTGTTTACTTTATAGTTTTCCTTCTTAGTAGACCGAGGTCCAATCTTGTTTAGTTTAAAGATATCATATTGCTTAGCTGTCAAAATAATTCCTGACTAAATTATTGCGATTATGAAAACTTTTATAATGATTGTTTTTGTGATTTCAAATAAAAAATTGTGGCCAATTTGATGTGACTCAAGAATATTTTTATCCAAGAAAGAAATAATGATAAGCATGGCTACAAAACAACCCATCAAAATGAAATGGACTTCGTTGTCATAGATAAAATTAGAGGAAAAACTACTTGCCATAACAAATAGCATGTTGATGTTAGCAATCAACTTGTGTTGAAAGGATGGCTTAGTTCGTTAAACTCTCTAAAAGACCACCTTGACCATTATACCACGTTAGTGATGCTACCATGCTTCGTCAGTCATAAAGTTATCTTACATGCTTAAAATAAAGATATACCAACATGAAAATAATAAGAATTGTAGTGAGTATTACCTTGATCTGAAATACACCATATTGATTCCCTTGATCTTGATTATGTACCTACAAGCAGTTGTCAAGAGTCAAAAGAGACAAAGATCAAAGAACATGCTCCACTATCCTAGACTAATCAAACATCCAAACTGAATAGGACCAATTCAAATTTGGACGATGAGCATATGGAATATTTTTAGGACCTGAAAATGTGCAAAGTTAATATGTTTGTTCATGTTCTACTTGCAATACATTAAACCTAAATTCAACCTATTTTGAATTATTAGAAGTTGCTCGCTATAAAAAAAGAGTGTCAAGTGGATCTCCCTATATTTCTAATTGGTCGCGTTTTACGTGGTATGTAGCGTGAAAAGAGAAAATAGGGTTTTTTTAACATGGACCTATTCTGAGCACTATGTTTTCTACATGGGAACATTTCAAGTGGGCCGATAGACTAGCCAACGATCACTTTTCCTGAAGATAGATCTTGATAAGGGTTAATATTAAATTGATTGGTCTTTCATTTAAAAGATGTTGATTAATTTTGATTTTGGTCCATGGAACACCCTCTTCGTTAATGCACTGACATTTCTATTGTTAATAATGTCTTATCTCTATTCCCCTCATGTAGCCATGTGACATGGATACCCCTTAACAATTTATTTTATGTTTCAATGAAGAATTATTTGGGTTATTTGTTAATATTTTTCTTATCTCCAAGGATAGATTTAAAACATTATTCTCTTCAATTGTTCAAATATGTTTAACAACCATTTATAGGTGAATCCCTTAACTAGGGCTCAGTTGATGGATATCTTCCACTTTTACACTTTCTTGTCTACTTCAAGTGTATAGTCCCCAAGTGATGAAAGCTCTAAACATATGGGACAACACAGATTCTATTAATTGGAATGATGACCAGCCAAAAATCTTATTTGGTCCAAAAGTTGAAGGAAAACAACAGGAAGGGGTGTTCCTCCTTTGTATGTTAGCCTAAATATTCTTGATAAGATCCTCCATAATTCTATGTTATATTCAGGGGCTTCCCACAACTTAATGCCTAAAGCTGTTATGGAGAAGTTAGGACTTGATATTACCAAACCTTACAAAGACCTATATTCCTTTGATTCTAGTAAAGTAAGATGTCTATGTCTCATAAAAGACTTGTGTGTTACTTTAGATCAAATCCCAACCAAAAGTCTGGTAATGGATATAGTGGTTGCAGATATTCCCCCTAAGTATGGCATGCTATTGTCAGGCTCATGGGGAGCAAAATTACAAGGAACCCTACAGATGGATATGAAATTTGCCACCATACCAGTTTTTGGGCAGCAAAGAAGATTATATAGGGAAACCTTGATGAAATTCATGGTGAGTAGTGAAGAGAAATCTCACAACTATCCTCTTTATTCTATCCACTCAGGTTTAGACTCTTTCATTCTTTATAATGATGGAGATATAAACACTCAGGTGATCAAACAAGAAACTGAGATTCCTAAAATAAATCCAAAACAAACCCAAATAATAGAACAAAACACTCTTCCAGAACCTCTTTGGAACATGAGTTTTGATGGATCTTGTAGAAAATATGATTCTGGAGCAAGAATTTGGGTAGTAAACACAGGGAACAATCATGCTGAAGGAAATTCATACAAGCTCAACTTCCAATGTACCAATAACATAGTGGAGTATGAATCCCTTATATTAGGATTGCAATTGTTGAAGCAACTAGGTACCAAGAGGATCTCCATTCAAGGAGATGTTGAGTTAGTTATAAAACAAATTAAAGGTGAGTATTAAGCTAAACATGCTAGAATGATAGCATACATGAACGTTGTGCTTGATTTTTTAGAGATTTTTTTGGATTATTGCCTTTCTGCAATCCCTGGAAAACAAAATATCATTCCAAATACTATGTCCTTTTCAGCCAACTCCTCTAAAATGCCTTACCCTAATCGAGAATATACAATGGAAGTGAAACATCGACCAGTTGTAACTAATAGCATGAAGTATTTGTAGGTGTTTGGCAGTGATAAACAAATTGAAAGTTCTCTGCAATCTAAAGATGAGTTTCAAGATGATAGTATTGATTTGGAATCTGAAGTATAAAATCAAATAGTTGTACATTCTAATATAGAAAGGCAGATAGAAAAATTAGATGTAAATATACACATAGATAAAGTTGTAAATAAATTATAACTGCTTGAGATAGATCCAAAAAAGGAAGAATTTGAAACACTTCAACTAAAAGATAATATTTTACCTAGAGGTCTTGTTCCACTAGAATAATTATTTGATTTAAATTATGTGGAAAAAAAGCCTAAGATTGAGCCCACAGGAGAAGCAGTAGAAGAATGTAACATAGGCAATGAAAAAGATCTCAAAATCATAAAGTTGTCTAAAACACTCCCAACTACTAAAAAACAAAAATACAATTGTTGTATTCAAGGAATTCAGTGATGTTTTTATCTGGAGCTATGAAGATATGAAAACATATGATACAAAGATTATACAACACAAAATTCCAATTAAAGAGGATCATAAACCATTTAAACTAAAACTTCGAAGAATAAATCCTATACTGATGCCTTTAATTGAGAAAGAAATTAAAAGAATGTATGACTCTAAAATCATAGTTCCTCTTAGGTACTCTAAATGGGTTTCCAATATTGTGCCAACTAGGAAGAAAATAGGTGAAATCAGATTGTGCATAGATTTTGGAAACCTTAAAAAAGTTTCCCTAAAAGACAACTACCCTTTACCAAAAATGGATCATATTCTACAGAAAGTAGTTGGGTCTTCTAGGATTTCTTTACTAGACGGTTTCTTGGGTTATAATAAGGTTTTAGTTCACCCTGAGGATCAAGATAAAACATCCTTTACTACTCCATGGGGTACCTTCATGTATGTGAAAATTCCCTTTGGGTTAATGAATGTTGGGGTCACATTTCAAAGAGAAATGGGTATTGCTTTTGCTGATGAAATTGGCAGGTTTATTGTGATCTATCTAGATGACATTAATGTTTATTGCGATCTATCTAATGCCTCTTGAGGGTTGGAAAGTGTCAGAGGGAGAGCCATTAACGAGAATGGAGAAGAAGGTCGTGGAGATGAGGGACATGATCTATTGAATCTAGTGGGTGCTAAGACCAAAAGCTAGGAGGATGCTTTTGGAGTAATCCTAATTGAGGTTGTCAAAGGCCTTGGACATATCTAACTTTATGAGTATTCCAGGATTTCTTGAGCCATTTGAGAGAGTGGATGACTTCATGTTCTATAATTATGCCGTAAAGGATATGTCTCCCTTCAACATGGTCAGATTGCTCTGGGGATATAAGTGAGGGGAGAATGGGCTTCAAACCGTTAGCAATGAATTCAGTGATGATTTTGTAAATAACATTTCACAGAGTTATGGGATGGTATTTACTTGGTGATGTTGCATTGTCCTACTTGGGTATCAAAGCTAGGAAGGTGGCATTGAAGGCTGGAAGGATGTTTTTGTTGATCCTTGATACTTCAACAATTGCATGGATTTCACTATCAAGGAAGTGACAAAATTGTTTGAAGAAGGTGACGATGAATCCATATGGTCCTGGAACCTTTCTTTCTTCCATCTGGTGGAGGGCCTCCATAATCTCTGTTTTTGAAACAAGGCTAATAAGCGTTGTGTTCTGATCCTTGGCAACTAGTTTAGGGATGTTTGTTATGATCTGGTTGATAGCTTCCCTACATTAAGGAAGAGGATCTTACACAATATTTGTAAATTAAGTTACCAGTTCCTTCTCAATGTCCTCATGTTTCTCCACGGTTTTTCCTGCTTCATTACGAAGAGAGGTGATGTGATTTACAACCCTGTGTTGTACTGTTGATCTATGGAAGAATAAGGTCTTTCATTCCCGTCTTTGAGCCAACTGATCTTTAATTTTTTTCTTCCAGTATATATCCTCTTATTTGTAGCATTCCTCCGGCTATTTGGTAAGAGTTGCTTCCTTCCCTTCAACCTACTCAGTGTGTTCATTCAAAATAATCTCTTTTTGAAGGGTAGACATTTCCTTTTATAAAGTACTTTTTTCATCAAAGATGTTGCCCAATTGGTCCTTGTTCCACTTTTTAGGAGGAGTTTGATCTGTTTGAGATTTTTTTGGAAAGCATACAATTTAGATCCTCTGATGTTGCTCATTCCTTTCCACTAACTTTCAATTTTATATATGAGAATGGGATCTAAGAGTCAAGATTGTTTAAACCTATAGGTGCACTCAAGAGGCTTTTCAAAGGTTCTCTATGACAGTGATATGGGTCATTGGTTTGATCTCGATGAAGAGACAATCTCTGTAGAGATCTCATGACCTCCAGTGATGATTTGTCCTGCCACCAGAAAGAAATCTAGGTGGGAGGAAATCTGCACCAAACACCCTCTTTTGTTATTCCAAGTGAAGAGGCCATTGGTGGTCTTCATGTCGACCATTCTTGTTTATTCTATGAAGTTCCTTAGGCCGTCATATTCAGGCTCCAAATGTTTCCTACCTCCATTTTTTCTCTCAATGAAGTGATGATGTTGAATTATCCTCTCATTATCAATTTGTATGGTTATAGATGGTCCTTTAAGGAGTGTAGGTTCTTGAGCATGTCCTTTTTTTGGATGGGGCTTGAGGTCCATATACGTTGGATAGGAGTCCATGCAAATTTATGCCTGGAAAGTGAAAGGATGCGGTGAGGACAAAAGGATTCATAGGCAGAAATTCCATACCTATTTGTGAGGGATCCTAGGAAATCCTTAAACCACCCAAAGCTCCTTCTGCATCCACCATCATGCTTCAAGATTTCTTCTATAACTTTTCCATTATGGATTCAAATTCTTTAATGGAGAATTTTGTTTCTTCGATTAACATGATTTTCAAGAGATCCAATTTGATATTTTGCATAGAATACTTTTCTTGGAGGGGTTATTCAGACCCTGTGTGTTCTAGGAGATTATCTTCATGGGATAATGGTGGTTTGAGAGGAGTACATATTGATATCTTGTATTTTCCTAAGTCAACGAACATCCTTCCTAAGGTGTCCAATCTCTGAAGTGTTGATTTTCGTCCTCTTTTACTGAAATCTTTGTTGCTCTTCTTTCCATATTTGGTGGTGATGGTTTGAACCCCCAGCTGCATTTTGGCTTTGGATTTTTGTAGCATGATGACCAGAAGTTTTATATGTTTGGGAGGGATGGTGCTCATAGAATTCTCGCAGCAAGCATCTTCTGGGGCCATTGGATATAGTCCTCCAAGATCAGTAAATTACTCATCCTCGACCATTTGGATATCCTCTTCTTGTTGTGGAGTGCCCCACTAATCTGTGATGACAACATCCATTGATTGTTTTGACTGTTCTTATGGTTGTTCCGAAGGATCCTCTGGAAGGTTGCCTAATGCCTCAATGCTATTACTGGGTAATTTGACATTTGGGAGCTACGAAGGTGCTAGATTTCTTGGTGTGACATTGCTTGGAGGGGATCTCCATGGATCCATCAACATCTACTGGGTTAGAGTTCTTTGGGTCTGGTTGGGATCATTCAAGGGACAATCCCTAAACAGCTTCCCATGTTGGTGGCATTTCCTACACTAAAAAGGAGCATGTTTGTAGTCTAGGATATGAAACGAATCTCTATCTTTCGACTCTAGGGAAATGGCTTCCAAAAGGGATCTAAAGATGTTCATGTAGACATAGATTCTAGAATAGGAGGTTTAGAAACCTTGTCTAGTTTTCTACGAAAGGAAAACAAATTTTCCAAGATTGTTTCCAATATCTTGTAGAGTTTTTGGATCCCAATATTTGTATGGCAAGGATAACATGTGGAGCCAAATGGGAGCCCAAGAGAAATCTTCTTTATCCTGATTAAACCTGGCTATCCATTATCGCATGTAAAGACCGGTTGAATTGAAGAAGTGGGGATCACCTTTCATGACCTCTCTTAGGTATGCTTGGTGAGTGAAGAATAGCTTGGATTCGAGATGATGTCATAGTCTGCATTAGGTTTCCAACTCTGTGCAATCCAATGCAGGAGGGCCTTTTGATTGGGCTAGATCCCAATTAAGCTTTAGATTAGGGTGTTGTCTTGCATGAACTAGATATTGTTGTTAAGTATTGTCAGGGGAACATGGATGTGTGAGATCTCCAATGATTTCGTGAGGCATGTCCTAGTATTTCCTTAGCAGAGGTTGCAGATTGTTTTGGCTCTGTGTAGGTCGATGAAACCACAGGGATTGCATTAGTTGATTTGGAGTTTTGTAGATCAACTTTTGCAAAGTTTGGTAGGCTCGAAGAGAGTCAAGGGTCGGTTGCATTATGCTGGTCGAGATGCCAAGGGAGGATGGAGGGACTAGCCCCCGCCCTCCCAGATTTGACATGTAAGCTGGGGATTAGATGCAAACGAAGGTTAGGGTTCTCAGAGAAGGATGAGATACACGGATTAAGGTTCGAAGGAGGGCAAGGTTGGAGAGCTCATTGAACACCTTCGATAGAATTCAATGTAAATATGATATCACATGTTTCATATTGATACGATAATCATGAGCAAAAAGCAATCTTGCTTCATTATAAAATTTTGTATTATTTAAAGAGAGGGCCATAAAATACAAATTTTATAGTTTAAATCAATTTTCAATTAAAATATTTATATGTTTATATAAAAACGCAAAATTGAAGTTTTGATATAAGTTACTTGCGATTAATTAATTTAAATAAATTATAATAAATGTAGTTATAAATTAAATTGCTAATAAATATTAATGGGTATCAATTCCTATAAATATAAAGCACTCTTTTGATGATATATCTCATATTGCCAAAGATTGGAAAAACCAAAAAGAAATAAATAAATTATTATTATTATTATTATTATTAAAATGAATTAATATATAAGTTAAACATAAATAAATTTAAAAAAAAACATGTTTAAATTAATAATAGACTTTGTAACAATAACATGGCTTATCAATGTATGGCATTGTACCTTAAAAAAATAAGGTGACTTATGAATACCACATGTATAAAACCGATAACTCATTAATGACACTTATTTATATGAATTTTTTCCAAGTAATCAATTTAATTAAAAAACTAGAAAATAAATAACCATATATAAATATAATTCCGGATTCAAAATTCCTATCAATACTTTTGGAACCCATCAACATCTCAAGTTATTATTTTGTGAAAAAAAATGGAAACATTATTATTGGTACATATTACTTGGTAAAATGAATATATAACTATATTTATAGTTATGTGGGTTGAAATAAAAATTATATTTTATTTTGTTTTCAACCCAAGTAATTATAAATATAGTTATTGAGCCTATAGCCTTATTCTACAGCAGAGTATGATGTGTAACACTACAGCTAATATGATGTCTAAATTTTGGTTATATCAATAAACAAACAAACAAACAATTAACTATATAAATATTTAAATAATATCCACTCATAAAAACAAATTTACACCTGGAAAAAAATTAGATTCTTGTTTTTAAGATAAATCTATACGGAAATATTAATTCTACCCAGTAGAATGTACCAATAACAATGTTTATTTATTTTTCACAAAATAATAAATCTGAGAAGTCATCGGTTCCAAAAGAATGGATCGGAATTTTGAATGCGTAACTCATACACAAAAGGTCAATTAAATGCGATACTGATCAAGATCAAGAGACCTAATACCCATGAACTGTGAATTACTTTACTAGCGAATAGCATTATTTACACCGCTGAGCAACGGAGAAAACAGAGAACGCAAAAGGCAATGCGATACTGATCAAGATCAAGAGACCTAAGACCAATGAACTGTGAATCACTTTACTAGCGATATAGCATTATTTACACTGCTGAGCAACGGAGAGAACAGATAACGCAAAAGGCAATGCGATACTGATCAAGATCAAGAGACCTAAGACCCATGAACTGTGAATCACTTTACTAGCGATATAGCATTATTTACACTGCTGAGCGATGGAGAGAACAGAGAACGCAAAAGGCAATGCGATACTGATCAAGATCAAGAGACCTAAGACCCATGAACTGTGAATCACTTTACTAGCGATATAGCAACGGAGAGAACAGAGAACGCAAAAGGCGCGCGCATCAGAAAATCCACCCTCCTTATATGCGCGGCGATGGCCGAGCAGTATTAAAATGAATGTCTCGCGCTCTATCTCTTCAATGCTTTAGCCACGTATTCAACTACACGTTTCACCATCGCTTCTTCATACCTGCAGAGAGTCCGGGAATATGAAGAATAGATGTACAGACCTACAATTGAAGAAACATTAAGCGTATAAACGTGGTAGAAACCAATAAAAATAATTAAGAACAAAAATAAAGCTGAGGAGGCAAGAGTAAGTTACCAACCCGTTGGTGTCGTCTTGCAGTGACCACCCAGAGAGATTGGACAGTGCGAAGAGAGCAGCCTTCCACTCATGGATTTCTTGCGAGCTGTATTCCCCACGGCTCTCATGCCCCTGGAATGCCTCAGCAAATGGACCACCATGAGATTTATCTGGATACCGAACTTGAGAAGGACTGACATTGTAAAACAGCGGGACGGCTATGACCGACCCCTTCTTCCCCTTTTCCTGTATTTGGCGTGCGATAAGAGAGACTTCTCGGAGGCACGAGGCAGATTCTGCGTAATTGGTGGAGAATATGGGAATCAGAATGCGACTGTTCTCAATAGCGTGGTGTAAGCCTATGGAGATGTCTTTTCCCCTCGGAAGATCATATGTGTCAAGGAATACTCGGAAACCTGCGCTGTCGAGGGCGTGGTACAGATGGTCAACGAAGCCTTTTCTCACATCACGGCCTCTGAAACTGAGAAATACGTCGTATCCTCTGTTGGTCGTCGTCTCTCTTCCGCCATTAGAATGGAAGCAGTGAAGGAGGAGATGAATGGCGGCCACTGCAATCACAATTGAAGCGGCGAAGTAGGTGATGTATAGTGGGGTGAAGGAGGAAAAAAACACGACCTCACAGAACATGACTGTTTCAGATTAATGAAGGAAATTAATATGTATTCAAACAAAATGCGTAGAGTTTCTTTATTTATGAGCTTTCATCGTCTGATATCTTCCGCTGTGACTTTACTCGTCTCACAGCTGGAGCTAAGAATCCTAGTCTTACATTTGGCCTACATCTCCGAAGGTTTTTGTTTCTACGACTCTAGTGATGTTACATGACAATGTGACACTGAGAATCGTAATCTTACGTTGGTCGGACGAAAGTCTTTAGTCATCCCACCGCTGAAGCAGAGAAATTTCCTCGTACTACGATTCTCCAAAACTTTTTGTCTACGACTTTAGTAATCATAACTTTTAAGGTAGTCTTACACTTGGTCCCACAGCTCCAAAACTTTATTTCGGAGTTGACGCTTATACACGACTTTGGGCCTTATACTCTTGGTTGAAATTCCAAAACAGATTTATGGGTCAAATTTGTAGCACCTCCCCGATCTGTCTTAACAGTTTACAGAAAGGAAAGGATTTTGATAATTTTGCAAATTTTCGATCCCGTGACAGGTAATTTGTCTCTCAAATTCTATCCTTAACTCACAGATCTAAAATTTTATATTGGGCTTTGTGTTTATACGCCCGTTCCAAAGCGTTAGTTTTGATTTTTGATTTATAAGTTAGTTTCCAAATTTAATTTTAGGGTGAATAATATATATATATTAAGTATTATTTTGGGATTTAACTGTGTTAATTAAGTCATTCATCTATGACTATTTTTATGAGATTCATTTATGACCATTTTCATGAGAGGTTGTCGTCACTAACTAATTTCTCATGATTTTTGAATAGTTAATTTTGCACTCATTGCATCTGGTTTGAATAGTTCACTTACCATTCATTGCATCATCGGGTTTGCATAGTTCACTTCCCATTCATTGCATCATCAGGGTTGAATAGTTCACTTAGAAGTGAGATTGAAACTAGTGAACTAAATCACATAGCCTCAATCATCACTTCCGGGGCTTGCACCGGGTAAACCGGACTTCGAGGGAGGTCACTCATCCCAGATGACCTCTTGCTCAGGCGCTTAACTGTGGAGTTTTACCCTCGATCAAGCCCACTTAGCTTGCTACTAGTTAATGGGTGGAATAATGTTGTCATTAGCCATACACCAAGTTGGTATATGAGATCCTTTGGGACAAGAGACAAAGAACTTATCTCCTCACAATGATTTGACCAAAATATACATACTCTATCCCTCTGATTTTAAACCTGTAACCTTTTAAAAAAAAACATATACTTTTAACCATTAAACCCACTCAAACAATATATTATTAATCTAACTTTAATTAAAACATTAAACTTATACTACTACTCCAAAACTTTATCTTCGACTTTGGGCCTACACAGCAGCCCCAAAACTTTATCTCGTACTTTGGGCTTATACACTTGATCAGTGTCCCACACATCCAGAATTTTATTTCGGACATTGGACTTAAACACTTGTCCCACAACTCCAAAACTTCATCTAGGACTTTGGGCTTGTACACTTTGGTTTCAAATATGAGTGGAATTTGATGAGAAAATGATTTGTAACACGTTGATTTTCCCACATAATACTGTTTAAAAATTGATTAAATCATTAAAAATTCTTCGTTAAAACTGTGAAGATGAGTCGAGGAGTTATGGAATTAGTCAAAATTTCATAGATAATTTCGTTTTGAAATTCTTCCCTTAGTCTTGCAACTTCAAAACCTTATTTGAAACTTTGGGCTTATACAGTTGGTCTCACCGCTCAAATCCCATATTGGATGTATGTGCATGCCCACCGGCTCGTAGAACCCATGGATCTATTATCCTCATTGATGGATGCTAATTATCCATACAATCTTGATGGATCGTTTTTAAACTGTGTAGCCTGCCTAAATTCTCAGTGATACGTCCCATCAAAATTATTCCACATAGCCTGGTTAAGTTCTCAGCGATACGTCCCATCTAAATTATCTTTAGTGGCGCTGTTGTTTGATAAAGAATTATTCCGGTTAAATTCTCAGTGATACATCCCATCAAAATTATTCTTATGTCGCAATAAAAAGATGTTTGAACATAATAAATGATAAGAATTTTTTTTTAAATTTTGTAAAATTGGTTAATATATTATTACAGTAGTATAATCATATTATAGTATAATCATATTATAAATATTAATATGATTGATATAATTTAAAGTTTCATAAATATAATAATTAAAAAATTAATGCAATAAGAGGAATGTTTTACTAATGTACACATTTACTTTATTAATCATGTATAAAAAGTTTATGAGTCAATTTTAACTTTAAAAAAATGAATTATAAATAATAATGAAGAACTTATTAGAATTGGAATAATCTCAAATCCCTAGAAAATTGGATGGCACAAATCTAATTTTTTAAATTTATTAAAAGTAATGGACCATTTTGCTAAATAAAATTTGCTTATATATAAATAAATGTTATAAATAATAATGAAGAACTCATCATGGAGGAACTTATTAGAATTGGGATAATCTAAGTTTTTTGAATTTATTAAAAGTCAATGCATCCTAATAAACTCTTTAATACACTACAACCAGCTTTTGATAAGAGTTAAGACCAAGCATATATATTCCCTTGAGAATCAATCTAGGCTGTCAATTTTTTTTTGTTAAAAGTCAACAGGTCTTAATCCACCTTAAGTTGAAATAAGAAGCCTTTGACAATTAGATATAACTATTTTATAAATATTATAAATATGTTAGTTATAATATGATTCAGATTTAAACCTAAACAATTATTATTATATCAAGCATAATTATTTTATAAATCACACAAATAGATTAGTGTCAACATTTCTCCTATTTAAATCTAATCAACTAAATAACCTAAATTATTCACCAAACCACTTAAACAAATTATTCACCAAATCACTTAGCTAAAATACTCTAGTTATATTAAATATTATTATTAAACATTATCTGCTAACAAAATGCACCGTGGCTGCTGATCAGACGTTGTTGACGTTGTTGCCCTAAGAACTTATTTCCCGACTTATCTGCGAAGGTCGATGGCATACTCCTGAAAAATTTTCATGCCCTCTGTTCGAGGGGAATGTCTAGAATAATTGTAATCTGCATCAATTAAAAATTACAAGATTGTATATGAAGGAACTTTGTATAACAGTTTGAAGTATGATCAATCCATAGTGAAGAGACATATATGGGCGTTTAATCTTCGAGTTGGAATGTGATTGTAACACTCCTTTAGGTTAGAATAATTTTCCCGAATTATTTCATTTTACTTTATTGCAATTAAAGTAATGTTAAGATGTGATGTAATTAATGTAAAGTTATAGGCAGTTGTGTTAAATAAATAAATAAAAATTTTCATTAAAAAGAAGCAATGAAGAGTTAAAGGGAGAAAATGAAAAGAAAAGATTTTATATTTGGAAATAATCTTGAAAAAATAGTTATGGTTGGTGGTTATTTGCTCAAATTTTGTCTCTCGGAAAATCTCGGGAAAAAGAAAAAGGGGAAACCAAGAGGGTATTCGGTAAAGAAAAAGGGGAAACCAAGAGGGTATTCGGTACCTGGGGAGAGAGAGAGAAGCACTGAAGAGAATGGAATGAGAATGTTGGTGGTGGGCAAACATGCAAAAAAAACTTGAAGTCCTTGAGCTGGTTGGCCAAGTGAGACTTCCTAAAAGGACTTGTGAGTGAAGCTAGTTGGGCCGAGGTGGTCTACAGTAACAAAATATATTCCCTGATATGAAATCGTCTCGGGGAGAGCACGAGTAGAGTAGTTGGTTCTCACAAGTTGGGAGGAACATCCGACTCCCTGTGATTCTGTGGTTGGTGATTCGAACAAGCACAAATAAGTATAGTTTAATGTTTTTGTTGCTAGTTGTTGGAAAAGTGAATGGCAAATGGAATCATGAACAATGGAAAAACACTATCTATGTTGCAGTAAGTAGAGTCTCGTATAAAAGAATATGTGTTGATAGATTCCAGAGGAATAAAAGCTTGCTATTAGAGTATTTCTTTTATTTCTAAATGCTCATAGTGATTGTGAAAGGAATGAGAGAATATTGTTGTTAATTTGCTACTTGTGTTTATTAAAGAAACTCATAGAAATTATTGTTGGTATTATATCTATATTTATGAAAAGATATCTGGTACCTTTGTTTGCTAATATATATGAACATGAATTATTATTGGATATATATTTCATACTCGTGAATTAAATTGTTTGTAACATCACCTAACTTAAGTAGATTTTTAACCTAAGAGTTGGTCATGCTAGGACTCTGAGAATTACTAAAGGTAATTTCAGTCCCAGAATTCTGAGGAAAAGTTACAATCGAGCATAGGGGACTCACACAATATTACTAGTTGAGCCGTGCGTAGAACGATAACTAGAAGACCAGATAAAGTTGCAGGTTGGTCTCTCTGTGTTAGGGAGAGAAACCTACAAAGAAACAATCTTGAAAAATCAGGGGCAACTCAAAGAAGTCGGGGACTAGGTCGAGCTATGTGCTACAAATTGTAGGAAAAAATCCGCAACTAATTAACATAAAAACCCTGGTGCAAAAAAGTCAAGCTTCGTTGTAAAATCATTCAACTATAGGTAAACTAAGTACAATGCAAACTTACTTGATAACCAAAAATATATAACTCATCTTAGGCAAGTTGGCAATGTCTGTCAAGAATTTTCGAGTTTGCATAGCATAAATAATTAGAGAAATCTCAGTACAAAAGTGAAATAAGGAAAGCATGGTACATAACTTAATGCATGTGTATATAATACTCTGAACAACAAACCATACTATGCACAAGCGAAAAGGATAAACATCTCACATAATTTAACACAGGAATATATATGAATACAATGAATACCCAGAAAATTAACTAAAGTATGGAGAAATAGAAGATGACCCAAATCTTATATACAGTTCGAATGCAAATACAAAACTTCCAAAACAACCATCCTAAAATATAGTTCAAAGAGAAGGAGTTTCAGCTTTGAAGCTTAATGTTTTACATTTTAAAAAAATAGAGAGTTAAAATTTGAGCCATGCCATTTATAGATTTCGTTGTTAGTTTCGGAAAGCCTGATAACAAAAACCCTTAACGACGAACATGTAATTATGTTGAATAAATAATTAAGACCACACCTCGATTACTGAAGCATGACTGAAGAAATTCATGTGTGTGGAAACCCTCCAACCCTCGCCCAATGTCTTGAAAACCCTGAAGACAAGAAGGTGTGGGTTAAACTATGAAGAAGAATAAACTAAGTAAACCCTTCAAATTATATAAGCAAACCATTAATTACCTGTGGGGAGTGCCAGGGGTTTGAATAAGATCGAAGGCATACTCCTTTGGCACTGAAATAAGGGGAAAACACTAGGACAAAAATGTGGAGCATAAAACTCCATCAAGCTAAGCAAGCATCTTGGCAACTAGGAAAAAAATTCAAAATTGTTAACAACCCTTGCCATTCCAACTTACCATGGCGAGCAGCATGAAGGAACAAACCCCTATGGGTAGATGGTTAGCTGGATAAAGGCGCAAGGGAGAGAAGGGTCACTAGAAGCCCGAACAACAGGAATTCTTGAAAACCTCACTATGTAGTAGAGGGAGGTAGAGCGCTCGGTGAAGGGGTCGAATGAGTTTCCAAATGGCGTGAGAGATAGAGGCAATTGTTCTCTATCCACCGAGAATTTCTCCCCACCATTGATGCATTCCCAAATCCATTGCACCATTGATCACATACAAATACTGAGAGCTACATACACCATTGATTGGTCACTAATCCCTCGATGAAGAAAGCTCCAGGTGGCAGGTATTCATGCACGATTAGAAGTTGCCGAAGAGCTGGCGTACGATTAACCCTCGACTAATTTATTTGCCTCCAACGTTAAACATTAGACTATGCATATAATCATATCAAAACATTTAACTATGAACTATGCATACATAGTGTAAAACACATTAACCATGAACATCACATATCATGTCATAAAATATGAAATATGGAAAATGTATGAGTGGGTTCAAAACTTACCAATGATTATGTATATTGGTAGAAAATTTTTACATGGTAAATGGTTATGTGCATAAGTAATTTTTTTTAGTTATGATGGGGGAAATGTTACAGGTGGTATCAAAGCTCAAGGTTCTACATTGAGGGCCTGATTGGATGCCGTCAAATTTTTGTTGTGGGTGTGTTCAGAGAGTGTGAGAGAGAAGAAAGATTACTATGAGAAGGAGAGGTGGCACTGCTTCTACACCATTAGCAAGGCCTAGCGCTGAGCCCGAGATGACACTAGTGGCAGTAAATAATCCTGAGCTATGTATTCAATTTGAGAACGAATCTCGTAACAGGGCTGTCACAACGATGGAAACAATCCAACAACTTTAGTCAGAAATGGAAGCCCTTTGGACTAAAAATGAACGCTTGGTACGGGAACAAGAAGGCATTATTAAAAATTTGAGAGATAGACAGAACCATCAAAACTCAAAAGCAAGCTCTGATAATGGCGATCAGGCATAATCACAACAAAGAAGAGAAGACATCGTACTGGAAGGAAGTCAAACACAAGAATCTGAAGGGAATAAAAAAACACAAGGAAAAGAGTCTGAAGACACTTCAGATAGTGGTGGATGCAAAAAGACAAAGAAACAGAAAGTAGAATTGCAAGGAGAATTCAAGAAGATTCAGCCTCCAAGTTATGATGGGGAAGCTGAGGAATCAGGGAAATCTTGGTTGATAAATATAACTAAGTATTTCCAAATTTATGACTATGATGAAAATTTAAAAGTTGAGTTAGTTGTTTATCAGTTGCGAGGTAAGGCTACCTTGTCGTGGGAGGAAGTGAAAGCGGTGCATGTTGTTGATGAGCAATAAATTACTTGGGAAGATTCCAAAAACACTTCAGAAATAAATATATGACAGAGTGATTTTGTGATGACAAAACAAAAGAATTTCATGAACTAAGGTTGGGGCAGTTGACTATGGATGAGTATCTGGCTAAATTTACCTCCCAATTACGTTATGTACCATATTTACGAGAGGAGAAAGCCAAGTTACAAAGGTTGATCTGTAGTTTTCCGATAAATATGAAAGAACATTTAGAGTTTGATTATCCAAAAATTATGGATGATGTTGTAAGAAAAGTGTGAATCTGCTATCAGCGAATGCAGGAAAAAGATAATGGTAAGAAGTGGACTAGAAATAAAGGTCAAAAGACTGTACATAATAGTAGGAATTTCAGGCCAGGAAATTCTAGGAGCAGTTTAAAAGGGAAGCAAGGAAAAAATATGGACAAAGTTCCACCAAAATTTTGATCTCAGAATGAAAGCAAAGCAATGGAGCTGTCTACTAAATTTGAAGGAAATCAAGGACAGAAACCACCCCGTCAAGCAGATTATCAGTCCATCATGATCGAAATAGAAGGTAAGATGTCTAGACATATTGTTTCAATTTTAATAGATCCAGGTGTCAGTTTAAGTTACATAAGTCATGGTAGAATTGTGTCAGTTACAAGCTTGGAAATTTAAAACCCCTTGGTTAGTTCAACTAGCCACATGAGCTAAGAGACGAGTGGGGTCTAAAGTAGAAGAATTCTCCATCAACTTAGCAGACCAAAATATTAAGGTGAATTTCAATGTTCTTCATTTGGAATATTATGACGTTTTAATAGGAATGGATTAGTTGGAGGCTCACTAGTCTTTGGTAAACTATAAAGAGAAAATTGTGAGTTATTTGAATGAAGCATGTATTAGGTGTGAATTGAAAGGGATTAAGAGACCAGTACAATTAATACCAATCATTGCTTCTAAGCTGGGAAAGTGTTTACGAAAAGGATGTCGCATTTATGCGGTAAAAGTGGGTTATGCTCAAATTAATGCAGCAACAATAGACCAAACAAATTTGCCAATTATTCAAGAATTCGCAGATGTATTTCTAGAAGAAATACTCGGGCTACCACCAAAAATGGATATTGACTTTACCGTTGAGCTAATTCCAAGGGATGTCCCAGCATCAAGAGCACCCTATAAGATGAGGATACCAGAGCTTATAGAATTAAAAATTTAGTTACAGGAGTTGCTCGACAAGAACTATATAGTCCCAGTTTATCTCCATTGGGAGCTTTGGTGTCGTTTTTTAAGAAGAATGATGGCACCTTAAGACTGTACATTGACTATCGGCAGCTAAACAAACTAACTATCAAAAACAAGTATCCAATACCCAGAATTGATAATCTATTCGATCAGGTCAAGGGTGCCAAGGTATTTCTAAAATTGATTTACGATCTCGATACCATCAAATTAGAATAAAAGATGAGGATATTTGTCAGACTTCATTCAACAATCGCTATGGACACTACGAGTTTGTAGTCCTTCCCTTTGGACTAACGAATGCCCCAGCTATTTTTATGAGTCTTATGAATGGAATTTTTCATTCGTACCTTGATAAATTTGTACTAATCTTTATCTACGATATTCTTATTTACTCTAAAATTTTGAAAGAGCACCATAAGAATCTGCGAATTTTTCTGCAAACCTTAAGAGAACACCAGTTGTATGCAAAATACAACAAGTATGAATTTTATAAAGAACAAATACAGTATCTTAGACACATTATCACACAAGAGGGTGTAGCGGTAGATCCCAAGAAAATAAAATAAATCATGGAATGGCCTATCCCTCAAAATGTGGGAGATATTTGTTCTTTTCTAGGGTTGGCCAGGTACTAGCGCTACTTTATTGAAGGATTTTCCAAAGTGGCTTATCCTTTGACTTCATTGCAAAAAAAAGGAAGAACATTCAAGTGGTCAACAAAATGTCAGCAAAGTTTTGATCGGTTAAGGTATTTGCTGACTACTGCACCCATTTGAAGAATAGAAGACCCAAACAAAGAATTCTTAGTTTGTACGGATGAATGCCAAACCTAAATTGGGGGCGTATTGATGCTAGAGGGTCGTGTGATGGCATATGAGTCACGAAAATGAAAATAACACGAACAACGCTACTCGGCCTATGACTTAGAAATTACAACAATAATTCGTTCTTTAAAGTTTGGTGGCATTATCTTCTAGAGAATAAATTCTTCCTTATGACAGACCACAGTAGTCTAACCAATTTCTTTCATCAAGAAAAGTTGAATGCCCATCGGGCATGGTGGACTGCATTTTTTAGCGAATTTAATTTTGATATCAAACATGTGAAAGGAAAGGACAATAAAGTGGCTGACGCTTTAAGTCGGAAGGTGTTGGGGTGTGGAGCGTGATTATCTTTTGTATTCAAAGTTTTCAGCCAGATGTATACCCCAGGAAGATTGTACACCCTTCCACACGGGGGGTGTGAGGGGGACTTGTCCCCCTCGTAGGGGTCTGGGGGCCAGTGGTCCCCCGGCCTAAAAAAAGATGTAAAATTGCCTTGTAAAAGTATAGTAATTTCTAGTCAATATGGGCCATTCATTAGGCAGATGATCTGACAGTAGAAGTTATGTTTAATTTAGTGTTTTCTGCCCTAAAAGGCAACCCCTCACTATATATGAGGGAATTGTATTGCGTTTATGTAGATCTATATTCTAAGTGAGGAAGAGAGAGGAGATTGAGAGCGAAGAGGGAGTTATAGCGGATCTGTTGTAGGTTGTATCTCTTCAGTTTGTTGGATAATAAAAAAAGAAGGACTGGCTGTTTCTCCGTGGATGTAGCCCAAACTAGGTGAACCACGTATATCTGTGTCTCTCTTGTTTTATGCGTTTTCTATGTTTATATTTCTCTAATATTTTATGTGTTCAATTTCTCTGTAATATATAATTTTCTAACAGAAGGTAATATGTATTTATAAAATTTCTGTAAGTAAAAGAGAGTTTGACTTTTCAAATCAAAATAAGGAAGCTGCACAAAAGGATCCAGAATATCGCTTTTCATGGCGACAAACAGAACAAGAGAAAAACACCGAAAGGAAATTGGGTTATGAAGTCAATAATAAAGGCATGTTGATGTATAGAAATCACATATATGTGCCAAATCAGGAAGCTATTAAAATGTGTATATTAGATGAATATCACAGAAATCGGTATACCGCACACCCCCTGTACCAAAAAATAATTACAACTCTAAGGAAAATTTATTTCTGGCTAGGCATGAAGTCCAAAATAGCCCAGTATCTAGCACAATGCTTAGAATGCCGGCAAGTGAAAATAGCCCATCAACACCCTACAAGCTTACTTCACCCTCCTCCCATACTTGAGTGGAAGAGGGAGGTTGTGACATTAGATTTCATCACTCGCCTACCAAGGTCTAGAAGACAGAATGACTCTATAATGGTGGTGGTAGATAAATTAAGCAAGGTTGTATGCTTTATACTCATACAATCAATGTATAAGGTTGTACAAATTACTGATATTTTTATGAGAGAAATCTTTAAGTTGCACGAGATACCTAAGATGGTAATTTCAGACAGGGGTGTAAAGTTTACTTCTGCCTTTTTGAAAGACCTGTTTACTAATCTGGGCACTCAAATACAATTTAGTACTGCTTATCACCCGTAAACATATGGGTAAACCGAGAGAGTAAACCAGGTGCTAGAAGACATGCTTAGGATGTATGTGATGCAGCAACTAGCAAAATGGGAGGAATATTTACACCTAATGGAATTTTCATATAACAATATTTATCATGCATCGTTAAAATTGATTCCATTTGAGGTCTTATATGGAAGGAGATGTAGAATACCTGGAAACTGGAATAGTCCAGAGAATAAGTTCATGTTGGGACCGGAGATGCTTAAAGAGATGGAAACAACGATGAAAAAAGTTAGGTACAATTTAAAGGCAGCCCAGAAGTGACAAAATTTTTATGCTAACCAACAGAGAACCTATCGAGAATATCATGTTGGGGAACATGTATATGTTAGGGTGAAGCCTAGGCAGAGTACTTTAAGGTGGGGCAGATGTTCCAAATTATCCCCTCGATACTGTGGTTCATTCCAGAACAATTGCTAGAATTGGCCCGATGGCTTATCAATTAGCCTTACCCAGTCATATATGGGTGCACAATGTGTTTCATGTCTCTTTACTAAAAAAGTACATACATGACAGTATACACATTATCCATTGGCAGGATGTGCAAGTAGTGGAAATAAATTTATGTTAAAACAATTTGTTTTAAGTATCATGTCAAGAAGTAATAATAATGATGTTTGATGAGAGGTCATACTGGATAGGGAGTTCCTAGTTGAACCCTTTCATATTCTCGATCGGAGAGAAACAACGTTGCGGAAGCGAGTTATCCCCGAGGTTAAGGTGCAATTACAACACTTTAGCCCGAAAGAGGCTACTTGGGACGATGAACGGTTTATGCATGAAGCATACCTAGGCCTATTCCGAACATAAGAAAACAATAGGGACAATGTTTCCCTCGAGGGGTGGGGAGATGTAACACCCCTATGGGTTAGAATAATTTTCTGAAATTACCTCATTTTACTTTATTTTATTTACTTTAATGCAGTTAAACCAATATTCAGATGTGATGTAATTAATGTAAAGTTATAGGCAGTTGTATTAAATATAAAATAAAAAACTTCCATAAAAAATAGCAGCCAAGAGCCATGGGGAGCGAATGAAAAGAAAATATTTCATATTTGGAAACTGTTTTGAAAAAACAGTTATGGGTTGGTGGTTACCTGCCCAACTTGTGTCTCTGGGAAAACCCTAGGAAAAATGAAAATGGGGAAACCAAGAGGTTATTCAGTACCTGAGGAAAGAGAGAGAACTCAAGGGAATGGAGTGAGAATGCTGCTGGTGGGCACACATGGAAAAAAAACTTTAAGTCCTTGAGTTGGTTGGCTAGTGGGACTTCCTAAAAGGACTTGCGACTAGAGCTGGTTGGGACGAGGTGGTCTAGGGTAACAAAATATGTTTCCTAATATGAAATCGGCTCGGGGGGAGCACCAGTAGAGTAGATGGTTCTCAGAGGTTGGGAGGAACATTTGACTCCCCATGATTCTGTGGTTGGTGATTCGAACAGACACAGATAAATATAATTTAATGTTTGTGTTGCTAGTTGTTGGAAAAGTGAATGGAAAATGGAATCATGAACAATGGCAGAATATTGTCTATGGTGTAGTAAGTAGAGTCTGGCATAAAATCATATCTATGTTGATAGATCCTAGAGGAAGAAAATCTTGCTATTAGAGCATTTATTTTATTTCTAAATGCTCATAGTGATTGTGAAAGGAACCAGATAATATTGTTGTTAAGTTGTTACTTGTGTTTATTAAAGACACTGATAAAAATTATTGCTGGTATTATACCTATATTATGAAAAGATATATGGTACTTGTGTTTTCTAATAGATATGAAAAGGAATTATTACTAGATATATATTTTGTACTGTTGAACTAAATTGTTTGTAACAACACCTAGCTTAAGTAGATTCTTAACCTAGGAGTTGGTCATGCTAGGACTTTGGGAATTACTAAAGGGAATTTCAGTGCCAAAATTTTGAGGAAACATTACAGTCAAGCACCGAGGAGTGACACGATATCACTAGCCGAGCCATGGGTAGAATGATAACTAGAAGACCAAATTAAGTTGTGGGTTGGTTTCTCTGTGTTAGGGAGAGAACCCTACAAAGAGATAGTCCCAAAAAATTCAGGGTAACTCAAAGAAGTCAAGGACTGGGTCAGTCTATGTGCTACAAATTGTAGGAAAAGCTCTGCAATCATTTAACATAAAAACCCTGGTGCATAAAAAGCAAGATTCACTATAAAATCATTCAACTGTAGGTAAACTAAGTACAATGAAAACTAACTTGATAACCAAAAATCTATAACTCATCCTTGGCAAGCTGAGAATGTATATCAAGAATTTTCAGCTTTGCATGGCAGAATTAATTAGATAAATCTTAGTACACAAGTGAAATAAGGGAATCATGGTACATAACTTAATGCAAGTGTATATAATACTCTAAAAAACAAACCATATTGTGCGTAAGCGAAAAGGAGAAACATCTCACATAATTTAACACATGAATATATATGAATACACTAAATACCCAAAAAATGAACTGAAGTATGGCGAAACAGAAGACGACCTAGATCTTATATATAGTTCAAATGCTAATACAAAACTTCAAAAAGAATTGTCCTAAAGTATAGTTCAAAGAGAAGGAATTTCAACTCTGAATCTTAATGTTTTACATTTTAAAAAGAAAGAGAGTTAAAATTTGAGCCACATCATCTATAGGTTTCGATGTTGGTTTCGGAAAGCCTGATCACAATACCCCTCAACAACAGACAAGTAATTATGTTGAAGAAACAATTAAGACCACGCCTGGAGTACTAAAGCATGATTTGAGAAATTCTTGTCTATGGAAACCCTCGAGCCCTCGCCCAACGTCCTGAAAACCATGAAGACAGGAAGGTGTGGGTTAAACTATGTAGAAGAATAAACTAAGTAAACCCTTCAAATTATATAAGAAAACCATTAATTACGTTTGGGGAGTGACAGGGGTTTGAATAAGCTCAACAAAATACTCCTTTCGCACCAAAATAAGGGGAAAACACTTGCACAACAATGTGAATCATAAAACTCTATCAGGCTAAGCAAGCATCTCGGAAACTAGGAAAAAAATTCAAAACGTTTAACAACCCTTTCCATTTCCAACTTACCATGACGAGCGACATGAAGGAACAAACCCCTGTGGGCAGTTGGTTAGCTGGAAAATCCCCATGGTGGAGAAGGGTCACTAGTAGCTCAAACAACAGGAAATCTTGAAACCCTGACTATGTAGCAGAGGGAGGCAGAGTGCTCGACAAACGTGTCAAATGAGTTTCCAAATGGCGCGGGAGGTAGAGGAAATTGCTCTCTACCCACCGAGAATTTCTCCCCACCATCGATGCATTCCCAAATCCGTAGCATCGTTGATCACATATGAATCTCGAGAGATGCATCCACCATTGATCGGTCACTAATCCCTTTATGAAGAAAGCTCCAGGTGGTACGTGTTCATGTGCGATTAGAAGTTTCGGGAGAGCTGGGGTACAATTAACTCTTGGCCAATTTATTTTCCTCCAACATTAAACATTGGACTATGCATATAATCGTATCAAAACATTTAACTATGAACTATGCATACCATAGTGTAAAAGACATTAACCATGAACATTGCATATCACTTCATAAAATATTAAATATGGAAAATGTAAGAGTGGGTTCAAAAATTACCAATGATTATGTATATTGTTAGCAAATGTTTACATGGTAAATGGTTATGTGTATAAGTAAAAAAAAAATTAGTTATGATAGGGAAATGTTAGAGTGATACCACCAATCAAGTAGCTGCAGCTTTGGACAACATACTAGTCTTGCAATATTTCCCTTTGTACTATGTTCCTGTCATGCACTTAATTAATAAGATTGTAAATGAATTTACAACCACAGAGAGAGATTTATGCAGGTTGATGTGTTACCTCCAAATCTATTACAAGCAATTCTGATTGCAAACGATACTCAAGTGAAGCCAAAGTTTTTCATAGCGTCATGCATTTTACCCAAAGTGAAGAGAAGTACTAATTCTCTTTACCATGCAAGACTTCATTCAAATGCCCTTTCCAAACACATGCACATGATTTTATGGTTGTATGCAGAAAATTTATTGCATTATAAATTTCTCTCTCATTATTGTGGGACAAAGGAATTGAATTAATTTTGAAATAAGGATAAGATTTTGTAAGAGGAGGATAGTATGGTAGAGATGTTGAGTTGTTTAATATTTTTTTTTTTGTAAACTAAGGAGGGACCATTCTTTCTCCATTACTTCGTACTGAAGCCATTACATTTTCATGGTGGCCTCAACTCGCCCCGAGGGGAAACCGGGTCTGTTGGCCACCTTAAGTTTTTGACAGCCATCCAAAAACAAAAAATACTGATTCTTCTTGTCCATGCTATGTAAACTATACATTCGAAAAGATTACTACTGCTTCTTGTTTGCATTCTTTAACTGAAAATAGAAACTAAACTATTCAACCGTTTTCACAAAAAACTATAGACAGTGTATACATATCTTCCAGTGTTAGTCCGCCATGACTTCCTGTCGCTCCTCTTTTTTCTTTATACCCGGGTTGGTTTCCTTTATCTGCTATTGAATCTCCTCCAGTTTTTTATCCTGCATTACCAAAGTGACCTGAATGTTTTGCAATTCTTTCTTCAAGTTTGGGATTCCCTGTGACAGTTCTGCCATCTCCATGGCCACTTGTTCCATCGCCTTCGCCAGCAGCCTTTTAATGACCCAGTAAACATGCAAGGCATGTTTATACAGAGTCATGCGGCCTCTCGTGTTCCCTGGATCCGGGAGGAGGTATTCCCAGTCTTCCATTTCTGAACCTGATTGTCCCTAGGTCGCTTCTTCCTCCAGATGCTGGATTATCCTTCTGATGTCTTTATTGGTATTCTCACAGGAGGCTTCCTCCACAAACTGAATCCTCTTCTTTAATGTTTTCCTGTATTTTCTTGCTAGTGCTGGTTCATTATCTACTCGTCTCCCTTCCGATCCTCCTCTCCCTCTGCTGCGTTGTCCTCGTCCCCGTCCTACTCTTCCTCTATTCCTGTAATTTCCCCTACCTCCCCGACTCTTCATGCCTGAGGTTCTTCCGAAGTCACCTCTCTCCTCTCGCCATTTGTTACTCTTGTCTACCTGCTCCCTGTCCTCCTGTATTTTGTCCTTTGCTGACCCCGCATCCTTCCATATCTTCTTTCGTGGTTGTTCCCCTCTATCCTGGTCCGAGTCAAACATTTCTACTTCATCTTCCGTGTCATCTTGGATCGTCTGATACTCCTCTGCCGTTTCTCCCTCTTCGATTCCTTTCCCTTTCTTTTCCTGGCTTCTCCGTCCTCTGTTGTCTTCATCCTCGTCGTTCCTCATTCTCCTCCTTGTCGCCATTCGATACTTCCTTCTGGCGTTGTCCGCTTGTCTTCTCCACCTCCTTTGTCTTTCTATTAATCTGCCCAGAGCTTTCACTACTCTGTCTCTTCACAAATCCTCAGCACATTTGTTTAACATTCTCCTCTGTTTATCTCGCCTTCCTTTATGATGTCTCCTCCACCGATTCTCCTCGTCTCTCGTCACTCGCTTCACCTGCCACTTGCCGATTTCATCACCACCCACCTCCTTTTGTCCTTCTTCTGTGCGGTCGTTCCCACGTCCAATCTCTACTGCATTACCTCCACCAGCTTCTTCCTTCATTGCCTCGTCGTCGTCCCTTCTCGATATGATACCTTTGTTGATGATCCCTCTGTCCTCCTTCATCAATACCTGATTGTCTTTTGCCTTGTCATCCTCTCTTACCCGATCTGTATTAATTTCCCTGATCGTTGTCATTATCACCCCGATCGGGGGAGTTGTTTAATATTTTGATAATTGGGTCAAAATAAAATTAAATAATTAATAATAATGATCATAACTATCAATAAAACAATATGGTTTATAATTATGATTATAATTAATAATTAAATCAACTTAAATCTATCTTAATTTTAGATTTAGCAAGCATGAAGAGTAGAGTGAAAAAGATTTGATCCATGTCCAAACTTGGTAGATCGAAGCTAAGAAGGATCTAAGATGGTTATATAGTAGGGTAGCAATATAATTTTACTTATCAATCCATAATAAATATCAAAAAGTTTATTTTATCATACATCTCATATTCAAAATTAAAAAAATTATAAGATTAGCTTAATCATATAAATTAAATGATTATTAAAGCGCTGATAGGAATTAATCCATGATAGATATCAAAACACCTATCCCATAACACATTTCACATTGATAAGGTTAAAAAATAAATAAAAATGATCTAAATTATAACTTTATTTTAAATTATTATCATTAATAATTATAAAAAGAATTAATACATGAGTTAAACATATGTACATTTCAAAAAGCATGTAACATGATTTTTAACTATGGAAATTTATCCCCACTTTATCATGGATATATTTTACTATGGACTAACACCATGGTTTACTCATACCACATGCCCAAAAAACCATAACTCATGTTCATATATGTCAAGCCTTCAGGCTTGGGCACCCGAGTGTGCCCAATTCAAGCTGAGTTAAGATGTAATGAGTTGACCGAATTGACATGACATGATGAGTTGGTAGCTCAATCAAGCATTTGAATGAGCCCGTCCAAAGCCAAGGTGTGCCTAGTTGTCATGGCCCCATGTTGTGGTGCCTTACGAACACCGTGGGCATTGTGCGGCATCAACAAGATTTCACTTCTTCCTAAATTACTTTCACACGGACTACGCCTAACACTTCAACACTTAACCAATTTTTCATTCAAGTGTTCTTATGTTTAATTATGCAATGAAAATAAACTTCATTCAATTCACTTTACTTCATTTACATTAAACTTCATAAAAGTGCGATAAACATAACAGTAATACAATATAGCAAATATAACAACAAACACAATTCTGTGATGGGAGGGGGAAACTACCCAAAGTAGTTCGCCCATACTTTATTAGGCTTGTTCAAGTAATATACAACAACAATTTACATGTACAATGGTGTGGCAGTTGCCTGGCCCAAACCAACAAACTCGTCCAACAACGAAATCTCAAAAGTCGTGCAGTCATGCCCTGCACTTTCGACCTGCCTTGAAACCCCAAGTTATTTGCCCTAAAATATAACCAAAAGTATTCTAAAGTATTTTAGCTCATTGGGTGAGCCCCAACTTTCCTATGCCCTCCTTTTCTATGTCACTTTGCGATGTGAAACCTCCTTGAGGTTCTATGATATCGCAAATTCGCCCTTCCTTGTGCGACTTGTTTCTGCGATGCCTTCTTACTTGGTTGAACTTGCTTCTACCCTTTGTCAAATGCCTCTCCTCTTCATTTATATGTGTTTAACCACTTCTATTTTGAGGGATGGACGCCCCTTCAATACATTGAGCCAACCCTTCTTGCTTGTGTGGTCGCACCCTTGGGCCGACTTGCCTGTGGGTGGGTGTGCACACGCCTGGGCCGACCTACATGCAGGTTGTGCCAGTTCCCCATGTTGGGTGGGTGAATCCCTACCTTGGCACTTGCATGTCATATACCCCACCTTATCGCCCATCGTTTATGTCATTTCATTCACTCTACATCGTGTGTTGTCTCGTACTTTCCCATCGTGCCCCTTTCTCGCTATGTCGTGTCACGGTCACACTTCCATGCCTTACATGTTACGCCTTGCCTATCATGATGCCCAACGACCTCATCTTGGGTGTGGGTGTGGGTGACCAATTCGATCATCGTTATGCTATGTGTGGGTGGGCACTCTCCCTCACACATCCTCCATTATTTCTGGTTGTTGGGCATGCATGCTCATCGTGATGTGCCCATTATGTCTCACCCGACACATCGCTTGGTACCACACCTTCATGCGGGTCCACCCAGGACATGTGGCCCTCAACTCGTGAACGCTTCCCACTGCCATTGTGTCAACCTAGGTGCCCCTTCTCTATGTGGGTGTGCTCGTCGCACTTGGAGGATCTCATGTTGTGCACTCCCAGTCTTCACCAAGTCGCTTCCTCGTCACATGGGTGGGTGCCTTGCCTTGTGTCATTGATCCTCATCATGCGATCTACCCTCAACTTGGTTCCAACATAGTTTTTCGCCACTCCAAGTGATTCTGGCCCATCATGGGTGCCTATTCGCCTTGCTACCAACTCAGGGCCTTGAGACTATCTATACACACTTGACTGAAGGAAAAGACACCTTCTTGAGTTGCGTAGGTGCATGAATTAGATCAGTTTCATGAAGGAAAGAAGTCAACATAACCAATGTCAAGTGACATTCGCATGAAGGTGACGTGCCCAACTGAAGGATGAATGCACAATTCAACATGAAGGGAGTGAACACCCAATGGAGGGCAAGGTCGATGTCAAAATGTGCCCACCTAACTGAGCGGCGAAAGGTGAGGGCGACACCGAGACACACCTGCTCACCTGATCAATTGTCCAAGTGTGAGGGTGATGTTGAGACACTTCTGCAAAACAAAATTTGAACCGAAGAGAAGAGAAGTGACTGCGTGATATATTATTTGGCATTTGTTGGAAGGTCGACTCAAACAAAAGTATGGTCCACTTGAACAGAAGGCAGGCTAGCCTGACACTCTACATAGGGACACAACTGTTCATGAAGGAAAAATGTGTATATATAAACAAAGAGGAGGTGATCTAGGAGGCATCCAACTGAAGTTAATCAAACAAAGCTTCAACCAAATGAAGGCGCAGAAGGGTGAGAACAAATAAAAATGAGTCAAGACTCATATGAGGGCTTTCCAAGTAAGCCAAGGAGAGACGAAAGTCTCTGAAAGTCATTTTATGTGGTTTGGTTGCGAATGAAGTATCGTTGTGGGTTTGTGGTATGTTGTGGGGTTTTTCTATTGAAGCTCGAAGGGCTAAGTTAGGGTTTGGTTATGGGTTGCAAGTCGAAGGGCTACAACTCAACTATTATATTATATATATTTGAGCGTTGTGACAGTGAGTTGTTTGGGAACTCAGCCAAGCCAAAATTTATGAAGCATTATATATTGAATTTTAGTAATAAAAAAACCAAAGTTATGGGTAAGGCTTTTATGAGTTCCCCCTCCTATCATATTAATGTTTTGTGTTGTTTATGATTTTTTGCGGATATTGTTGAAGTAAAGTGAAATGAAATGAACTATGATTGAAGCTAAGATTGAAGTGGCTATTTTACTGAGATTAGATTGAATTCTAATTCAACAAGTACAAGATATATATCTTGTGATAAGAGTACATAGGCTAGAGGTGTAGTCCTAGCGTTAGTAAAATCATGTTTGTCTCACCATTGAGGAGAAACTATGCCAATGATGCACACCAAGAGGACTCAGGAAAATTATAGCTCAAATATGCACCAAAGGAGCGTGACAGATGGTATAAAAGTAGCTTTTTTTAAGGTTGAATGAAGATCATTGTTTTGGTTGAAGCATTCTTTTGTGATAGTTAGATCAGGATGATTGAAGAAATAAATTTCTTGAAGGAAGGCTCTTTTGAGAAGTTAGGATAGATGTCCAATTCTTGGAAAGTTGGATTGAAATAGTTCCATGACAAACTCATTTACCTCACAAAAATATTATGTCAGAAAGGAGGAAAGATGGTGGAACTGCGGAAGGATATTAATGTTTTCCAATAGCAGGTTGAGAAGGAAGTTCTTGATTATGAAAAGGCCTTGGTGTGAGACACTTGAGGCATGGGGTCTGAAGAGACTTAGCCATTGTGACATGATTTAGGATGATTGATAGTTATTCACTCCATGTAGGACCTTCTTGAAGGAGGAGGTGTAGACGTCTATGGAGACTATAGATACAAAGACATGGGGAAATACATAGATGGGATTATGAGGTGAGTGGATATTCCCCCCACTCATAGAGATACGAGAAACATATCCAAGAGGAGAAAATGAGTGAAGATTTATTCATGGGACAAGATATAGAGATAACGGTTGAAGGTATTTTGCATGAAGAGGGGCATGAAGTGACTTTTCTTGGGATTTTTATGTAGATGTGCAACACTTGGACATTGTGGAGGATTTATCAATAATGGTATTGATAGTTGTGGATGTGAGGAGAGTGTTAGAGAAAACAATGATGATGATGTGAGTAGGTGCATCCTCATGAATTTGACACGACGGTTGGACTAATCACCCAATTAGTTCAAGTCATCGGGACCAACAATGCGCAAAGAAACATCATATTTGAGTTGAAGTATGGTAGAAAAGTTCACAATTATGGAGATGCGGTGATTGACATGGTAGTGATTGTGACTTGATACATTTGTGCCATAAGATGGATGGAGTTTCCTTCTGTGATGAAGTGGGGTAGTATGGATGATTGTGATGCACCGTGATTGGATGATCATGGAGGCTAGGAATATCTTCTACATGAATCCTTTTTTTGGGATGCAAAAGCAAGGGGAGTCATGTAGTTTAATGAAGTCTTGTTGTAGGTTCATGAAGACGCTTATTAGCTTGAGAAATGAGGCCAGAGAACCTTTCCTAGATGATTGCGGGATGGGTGATTCTTCCATGTTGATGGAGACAGTGAATGTGAAGGTTAGTCGTGATGAAGTGGATAGTCTTTGGGCCATGGCGAAGAATTTTACCAAGGAGTGTTGTTGTCGAGGATGCATTAGACAAAATGTTAGCCTAAAAGTGGCCTCCGAATGAAAAATAAAAAAATAATAATTAAAATAATAAAATAAGATTTATGAATTTTTGAGGGAGAAGAAGAAAACTAGTTTTTTATTTGTATTTTTGGCTTATCTCCTTATAGGTTTACTCAAATTCCAAGTGTAGACACTCAGTGTATGCAAAATTAAATTCCACATCCAACGATAACCCATTATGCATACTTTTGATAAGGCCCACAGTGATAAAAATTCAAGATACATTTAAAAAACATGTTGAAGAAACTTTTTTAATGTATATTAAATTTTTATCAATGTGGGTCTTCTTAAAAGTATGCATAATGGGTATTCATTGGATATGGAATTTAATTCCTCAACCAACGAGTGTATACACTTGAAATTAGAGTAACCCTATAAGGAGATAAGCCAAAAATACAATTAAAAAAAGTAGCTTTTCTTCTTTTCCCTCCAAAATATTTACATGTACTTATTTTTAAATTTAAAGGATTTTGATTGTTTTACATATTAAGACATCAAAATTACATGAAAATTTCATGGGAAATTTTAGGTTGGAATTTCCTCTAATGATAATCGTTTTTAAGTGGTGAAGGATGTCAAGTCCTGAGGCTTGCATGCTTGAGTGCACTCGAGTCAAGCTGAGTTAAGATGGAACAAGTTGAATGACTTGGAATAACATGACAAGTAAATAGCTTGACCGAGTGCCTAAGTGCGCCCATGAGAAAAGTCGGTGTTGGATGGACAAGAGTGCTTAGTGAGATGTGTCTGACCAAAGCCAAAGCATGCCCATCCAAGACACGCTCGACTAAAGATGAAGACACCTACCCAAGTTGCATAGGAACATGACCAAAATGAGTCACACGATGGAAACAAGTTGACATAACCAAAGTACAGTGGCATTTGCATAAAGGCGATATTCCCTATCGAAGGAGGAATGCATGAGTTGACACGATGGGAACACATACCCAACTAAGGGTGAGTGTGACGTTGAGATGTACTCACTCGACCAAATGACTAAGGGCAAGGGAAACACCAAGATGTGCTTGCTCACCCGACTAAGTAACCAAGGGCGAGGGAGACACCAAGATTTTCTTGCTCGACCGAACGTGAATCGAAGGTGATTGGAATGACCATGCGATATATAGTTGGGTGTTTGTTGAAAGGCCATCTAAAAAAAAAGTATGGTTGACTCGAATGGAAGGAAGTTCGGCTTGATGCCCTACGAAGGGATGTGACCGTTCGTCAAGTAAGGAATGACACGTATATATAAACGAGGGGGAGGTGAGCTACGAGGCATCCAACTGAAGTTCATCAAACAAAGCTCAATAGAACAAAGGTGCAAAAGGGTGCGAACAAAGAAGAATGATTCGAGACTCATATGAGGGCTTGCCAGGCAAGCCAACGAGAGACAAAAGTTTATGAAATTTGTTTTCTATGGTTTAGCTGTGAATAATGTATTTTTATTGGTCTATGGTATGCCGTGGGGTATTTCTGTTTAAGGTCGAAGGGCTGAGTTTGGGTATGGTTGTGGGATGTGTTAGCACTCTGTAATTTCCTTTAGGCTGAAAAAGGATTACAAAGGTAACCACAAACCACTTTTAAGCTATAATATAGCCCTTCTAGCCTTGGAGAGGGCTCTCTCACTAAGGTTTTCTTAGTCAGTTAGATGACTAAATGATTTCTGATCTTAGGCTAGCTATAAATATCATCAAAGTGAAAACGTTTTCAAAGTTTTGGCTATAGGGTGAAAGAGAGATCCATTATGCATGGAGTCAAAATAATGTTCAGTAACAAATCACAATCAACAAAGTAGTTTGAACTAGGGAGAGGTAGGAAGACTCCTGGATCTACAAATTTTGTTGTAGTGTGGCTGGGATGAAATGAGAGTAAGGATCCATTAAATATAGAGCATGTATGGATGTATTCTATATCTAACTTCATAAGAAAAAACTGAAATTGTTTGATAATCATGAGCAGGGTGTCGATGTAAATTTTGCAACATAATTTTCTTTCAAACAATTAAGAAGCAAAGTACATGTGAAAACTAGAAGGGAAGATAAATCACAAAGAGAGCCACATGATTATTATGTCTGATACAAGAATCCTGGAACAAAATTTTCTTTGTATTGATATTTTGATCACTATTTTAAAACATTCTCTACTGCTTACCAAGCTTTCAAAAGATACACTCTATTCACTCCTGAATCCAACCCTTTCTACATTTATATTCATGAACTATATACAATATTCTCTTCCTATGTCAAAGGGGGTCGAAATCCACCTATTCCCCCAATATATAAAACTAATTACATGAGAATAGAAAAACTAAAACCACTTTCCTAGGTACTAGGAAACTATCTTTGACCTATTTATTTCAACTTGCTTACACATAAAATACAGTGAAATTGTACAAAAAATCATATTAAAAGTCTTCAAATGGTAAATAATATCTGACGTGGTCATAAAAATCCTCTTTTGCCAATGTTCGAGTAAAAAAAATTGTTCAAAAAAAGGAAATTGTCTCTGTATGCAACATATTTGCTGCAAATCTCCAGTTGCGCAACAGTCCAAGTTGTGCATACCTCCGGTCCATCTTTGAAAAGATGAAACTAATGGGTTGTATTGAAATGTCCCTGAGAAGGATATGAACTCATGAAACAACTTTGAAACTGAAAAGCATGCCTCTGAACCACTATCTCTTTTTTCTTATCAAATTCGCAACAAACTTGCGCAACACCTCCCCTTCCGCCTTTGCACAACGACTGTATTTTTTGAATATCTCCTAAACGGTAAAACATATAGAGTGGATTTTTTGTACAAATTTAATATCATTATAAACCTTCTCCACAAACAATTTGAGCCAAATCCGACTCATGAATTTCAAGAAAATCCAAAAATGGATGTAGATGATGGTGGCTCATTTATCAAAAACCATGAATCATTTTGACCTGAAATTAAGTGAGTGTATTTATCTTACCCCCTGTGCATCTCCTATAGAAAGTTCATGTAAAATGGGTACATGGTTTAATAGATATGGTGAAAATACGTTTGCGCAACGCACTTGCGCATCGAGTTGTCTTGCATGACTTTAATCACATGCTTGAACTTTCGATGAGAAAAAAGGGATGACTGATGATGTTTCCACTCTTTTAAACCTCTTTTAAGTTCCCACACACAAAAATAATCCCAAAAAAATGATTTTTAATTAAACCCTAATTCTTCTGATAATTGTGCAGCAAGAAGCACAACAACTCATTGGTTACCATGCTTCCGACCATCTTTTGGACTTCTTAACATGTTGGGAAGGTGGAAGATAACCCATACCACATCAGAAACTTGTTTAAAAACCTTTTCTTAAGTTGAAAACCTCCATGTTTGAAAATTACCCCTCACAGCAAAAACACAACAAATTCCAACTTTTGGCAGAGCACCAATGGCAAATAACAACATTCCTCTTCTTGTTCTCCAAAGTGTTTCAGAGAAGATGATAGTTTTGAATGATTGAAATGAAAGTGAAAAGGCACTTTTGAAACCTTCATACACTTCTAGGATCTTCTTTTAAAGTAATGATGACCCACTTCTAGATGTGAAATATGGATCACATGACTAACCATAACTAATCCCTATAACTGACATGACTTAGCATACAAAACTCATGATGACCAAATCTTTCATGACATAACCAATTTCCCCTTATTATTACCCTTTTTATGATGATCTCTCATGACACTAAACTTTTCCTTGACCAAATAGGCCTCTTTCAATCTTAGAACCTTTTTCATGAGACTTAATCCTAAGCCTTATTAAAAAAAAACCTCATATTCACAAAATACCCTTTTAAACCATAATACTGATGAAATCAAGACTGAGATTTACAAATTAACCTCAAGCACATAGAAAGACTGAAATGACTAAGATCCCTGTAATATAGAACTCTAACAGGTTGCAGGCCGAAAGGATATATCTATACAAGTGTTGTGGCAACAAGCTGTTTGGGAGCTTGGCCTAACCAAAAATCTATAAACATTGTATATTAATGTTATGTAATAAAAAAATCGAAGTTGTGGTGAAGAATTTTGGGAGTTCCCTCTCTCACCATCTTATTGTGTTGTATTGTTTATATTTGTTGTGGATATTGTTGAACTCAAGTTAATTGTAGTGAATTGTGATTGAAGTGAATTATGATTGAAGCTAAGATTAAAGTGGCTATTATACTGATATTAGATTGAATACTAATTCTTCATGTATAAGATACCTATCTCATGATAAGAGGAAATAAGTTAGGGGCATAGTTTTGGCATTAGTAAACTGAATTTGGTCTCACCATTGAGGAGAAACCACATTGTTTCCGCACACCTTAGGTGACTTGGGAAGCTTATAGCTTGGAGGTTATGGCATGTGTTCATATGGCACTCTTTTTATTAATAAATTTAACTAAAGAGCACAACTACTTTTCAAATAAAGTGCAACCTTTGATTTGTGACTACTACTGAAAATATTCTAAAATATTTCATATAAGTTAAATCATTACTATCAACCTAAAAATTATTGACAACAAGTGCAACGAGAGATCATATCTCTTTTCACTTTAAAAGAGGTTTGCATCAAGTGATTTGATCCCTCTACTTTTGAAATAAAGTGCAACCTTTGATTTGTGACTACTCCGGAAAATATTCTAAAATATTTCATATAAGTTAAATCATTACTATCAACCTAGAAATTATTGACAACAAGTACAACGAGAGATTATATCTCTTTCCACTTTAAAATAGGTTTGCATTTCAAGTGATTTGATCCCTCTTGGGGTTTGGTAGATCCAAAGTTAAGATGGATCTAGGCTGGTTTAATTCCAACCTTTAAATAGGCTATATTCCACATGAATACCATGGGCCAATACCATGGATTCTCAATACCATGGCTCATTTTTATTTTTATTTTTATTTTTATTTATTTTTATAGGGTCAATACCATGACTCATTTTTATTTTTATTATTATTTATTTTTATAGTGTTATTTTTATTTATTTATTTTATTTTCACCCCATGGAAATGTTTACATTACATTACATTAGTTTATTTATTTAATTTATTAATTTAATCTAGTTTTTATTTTTATGTAATTTGACCTAGTCAAAATGTTAAACATTATATTACAACATCTCTACCATATTGGGCTATGCCCTATAAATTTTAGGTAGATTTTAAATATTTAACGTGTACAATATTCTATTTTAAAAAAATTGTTGATAACAGTGAAAAGTCAAAGATTGAGATTTATTTTAAAAATAATTATGTTTTTTTTCATTTTTAATTAAATTAATTAATTAAAAAATGTCATACAAACATATTTCATACGAAATTAAAAAATATCATATAAACATATTTCATATGAACCCCGTTTTTTTGGATTATCATATTAGTCAATCATGATATTGACCCATAATAATGTAAAAATAATCCATAATATTGACCCATAATAATGTAAAAATAATCTATGATATTGACCCATAATAACTTAAAAATAATCTAAAATACACTATATAATAAAATAAAAATAAATTTCTATAATTAAAAAATTTGTTACAATTTTTTTTACACTATTCACTTTTATTATCCATGTATATTTACATTTAGATATGTAATATATATAGCGTATGTAAATTTATAAAATCTAAAGATATAATATATCAACCCTTATAAAAGGTAATAGAATATTTTTGTACAAAAGTAATTTTAATTTTAATTACACGAGGCTTTTTATATAAAAGAGTTTTATTAAAATCTATATTTATTTATTACTTTTGTTTTATAAATGATGAATTACTGGGTTCATCTACACGGTCATAATGTCATGTCGGAATGAAAAAGGAAGAATATAAAAGAATAATATTCTGGATGAGTTTTATTGATAGTGATTGATATCTTTTGCAAGCGGCACTCATCCTCTTTTTCGGTTCTAAAGCCACCCATATGCAGAAGCTAATTCCAATCGAAAATTTCCACTATGCTATTGTTACAACATCGATTGAGGGAGTTGGGGTTCCTTACTCCCAGACGGACCTTGGAACATGCAATATTCTCTTCTTTCTGTTGGGATTTCGTCGACCAAATAGAGATAGAATAACCGCTGGCAGGAACAGAATCATTCTATCCCGTTCCTTCTCGATACTCATCAAAATTGTATTGCTATGTCATAAGAAAGCTAGCTATAATGGTCAAGTAGACTTTAAAGATACCCTTGGTATAACATTGACAATCGAACAAGCATTGGAGAAGATATCAGTAGTTTTCCATTTCCTGATCTCTATCTTTCATGGGATCAATTCCCCCTTGACTGACTTTACAATAATATATGGAGCTGAGCATGTCTGGGAATACCAGAGAACGCTCCTTTGCTGACATTATTACTAGTATTAGATACTGGGTTATCCATAGCATTACCATACCTTCTCTATTCATTGCAGGTTGGTTATTTGTAAGCACGGGTTTGGCTTATGATGTGTTAATTGCAAATGCTGGGTAAGTCTTAGGACCCGATTGGTTAAATAAAATACCTGAACAGATTCTCTCTATTTATCGGGAATCAAAGATGAACTAATGGACAAATTATTGATCATAAAAAAAAACATAAATTTTTCCAGGGCTTAATTTTTTTTCTTGTCAGAAAAAAGAATTAGATCCATTCTTTCATTTTCATGGTTCATATAATAATTGTGATTCATTCCGTACGACCATTTAAGAAAAAATGGTCGGATTCTTCCTATCTTCTTGGAAGAACATCTGGTTTTAACCTATGGCAAAATATGATACCAGATGTAGAATCTTTTCACATTGATGAAACAGAACGAACAGATTGGTTCAATTTCATGATTGTATTCCAGGCTGACCAGAATATCCTTATGCATCCATTCCACATGTTGGGTGTAGCTGGCATATTCAGCGGCTCTCTATTCAGTGCTATGCATGGTTCTTTGGTAAATTCCAGTTTGATGAGGGAAACTACTGAGAATCAGTCCGCAAATGCAGGTTACAAATTTGGTCAGGAGGAAGAAACCTACAATATTGTGGCTGCTCACGGTTATTTCAGCCGATTGATCTTCCAATATGCTAGTTTCAACAACTCCCGTTCTTTACATTTCTTCTTAGCTGCTTGGCCCGTAGCAGGTATCCAGTTTACCACTCTAGGCATAAGCACTATGGCTTTCAACCTAAATGGATTCAATTTCAACCAATCTTGACAATCAAGACCATGTAATTAACACTTGGGCTGATATCATTAATCGTGCTAACCTAGATATGGAAGTTATTCACGAACGTAATGCTTACAACTTTATTCACTTTTATTATCCACGTATATTTACATTTAAATATGTAATATATAAAGCGCATGTAAATTTATAAAATCTAAAGATATAATAAATCAACCCTTATAAAAGGT
The DNA here is from genome assembly GCA_031772625.1 of Pinus tabuliformis. NCBI lineage: Eukaryota > Viridiplantae > Streptophyta > Pinopsida > Pinales > Pinaceae > Pinus > Pinus tabuliformis. The sequence goes on along the minus strand of CM062820.1, from coordinate 226,070,972 downwards.
GATAGAATATTTTTGTATAAAAGTAATTTTAATTTTAATTTTAATTACACGTGGCTTTTTATATAAAAGAGTTTTATTAAAATCTATATTTATTTATTATTTTTGTTTTATAAATGATGTAAAGGTTTATTTTAATTTTAATTATGTGTTGTTCTTTCTGTACAGAGTTTTATTAGTTATTGTGGTAGGCATGACTGGGATTATAGTAATCGAGAGTTAACAATAGTTTTGGCAGATTATTATGAGGAATAACCAAAAAAATTTTATGAGTTATAATGTATTTTTATAATACAATTGGTTTAGCTTTTTTCTTTGGCCTCTTCCCAAATCTAATCGGCCAAAAATATATGTTATATTAATTTTTTCCTATAGTATTTTGAAAAAATAACTAAGCAGCCGATGGGTTCAACCAACTTCCTTCGATTTGACCGGGTTCTTCGGGTTGGGGCAACATGGTGCCATTTCGTCAAGCCCTGAATTTGGTCATGCGTAAAAAGAAATCGAATCAATCAATAAGTGTTTGGGCACTTGAATGAATCGGTCGAGAAATTCATTATAATTGGGATGGGATTCATCCGACCAACCTTATCCTTGACTTCTTTTATTGCTGATGGAACTGCTGGATATGAGTCTCCATCTCAAGACTCAGAATATGAAACTCGTTCACGAAGGCCAGGTCGCTCACAAGGGTCATAAAAAACATATTTGAGTGCATCAACTAGCCTTGCTATTGGTGATGCTCAGTCTCGGTGTCGCTACTGTACTAGCTCTAGATAGAACAACTGCGTATAGATCTGCACCTAGCTTTGCTGCCTATAAAATATTATATAGATCTCAATAAGTTGTTGAACGAACAGTTGGGTGATCCACCAACTCTGCCAAATCAAATGTTGTTGCTCTCTCTGTTGAAGCCGCCATCTCTGTTACTTATGCTGCCTTCGCTGGTTCTAAAACTGAATCTGAAATGGAAACTGCTACAACTTAATATAACAATTGCCACTAGAATCACTTCTGCATCTGGCTGTGCTTCTTACACTGCTTCTTGTGGACTATTGCCTGTATATCCGCTTCTTTTCTTGCTTATGCCATTATAGCCACCTTTGCTACTTCTGATGCTTCCACTGCAACATTTGATGGTTATGCAACTGGCTTGGATGTTGGTGATCCTGCTTCAACTGTTATTGAATCAACTGGTTCTAAATAATCAACATTTACTAATAGATCAACAAGTTATAGATAAACAACTGGCTGAAGCCCCGCTCCCTGCTCAAGAGACGGACTCGCTAGCTGCCATGCAACTTCTCTGGTTAACATTTATATTTATTTATTAATTAAATATATGTTATACACGAAGCTAAATAAATATGTAGATAAGAATCGATAACATATATGAATTTTATAAAATTTAAGGAGAATAAATCAAAGGCTGTGAAAGGTGATGAAATATTTTTGTGTTAATAAAAAGTTTTATTAATATTTATATTTATTTATTAATCGAGTTTTATTAACATTTATATTTATTTATTGATTTTGTTTTATAAATGATATAAAGATTTATAATAATTAAGTTAATGGACAAAAATATTTAAAAATTATTGGACTAGCTAGCTGCCCTGCAATTTCTCTGGTTAACATTTATATTTATTTATTAATTAAATATATGTTATACACGAAGCTAAATAAATATGTAGATAAGAATCGATAACATATATGAATTTTATAAAATTTAAGGAGAATAAATCAAAGGCTGTGAAAGGTGATGAAATATTTTTGTGTTAATAAAAAGTTTTGTTAATATTTATATTTATTTATTAATCGAGTTTTATTAACATTTATATTTATTTATTGATTTTGTTTTATAAATGATGTAAAGATTTATAATAATTAAGTTAATGGAAAAAAATATTTAAAAATTATTTTATTTGCAATTTATAATATTTTTAGAGGGTCAATTTTTTTTGAAGTGTAAAAGAAACACTTATTGAATTGTTTAGGTATGTGTGTGAGCTTGTTATATGTCAACTTTATGTTAAGTATGGAAATATTTAGAAATCTCTATTTTCCTCACCATATTGAGTAACATGTACTTGAGATATTTTAACTATAAGAATTTCTTTACATTTAGTTGTTATATATATGAATGCTATTGAAGTATTTTATTTAAGGCACATAAAAAACATTGTATTTAAAATATATTTTTAAATACCATGCATTTATTTAAACATTCTTAATGATTTTTTTTTACTTTTAATTGCTCTTTCAATATTATATATCTATCTTATCCCGATCTACCAAGCTCAAAGAGGGATCTCGTTTCACTCTAAAAGAGGTTTCTCGGAATCTCTTTTCACACTAAAAGAGGTCCATGAAATGTTTTGGTTGGACTCACAACTGTGGATTCTTTTATAAAAAGAAGTTTCAGAATTAGTTGTTAAATAATAATATTAAAATAATAAAATACCCGTTAAAGAATAATATTAAAATAATAAAACTAGCCATTAAAAATAAATTAGAAGAACAAGTAGGGATTTAACTCATTGAGAATGACTAAATACATGAAACAATTAGCTATTAAAAGTAAAGATAAACCCAACAAATTTAAATAAATAACTATGTAATAAAAAGGAAAGATAATTAAAAGGAAATTAAGGACTATATAGGATTAAATAATTAGTTATTAAGAGAAAAGGTAAAATCAAGAGATTTAAATAATTAATTAATTAAAAGGGAGGTTAATTAAAACAAAATTGAGGTTAATACTAATAATCGAAAGAGGTAATGAGAATTTAGATAGAAAAAATTAAGGAACATAAGTATAAAAAGAAAAACTTCTATAAAAATGAAAGTTCAAAATTTTATTGTATTAGAAATAAATATGCATAAATTGAATATATGATTAGATAATTTTAACTAAAGATTATGAAATAAAGGAAAGGGGATCAAGCCGTGTAGGGGAGAGAGCGAAGGAGAAAATAGAAAGTAAAGAGAGGAGAGTGGATATAAAATCTTCCTCATAGTTTCATTCAAAAATTCCTTTCAATATGACATTCTCTAATAATTATAATTATTAATCTTATTAATTTATATTAATTATTTATTTATTTGATATTAAAGTTTTTTATTATATATATATATATATATATATATATATATATAAAATAAAATACACATATCAATTCTATCTTAAACAATGAATAATGAAGAATTATACATTTTTTTTATAGTGGAGGAATTGTAATCTTTTTTATAATATGATACACAAAACAAATAAATTCCTTTTTAATTATTCTTTATATTTATATAAATATTTAAGTATGGGGGATTTACGCAGTGCATTATATTAGATATCATTTTTGGGATTCAACTGCGTTAAGTAAGTCATTCAAACGTATGACCATTTCCATGAGAGGTAGTCGTAACTGACTAATTTCTCATGATTTTTGAATAGTTCACTTAGCACTCATTGCATCGGGTGATGCTCACAGGGGTGAAGAAGTGGGATTGAAACTAGTGAAATGTGGAGAACGAATCACATAGCATCAATCATCACTTCCGGGGCTTGCACCCGGTAACCAGGACTTCCCAGGAGGTCACCCATCCCAGAACTCCTCTGGCTCAAGCGCGCTTAACTGTGGAGTTTTTCCCCACAATCAAGCCCACTTAGCTTGCTACCCCATTTGCAAAACCTTAGCAAGTATTGTGCCTCATGAACCATTCAAGTAGAGATCCCTTGACTCTTTTTGAATTTAAGTATGGGGGATTTACGCAGTGCATTATATTAGATATCATTTTTGGGATTCAACTGCGTTAAGTAAGTCATTCAAACGTATGACCATTTCCATGAGAGGTAGTCGTAACTGACTAATTTCTCATGATTTTTGAATAGTTCACTTAGCACTCATTGCATCGGGTGATGCTCACAGGGGTGAAGAAGTGGGATTGAAACTAGTGAAATGTGGAGAACGAATCACATAGCATCAATCATCACTTCCGGGGCTTGCACCCGGTAACCAGGACTTCCCAGGAGGTTACCGGGAACTATTCAAAAATCATGAGAAATTAGTCAGTTACGACTACCTCTCATGGAAATGGTCATACGTTTGAATGACTTACTTAACGCAGTTGAATCCCAAAAATGATATCTTATATAAATATTACTAAAAATAAAAATTTAAATATTTTATTTATGATTAACATTAATATACTCTATTATTATTAATATATTTTCATGTAAATTCCATGCTAAACCCAAAAAAAAAATTACAAATCTCACTTCCATTAAACCCTTCACCATCTTTTATTTATTAAAACCCAATAAAAACATTCTAGATGTTCAGTCATGTGATCATCTTTTATTTATTAAAAACCAATAAAAACATCCCACATGTTTTCAGTCATGTGATCACTTGAGATTTGATATCTCGACTTATTTACTGTCATTTCAGTTTTAATATATCAAAGCGACGCAAGGTAGAAATTCAATGGCTCAGGCCGTACCAAGGGACCATTCCATGTTTCTGTAGAGGAGTCGGTGGGGTTGGTAACCTCCAAAAAAGTAAGCGGCCATATTCCTTTCACCTTGTTAATTCGTTGGATGCCTCCCATCCCACAGGTCAGCAGGAAATGGTATAAAATCACCAGGTTTGGAATAGTCTTTGCTTGATTGCTGCAGGCTTTGAATATTATTTGCTTGGTTGCCCAGTGGAAGAGTATCGGTTGGAATAATTATTTACGAGAAAATAAGGTTTTTTTAAATTATTGCTTATTGTATTGTAACAAAACTTATTTATAAATTAAAAATCTCCATGGTAAAGAGGGTATGAATGTTCATGGTAAAAATGTTAGGTGTTTGTTTATTTGTTTTTTAATGTATTGTATTTAACTCATATATTAATCGTTTTTTATATTTATTAATAATAAGAATTTAAAATAAAGTTATAATTTAGTGGAGGGGTGAGGTCGTTGGGGAGGAAGTGAATAGCAGGTTGACCTAGCAGGAGGAGCTAGGGTTTAGAATAGGGAGCAACAGGAGGAGCGAGTTGATAACAATGGAGTGCCACTCCCTCCTACATCAACATTGTTTCAAATAGAAGCAGGGAAACGAGTTTGAATGGATACAGGAAACCCTTGCAGGCCGAAAAAGAAAGATAGACTCAAAAGAACCAAAAAGCAGCAAAGCGGATGAACATGAAGAAATTCACGGGGCGGTCAGAAGGGAGGAGAGACTAGAGGACAACAGTCAGAAAAATATGTACAAATCTGCAGCAGGACCCTATAAGCCCAAGTCAACCATCAAACCCCGGGTGGTTCTGAATCATCCTGCACTGTAGGAGGACAGAGATAACATGACGACTTATGCTATTGTATGCAAGTTTATGGGTATATGGCCCACAGAGAAGAATCTGTACACATGGATAAGAAGCAACTGGAAACCAAAGGGAGATATAACTCTGCATCTAGGGTCCAAGGGTTTCTTCACAGTGGTTTTCACTAGCCTAGAGGACAAAGACAGAGTGTTTGAAGGAGGACCCTATTTCTATGCTACTGCAAGACTATATATGTGACCCTGGGTAATGAACTTTGTCCCGAAGCGAGAAACGTTCACATCGGTCCCGATATGGATAAGAATTTACTCCCTACCTCTAGATTATTGGCTACCTGAATCCTTAAAATCTATAGGAAATAAATTAGGACATTTCTTAAAAATATCAGAGGCAACTCTACAAGGCAAATATACCTATTTCGCATGAATATGTGTGGAAATGGATCTATTGGGAGCACTCCCGGATGAAGTTGTCATAGAAGTTTATGATGAGGAATGGGTACAGGTGATGGACTATGAACATGTACCTTTTAGATGTCGGAAATATCATGAACATCGGCACCTATTTAGAGACTGCCCACAAAACAAAAGGGAGGATAATCCAAGAACCAACACAGGCAAAGATCCTGATGGATTCACTAAGATGGGAGGCAGAGGGAAAGGAGGAGGAAGAAAGTACTAGAAAAAACAGAGTGAAAACAAGCTATCAAGTCGCAATAGTTTCGAAATCTTAGAAGAAGAAAGGGGGAACATTGGAAAGGATGTTACACTAGACAACCATCCTATAGAGAAGGAAAAGGAGGATAGCATGGAAATAATACAGGAAAACAACGAACAACAGGAAACCATACCAAACAACATGGAATTAAGCAGGGACTAAGAGATGACCCCAAGTGAAGTTGGGATAGAGGACCAAGAACTACATGAGATTCTTGAGAGGGAGAATCTTGATCTAGAAAAATTCTTAAACTAGTGAACCAACAAAGGGATAGACTCCCTACCACAAGAGGAGTTTGACAGAGTACAACAGCTCTTCCTCTCGAGATCTCAGAAAAAAGCCTCGGGAATTAAAAGAAGCCATGAAAGCCAAGACCATAGAGGGGTCAAATCAATGGAGGAAATATCAGGAAACTTAGCAAAAAACCCAGGAAGGAAAAGAGGAAGAAAAAGACAAAATGAGCTGCTTATAGAGTGTGGAAAGCTCATGATCAACTCAGGTAAGATGAAAGATCTCACCAGTTACTTATTCAAAAATACATCATTATGAAGCTCACAACATGGAATATCAGGGGTCTAGGAAGTAAAAGGAAACAAAGGAATCTCAGCAACAGAATAAAAAAAGAAAACCTAGATATGGTGTTCATACAGGAAACAAAATGTTCCATAGATAAAGTCCGGGAGAGACATAACAAATGGCTCAAAAAATATGAGCACTGGAAGTTAAAGCCAATAACACAGCGGGTGGGATTCTTACTCTTTGGAATCCTCAGAAATTTAGCATTCTGGATGCAGAAGCATCCAGGAACTATCTTTCAATGGTTATCTAGCCTTTGGGTGACAAGGAAATCTATATGGTCGCAAATGTCTATGGGCCTCAAAATCTTGAAGACAAACTCAAGCTTCTCACCTCACTAAAGGAGCTAAGGGAGAGATATCTAGTAATACCCTGGATTCTGGGTGGAGATTTCAACATGATCAAATCTCTCACGGAAAAAAAAAGGAGGAACTAGAGCAATAAGAAGAGACTCTATTGCCTTCCAGAACTTCCTAAACAACTTGAGGCTAGTGGACTTAGAAACAGCAAATGGAACCTTCACTTGGAACAATAAGAGGGGAGGAGCTTCCCTAGTTGCCTCAAAACTAGATAGATTCATCATCTCAGAGAACCTCTTCCTCTCTGGACCTAACTCGAATGCTTTTATCCTTCCTTTTAGAGGATCGGACCACTGGCTGATTCAACTAGAAGCTTCTTTTATCGACACTCCAAGGAACAGACCTTTCAGGTTCGAAAATGTTTGGCTCACTCACCCTGACATCATCTCCAATATTAATAAGTGGTGGAAGGAAGAGTTACCCATTCCAGGCACGAAAATGTTCATTATGCAACAGAGACTAAAACATATTAAGGTCAAACTCAAAGATTGGAACAAAAGTGAGTTTGGCAATATTTTTAAAGCCAAAAGAGAAGTGGAGCAAAAGCTCCAGAAAATTAACCAAATTGTTATCAAGGAAGGCTTTACTGAGGATAGGAAAGTGCAAGCGGACTCTCTCCAACAAGAATGGGACATCAGATGTCAGCATGAAGAAATCTTCTGGAAGCAAAAATCAAGACTACAAAAATCAAGACTGCAATGGCAAAAATCAAGACTGCAAGAATACAAGGTTTTTCCACAAATCAAGCATGGAACATCGGGCTCATAATCAAATCACAAAGCTCATAGATCCTCAAGGGAAAGAGCTAAGCACACACAAAGATATGGAATCCATTATGATACAACATTTTCAAAAATATAGTAAAGGAGCCTATCTTAGACAGATAGCTATCTATTAAAAAATTTACGAAGCATATTCCTAAACTGTTCACCAGGGAAGATAATTATAATCTCAAAAAACCAGTGACAGAAGAGGAGGTAAAAGAACTAATAAATGAGATGCACCATGGGAAAGCTCCTGGACCAGATGGTTTCAACATTGACTTCTTCAAGGTAGGTTGGGAAATAGTCAAGTAGGACATACTGGAGGTGGTGGAGGATTCAAGAATTTCAAAAACAATCCTAAAAGCATTAAATACTTCCTTCATAGCCCTAATTCCTAAACATGATAAAGCAATGACTCCAGATTGATTTAGACCCATAGCCCTCTGTAATGTAATATACAAAATCATCTCCAAAGTTATTGCAAACAGACTCAAGCCCCTTCTTCCTACTCTCATGTCGGAGGAGCAAACTAGATATGTGGAAGGAAGAAAAATTCTCAATAACATCATTCAAGCTCATGAAATAGTGCACTCTCTCAAGATTAATTAGCAAGCAGGGATGATCATACAATTGGACCTCGCAAAAGCTTATGACAAACTAAGCTGGTTACACATCAAAGAAGTTCTGATAGCATATGGCTTTGACCAGAATTGGATAAGATGTTTTATGGCTTTAGTAACATCTTCTAGCTTTTCTATCCTTCTCAATGATTCTCCTTCCAGATCCTTTCGGCCCTCGAGAGGTCTTAGGCAAGGAGATCTGCTCTCTCCCTTTCTCTTTATCCTTATGATGGAAGGATTAGGCAAAGCGATCATTTCTGCCAAAAGGGGAGGCACAATCCAGGGTGTCAAGCTCACCCAGGAAGGAGACTCTTTGAATCATCAAAAATTTGTAGATGACACCATGTTACAGGGCATACCAACGGTCAAAGAAGCCAAAGCTTACAAATAAATTTTACAAGATTTTTCTTTGGCAGTTGGCACAGAGGTAAGTCTCTCAAAATCTAAAGTATTTTTTTTCAATACAAATATTGCCATTCAGAGAAACCTCTCCAGAATTCTCGGCTTTCAGAGAGACCATCTTCCCTCCAAATATCTGGGAATACCTCTCACTGACAAACCTCTGAGCAAGGAAGTTTGGGAGCCATTGACTAATAAACTGAAGGACAAAATCAACAAATGGACAAGTAGATCTTTAAATCTAGCTGGCAGGCTAGTTCTCACTAAGGCGGTCCTGCAATCTATTCCTATATATATATGTTTACGGCTCTTCTTGTCCCTAAAGGAGTAGCCCAACAAATTAGGAACATGCAAAGAGATTTTCTTTGGGGAAAAGGGGAGGAAAAAAATATATGGGCTCTGGTTGCTTGGGACAAATTGTGCAAACCCAAACCTCATGGGGGTCTAGGTCTCCATGACCCAGAAACTCTCAAAAAAGTTTTGGGGCCAAACTTTGGTGGAGATGGCTAAAGGAATCAAGCAACCCATGGGCCAAGCTCTGGAAACATAAATATGCAAAGGAATGGCAAGAATGTGACCTAATCAAAATGACCAGACATATCCGAGGCTCCCATATTTGGAACAATGCTTGGGAGAATAGAGCTTTAGTTCAGAAACATAGCTTCTGGGAGATTGGAAATGGGAACCTTGCCTGGTTTTGGGAGGATAACTGGCAGCAGGAACCCAACTTAAACAGAGAAGGACTAGATATTCTCAAAGAGGAAATTGTCAAAAATGGACTAGAAAAGGTCAGTGACTTTTGGGATAAGACTAGGAACAATGAAAAATGGAGAACATGGAAAGTACCAGTTTACAGTGAAGAGACTCCTCTGAAGACCCAGGTTGAAGCTCTTGCAACAACCCTGGAAAAGAGGAAAATTTTGATCTCTACTTTCGCAGATCAACTTAGATGGGGAAGAAGCAGTGAGGGCAACTTCAACCTCAAAGAAGCCAAAGAAATTTCCACTAGTTACAATTTTTCAAACCCTGATAAAATTTGGAAGGACCTACGGAAGCACCCTCACTGGATGAAAATCAAGTGTTTATGTGGATGGTTCATCACAAAAATATTTTGACTTAGGATAATCTTAGAAAGAAAGGTTTTGCGGGACCATCCAAATGCCAATTATGTGGTATCCAGGAAGAAATGAGGGATCACCTTCTCAGTCTCTGTACCTTCAGCTCAACCTTATGGAACTGGGTTGCCTCTATCTTCAGGAAAACTAATAGGGATGAAAACGATATTTCCAAAACCTTAAAGAGTTGGAGGAAAAAACTTTCTGAGAATGAGACAGTCAACACAGCTTGGAAATTGATACCGGGCTTTTTAATCTGGAATGTCTGGAAAGAACACAACAACAGAATTTTCAATCATAAATCCAACCCACCCCAGAAAATAATAGCTCAGCTCCTAAGGCAGCTCAAAGAAACTATAAATACCATACAGAAGCAACCTCCTGAGAATCCTCCATCACAACAGGAGCCTCACATTCTTCTGCTTCTGGGCCTACAAAAGTTGGTCCCCCAAGGCACAACCCAAATTGCAACACACTCTACAATGAGACAGGATTACTAGCAACCACCCCCCCCCCCCCCCCATGGCTACTTGAAATTCAATACACACGGAGCCTCGAAAGGAAACCCAGGGGTTGCGGGTTATGGAAGAGCTATAAGAGATGACAAGGGGAGAATAATAGTCATCTTCCACAGTCATTTAGGGAATGCCACCAACAACATGGTGGAATTAATGGCCATAGAACAATGCTTAGAGATTCTGAGAGATCTCAATATGACAAACTCCATAATAGAAGCTGACTTTGAATTAACAATCAATTCAATAAAAAAAATAGCAAATGGCTCTGCACCAGAAAAAGTCTTGAACCACTGGCGACTTTTGCAGGTCTATCATCGTATTCAATCACATCTAAGAATTCTGAGAACCCTAAGTTTTGTACATGTGCGCAGAAATGCCAACAGATTAGCGGACCGGCTAGCAAATGAAGGGGTGCTCTGTAAAAATGATCACAATATTTACAGGTGGGAGCTAACACCTGCAGGGAATTTGCGAGAGGAATGCCACAGTCTGGCATGTGCAGACAATGAGCATTATCACAGTATGAAGGAGAAGTAGCAATTGGGCAATTAAGTGAATGGCAAACAAGGCTTCATCAAGCAGAAGACCTCAACATCGACGCGACAGAAGCTTTCAAATGGACGATAGGTTACAGAGAAAGAGCGGTTTCCCTTCTCAAAGAAATCAAGGGTCAAGTAGTTTAGTGTTTTATCGGGCGCTCCCAAGACCCCAAGTGGTTTATCATGGTTTGCTTCGATGCCATTCAACAATCAACACATGGCGGCGGGCGATGAGAGAAAACCGCCTATATCGGGCGGGTTTCCTCGTGCATCTTCTTTGCATGATATTCTCCTCAATCGTCGGATTCAGCGGGTGAAGATCTACGGCCACAGTTCATCGAGCTAGTTGGATGCGTTATCCTCCATGCTTATCGTGATCAACGTGGTGGCTCTTGGGTTTCGGATGTCAAAGTAGCACGAGATTTATCTCCCTAGCCGGACCCGATAGAACCCTTGAATTGGGTTTATTTTCCTTTCATGTCCGTGGGTTTTGTCTTTTTGTAGGAATCTTGAGTTGCTATTTTCACAGTGTTTAGCGGGATTGAGAACTGATTTTTAAGACTTGGCAGTCACCAACTGCTCCCGTTGACTTTTGGGCCGGGACTTGTAAAATAGTTTTGTAACTTCTAGCCATTGAATGAAAAGGAAACACTCTTGCTTTAGCAAAAAAAGAAGAAGTTATAATTTAGTGTTTTTTTTCTTTTTTTTCCTTGGCAATGTGAAATGTATCATGAGATAATTTTTATGATATTGTTTGACCTAGTTAAGTTGAGAAATATTCTCCATATAACTAGCTTCCTATATTGATGTTTAGTTGCGGCATTTTCTCAACCATATTCATTGTGTTATCAAGAAAACTTCTTTATATTGAGAACCTATTTATGTATTTATATTATAACATTATTTGATTAATAAAATTATGTTTTCTAAATCTCTAATTTGCTTAATTCCCTCACTAGATGGCCCATGGACATGATTGGAGGTTTCATTATTTTTGTTTCTAAGGATTGTTTGAGAGTTGATGAGAAGAAGCATTAGATAAGGATCAATACCCAAGTCTCTTTGTGATCATCTTTACTTAAGTTATCTAGAAGAAGATGGTTGTAGCTGTGTGAACCCGTGGTCGAGAAGTTAGTGTTGTATGTGAAGTGTTGAAGCATTGAGGTAACCATATTCCGTGTGTGTCATGGAGAGCATTAAGTAATACTACATGTGGGTTGGAGCAATGAAAGCTATTTAAGGAGGCTGAGAGGTTTTCTAGATCAATGGTGGAAAAGGGATGGATGCCAAATAATCATTCAATCCAAAATTAGAAATTGAGTACATGGAATTGGAAGTTCGATACATGTCGAGTCATATACGATACACCAACAATAGTTGTAAGAGTTTCATTGTTCAAGGTGATAACGAAGCAAAATAAAGTATTTCCCTAGCAAAATAAATTGGAGTTGTTATCAAGGACATGTTCAAAACATATTTGGGAATTTATATGGATGCACAAAAGTAAGTTGTTAAGATTAAAAGTCCCCAGAAAAATTGTAAATGCTTGCTACACACGATGTGGTCCCTACACAATCTTGGTCAGGAACAAGATGGGGTTGCTTACACTATATTGCATGGTTGTAATGGAGGACATCGATGTTCTTTATTAGTCTCTGTTAAGGAAGGATTCTTGAAATCGATTTAGTTTTTACTACCCATTAGTCGAGCTTTGACCAATATAGTTTCTAATGTTTAACTTTATAAAATATATATTTATTTTTTAACATTATTAAAAAAAAAATTGTAATCGTCTCATTGGTTCATATTTTGAATGTCTTATTTCCACCTTCATGACACGTGAAATGGAGCATAATGAAATAATCATTATTTTAGCCTAATTCTATGCCATAATTGAGATTTGGGCAACTTCATTTCCCAAGGGTATAAAAACTTCATTAATATAACTTTTTTTCAATTATTGTGCTCAAAACTTAATGTTTAAGCATTATTTAATAATCATTTTATAGAAAATTATTCAACTAGTTACACTTAGAGTTACAATTAAATAGTTACACGTGGGTTACCATTCCATTACATCCATAGTAGTTTTGTTGCATATAGTTGCAGTCTTCTTCATGAAAATTTTAAAATTTAACATTTGCAAGCATAGGAAAAGAAGTGGTGGGGGAACCAGATGAACAATGGAATTACATCCATAGTAGTTTTGTTGCATATAGTTGTAGTCTTCTTCAGGAAAAATTTAAAATTTAACATTTGCAAGCATAAGAGAAGAAGTGGTGGGGGGAACCTGATGAACAATATGTTGAATGCTTTTTCCATAATGGAATTCTTCCAGAGATCGTCCAAGGGGTTAGCTGCCAATGTTGTTGGATAGGAGGAAGTCATGCATCGCCTGCATTTGTTACAAAAGAGATGAAGGGAATGGCTCCTTATTAATGCCCAAGGTTGTGCATAAAGCACAAATAACGCATAGTTTTGCATATTATAATTATGATGTTTTCAGTTTTCCATCTTCAAAACACAAGTTTTTCAAAATTAATTGTACATATTTCTTATTTATCAATAATAAATATATTATTATTTATGTAGATTATAATTAATTTTATGAAGTTTAATTTGCAATGTGTATGGAACTTTAATTTGTAATTTTGGATATTGATGTTAAAATCTTTTATTTACAATATCTATTTTGGTAAGGAGATTAATTCTCTTTCATTGCATTGATTAGCTATATGAACTAACAATCGTTGTATTAATTTATCAGCCGATTTTCTTTTCATTAACTTTGTTAAGTACAAAGTCCCCAATCGGGGTGAGGGTGGCGAGATGGACTCCATGTCATGATTAAAAGTCCAAGATGAAAGGCCGGTGAGGGAATTAACTCTGGTCCTCACACACTCACCAAACTCTGCAAGGTGGATGGACACATACAAGGAAATTATGACGATTTGAGAGATTGGTATGATATCACCCGCCTGGAATTCTCTGTTGTGCGTTGGTATCAAGATACATGAATTGTAAGTACTTTTCTTACAGATCGAGAGGAAGTCATTGGTGCGATTTCGAGGGTCGTACCATAGGTCGATTGAGTTTAGTAGATCCTCTCCTTTGCATAGAGGCTAGCGTCTACAAGTATGTTGCTTATATGATTCCTTCCCTTCCGAGCCCTTTTCTTAATTTCTCTATGATAATTAGCAACGAACGAGTCTCTGAGACAATATTTCAGGTTAGAATGTATGCATTATGGAATTTGAGGAAGGAAATTGCTGGTTTTTCCATTGGACAACCTCAATTCAGTTAGATTGTCTCTATTATTTATGGTATCCTTCTCCCACGGATGGGTATGCACCAGGAGTTTGTTCTATGACATTCGTATTATATTTTATGCATGGGGGAGTGGCTTTTATTTCATGGCTTCGTGTTCTATTTGTTGGTTGGCATGTGAGGAGATTATTTGAATGATTATATGTCTGAATGGATTCTGGGTTTGGTTTTTCGCAGGCTCGAGGAGCCAGGGATTGATGATGTCAATCTTTGTCAGCACAACCATGTCATATACGGTGGAAAATTTTGGTTTTATTTGTTTTATGCTCACAATTCTGTGGATTTCCTCTGTGTTATACCTTTAGGTGTTATTCCCATATACAAGCTCCAGGTTTGTCACCTCGGCATCTGCACTGTGCTAGGGTTTTAGTGTTGTCATATTTGTTCTTTGTTTAATTAAAGCGGCTAGTGAAGTAATATAATGACACGACCTTCATCTGAAAGAGGCTCTAGGATGAGAGAGAATCAGGGCCGAAATAGAAGAGCGGGGCTTCGACATGGTGGCAGTCAGCCCCAACGACGCCCTTCTGAAGGCCACGACTGTAGAATGACCTCTGGGCTCATTCATAAAGCGCAGACAGGAAATCAACCACAGATGTGCCAGCTTATTCTAGGTGGGAAGCTGACCTGAACAGACAAGAAACTCAAGAAAATTTGTATGTTGAAGAATGGTTGGAGTTAGCTCCCGACCTTGGTCATACCGGAGGTTTCTCTTCCCAGTATATACAAAACTGTCTACTTGTATTTGCTCATGAAAAACATTATATCAAGGGTTTTGTCCACTCCTGGAGTTGCTCCAACCAAGACAAACCCCGTTCTTCCATAAATTCATAAAGAATTGCATCTTATTCAGCCTTAAATTCAGCGACATAATAGCCACCTTAGCCATATAAAAAAACATGCTCTGTGTCTCCCTCAAACGAAATTAGTTGGCTCAAGCTCGAAAGGTCCATCTCTTATAGACTCTTCTGATGATTAGTAATATATCTAGTTCTTATGTTGTTCAATTTTTGATAAGTACATTGCAGAAAATGCAAATTTTGATTATATGTTGTAGATATTTATATAGTAGACTAGACACATATACTCATATATATCTAGCTTTAAATGAAAGTCTTAAACTATTTCGCTTTTTGTTGGCTTAGAATGTAGTACAGTGGTCAACAAATCTGGTTTCTTACTAGGTAAATTGAAGCCACCTTATCATCTGATTGTGGATGTAATCTGCCTTTTTTTTAATGAATGAAGAAAAAGCTGCTAAACTTTAAAATATTTTTTATTTTTTTTTTAATACCAAGAAATTAATCAATTTATTAGCCAGTTTTCTCTTTATTAACTTTGTTAAATACTAAGAGATTAATTCTGTGAATTCCACAAATTGTATGGTCGAAGAAATCGCTCAATATCAGAGCTTTCTAAATACCTTTCAAACTCGAAGCTCGATGGAACTAGAAATGGAGCCAAAGCAATAGACGCTAAGCAAAGGCTTAAATCTCTTAACTTTTTGGGTTAACTATTACAGTGCAACTTCAAATCTCTTGAGTTTTTTCGGCGGAGAGGGAGGGTTAACTGTCGCGGTGCAACTCAAGTTTATGTTATTCAACCATTTACTTACTTTGCAATTACGATGGATTGGAGTGTGATGCTGATTTGGGTTTTACTAATTTATTTTGCTTTGATTGGTTGTCATGTCCCAAAAATATTCAGAATGGATTATTGGATCAATAACGAGAAAGATTTAATACGAGTGACAAATGAAAATTGTATAAAAACCCATATTTACACTATCCTATGATGTTAGATTCATTATCTGTACCTTTATCCAGATTGATGGAAAATAAAAATGGTTGAAATTAAAATTTTGTCTGGGACTTTACAGAAGCATTCCGTGCATTCCGTCTGTACGGTATGTTCAACCAGGATTGAACCCCCGCCCATCCATGACAACATTCACTTTTCACTACATGAATTTAGGACTCTTTGCATACGCCAGAGTCTTCAAGTAAATATTTTTGGAGCAAATAAATTAGAATAAGGTGAAGTTGTGAACAAGTTGTATCAATTTTCATAATAATTACCCTGTTCAAAACTAGATGACAGCCTTTCCTGGGATATTTTTGTCTACAAGGGCTTTCCCAATTGTATAAGGTTATTTTATATTATTACAAATTGGAAAATAAAGAGCAATGATAATTGGGAAATCAAAAGAAATAAGAATGGTTAAATAACTTGATTTAATAATTATAATAGGAGAGGGGAAGACATATAAGCATAAAAAAATTGAAAGTTAATGAACAATAAAAATTGAAAATGGAAATAGAATGGCTAAGAGTTTTTCAAATAATGTAAGTCTAAAATGAAATGGATGTAGGAAGTGAAAATGGAAGCAATTAACGCTCTGAAGCCAATTAAATTTCGTTAAAAATCCAATAAATGGTAAACATATCTCCAAACTACAAGCCTAGAAAGAATTCAATCAACGCTCAAAATTGTTGTTTGTATGCTATTTCCAGAAACACCACTAATCGAAAATATGGACAACCGATTGATATTGGATCTTTTTATTTACAATATTTATTTTGGGATGTATATAACTCCTTTTCACTGCATTACTCTCGGTCATATGAACTTTTTCGCTGGCATGAAACAAACCCGTTGTATCAATTTATTAGCTAATTTTCTCTTTGTTAAATTTGTTACCATGGATTGTATTTTAATATTTCAAATAATTTTAAAAATATAAGTGTTTTTAAAATTAATTTCATATATATCTTTAGAATATTGATATTGATATTTTATTATTAAATTTATTAGAAAAGTGTATGGGTTTTTTTAAACTTAAACATTAATTGCATAAAATTATTAACAAGTATTTTTTTTATAAAATTGTTTAATTTTTTTTTATAACAAAGATTGTATTCCAATCACTAAGATCAATTCTAAAAATAATATTTGTTTTAGTAGTTAGTAAAAATTATAGCAACAGTGATATATATTTACTAGTGAGCTTTGTTTTCTTTTCAATAACTCTATTAAATTTATTAGCAAATATTATATTCAAATATCTAATATTAAATTTAAAGTTAATACTTATTTTTTAAAGTTGATTTTTATGTCTATGTAAATTGTAAATTATAATAAAAACTATATATGCGATATTGATAATTATAATTATATGTAATTGAGCAAACTATGTAAACCATAAGTGTAAGGTCCCCGAGTTGTGCACGGTTGAGCACCGGGTGAACGAGCGCGCACACACGACGAGCGCGACCTACAGCGGTGCGACGGAGTGCGGAAGCAATGTGACGATCGTGCGAACCATATGCAATGAAAACAGGAAACAACAAACAACACTTGGAATGCGGCTAAGTGTTGCGATGGTTTATACTCACGTTTGGAGGATTGTTATGAGGGGTTGGCCGACACATCATGGTGGGCAGGCCGACTTGAAATAAGTCTTGAACGGGTGTGTGCGTAGGATGTATGGGCGTCGGTTGCGCAGCCCACCCACGCATAAAGAAGGGTATAAACGTGTATTGCGTTGAGCCATTTTGAACACACAACTTCGCACTTAAAGAGTACGCACAAGACAAGAGGTAAAAAGTGCGCAATCTTGGTTGGAAAATGCGCATAACTCATGCGCATAGTTTGGAGATTGCGCAAAGATACTTCTTGGTCGGTGGTTAGTAAGGAGTGTGGTATGTTGGGTGAATTCTAGTGTACGGTTCTTGGTGTAAGACTTGGCAAGGATCTTGGTGGCTCGGGTGAGCACCGTCCTTTGTGCAAGAGATGCACAAGATGTTGTAAAGGCAGGATTGCCTCTCGGTTGTATTATTTGGCTAAGTGTAGACTTGGTTTGGCAAGGAACACTTGTACATTATAAATCTGATATTTTAATAAAATTGTCGGGCAGACTCACGTTACGGGGAGTTGCCCCTCCTCTTTATACTTGTTTGCAATTGTTGTTGTTCTTGGTATAATTGCATGATGATAATGAATGAGTATGGGCTTCATTAAGTATAAAGGATAATTGTAAGTTTACTTGGTTGCGAAACACAAGCTAAGTAACGTTAATGTGAAAGTAGGCGTAGTCCACGAATGTTAGTATTGGTGAAAAGAAAGCGTTCGGTGGTGCCGCACCTCGCTATAAGCGGTTGGAAGACTACCACAGGTGTAGGGGCGTGACAGTTGGTATCAGAGCTCGGTTGGAGCTGGTGAGCAAGGTTGCTCGTGACAGTGACAAAGGTACTTGCAGGTGAAGGAGACCGTTTCACACGAAGTGGAACAAGGGCCGGTTCAGGTTGCAGGTGACTTGGTAAAGATGTCTATCTTGTAGAAATTGGGTTATGCATCCTTCGAAGAATTCGAAGGGAGTCTACTTGAAGAGTCAGAAGGAGTAAAACAAGGATTTGTAGAATGTGGCAAAAGGTTGTTTGAAACAAGGGATGCTCTTCGTGCCTTGGTTAAGGAATGGATTTCTGATGAGAATAGAGAGGAAGCTCTTCGACTTGCAGAGGAAGCAGACTTGATTGAAGCAGAACTCAAGGAGCTCAAGATAAGACGGAAATTGAACCAAAAGAAGTGGGATTGCCTAGCTCTTGAGAGGCACCTCCTGGCCTTGAAGAGGAAGGCTGAAGCTGAAAATGAGCTTCTTCAACTTGGTTGGACAATGAAGCAAGATGAAGCTGCAGACTGTGCTAACAAGGAAGAGGAAGCCGTGATGATCAAAGATGTTGAAGACATGACTACGATGGAGGATGAACTTGAGGCTGATCAAGTTGAGCCAGGATCGTGCAGTTTGTCAACATGTATGAATGAGGTCACTCACATGGAGGAGCCTCATGATGATAAAGTAAGTGACGATACTTGTGTTTCATTTGGGCATTTGGGAGATGGACCGTGTGCAGGGAAGGGCAAGGCCAGTTTGCCAAGGCAAGAGGACATCTTACCATGGATGACTATGATGGAACCTTGTATGGAGAAGCAAGGATTGTCGTTTGTTGCAGGACTTGTTGGGGTTACTTGTGACCTTATGATGAAAGGTGTAAGGACCCGTGACAAGGGTGGAACTTGATGATCGTTGTGAAGGATTGGGTCATGCTTTAGCCACATGGAGAATTGGCTAAGTGCCCGGCATGACTCATGGACAGATTAGAGGGCACACTCTTGGGGTTGATGATGCTTGGGTGGACTTCTCATGGCCGAGACCAAGAGATAGTCTTGATGGACACTTTGGTGGAGGAGCTGTGATGAAGAGACTCATGACATGATGATGATGAGATGGTTGGGTGACCGAGTTCACTAAACCGAAGATTGAAGACTTGGATGAAGGTGACCAATTATTGTGATGAGTCTACTTGGTTGGACTACATGGGCAACTTAGTCATGGACATCAGGTTGGAGGCATGAAGACATGAAGCATGGCAGACCTATGCAGGGACATTGTGTGGAAGCACTTGTAGAGGTGTCATTATGGACATCCAAAGAGGAGTGCCAAGGCAAGAATGTTGTGCAGATGGGCTTGCTGATGTGACATGGAGACTTACTACTTATGAGTCAATGGAGAGGTTGTGCACCTTGGTACAACAAGACCATGGACTTGGATGGACTTGTGGACAGCTATGGAGCATTCCTACTACATGGGGAGCTGAGGCATCTTGTATGCTTGCTGAGGTGTTGGTTGGGGATGGTTTATGGAGCTCATGAGGACATGAGATTGTTGTGACTTTTAGGGACTTCATATGGTGAACTTGGAGGATCTAATGCATTGAGGAGCCGAGGTGAGGAGACTTTGATGCAGTATGTGATGCATACTTCCAAAGTACATGTATGGGCATGGCTTGGAAGGGTGACTTGATGTGGAGGATCGATAT
Source organism: Pinus tabuliformis (assembly GCA_031772625.1). Lineage (NCBI taxonomy): Eukaryota > Viridiplantae > Streptophyta > Pinopsida > Pinales > Pinaceae > Pinus > Pinus tabuliformis. The sequence continues at coordinate 226,050,838 of CM062820.1, read as the reverse complement.
GAGGCACTTTGAGGTGATGGAGTTACAACGATGATGATGATGATGCTTTGGTGATACACTTGAGCATGGGTTGAGCCGAGACTCAACTACTTTCTACACATGGGAGCTGATTTGATCGAGGATCATGGGCAGCACATGGATAGGTGAGACAAGTGCATACTTGTTTCTATGGAGACTTGAGGATGGCACATTGCAGATGATGAAGAGGCTTCATGGACCTGAATGGGGCACATTGAGAGTTGATTTGATGAGATGATCTCTTCATATGGAGGAGACACACACATGGACAACATGTTGCAGATGAGATGGATGGAGTTTCCATGGACCTGAGCATGGATTATGGAGATACATACTTTGGTATGGGGAGCTTGGTGGCAGTGGTCACTAGGCCGAGACATAGTGGAGAAAGAGTCTCTACATATGTTACAAGGATGTTTGCCTTTTGTAGAAAGGTCGACATCCTGAATGATGATGATCTTGGTGGGGAGCTACCGAGATGATATGTTGTCGAGGACGACAACGATTTCAGGTGGAGGAGGATGTAAGGTCCCCGAGTTGTGCACGGTTGAGCACCGGGTGAACGAGCGCGCGCACACGACGAGCGCGACCTACGGCGGTGCGAAGGAGTGCGGAAGGAATGTGACGATCGTGCGAACCATATGCAACGAAAACAGGAAACAACGAACAACACTTGGAATGCGGCTAAGTGTTGCGATGGTTTATACTCACGTTTGGAGGATTGTTATGAGGGGCTGGCCGACACACCATGGTGGGCAGGCTGACTTGAAATAAGTCTTGAACGGGTGTGTGCGTAGGATGTATGGGCGTCGGTTGGGCAGCCCACCCATGCACAAAGAAGGGTATAAACGTGTATTGCGTTGAGCCATTTTGAACACACAACTTCACACTTAAAGAGTACGCACAAGACAAGAGGTAAAAAGTGCGTAGTCTTGGTTGGAAAATGCGCATAACTCATGCGCATAGTTTGGAGATTGCGCAAAGATACTTCTTGGTCGGTGGTCAGTAAGGAGTGCGGTATGTTGGGTGAATTCTAGTGTACGGTTATTGGTGTAAGACTTGGCAAGGATCTTGGTGGCTCGGGTGAGCACCGTCCTTTGTGCAAGAGATGCACAAGATGTTGTAAAGGCAGGATTGCCTCTCGGTTGTATTATTTGGCTAAGTGTAGACTTGGTTTGGCAAGGAACACTTGTACATTATAAATCTGATATTTTAATAAAATTGTCGGGCAGACTCACGTTACGGGGAGTTGCCCCTCCTCTTTATACTTGTTTGCAATTGTTGTTGTTCTTGGTATAATTGCATGATGATAATGAATGAGTATGGGCTTCATTAAGTATAAAGGATAATTGTATGTTTACTTGGTTGCGAAACACAAGCTAAGTAACGTTAATGTGAAAGTAGGCGTAGTCCACGAATGTTAGTATTGGTGAAAAGAAAGCGTTCGGTGGTGCCGGACCTCGCTATAAGCGGTTGGAAGACTACCGCAGGTGTAGGGGCGTGACAATAAGATTCAAGATTCAAATCAAACCAACCTATGTATAAATAAAATATATATAACTCTCAATATTTTTTATTGAATATAAAAACTATATATTATTTAATATTCAATCTAAAATTAATTAATAATATTCATAATTATATATTTCTAATTTTTTTTTATTATAAATATTTATAATATCTTTATATTTTAATTTAATTAAATATTTTATATGAGTTAAACAACGCATAAGATGCTTAAATATAACTCTTGTGTTTTATATAAATGGTTGTTTATACTTTTAAGCTATATAATAAAACAAAACTACTTTTTATAAGATTGTTGGATTACATTATTACAATTATAGTAGAGAAAATTTTGACTTTTGAATTTACTGGTCTACTCTTGAATTAAATATTTTTGTAAACCTTTGGTTTAGGTTAATAATAAAGTAATCACTATTTGCAAATTTGTGTGGTAGAGACTATGTTGCTAATAGAATTGAATTGCTTTATATTGAATTTTTTTTTTTAATTTTAAAGTTTTTGTTTGTTCATGTCTTGGAATCAAAAATTTATAATGAATTTAAATCCATATTACTTAGTATCTATCCAGAATGATTAAACTTTTTTCACTCCAAATGCTTAGTAGATTTAGAATTAAAATGAATTTGAGCTAATTTAAATATTAATTATAGTTGTAAAATTTTTATTTTATATTTTATTCAGTTTTATTTTTATTTTTAATTTTATATAATTTTATGAAATTGAAATATTTTATTGATATTTTTAATTATTAATTAATTTAAACATTAGAAATAATATATTTATTTATTATATTTTAATAATTTTTATTAAATTACTAATATATATATTTTATTTTATTTTAATATTTATATTTTTTATATTTTAATTTTTTTTTATTAAATTAATATAATTATTTTGAATAGTTTCCATTTAATTAATTTAATTTGTTATAATAACCATAAAATAATAAAACCCTTAAACCATAAGTAAAGACATTGCCCAAAATATCAAACACACTCAATTGGATGCCACTTGCACGAAGTATTATATCAGTATTGATTATTTTCAATTAACAGTATTGTGTAAAAGCTATTTGTCCTCAAAACCATCATTGTGTGACAGTAACATGGACGAGGAATTATAGGAGGATGATTACAATAACAAAACAGTGCCCAATTTATACATTGAAAAAATCGATGCTGCTTATTTTCAGACATCCTTCCATTATATGCCAGCCCAGAAAATAGAATATAAATATTCAAAAATTCACATGGAATCCCTGGTTGAAACAATAAATTTAAGTATTTTAATGTGTAAACCCTGTGATGTTACAATTTGTGAAATTACTCAGTACATCTCAAATCTCTTCCCAACAAACAATCATTCGGTTAAGAATGATGAAGAAACATTTAACACCGTTATTTTACAGATCACTTGAAAATAATATTGTCACTCCTTGAGTTATTCAGCAGATTTGAGGCCTTCATGACAGATGACCTAAAACAACAATCGAATTACATTTGAAGTATTCTTCCTGCCCAGGCAGATATAACGTATTCGATATATTCGATATTTCTTTTGACCTTTAAATAGTTACTAGTTGACTAAAAAATTAAATCAGTTTAAACAAAGTTAACATTACAGTATCTAATTTGATTTTTATTTATTAATAATTTAATTTAATTATTTTCATTTTTATTGGTTAGATTTTTATTGGGATATCATTACCATTCTTGCCTTGCCAGTAGTTGTGTAACTGGTGAGAGTTATCCTGAACAGACTCAGGATCAAATTTAACTGGCTGCCACTATAAACCTAGGCTAGGTGCAACAGCCTGCAAGTTGCACGATAGCAAGAAACTTATGCCTCAACAAGAACGGAGAAGTCCGCTACGGGGTTGCCTACTTTTCTAGTGAAGAAACCTACACAACAAATCATATATATACTCAATGAAATTTGAACCATCATCTGGTGGGTTTCACTCAGAAAAACGTACTGTTAAACCCCATATAAATAGTGGTGAATGTTGGCTTGGCAACGAGTTGATTGATGTGAGCCTGCAGGAGTTTGGAACATTAAAAAAACGCTGTGTACACCTACCCAAACTCTTGATCGCACAATACGCCTAATTGATTTACTCCTATTTCAAATTAATATCTCAAATTCGCTGGCCAAGCACCTGCTTCTATAGGCGCCATTTTAATCCGCACATTGTCAACGATAGTTGGAATATGTGGAGAGCTTTTTCTTATATCGAAACTCCACTTTTCGGAAATTTATGGGAAACTGTAATGACCTTTGAGCTGAATCTCTTTAAGCTATGAAATATCCACTACATTGTCGTAGATTCAGCTTTATCTGCATTCATTTACTTTGCTTTTCAACTTTCAAGGCACCGGGAGACGAGAATACAGAGCACGTAGCCTGTCCTCTCTTATGCATAGACAACCCACAATATGAACATATAATAGTTTTAATAAAATATAGTGATGTATATTTATAAAATATAGTGATGTAAAGAATATACAGAATGTTGTTAAACAAATATAATAAATGTTCTAAAATATTTTAAAAATGCTCTTACTCTTAAGATAACTATAATATTTTGGTATATATTTTAGTGCCTTAAAGCTAAAGGAAAATCTTTGTAATTATTAGCTTATACTTGTATGAACAGGCGTATCTTTGTAATTATTAGCTTATACTTGTATGAACAGGCGTATTACTAATTTATTATTGTGGTTCTTTTGACCCTGGAACGTAAATATATATATATATATATATATATATATTTTTTTTTTTTCACTTTATAAAATATTCGAGTTAATTTTAATGGGTTTAAAAATCTTAGAAAGATTTTTTGGTTTGATTTGAGTTACAAATCAATACACGAAGAAAAAGCAGTGGAAATACTGCTACTCATTAATTTTACACGTTTGCAAAAGTTGAGTTTTTAAATGATTAGGATTGATTTGAAATCTTCAGCTCCTTAAAGCTAAGCTAAAGTTTATATTAATAAACTATTCGTTAATCAAGTTGTTTTAAAAATATTCCGTTTATAATTTCTGTAATAGTCCATTTTAGCAAGTGGCCAACCAACGCCAAACCAAAAAAATGCCGACAAGCAAGTGGCCAACCAACGCCAAACCAAAAAAATGCCGACAACATAATTTCTTTTAGATTGAAAGTTAAATAAATACACTTTTATAGTATAGTGTTGTTTAATGATAAAACTTAAAATTAATAAAAAAAAAATTGATATAAATTTTATTTTGAAGATCAAATTTAAATGAAAAAAATTGTAATTATTTTTTCTAATTATTCAAAACAAATCTAATTAATTATATATCTTAAAAATAATAATCTATTCACTCAATTTTAAAACTTTTATTTCAAAAATTACAAATAAATTACCAAAAAAATAATTTCAAACTTAATAAACACCCTCTTATAACATTCAATAAAAAAATATCTTCCATGGCAATAGTTTCACTCCTCAAAGATTTTTTACGTTGTTATGGGGAGTAAAGTGGTTGAAGTTCACCAGTGTACCACCACTAACCTAACTCAATTTTAAAGGTTGGGTTCTACTCCAGAGCTATTCATATCTTGGTTTCTTCCTTCTGTTTTTTAGAAACATATTTTTGGCACTACCTCACCTATTGGTAAATTTATTTTCTAGTAGTTAACAATTTCCAAGTAAACGCACTAATTAATTTAAATATATATATATAAAGCATAAAACAAATGAATTTATTTCAGGCATTAAAACGTGGAGGGGAGAATTTTTTTTAAGGAAAGGAGATTTGAATTTAGTTGGAGTGTGTTTTGTTTCTTTTTACTATATACTTCATGATATCTAAGAAACTTATGGGAAATATGAATTCTTTCTTTACAAAAAAAAACACCACAGAAGTTTAAAATCTAATTCCGACTTCATTTTAAGTATTAAAAACAACATTTTGTTAGGGTAGGAAAGTTAGTGTAATTTCTTATTATGTAATAAAGTGGTTATATGCATTTGTCCAAAAAAATTCATGTAGGGAAAGTCTTATTAAAATATTATTGTTTTTCAGCTAATAAAAAAATATTATACATCAATTTGATTTACAACTAGGTTGTAATCTTAAAATTAAAGTTTTATTATATTTTATTTTATTTTATTTAGTATGTTAAAGAAGTTTCCTATTTTATTTTTTTATTTTTAATTTGAATGAATAAAAATATATTTTTAATGGATTAATGAATTAAAACATCTTTCTGCACTATTGTTCACAAAATACTATATATAAAAATTTTTATTATACTAATTAAATTGGTGTTTTAAAAAAAAATTATACTCTTAACTCAGAAATTAAAAACACTGTTAAAAACATTATTCTAACAATTATTCTAGGTATTATTAATTCATCTATAGATAGTGAGAGAAAATTTCCAATATAAGGAATCCAAAACTTGTTTGCTTAATTGATGTGTCTAAGTAATGATATATATGAATTTTATGAATTAAAAATGTTTATTTTCTTTGTTGGTTTGTCCCACATGGCTTTGAATCTCATGGTTTACATAGAACAAGTAATCACCAATTGAGCTACCCTACTCTGTAGCCCTTGTTTAAATATAGGAGTTGGTTCATACCTTTCAAATTTCAATAATTAAACTAAGCGGCAGGAAACGCTAGCTATGAGGCCTTGTTTAATTAAAAAGCGATTAATCTCTACATCGGACAGTCTGAAACAAAGTGCTCAACCTCGTAGACCATCCTGATTCCCACGCATTCGAAACACGAATAAAGCTGAGAAGTAGCAATTACAATTACCCGTTTAGTTGCAGAAGAGACATTATGCTCAAATGCCTCCAATCTTATACATATGGGTAATAACGTATATACTCAGAGTGATGATGGGATGCAAAATCATTTTCGACTTTTTAGGAAGATGTCGTTTGAAGGTTTTGGTATGTGCTTCCCCTACATTGCTGAGCCATAATGGGCTTCCTCTTTTCTAGCGTGATGCCGGGTAATCTTCTTTTGTCAGAAATACTATGTGTAATACAGTAGGATAGAGCAGGAGAATTTACATCATCATTCTCACTATGGAAGGCGAATTTTAGGCAGCAACAACATTTAACAGTACATAGTCTCGGTCCTGGCTCCCAACCACATGTAACAGGTTTGCATCTCTGATATTATCTCCATTACCTCTGTAATTTTCTCGTTCACCTGATATGTTGTTCACTCCTTTCCACACTCTCCTATCTATTGTTCACTCTGAGATCCTCCATATCATCGTTCTTCTTTGTATTGCTACATACCTCTTTATTTGCATATTTCGTCTACACCTTCTGTCCCCTCCCAGACGTCCATATGCCCCTTTGGATTGACCTCCACCATCTCATTTGTCCCCAGTCCCTCTTGGGGAGGACTGATTGTCTCCATATCACTAGTTACAACATTCTTTGTCATTGATGGTTAAATTCATTCACCATATCTCGCCTACGGATCCAATTTGGTATCCATCTTTGCGACAAATGGTGGACATGTCTCGGTTTCTATTGATGTTGCTGCTGTGATGGGCATTGATTGACTTCATTCCATTCATCCTCTATTAAACTCTATCAGCTTACCTTACTCGACTCTAGTTCGGCTCCGACCGGTATCACTTTTTCTAGGCACCGGTTTACTCTCGATTCCGACAATATTTCAAATTTGCCGGCATGGATTTTCCCCCACTGCAGTGACGTGACTGGGGCCTCAATCCCACATTATATTATGACATTCGCAATCTGCACATCCGGATTGGGATCTTCCACCACCGTCCTTCTCCATTTATATATTTAATCTTCTCCTAACACATGGTACTTTCCTCATTTGGACTTCATTTCTTGCGGCGTCCCCATTTGTCTTCACCCATTGCAGGTTCCCTTTCTGATGCTGAATTTATCGCGACATCTGACACAACGGATCCTTAGACATTCCCTGTTAGTAGCTTATTTACCCCTCACCCACCTTCTGACCTCTCATTATCATCTACATCGTACATTCTCCCGGTTGTATTAACACTCTCCTACTTTTCACGTGGTTATGGACATTCTAGCATCGGACACCTCAGTTCAGGAGGCACTTATCTGCACCACGGTGGATGTTGAGAATGCATTCGGGCTGGGGGCCCCTCCCTTAGATACATGGCATTCGTCTACTCCATCGCATCCTCTGCCAGATGGCTCACATGCGCCCTCGCCTCTGCATGGAAGCACACACGCATTTCACGACTGTCGATCTCGCCACCCCAACCGTGCTATTAAGATCACTAAACCTGCACCAGCTCTGGTTTTTGGCTAAGATGTGCTTACTGATCGTGTAATTAGCCTCTAGAAACAAGCTCTTGTAGGGAACTGGCACTTTGCCGAAATGGATGACACAGACATGAGAGTCTGGTTAAAATGTAAATGGAGAATTCTACTAGACTACATGCCTACGGTGGTTCGTCTGCTCAACGAATGGTACAACTTCCATTTTCTCTGCCAGGAAGACCTTATTAAAATTAAATCCATTCCATGGGTAAATGGACGTAATTTCCTGGATTTATATTCCTGGTACATAGGCTTCAACCCGCTGAAGGAAACTCCACAGAACAATCTTATTTGGGTCAAGTTGTCCAGCCTCCCCATTGAATTTTGGTCGAAGTGTGTCTTCACTGATATTGGTAATGCAATTGGAAAGTTCATGTATGTGGATCCTCGATGTCTTGGGGCTCCTGACAAAAGGGTGGCATGGATTCTCATTGAAAAGGAATACAGAGGGGGTTTTCCGGACCACATTGCACTTAGCTGGGGTGATACAAATCTAATACAGTGACTGGATTTCTGGGGCGTCCCATTCTGCTGTCTTAATTGTCATCGCACTGGACATTTACTGGCCCATTTCCCTCGGCGTTGGGGCCCCAGACCTATGGCGACTCGACGTCCTCGGAATGGTTTCTGGCAACAAGCCAAAGGTGTTTTTGCTGCTGCTTCGTCTCACGGGGGGTCTGAGACTCCAACGCTCGGCCCCGACTCTCCACAGAATGCAGGTATTGCTCTGCCCACTGCTCATTGTCAATCGTTCCATCAATATTCTACTTTTCCATTAGAATCTGCTCCTATACCCATATTATCCTCCTCATTACATTCCGAAGAGTTGGATCTCCCTTCCATTGATGCCACATTACACCGCACTACTCCTCACAATCTCACTCCACGTGACTATCTGTCACCCCCGCCAGTTGCTCTGCCACATCCGACATTATGTGATCCTCTCTCCTCCACTCACATTATGTATGTCTTGACAAAGACACCTCCTCGCTACATTTCCCATTCCTCGGCTACTGACCCGACTCCCATATCACCACACTCACCCCTTCACTCTCCCACGAACTCCGTGGATAGTGACCTGGACTTCCTCCTCTAGAAGAAATCTTTGGACCTCCGGTCACTCACCATCCACAAACCTGCTGGCCCCTCTTCCCCCCACATCAGCCCTACATCTGCTGGTAACATCACCGTCCGCCACAAAAATCCATGAGACAGCAGGCACTTTCGTGGATGACCACGTCCCCTTCCGTCTTTCAGTCCCGCTGATTCTCATTCCCTTATTGATGTTCCCATTGTTGATTCTATCCCTACTCGGGCCCTTGGAGCACGGAAGCCCGCTCAAGGACAAACATGACCTTTATTCTTTCTCTCAATATGAGGGGATTGGGGGCCGCCCCTAAATTTCTGGCCCTAAAGGATCTCTTCTCTTCCCTACGCCCCTACATCATTCTTCTACAAGAAACTATGCACACTTCTCCCCAGGTGATTGATTACTTTCAGAAAATGCTTTCGGACTGGCACATGGCTACCACAGATGCACATGGTCACTCGGGTGGTCTAATTGCTATCTGGGATCCTCAATGGGTCAAGGTCAAGGCTTTCTCTTGTTTTGCTAGGATTCTCCTTGCTGGTCACATTTGTGGCCTCATGGGCCAAATTCATATACTCAATGTATATGGTCCTTACTGTGATCGGGATTACTTTTGGCAACATCTGGTTGAGTCGAAGTTACTTGACCTTTCATCACTTCTCATGGCGGGGGATCTAAATTGCATTGTTGATTCACATGAGAACTGGGGATGCACCAGAAGGGCCAATGTCATGGCAGACAGGCTTAAAGATATTATCTTGGAACACAATTTGGTGGATATTTACCCCTCCACTATTATTCCTACTTGGGATAACAGATGGTCGGGCGTGAGTTACATTGCTAAGCGACTTGATCGCTTTCTTCTGCATGAACAGATCATCGAGCGGCTTGGGATGGTTTCCTCTCATATTATCAACTGCCACATATCTGACCATCGCCCTATTACTCTCCACTGGCGCTGGGATGAGTACCGTGGTGGCTTGCCCTTAAAATTTAACCAGATTTGGCTGGAGGATCCCGCATATATTGATCTTGTAAATGATGTATGGCGCATAGATGTGATTCAACACCCCTCCCATATAAGGTTCTTTTTGGATAAGTTGGGGATCCTACGGAAGGAGACAAAGTAGTGGGAGATAAGGCATTTGAAAAGAGATCTTCTAGCTATTAAAAATGAACTCCTGGAGATCCGCCCCCACTTATCTGGACACTCTCTCCCAGATGACATTCGAAGCCGCATTCATGTACTGGAATCACAAAGGCAGAAACTGTTGCACATCAAGGAGACTACATGGAGATTAAAGAGCAGAGCTATCTAGATCTGGGAAGGCGACCAGAATACCAATTTCTTCCACAAATATGCTAATTACAAGCGTCAAACCAACTCTATATGGGAGATTTATGACACAAATGGAAACAAATTCCATACACAAAAAGATATTAGTCGGGCCGCCATCTCCCATTTTCAGCAAGCTTACTGCCGAAGAACACTGGACTTCCTTGAGGATCAAATTTGGGGGATTCAACACTACCCCAACATGTTTGACGATGATGCAAATCGGGCCCTCTTCAAATCTGTCTCAATGGCAGAAATATTGGAGGTCCTCAAAACTTTCAAAGGCGAAAAGAGCCCTGGTCCCAACGGTTGGACGGTTGAACTGTTCACTCATTTTTTCGACCTCTTTCAAACAGATCTGGTAAACTTGGTTGAAGAATCCCAGGTACAGGGATATGTTCATCCCCTCTTAAACTCCACCTATATTGCATTGATTCCGAAGAAGCCTCTTTCTCATACCTTCTCAGACTTTCGCCCCATATCACTCTGTAATCTTGTCTATAAAATTATCTCTAAGACCATTGCAAACCATATGTGGCTCACTCTCTCCTCGTTCATCTCCCCACAACAATTTGGTTTTCTTAAAAATCGACAGATACATGATGTCGTTGCAATCACACAGGAATGTCTGCATTCTATTCACACTAAGAAATTAAGTGTTGCAATCATGAAGGTGGACCTTAAAAAAGCTTTTGACTGTCTGGATTGGGGTTATTTGCGATTGGTTCTCCACAAGGTGGGTATACAACCCTGCGTTGTTGAGTGGATCATGGCATGCGTATCAAATGTTCAATTTGTTGTGATTATAAATGGATACCCAATGACATACTTCAAGGCCAGGAGGGGACTTCGACAGGGTTGTTCTCTTTCACCCCTCCTTTTTATTCTAGTGTTGGATGGACTAAGCCTTCACATTTCAAATGCTGCTGCTGAAGGCCAATTTCAACCACTCCACATCAGCAGAAATATTCGGATCTCCCACAGCTTCTTTGTTGATGACGTGCTCATCATGGGGATCCTCAACAGGTTTTCTTGGCTACACCTTTTCCATATTTTCACTAAATTCGGAAATGCAACTGGTCTAATAATGAACCAAAGTAAATATTCTATTGTTCATGATCATGGCGATATGGATATTACTAATTACATTGCTAGTTTATTTGGGATTGCTTCTAAGAACATGTCTGGTGGTATGAAATATCTTGGCTTCCATATTAAGCCATGTAACTACAGGATCCTAGACTGGCAGTGGCTTGTTGACCGATTCTATCGGAAAATTTCGGGTTGGGAATTTAGATGCCTTTCTATGGGAGGGCTTTTCACTCTAACTCAGGCTGTGATAACTCAAATGGGTGTGTACTGGGAACACTTATTCCATCTTCCCATCACCATCATCAAGAAATTAAATGGTATCATTGCTCATTTCATCTGGTCTGGAATGCGGTAGAAGCATAAATATCATCTTACCAAACTTGATCATATCTCCATGCCGAAGCAGCTGGGAGTCTGGGGCATACTACATTTGAAGAGATTTGGCTATGCTCTTTTGCTTAAATCATTATGGTGCGGGATCTTTGGAGAAGGCACCTGGAGTTCAATCATAAACCATAAATACCTGAAGGACATCAACTTTATGGTCTAGATTGATCCAGGTGGATCTTCAAACACTATGGCATGGAAATGCTCAAAAATCAAAGTGATCATAATAATGTTGAATTAGGACCAGATCGAAGAACTCATCTTCCTGATCATGGAGGTAAGAACGGTTCGTCAATCCGAGTTCGTATGACAAAGTTATCGCGAAAACGTCAGTTTGATCCTTAAGAAAATAAGGTTTTTCCATAAAAATTGGACTTTAAGCCTTAAGAGGCAAATCACAATCGGCATAGTCCAAAGTTCGGACTTAAGGCAGGCCTTTAGGACCCTGATCAGCGATCTCCGATATCGGAGTCGGGGGCAGGAAATCAACGATGTCAGAGAGTTGTCTATGCGATCGGCGATCAGCATCGGTGAAACCCAAAGGCCAAGGATCGGGACCCCTGCGATTAGTGATCGCCGATATCGGCGATCGACATCGGCACATGCCAATATATCGGCGAAGGACCCCGGGCCGATGCGATAGCGATATGTGATTTAATCTCAACCGTCGGATCAGGAAGCCAATCAACGACCATGATTAAATCGACGATCGGAACGATCGGCGTCAGCGATTGACGATCCTGACTTGCGATTAGGTGCAGACCTGACGGGATAATAGATCTGATTTTATAAAATTTGAGATTCGGGAATTCAGACTTTTTAGTGTATTCCCGGTTTCGGCCAAATCAGTTATGCGATGCAATAAGCGATTAAAGCAGACCCGATAAGGTTTGTAGGGCTGATTTAAATTGTTTTGAAGTCCGGATTTAAAGGGATTTGTTAGATTTGTCAGTTTTCAGTGTATTTCTATTTTAAAATAGAAAGAAGGCTATTTTCAAAGTTTTGTTGCAACGGCCGATGCTTCTAAGCAAACGACTTCTATTCTAAATAGAAACGACTTCGATTTAGATGCGGCCTTGTCCCAAACGTGTATAAAACACGATGGGTGATACAGAGCCGAAGGGAGAGTGCAGAAGGCTGTGTAGCAATGGTATGACAGAAAGCTCGAGGGCGCCGTGCCAGAGGAAGAGAGTCTGTACCAGAGAGCCCGAGAGCATATGTTAGGGAATGCTAGAGAGCATGAGTGCCAAAGACCTCAATGATGGGGTTGCACTGATGGACAACCACAGAATGAGAGGGCCAGGCATTGCATAGAGATAGATAGAGCACCACAGAGAGCTACAACGAAGCATGATAGCCCGAGAGTGCTTGAAATTCTGGCAGATTCTCCGAAAGGGAGACAAACCCAAGCGTTATATGGCCAGATAGCCATAGAGCTACAGAGCGAGAAGACCCGAATGATTATTCTCTTTATGATCAGTTATATTTCTTTGTGATCGATTCTTCTTGTATGATCAATTCTTTTCTTCGATTGCTTATTCTTCTTGTGTATTGATGCTGTGAGATTAGTGTTTTAGCAGGCTTCAGCACTTTGACAGTTTCTTCAGAGCAGCTCTTCTTCATATGGCCATTCATAGTGAGGCCGTGACAGATTAGGAGCGAATTGTGCCTGCGCAATGATGATGTGAACAGATGTTCACTGTGGATCGTTTTATCCACTTCTTCATCCAGTTCTTTAGCTGGCCCGTGGTGTGAGATATATGATTATTGTTTATATACTTCTTCTTATTTATGCTGCATAGATCCTTGATTGATATTGATGCAGGATCTTATTTATTTCATGTTGTCATTGATCTGGAATTAAACAGGAAGGCAACAAATTACAGAGATAACCATATACACAAAGATGCAGCGGAAATGATACTTCATTTCATTAATGGAAAATACTGAAATATGCTTACAACCAGAAATGGAAATAAACCAGCTAGGGCGATGGTAGCTTATCTCTGAGAAGAGATGTGATGGCTACATGCCTCTAAACTGTGTTACAATGAGGCTCGAAGGCCATTTTATTGTTGAGAAACAATGAAAAACCCTTAACATTCCAAAACCTAACCATAGGAGATGAAACGCCAAACTGTGGGCCCCGTTTGGGGTAAATTGGTACATCAACTTCCCGGGGTCGTAACTTTGGCATATGATCTCTGTTTGACGCATACAATAGCTCGTTAGAAAGATCTATCCGAGCACTACCATTGTTGGAACGGGCAACATCGGTCCATGGACCCATGTTGCTCCCTGATTCCCCAAAAAAACGTCGTTTAGGGCCTCAAAACGGCTTTAGAAGTTCAGGACCTGAAAAACTGCTAAAAATAGTAAGTTGTGCTACAATTAAGGAAACTGAAAATGCTGAGAAGGACAATGGTGGGGGTCCAGGTGGAATTGGCAGGTGGCCACCAATATCCACCTGGATCATTCCTCCCCTCTTAGGAAGCAATGGTCCCCATTGCGTTGAGCTCCTCCATGAGATGAGGAAACTTTTGCTGAACTTGTTCCCTGGTGAGCCACTTGCCCTGCTGAAGGAGTTGGCCTGCTTTGACAACTCGATACAGTTGGATATTCTGTTGGCGAGTGTTCTTGATCTGTGTGTCCATGATCCGATCAGTTGCAGCTTGTTCCATGCAATCTGGATTTAATTCTGTGGGTTTGAGCTGTTCTGCAATGTCGGATGTGTCTAGCAATGGTGGAAAGTATGGCCGAAGGCGGTCCACATTGAACACTGGGTGCAGGCCAAGGAATGGGGGAATGCTGAGCTCAAATGCATTGTCTCCCATAGCCTTAGTAATGGTGTAAGGACCATATCAGAGTGGTCTCAATTTCCGATAGGCTCCAGTAAGGCGTTCCTTTTGCAAATGCAACCAGACTTTGTCGCCCACCTGAAACTTGTGTGGCACCCGATGTTGATCATGTCGCTGCTTGTACTTGGCATTTGATTTCTCAAGAATGTCATGGACCTGCTGGCGAATATGTTGGATGCGCTCAATGAAGCTGGTGGCCTTATCTGTTTCGGACTGGACATGAGCTGAATTCATGTGAGTAGCTGCAAGTGGCATGGCCACATCAATGGGGCATAGTGGCTGGAATCCCAAACCCACCTGAAAAGGGCTATGGCCAGTGGAGCTGTGAAGAGATCGGTTGTAGCTGTGCTGAACATAGGGGAGGCTCTCGTCCCATGTGCGTGGATGCTTTGAGTTATACATGCGCAGAATGTGCACGATCATCCTATTGACAACCTCTGTCTGGCCATCAGTTTGAGGATGGAAGGCTGTGGACTTCGTGAGTTTGGTGTCCAGCATTGACCAGAGACTGGACCAAAATGTGCTGAGAAACTGACTGTCCCGATCTGAGATGATAGACTGTGGGATCCCAAAGTGCACCCACACTTGTTCAAAGAAGAGTTTAGCAGTGGCTTCTATTGTGATATTCTTCTTGCAGGCCATCATAATGGCCATCTTCGAGAACCTGTCGACGACCACAAAAACACAGTCATTTCCATGCTTAGTGGAAGGAAGGCCTGACATGTAATCCATGGAGATGGATTACCAAGGTCGACTAGGGGTAGGCAACGGGGTATAGAGGCCGTGCTTCTTAATGGTCGGTTTGGCAATGGCACAGGCAGTACATGATCTGATGTACTTCCCAACATCCTGTCGAAGATTCGGCCAATAGAAATAATTTTGCAGTACTGCCACTGTTTTCTCGACCCCAAAATGCCCAGCAGCCCGACTGTAGTGTGCTTCCCAAATCATCTTGGCACGCTCGCTTGAAGGAACACAAAGGTGACCGAGGTGGCATAATAGGGCATCCTGGAGGTGAAAATCTGCAACACGCCGACCCTCCAAGAGTGTCTGGTATGTGTGGCCGAATTCTGGGTCGCTTTGTAGAGAAGTGGCCAATCAGAAGTCTCGTGCCCACAAGAGTTGAGCACGGTGGTTAACGCCATGATCGGTGGTCGACTGAGGCAATCTGCGACATTATTGGTGCTGCCCTTCTTATACTTGATATTCAAGTGGAACTGTTGCAGGTATGTAGACCACTTCTGATGGCGATCATTCTGCAATTTCCCTTGGGTCTGTATGAACTGCAGGGGTCGGTGGTCTGTGTGGATGACCGTTTCCTTCCCCAAAATGTAATGCTTCCATTGTCGGCAGGCCTGTACAATGGAGTACATCTCTTTATCATAAGTGGGGTACTTTCGGACTGTGTCTGAAAGTGTTTCACTGTGATATGCCACTGGATGTCCATGTTGAGTAAGGACTGCCCCAATAGCATAGTCAGAGGCATCTGTCTCGACCTCAAATGGTTGTTGTAAATCTGGTAACGCGAGCACTGGTGCCGTGCAGAGGCGATCCTTCAACTCCATGAATGCCTTCTGTTGAGATTCAGACCAAAAGAACCTTGCTTTCGCCCCTCCCTTGGTGACCTGACTCAAGGGCCAAGAAATATGAGAAAACCCCAACACAAAGCTGCAGTAGAAGTTGGCAAGACCTAGAAAGATGTGGAGCTCTGTTAGAGTGGTTGGAGAGGGCCAATCCCGAATGACTTGGACCTTGGCTGGATCGACATGCACCCCCTGTTCATCAATGATGTATCCGAGATACTGAACCTCGGTCATGCCAAAAGTGCATTTCTCCAAATTGGCACATAGCTTGTGTTGCCGCAGTGTTTGGAGAACCTGTCGGATGTGGTGGAGGTGCTCTTCCCAACTCTGGCTGAAGATCAGAATGTCATCCAAGTATACTACTACAAAGGAGTTGGTGAATGGCCGCAAGATGTCATCCATTAGCCTCATAAAGGTTGCAGGAGCATTCGTCAATCCGAAAGGCATGACCAACCATTCGAAGAGGCCCTCCTTGGATTTGAAGGCAGTCTTCCACACATCAGAGGGTTCGATTGGTACCTGGTGATATCCTGACTTCAGATCGATCTTGCTGAAATATTTCTCCCCCTTTAGTTGGTCTAGGAGGTCATCAATCCGCGGGATCAGGTACCTATTACGGACAGTGATCTTGTTCAGCGCCCGATAGTCAATACAGAGTCTCCACGTCCCATCCTTCTTCTGTACCAACACGATCGAACTCCCACAGGGTGATGAACTCGGACGGATGTGACCTTTCTGAAGGAGCTCCTGAATCTGCCTCTTGATTTCATTGTTCTCCAGAACGGAGCGCCGATAAATTGGTCCATTGAGTAGCGGTGCACCTGGGGTCAGATCGATGGAGTGCTTGACTTGACAGTGCAGAGGAACTCCTGCCGGAGAGGTGAAGATGTCCTCGTACTCCTCCACAATCTTGTCCATCTGTAGTTGTCGTGCAGAGGGACCCCGTCTGGAGGCCGTGGCCATTGTCTTCTTCTTTCCTTGAGGGCGTATCATCAGGAAAACAAATTTCCTGGTTTTGGAAATGATCTTACTGCATTGTTTTGCAGTAATCAAAGAGATGGCGGCAGGTGGTGCTACCTCTGGTATCCTAAACAACTTATTTCCCAATGTAATAATAACAGCACGGGGTCTTGATTCATACACAGCATGTCGCTTCCACAAGTATGGTTGTCCTAGTAATACATCACAAACTTCAAGGGGAGCAATGTCACACAATACCTCATCTGTGAAGGGCTTGATGTTGTATGGAAGGCGACACTGCTGGCTGACGCGAAGATCTCGTCCTTGGTGCAGCCACCCAATGGTGTATGGTTGTGGATGTGTTGTGGTCGGTAAGCCCAACCGCTTCACGACCTCTGCCGAAATGAGGTTCTTTTGACTCCCGCTATCAACAATGAACTGTATCGGGGAGCCCTTTACCCACATCTGAGAGTGGAAGAGACGCTCCTCCTCCTCTGGATCTTCGGGTTCATTTTTCTGGATCTTTGCGGTAGCAACAGTGGCGCTGGGATCCGCATCAATGATCTGCTTCCCTTTTTCATACCCCTTATCGGGTTCTGACTCAGAGTCGGAACATGCATCTGATTCTGAAACCTTTAGCTCCGCCACCAGTGACTGTTTGGCCCGACACTCACTTGTGTTGTGAGTGGAGCTCTTATGGAACTCGCACCATTTTCCAGTGTCCTTTCTCGGCTTCGCGGCGCTGTTCTTTGCTTGCAGCTTCGGCTGGTTGTCTTGGGCTGTCCCGCCTTGGCTTTGTCCTTTGTTCTGTGGTTTCGGGGCACCTTTCCCTTGCTTTGGATTCGCAGACCCAAAATCTCGCTTCTTTTGTTTCAACTTCTGCTCGACCTTGACGGCATATCAGTATGCTGCGCCGAGCGAGGGGATGTTTAGGAATTGTATTTCTTCCTGGATGTACTTATGCAGGCAGCCACGGTATTTGAGTATCAAATGTTGCTCTGAATCCTTGATACCCAACTTTGTGCGAAGGGTATGGAAAAGATTGGTGAACTCCGGCACGTCTTGGTCCCTTCCCTGCCGCAGCGTGGTCCACTTTATGTATTCATCCTCATAGCTTCCAACAGGGTAGTACTGCTCCTTGACGGCATCTCGGAACGAATCCCAGGTGGGTGCGGCTGAAAATAGTGAGCCAGTACTTTCATCCTTCTGCTCGCAGTAGGTTTCCCACCAGTCCTTGACGTGGGGGGCTGCTTTGAGAAGAGCAAAAACAATCTTTTCCCGACTCGAAAAATCATGAACAGAAAAATAACCCTCTAGCAGATTTAACCATTTATCTACGGCATCTGCGTCTATCTGACCCTCGAATATGGGGATTTCAAAATTAACTTGTACCTTAAAGGGTGTGGCGTTTCCAGAGTAGCTGCTGGAAGCCGATGCGTCGCTTCTGGGTAGTCGCTGAAGGATCTGGGCAAAGCTGTCCATCATCGCGTTCCGTTGTCGCTCAAGGGCTTCTTCGAGCAAGATTTTGATGGGATCTCCTGCCCCCTCGTCTTTCTTCTCGTCCGCCATGGGAGGTCGTCGGGATTTGCGAGGCTGGTCTTGCAGAGGTTCAACCAGTTCAAGCCCTAACTCCTTATATCCCAACCTTGTTGGGGACATGCAAAGAAAAACAGAGAAAAAGCAGACCGCTCTGATACCACTGATCCGGAATTAAATAGGAACGCAACAAATTACAGAGATAACCATATACACAAAGATGCAGCAGAAATAATACTTCATTTCATTAATGGAAAATACTGAAATATGCTTACAACCAGAAATGGAAATAAACCAGCTAGGGCGATGGTAGCTTATCTCTGAGAAGAGATGTGATGGCTACATGCCTCTGAACTGTGTTACAATGAGGCTCGAAGGCCATTTTATTGTTGAGAAACAATGAAAATCCCTTAACATTCCAAAACCTAACCCTAGGAGATGAAACGCCAAACTGTGGGCCCCGTTTGGGGTAAATTGGTACATCAACTTCTCGGGGTTGTAACTTTGGCATATGATCTCCGTTTGATGCATACAATAGCTCGTTAGAAAGATCTATCCGAGCACTACCATTGTTGGAACGGGCAACATTTCCATAAACCCATGTTGCCCCCGGATTCCCCAAAAAACGTTGTTTAGGGCCTCAAAACGGCTCCGGAAGTTCAGGACCTGAAAAACTGCTAAAAATAGTAAGTTGTGCTACAATTAAGGAAACTGAAAATGCTGAGAAGGACAATGGTGGGGGTCCAGGTGGACTTGGCAGGTGGCCACCAATATCCACCTGGATCAGTCATGATTCCTTGCTTCATGTTATGAGGAATCTTCATATGATGTACTTTATACTTTGAGATCCCTTATTGTATGTTTCTGGGATACTCTTGTTGTCATTGTGCATGTGTTTTTCTTTGACATTCCTTTTGTGCCTTGTTGGCGAGATGCGCACCATGCATGTTTTGTGTCATACTGATAGGAGTTTTGATTGAGAGTCCTAGTTATGGAATATCTCTTAGAGACACTCCTACGTGAGGGCCTTCTTCCTTGTATGATCGAGACAACAAACTCTTTTGTACATCACTTTTATTGACAGCACCTGATGCAGCGGCCTACACCACCTTTATTGGTGCCCGGAGACGTAGTCCCTCCTGGACGAGCTCCATTAACAACGGCTTGTGTTTTCATGTGTTGATGATTGTATGTTCCTCTTCCTTACAGTTTGTAGCTGTACTGGTTAATGTTCTTTTAAGATGCAATTTTAACACATCACAAAAGTAAAAGGTCTTGGAAAGGTCCTTCTTCACACCTAGACCTGGATCAAGTGGTATCAGAGCAGGTCTTAATGTTGATGTGAATTGCAGTGCAAACAATGACAGAGGACGAAAGAGAAATGTACGAGACCATGCTTAACATTTCCAAGAAAGTGGAAATCATGTATAAAACTCTATAGAAAGAAACAGAGGAAAAGGAGTGATTACAACTTCAGTTGAAAGCCACAGAAAAGGCCATGAAAGAACTGAAGCAAGACAAACATAATCTTCAAATAGAGAATGATGAATTGAAGATGCGTCTACATGAAGAGAAGGAGGAGAAGAAAATTTTGCTACTACAGCTGCAAGCAAAGGACAAGGCCTTGGAAATGTTGTAGTGAGACCCATGTGAGGTAAAAAGTAGTTCTCCATCTTCATGTCTATTTCCTGATGATGATTTCACTGTGTTTGAAAATCATACCACAGGGATTGGCTCCAAACTGCTGAAGAGAATGGGATATGAAGGAAAAGGCTTGGGCGTTAATGGCCAAGGCATTGTCAATCCCATCCAAGTAGAGGCATTATTGTGTTGAGTAGGACTTGGGTATATCAGGAAAGAAGTTGGGGAATGCGATCCACCAACAATGAATGATGAGCAGCCCTCATCAGTCTTTCCAAATCAAAAGAGAAGGTAAAGGATGTTGATTTCCTTTCGATTTCATCTTCTGATAGTATGATGTCTGTTGGAGATTTGGAGATCCCGATTACAGGGACAAACATGAGGCTCCTTACAAAGACAAGGCACGAGGAGAAAGATCTTGGTGCTAATCGCCAAGGCGTGACCCAACCTTTGGAGGTTATGCATGAACCTCGATTTGCAGGCTCAAGGTACACTAAAGGAGAGTGCTCAAAGGTGTCAGAGTTGTCCGAGACATCGTCAAGGAGAGAGAATGATGGGAAGACATCCCATCATCCCATGGCAGTTTCCATTGCAGGGAGAGAGCTGAGGCAAGCTCTCATCGCCATGCTAACATCATCAACAACAAAGGAAGGTATAATCACTTTCGATCTTTGAATTTTCATTATGATCATCTTGTTAATAATGAACGAAGATAAAGGCATCCAAAAACATGCACTTTTCGTGGTTTACCTAACCATACCTTTTCCAAGTGTTGGAAAAGAATAACAGCATTCATGAGGCATGAGAAACCCTCTCGACAGCATGAAAAGAAACAGGTTAAGCAGATATGGAGGAAGAAATCCTACTGCAGTCATTACGACAGAAATGGCCATCAGAGAGCCACTTGCTGGAAGCTCCATCCAGAGCAGCGCCTTAAAGACAAAACGTCGGTGTGTGAAGCAGGAAGAGCAGTTGTTCAACAAGCAAAACCACCTCAAGGAGGTGACCCATTCACATTGATAAGTGAAAAGTGGTTTTTTTGACATGATGTCATTTCATGGTAATTCTTTGTAAATCATTTGTTGCATTTTTAAAGTGTAAAAGTGATGATGTGTTTCCATCACTTGGTCAGCAACAATGATGTCTGGTCATGTTTTGAGTTGTATTTTGAGTCGCATGTTAAAACTCTAAAAGAGATGTTATGTTTCCCTCACATGTCGAAACAATAATGTTTGGCCTTATGTATATAAATCATGCATTGCAGTGATGATGTGTTTACCATCACTTTTTGAAGCAACCATGATGAGTTGGCCTTATTGTCATATCTGGCGTATTACATCCATCTTATTGTAAACTTGACCACCA
The DNA here is from genome assembly GCA_031772625.1 of Pinus tabuliformis. Taxonomy (NCBI): domain Eukaryota; kingdom Viridiplantae; phylum Streptophyta; class Pinopsida; order Pinales; family Pinaceae; genus Pinus; species Pinus tabuliformis. Next base: position 226,029,115 of record CM062820.1, on the reverse strand, counting down.
AGTGTGAGTTATAAAATCATGGCAAGTGTGGGACGTTTGGGTCTTAGTTGGTCATGTCAATTAAGCATGTAATTTGCAAAACAATGCACTACAGGTTGCAGAGGTAGCAGGTGTTGGCTTGTTGCTTAATGCTCTGAAGAACAAAGGTGAAGGAGATGGAAGCGAGACCTTTTCAGGACATTTGTGGTGCAGACAGGGTACAGAGAAAGATGTAGATTACTTTTTATGCTTTTGGAGGACAAAAAGCTCCTTAGTGGGGAGAATTGATCCAGGTGGATCTTCAGACACCATGGCATGGAAACGCTCGAAAATCAGAGTGATCAAAATAATGTCGAATCAAGACCAGATTGAAGATCTCATCTTCCTGATCATGGAGGTGCGAATGGTTCGTCAATCCGAGTCCTGATGACGAAGTTATCGCGAAAAGAAGGTCAACTTGATCCTTAAGAAAATAAGGTTTTTCCATAAAAACTAGACTTTAAGCCTTAAGAGGCAAATCACAATCGGCATAGTCCAAAGGGCGGACTTAAGGCAAGCCTTTAGGACCCCAATCAGCAATCTCTGATATCAGAGTTGGGGGCAGGAAATCAGCCATGTCGGCGATCAAATTGGCGATTGGCGTTGGCAAAACTAAAAGGTCGAGGATCGGGACCCCTACGATTAGCGATCATCGATATCAGCGATCGGCGTCGGCATATGCCAATATATCGGCAAAGGACCCCGACCCGATGCGATAGTGATATGCGATTTAATCTCAGCCGTCGGATCAGGAATCCGATCAACGACCATGATTAAATCGGCGATTAGAACAATCAGCATCGGTGATCGGCAATCCCAACTTGCGATTAGGCACAGACCCGAAGGAATAATAGATCTGATTTTATAAACTTTGAGATGTGGGAATTCAGAATTTTTAATGTATTCCCGGTTTCGGCCAAATCAGTTATGCGACACGATAAGCGATTAAGGACCCGATAAGGTTTGTAGGGCCGATCTAAACTGTTTTGAAGTCCGGTTTTAAAGGGATTTGTCGGATTTGTTATTTTTCAGTGTATCTCTGTTTTAAAACAGAAAGAAGCCTATTTTCAAAGTTTTGTTGCAACGACTGATGCTTCTAATCAAATGGCTTCTATTCTGAACATAAGCAACTCTGATTTAGATGCAGCCTTGTCCCAAACATGTATAAAACACGATGGGTGATACAGAGCCAAAGGGAGAGAGCAGAAGGCTGTGTAGCAATGATATGACAGAAAGCCTGAGGGCGGCATGCCAGAGGAGGAGAGTCTGTACCAGAGAACCCGAGAGCCTATGTTGGGGAATGCTAGAGAGCTTGAGTGCCAGAGACCTCAATGAGGGGGTTGCACCGATGGAGCGCCGCAGAATGAGAGGGCCAGGCATGGCACAAGGATAACTAGAGCATCACAGAGAGCTACAACGAAGCATGATAGCCCGAGAGTGCCTAAAATTCCGGCAGATTCGCTGAAAGGGAGACAAACCCGAGCGCTATATGGCCAGATAGCCATAGAGCTACAAAGTGAGAAGAGCCGAATGATTCTTCTCTTTATGATCGGTTATATTTCTTTGTGATCGATTCTTCTTGTATGATCAATGCTTTTCTTCGATTGATTATTCTTCTTGCGTATTAATGCTGTGAGATCAGTGTTTCAGTAGGCTTGAGCGCTTTGACAGTTGCTTCAAAGCAACGCTTCTTCATATGGCCATTCATAGTGAGGACATGACAGATTGGGAGTGGACTGTGCCCGCGCAATGATGATGTGAACAGATGTTCACTGTGGATCGTTTTATCCACTTCTTTAGATGGCCCGTGGTGTGAGGTATATGATTATTCTTTATATACTTCTTCTTATTTATGCTGCATAGATCCTTGATTGATATTGATGTAGGATCTTATTTATTTCATGTTTTCATGATTCCTTGCTTCATGTTATGAGGAATCTTCATATGATGTACTTTATACTTTGAGATCCCTTATTGTATGTTTCTAGGATACTCTTGTTTTCATTGCGCATGTGTTTTTCTTTGACATCCCTTTTGTGCCTTGTTGGAGGGATGTGCACCATGCATGTTTTGTGTCATACTGATAGGAGTTTTGATTGAGAGTCCTAGTTGTGGAATATCTCTTAGAGCCACTCCTACGTGAGGGCCTTCTTCCTTGTATGATCGAGACAAAAAAATCTTGTGTACATCACTTTTATTGACAGCACCTAATGCAGTGGCCTACACCACCTTGATTGGCGCCCGAAGACATAGTCCCTCCTGGACGAACTCCATTAACAACGGATCATGTTTTCATGTGCTGATGATTGTATGTTACTCTTCCTTACAGTCTGCAAATTTACTTGTTAATGTTCTTTTAAGATGCATTTTTAACACATCACGAAAGTAAAAGGTCTTGGAAAGTTCCTTCTTCACACCCGGACCTGGATCATGGATGCGTAGGGGATGTATTGGCTACAACGTCCTCTCTGTTGTCTGGCGCAACTTTACAAAGATCAATCATTATTTTCTATCACTTCTCACATGGAAATTGGGTACTCGACACCACATTTCTATTGGATAGGATTGCATCTGGGGCCTTGACGATATTGATGAAATCTCAGATCCCCTCCTACATGGTCTCAATGAAAAGGGCATATACTTCTGGAAACAAGTCATTTCGACTTGGCATAAGAGTTGCCCAATTTGGAAATGCTCCATGGAGCTGGGACTGTATGGACATACTGCTGTGGAATGGGAAATGATCCACATGCAACTACAGCTGACCAGAATCCGTAGAGATTTGGAAAGAGATTCGATTGCATGGAGGGGAAATGTAAAGGGAAACAACATCATGGTGGTAGATACATATCACAAAATCTGTTGTTGGGACGCCATTCAACCTGAGGTATGCTGGTTTTCAAAATTTTGGAATTCTCACATCCCTACAAAAAACACTCTTTTTGTCTAGTTAGCCTAGAGAAACAAAAATTTGACCTGGGAAAACCTTCAATAAAGAAATTGGTATGGTCCTGGGATTTGTGTTCTATGAAGAAGTGCGGAAGAAGATAATTGGCATCTGTTCATCATGTGTCCTATGGTTTCTAAAATCTTGCAAAATATGGCTGCCACATATGGACTCCAGCTCCCACAGTTCACTTGCATAACTGACTACCTTGAATGGTGGAGTCAACAACACATTACCTAGTGCTATATTCCTCCTATTTTCCTTTCGGAGATCTGGAGATGGAGGAACAACATTATTTTCAATGACTACCGAGAAAATTGTGCATTGGTGACGGAAAGAATTAGAAGCACACTCTCATCTGAACTACAATTGGGCATGACCACTAAAAAGTCTAAAAAAACCAAAACAGACCCAGAGATCATATACCCTGCGGGGTTTTTTGACGGTGCATCACAATGCAGCACATGCAGATGCGGTTTCATAATCCTATTTTCACCTAAGCAGACATATCATGTTCACTGGGGTGCAGGTAAAGGCACCAATACAAAGGCAGAGGCAATGGCATTATGGGTCTACTCTGGTTTGTTCTTTTCATGGATATTCCTTCTATTCACATTTTCAGGGACTCAAAGATCATCATTGATTATGTCTGTGGCTAGGCTACCATATACAAGCCCACACTACAAGGCTGGTTACAACAAATCACAACACTCTGGAGTTCACTCCAACACTCCTCAATTCAACATATTAGCAGGGAGTTCAATATAGATGCGGATAGTCTCTCCAAAAAAGGCATTCTGGACAAACTGGATGGCTTACACATTGAGATCAAGATGGGAGACACTTGCATGGAGGCCGGGATGCTGCCATTACTGGTTTAAAATTACTCATCCATACATACTTCTTCTTTTTTATTATCTGATAGATCTTCTCTGACATTTTTTGTCTATTAGTAACTAGTTACAACATTTCATAATTTCATACAATGTCTATTATGAGCTATACATGACTTAAATTGTTATATTAGATCTTTCTGATAATCCACTATTATTATAGGTCATGATATTACTACATGGATTGGTTATTGGGATAAATATTTGTATGATTGCATGATCTCTGGTATGCACCTGTATTATCTCTGATATTGTTGTTGTTTTAGGATGCTTCACCATGAAGGAAATGTAACTAATTTATGACTGAATATAATGCCTTTTTCATTCTGAAAAGAAAAATAAAAACAAATAAATACTCAAAGTGATGGTGATGGGAATTTGGCCAACCGCAACATAAAAAAGTTCTACTCACATTGCATTAATATCTTTATGTTGTGTCTGCAGATTCTAAGTGTTTGCCACTTACACAAGAATTGGTGGTTGAAATCATTTTTACTAACTAGGGTTTTTTTAATGGTCAATCCCTCATGAATAGGAGCATTGAAACAGTTATATGATTTTAAATATGTTAGCATGGGAAGAATCATAGGTTAAGTATACTATGGGCAAAATGATGGATTTTCAAAAAGGAAAGTTTGAAAATTCTTAATGTTTAAATGACATCACAATATTTATGTTCTTGTATATATATATATCTACATATATATATCTATATATATATATATATATATATATATATATATATATATATATATATCTATATCTATATATATATTCACTTTCTAAACCATTTTACTAATATAGGCCCATCTTAAGCATAGATCTAGCATGCATTAAGAGGGATCAAATACAAACCTCTTTTAGAGTACAAAATTTGAAAAGAAAATTACATCTCTCTCATCTCTGAATAGATCCCAATGAATATCTAGTGGTTATGTCTCTCGATCTATATGTACAATGTGTAACTTTTCATTGTTTAAATTCTAAATGCTATATAGAGTACATAACTTAAAATTGTAAGTCAAAAAAAATATTTCTTGCATTTCATGAAAATTTGACAAAAAAAAGTCTAAAAAATATGAAAAAGAAAAATAATGAAACTACTTTAGACATTTTAACAATAAGAACTTTTTTTCAATTGTTTTATATGATATGTTCATAATTATTTTTAAAAAATATATAATATATACATAGTTACAATAAAATATTTAGTAGAACATGTACATTGATACATTTCATTTATGGACTATGGACAACATTGTCTACATAAAAATGATTTTTTTGTTATTAATATAATTTTAAGTATACCTCAATATTACTTTGTCGTGTATATTAAAATATTTTCTTGATAAATTATATGATTTTTTTTAATTATTTCTATCGACTTTATTGCTTTCAAAGTTTATATGAAATTATATTAAGTCTCATGGATATGGAAATATTTTATTTGTGACTGAGAGTGATTGAAATATTTTTAGCACGTTGGGTTGTAAAATTGATGACCACAACAAATAGAGTGACCATAGTGAGGTTGGGATTATCGACATTTTATAATGATTTTGATTAAAACTAACTAGACATAATATTCATTTTTGTCATTTTATTACAACCGACATTTATTTTCTATTTAGAAAATATTTTATTTTTATTTTAAGAGGGATGCGTGTCAACTCCACATTGAACATGGAAATAATCACACATCACTTCATATTGGGTTGTAGAATGTGTCTCTCGTCTCAAAAAACACTTATAATGATCTTAGCTAACTCAATATGAAGTGTAGTTTTTTTTTTTTTAACTAACTACTCTAGCAAATCACAAGTGAATCAAAGACAATAATTGAACCTACAAAAGAGGAAAAGATTGAAGATGCTAACACTGAAGTTCTGATCCATTGTAGATTGAGAAGGAATTATTTTGTGTTTGATTCCAAAGAAAGAATACTCTAGTCAAAGAGGTAAAGAAAATTTGATGCATAACGATGAAATGTAAATGGGCTTGTATTTGGGTATATGATTTGCTACAAAGGAGTCATGTTAACCTTTGTGTTGTTGTAAAGAATTTGAAATGCTTGTTATACCTAACTTGATGTAATTATACATGGGGTGCATGATTGATTGTGCTTAACACCCTTGAAGTTTTGGTCTAAGAAGTAGAAATTTAGTATAGGCAAGTTGATTTCCCCGAGTGTCTTTTTTAAGATCCATTGATTTAGGTATACATATATTAGTGTGATAATGATGTAGCGTTTAGCTTTCTTTTAAATAGGGAGGATATGACATCAAGTTGCAAAATCAATCACTCAAATAGGTATGAGAGTGGCAAGTAGGTTCATATCTAAGGTTGATGCAGAATCACAGAATTGCATCATCGATTAAGGGAGGGAATGTGAGATGGAATAATCTCAGAATGTGAAGAACCAAGTTAGAGAGAGTTTAATATTGGTGAACCATGTAACTAAAAAGGATTCCTAGAGAACCAGTAAGTACAATGGATAATACAAATGTATCTCAGTAGATTCCCTTCTTTTTATATGGATATTAATGATTAGTTGTGTGCAAGAAAATTTGAGTGATTTTATCCATGCAGATGATTGTGTAATCAAGATACTTTCTCTATTTCAGATTTTAAATTTTTGCGACTATTTTCATTATGTTATTTTCATTGTGTTGTAAACAAGTTTCCTGATTCTTCACATTCGCTATATTTACAATCGACATTTCGAACCAGCAACTATGAACCATAGTTGCCAGTTCGAAGCATCGATTGTAAATGTAGTGAATGCGATGGATCCGGAAACATGTTTACAACATAATAGTTTCTCTATCCTGAGAAATCATTATGTATTTATATAGTAACATTATTTAATTAATACAAGTATGTTTTCTAAATTTCTAATTATAGTCAATTCCATAAAATACAAATTTCCACTTTCTATATTCTTAAAAGTAAAAATAATGAATGTTATTATTCTTTCTAGAATTTTTTATATAAATGAAAAAATTTGATCACATTTTTTATGATATATATATGTTCATCATGATTTCATAACCATCCTAACATATAAGTTGAAATAAAACTAAAAAAAACTAATCTAATAACCAACCCTGATGAATAAAGTGGGAAGAATATATAAAATATTAGTATAATATTACACGTCGAGATGCATAAGGTGGCTACAAACTTGTAAAAAAGCTAATTTATTTATTATAAACATTATATAGGTAATTGGAGGAACAATTATTATTCAATCACTTCTTCAACAACATTCAATTGTGGAGAAAATAATAATTCACAGCAGGATTAGCACAACCACGTTAGTAAATGTGGTTGATATGCATGGATCAATGTCATTTTCTTACACCAATTGGAATATAAGAGGTGTTAAATTGTGTCTATCAATGTATAGCAACCACATTTACTAATGTGGTTGTGTTAGAAGATGGTTGATGTGCTTGGGGAAGATTCATAAACCATAATTTACTATGATTAATTTTGGTTGACTGTGCCTAAAAATGGTTGTCAACGGTTGACCATGGTAACCAAGGGTTGTTGATGGTTAACAGAGGTTGTATAGAGTTGGTGAGGTTGACCATGGTTGACAAGGTTGAATGAGGTTTAAGAGAGTTGATTAAGGTTTATTGTGGTCAACCATTAATATAAAAATGTATTTATGTTACATTAATTTAACAATGTTTATAATTGTTATATTGTTGCATTTAAGTGTTGACACAGTGATGATTGTTATACTATTACATTTACAATATATTAATATTGAACATGGTTGACCATTGTTAACGATTGTTGATAATTGAAAGCCATGGTTGACGATTGTTGATGTTACATTAATATTAATGTTAATGTTACAATAATGGTTGACCTTGGTTTACGATGGTTGACCTTAATTAACCATGGTCAACCATGATTAAGCATGATTACGATGATTGACGAGAGATGTAGGTGATAGATTATGGTGGAGTAAACATGGCCATGGATGGACATGTTTATCTTGGCTACCATGCTTGACGATGATGACCACGAGAGACCATGGCTAAGCATGTTTGACAAAGGTGGATTTTGGTTAACTAAAGATGACCATGGGAGAACTTGGTTGACCATAGTTACCAAACTATAAATTACTATAGTCAACCATGTGAGCTATGGTTAACCATGGTTGACATTGTAGACCACTTAGCCATGTATTACCATGGATAATTATGTTAGCGATGTCGAACATGACCAAGCATAATTTAGCCAACTGCATCCCAGTTGACCATGTTTTGTATTGTTGTTTATGGCAAGTAACGAATGAAAATCTTCACCATATTTAACCATGGTCAAACATGATTGACCAATTAAAGTATGTAAGGCCATGATGACCATGGTTGATTATATATGAGATGGTTTGAGCATGGTTGACTATGTTTGACCATGGTTATAATGTCTAAACATGGTTGAGTTGATCATGGTTGACTATGGTAACCTATGGTTTATTGTGGTGAACATGGTTGTCAACGTTTAATTATAGATGACTCTGGTTCACCATTTTGACTATAGTTGATCATCTAGATCATTCGACCATGTTTGACAAAGGTTTCTTTTATTGTGAACATTTTCCATTGTTAAGCATGTTTGATCAAGTTCATTATGGTCTACCTTGTTCTTTATTTTTTACGATGGTTGACCAGTAATGAACATGTTGGCCAAGTTTGATTGTGGTAAACCATGGGTGAACATGGTCGACATACTTAACTATGGTTGACTATAGTTGGCCAATATAATTATAGTTGACTAATATTGACATTGAATTTGTCATGTGTTGTGCATGTTGTCTATTACATTGTGATGCTAATTTTTGTTCGTCACAATGCAATATTGATTTTTGTTTGTTACATTACAACATTGGTATATTTTTGTCACAATGCAACCTCAAATTTTTTTGTAAGTCAAAGTTCTATTCATTCATAAAAAATAAGTACATCAATAGAAAAATGTAGGTAGTCTCTCCACAATCAGGTTTGTTGACTACCGCTATTAGCATATGATAAAGAACCAAAAGAAAAATTAGAGACACAGTCCACAACTTAGGAGGAAAAAAGCAACAGAAAACACATAAAAGAAGTAAAACACATGTAACCAAGATCAATCATCAGAAGTAATAGAAGAAGGATTTTCTAGAGAAGTCCCTAGAAGAGGAGGAGGAAGGAAGGAACATTGTACATGCTCTTCGAAGTGAGCCATCCATGACTCCAACTTCTCCACCTTCTCGAATAACAGATTCTGACAACACCATACCACCATGAACCGCTGCCAAACATGACACTGAAATTAATGCATCTTGTTCAATGTAGAAATGAGCTATGCATTTTCTTCATGATGTGCCCTCTCTGAAGTTTCCAGATGGTCCACTATAGACTAGATCAAATCTTGACAATTGTCCAAACAACAATGAAGCTTCGTTGTTCCCCACACTTAGGTTGTCTTGCTTCCTCCTATCTAACTGTGCCACCTTGACACATCGACCTATCCTTCTTTGAAGTTCATGAGGTTCTCCCCCCATAACCAGCTAGTGAGCCACCATGACCATCACGAGCCCTAAGAGTCACCCGACCCGAGTTGTCGGTAGTTCGACCACCCCAAACTGAACTTGGAGGCTCTGCTGCAGCAATTTCCACTTGTAGGTGTGACCTTCGACCCCTTGACTGGCCGAAATTTTCTTAGATGGGGGAAGGGAATGAGAATTGTGCGACTCTGGGCACATTATATCAAAACCAACGGCGCCAAGTAAATGTGGAACAAGGCAACAAGTATTAACACACACCATAACTATGACTGCAGAGAGAATCCCCGACCACACGAGAAAGTTACTTACCAACTTGACCATGAGAACTATAGGAAATCGAGAGACCAATCCAACGCCAAGACATTGAACCATCAACTCAGAAACCCCAATGCCTCGTAGAAAGAGAATTGGCTGAAACACCTAAGGACAGTCATGCCTCCACCATGAAAGTCCCTTGAGAATGCATAACCCTGAAGGAAAGTCGCTTGGAAGGGTATACCTACTGCCCCATAGACACAGAGGAAAACCAAGAGTGAAGATACCCAACCACACACAACAAGGCTTGCAGGTCGACCCAATAACTAGATGTCGAACCCTTATCCTTCTCAGAAAGGCCAGAGACAACACACTATAAAATAAATCATCCAATTCAATGAACATGATGCTAGGGAGTAGGCACTGACTATGTAAGTGCCACCATTCCAAGACAAGGTGGGAACTATGGAGTTTAACACTGCTACCAGATCTTAATCGATGCCCATCCGACTGCCACAAAACAAAAACTTCATGCGAGACGAGAAGAGTGCAACCCTCCATATACCAATTACATTCGCCTAATATCTCTCCCAACAAGGATGATGGGAAGTTCACACGCATTACATTAACACCTCCCATACTTGGAACTCTATGAGAGGACAAGGAAGTTGACCACCGCAACAATGACCAAGTGTTTAACATCACAAACCACGCATAGGGTTTCTTTCCATATTTATCACCCCCATCGAGGATACGTCTTTCGAGGCCACACTCCTGCTAAATTTCATGAGGTGAGCATATTGTGAAGTTGAAGGTCATTCCTTGAGGAATTCCTGACCCTGGTGATTAATATCCCAATTAGCTAGTTTGTTAGCCACCTTATTATCTCCGCGGTCCGCATGCTCAATGATTACATACCTGAATGGGGGAAGCCAAGAGTTGATATGTTCGCCTATAAGCTCAAGTTTATAGCTTTTGATTACCCTATCCGAGGGGGAACTGTTAATTAACTTCTGCAACATGGAGATTGTAATCTGAGAATCTCCCATGTCCAATAGTTTTTCCAATCCCATTTCAACCACAACTTGCAACCCTTTCTCTAGCGCCCAAAATTCAACCACATTATTTCTACAACCACTGCATGGGGTTGCAAAAAAATCACTTCTAGCATCCTTATCATTATGAATTACACCCCCTAGGCCAGCCGGTTCTAGGTTTCCTTTTGAAGTGCCATCAAAATTAATTTTAAAAAACCTCGGTGGGGGATAGAGGAAGGTTTGGGCGAGCTACCCCTCATGGAGGTTGGGCCAGTGGGTCCCGAAGCAAGAGAATCTACATTAAGATCTAATGCCTTGAGGATGTCGATTTCCCTACCCTCATCTTTCCAGTCATCCTATGACCATCTAGAGATAAAAATTGATTCTTTGATATTACACTCTATTATCTTCCACAACTGATCGTTCTGGATGGTTTCTGAGTGAAATAATTCCCTATTTCTTGCTTGCTAAAGATTCCCGAGGACAAATCCTTATGATATACACCACGCTCTATTTACTATGGGGTTCTTGAAGAGCGTCCAACGACACAACTCCAGTAATTCTCTTAGACTATTTATCGACCCGTAAACAACTCCAAACAGTGTGGCAATTCAATCCTAGATCTCCTTTTCCTTTGAGAAAAAGTTATGTAAATGGTTTGCTATTTCCTCCTCCTTGCAACAAAAAAGACAATGGGAAGGACCACAAAAGCCTTTTTTCCTAATTTTGTCCCCCGTAAGAATTTTTCCATGCCCAATTAACCAAAGGAAGAATGGAACCTTTGGCCAGAGCTTGGAATACCAAATTATTTTCCATAAAGGATCAGGATCCGGGTCCATAGAGGAAGACATAATGGAATAAAATTCTTTGGGAGAGACCATACCTATAGGAAGATGGCCCCATTGAGGTTTATTAGGTTCTCCATTTTTTAAAATGTGGCGTTGTCAGAGGATCAAGACAAGGGCTTCCCAATATAGGGTTGGATCATGGGCTGGCGAGTGTGCTGGGGATTTCCACTCTCTCCACTTCGACAACTCGTTAGTTTCTTGCCATAAAGCCTTAACCCTCTCAACTCCCAAATGAGTGGTGAATGACTGGATATCCTGAAGGTTCTCTTCCTAATTTAATATGAGGTGTTGCATCTTGTCCTACACCTAAAATATGTCTTTGCATCCATTCCAGACTTCCTAGAAACCATAATCCTATATTATGTCCTTGTGCGCTTTCACTTGATTCCAAATAGATGAGCCATTCAATAAGTTGTGATGATCATTCAGAGGATCCTGGTAGCCAGCTGAGCCGTATTTAAATGACCAGAGGATATTCTAGATCTCATGCCTACCCTGCATCCAACACCACCACCCTTTAGAACTAAGATCATGTGATAATAACTCTAGGTATTTTAGGCCAAAGCCTCCATGGATCTTAGGTTTACATAATTTATCCTAGGCCAATAGAGCCCATCTCTGACCAATCTGAGTCCCCAACCAAAGAAATATTCAAAATTTGGTTGTTAGATATTTCTAGATGATGTGAGGGGTGTGAAGGGTCGAGAAATGTTAAATCAGAATGGCCTAAAGGACTGTTTTTAAAAGGATAAGTTGGCCAATAGAATTCAAGACCGTGATGTAACACCCTCCTCCCACATCTACCTAAGTAACCATCCAATCGGGGTAAAAATGTGACGAGAGTCTACTATGATTGGATTTGACTTCCTATGTGACCTTAAGGAAGTGGAATCAATGGAAAAATAACACACAAACATTCAACATCAGCTTTAGGACCCTTAGGAACCAATTCAACACTTCAGACAACTTCCACTTGGGTCCTACTCATGTTTTGAGCATCTTAAGCCTCAATCGCTTTCATTATATAGGCATGAAAATGCCCATAAATCCAGAGTTTCTTACATATTCTTGTTTTTCAACGTCCGAAGACTCATTTTGTCAGTTTTGTGCCTGTGTCACTGGGATTTGAGACACTTTTTTAGGCCTAGAGGCCTCATCACTGCCCAGAATGAAATGATAACTTAGGAGAATTAAAAGAATAGGGAAACAATGATGAAAAATAAATAAGTTAAACAAGACCTTAATCAGACCCCTACTAGCCATGCCAGGCGTTTTGTCAAACATATTGCAAACATGTAATCTACAGGTGTAACCGAAAAAATTAAACATAGGGATCTAATACTTATCTCAAAATATCTAAGGACCATTATTCCCTCATGTAATTTGTTGCAATATCATCTATTAGGTCATAGATGCATTATTGATTCACTTACAGGTAAAAACATGTTGAGAGCCATACATAGATGTTGTCATAGAACATACATATAACCAGAATAATAGGGATAGAAATATTATAAACATATCATCCATAAAATCCACATACACATCTGTACATTTACACTTGAAAACAAAGGGAATGAATGTATCATTAATGAATGCAATAAACCAACCGAATATGGGACTACCACGTCCCACCCAACCATAGATTGGATGAGCCAAGTCTCTCTTCATACAACCACCCCTGTGCTATATTCCAAGCATAAATGTGGGACTCATAGAACACATAACAAAAACACCAAATAAGCACTGATGCCACTGGAGTTCTCCACCTACACCATGAGAAATTTGAGTGCCTCCTAGTTTCTTAGTATTTACCGTGATCCACAGTTCGATGCAGGGATCACTGGGCCCTACACCAAGACACACTCTCTAGGCTTTACCATACATTCAATCCCGTGAGTACTAGGCCCATCAAAGAGAAATCCACCTCTTGGCTTTACTGTATATCTTGTCGTTCACCAGCAAGGATTCTTAGGCCCATCGAGGCACACAGTCCTGGCTTTACCAAAACCCACAATCTAACTGAGGGCTTACTAGGCCAGTGTCTTCACCGTGATCCACAGTCTAGTTCAGGGACCACTAGGACATGTGTTTGTGATTTCAAAGATCTACACCACTCATCTTCTAATCCATCCTGCCATCCCAGCTCAATCGAATATGAGAACCCATCTCATCAAAGCTATCATGAAATGGAAAGGCTAGGCTAAATAACATTGTCACACCAAGAAAAACCCATTCCATGATAGAAACGAGCCACATGCAATACCATGCATGCCAAATCTAGCAAGGAAAATACACATGCAAGTCGATACCTGTAATGAAGCATGTTGTAGCTACTTGATCTTTCCTTTCCCTTCTTGATCTTTGATTTCTCTTTCCTTCTTTGCCCTTCTTTCTCTAATGCCAAAGTGCTCCAAGAAACTCTAAGTGTCCAATAGTGAGAGAGAGAGATAGAATAATGAGAGAGCTCCAAAATGAAACTGACAAAAGGTTACCAACTGATCCTTAGAAGCCTTTTTATGAATGAGGATTCTATTTTCTTCATTCTCCACTATTTTCCTTCATTTTCCTCCTCACACGCAACCTGTGACCTTTCACCTCCTTTTTCTCCTAATTTCCATTATTTTCATAAATAAATGTGCCAAAAATGCCATTTTCCCTTTCCAAAGCCTTAGCCATTTCCTTTTCCAATTTACTTAGCCATAAATAACCAAATTAACACCCCTTAGAATGTCTTTCCCAACATTCAGCTTGTAATATGTGTCCCATCAACTGTGGTTATTATTTTTAACTTTTATTGCATGGAATTTTCACCAAGGCTGTTACAGAACCCTACCCCTTGGGGGACACCTTCCTCGGTGTTCAATCACACATATACATCCCCAGACTACTGGAAATAAGACATACTTATCATGGAGCTTTATAACATAGCTCAATGTAGTATTTACAATGATTAGCATGCTGGTTACCAACCCACATGACAACATAGCAACATGATAACATAACCACATGATAGCATAGTAACATAAAAACATAATCATAATGACATGGCACCCATACCACTTGGTGGAGCTTTATATCATAGCTCATGGCGAAATTTACATCCATATACATATGTACATATAACAATATCACAAAACATATACCAAAACATATCCCAAGACATCATGTCAAAACATATGCCAAAACACCATATCAAAACATGTACCAAAACACCATATCAAAGCATATACCAAAACACCATCTCAAGACTTCTTTGCCTCAACCAAACAAACAAGGAAGGATACATAGCTCGCATCTGATCTGCCATCTCCCATGTAGCTTCATCGTGCACAAAGTGCTTCCACTGCACTTTAACTTGCTTGGTTTTTCAATTCAAAACATTCATTAGGGGATTTTTGAGGTTTAAAATGCGACTCCTAAGAAAATTATAAAATAATAGTAGAAATAATAAATTAAGATTAGGTTACGTCATCAAGTTTTAGATTGAAAAAAGAAAAAAATATTTTTCCAACTCTTATTTTCAACTTATCTCCCTATGGGTTTACTCAAAGTTCGAGTGGAAACACTCGTTGGATAAATAAATTTATTCCTCATCAAAGGAGTACTCATGTTTCATACTTTCGATGTACCCTACTACACGAAAATTGAGAAATACATGAAAAACATTATTGCAATCGTGTTTTTTGATGTATTTCTTACTTTTCGTGTAGCAGGGTCCATCAAAAGTATGCAGCATGGGTACTCCTTCGATAAGGAATTAAATTTTGCATCCAACGAGTACTCCCACTAAAAATTTAAGTAAAAACTTAAGGATATAAGTTGAAAATGCGAGTTGAAAAAATAGTTTTATTATTTTTAGTTTTTTACTCCAAAAATGGTGAATCATCTCCCATAGTCAACATCATCATCTTAAATCCTATTGGTTTTTATGAAGCTTATTTTGGTTGTACATTTTTCTTAGGAGGCCCATTTTAACCCTCAAAATTCCCCCGATGAGCACCTTTTTCTACAATATACACTGAGGTTCTGACTGGAATTCCATCTGGTTCCACTTGCAATATAGAGTAGTCAATCACATGATCAAAATGTTTAATATACTTCCTAAGAAATTACACTTGGAAAACATCATGGACTTTCACTATCGGAGGAAATGCAAGTCGATAGAATACTTGCCCAATCCTCCCAATGATATTGAAGGGTTCACAAAACCGTGGTGCTAGCTTGGAGCCTGATCCAATCCACAAG
Source organism: Pinus tabuliformis (assembly GCA_031772625.1). Taxonomy (NCBI): domain Eukaryota; kingdom Viridiplantae; phylum Streptophyta; class Pinopsida; order Pinales; family Pinaceae; genus Pinus; species Pinus tabuliformis. The sequence goes on along the minus strand of CM062820.1, from coordinate 226,013,306 downwards.
GAGCTCTTGTTCGGTTTGATGTGCAAGTACACCTATTCTCCAAACTGGAATTCCCTGAACAATATGTTCCGATCTGCATAACTCTTCTGGCTATCCTATGCTACCTTTAGGTTCTTGCTGATCACCTACATTTCTTGTTCCATGTCTGCCAACATGTCTGATACAATCAATGCCTTGTTAACCAGATCACTCCAACTGATATGAGTATTGCATCTCCATCAATATAATGCCTGAAAATGACATCCTCAATGATTCCTGATAACCATTTTTGTATGTAAACTCAACCAAGGGAAGATACTCCTCCCACTTCCATTGTTGATGTATCACATACATCCTCAACATGTCCTCCAATATCCTATTGATCCTCTCTATCTGAGCATCTATATGTGGATGATAAGATGTGTTAAAGGCCAACTCTGTGCCCAAACCTACAATCAACTCCTTCCAAAACTTGTAAGTGAACTTTGCATCCCTTTCTCACACAATTTTCTTCGGAACACCATGCAGCCTAACCACATCTCTGATAGTTATCTGTGCCATATCATTAGCTGAGAATGTAGACTTCACTGGAATGAAGTGTGAAACCTTTGTCAACCTCCCCACAACAACCATGATGGAATCATGGTGTCTCACTGTCCTCGGAAATCCTATGATGAAGTCCATAGAAATGACCTCCCATTCCCATTTTAGAATCGTTATCAGCTGTAGCAATCCACCTAGATGTTTATACTCTACCTTCACTCGTTGAAAATCAAAACATCTAGCCACATACTCTGCAACATCCCTCTTCGGATTCGGCAATAATAAAATTTCTTCACCGGAGTCAATGTCTTCTGATAACCTAGGTGGATTGAATACAGTTTCACATGAAACTCTCTCAAGATCACCTTCTTGAGCTCGCTGCTATCTGGTAAATACAGCCTATCTCTGAATCTAACCAATCAATCTGTTGTAAGACAATAATCCAAACCATATGCACCTGCACCTGTACCTGTGCATGTACTTGTACTACCACCTGTACCTGTACGACTACATGTACATGTACCTACACCTATACTTGTACATGTAATATCACTTGTACATGTACCATCACCCTACTGCAATCTGTGTGTAATCTCCATATACTTGACTTCCTACTGACTTGCCTGTAAGATCCTATCCTATAAGTTTGTCCCATAGGAGCTCATAGTAGCCAAGTGATTTATATATACCCATCTACTGAGAGAATCTACCACCCTATTCTCTTTTCCTTTAAGGTACCTGATCTCGAAGTCAAACTCACTAATCGTGGCCAACAATCTAGCCCACCTGGCGTTCAGATTTAGCTGGTTAATCAAATACCTCAACCCAATATGATTACTCATCAATACAAACCTCCTATCAAGAAGATAGTGTCTCCATATCTTCAATGCATGTATGATCATTGATAACTCAAGATCCTGTGTCGGGTAGTTTTTTCTCATGCTCATTCAACTTTCGCAACTCATAGCATACCACCTGTCCATCCTACATAAGGACTCCACCAAGTCCTCTCTTGCAAGAATATGTGCATACTACAAACTCTTTGCCCAGATCTGCAATCTGTAGCATTGGTGCATGTGTCAACAACTTCTTAAGCTACTCTAAGCTAGGCTGACACTGCTCTTTACATTCATACTTCTTACATTTCCTCTGCAATGATGTGATAGGATAGAAATATGTGATAAGTTCCTGATGAACCTCTTATAGTAGCCTTCCAACCCAATGAAGGATCTCACCTCATCCACATTCTTAGGATCTACCCACTCCATGATGGCTCTTATCTTCTCTGGATGTACTGGAATTCCCTCCTTGGAGACAATATGCCCCCTCAACAACCTCAACACTACTACTAAATTATCAGCACTCTCTTCCTCATTTTTAGAATACACCAATATATCATCAATGAACACAATAACAAACTTATCCAAATACGGACACAACACACTATTCATCAACCCGGTAGTTCGTAACAAACTTGGAAGCGATGGTGTTGTATGCACAAGTACTAGCTCTTACTGCAGGCTGTCACTTGATCAATTGGCACAAGTTTGCTAGGAGCTTAAGCCAACTTATATGAGTTCTTAGAAGAAGATTTAATTGTGATGAAAGGAAACTAACTCTACAGGGGCTATTCTACTTGCAGAAAGAGAAGGAAAACTAAAATGAAACGCAAGCCCTGGCAAACCCTAACAAATCCTAGTTTACCCACTAACCCTACTTTTGCAAAAAGAGATGGAAACTACTGAAATGGGTGCCATTGACTACTGAAAAGGTAAATTGCATTTATTCAAGCTACTTCTGAAGAGAAATGAGAAGAAATCATCTTTTTGTACTTTTGAGTATTTTTATGTGGAATTATTATGCTTGTGATTTGACTGGTTGTGATTGTGCAGAGGTTTGGTGGCAAAGGAAGATGGAGTTGGCTTTTGCAGAAGGTGAAGAAGGTGTGGAGGGGTCCTAAGAAGCCCCTAGTACCCTTCTGAAGACTTCCATTGCGATCAGACTTCAAAAAATCACTCACAGGAAATTCTACAAGAGGCTGCAGGGGATCTACAGGAGGTTCTATAGGAGGATCTACAGGAGGAGGCCGAAAGTAGTTTTTGGAGGTTTGAAGGTGGAAAAATGATGGGAAAAGGGAAATGAAGGCTGGATGAAGGTGTTGAGAGGTCTAGAACTTGTCAAGGAAGGTCAGGGATGAATGAGATGGTTGGATTTGTTCAAAGGGCAAGAAAGCAACTTTATGGAAAAATGCAGAAATTAGGGTAGATTGGTGAAATGTGGCGAATGAGTGGGGAAATCTAGGAGAAGTGAGTTGGTGCTGGCTGTTTGATGGAGGGATGGTGAGCTGAGATGTCCTATAAGAGATCTGCACATTCACTTAGCAAAACTGACCATAGAAAGAGCTAAAAAACAGAGTTTTGTCTAACTTAACCTAATTTCTGACCTAAAACTAGAAAATTCTTAACAATACCTTATGAATAGAAAAGCATGCAAGAGAACTATGGCAAAAGGACATGAACTGATCTAAGCAAGTGAATCTGAACAAATATCAACTTTTCCAAATCAAAGTATCACACTAGCAGTTGCATGAAAGAGCAAAAACTGTGTTTTTGGTGGCAGCAGTAGTGCCTTGACCTCAAATCATGGTCCCAAGAAGGGAGAAAGGAGATCAAGGCCTGTTGTTGGCCTTTTTGGATCTTTTTCTGTCACTGCAGCAACTTACTTAAGCAACTTGAAACAAAAACAAGTAGTCTAACCATCAAAAGCAACCTAACTTAACAGAGCAAGATGAACCTAAACAACAGAAATTATCTCATGAATGCAAGCAAAAGAATATAAATACACAAAGGAGGTGCTGGAGAGCTTGGGTTGGGCCCTAACCCAAGAGCTTCAACCCTCTGGAGAAGATCAGTGCTGGCTCAAAAACTGTTTCATCTTCATGTATCAAAAAAATATCAGTTACAACACATAAACTGTCTTCAAAAGGAGCTCGAGAATGAGCTGAGTACAAGGCTGCACAAAAGTGTGAAAATATACTAAGAACTAGATAACCTACTGAGGCTCGAAGCCTTCTTATTTATACAAATGGGGACTCCCAACAGTCCTCCTAAAATTAAGGAACTCGGCTTCCTAGAACTGAAGATAACAGCAGTCCTACTTGACTTGCTCGGCTGCCCCTTGGAATCATCAATGTGGGCCTTTGTACTCCAAGCTGCTGATGGAGGATTCGAGGAAAGGGGTCATTAATGAAGGAGAAACCCCTCCTACAAGTCCTCTTCCTTGTTTCCTCGAGTTTGGCTGCCATTTTGCTCATAAATTCCTAGTCCTTGTCCAAAATTGTCCAAAAAATCTGCAATAAACACTGATTAGACTACATGGAAAAGTGACTAACCCAATTCACTCTATTGACATAAATATATTCAAAAACATGCACAAAACTACTAAGAATGGTGGATTAAATTGAAATAAGAGGCAGAATGAGCCCATATAGTTACCCATTTCTAGGGCTCATCATCACCCCCCTGCTGAATGGGTTGCTCATCCTCTGAGCAACTAATCTAGTTCTTCATCTTTAATAGCTCTAATAGATTCCCTGACATCCCAAGCCTCTGATGTGATGTCTTCCTCTCTATCATGGAAACCTGCTTTCCTATCCACTTCCTCCCATTGTTTCTGTTCTTCCTCCTCCTTAACTCCTTCCAACAGTCCTAGCAGCAGTGGAGGACTGAATTTAAGACCAATCCAGTTGGCTTTCAAGTTTTGCATTGATTGCTTATATAGGGGCACTCTCCTCATGGCTTCCCTCATTCTAGTTGGGGAGTGATACTCCCTGATCCTTAGGCTATGTGACAATGTATTCCACCTTCTCATGCAGGCATGAAGGCAGTCATCGCCAAACAATCTCTCCATATCCTCGAAATGAGCAATAGCTTGGGCTTGCCTGTCAACATAGTCAGGGGCAACTTGAGGATTGGCTGCAAGGTGTTGGTGGGCATAGATGAGATCCAAGGGTTCTACTGGTTCTACTCTAATCATCAGGGGCTCACTTAGCTCTTTTGCCATTATTTTCTGAATTTCCACTGCTCTCTTTTCTTCATGGCTCATCCAAGAAGCCATAGCCATTAGCTGCAAGTCTCCCAATGCAACATTTGGATCCCATAAATTCATGTCAGTAAGTGCCATGTTGTGTAGGTAAAATTCTGCTGATCCGAATCGGATCCATGAAAGACTGTCAAAGAACCATGACTATATCAGGTCGAACAAATCTCTAAAGAAATCCAAAACAGCGATCAAAAACACCCTGAACCAGTGGCAATGGCATCCGACGTGGAACGACGAGGACCTCGGTCAAAGCGCGCTAACTGAGGTCCAAGGAGACCGCGCAGGAGGCCAAAGTAGCCCCTGGGAGCCCTGGAATGGGAAAAGGAAGAGGTTTTTGATGTGCAATTAGCGCTAATAGTGCATCGCTAGGCGAACAGGGCTATGAAGGAAAAGGGAAAACACTCGGTCCCGCAGGGGAACCAGAGGACTGTGGGCAGAAAAGGGAAAAAGTGCTAAACACAAATGGTGGGACCCATGCTCTGGAAACCTGTGGTTTTGATCGTGGTGCCCTTGAACGGTAAGAGGTTTTGGACAAAAGCGGAGAGATTCCATACACTGATCGACACATGGCAAGCGGAGGTGAGTGAAAACCACCATTGATCGCGCGCTATCAGTCAAGCAAGTCAATCGCGCGAAACGTGCATATGGCGTCAGATCTGGAGGGCTCAGATCGGACGGCTGAGATCATGCCCAATGGAGGAAGCGGAATCGAAAGGGAATTAAGTCGCGTTTTAAAGGGGATTTGGAATTCATTTGATTGCCATGGTGGAGGAAGAATGCATCCATGGAGTAACTGAATAAACAAACCAACGAAGCATTGTTGGCGCTGTTTAGAGGAGGACAAGTGGCCACTCCCTGAGCGTTCATGATGACACTAAACACAGGGAACTCCAAGCGTAGCTGCAGAAGGTGAATCGACAGGCGGAAGAGGAACCGAACATGCATACAGATCAAATGGCTAAAGCCATGAATAGAGAAAGAAGACAGGAGAGAATAGAATTGAGAAGAGTCCAAGCGACAAAGAGAGGCAGTGAACAGTGAAACCAGAGAGGAGGACTGAACACAGAGAACAATAAAGCTAAGCAGAAGAGACAGAGGGTCAAGCTGACCAAAGGAAGCATCGAGCACCAGAGAGCTTGAGAATTCAAGCCTTCCCATAGAGGAATCTGTCCGGACTGAGCATCACATTTGGCTCTTTCCACTATAGACCAAAGGGTCACAGAGCTGGTAGGAAGAAGAAGAGTCTGTGCACTCTAGTGGCTTGGGGAATCCAAGTACCACCCTGCCAAGCAAATCTGCTTCAGGAGAACTCATATTGAGTCCCTGTATTGTAATTTCTCTACTTGAAGACACAATAAAACAAGGCCACCACTGAAAGCTGGACCGGAGACGTATCCCTGGAGAATAGGGTGAACTCCTTATTAAAATTGTTTGTGTCTTTGTGTTTGTTTATTGTAATTCTCTATTGCCTTTCCATTTTATTGTCTGTGTATTGGCAATCTGATAGATCTGTTGTTTCAATAACACAGAACACACACTAGCACATGAGTCTGTAATACCTTAGTTTAATAAATCTTTAACTGATGTCACTCATAGGGTGAATATCAGATCAAGTGGTATTAGAGCTCAAGGCTGTAAGGTTAGACAAGCTTGTGTTGGTTTAGCTGTGAATGCTCACAAGATCAAAGCTCAAATTAGGAGAAGGAGAGTTGGTGGAAACTAATCCTGAAATTGGGAGAGTCTATCCTTGAAAGACAATGTCAGAAGAAGGTTCTGTAGGGCCAGACCCTCAATTCATAGAGAGTTTCCTAGCTATAAAGTCTATAGTTGAAGAAATGTACAAAGACTTTAGAAAGCAAAAGGTGGAAGATGCATCAGGCTCTAAGCAAGAGAAAGAAGAAGATGAGTCTCACTACCATGAAAACTCCAAAGGAAAGGGGAAAGAGGAACACTTTCTCACACCTCCTAATAGCCCTGTGTATAATAAGAAAGCATCTTTGATTAAGTTAGATGTTAAATTTGATTTGCCTATATATGATGGAGAGCTAAATGCTGAAAAATTGGACAATTGGATTAGACAAATTGATGTGTATTGCAGGGTACAAAACATAAACTCAGACAAGAGTAAGATTCAGCTGGAAAGCCTATGCCTAGGAGTCACTACCTTGGTTTGGTGGGAAGATAGAACCCAAGTTGATATGAAAAGACATGGCAAGACCATCTCTGTCTGGAGTGAATTTTTTGCTGCAATCAAAAAGCAGTTCTATCCATTGGCCTACATGCAACAAGCCATGATGAGTTGGCAAACTCTTCGACAGTTGAAAGGGAAAAGTGTGCAAGGGTATACTCAAGAGTTCAGAAAGAGAGCATTGATGTTGGGTATCTCATTAGACTCACCAGAGACTCTTTTGAAGTACATTGGTGGTCTACACAGCTACATGAGGCATACCATCCTCATGTTTAATCCCACTAGTATAGATGAGGTATATGTACAAGCTACTCATCTAGAGGCTAGAGGAAAGAATGGCAATCTAGAAGTTGGGGGACCATCCCAACCCACTGTAAGCAAGAGCAAGGAGAAAAGAAAACAGAAGTGGAAAGCAAGGAAGGATAACACTGCACAGAAAACCAAAGCTTCATGCACTCACTGTAAAAAGGAGGGGCATGATGATGAGCATTGTTGGATTCTGCATCCAAAGCTGCTAAGACCTAAGAAGTCCGAGGGCAAGAAGAAGAAGACAACTGCAACTATTCAGAGAGATTTGGGGTCAGACTCGAGAGCCGAAACAACTATAGCAGCCACAGGTATAAAAGGTAAGAATTCTGAAACATCTACTAGTATTTCTGCTCAATCTGTTATTGATGAAGGAGAAAAAGACATAAGCTTTTCCATATTCGAGTTATTTCCAAAAATCAAAAGATTGATACTTTGTTTGATAGTGGCTCACAAGTAAATTTGATTTCTGAAGCAATTGTAAAGAAATTGTGATTAACAACTACACCTCACAAGAAACCATACCCATTAGGATGGTTGAATGATAAAGCACAACTACAAGTGACTAGACAGTGCAAACTCAAGTTTTCTTTTGGGTCAGCATTTGTAGATGAGGTTGTGTTAGACATAATTCCTTTGGATATATGTGGAATTGTTTTAGGAAGTCCTTACTTGTATTATAGAAAGACTATTTTCTATAGAGCTGAGAACAAGTATCTACTGGTTAAAGATGGAATCGAATACTTTGTAAGAGCTCATAAGCTCAAGAATAATTACACTCTCATAAACTCAGGACAGATGAAAAGAATGATTAATTCATGTAAACAATTCTTACTGATGGCTGTAAAGGAAAAGAAACCTAATAAAACCAATGTATTTGAGGGCTGTAATGCTGAACAACAAGCTGATATAGAAAAGGTTTTTTCAGAGTATGATGTTTTGTTTCAAGAACCTAAAGGTTTGCCACCCAAAAAGGGAATAATACATGATATTATTTTGCAGCAAGATGTTCCATTACCTAACATTGGGATGTACAAGTTGTCTGCTTTAGAGAATGCTAAAATCAAGAAGCAAGTGCAGGAGTTTCTCAAGAAGGGCTTCATCAGGCCTAGCACATCACCATGTGGGTCACCAATCGTTTTGGTGAGAAAGAAAGATGGCTCATGGAGAATGTGCATTGATTACCGAACACTAAATAAGATAACAATAAAAAATCATTATCCCCTTCCTCACATAGATGATCTTCTAGATCAATTAAAAGAAGCTGTTTATTTCACCAAGCTAGATTTGCATAGTGGATACCATCAGGTTAGAGTTGCAGAGCAATATGCATGGAAAACTGCTTTCAAAACAAAGCAGGGATTGTATGAATGGTTAGTTATGCCTTTTGGCTTAACTAATGCTCCTGCTATTTTCATGAGATTAATGAATGATGTACTCAGACCTTTTCTTGATGATTTTGTCATTGTGTATCTGGATGACATTCTGATTTTTAGTAAAACGTGGGAAGAACATTTAAAGCATGTTAAGGAAACATTAGATGTTTTGAAAAGAGAAAAACTTTATGTTAAACTCTCAAAATTTGAAATTGGCAAAACATCTCTAACTACTTGGGTCATATAGTAGGGGGAGGTGAATTGAGAATAGATCCCTCTAAAGTGGCAGTCATTGTGAACTAGCCTAAACCCAGGTCTGCTACAGAAGTGAGAAGCTTCTTAGGAGCAGCACAATATTGGAGAAAGTTCATTTCTAACTTCTCCTCGATTGCAGCTCCCTTACATGCTTTAACAGGATTGAATAAGGTGTTTCAGTGGGGAGGCAAACATCAGAAAGCCTTCGACACCTTGAAAGAGAAAATAAGTACAACACTTGTACTAGCACTGCCAGATCTGCAAAGACCATTTGAGATCCAAACTGATGCCAGTGACTATGCCATGGGAGTAGTGTTGACACAGCACAACAAACCCATATGTTATCATTCTGAGACTTTTAATCCTACAGTAGTTAATTATCCTACATATGATAAAGAATTGTATGCATTAGTTCAGAGTGTGAAAAAGTGGAAAAATTACTTAATGGGCAAAGAGACAGTAATACATACTGATCATCAGCCACTTCAATATCTACACTCCCAAACTAAGTTGCAACAATCAAGACATTACAGATGGATGGGTTTTCTACAACAGTTTCACTTAGTCATCAGATATAAAAAGGGCATACATAACAAGGTTGTAGATATGTTATCTAGACCCATTATAAATGCATCTACCATACTTAAGCATAATTCTGTGCTACATGAAAGCTACATAGAACAATTTGCTCAGGATATGGATTTTAAAGATGTATATGCAACTTTGAGTCAAGGCAAAAGAGTAGAAGAACTGGACTATCATATAAAGGACCGACTCTTATATCATTGTGGGAAACTCTGAATTCCATAAACTGAGAGGATAAAGATAATTAGGGAAGCCCACACTTCTCTAATATCAGGTCACTTGGGGTTAGTAAAACAGTTGCACAGCTGCAAAGATTCTGCTATTGGCCGAAAATGAATGAGACAGTTTCTAGATATGTAAGAGGGTGTGCCATGTGTGCTAAAAGCAAGCCCAGCAATAGAAAACTAGGCTTGTACACTCCATTTCCATATCCTTCTCACCCTTGGGAAAGTGTTTCCATGGATTTTGTTGGAGGACTGCCTAAATATAAGAAAGGTCATGATTATCTATATGTTGTTGTGGATAGGTTCAGCAAAATGTGTATTTTGATACCTTGTAGTAAACAGATCACAGCTGAACAAACTGCAAAATTGTTCTTTGAACATGTATGGGTTCATTTTGGATTACCCACTTCCATTGTATGTGATCGAGACACCCGATTTGTGGGGAAGTTTTGGTCTCATCTGTGGGAACTGATGGACACCAAACTGAAGAAAAGCACAGCTTTTCATCCACAAATAGATGGCCAGACAGAAGTAGTAAACAAGACTGTGATCCAGTTACTGAGAGGATATTGCAGTAAACATCCTAAGCTTTGGGATGAACACTTGTGTTATGTGCAGCATGCTTACAACAGAGCCAAACACTCTTCTACACAGAGATCTCCTTTTGAGACCTATTTTGGTTTCACACCAAGGTCTCCTTTGGATTTTGTCTTTGGTAAAGATACCATGGTTGATGGACACAGTGATGTGGACAAGGCAACTAGGTTCATTGAATAGATCCAGGAGATCCATCAGGTAGTACAAGAACAGTTGGAAAAGAGCTAGGCCAAGTACAAGGCTAGGCATGATAAGCATCGGATGGAGCATAGTTTTCAAGTTGGAGACCAAGTCTGGTTGTATATCAGCAACGACCAGATGCAAGGTGAAGGTAAAATGCTAAAGCCTATCAGGTATGGACCTTTTAGAATACTTGAAAAAATTGGTGAGAATGCTTTTCGCCTTGATCTACCAGCTTACATGCACATCTACTCAGTCATAAATGCAGACTGCTTGAGATTGTTTGAACCTTCAATGATTGAGGACCCTGAAGAGCAAAGTCAGTTGCCTTCTATTGATGGCCTGCTACCTGAATACCTCAATGAGTTGCAAGAAGACACCATGTTGGACAGGAAGGTGAGGACAACGCGCAGGGGAGATGTTGAGTACCTCAGGATTGGGCTCAAGGGTTCAAAGCCAAGCAGCGCAAAGTGGATTGAGATTGGACAAGTGAAGAAACAGTATCCTCACTTAGTCGATGCTTGAAAACCAAATTTTGGTGGTCCAAAAGATTTTTCAGTGGGGAGGCCGTGATCCGAATCGGATCCATGAAAGACTATCAAAGAACCATGACTGTATCAGGTCGAACAAATCTCTATAGAAATCCAAAACAACGATCAAAAACACCCTGAACTAGTAGCAATGGTAGCCGACGTGGAATGACGAGGACCTCAGTCAAAGTGCGCTGACCGAGGCCCATGGAGACCGCGCAGGAGGCCAAAGTAGCCCCTGGGAGCCCCGGAATGGGAAAAGGAAGAGGTTTTTGATGCGCGATTAGCGCTAATCGTGCATCGCTAGGCGAACAGGGCCGTGAAGGAAAAGGGAAAACACTCGGTCGTGTAGGGAAACCGGAGGACCGCGGGCAGAAAAGGGAAAAAGCGCTAAACGCAAATGGTGGGACCCACACTCTAGAAACCAGCGGTTTTGGTTGGGGCGCCCTTGAACAATAAGAGGTTTTGGACGAAAGCATAGCGATTCCATGCACCGATCAACACGTGGCAAGCGGAGGTGAGAGAAAACCACCGTTGATCATGCACTATCGGTCGAGCAAGTCAACCACGCGAAACGTGCGTATGGCGTCGGATCTGGAGGGCTCAGATCAGACGGCTGAGATCGCACTCGATGGAGGAAGCGGATTTGACAGAGAATTAAGCTGTGTTTTAAAGGGGATTTGGAATCTATTTGACCGCCACAGTGGAGGAAGAACGCATCCACAGAGTAACTGAAGAAACGAACCGACAAAGCATTGTTGGCGCCATTTAGAGGAGGACAAGTGGCCACTCCCTGAGCGTTCATGATGACACCGAACACAGGGAACTCCAAGCGCAGCTGCAGAAGGCGAATTGACAGGCAAAAGAGGAACCGAACAGGCATAGGGATCGAATGGCTAAAGCCATGAACAGAGAAAGAAGAAAGGAGAGAATAGAATTCAGAAGATTCCAAGCGACCAAGAGAGGCAGTGAACAGTGAACCCAGAGAGGAGGACTGAACACATAGAATAGTAAAGCTAATCAGAAGAGACAGAGGGCCGAGCTGACCAGAGGTAGCATCGAGCACCAAGAGCTTGAAGATTCAAGCCTTCCCATAGAGGAATCTATCCGGACTTAGCAACACATTTGGCTCTTTCCACTGTAGACCAAAGGGTCATAGAGCTGTTAGGAAGAATAAGAGTCTGTGCACTCCAGTGGCTTGGGGAATCCAAGTACCACCCTGCCAAGCAAATTTGCTTCAGGATAACTCATATTGAGTCCCTATATTGTAATTTCTCTGCTTGAAGACACAATAAAACATGGCCACCACTGAAAGCTGGACCGGAGACGTAGCCCTGGAGAATAGGGTGAACTCCTTATTAAAATTGTTTGTGTCTTTGTGTTTGCTTACTGTAATTCTCTGTTGTCTTTCCATTTTATTGTCCGTGTATTGGAAATCTGATCGATCCGTTTTAATAAATCTTTAATTGATGTCACTCATAGGGTGAATATCAGATAATGTGCTAGCTTTGCTTTATCCTCGGCTGAGCTGTGATCACATAAATGCATAAATTGGCCATAATTTTGAAATGGTATTGTTCCCCTCTAGTCCAATGTGTTAATCTAGAATTGAAGCCACTAATCTTTGAGATACAGTGCATATGATCTAGCTGGTTGTCTGCACTGCAAGGCCTCCATTGCCCAGCTGGCCATCCTGGCCATCTGACCTTCCTTTTCCTGCAGCTGCGTTTTCAAAATCAGCACTTCAGTTTCTGCCTGAGATTCTTTTTCTTGCTGCTATTTCATCAGTGTCTCACTATCTGTCTGTGGTTCTTCTTCTTGTTTCTGTTTCTCTACTGCCTCACTATCTGCTTGGGGTCCCTCTTTTTGTTGTTGTCCTTCCAATATTGACAGCTTATTTCCTCCTTGAGGTTCCCTTTCCTGTAGCTGCTTTTTCAAAAATTCATTTTCCTCCTATGGTTGAGTTCTTCTGATGCTCTCTATGTGCCTTACCATGCTCAATTCTCTGCTCATCTCTCTCAACTTGTTGTCCATGTGCCCTATATCTCCGACTCCTTTAGATTTTGCAATCTGTATCCAAGTGTGGGCCCTGACTCTTTCCTTTTCTAGTTCGAAGAAAACAGGCACTGCAAATTTTTGTGGGATGATCCTCCCACCTTCTAGAAGATTTTAGTAGGAGCCTAAGTTAGGCTAAGGGCTTGGCTCAGGTATCTCTTTTTCTTTACCTTCCTCTTGGGACTGTTCTTCTCCCTTCTTTTCCAATTTTTCAGTTTCTTTGAGCTTGGCCAGTGTCTCCTGTAGAGAGGTTTGTGCCTCCTGTAGGACTGCTTTAGAGTCCATCAATTTGATCCTTTCCTTCCAGGTGGAGGTCTTAGGACTCCCTCTCTCATAGGTGATAGAGATTTTGGAGGGAGATTCCTCCCTTGTTACAGTAGGTGCATCCTCAATGATAATGGGTTCTTTTGATGGTGGCTGGGGCTTACCCACCTTAATTTTGGTGCTCCTCCAGGCTTTGAAATACATAGATGTCTGCCTTTTCCTTTTCCCCTTTTGCTTAGCTGGAGTGCTCAATGCAGCAAGGACAACTGCTGCTTCCCTTACTAGTGTCTCAGGAGACACTTCTTCTTGTTGTTTTTTTCTTCATCCTCTGCAGTTTTTCCTGTGTCTGCTATTTCTGTTTTGGTTTTTGCTGTCTCTGGTGGTGTTTTATCCTTCTCTTGTTGAGTTTCTACCTTCCCTGTGGTAGTCTTTTTCTGAGCTTTCTTGGGCTTCTTCTTCTCAGCTTTTGTTCTCTTCCTCTTCTCTGCTTTTGATGCTGTTTTCTTTTCTACCTTAGGTTCAACTGTGGTTTTGTCATGTTTCTCTTCTTCTTTCTATTTTTCCTCTTTTTCTTCTACTTGAATGTTTTGTGCTTCCTCATGGATTTCCTTCTCAAGTTCCTCTTTCTACTCCTCATCTTCACTGCCAGATGGACTAATGTCATCAGTAATATTTTTGATGTCATCTTCTCTAGACATGTTCCTAAAAATTTCCTAGGCTATAGGGATGGTGTATGTGTGGAGGGCATCCTCTACTAGTAATTTGATGAGCCCATGGTGGACCAGTTGGTTTGGAACCCCTGCATTCAATTTGGTGTCACACTCTATCAAAGACTGGAGGATAAAATATGGCAGACTGAGTTTTGTAGATGTAGGTAGGTTCACTCCATATCTTAGTTCATGCAATAATCTGAAGTGATAACCATAGATTATATTGTATCTTCCTTCACAGGAGATATATTTCATGATCTGGTAGCTGACCTCTCCCCATGGATGAGGTATACTTGTCCTTCTGACTCCATTCTTATCCTCTACAGGATGTTCATCAGGCTGGAAAAATGTCTTCTTAGCAACCTGTCCTAATGGTTTTTCTTCTTTGCTCCAAGGGAGCCCAAGTGGAAGATTTGTGACTCTGCTGATGAATTCTGGTGTAAGCTCTATGGTCAAACCCCTAAAACTGACTGTAGCATGGGTTTTTGAATGTGGTCTTAAGGACATTAAAAATTCCTCTGTCACCTCCTCATCATATCCATGAATTCTCTCAAAGAAAGGCATCCAGTTTTCCCTGGTGAAGAGGGCTACCACTTCTAGGTGTTCATGCAATTTGTTGGAGTTCAAAGGCTCCTTTCTCATAAAACCTCCTGTCATGGTGTGTAGGGACTGCTGGAAATGTTCAGGTGAGGAGGAAGGCAACAAACTTTCAAAACTGGAAACAGAGGAATAGCTGAGGTTTGTCTTTCTAAAACCAGAGAGGGAATTTTCGTGTTTCTCTTTTTCACAACAGCAATTTGCAATTTTTCCTCCCTTCAAACCCTGTTCTCAACCTGAATGTACTTCTTGGGTTTTTTTGAGGAAATCAATATTTTGACAAAACAGTGAGGATATAAAACAGTGCTTTTCTTCTTTCTCACAAAATAATCAGGCTTCCAAATGCAAATTCACACTATTCACAGGCTTGATTTTCTATGGTTGCACCTCTTCTTTACAGGAGAATACGGGGAAGAAAAAGACAGACTTGTAGTGCAGAGAGTAAAATGGAGAGACTATATAATTCAGAAAAACACAGACAGTCTTTTGTGTTCACCTTCCCTTCCCTTTTCAGCCCAATACTTTACTTTTAATCCCACCACCTTGTATAGATATATCACATGCAGAGTGAGTTTCTGAGCCTACCTCTTTTCGAGCTCAAATTTGGCAAAAATTTCGAATTTTTCCTCTGCAGAGCTGCTCTTTGACCTTCCTGTAGAAAGGCTCTTGTAGACTATGTTTTCCGCTCCTGTAGAATGCGATAATGCTCCTGTAGAGCCCGATACGCGGGAGGGTTTTGAAAAACTAGCAGAGAACGACTGGTTCGATGTTCTGAAGGTGGTAGGTGAGTTGCTACAGTTGAGAACTCGTCGATGCAAATGAAAACAAAAGGTGGTGGAGGCTTCAACCGCACTGTACTTAAGCTGATGGCATGATCTGCGGTGATGAGGTGAGGTGGCAGGATGGGTACGTTATCCCCATCCAGACCGTTGGTCCTACTCCAGTGTCATTATGGTTTTTCATGTCACCTGCCCACCATCACTTCCATCATTCCCATTATACGCCGCCACCACTACCGGTTCTGAGTTTTTTTCTTCCCGAGTTGACGGACCACACGTGCTGACTGCATCTTCTGAACTGCTGTTTGAATTGGATGAGGCTCGTTTGAACTCAACGAGGGTGGTTTGAACTGAACGAGGGTGGCCAGTTAGCTGGCCACCAATTCCGTTTAATCGTGACCATCTCAATAGTTCATGCAGTTCCTAAATAATATTCATTCAACAGAGGAATGAGTTTAGCCACTTACCTGTTAGTCGCTGTCGTGCTCTGCATGCTCGGACTTTGGCACTTCGTTTTTTTTTTTATTGTTGTTGTTGCTAGTGTTCATAGCCTCTGAACTGGTGGCTTATGCTGGTGATTTTTTATCAGGCACCGCTCCTTGCACGTTGCATACATCTTGGCTACACTGACCCTGCCTCTAGAGCTTGTTTTTTAAAGGGATCAACTGCTACAGGAATCCTGCAGGATTTCCTGTAGCTGCTTCTCCCTCTAAAATTTCAGGTTGATGCTTGAGCAAGGACTAAAGAGACAGCTAAAGAAGGTTCTGAATGAAAGGAATAACAGCTGGAATGCATCAGATAAGAAACAAGTGAAGAATGTTGCTGTTTTATTCATCATTTTAAAAAAAAAAAAATCAAAAGAAACAGGATTCTGTGTTTTTTGTGCAGGGAAGAAAAAGCGAGTGGAAATGTAGGTGTGCAGGGATGGAATGGAGAATTAGGAGTATTGATGGTGCCAGGGAGGTCCACAGGCCTTCTGGACAAATTTACAGCCCTCGGATTCTTTCCTAAACTTGATTTTGAGCTCTTTGTGATTTCTACAAGAGCCTCCTGTAGAATGCACAAAGTTTCCTGTAGGATGCGAAATTTTCAGAATAAGTGAGACCAAGACCTGGGAAAAGATAGTGGCGATGGAAGAATGAACTATCAAGGGTGTATACAGCCTAGCCATGTCCTTTTTCTCTTATGTGACCCTCCTGCAATCTGCAATGCATTCAAAAGAAGTTAGGTTGTTTTTTGTTTTTTTTTCTCCTTTCTTTCTTTTTTATATGAGATAGCTGGGGCTCCTCCAGGAGGTTTTCATCGTCACTGCCTGCCCTGGGCACCTCCAAGAGGTTTTCACCCAGGGATATTTTATTACTTTTTCTATTTTTTTTTCTTTTGTTCTTTTTTTTTTAAACTCAGGGTGTGGGTGGAGTGGAGGCAGAGCCCTGCTCCACTACCAACACTGTTTTCCTCAGATTCTTAATGAATTCCTGCTTGGAAAGGGGCTTCCTATAGATCTTCAACCTATTCCCATTGACGAGCATGGGGATGGCTTCTTCATCGATGGTCCGAATCAGGACTGAACCGTTGTCATTGCATTTTTCTATTGTGTATGGTCCCAGCCATCTTGTTCTTAGTTTACCCTTGAAATCTTTATATCTGGAATCATACAGCAGCACCAAATCTCCTTGCTAGAATTGTTTTTCGTTGAGGTGTCTGTCATGCCATATTTTTCTTTGCAGTTGGACTACCTCTGAGTGGAGAAGGGCCTGCAATCTTTGTTCTTCCAATCCATTTAGCTTAAGCAGCCTTTCCTTTTGTGCATGGCTAAGATCTAGGTCCAGCTGAGCTGCCATCCTTAATGTGTTATATTCAAATTCTATTGACAACAAATCCTTCTTCCCATAGACCATCTCATAGGGTGTGAACCCTGTGGTGGTTTTCCAGGTGGTGTTATAGGCCCAGGTGGCCTCAACCAATCGATCTGCCCAATCTTTTCTGCTGCTGCTCACTGCCTTAGTCAAAATCCCTTCCAAAGCTCTGTTAGTGACTTCCACTTGTCCATTTGCTTGCGGATGATAAGGGGTGGAAGTTCTGTGCTTAATATTGTGATGTGTGAGCAGGTATTCAATCAGATTGGAGGTAAACTGACTCCCTTGATTTGTGACTAATTCTCTTGGATAACCAAACTTGTAGAAGATATTTTCTCTCAAAAACTCAGCTACTTTTTCTTCTATTGTTGCCTTGATCGCCTTTGTTTCTACCCATTTTGTCAGATAATCAATACACACAATGATGTAAGATTTCTGTTTTGAAAGAGGGTTGATAGGACCCACAAAGTCCATGCCCCACTTCTCAAATGGCTCGAAAGTCACTTGAGCTTGCAGGGGCATCTCATCCCTTGGAGTAGGTTTCCCCATCCTTTGACATCGGTCACATTGGCTGATATATCTCCTGACATCTTAATAAAGAGTGGGCCAATAGTAACTTGCTTGCAGAATTTTGAAGGAAAAATGGCCCCCACAGGGCCCATCATGACAGGTTAGGAGGATGTCAAAAACTTCCTCCTCATTGACACATCGCCTCAAAATCTGATCTGGGCCATGTTTAAAAAGATTGCCCCCAATCTAGGTGAATGGGGCACTTTTCCTCACGATCTTGCTCTTCTCTTTTGAGGACAAGTGTGGCGGAAACTGTGCTGAAACCAAGTAATTTGCTATATCAACGAACCATGGAGAGAGTAGTGAAATAGCAAATAGGTGTTCATCTAGCATTTGATCATCCACCATTCCTTCTTCACCTATAGGTAGATCTAGTCTAGACAAAAAATCGGCAACAACATTTTCCTTACCTGATTTATCAACAATGGTCAAATCAAATTGCTACACTAAAAGTAACCATCTAATAATACGAGCATTTACATCCAGTTTATTCATCAAATACCTAATTGCAGCATGATCAGTGTGTACAAATGTTTGATAGTCGGTGATGTAGTGTCTGAAATTATTTAGGGAATGGACTACAACTAGGAGCTCCTTTTCGCTTACAGTGTAGTTTAATTCTGCCTTGGACAGGTTTTTACTGGCAAAATATATGGCATAAGGCAACTTCTCATCAATTTGCCCTAAGGCTGCTCCTATCGCTTTGTTCGAGGCATTTGTGTGAATGTGGAAAGGTAGGGCCCAGCTTGGACCTCTCAAAATTGGGGCACTTACCAGTTTACCTTTCAAGGCATCCAGAGCCTCTTGACAGTTGTCAGTCCATATGAACTCAGCATCTTTTCCCAAATGACCAAAAAATGGGTAGGCTAGCTTACTAAAATCCTTGATGAATCTTCTATAATACCCTGCTACGCCTAGGAAACTTCGAACATCTCTTACCTTTTGAGGAGGTGGGACCCTTTGGATGATAGTAATCTTGTTGGGATCCACCTGTAATCCTTGCTGAGAAATTGTATGACCTAGCACGGTCCCTTCAGTCATTAGGAATTCGCATTTTTTAGGACTGAGGGACAGGTTCATTTCAATACACTTGGCTAAAACTTTTCCCAGGTTAGTCAAAGCTTCCTGGAAGTTAGAACCATAAGGGGTAAAGTCATCCATATAGATTTCCACTGAATCATGAACCAGTTCAGCAAATATGCTCAGTACTGCTCTCTGGAAAGTGGCGGGAGCATTGCACAACCCAAAAGGAAGGACCCAGTAGGCAAAAGTACCCCAAGGACAAGTGAAAGTGGTCTTATCTTGGTCTTCTGGGTTGATTTGGATATGGTTGTACCCGCTAAACCCATCTAGGAAGGAGAAGAACTTCTTCCCTGCCAAGCCATCTAACACTTGATCTATGAAAGGCAAAGGGAAATGATCCTTCTTGGTGGCCTTGTTTAGTTCCCGATAATCTACACAGATTCTCCACTTCTCGTTTTTCTTTGGCACTAACACCAAAGGAGAGACCCATTCGCTATCAGAAATAGGGTAGATGAATCCTGCATCCAGCAACTTTTGTAGTTCTTCTTTGACAATGTCCTTAAGGGCTGGATTCATCCTCCTTTGAGGCTGCCTGACTAGTTTACAATCTTCTTTAATGTAAATGTGATGAGTATAGACTGAAGGGTGGACTCCCTTCATCTCCTTATAGCTCCAAGCAAAGGCATCCAAGTGATTTTTCAATAAGCTACACAGTTCTTTCTCCTGAGAGGTGAATAGGGATGAGTTGATCTTCAAGGTTCTTTCTGGGCCGAATTCCACATTCTTAACTTGGAGAGAGGTTGGATTAGCCACACGGAGATCAACTAAAGGATTGGCTTGGGTTTCTTCCACCAGCTCTTCTAATGGCAACACACTGGGGGGTGAATTCTTAATCAAGTTCTCAATAAGATCATCCTCGGTTTGTGGACCCCCCATGGTAGCCTCGATTGTACACAATGGTGCGGAATAGACTTCACCCTCATCTTCCTCCTCCAACCAAAGAGGTAAATCATGTTCTAACAGAGGTTGCGTAAGAGGATATAGGACTAGTTGTTTGGACATATGTCCATTCTTGATTGTCATGTTCCTAGCTCGACAACTAATGTAGGCATCTGCAGTAGCCAACCAGGGTCTTCCTAGGATGAGAGGATACCCATTGAGCTTTGCCTTTGGCTGGAGAACCAGGAAATCAGTAGGGTACTCCCAGGAATCAATAGAGACCATTACATCTTCCACAATCCCCTCAAGGGTCACGGTGGAGCGGTCTACTAACTGCAGTACTGTTGTGGTCTTTCTTAGGGAACCCTAAAGGTTGAGTTTGAGCATAGTGTCCCTGGTCATCACATTAATGGCAGCCCCTAGATCAATCAAGGTATGGGGGATTACGATTCCATTGATGTGGACATCGACTACAGGACTCCTAGAGTCCAGATATTTCGGACAAATTACCTGCCCCAACATCAGGTCAGATAGTTGTCCTATGACATTGATAGTTGGAGCATCTCTCCTGCACCTACCTGGGTGCCTGAAGCACTTCTCCTTGATCAACTTGTTGTATATAGGCACATATTTTATGGCTTAGAGAAGTGGTATCTTTACACATAACTGTTTCAATTCTCCCAGAAGTTTGGTTTCTTCTGGGGTCGGTTGTGTGGTTCCAGTTAGTCTCTCAAGAAAGGGTGGAATGGCTTTTGGTTCACTTTCTTGTTTTTCTTCCTCTCCCTCCTTCGGAGGAGGTTGGCTATCTGGGAGAACCTTCCCAGATCATACGTTAATCTCCTGAATCTCCATAGCATAGGTCGGGCATGATGTTTCTCCAATATATACCTGCTGGGCCTATCTATTATTGGGGTTTGGGTTCAGGTAAGCAGGTATTTGGGGTTGTCTTGGTGGAGTAGGAGGTAATGGTTGTGGTTGAGCAGGTGGTGGAGGCAAAATAGCGGGAGGAGAGTTGTACTGGGGCCTCCACCCCTAATGCGGTTCATTCCAATGAGGCTATGGCTGAGCATAAGAGTGAAACGAATGAGAAACTGGAGGAGCATGGTATTGAGATGGATACGACCAAGGAGGGGGTGTGGACCAAGAAGGATGAGCAGGGGGACCCCAAGAAGGCATGGAAGTGGCTTGATTGGGGTTGTAATAAGTCTGGGATGTCCCTTGCATTCCCTGCTGGTAAGGTCTGGGTCCATGAGGCCTCCTTTGGTTTATGAAATAGAGTGGTTCAGTGGCTCCTTCGACCCCCTGATATGCAGCTTTAATTCTGGGCAAGGAAGGGCACTGATTCGTAGGATGGTCTTCTTCACAGACTAAACACACTTCTATAGAGTGCAATGGACATTCGTTCCTAGGATGCTTTCTAGTGCACCTGGGACAAAATATGGCCAAAGCCCTCTTGGCTTCCTCTTGTTTCCTTTTGATATGCAAGGTATCCATTTTCATGGCAAGAGTCTGCCTCATCTCACTCTTAAAATCTTCCAGCCGATTCTCAAGCTCACTTCTAAGAGATGAACTGGATAAGAGTGTACTAGCTAAAGGTTGACTTCCCCTACCTCTTTTTCTAGCTGCCCTAGAATGGTTTCTAAACACAATCTTTATGTCATCATAAGGTAGTTGGTAGATGTCTCCCCCAGCCAGCAGATTGAGGGTATCTAGAAGGTCTTCAGGGACTCCTTTGAGCAAAACCAACTTCAGAGATTCGGAGTCAAGTGTGCACCTAGCCCTTTTATAACTGAGTTGAAACCTCTCTTCATAGTCTTCTAAAGATTCATCACTTCCCATGTCATTCAGAAGATTTCTTCCTTAGTATCCTTTGAGCTACAGTAATCCCGATATTTGTTGTTAAAGGCTTGCTGCATCTGAGCCCAAGTTGTGATGTTGTTTCCAGGTAACCCCATGAACCAGCGCAATGTTGTATCCTTGAGGGTAGAAGGAAACAGTTTCAACTTCTTCTCATCTTTTGCATAGTCATAAGTTCGATAAAGAACAACAAATGTAAACAAGAAAGTATCAGAATCTTCAGTAGTCAGCCGATGGAAGTGAGGTAAGGCTAAAGGACTTATGTTTTTCATTTTTGTGTCCCCATTGGTCTCTCGGATAGGAAATGCACCTTCTATTCTTTCCCCATTTCCCCTAATGTTTCTGTTTTCAGCCATGGTCTCAGGAGGAATGGTTTATTGCTCTTCTTCTATTATAGGATCCTCGTATATCTCTGGAGGTTCACCTATAGGTTCTTCTGGATCACTGCCACCAAAGAAGAGAGAAGGGTGACTGAGTGATGTGGTGGGGGTGTTGGGTAGGAATTTTCCTGAATTGTCTCTGCTCCTACGAGGCATGAAAGGAAATCTCTTTTGGGTTTTTTTTTTTTTTTTTTTTTTTTTTTTTTCTCTGCTTGTACCTACAAAATTAAAATGGATTGAACAACAAATTGCAACTAACTGAAATGAATCTTGCTGAAATGGAAATTGAAGAATTGAAATGAAAGCAGGAAATGACTAATCTACTTTGTTGGAATGGAAATTGCAGACTTGAAATGAAAGCTGGAAATGCCTAATCTACACTTGCTGAAATGAAATTGAAGAATTGAAAGGAAAGCAGGAAATGCCTAATCTACTTTTTTAGAATTGAAATAAAACTACTCTACTTTTGCTAAAATAAACTACTTAGCAAAATGTTGCAATAGAAAATAGAAGAAAAGCAGTAATCACAAAATACGCTGACGCTTCCCCAGCAATGACGCCAAAAGGATGGTGGGCACCAGTATTACAACAATAATGCTGCAACTCCTGGGGCTTCCTTCTTTACTTTTATCAACCCGGTAGTTCGTAACAAACTTGGAAGCGACGGTGCTGTATGCACAAGTACTAGCTCTTACTGCAGGCTGTCACTTGATCAGCTGGCGCAAGTTCGCTAGGAGCTTAAGCCAACTTCTATGAGTTCTCAGAAGAAGCTTTAACTATGATGAAAGGAAACTAACTCTACAGGGGCTATTCTACTTGCAGAAAGAGAAGGAAAACTGAAATGAAACACAAACCCTAGCAAACCCTAACAAACCCTAGTTTACCCACTAACCCTACTTTTGCAAAAAGAGATGGAAACTACTGAAATGGGTGCCATTGACTACTAAAAAGGTAAATTTCATTTATTCAAGCTACTTCTGAAGAGAAATGAGAAGAAATCATCTTTTTGTACTTTTGAGTATTTTTATGTGGAATTATTATGCTTGTGATTTGACTAGTTGTGACTGTGCAGAGGTTTGGTGGCAAAGGAAGATGGAGTTGGCTTTTACAGAAGGTGAGGAAGGTGTTAAGGAGTCCTAAGAAGCCCCTAGTACCCTTCTAAAGACTTCCATTGTGATCAGATTTCGAAAAATCACTCACATGAAATTCTACAGGAGGCTGTAGGGGATCTAGAAGAGGTTCTATAGGATGTTCTATAGGAGGAGGCCGAAAGTAGCTTTTGGAGGTTTGAAGGTGGAAAAATGATGGGAAAAGGGAAATGAAGGCTGGATGAATATGCTCAGAGCTCTAGAACTTGTCAAGGAAGGTTAGGGATAAATGAGATGGTTGGATTTGTTCAAAGGGCAAGAAAGCAACTTTATGGAAAAACGCAGAAATTAAGGCAGATTGGCGAAATGTGGTGAATGAGTGGGGAAATCTAGGAGAAGTGAGTTGGTGCTAGCTGTTTGGTGGAGGGATGGTGAGCTAAGATGTCCTACAAGAGGTCTGCACATTCACTTAGCAAAACTGACCATAAAAAGAGCTAAAAAACAAAGTTTTGTCTAACTTAACCTAATTTCTGACCTAAAACTAGAAAATGTTGAACAATACCTTATGAACAGAAAATCATGCAAGAGAACTATGGAAAAAGGACATGAACTAATCTAAGCAAGTGAATCTGAACAAATATCAACTTTTCCAAATCAAAGTATCACGTTAGCAGTTGCATGAAAGAGCAAAAACTGTGTTTTTGGTGGTAGCAGTAGTGCATTGACCTCAAATCATGGTCCCAAGAAGGGAGAAAGGAGACCAAGACTTGTTGTTGGCCTTTTTGGATCCCTTTCTGTCACTACAACAACTTACTTAAGCAACTTGAAACAAAAACAACTAGTCTAACCATCAAAAGCAACCTAACTTAACAAAGCAAGATGAACCTAAACAACAGAAATTATCTTATGAATGCAAGAAAAAGCATATAAATACACAAAGGAGGTGCTGGGCAGCTTGGGTTGGGCCCTAACCCAAGAGCTTCAGCCCTCTGGAAAAGATCAGTGCTGGCTCAAAAACTGTTTCATCTTCATTTATCAAAAAAATAGCAGTTACATCACATAAACTGTCTTCAAAAAGAGCTCGAAAATGAGCTGAGTACAAGGCTGCACAAAAGTGCGAAAATATACTAAGAACTGGCTAACCTACTGAGGCTCGAAGCCTTCTTATTTATACAAATGGGGACTCCCAACAGTCCTCCTAAAATTAAGGAACTCGGCTTCCTAGAACTGAAGATAACAACAGTCCTACTTGACTTGCTCGGTTGCCCCTTGGAATCATCAATGTGGGCCTTTGTACTCCGAGCTGCTGATGGAGGATTTAAGGAAAGTTGTCATTAATGAAGGAGACACCCCTCCTACAAGTCCTCTTCCATGTTTCCTCAAGTTTGGCTACCATTTTGCTCATAAATTCCTGGTCCTTGTCGAAAATTGTCCAAAAAAATGCAATAAACACTTATTAGACTACATGGCAAAGTGACTAACCAAATTCACTCTATTGACATAAATATATTCAAAAAGATGCACAAAACTACTGAGAATGGTGGATTAAATCGAAATAAGAGGTAGAATGAGCCCATATAGTTACCCATTTCTGGGGCTCATCATTAGTTAAGGAAAATGGAACTATAACGAACTCATAATGCCCATACCTGTTCTGGAAAATTGTCTTGTAAATGTCCTCCTCTTTGATGCATACCTGATGGTATCCGGATCTTAGATCGATATTTTAGAACACTGCTGCTCCCTTTAGCTAATCGAATAGGTCATCAATCCATGGTAAAGGGTACTTGTTCTTGATGGTCACTTTGTTCAACAACCTAAAGTCAATGCATAATATGAGGTTTACCTCTTTCTTCTTTACAAACAACACTGATGTGCCCCAAGGTGACACAGTTGGCCTAATGTATTCCTTGTCCATCGTTTTCTTCAACTATAGCTTTAACTCAATCAACTTATGTGTGCTCATCCTGTAAGGTGCTTTAGTTGATGTTGGAGCTGCCCCTGACACTAACTCAATAGAAACGTCTACCTCCCTGTGAGGTGGAAACTCTAAAATATCTGCAGGAAATACATCGTGAAACTGCTGCAAAACTGGGCACCGGCTGAACCCATCTGCATCCTCAACCTCCTTACCCTTATCAGTAGAAATGTGCATTGCAAATAACATAAACCCTTTCCTATGACTACACTTTGCTTCCACAACTTTCACCATCCTAACTGATGTGGCTTTCATCTTACCCTGCAAGACTCTTGGTTCCCCATTATCATCAACACACTCAATGGATTTGTCATAACAATCTACCTTAGTTGTATGAAGATACAACCTATCCATGCCCAACAACATATTGTATGATCCCAATGGTAATACATTCATATGTGTTGCGGTAGGCATACCATTTAAATCAAATGCACAAGATCTTACCCAATGATGAACTCGCTTCTTTGTACCTGTAGCCAACTGCACTAACCAAGACTGCATGTAATTCATTACTAAAACCACACTTCTCCACCAAGTCAAGACTAACATAACTATAATTAGTTCCAGTGTCAATCAAAATAGAAATAACTTGATAACATAGCTTACTGTCCATCTTAATGATAGATGCCTGGTGTTCTGCCTGTGTGTTGTCCACGACTGCATAAATACGAGGAATTCTCTGCCCTACATCCCAAATAGTATGTGCCTCCTTTGAATTGTATATCTTTGGCCCACCATCCCGATTATTCAAAAAATATCTCATAATATGTTCCTCACCATATGTCCAACATTCCAACCGACCAGTGCCCTCACATCTATGCTTCTGTTGCAACCCATGTTCCTGTCTATTTGCATTGAAATTCTTTAGCGGTGCCAAATTTTCTTTCACATATGCATTCTAGGGCCTTGTTCTCTTAGGCTGCCATTTACCTTTACCTTTTTCCTTCCCTTTCCATCCTTGCTGAGATTCATTCTTACACTTTGACTATTCATAGCAATGCTCCAATTTCCCAATAACTTCCTCAAGTGGTTGAGGCTCATCATACTAAACCTGATCTCTAAATGTTAATGGAAAACCACTAACAAATATTTGAACTTTAGCCTTCTCATCTGTAAGATACATTACATGCCTCAATAGCTCCAAAAATTTGGTCATGTACTCTTCATATTTTATTGACCCCATATTTAGCTCATAGAATTATTTGGCCTTACTATCGTAGTACCTCTCTCACAAGTACTTCTTCTTGAAAAGTCTCTTCAACTATTGGTAACTCAAGTCATCCATCCTAATGTCTTTGAACCACTTAGCATCTTCCCACCAAATGTCTGCTTTACCTTTCAAGATGAATATGGAAATTTTGGCCTTCATGTCATCTGTGTACTCATGCAACTCAAAGAATTTATTCATCCCAAGTATACAAGACTCTTCATCTTCCAACTTCTTCACATTTCCATCAAAAGTAGGTGGTTTTTCTTTCTTAAACTCATGTACCTAGTATCCCCTATCATTCCTCATGGATGGATGATAACGATGACTATCATGATGTATGTCATAACTAGAACTAGAATAGTAACTGTACTAATCACCCTTCCTATCTGGAGTGTCCACTAGGAGACCTATTGCCATCTCTCATCATATTAGATCTATCTGACTTGTGTCTACCAGAAGACCTACTGCCATATGCTCCATTAGTTTTGTACTCTTGTCCATGGTTGATCTGAAGTGGCCCTTGTCGCTACAATTTTTACAAATATGAAAAAGTATAGCATTAACCTATGCTTGCTTCTCTTGTGCCTATATGATCTTGTCATTATCCACCTCACATTTTTAACCGGGGTAAAAATGTGACAAGAGGCTACTTGATTGGATTTGACCTCCTATGTGACCTTAAGGAAGTGGAACCGATGGAAACATAACACACAGACATTCAACATCAGGTTCACAACCCTTAGGAACCAATCCAACACTTTAGACAACTTGCCCTTGGGTCCTACCTAGAAGTTTTGACCATCTTAAGCCTTATTCACTCTCATGATATAGGCATGACATCATCCAGAATCCCAGAGTCTCTCTCATAGACTTACCTGCTAGTGTCCAGAGACTCATTTTTCCAGTTCTGTACCAGTGTCCCCGGGAGTTGAGCCACTTTTTGAAGCCCAGAGCTCAGGTCATTGCCCAGAATGGAATGATAACTTAGAAGCAGTAAAAGAAAAAGGAAATAATGATGAACAATCAATAAGTTAAACAAGACCTTAATCAAACCCCTACTAGCCATGAAAAACATTTCTTCAAACATATCAGAAACATGTAATCTATAGGTGTAACCAAGATAATTAAACATAAGGATCTCCTACTTACCTAAGAATCGACAAGGACCATTGTTCGCTCATGTCATTTTCTGCAATATCATCTATCAGGTAATATATACATTATCCATTCACTTATAAGTAAAAACATTCTAAGCGCCATACATAGTTGTTTTCATAGAACAACCATATAACCAACATATTAGGGATATAAATATCATAAACATATCGACCATAAAATCCACATATACATCAGTACATTTACACATGAAGACCAAGGGAATGAATGTCTCATTAACGAATGCAATAAACGAACTAGAGATGAGACTACCAAGGTACACTTGACCATAAATTAGATGAGCTAAGTCTCTCTTCATCCAATCACCCCCATGCCATATTCCAAGCATGAATGTGGGACTCATAGAACACATCAAAAAAGAACAGATGCTACCGAAGTTCTCCACCTACACTAAGAGGAATTTGAGTGCCTCCTAGTCTCTTAGGCTTTGCCATAATCCACAACCTGATCCAACGATCACTAAGCCCTACACCAAGACACACTATCTAGGCTTTACTGTACATCCCATCCCGGGACTACTAGGCCCAACATAGAGAAACCCACCTCTTGGCTTTACGATATATACTTCCATTCACCGAAAAGGATTTCTATGCCCACCGAGGCACACAATACTGGCTTTACCACAACCCACAATCTGGCTCAGGGGTTACTAGGCCAATGGCTTTACCATGATCCACATTTTGGTTCAGGGACCACTAGGCCATGTGTCTTTTATTCATAGATCCATGCTACTCAACTTTGAATCCATCCAGCCATCCCAGCTCAATCAAATATGAGAACCCATATCATCAAAGCTATCAGGAAATGGCAAGGCTAGGCTGAAGAACACTATCACAACTAGAAAAACCCATGTTGTGATAGAAAAGAACCACATGCAATACCATGCATGCCAAATTTAGCAAGGAAAATACACATGCAAGTTAATACCTACAATGAAGCCTGTTGTAGATGCTTGATCCTGCTTTTCCCTGCTTGATCTTTGTTTCCTCTTACCTTCTTTGGGTTTCTTTCTTTAATACCAAAATGCTCCAAGAATCTCTAAGTGTCCAAGAGTGGGAGAGAGAGAGAGAATAACGAGAGAGCTCCAAAAATCAACTAACAAAAGGTTACCGATTGATCCTCATAAGCTGTTTTATGAATGAGGCCTTTATTTTCTTCATTTTCCATTATTTTCCTTGATTTTCCTCCTCGCATGAAACTTGTGACCTTTGACCTCCTTTTTCTCCTAATTTCCATTATTTTCATAAATAAATGTGCCAAAAATGCCATTTTTCCTTTCCAAAACCTTAGCCATTTACTTTGTCGATTTACTTAGCCATAAAAAACCAAATGAACACCCCCTAGGATTTATTGCCCAACATTTAACTTGGAATAAGTGTCCCATCAACCATGGTTATTATTTTTAACTTTTATTACATGGAATTTTCACTAGGGTTGTTACACCTAAAGGTCCAACCAGAGAGCTTTCGGTCGATATGACGAAACATGTCTTTCCAACATGTTATTTTTAAGGAATTATATAGTGGTACTCTAAGGCAAGTGATTGGGAATGATCTAAATATGAAGCCAAGGGTCCAAACCAGATGGCTTTTCACACTTGGATGTGTATTGAAAAAGAAGATATTAAAATTTTCCCCATTCATAACCGTCCCTGATGCCTGTTGAAACTCCTCGAGGATGGAACCAAATTGCTTAGCTTCTTTTAAATTTGGTTTTCCATATAACATATTGTCATCTACAAATTGCTAGTGAGTGATACTAGGGGCCTCATGGCAAAGATTTATGCCCTAGAGACAACAACATTCTGAAGAAACTCTGATGAGACAAACCAGATCCTCTATTGCTATAATGAAGAGAAAGGGGGATATCAGATCCCCTTATATTAGACCCTTAGAACCCTGGAACGTGCGAGAATGCACTCCATTAACTAGGATAGAATAGAAAGGAGTTTCAATCATTGATTTGACCCATCTGATCTAGGAGGGAGAGAAGCCAAAAGCATCAAGGATGGACAAGAGATAATTCCAATTCAGGAGATCATAATCTTTAGAGAGGTTGAGTTTAATTAGCATACCTGGAGATTTGGATGAGGATAAAGAACGTACTGTCTCATCAAGCATAAGGATACCATCCATAATTTGTCGACCCTCCATAAAGCCTGACTGTTTTAGGCCGATAATGATCGCTTTCAATAAGGGTTTGAGCCACCTTACCAAAATTCCTGAAATAATTTTATAAATAAAATTGAGCAGGTCAATTGGTCAGAAGCCATTTGGGTCTAGCATTGTGCCTATCTTCGGGATAAGCATGAAAAATGTTGCATCAATGCCCGATCATATTCTTTGGGAGTGGCAGGAGTCCTCTACTAACTCATGGATTTCAGTCCCTAGAAAGTGCGAGCCCGCTTTAAAGAATTCAAAAATGAATCCATTTGGGCCTAGAGCTTTGTTTGAGGGGAACGCGTGGATGACTTCATCCACCTCCACGTGGGAGATCTCCCACATGAGGGCCTCAATCTAATATTCTGAGATTAACTTGGGAATACTATTAAAGTTAATGAACATGGTGACTATGTTTCACTACGACACTCATGTTAACTATGCTTGACTTTGATGATCATGTTGACTATGGAACCCATGTTAACTATGGTTGATTTTAATGCTCCTATTGACATTGAATTTTTGTTTGTCACATTGTGATGCTGATTCTATCTTTTACCATATTGTGGTGTTTATTGTTTCAACACCAAAATTCAATCATAATTTTTTCCTCATCACATGTGATGTCAAATTTTGTTCATTACATTATGAAAATCATTTTTTCTCATTGTATTACGATGTTAATTTGTGTTTTATACTTTATGATGTTTATATTTATTTGTTATGTTCCAAAGCCAATTTTTAACATGGTTGTCTATGGTCAAGTGTGGTAGATTATTGGTGAGCATTGTTGACCATGGTTGTTAATGTTTAACTATAATTGAAAATGGTTGACCATATTGACTATGGCTAACTATAGTTTATTTATTTTGATCAAGGTTGAATATGGTAGCACTATCGAAAAAAGTGATAACAATATTAATATTATTATTATTATTAAACTTCTTTAAACCATGGTTATGGTTGAATGCCTATGGTTAACCATTGTTGAATAAGGTTGATTATGGTTGAATATGGTTAGCCATGGATGACTATAGTTGAATATGTTCAACTAAGATTGACTATGGGTATGTTGGGCATGGTGTCTATGGTTAACTATACGAAGGATGAACATAATGCCTATCATTAATCATGCTAAACATGATGTCCATGTTGACCATCATTGACCAAGTCAATTAGGATTGACATGGTTGAGTATGGTTGAACATTTTCGATCATCATTGTCAAAGTTCAAATATAAATGAATAGGGGTGACCATGATGAGTACCATTGACCATGTTATTCATGGAAGACCATGTTAACTATGATAGTTTGACTATGGTTGCATTGTTGAAAAAAGTTATTAAGAATATTATTATTAATATTAAACCTTTTTTAAATCTTAACTATGGTTGACCAAGTTAATCGTAATCTATGTGTGCTAATCTATATTTTCATGTATAACTAAATATCTTAATGTATATAATGATACTGTAGTTTATTAATATTATTAATAAAATTTAAAACTTTTGTATTGAAGCTTCTGTGATCCATAATGAATTAAGCAAAGTCTTTTGGTAGAAATCACATAAGAGAATTTTTTGGCCGACGCATTTCGAACAAACAAATGTGGTTCATCATCTGGTCCTGATGATGGACCACACTTGTTGGTTCGAAACGCGTTGGCTAAAAATTCACTTATGTGATTTCTACCAAAAGGCTTTACTTAATAAAATTTAAAACTTATTAACAAATAATTATTACACCTTAATAATACTATAGTAACACCCACGTTAATGTTATTAACCTTAACTTAAATACTAAACTAAGATATTAATGCTAATATTAATATTAATGTTATTAAGTTTCACAATATTAAAGTATTAGTACCTTAATATTAATGTTAATGTGAAAGTGAATCATAATAGATATATGTCAATATATAGATTAATAGTTTAATGTATAGCTTCATATCTTATTCTCTGGATTAAATTTATTGTTTATTAATATTGTTAACATGTTAATGTATAGCTTATCAATATATTTTTTTGCTAAGTTGTCGAACTAGATTTCCTTATGAAGCTATGAGTATCAAAATATATAACGAGACTGTTTTTTTGCCCTGAAATTCATGGAAATTCTGGTCATATTTTGAGAAAATCCCGCAGAGAATTTTGTAAATCCAAGTTAGGGTTGTAAACTTCAAAATTTTAGGTGACCTAGACTTTTTTGATGATGTTGAATCCATTTCCACCATCAAAAACATGATTCAAATATGTCTCTACAAGATTTTTTGAAATTTTTTTGCTCGGATTCCGGCCACTTTTGGCTGTCCGGCAATTCCTCCCCTCCGTAGACGACTCCAATAATTCTGGGATGAAAAAAATGAGCCAAGTTGTCTTTTGAAATAAAAATGCTTAAGATAGACATAGTAAGAGAGAACCATGAAAGACCAAGCATACAACACCTTTATTGCCACACATAAATTTCCTTTACTTAACTCCATGCAAAAAAAATTACTTCTTGAGAGGGTAAATCCATTAATATTAGCGGCTAGTTAGCAGCCTAAAAACATATACAACATTCCCAGATAGCTCTAGCTACTGACGGAAATTTTTTCCACGTTTGGCAGAGCTACCGCCCCAATTGGGGAGAAAGTCTAAGCCTTCCCGTGTGTCTTTCAGAGTTTTCCGCTTGATAAGGTCTGCACAAGTGTTCCTAAATTTTGAATTCCACAAGATTTATCAATTGGACAAAATACTTTCATCGATGTCTTCACAACATGCGTTTCTAGCTTATCCACAACCTTGTTTCCTGATCTTATTAATATTATTTATAAACTTTAAAACTTGTTAAGAAATAATTACACCTTAATAATATTACTAATAACCACATTTATGAAAATAAAATATGAATATTAATACTTATAAGTTTAATATTAATATAAATATAAATATTAAATATTAATATTAATATTATTAACCTTAATATTAATTTGCTAGTTTTGTAACTCAGGCTATCAACATCACTGCTACATGTTTCGCGGAGTTGGAATCTGAAATCGGAGGGTACAATATAAAAACAACAACTACAAGCAGCGGCAGTCCCTGCCGGGTTTGAAATCATTAATTGGTTTTTAAACGTAAGCCACAGAGATGGTTTGTTTCTAAGCTCAAGTTTAATTTACACTGAATAACTAAGCTTTAGAATGCATATCTCAAAATAGTTCATATGCCCACGTATCAAGTATTGAAATCTGTCTAAGCCCAGGATTGATTTACATTGAGTAACCAAGTTTTAGGATGCATATCTCAACGTACAAAGTATTGAAATTTGAAATATGTAATCTACAGGGTCGCAAATAGGAAAGATATATAATGCGATGTTGTAGAATACACATGTGGAATTTGACTTTTGTAATCTGCAACTCCAGGGAATAAATGCTTTATTGTTTGTCAAATAGCACTCACTATTGATTGTAACTTCGAAAATTAAGGTTGAACTTCTCAACCCATAATAACACCCACTATTAATTGTAACTTCGAAAATTAAGTTTGAACTTTTCAACTCATAATTCAAGAGAGGTGGTTTAAATAAAATTGTTGGTGAGGGTAATCCCAATAACTATTCAACTTGTAATTGAAGAGACGTGCTTCAAATACTACGGAATTTCTGGTGGGATTAATCCCATATAATCCAAGAGCATTCAGGATATCAACAAGAAATACAGTTGATATATCTGCAATACCAACATAGCATGTCCAAAACAAAAGAGAGATTAGAAATCTGCAATACCAAGATGGCATGTCCAAAACAAAAGAGAGATTAAAACAGGACAATTTTCAGAAAATTCATTTATTGGTAATATGCTCCAGGCATCTGACTGCGTGATTCTTGAACGCAATTCATAAGCAAGTTTTATGTTGGTTATCATAGTACCATTTTAAAGTTGATGTCAGTTATCACAGTACCATTTTAAAGTTAGTTGAATAGGTTGAGTCGAGCTGCAGGAAATGTCTATCAAATAGCAAGACAATAAGAATATGAAGAGTCACAACAAGAATAATTTCATCAAGACAATTATTGAATGACTCTGGAATGTTGCTACAATTATTGAATGACTCTCGAATGTTGCTACAAAAGGTTCAAATAGGTTCAAATAACATTATTAAGAAAAGTAACAAATTGGAGCTGAAATTAACAATATCATTATTCTAACTTGGTCACCAACCAAAATTTCCAAATCCAAAACTTATTACTCTTCCATAATTCTGATTAGAAATAGTAACACCCATTTTGAAAATGTGCCACAACATTGAATCGTCGATGGCTGTGACCTTACAATATGGCTAGGAACCTTCCACAACAATCAAGCCAAAATTTAATTACAAAAGCCAACTTCAGTACAACTATGTAGAACAAAATGATCTCTCCATACTCTTTGAATTAGGAAAAGGATTCTAGAGGAGAGGCTGCCCTGTAACAAGCTTTTAAAATGCTCCCTTCAACATGTATACAAAAGAGAGAATCAATTGTTTAATAAATTATTTCTAATTTTTTTTTATCCTTGGACGTTTATGTAATGGGTTCATGTTCTCCCTGATCACAATTGTGATAAAAAAACAATAAAGAAATCATCACCGAAACAATAAGAAACCGCATACAAGCAATTTACTTGGAAAGAATTTATTGTTGGAAATACTGAGAGGGGGGGTGAATCAGTGTTTCTTTTTCCCACTATTGTTTTACCAGTTAAAACATATATATTCAGAACACAAGATGAACAACAAGAATAAATGCTTTTATTAATATAAACTATGCAGTAAAATAGATACAATATATAGATTGTCACAAACAGTTGCCAAGCTCCAACTTGGACTTTGGTGAGGCTCCAACCTCCAGAGCACCAACTCTGTTTTGCCAAGACACCAATCTTGGACTTAGGAGCACCAACTCCCAAGGACTTCAATCCTGTTCAGTTCTGAGGCTTCAACCCCAAGGACTCCAATCCTTCTTGCTTCTGAGGCACTGACCCCAAGGACTCCAATCCTGCTTACTTCTGAGGCACCAACCCCAAGGACTCTTATCCTTCTTGCTTTTGAGGCACCAGCCCCAAGGACTCCAATCCTGCTTACTTCTTCTCTCAGAACTCTTTTCTGCTGAGTTCTGTCTATTTACAGCTTCACTGTAGTCTCCAAACTACAGTATCAATGACAACCAGTCTTCTCTTGAAGTAGTCTTCCCAATTCTTCATACTGCCCACACAGAGTGTCCAATACCCTTCATGACTTCTGATAATGTCTTCACGCAGCTTTAGTCAGTCTACTGTTAGCTGAACTAAGCTCTGCATAAAGAACAATTTCTTGTTCAAGCTTATGGTCTCAGCTGGCTGCTTCTCCCCTTCGACTATCTGTTGTCTTGTTAGCCCTGCTGCCCTCTTTCTGTTCTGATGCATCCTCTCGCTGCCTCTGTCTCCTCTAGCTTATTTTCCACAGCTTTCAACAGCCTTCAACAACATTCACTGCTGCTGCTTCTGCTATCTCACACTCTGGTTCTTCGCAATACCAACAGCCTCAACAGTCCTCTGTTTTTGCTGCTTTTATGCATTCTCGTGCCTCTGTCCATTCATTTCCTCTTACTCGCTGGCTCTTTGGCTTCCTTTCTCCGCAGGCTCTTCGGCTTCCTCAACGCTCGCTTATTCTCTCAGTTACCTCCTCGCTTGCTTGCTTCTTCGGCTTCCCGAACTTCAGTTTCCTCTGTCTATCCAAGCGTTCCAATATTCACAGGACACATACAAGAGGAAGAGAGGCCACATACACAGAGAATACTTATTACAAGTTAAACCTGTAACAACGCTCCTTTTATCCATAATTATTTGACATACACAGGGCTTTACAATGTTTACGGAGGCTTTCATTTGGAGAGACTATACCATCAGGGCGAGCCCACATGTCACATTACCACCGGCATCATTGGCCCTTCAAACCACGCGCAAGGAAAATATGTAAATACACAGGAAATATGAGTGAAACAGTCGAAACTTATTAAAGAGCTGGACTTCAATTTTAATTCACCCGCATTTAAACTGTATCGGGTCCGCAGCATTCATCGCAATCGGCGCTCGCAACATATCGGCAGTCGCCAATGGCCGATGGCCGATGGACGCGATAAGACATTAAGCCAAATCGCAATATAGCATCGGGTCCGCTCTTACAATCGCAATCGGCAGATTTGCATATAACATAGCCAATTCCCCGATACCCGGACGCGATATTATTTTAAATTGTTTTAATAACTCCGTCGGGTCCATACCTCTATCGCAATCGGCGCTTCTGGTCGGACAACCTTCCATGTAGCATTGCGATGGGTGGATGCGATAATAGATTCAACCATAACACAATCCCGCATCGGGTCTGCGTACATATCGCAATCGGCTTTTTGTGGTTGACAGCCCCTTATACATCGCGATTACCGCGGATGCGATATAGCATTCAATCAAACTGTGATATTGTTGGGATCACGATTACCGTTACACCAAAACCCGTAGGTCCATGTCACGAAACACACGGGGAGTGCTGGATTATCCAATGCCCAACAATCTCCCCCCCAGCGCGAGCTGGGTGTGATTCGAACTCGAGACCTTTGGCTCTGATACCACTTGTTGGGATCACGATTATCGTTACACCAAAACCCGCAGGTGTTAGTAAACGGACGCATCGCCAGAGTTAACGGATCCTCGAGAGGCGGTTAGTCCATGTCACGAAACACACGGGGAGTGCTGGATTATCCAATGCCCAACAGATATGCCATCGGGTCCGCGTAT
The DNA here is from genome assembly GCA_031772625.1 of Pinus tabuliformis. Classification (NCBI taxonomy): domain Eukaryota; kingdom Viridiplantae; phylum Streptophyta; class Pinopsida; order Pinales; family Pinaceae; genus Pinus; species Pinus tabuliformis. The sequence goes on along the minus strand of CM062820.1, from coordinate 225,976,999 downwards.
ATTATTGCAATCGGAGGCAGGGCCTTTACCGCTCCCGATACATGCTCCCGACGCGACGGACGCGATATTAAATTGCAACGTATTGCAATGGTCCCATGGGTCCGCGCATATTAACTTTGTTTATATGCTCCGTTGTTTTAACTTTGTTTTTATGCTTCTCCGCTTATGTTGCTCCAATAGCTGTTCATGTATATATATATGGGTTTTTCCTCCGATAGCTCCCGATAGTATTATCTGTGGATATATGGCTCCTGATAGCTCCCGATAGCTGTGTTTGCTTCCTCTATGGCTCCGCCAGCTGTGTTTGTTGCGTCCCATGGCTCTGTTTGTTCCTCTATTTGGCGCATATATATATATATATATATATATATATATATATATATATATATATATATATATGGCTCCTCCGTTTTCTCCTCTTGGCTTCGTCTGCTCCTCTTGGTGGCTCTGTCTCCTCCTCGATAACTCTGTGTGCTTCTCTTCTTTGGCTTTGTTCTACTCGCTTAGTTTTCTCCTGTAGTTCCGCTAATTCTGTTTCTGCATATATATATATATATATATATATATATATATATATATATATATATATATATATATATATATATATCTATTATATATGTGTGTGGCTCCTCTTGTAGCTCTGTCTGCTCCTCTTGTCTCCATCTGCTCCTCTGGCTTGGTAGTGTCTTCCAAAGACCTCCTTGCATATATGAATGCCTCTCTTGCTCCAATATCCTGTTATGTGCTTTCATATGCCTCCTTAGGTAGCTCCTCTTTGCTTATGGCTTGGCTATCCTGATGGCCTTGCTCCTGTCTCTTCATGAATCTGCTCTGCATCCCCTTGGCTTCATGTCATCCTTTAGTATCCAGAATATTGCCATTTGACATCAATGACAACCTAGGTCAACAATCTCCCCCTTTGTTATTGATGGCAATATTCTTCTTCTCTCCCCCTTTGACATCAATGGCAAAGGAGTGCTCTGGGACTCCCCCTATCAAACTGCTTTTGTTCTTCATGAATGGTAGATCTTCATGGGTCTGTGACTCCCCCTGTCATAGTGCTCATCTTCTGTTTACTCAAGATAGAAGGATCAATTTGCACATTATTCCCTCTTCATGTCTCAGAACTGCTTTATCATGGCTTCAACAATGCTTAAGGATGCTCTACTTTAATGCTTTCATTCATATTGCAAATGGCCATACACCAAGTGTCCAAGTCCAGGCTTTCATGCTTCAATCCATATTGTTGTCTCCACAAGTAACATTGAGAGACCTTCATAGTCCAAATCAGGAGAGACTGCCGCTGAGATTGTCTTTCTTGCTGTCTTTCTTCAGATCTGAGTTTATTTGTGTCTCTGTGCTTCTTCTTAACTCACTGCCATCCTTTCCTTGTGTTCTTGTACATATCTCAGCTAGTTATTTCCTCTTAGCAGATTTAGATATCTAATATGTGGCTGTCTTTTAAATACAATTGCTGATCTGCATCTTTTTGCAATGCTTCAGTTTTGATATAGGCTGCCAGCTGCTCTTACTTCAAACTCTATTCCAGATGTATCTGTTTGTTTGAAGACTGCCTCTATTAGTGTCCAGAATTTATCTGTTCTCACATTAAATTCCTGAGTTAAGACATAAACCTCTGTGATAACAGCACCATGTTTGTTTGCCCTATTTCTTTAACAACAGTCCAAAGAATGGTTACAGGATCATATGCTTCAATGGAGTGCTCCTGAGACATGATAGGCTCCCCCTAACTGTATGCATCATCTCTTTTGGTAGAATCTTCTCATAAAATGCTTAGATTGGCTGGAGAGCTCAAGGGACTTTCGGACTGTATTTCCTTCCTTCTCCATACTTGTGTAACTTTCTTCTTTTGCATGGTTCTAGCTTGTGTAAGAGCCCATGTTAAGTTACAATCGCGTGCCATATGACCGATGTTATGACACTTGAAGCATTCTACATTGTTCATGAATAAGAATTCATGATTTCTTCCTGCAAAGTTGTTTCTTGGAGGTTGTCGGAGACTATAACATCTATCTCTATGAGATGGATGGGAACGATAACATCTATCTTTATGATATGCTTTACAGTCTTTTGCCATATGACCAAAGTTTGAACAGGAATAACAATAACCAAAAAATGAACTTTGGTACCTGGGAGATGGAGGTTTCCTTGATGTACTTCTGAAGCCTTTCTGCCTTGAGATCCTTTGATGATAACCATTGCCTCTCGCCTCTTTGTCATCATCTACATTTCTTCTTGGAGCTGGTTTTCTTCTTGGAGCAGAATTTGTTCTATTATAGCCTTGATTTTTCTCCTTACCTTTGCTGGAACTTGGAGCATCACTATTTCTTTCTGGCTTCTTCACATCTCTTTTGTTTAAAGCATTTTCATTCTTGTTTGAGGATTCACCTGCATACCCAAGGCCTGATTTATCAGATGGACATCTGTGATAGCTGAGCATGTCATCCAAGGCTTGAGAACTCTTCAAGATTTTGTTCATCCCTTCAACCTTTTTTCTGAGGAGGACAATCTCTTCTTCCAATCTTTCACACTCATTATTCTTCTTTGCAAGTTGTTCCTCAGTTTCTTCCTTGCTATGAGTAGCTTCAGATGCTACTATTTTAAGGGAGATGATATCTGACTTCATTTTGAAGAATTCTTCATTCTTTGCTTGACTGCTCTCCATTCTCTTCTCAGCTCCTTGTACTTGTTTCCTGGCTTCTTGTAATTGAGACTTAAGGGAGGAGACATCTACCTTGTACTGACCAATCTCTTCTTCAAGTTTGTTCACGCTCTTGTGCCTTTGTTCAAGTTGACTTGACAAGGTATTTTCCTGCTTCTTTGCTTTATTCAATTGATTTTTCATGGATATGACTTCTTCATGATGCTTCCTTTTGCATTGATGAAATTCCTTCTTAAGCTTGGCAAGCTCTTCATCCCTTTCTTGTACTTGAAGCTTGATGAGGTCGACTTTCTTTCTTGTTTGATCTTGGTCACCAACTGGAGCTATCTTCTTAAGTGCCTCATTTTCCTTTTTCAAATTGTTAATCTCTTCCATGGCAGTCATAAGTTGAGCGAGGAGTTCTTCTACAAAGTCTTTTTCATTCTCTTCATCTTCTAGGTCTGCTTCAGCCTTGATGTCATCATTCTCATTTTCAGCTTCTATGATGGGTTCTGGATTTCTTTCTAGATTTCCATCATCTTCTTGACTGATGGTCAATGCTCCTTTTGAGTGAAGATCATGAAGTTTGTCCCATATGCCCTTTGCTGATGAACCTTTTCCTAGATTGTTCTTTACAGAATTAGGGAGCCCATTCAAGATTGCCTTTACTGCTTTTGCATTGTACTCCTTGGATTCTCTATCCATCCTGCTATCAGCAATCACTGATTTCCAGACTTCAATGCCTTGAGTCTGTAAGAAATTCCTCATTCTTGCTTCCCATATATTAAAGTTCCCATTGAGCCTTGGAGCCTCATCAAATTGATTGTCTTCTATTTTAGTAGTAGAGGGAGACACATCCTTAGGAGGATTGGAGACTTTCTTCCTTGACCTCGCCATTTGTGTTCTAAATGTCGACCTTCAAGCTGTTAAGCTTTGAATGAAGGTACCGGCTTTGATACCAATTGTTGGAAATACTGAGAGGGGGGGTGAATCAGTATTTCTTTTTCCCACTATTGTTTTACCAATTAAAACATATATATTCAGAACACAAGATGAACAGCAAGAATAAATGCTTTTATTAATATAAACTATGCAGTAAAATAGATACAATATATAGATTGTCACAAATAGTTGCCAAGCTCCAACTTGGACTTTGGTGAGGCTCCAACCTCCAGAGCACCAACTCTGTTTTGCCAAGACACCAATCTTGGACTTAGGAGCACCAACTCCCAAGGACTTCAATCTTGTTCAATTCTGAGGCTTCAACCCCAAGGACTCCAATCCTTCTTGCTTCTAAGGCATCAACCCCAAGGACTCCAATCCTGCTTACTTCTGAGGCACCAACCCCAAGGACTCCTATCCTTCTTGCTTTTGAGGCACTAGCCCCAAGGACTCCAATCCTGCTTACTTCTTCTCTCAGAACTCTTTTCTGCTGAGTTCTGTCTATTTACAGCTTCACTGTAGTCTCCAAACTATAGTATCAATGACAACCAATCTTCTCTTGAAGTAGTCTTCCCAATTCTTCATACTGCCCACACAGAGTGTCCAGTACCGTTCATGACTTCTGATAATGTCTTCACGCAGCTTTAGTCAGTCTACTGTTAGTTGAACTAAGCTCTGCATAAAGAACAACTTCTTGTTCAAGCTTATGATCTCAACTGGCTGCTTCTCCCCTTCGACTATCTGCTGTCTTGTTAGCCCTGCTGCCCTCTTTCTGTTCTGCTGCATCCTCTCGCTGCCTCTGTCTCCTCTAGCTTATTTTCCACAACGTTCAACAGCCTTCAACAACATTCACTGCTGTTGCTTCTGCTATCTCACACTCTGGTTCTTCGCAATACCAACAGCCTCAACAGTCCTCTGTTTTTGCTGCTTTTATGCATTCCCGTGCCTCTGTCCATTCATTTCCTCTTACTCGCTGGCTCTTTGGCTTCCTTTCTCCGCAGGCTCTTCGGCTTCCCGAACTTCAGTTTCCTCTGTCTATCCAAGCGTTCCAATATTCACAGGGCACATACAAGAGGAAGAGAGGCCACATACATAGAGAATACTTATTACAAGTTAAACCTGTAACAACGCTCCTTTTATCCATAATTATTTGACATACACAGGGCTTTACAATGTTTACAGAGGCTTTCATTCGGAGAGACTATACCATCAGGGCGAGCCCACATGTCACATTACCACCGGCATCGTTGGCCCTTCAAACCACGCGCAAGGCAAATATGTAAATACACAGGAAATATGAGTGAAACAGTCGAAACTTATTAAAGAGCCGGACTTCAATTTTAATTCACCTGCATTTAAACTGTATCGGGTCCGCAACATTCATCGCAATCGGCGCTCGCAACATATCGGCAGTCGCCAATGGCCGATGGCCGATGGACGCGATAAGACATTAAGCCAAATCGCAATATAACATCGAGTCTTCTCTTACAATCGCAATCGGCAGATTTTCATATAACATTGCCAATTCCCCGATACCCGGACGTGATATTATTTTAAATTGTTTTAATAACTCCATCGAGTCCATACCTCTATCGCAATCGGCGCTTCTGGTCGGACAACCTTCCATGTAGCATTGCGATGGGCGGATGCGATAATAGATTCAACCATAACACAATCCCGCATCGGGTCCGCGTACATATCGCAATCAGCTTTTTGTGGTTGACAGCCCCTTATACATCGCGATTACCGCGGATGCGATATAGCATTCAATCAAACTGTGATATGCCATCGGGTCCGCGTATATTATCGCAATCAGAGGCAGGGCCTTTACCGCTCCCGATACATGCTCCCGACGCGACGGACGCGATATTAAATTGCAACGTATTGCAATGGTCCCATGGGTCCGCGCATATTAACTTTGTTTATATGCTCCGCTGTTTTAACTTTGTTTTTATGCTTCTCCGCTTATGTTGCTCCAATAGCTGTTCATGTATATATATATGGGTTTTTCCTCCGATAGCTCCCAATAGTATTATCTGTGGATATATGGCTCCTGATAGCTCCCGATAGCTGTGTTTGCTTCCTCTATGGCTCCGCCAGCTGTGTTTGTTGCGTCCCATGGCTCTGTTTGTTCCTCTATTTGGCGCATATATATATATATATATATATATATATATATATATGGCTCCTCCGTTTTCTCCTCTTGGCTCCGTCTGCTCTTCTTGGTGGCTCTGTCTCCTCCTCGATAACTCTGTGTGCTCCTCTTCTTTGGCTCTGTTCTACTCGCTTAGTTTGCTCCTGTAGTTCCGCTAATTCTGTTTCCGCATATATATATATATATGGCTCGTCCTGTAGCTCCTCTTGCAGCTCCTCTAACTCTGTTCGCATATATATATATATATATTATATATATATGTGTGTGGCTCCTCTTGTAGCTCTGTCTGCTCCTCTTGTCTCCATCTGCTCCTCTGGCTTGGTAGTGTCTTCCAAAGACCTCCTTGCATATATGAATGCCTCTCTTGCTCCAATATCCTGTTATGTGCTTTCATATGCCTCCTTAGGTAGCTCCTCTTTGCTTATGGCTTGGCTATCCTGATGGCCTTGCTCCTGTCTCTTCATGAATCTGCTCTGCATCCCCTTGGCTTCATGTCATCCTTTAGTATCCAGAATATTGCCATTTGACATCAATGACAACCTAGGTCAACATTTATGCCTTGGAGCCCTATCATATAAATACCTTAGTGTCTCTTTTTGGTATTTCCGTCCGGGTTTCCTTTTCTCATCGTCACTGCAAACTAATTCGTCCACCCTGAAGATATAATTAATAAATGAATTAGTTGTCAGCTAAGAGTTGTACAGGTAGATATGAAACATTACAAACATTTACTTACATGGTCTGCGTCCACATCCGCAATATTTCCTTAATTATTTTTCATCATCTATTCCATTCTTTTTCAAAGATGGTTCCAACTCATCCAGTGATATACCCAATATTTTCCTTAATTATTTTTTCATCATCTATTATATTCTTTTTCAAAGCTGGTTCCAACTCATCCACTGATATACCTGTTAAGTAGTACAAAATGAATTCCCTCCCAAAGAATTGACAACTGATCTATTCTAACAAAATCCAAATGTTAAGAGATTTTTCTTAACCATAAATTACAAAATCTTACATCACTTTTTAGACATATTTTAGGCTACACATGTTATTTTAGATGGCAAGACTTGGATACATGGTAACCTACCTGGTGGATAGCGCCACTGCATGGGTGATCATCCTTTGACCATTTTTCCACAGTGGGCTGACATCCTCTCACCCCATGTGTCCCTCATACTTGTTTCGTTGCTATTCTTTCTTGGGTTCATTTCGCAAGAAGAGCTACCAAGCTCCTTGCTTTCTATTGGATCCCTTATTTCTCCATTGGCTCCCTTAGTCTCTCGTGCTTCAGTGTCAATCTTATGCCACTGCTTACAATTCGGCTACCATCTCTAACATTAGGGAATGGTCATATGGGATTCAACCCAACTTTTCTCTACCTGAGGATTCAGACTTCTACAGATCCTGTAAAGCATCAACGACATCTGTTCTTACAATGTGGCCAAGGGGACTTATCTTTGCTTTCGCAATGAATGGAAATCTAGCCAAATATAAAGAATGGAAATAGTGTTCACAAGGGAGACAAGTTGTTGAAAAAATGTTTAGATGTCCTCACATGGGTTGAGGATTAGTAAACTAGTAACTACTTACTTGTTCAATTAATATATGCTTTCAAGTGGGGACGTTGGAACTTTAATACAGTAGTTTTTTTGTTGAAAAAAAATGGCTGTCTTTACTATGGACATGGATACCTGAGTTATTTTAGGAGAGCGGAAAAACCTACTTACTAATTTTCTGAGCCTACTTACTAATTTTATGTGTCATAGTAAACTTAGTGAATTCTATCTACCATAGGAGAATTTGATATTTGAGCACAATTTAGCTGAGTCATTTTCTCAATTTTAGCAATTCTGTCATTATTGAACATGCGTCTACCCACCAGCGAAGCCAAAGGGCATATCTATAATGATGGTAAATACTGCAAATAAATAAAACTTCAAATGTTTAAAATTTATTATCATTTTGTGCGACCTTTGATTTCAAAATCTTTCCTTACTAGGTTGAATATACAGCTCAAGCTTATTCAATTTTTCAATTTCTGAAGTACTAATTTTCCATCATTGCAATCACCATCCAACTTCTATCTCCTATTCTTCCATTCTTTCATCTTCAATATTTGATGGAGCGTTAGGTTTAATTGAATATTGTACGCTTGGATTGTAGTTAGAGGAAATGACATAATTTACAATGCAAATATTGAATAAATAAACTAATTGCAATTATGAATTGATTCTTCAAAACTTAATTAGCATCTTTGGATAATAACACATTACCAACTTTTATTACAATCATCTTTGAATAATAGTTTGCAGACAAAATAAAATAGCTCTTTCGAATCATGCACAAAATTTCCAAAAATGGCTACTGAATAATGATCCCGTCCAAGTATGTGCATAAAAAATTCTTAACATAATATTTTGAAGACAACATAAAATAGCTCTATCCAGTCATGCACAAAATTTCCCGTCCAACTATGTGCATCAACAATGCTTAACACGGTAAAGAAAGTTAGTTTGTTATAATCACTTTACTCACCATAATAATAATAATGATGATGTGAATCATCAACCACTCATGTGGAAGTAGTTCATGCAACAACGGATCATGTAGTCAATCCTTCTATCAAACAGAGGAGTTAATGTGCTTTGAACACATTACGTATAATAGCTTAGTTTCGTTTCTAGATTTGGTAAATTGAGGTTTGGTTTTGGGTTTTAATTTATTCTATTTGAAAATAGAAAAACACTGCAACAAATAGAAAAAAGTTGTAATATACATGGGCTTTACTCATTAACAAGTATTACCTAATAAATTTAGGTCAGTGTATTATACTTGCAGCCATGAGAACTCTCTCTAATTATTGCATGTCTTTTCCGCAGGATGAGAATGAGTTCCTGTGCATTGCACTTGCAACGATGCTCTCCGATTATTGCATGTCTTGAGAATGAGTTCCTGTGTATTACACTTGCAGCGATGTTTTTTTTATTATTGCATGTTTTGAGAATGAGTTCCTCTATATTGATGCTTTTCTGATTATTGCATGTCTTAAAAATGAATTACTGTGTATTGATGATTGTGGATTGCATTTGCAAAGACGATTCTGATTATTGCATGTTAAAATAAGATAATTACTCCTACATAATGACTTGGCTAAAAATTGAGAGTCAGTTAACTAAGTGATTGAGTGATTGAGTGTCTGAGTGTTGACTCAAGTAGAGTTAAGTAATATTGTGTGGTTGCATGTCAAGATATTTTAGGCAAGTCGTTGGAAAAGGTTAAATACCCTTCACTGGGTTCAGTGTAAACATCATGTTTTATGTGATCAATAGAAAAGCAACAACTCATGTTTATGTTTGAATTCATGTTGTCAGAGCGAGGTTACACAGCGAGGAAGAACAGATTAGCAACAATCCTGGTGAGAAGGGAATTTTTTTTTTCTCGTGATTTGAGAATTAACGCATCCTACACTTATACACAGGGCGCTATAACGCGTTCAGCCTGAGGAGAGAGGCACGTTAATCGTAAAAAATTTACCGCGATTTTCATGCACGCGGGTCCCTTCGGTTGTTGCTGTTAGCGAACTAACGCAGAGGACAGTCATCATGAGAGGCGTTAGTCGCAACGCTGTCCATCGTGACATGCGTTACTTGAGGTGCAGTTATAAACCAACGAACACGCATATGGTTATATGATAGGTTTTTAAAAGGTCAACCAAAGTGAAAACGTCAAAGTGAAATTTGGTGTTCACATTGATTTAAGTTTACGAGAGTGCCTTTAAAGGGCTTTTAATATATCAAACGAGCCACGTAAAAAAGTTATTTTTTGAATTCGTGAAGGGCGGGTTATAAAGGTTTTTATTATAAATATATATATATATATATTTTTTAAGATTTTTTTTATATATAAAAAATAATTAAGAGTTTTTCAAAAGAGTATTTTTGCAAAAAAAAATAAAAAAAAATTTAAGTGTTTTTTTTTAAATAAAAAGCTTAGGGTTTTATTGAAAGGGGTATTTTTTTTTTGAAAAAGTTTAAAAAAGAGAATATTATGGTTTTTTCAAAAAGAAATTTTTGGAGAAAGATGACTTTCTCAAATTTCCTGCCCCAGTTCCCACCGTTTACAAGAAAAGATTATGATGTGTGGACCATTAAGATGGTGACTACATTGCATGCACATGATGTTTTGGATTATGTCCAGTTTAGGTTTTCAAAACCTAAGGATGAAGCAGATGAATGAGCTCTCAGTAACACAAAGAGAGAACAGTAGAAGACAGACAAAAAGAAGAATGCACAAGCGTTGCAGCTTATCCAGCAGGGAGTGGACTAAGCAGTGTTCCAGAAGATTATGATCACGTCTTCAACAAAAGTAAAATGGGATAGTTTGGTGACAAACTATACATGTATGAGTAGAGTCAACATTGTTAAGTTGCAGAATACTAGGAGTGATTTTGAAAGTCTGCAAATCAAGGAGACAGAGGACATCGATTCTTTCATGAACCGGGTCATAACTGTCGTAAATCAGTTAAAGATTTATGGTGAAGAGATTAAAGATCAAACAGTGGTTGAGAAGGTCCTCAGATCTTTATCTACCAAATTTGATGTTGTGGTAGCAATCATAGAAGAAGTGAAAGATTTGGCATCATTGACAGTTGATGATTTGATGAGATCACTTTTATCGCATGAGGCAAGGATAGACAGAAATAAGAATTCCACTTTAAAGACTTCTTTCAAAAGTCAGGTTTCTATTTCAAGAGATAGAAGTCGAGACAGAAGTAGATCGAGAGGCAGAGGACGAAGCGGAAGGTATGGTGGTTAGAGAGATGGCCGAGAAGAGCATGAACATGAAAGTGAAAGCAACTACAAAAGCTTCAACAATAATCAAAGAGTTAACAAATCAAAGGTGAGATGTTATTATTGCAACAAATTTGGTCACTATGCTCGTGATTGCAGGAAGAAAATAGTTGATCAAGGTAACCATAAAGCTAATGTCACTACAAAGAGTACTAACTCCATGTTCCTAGCGTGTCATACCATGCATGAACCTTCTACTAGTGTGTGGATGTTAGAGAGTGGTTGTAGTAACCACATGATAGGCAACAAGGATTTGGTTGCAAATTTCGATCAATTTGTGTAAACAGAGGTAAAGTTGGGGACTGATAAGACTATGGAAGTAGATGGAAAAGGAGTGATCAACATTCTGACCAAGCAGGGGGAGCCAAACACAATCTCAGAGGTATATTATGTTCCTAGTCTCAGAAATAATTTGATAATTGTTGGTCAATTGACATAGAAAGGATACAAAGTTATCTTTCAAGGTCAATAATGTGTTATATATGATAGCTCCCAAGCAAGAAGCTGATAGCAAAGGTGCAAATGACAAGGAACAAACTCTTTCCTCTAATTATGAATTCAAGTGGTGAGGTGAGTTATTTTATAGTTGTGTATTGTGATGATTATTGGTTATGACACTTTCGGTTTGGACACTTCCTCACTTTCATTGATGACTACAACAGAAAGACTTGGGTTAACTTCTTAAAGCAGAAGTCAGAAACTTTTGCAAAGTTCAAGGAATTCAAAGCCTTAGCAGAGAACCAAAGTGATCGACAAATCAAGGTATTGAGGTCAGATCGTGGTGGAGAATATGACTCAAAGACATTCCATGATTACTGCAAACAACATGGAATCAGAAGACAACTTACAACTAGGTACACACCGCAGCAGAATAGTGTAGCAGAGAGAGAACAGGACAATTATGAGCATGGTAAGAAGCATGTTGACATGTAAAAACTTGTCTAATGAGTATTGGGAAGAAGCAGTTGCATGTGCTATTTATGTGATCAACAGATCTCCTACAAAGAGTGTGATGAACAGAGTACCAGAATAAGCATGGTCAGGTATGTATTGCAGCGTATCTCATCTCAGAGTATTTGGATGTGTAGCTTATGCACATGTGCCTAAGGAGCCAAGAGGAAAATTAGATGATAAAAGTGAGAAATGCATATTTATTGGTTGTAGTGAGAAATCAAAAGCTTACAAATTGTATAACTCTGTCACCAAGAAGACCATAATTAGTAGAGATGTTGTGTTCAAAGAACAAGAGTCGTGAAATGGAACTGTACACAAAACAGTTGATGCACAAGTGCCACTGATGGAAGAAGATGATGTAGCAAAAAAGGAGCAACAAGAATAATAGGTGAATCTACCAAACAAAGACACACCAATAAGGACTCCAAGATTCTTAGAGCAACATGGATCTTCAAGCAGATCAACAGATCGAGATTCTCCCAATAGTCAATTAGGTGATGAATCAAGCAATGGTAAGAGAAAGATGAGAAGTTTCAAAGATATTTATTATGATTTGGATGTTAGTTCAAATTTTGCATTATTGTCATTCCAACCTTCTTCATTTGAAGAAGCAGTCAAAGATGAAAATTGGGTGCAAGCCATGGACGAATAAATTGAAGCGATTGAAAATAATGATACATGGGATTTGGTTGATTTACCAAAGGACAAAAATCTCATTGGTGTGAAGTTGGTGTACAAGAAAAAGTTGAATGAAAAAAGTGAAATTGACAGATTTAAAGAAAGACATGTAGCAAAAGGATTTTCACAACAACCAGGAATAGATTTTGGAGAAACATTTGCTCTGGTAACCAAATTGGATATCATAAGAGAATTTCTATCCATAATGGCTCAGAGAAAGTGGAAAGTATATCACATGGATGTGAAATCAACCTTCTTGAATGGACTTCTAGAAGAAGAAATTGATGTGTAGCAGCCCCTAAGATATGTAGTTGAAAGTAATGAAGAGAATGTTTACAGGTTGAAGAAATCACTCTATGGACTGAATCAAGTGCCTAGAGCTTGGTATAGTAGAATTGAGAGCTACATGATCAAGAATGGATTTTGCAGAAGCAACATTGAGCCTACCTTGTACACAAAGATAAATGAGCATAGACGGATTTTGATTGTTTGCTTATATGTTGATGACATGATTTTTACAGGTGATTTTAGGATAGATGAATTTAAAGAAACCATGATAAAATAATTTGAGATGACAGATCTTGGTCTCATGAAATATTTTCTTGACATAGAAGTTGAGAAATTTGAAAAAGGAATTTTTATTTTCCAAAATAAATATGGCAAAGATTCGTTGAAAAGATTTAGGATGGAAAATTGCAAACATGTTCCTACACTAGTTGCAACAGGTACAAAGTTAAGCAATGATGATGTAGGATCATATGCCAATCCAACTCTATTCAAAATATTGGTTGGCAGCCTCATGTAACCCACAGCTACAAGACCGGATATCATGCAAGGAGTGAGTTTGATTTCCATATTTATGGAAACTCCAAAAGACACACATTGGAGTGCATGAAAAAGAATTTTGAGATACATATGAGGAATTAGAGATTGTGGCATAATGTATGCAAGCATAGAAAAGAAGAATTTGATTGGATACACAGATAGCGATTTTGCAGGAAGTTTGGATGATAGGAAGAGCACTTCTAGTTTTGTGTTCCACCTTGGTTCAGGTGTGATTTCATGGGCATCTAAGAAGAAACCCATTGTAACACTTTCGCAAGCAGAAGTAGAATATGTAGCAACAGCATCAACAGCATGTCAAACAATATGGTTAAGAAGAGTATTTGATGGACTCAAGCAGAAACAACAAGGATCAACAACAATTTACTGTGACAACACTTCAGCGATTGCACTATCCAAGAATTGTGTGTTTCATTAGAAGAGCAAGCATATTGATACTAGATATGACTTTATTAGAGAACTTATGAGCAATGGAGAAGTTCACTTGAAGCCTTGTAAATATAGTCATCAATTGGTTGATATATTTACTAAGTCACTAGCACAAGATGTGTTTGAGTTTCATAGAAGAAACTTGGGTGTTGTAAGCCTAGTTGAGACATATACTAGCAGACATATTTGAGTTGTTATGAGTTAGTTTTAGTTTAGTGGTTGTAATTAAGGGTGAGTGTTAAAATAAGATACTTACTCTTGCATGAGGAGTTGGCTAAACATAGAGAGTCAGTTAATTGAGTGATTTAGTGGTTGAGTGTTTGAGTGTTGAGTCAAATTGAGTTAAGTGATAGATGACTTTTAGTGCGTGGTTGCATGTGGATGCATGTCAAGATATTTTAAGCAAGTCACTAGTTAGAAAATGTTAAATACCCTTCACCGGCTTCATTGTAAGCATCATGTTTTATGTGATCAATAGAAGAGCAGTATCTCGTGTTTTATGTGTGAATTCATGCTTTGCCTCCTTCGCCTTTCCAACATTGCATATCTTTCTTTGTAGGATGCAAAATGAGTTCCTTCCGAATAAATAGTGTTCGGAAGGTACAATGAAATAGTGGTGGGGAGATGTAGTGGCCTTGAAATGAAGCAGTGGAAACAAGTTTCTATCAAAATATATGGCAAGTGACTAGGAGCGATAGAGTGGCATGAATATAAACTTTGGACAAAACATATGGCAAGTGGCCAAGAGCGATAGAGTGGCATCAATATAAACTTTGGATAAATATAACCAAGGTGATCCATACTTTGGATAGAGGCGAACAAGCATGAATATACATTCTGGATAAAAGTAATTAAGATGATCAAAATTTTAGATAGAGGCGAATAGACTATTCCCACCCATGAGCTCCAAAAACTTTAGATAAAATTAACAAAGCTAAATTACACATTGAATCTAAAATTTATTTCCCCATTGGCCCAACTACTAGCCATCCAAAATTTGGGTAAAATTAACTTTATTTCCCCATTGGGTCTACCACGAGCCATCCAAACTTTGGGTAAAATTGACAAAATGAAATGGCAAGCTAATCGAGACTTTGGTTAAATGTTTTTTTGGATCTTCATTGTCCACAACCCGGCTTTTTTTTTTTTTGGATTTGCATATTCCACTACGGGCTTAATTTTTTTTTAGATCCGCATATTCCAAAACCAGACAATAAGACCTGCAGGATAAAAATGAGTGTTTTTGTAAAAACATGAGTAAAATGGTCAAAATCACATTAATAAGAATTCAACGCCCAAGAGAAACTATAGTCTCTCTGCTTCTGTAGGCAGGGACTAATAATAGTTTTGATTTTTGAGGCATCAAGCTATGTGCCATGAATATAATAGCCATAGTTGCACTAATCAATATGAAACTTGAACATTTGGTCCTTTACCTCATTGTCACAAATGTATAGGCCATCAATGTATTTGAAGAGGAAGTGCATACCCTATGCAAGATTGAAAGTAAACGATGTCACATTGTTGTGCTTTAGGAATTTCCCTAGTAGTTTGCTGATAGAAAGATTTTGAATGTCTTTCATATTATTCCGTGTGTCTTCCTGGGTACGTTTATAACTGCCTTTCACATAACACTCTAAACATGAAGCTACCTGGCCACATTCCTTCTCTTCCTTCATAAATAATGGAAAATGTTAAAACATCTGCTAATCTCATCTTGTTTATAATAAATACTAATTTTAATGTCAAATACTTCAAAATCTGTTATGTCTTCCTTCACTGTGACTCTCAACTCTAAGAGATTATGGATATTGGATGCATAGAATATTTGCTTCTGATTATTGTTCAGCGGAATTTGATCCATTAACAAAAGCGCAATCAAATTTAGTACACACATCGCTGAGCTAGCGAGGCCATTCTTCAATTACTCATTAAACGAGGGGACATATGGAGCCTTCTTTCTGTTAAAAAACAATTTAAGCAGAGAGGCAGAGGGGTGTGACTTTCGCGAAGCTGATTTCGCGCAGCTAGCTTCACGCAACTAGATTTCACACAACGATTACAGAGAATTGAAAAAAAACACAGTATTCACTCACGGGAAAAAGACATAGTAAAACAGAGTAAGCTTGGAGCAACAATAAAACTTAGGATTAACTTTTATGTCATGAAAGATACATTCATATGAGACTACGACTCATTCACCAAGTAAAAATAAGATTTTCAGAGATTTCCACTTCACGCAGAATAACACACAATAAAACACAATAATTGTTGTTTTCACGCGCCCACCAAAATTTTCTCCACCATTTTCTCCTCAGAGACTCTCGCTCTCTTTCTCTCTTACTTGCAAAATGATTTTTACATACATATTTATCTCAACACACAATTTGACATTAATACATGACATAGAAAAATAATTTATACATTGTTGTTGTTGAGTGTGGAAATCACGCAGGTGTCTGTGGAGTATAGGAAATAATCGTGGAATGAATTATTTTCCATATCTAATTACCAAAATACATTAAATGCCTTAAATTATTTGCTGTGTTGAGGAATGGTTTGCGCAATACTCTAATCTGGCTTCAGCCCTTCCATCTTCAAACAGAGACGCAACCTGCAAAATTACTTCTGACAAGTATGGTTGATGTCAGGGTGTTTAATGCGGTGGTTGGGATTAATATTTCCAACACTCCCCCTTAATCACAATTTCCGCCATTGAAAATTCCCAAATAGTTTTTGAGATAAACAAAACTTTCACATGCCAATGACTTTGTGAAGATATTAGCAAATTGATCCTGTGACCTACAGTGCTACAACACAATTTCATCATTGTTAATCAACTCTCTAATAAAATGATATTTAGCATCAATATGCTTGGTACTCTTGTGAAAGACAAAATTATTTGACGATGCAATTACTGAGGTGGTGTCACAGAAAATGGTTGTCGTTCCCTCTTGGTCATGACGAAGGTCCCTCAACATCCTTCTCATTCAAACTGCCTGACACACTGCTGATATTGCTGCCACATGTTCAACTTCTGGTGTTGACAGTGAAACTATTGGCTGCTTCTTGGAGGCCCATGAAATGGCTCTGGAACCCAAATGAAAAACATATCCTGACACTTCCTGCCCAATCACTATCAGTGTAACCAACCAGCCTAAAATCACTTGTTGTTGTGTACAAAATTCCATACTATTTTGTCCCATTGACATACCTTAGAATCCTTTTTGCTGCTTGCCAATGTGTCTCCTTAGGTGTCTCCATGAACCTTTACACCAGACTTACTGCATACATTATATCTGGCCTAGTGGCAATCAAATACATCAAGCATCCTATCATGCTTTTGTATAATGTCAGATTGACATTGCTATTGCAATCTTCTTTGCTCAACTTCAACCCCATGACAGTTGGAGTTGGTGCAGACTGGTGCGAACCTCTCCCCGTAATCTCTTCCATGCTGCTGCTTGTAGCCTTTGACAACTAGCCTTGCTTTGTGCCTTTAAATCTTTCGCTCAATGTTTCTTTTGGTCTTATAGACCCACTTCACTCCAATGACATGTTTTCCTTTCGGAAAGTTCACTAACTCCTATATGTCATGATTTTTCTTCTTTAACTGAATCCTCAAAATGGATTGGGTCATCTACATGAAAAAACAAGGCAAATAAGGAATTCAGACCAGTGCTACTATCAACTTCATCTTGCTCATAATTTTCATTTAAATTTCTTAATTTTGGTCTTCTTGTGCTTGCTGAAGATGGGCTTGACATGTCACTTGGTGTTGCGCTTTGCGGTGTGATTGGAGAAGCACTTGCTTGGCTGTGTGAAACTGTCCTATTATTTGTTGATGGCATTGCTTGCTGCCTACTTTGTTGAGCATGAATAGGAGTAGAGGGAATCATCGTTGTGCAATTACTTGCTGCTGTTAATTCCTCTTTGTCCTCATGTGGTATACATGCTTTGACATTTACTGTCTTTTCTAAATTTCCATCCCATGCTTCATCTTCTAGGAACAACACATCTCTGCTGATTATGACCTTCTTGGTTAATGGATTGTAGAGTTTGTAAGCCTTGGATTCATCGCTATATCCAACAAATATACATTTCCCCCCCTTGTTGTCCAACTTCTTCCTCAACTCATCTGGGACATGTGCATACACTACACATCCAAAAACTCTCATGTGGGTGACACTATGCTTTCGTCCACTCTATGCCTCTTCAGGAACTATGTTCTAGACACTTTTGGTTGGAAATCTATTCAAGATATATGCTGCACAAGTGACAGCTTCAGTAAAATAATCATTTGGGAAATTCTTTTCCTTCATCATACTCCTTGCCATTTCCATAATGGTCCTATTCCTCCTTTCTGCCACACCATTTGTTGAGATGTATACCTTGTTGTAAATTGCTTGTGAATTCCATGCTCCCTCAAAAAATGAAGGAAACCTTTTGAGATCTATTCTCCACCTCTGTTAGTCCTGAGGAATTTGATGTAGTGTCCACTTTTCTTCTCAACAAGAGCTTTGTATTGGTGAAAGCACTCAAACACTTTACTTTTCCATTTTAGGAGATACACCCATATCTTCCTTGTGTAGTCATCTATGAAGGTCAATACGTAGTGGCTGCCATCAATTGATGGTGTCTGCATTGGTCCACATAAATTTGAGTGGACAAGCTCCAAAGGTGCCTTTGCCCTTACTGACTTTCCTGTTGGAAATGTCTCTCTATGTTGCTTCTCCAAGATACATCCTTCACATAGGCTGTCTGGTTTTTCTATGAGTGGCAAACCCTTCACCATGCCTTTCGTATGCAGCAAATTCAAACCTCCAAAGTTGAGATGACCAAATCTCAAATGTCATAACTAGTTTTCATCTTTTACCTCTACTTGAAAGTTTACTTGTGTGACAGCTGCCTCTTTTCTTCCATTCTCTTGTGAGTTCATTAAGAGTTGTGCTTGTGTACCTTCTTTCTGAAAATCTAATTTTAATTTTAGGGGAAACATTCTATTGTTTGTCATATGAACCTTTGCAATCAACTGTCTGTTTGGAGGTATATCCAAAATTGTGCACACATCATTTTTGAAAAAGACATTGTAGCCCTTTTGTATGAGTTGTCCAACGCTCATGAGGTTATGCTTTAGACTGGGGAAAAGTAAACATTTGAGATGTACTTTTTCTCCCCCTTCTTTGTTAAGATATTAACTCTTCCTTTTCCCATGACAGAGACTTTGCTATTAGTCCCTAATGTCACTTCAGATTTCACACTTTCATCTAGATTGGAAAACATTTCTATGTTTCCTCACATGTGGTTGCTACACCCTGATTCTCGATACCATATATCACTTTGTTTTTCTTGTGCTACATTACAAGCTAAAAACATGCTATCATGGTTATGATCTTCTTTTGTGAAATTTACACTTAGTTTGTTACTAATGTCATATTGCTTGTTTCTACGTTCATTTGCATAATGACCATACTTCTTACAATAATGACATTGGACTTGAGATTTATCATACCTCTAACCTTGTGCTTGATTTTGGCTTGGGCCATGAATTGGATTTTGATTGCTGCCTCTTCCACTTGAGTTTGAAGGGCTGCTTCCACCTCTGCGTGGGATTCTTCCTCTTCGTCTAGCATATGATCTTTCTCTGCCTCAACCTTGACCAAATGATACTTGTGTCTTGAAGGCATGCTCCAATGAGGACCTTGTTGCTCTATTCAGTCTATGTTCATGAGAAATCAGTGATGCATTAAGCTCATCCACTGAGAATTGCAAGAGATCCTTTTTTTCGTCTATGGCCACAACAATGGCATCAAACCTTGCTGGCAAACTTCTCAAAACTTTCCCAACTATTATTCTTTCCTCTAGTGTCTCACCATGAGACCTGATTTGAGTAACCAACCCACTTACATGTGTAAAAAATGATTCTACATTCTCAAGCTCTTTCATACAAAGTGTTTCAAAGTCTCTTCTCAACATTTGCAACTTTGATGTCTGGACTTTTGCCATGCCTTGGTAGGCTGTCTTGGGGGTGGCCCATGCTTGTTTAGACTTCGTTGCTGCTGCAACCCTTGGGAAAATACTTTCATGAACTTCTTGGAAAATATAGAATAGGGATTTTGAATCCTTCTTCCTGTTGTCCCTTAAAAAATGTCTTTCTGCTTGAGATAAGGCATTGTATGCTACTGCATCTGTTGGTTCTTGAAAACCGTTCTCCACTAAATCCCAAATTTCTTGAGAAGAAAACAGGGCCTTCATTGTAATAGTCAAATAATCATAATTTTTGCCATTGAACTGAGGTATCTGAGGATTAGTTAAGCTTGTGCATGATGTTGCCATTTCTGAGTGAAGAAAAAAAACTTTCTACCTGCTCGTAAATATGCTAAAAACAATCAGCCCTCAAAACAATTTTAATTGTTAGTTCAAACACTTGTTTTTACACTAACAAAGTTTAACCTACTCTGATACCATGTTAAAAAAAAAAAAAATTAAGCAGAGAGGCAAAGGGGTGTGACTTTCACGAAAAAAATTAAGCTGAGAGGCAGAGGGGTGTGACTTTCACGAAGCTAATTTCACGCAACTAGCTTTGTGAAGCTAGATTTCGTGAAGCTATTACAGAGACTTAAAAAAAAACACAGTATTCACTCATGGAAAAAAGACATAGTAAAATAGAGTAAGCTTGGAGCAACAATAAAACTTACGATTAAATTCTAATTCATGAAAGCTACATTCATGTGAGATTACGACTCGTTTACTATGTAAAAACAAGATTTTAAGAGATATTCACTTCACGTGGAATAACACACAGTAAAACACAGTAACTGTTGTTTTCACGTGCCCATCAAAATTTGCTCCGCGATTTTCTCCTCAGAGACTCTTGCTCTCTTTCTCTCTTACTTGCAAAAGGATTTTTACATACATATTTCTCTCAACACACAATTTGACATCAATACATGACAGAGCAAAATAATTAATACATTGTTGTTGTTGAGTGTGGAAATCGTGCAGGTGCCTGTGGAGTATGGGAAATAATTGCAAAATGAATGCTTGCCCATATCTAATTACCAAAATACATTAAATGCCTTAAATTCTTTGTTGTGTTGAGAAATGGTTCACGTGGTACTTTGTTTTGCCTTCAGTCCTTCCATCTTCAAACAGAAACGCAACCTGCAAAAATACTTTTAACAAGTATGGATGTTGTCTGGGTGTTTAATGTGGTGGCTTGGATTAATATTTCCAACACTTGCAGACAAGACTCAAAGTATCGCTCCCGCTAAAAAAAAGGCAGCCGATCAGATATTTCATTAATTCAAAAAGAACAATAAAAAAAATTCATTGCACAAAAAAGTAAGTACAACCATATTTTGCAACAATACAGAAACCATTTTTATTATGTACTCTTCCATATCCCACCCTTGCTTTTTTCCCTCTTCGGCAGCCCATTCATGTCATTAAATTGGCAAGTATTCAATCTCTAAGCACACAACCAACAATCAATTAAATCCGCGGAAGGAAGTCGGCATAGTAGTTAAATTGATAATGAAAATGGAGAGGGAAATATACAAGATTAGGGTTAGATAAAAATTTCAACTTTCCATTTTGTATAAAAACAGAGTATTTATTGCAATTGGAATCCGAATTATTCACTCATTTTTAATTTTTAAAAAAGCAATTCATATATATATATATAACAACATTCACTCGTCCGAGTGTTTTTTTAACATTGCACTCTAGGATATCTTTATTAAACATTGTTATGTAGCAATTACAATTATTAATCAAATATTCTTCTCGGAAGTCAGGAGAACGGACATACAGTTAGTGATATTAATGTCAATGTTTGATTCGATGTCGAGTACCTTTCAATCTTCTCTTCAGGAGGCCTATTGTAAGGAATTTGAATTTTCTTAAACATCTCTTACCCTAAATTTGTAACTCTACACTAATATTTGAATTTTCTTAAGAATCTCTTACCCTAACTTGCAAATCTACAATAATACAATTCAAGAAAGTTCTTGATATTGACAAATTTGTTTCAATGTTCAAAGTTCTTGACATTGAAAAATTAGTTTCAACGTACGTTCAACATTTTGTAAGGTAATGAGGTTTGATTCTTTTAACTATTTCAATCATGATGTCAAAAGTTAGTCGTAATGAATAAATATTTAGACGATGAAATAAATCAAACCACAACTTTTAATAACAAACCAAAAAATAAAATAAATGGATTGTTTTCATGTATAGTAGTAAGTATTTTTTGGGTTAGAGTACGTTCTAAAATTTCTTTTGTTTGGCTCGGAGTTCTTCTTCTTCAGAAATAAGGAGAGTTGATCTTCTTCAAACGTAAGGAAACAGGCTAATGACCCAAGACCCATAGGTATCCAACAAGAGTGAAAGCTTGCTACAGACCACCAACAAGTAACTACCGGTGTCGTGGTTTTCCTTGAATAACAACGATGACTCAACATGCATTGGTGAATAAATATTAGTGATGGTTAAGTGTTGATTTGACAATTGAATTATGATAGGTTTTTCCATTGATTAAAAATACCAGTATAAAGTATTTTATGTTGATAGATATGATATGATGATTAATTGGAAATATCACCATTAGTATTTTATTTATGAAAAATTATATGGTTCAATATTTCTTCCATTATAAATATATTTATATAAAAAATATCCACCTCGTAACAATTGGAAAACTTATCTTTTGTTTTTTTTTGTGAATTTAAAAGCTTTGTATTAATCAAGAGAATTAGATTGCATAGATAACCATATGCGTAGAAAGGGAGTATTAAAAATTAGGTCTCAACCTCTGTTTCTTATACAAGCTACTAATGATTACATGTATACAAAAGCCATTATATCTTGGCCTTTTTAGGCCTAGAACCACTCCATAAAAGAAAGCATTAAAAGGCAGATAGAAGCCTCACCCAAAGATCCAAAGAAGGCCACACAATAGCAACACCTTGGTCATCCACAAGAGCCAACCCAAACACTATGGGAAAAATCAAGTGAGGGTGGAACTGTACCCACCATCCCACTAAAAAGGAGATATCATTGTCAACCCATGAACGAATAGACCGCCATCGCAAAACACCTTTTCAAAGTGGACACTGACATTATGAGTCACAAATAAGACATGATATGTACTAGGGTTTGGAGAAAATACACACATATCCATAAAAACACATGGCCGCAACTGTCATTGTAATTCGAGGATCAAAAGGCCATTCAAGGGCCTATCAGAACCAAAAAACAAGAGGTTCAAGAGAGGGCCATATACTATCACCCACCACCCTAGCTCATTGTCTAAAGACAAAAAAGCCTCTAGAGCTCAAACACTTGAGCCCAGAGGGTCTCTGGCATCTCTTCCATCAAACTCACAAGGAATGTGTCTCTCCACGTGCATGACGTGAGGATCAATTTTATCCACTCAGATCCTTAGATTTGTCAACATTCTTTTGACATCCTCTAAGGAGGTGAAGATGTTGTACTTTTCTACTTGTTTAACACTTAGTACCAAACCCAACAATGCCTTCGTTTTCCAATGAAGTGTAAC
The DNA here is from genome assembly GCA_031772625.1 of Pinus tabuliformis. NCBI lineage: Eukaryota > Viridiplantae > Streptophyta > Pinopsida > Pinales > Pinaceae > Pinus > Pinus tabuliformis. Next base: position 225,953,918 of record CM062820.1, on the reverse strand, counting down.
TGAGTTTAGGTACAAATTATTTCTACCCCCGGTGTGCCCAAGGTCTACCACCCACCCTGCGATGTCCTCAAGCAATTCAGAGTTAGACATACACTTCCTCTCCTCCCCATTTTTAATCTATAAATCCCTTATCTTCTGGTGTGTTTTTGGAAGAATTGCGTTGAAGTATGTTGCCATAGAGTTGTGGGAAAAGAGCATCATCCCTCTCTGTCTAGGTTGTGTTCTCCCTCCACCGCCCCTTCCATTCCTCTGCCTCTATCTTGATGACATCTCCAAGTCATGAAGAGGCTACTTCAATTTTCTATGAGGATTTCCCCTACCTGCAAGAGGACATAAAGATTGGCCCAAGCCCCCCTGAACAAAGTGTAGGTACTAGCACATAATCTCATCACAATAACACTAGACGTAGGACTGAAGATTTGGTGACCATCCACCAAAGAGGGAAGTAGATGACATTATCTCAGCCACAACCTTATCTCCCTCGAGCATTACAAAAAATAAACACCACCCCAAGACTGTGGAACAACAATGACATGGTGAATAGAGACCCAAATCCAAACCCCACCCACAGTACGAGACTCAATACACAAATAAACCCCCCCAGTCGATGGAACACTGACATAGACCTAGACACCAAATAACCCAAGAATACTCACCAAAAATACGATACTTCAACGGGTAATTGACATGTTGCGACTGAGATACACACCCCTTAAGACACAATTTACCAAAAAGACTCTGCAAGACAACCACAAAGACGAGATAAGGGACCATAACAAATGAAATTAAATTACAAGTTTAGCACTCTAGCCCTAATTGATATGATTCAAGCTCCACCACCTAGCGTGACCCAACTACGAAGGCCACCACTACCTCTGCACACTAGAGGGCAAGAACTCTCGAAATGTTTCCATGCCTCGTGCAAAATACCAAATCTTTCCACACTAGGGTTATACCCACATCACCCTCTCAATAAGAAACTCCAAGAGGCCGAGATCTCCCCCTCAGCACTCTCTTTCTCCTCGTAGACAGACTTGCCAACTTTCCAAGCCATAACAAATGACCCCTGCAAAAATGTATATTTTCGTGCTCATGCATGCGAAGCGCCCACCACATACGAACTACATTTAATGAAGGATTAAGAGCTCAAGGGTGGTTGGCTCAAAGCCTTAGACCCTATCCCTTGTACCATAACACCCCATCCAAGAAAAACTTATCTTTTGTTTTATTATTTTATTTTTTATTTTTTTATTAACATAACATTACCATTTAAAATAATATTTTAAAATTGTAATGAAATATTAAGATTATTATTTTAGAATAGTGAAATAATATAATTGCAATTATGTCATTTTTACCTTTTTCAGTCAATAGAGCACTTTCTTGAACCTATAAACTTTATCTTCGTTACCTTCAAATTCATAACCTGGAGGCTGCTGCACATGAATTTCTTCTTCTAGAATTTCATTCAAGAAGGCTGATTTCACATCCATCTGATATACTTTCCACTTGTTCTGAGTTGTTGCAGCTAGAAGTGATCTTACGATATCCAATCTGGCTACTAGAGCAAATGTTTCTCCAAAGTCTATTCCTAGTTGCTGTGAGAATCCTTTTGCTACAAGTCTAGCTTTAAATTTGTCAATTTCACCTTTCTCATTCAACTTTGTCTTGTACACCCACTTCACACCAATGAGATTTTTGTCCTTTGGCAAATCAACCAAATCCCATATATCATTCTTTTCAATAGCTTCAGTTTCTTTATCCATGCCTTGCACCCAATTTTCATCTCTGATTGCTTCTTCAAATGAAGAAGGTTGGAATGACAATAATGAAAAATTTGAACTGACATTCAAATCATCAGAAATATCTTTCAAACTTCTCAACTTTCTCTTACCATTGCTTGATTCATCATCTGATTAATTGCTGGGAGAATCTTGATTTGTTGATCACTTTGGTTCTCTGCTAAGGCTTTGAATTCTTTGAACTTTGCAAAAGTTTCAGACTTCTGCTTCAAGAAGCAAACCCAAGTCTTTCTGGTGTTGTCATTAATGAAAGTGAGGAAGTAACAACTTCCACCAATCGATTGTGTCCTCATAGGTCCACACAAGTCTATATGCACTAGCTCAAGAGCTTGCTTTGCTCTGTATGCAACTCTTTTTGCAAAACTTTCACAGTGTTTCTTTCACAATATGTAACACTCACAAGTACTAGTGGGTTCTTTGATGGGAGGTGATCCTCTAACCATTTGTTTCTGCTACAATAATATTAAACCAAGAAAGTGCAAGTGTCCAAATCGAAAGTGCCATAACCAATAATCATCACAACATGCAATTGTAAAAGAACTGATCTAATAATTGTAATTCATAATTAGAGGAAATAGTATATTCCTCCTCATCTGCACCTTTGCTACAAATTGCTTGCTTGGGGGCTTGTCATATATAACACATTCTTAACCTTGAAAGATAACTCTGTATCCTTTCTGTGTCAATTGACAAACACTCAACATACTATGTTAGAGACTAGGAACATAATATACCTCTGAGATTTTCTTCAGCTCCCCCTTCTTGGTCAAAATATTGACCACTCCTTTTCCATCTACTTCCACAGTCTTCTCAGTCCCCAACTTTACCTCTGTTTTCACACACTGATCGAAATTTCCAACCAAATTCTTGTTGCCTATCATGTGGTTACTACAACCACTGTCTAACAACCACACACTATTAGGGGGTTCATGCATAGTATGGAAAGCTAGGAACATGGAGTTAGTACTCTCTGTAGTGACATTAGCTCTCTGGTTCCCTTGATCAACAACCTTCTTCCTGCAATCACGAGCATAGTGACGAAATTTTTTGCAATTATAACATATCACCTTTGATTTGTCAACTCTTTGATTATTGTTGAAGCTTCTGTTGTTGCTTCCACTTTCATGTTCATGCTCTTCTCGTCCATCTCTCTAACCACCATATCTTCTGCTTCGTCCTCTACCTCTCGATCTACTTCTGCCTTGAACTCTGTCTCTTGAAATAGAAACATGACTTTTGAAGGCGGTTTCTAAAGTGGAATCCTTATTTCTGTCTATCCTTGCCTCATGCGATAGAAGTGATCCCATCATCTTGTCAACTGTCAATGATGCCAAATCCTTGGCTTCTTCTATTGTTGCTACCACAACATCAAATTTGGTAGACAAAGATCTGAGGACCTTCTCAACTACTGTTTGATCTTTATTTTCTTCACCATAAATCTTTAATTGATTTACGACAGTTATGACGTGATTCATGAAAGAATCAATTTCCTATGTCTCCTTCATTTATAGACTTTCAAAATCTCTCCTATTATTCTACAACTTAACAATATTGAGTTTGGCCATACCTGTATAGTTTGTCGCCAAAATATCCCATGCTACTTTTTCTAAATATGTGATCATAATCTTCTGGAACACTGCTTAGTGCACTCCTTGCTGGATAAGTTGCAATGCTTGCACATTCTTCTTTTTGTCTGTCTTCCATTGTTCTCTCTTTGCATTATTGAGAGCTCGTGCTTCTGCTTCATCCTTAGGTTTTGAAAACCCAAACTTGACATAATCTCAAACATCATGTGCCTGCAACATGGTCGCCATCTTAATGGTCCACACATCATAATCTTTCCCTGTATAAGGTGGGAACTGGGGCAGGAAATTTGAGAAAGCCATCTTTCTCCAAAAAATTCTCCTTGAAAAACAAATCTTAAAATTCTCTTTTTGTAACTTAAAAAAAAAATACCCCTTTCAATAAAACCCTAAATTTTTTTATTTTAAATAAAAAAAAAAACACTTAATTTTTTTTTTTTTTTTTTGCAAAAACCCTTTTGAAAAGTCTTAATTAATTTATATATATATATATGAATTTTTTTAACAAAATATTTATATATAAAAAACAAGAAACCTTTGTATAACCTTTTAAAAACAACCTTATGTTAAAGATTCACGTGAGCCGCATAATTGTTTTTTTTTTAACTATAATCATAAACCTTATTACTCCCTTGTTACTCCCACGTGAGTTTTAAAAACTGTGACCTCGCAATTTTTGGTTGATTAACGCGTATCACGTGATGACTGCATGCGACTAATGCCCTGCAAGATCAGGAGCACTGCGCTAATGGTTTAATGCTGCAAAATTTCATGGAACCTGCGTAAGTTGAAATCGCGTTAAGTTTAGCACTGTTAACGCGACTCTTTGATGAGCCCCTTTGCGTTATAACGCTCTGTATACCACTGTAGGATGCATTAATGTTTAAACACCATGAGAAAAAATATGTTTCTCCTCTCACACGGATTGTTGCTAATCCCTTCTCCCTCACTCTTTGTAACCTTTCTTTGATACCAATTTGTTGGAAAGGCGGAGGACACAAAGCATGAATTCACACATAAAACACAAGTTGCTTCTCTTTTATTGATCACACAAAACATGAAACTTACAATGAACCCGGTGAAGGGTATTTATCCTTTTCCAACTAGCTACTTGACTAAAATATCTTGACATGCAACCACATGCCACACACTAAAAGTTGTCTATCACTTGACTTGACTCAACACTCAGACACAGTTAACTGACTCTCTAAGTTTAGCCAACTCCTCATGCAGGAGTAATTATCTTATTTTAACAATATATATATATATATATATATATATATGATTGATTCAATTTAACTAGCCGTAAATTTTATATAGTGATAAATATTTTTTTATTTTTTGTGATATTAAGATAAATAGTTGAATTTTTTTCGGTGAGATTGACATATTTTTTTTTGTTATTATTTTATGATAACATTTCATAATAGTCAATACTATTAACCATAAATAATCTGGAAAGTCATATCTATCCATAGTTACATATTTAACTTAATTCAATAATATTCAATAATGAACAAATAAGCTCAACAAAATTCAATTAGCTTAACAGTGGTCCATTATGGTTAATTGTGTTCATTTATATTTAGAGATTGACAAACATAGTCACTCATGGTTACCCATATTCAATTATGATTAACCACATTTTACCATGGTCAAACGTGTTCAACTATTGTAAAATACGGTCAAGATTTCAACCATGGGGAAAGTAGGTAAGTAATGATCAACATGGGTATAATAGTTAATGCATTCAATCATATTCATCTATAGTTAAACATTAACAACCATGGCCAACCATATTATTCATAGTCGACCATGGGTGACCATAGTCAACCATTTTCAAACAAACTCAACCATGACCAAACTCTTCCATGTTCCAAAAAATGAACATCAAAATGTGATGAAAAAAATATGATTGTCGCAATGTGACAAATAAAAGCCAATATTGTAATTTGTTGAACAAAAGTCGATATTGCAATGTGATGAATATAAGTCAATATCATAATGTGATGAATAATAATCAACATGACCATGTGATAAACAAAACTTAACTTGCAATGTGATGAAAAATATTAACAATTCAATTTGATAAACAAAATTTAAGAATACAATGTGACAAACAAATATTAATGTCACAATGTGACGAAAGAAAAAATTGATATGATAATGCGACAAAAAAAATTAACGTTACAATGTGATGATAAAATGGATGTTGCATTGTGACAAAAAAAAACAATCACATATGTTGAGATATAATCCATTATGCAATGTGATGAACAAAAAGATAATGTTGTCATATCATGAACAAATAATAATGTCACAACATGGTGAAAAACATTTGACATCACAATGTGTTAAACAAAATTCCATGTCATAATGTGATGAATAAATAGTAACATCATAATGTGATGATGTCAAAATAGTCATCCACAGTTAAACTTGGAAAAAAATGATTAAACACCGTCTTCATTATCAGGCATGTTCAAATTTGGCCAACCATTGTTAAAATGGTCAAACATGGTTACAATATCATAATGTCACAATGGTCAAGCATGGTCAAGCATGGTCAACCTCATCACAATGTCAACAGATTCAACCATAGGAAACATGATAGCATAAACAATATTGTGAGCCATAGTGAACCTTATTGAATATGATCACAATCATCACAATGTCATTATGCTCAAACATGGTCACAATGTCATAATGGTTAGCCATATTAAAGCATTTCCAAGCATGGTTATATATAGTATTCATGGTGAAACATGATCAAACATGTTGGCCTGGCTTGATATAGACAACATGATCAACCATATTGAGCATGGCCAAAACTTTGCTTAAACATTGTCATTAATGGCCAACATAGTTAACCAAGATCAAACATGGGTAAATCATGCTCAATCATGGTCTACATTTTCACCCATAATCAACCATGGGAAACATGGTTTCCCATAATCAAGCATGTTCAACATGGTCAAATTCGATCAACCATAATCAACAGGGTCAACCATATTCATATATAATTAAACATGCATAACAATGTTAAAATATAGTCACTCATTGTTGACTATAGTCAACTATAGTTGACCATACTCAACCATAGTCAATAAATCTCAACCACAAACAAACATGACAAACAAGTTTAAACATAATCAATCTCATTCAACTAGGGTTGAAGCAACTCAATAATGGTCAACCATGGTCAACAATTGTCAACCATTGTTGAGTGGTTAAACTAACAATTATCAACCATTGTTAAATAGTTTAACCAACTAAATAACAATCAACCATGACAACCATTGTTATTGACATAGAATCATGGTCAACCACTTTGTCAAGAATAGACAACATGCTCAACCATATTCATTTATAGTTAAATGTTGTTAGTCATGCTTCACCATGTTCACCCTTTAGACAACCATAGTTGACAATAGTCAACCATGCCCTTACAAACTTCTCCATAGTCGAGCATGATAACCATGGTCAAAGTAGCTCAATATGGTCAACTATAGCTGCCATGGTCATCCATGGTCAACTATATTTAGCATATTATACCACGGTTAATCCTCATTAAACTTATTACTGATGGTCAACCATCATCTACAATGGTTAACCCTCTTTAACAATCATCAAACATCATTAAACATAGTTAACCAAGATCAAATATCTTCAACCATAGTCAACCATGTTCAATCCTCGATAACCATATTCAACCTTCATTAACCATAACCTAACCATATTAAAGTATAATCAACCATAGTCAACCAAAGTAAATCATGATCAACCATTTTCAATTGTGGTCAAACCATGGGAATGATGGTCAACCATGGTCTCCATGGTCAACTACATTTTCCATGGTCATCCATGGACATCCATTGTCAATATGGTCCACCATGGTTAACATGGCCAACCATATTCATATTTAGTTAAATGTTGACCACCATGACTAACCATGTGTTGGTTTTACAATAGTCTTTTAAAACGATAATCGTCTTTCATGATTCTAATTTTTTCACATTCTTATTTAATATTCCATCATTCAATAATTATACATAAGACATCAACCATACAACATTTGATAAAGAAGAGGCATAAAGAGAGAAGCACACAAGAACATAAGAGATTTACCTTGAGAAAACCCACAATGGGGAAAAACCCAACCAACCTTTTCCTTATAGAATCATTGTAACAAGAGATACATCAAAGTAAACTAACTAGCAATATGACCAACCATCAAGAACTAAGTCAACCCTCCACAATTCTATCCACAAAGTTATCTGCAACAAGGTCTCCAAACTACCAACAACTCTGCATTAGAATTCACACTGTGTCATAGAGATATACCATAGAAAACAAGTCTCTAAGAGGACCAAAATTCATTCTTTGTCACAACCTCAAATTATGCCATAGAACTTTACATCATACCTCATAATACAAGCCTCATACATCTCATGGTTCCACAAAGTAATGTGCCTCAGACCTTCACACAGTTCCATAGAGATATAGCCTTAGACTTGGCATTATTCCACGAAACCTTCACACTATACCACAGAGACATGTCTCAGAACTTGACTTCCTTTGATTGCTAGAATAAGGGCTATAAGATGATCATTCTTGTTCTAATTTTCGACCTTCAAATACTTCTTGGCTTATTTTCCTGAACAAAGATAAATCGGTGATCCAATATGTGTCCTTGGAGGTAGATAAATAGGTTAGTTATAGCCTTCTAACCATGCAAAAGGGTGTGACTCATAGGAAACTCAACTTGAAACTTGGAGGGTTGACTTGGTCACTTGTTGTGGAAAATACAGATTCAAAATTTAATTTTTCTTTGTCTTGATGAGCCTTATAATATTTTTCTTTTTTAATACAAAATAAATATTTTTATTTTTCTTATAGGCATGAATAACATGCCTCATATAAATTTTCTTTTACAAATATAATTCATATGCAAATGAAATATTATGAATACTAACCATAGCAAAAAAATTCAATAATCCCTCTTAGCTAGGGAGGTATTCATAATGGCTATCCTTATGGTCTCCTTATACATGATCTCTTATAAGGAAATATTTAATTTATTGATAGCATCATCATCTAAGTCAACATCCTTGTCATACATCATCATCATCAATAGGTAACACAACTAGGTTAGCACTTTGGACTAATGGTAATCATTCAACCAGTCACCATGATTAAGTGAGCGCCTCACCTAAAGGTTCTCTAACTAGTTCATGGTTTACATCACTCATGGTCAAACCCTATGGAAAGACCATGTTCCAAATCCAAAGCCTCATGATGTTGAAGAGGCACCCACTCCATTAACAATCTAGGCCCGAGAGATCATTTTCTCAAGAATGTTTGTCCCTCATCCTATGTCACCAATAGTCTAGGACATTTTGTTGTCATCACTAATACTCTGAGCCATTCCCCTGTTGTCCACATAAATTCTTCCTCTTAATCATAGAGGGGTTCTCCACATCACCATAATCTTATCATTAGCATCATCATGATCATCTACTATCATCATCCTCTAGTGGCCATATCTGGGGTGGTACCTAACCCATGGATTATCATCAAAATATGAGGACTCACTCTTCTAGAGTGATCGATCCTAGGAGTAACTCTTTTAGAGTGATCAATTCTCAAATACATGTCTCAACCTTCTAGATGAATCGGTCCTCAAAATCCCAAGGCCTCCTCTCACTAGGAAAAAATGTTGAGATATAACTAGCAAGCACTCACTCACCCTTCCTGAGGAGAACTCTAGGCCAAGACCTCATTCAACCCTCCCTTGGTTAGTGATCGGGTCTAGATTCTGAAAGACATCACTCAAACCTTCCTTGGTTAGTGATTGGGTATATATACTGAAGGACTTCACTCCACCCTTTCCGGGTGTGTGATCGGGTCGAAATGATGAAATATCTCACTAAACCCTTTCTTGGTGTGTGATTGGGTCTAGACCTTACTCAACCCTTCCTAGTGAATAATCGGGTCACCTCATTGAGAGGAACTCATTTCACCCTACATGATGAGAACTCGGGGGGTTCTGAGACCATTATCCATATCGAAAAAATGTCCATCCATGATATTTTCATATTAACACTCCCTCTAACCATGAGGGGTAACCTTCATAAGCCCCAATTTGTTTCTGAAGTTCATGATTTTTTCTCTGGGAAATGGATTCATCACAATATCATTTTTCTGCTCATTAGTGGAGATGATCTCAAGGTGCCTCGACCTATCATTATTTTTTCATCTATACCTGATCAAAAGCAATCTTGCAACCTAAATCCATACTTCTTCTCAACTTGCTAGCCAAGTTGCAATATACTTAGTCACAGAGTGTAATAGAAGTATGTTTCTTACTGATTCAAAAGGTCATAATGAATCCCAAACTAAAGAAATATACAAATTATCTCTGCTTTCAGCACTCCATGCCCAATGTGAATTCCTGCAGTTTCACTTCTCTATTTTACATATCTTATAAACCATAGGTGACTATGCCATGACTAACTATACCATGCTAGTACTTCAACACATGTTAAGCTACATGCATTGGCTCAACCATGATCCGCTTCCTTCACTTGATCCATTATCTTGGTTACATCAGATGCCCTGAGTGGATATTGTATCCTCAATTCTTGTGATGAGTCTAGGGAGGTTAGTCCAACACTGCTATAACATGACATAGTCTCAAAATCCTCTTGATGGTTGCTTGTTAAGGGATTAGAATCAGACACCCCCTCTTCATGGTAACAATCAAACACCGGTGTTCCATGCATGTAGGGTATACAACTTTCCTCTACCCAACCCCAAATATATGGTCAGATGATTGATCCATACTAATGAGAATATCATTATCAAATAGTGGAAACAATTGATGTTAGATATCAAATATTAAAAGGAAAAAAATTAATGTTAGATGCCAAATGTTAAAAGGAAAAAGGTAACAGGCAGAAAAAAATGGTTAAATTCAAGACTGGCCCTTTAACCGTAATTGTGCCTAGATAAATGAGGTGCTCTTGTGGTCTAGTTGGATGATATGTGTCACACATGTGGAAAAAAATGAATTCATATTTGAAATGTTAAACAGAAAAAGAATGCATAGATCCATCTTAACCCTGAATATTTTAAACACCAAGTTCTCGTTATGCACACATATTTTCTTATACTAGAACTTTGAAACATTAGGCATTATAGAATGTAATACTATATACTTTAACATTATTAAGCACCTGACAATTTTTCTTCACATCATGTGTGTTTATTGTTTATTCTCTTGAAAATTGGGTGCCTTCTATGAGCATTATTATTCTTATTCTTTTAAGGTGTGATAGAAAGAATTTATGTTTCAGATGCATGCAACGCTATGATATTTTTGTCTTATGATGACTTATTTACTTTTTGTTGAATTATCGTACTGATGTTATGCTCATACATTTTGTTGTATATTCAACATTCTAATGGAGGTTGGTGTACCCATACTTGTATATGATGGAAAGTGCAGATAGCTCCAAGGTGATTTTGACGAACCTGAAAATAATTTATTTATTTTCCAGTTAGAAATTCCTTTTATATCCTATGAGGGATTCTTATAACCTGTATCAGATATATATGTCTGTTTAAATTTTAGAGATCCAAGAAAAATTATGTTTTATTATTGCATCTTGAATGGCTTCATCTGATGTAAACATTTTGTTGGATTAATCTATCACGTATATTCCAAATCAATAACTATATTTAATTCCATCAAAATTATTGTTAAGAGTCAAAACATAGTGTGAGTATTATGATTTATATGTGTAAATATTAACTTGTATTTTTGTTACTAATTTATGTGCAGTCTCTTCATTTATCTTTGTTTCTCAGATTATTCTGACATACAATCTTATATGTGTCTTTATGATAGAATATTCAAATCATTTGGGAAGACACAAATAAATTTTCATACCTGAGAGGTAGAATATCTTAATGAGAATGAATTCCATTTGCATGGTTTGTAGGATATGAAAAGTTGGCTAACAATGAAGGGTTGCTATCCTTGAGAATGCCTACAGCGTAATGGATGCAATTAGGGCTTGAAAAAATGGCCAAAACTTCTTCTACTTTCCTTCATAAATTCATATTAAGGAATTTGTTCTTCTTGTGGTAAAATTAAAGCCAATCTGATATTCTTTGTCCCCACTGTTCAAAGCCCTAGCTCTGATACCATGTTGAGAAATCTAGGGCATAATAGTTAGGTGATGAGCCCTAGTATTGCAACAAGAATGTTGCAACTCCTAGAGCTACCAAATTTACTTTATCAACCCGGGGTTCGTACAAACTTGGAAGTGATAGTGTTGTATACACAAGTAGATGTGATGGGTCCACTTTTTGTCACTGCTAAGCTTGTGATATACCACTATGGTTTCTCAAACCAGCCTTCTATTGATTCAGAAGAAACTTGATTACCAATGAGAAAAAGGGAAATTTGCACTAAATGAAATCTTGTCTACTGTAGTAAGGAAAATACTGGAATCAAATGCTTAAACACACCATTCACCTAACCAACTGCTAAGAGGATTTACTTCAAAGGAATGCTAAGTTGACATGTGCATAGTCCTATTTTCCTAGGCATGCAATTTGAAACATCCAAACATTATACTTTTGTGCATGTCAATGAACACAATGACTCTTTTTCCTTTTTTCCTTTTTTGAGTGAAAATGTGAATGCTAATTTCTCTTAATGATGTGGAAGATGGATTAGGGATGATGGTGAATGGTCAGATGGCTTGAGAGGAAAGTAGGAGTCTTCTCCTACATTACTAGGTGCTTTTTCCACAATTCGGCCTCAAAACAGGCCACTACAAGTCGATCTACAGGATGTCCTAATGCCTCCTACAAGATGTCCTAATGCTCCTATAGGATCCCCTGTATTCCTACAAGATCCGACTGAGAGTAAGAGGAGGGATTCAGAAGGTGGTGTAGGCATTAGGGAAGGTGTAGGGATCAGGAAAGGTGAATGGTGGGTGAAATGAGGCAAGGGAGTGGCTAGGACTCCTTCAGAGCTCAAAATAGAGTTTGTGAGATTTTTGGATTTGCTCAACAAACTTGGAGAAGTGTCCTTATGGAATGATGAATTTTGTGAGGGACTTAGTGAAAAAAAGTGATAATCATGGCTGGATGAGGTTAGGATGGGGTTTTTAGCCATGAAATCTCTCTACACTGCTGAAAATACTACACTGCATAAATGATTGACATTTATCCTTGAATCATGTTAAACAAGAAAGATTTTCAATTAACTAAAGAAAAATAGAATTTCATTAGCTAGTTGCCTATCTCATGCATGGGAAAACTTGCAGAATAATGTGAAACCTTTATGAGATCTAATGCAAGGATGAAGATATCAGAAATGACAATTAAATCCTATTCTTGAAAACTAGTAAAATGTTCGCCTAAGTAACAGAAAACCCTAAATTCCATGAGAAATTAGAATTCTGTCTTTTTGGGGCTGCATAAGAGTTCTTTCCTCAAATGATAGTCCCTGAAGGGAGGAGTGAGGCTAAATCCACCTACTAACAACTTTTTGATATTCCTTTATCTTCTTAAGTTATTGCTAAAGCAATGCACAAATGGAAGCAAACTAATCAAATCCACAACTACTTGCAATGAAATAATGCTAAAGACAATTCAACCATTAATCTATGAAATCAACTAAGCATACAAATACAAGAAGAGGAGCCTTTGCTGCTAGGGTTGGTTCCTAAACCAAGAGCTTCAACCCTCTAAGTCAACTTAGTGTTGGATTAGGGAAATGCTCATTCTCATTATCATATCAGAAAATTACATAACAATGTCTTCCACAAGTCTTGAACTCAAAAAATGCTTAGTGCTTTTAGATCAAAAATTCGAATCCTAATGCGGCTCTAGGACCCCTTATTTATACAACTGAAGTCTCCAACGAAGTTCTTAAATATAGGGAGGCTCGGCTCCCAATCTCAAGATGTACTGGCTCTTTAATTGTCACTGGCTTGACTCCCTTTTGATCTTCATGACTCGGCTGCGTGAAACTTCGAGCTAGTGTGATTTAATGGAGGAATATTCAAATGAGTGAGAAGTAAATGAGGAGGATATATATCCTATAATCTCTCCTTGTTTCATTCCAGTTTATTCCCTTAATTAGCCAAAATTTCCATGATTTTCTCTCAAAACCCTGCAATCAATGCACATTAGTCCACTAGGCATAACATCTCACTTTTACTCATCTCATTAAGTAGAATATAATCAAAATATGTAAGGAATTATGAGAAGAGTTGATTTAAATAATCTTGGAGGTGTATTAAGGTCCATATAGTTACCCAATGATGAGGCTCATCATCACCCCCCTACTAAAAGTGTTGCTGATTTTATGAGGAACTTAATCTATATCCATGTCCTTTATTGCTCTAGTGGCTTCCCTGACATCCCATGCTTCTACTGTAGTTTCTTCCTCTTGTGAATAGAATCTTTCGTTTCTCTCTATCTCCTCCCACTGCTTTCTTTCTTCATATTCATTCCTTCCTTCCAACATACCTAAGAGCAGTGGTGGATTGAGCCTCAAGCCAATCCAATTGAGTTTGAGTCTTTGGAGAGCTTGCTTGTACATGGGTGTTGTATTTAGTGCCTCTCTCATTCTCTAAGGAGAATGGTACTCTCTTATTTTCAGGCTGTAGGGCAAAGTGTTCCATCTCGTTTGGCAAGCTTACATGCTGTCATCCCCTAACAACCTGAAAATGTCCTCAAAGTGTGTGACTGCTTGCTCTTGGGCAGTAAGGTACCTAGGTGCAAGCTTAGGGTCATTTTCAATCATGTTGTGGGTGTTGATGACAACCATTGGATTTGATTTCTCAGCTCTTATCATGAGGGGTTATGTCTCTTATCTTTCCATTACTTTCTTCATCTCTGCAGCTCCTGCCTCTTGATGATTCATCCATGATGCCAAGGCCATCAATTGCAAGTCCGCTAGTTTTGAATTTGGGTCCCACACATTCAAATCTGTCAAGGGCAGGTTGTGTAGGTAAAACTCATACATTTTAGCTCTATCTTTCAAGGTGATTTGATCAAAGATATCAATGAATTTTCTGTAGTCTTGGAAGGGCATAGTGCCTCTCTATGCTAAAGTCTTAATTTGGAATTGCAGCCACTGTTCCTTAAGATAAAATGCATAGGAATTTGCTGGCATCCTACACTATATTGCCTCTAAGGATAAATTGGCCATGGATGACAATTGACTTTCTCTCTCTAGTAATTGTTCCTTAGCCATGGATTCTCTGCTTCCAACTAAGCTTTCATCATTTCCTCTTTGTCCCTTATGCTGCTCAGTTCTCTGCCCATCTCCTTTACTTTCTCCTCGATGTGGCCTATATCCTCCACTCTTTTAGATCTGGCAATTTGCATCCACCTACGTGTTCTTGCCCTTTCTTTTTCAGGCTCAAAGAATAAGGGTATGGAAAATTTCTGTGGAATGACCCTACCCCCTTCAATGAACCTGTAGTAAGAGTCAAGGTTGGGTTGAGGACTAGGTTCCCTCAGTTCTGGATCTTCCTTCTTTGTTTCTTGCTAAATGATCCCTTCTTGGTCCATTTTTTGAGTTTCCTATAGGTTTAGTAGAGTTTCATGTAGGATGGCCTCTGCTTCCTGTAGGTCCTTTTGTGTCTTCCATACATCTGTGGGCTCTATTGGAACTTGGTGATAGCGATACTTTAGATTGATCTTGCTAAAATACTTGACCCCCTTGATTTTTTCCAGAACGTCATCAATCCGTGGGATTGGATACTTGTTCCTAAAAATGATTTTGTTTAGTGCCCAATAATCAATGCAGAACCTTTGGGTCCCATCCTTCTTTTGTCCAAGTACAACCAGGCTCCCACAAGGCGAGGAACTTGGTCGGATGTTCCCTTTTTGTAGAAACTCCTGGTTTTGCTGCTTGATCTCTTCATTTTCCAGAATTGAGTGGAGATATATCAACCCATTACGTAGAGGTGTTTTGGGAGAATTTGATATTTGAGCACAATTTCGCTGAGTCATTTTCTCAATTCTAGCAAATATGTCATTATTGAACATGTGTCTTGAACATGCATCTACCCACCAACAAAGCCAAAGGGCATATCTATAATAATGGTAAATACTGCAAATAAATAAAACTTCAAATGTTTAAAATTTCTTATCATTTTGTGCGACCTTTGATTTCAAAATCTTTCCTTACTAGGTTGAATATACAGCTCAAGCTTATTCAATTCTTCAATTTTTGAAGTACTAATTTTCCATCATTGCAATCACCATCCAACTTATATCTCCTAGTCTTCCATTCTTTCATCTTCAATATTTGATGGAGCGTTAGTTTTAATTGAACATTGTACGCTTGGATTGTAGTTAGAGAGGAAATGACATAATTTACAATGCAAATATTGAATAAATAAACTAATTGTAATTATGAATTGATTCTTCAAAACTTAATTAGCATCTTTGGATAATAATACATTACCAACTTCTATTACAATCATCTTTGAATAGTAGTTTGTTGACAAAATAAAATATCTCTTTCAAATCGTGCACAAAATTTTCAAGAATGGCTACTGAATAATGATCTCGTTCAAGAATGTGCATAAAAAATTCTTAACATAATATTTTGCAGACAACATAAAATAGCTCTATCCAATCATGCACAAAATTTCCCAGAATAGCTACTGAATAATGATCCCGTCCAAGTATGTGCATCAACAATGCTTAACATGATAAAGAAAGTTAGTTTGTTATAATCACTTTACTCACCATAATAATAATAATGATGATGTGAATCATCAACCACTCATGTGGAAGTAGCTCATGCAACAATGGTTCATGTAGTCAATCCTTTTATCAAATAGAGGAGGAAATGTGCTTTGAACACGTTACGTATACTAGCTTAGCTTCGTTTCTAGATTTGGAAAATTGATGTTTGGTTTTGAGTTTTAATTTATTCTATTTGAAAAAAATAGAAAAAAGTTGTCATATACATGGGCTTTACTCATTAACAAGTATTACCTAATAAATTCACCTCAGCATATTGTACTTGCAACAATGAAAACTCTCTCTAATTATTGCATGTCTTTTCTGTAGGATGAGAATGAGTTCCTGTGCATTGCACCTGTAACAATGCTTTCTGATTATTGCATGTCTTGAGAATGAGTTCCTATGTATTACACTTGCAGCGATGTTTTTTGATTATTGCGTGTTTTGAGAATGAGTTCCTCTATATTGATGCTTTTTTGATTATTGCATGTCTTTAAATGAGCTCCTGTGTATTGGTGATTTTTTATTATTGCATGTTTTGAGAATGAGTACCTGTGTATTGCACTTGCAACGATGATTCTGATTATTACATGTTAAAATAAGATAATTACTCCTACATGAGGAGTTGGCTAAACATTGAGAGTCAGTTAACTAAGTGATTGAGTGATTGAGTGATTGAGTGTTTGAGTGTTGAGTCAAGTCGAGTTAAGTGATATATGACTTCTAGTGTGTGGTTGCATGTCAAGATATTTTAGGCAAGTCGCTAGTTGGAAAAGGTTAAATACCCTTCACTGGGTTCATTGTAAACATCATGTTTTATGTGATCAATAGAAGAGCAACAACTCATGTTTATTCTTGAATTCATGCCTTGTCTCCTCCACCTTTCCAACAAATTAGGATAAGAGCGAGGTTACAGAGAGAGAGGGAGAACAGATTAACAGCAATCCGTGTGATAAGGGAAATCTATTTTTTTTCTCGTGATTTGAGAATTAACGCATCCTACAATTATACACAGGGAGCTATAACAACGCTTTAATGCATTCAGCCTGAGGAGAGAGCCACATTAATAGTAAAAAACATACCGCGATTTTCATGCACGCGGGTCCCTTCGGTTGTTGCAGTCTTAGCGAACTAATGCAGAGGACAGTCATCATGAGAGGCATTAGTCGCAACGCTGTCCATTGTGACATGCTTTAGTTCAGGTGCATTAATAAACCAACGAACACACACATGGTTTATATGACAGGTTTATAAAAAGTCAACCAAAGTGAAATTTGGTATTCACATTGATTTAAGTTTATGAGAGTGTCTTTAAAGGGCTTTTAATGTATCAAACGAACCACGTAAAAAAGCTATTTTTTTAATTTGTGAAGGGCGGATTATAAAGTTATATATATATATAAAGATTTTTTTTTAAAGATTTCTTTTATATATAAAAATTAACTAGGAGTTTTTCAAAAGAGTTTTTTGCAAAAAAAAAAATTGAAGTGTTTTTTTTTAAATAAAAATCTTAGGGTTTTATTGAAAGGGGTATTTTTTTTTGAAAATTTTTACAAAAAGATAATTTTATGGTTTTTTCAAAGAGAAATTTTTGGAGAAAGATTGCTTTTTCAAATTTCCTGCCCCAATTCCCACCATTTACAGGGAAATATTATGATGTGTGGACCAGTAAGATGGCGACCACGTTGCATGCACACGATGTTTTGGATTATGTCTAGTTTGGGTTTTCAAAGCCTAAGAATGAAGTAGAAGCATGAGCTCTTAGTAATGAAAAGAGAGAACAATGGAAGATAGACAAAAAGAAGAATGCACAAGCGTTGCAACTTATCCAGCAGGGAGTGGGCTGAGCAGTGTTCCAAAAGATTATGATCACATCTTCAAAAAAAGTAGAATGGGATAGTTTGGTGACAAACTATACAGGTGTGAATAGAGTCAATATTATTAAGTTGCAAAATACTAGGAGTGATTTTGAAAGTCTACAAATCAAGGAGATAGAGGACATTGATTCTTTCATGAATCGGGTCGGAACTGTTGTAAATTAGTTAAAGATTTATGGTGAAGAGATTAAAGATCAAACAGTGGTTGAGAATGTCCTCAGATCTTTATCAACCAAATTTGATGTTGTGGTAGCAGTCATAGAAGAAGCGAAAGATTTGGCATCATTGACAGTTGATGAGTTGATTGGATCACTTCTATTGCATGAGGCAAGTATAGTAAAAATAAGAATTCCACTTTAGAGACCGCTTTCAAAAGTCAGGTTTCTATTTGAAGAGACAGAAGTTGAGGCAGAAGTAGATCGAGAGGCAGAGGATGAAGCGAAAGATATGGTGGTTAGAGAGATGGCCGAGAAGAGCATGAACATGAAAGTGGAAGCAACCAGAAAAGCTTCAACAATAATCAAAGAGTTAACAAATCAAAGGTGAGATGTTACTATTGCAACAAATTTGGTCACTATGCTCGTGATTGCAGGAAGAAAATAGCTGATCAAGGGAACCATAGAGCTAATTTCACTACAAAGAGTACTAACTCCATGTTCCTAGCATGTCATACCATGCATGAACCTTTTGCTAGTGTGTGGATTTTAGATAGTGTTCGTAGTAACCACATGATAGGAAACAAGGATGTGGTTGCAAATTTTGATCAATTTGTGTAAACAGAGGTAAAGTTGGGGACTAACAAGATTGTGGAAGTAGATGGAAAAGGAGTGGTCAACATTTTGACCAAGCAAGGGGAGCTGAAGACAATCTCAGAGGTATATTATGTTCATAGTCTCAAACATAATTTGATAATTGTTGGTCAATTGACATAGAAAGGATACAACGTTATCTTTCAAGGTCAAGAATGCATTATATATGACAGTCCCCAAGCAAGAAGCTGATAGCAAAGGTGCAGATGACAAGGAACAAAATCTTTCCTCTAATTATGAATTACAGTGGTGAGGTGAGTTCATTTACAGTTGTGTGTTTTGATGATTATTAGTAATGACACTTTCGGTTTGGACACTTCCTCACTTTCATTGATAACTACAACAGAAAGACTTAGGTTAACTTCTTGAAGAAGAAGTCAGAAACTTTTGAAAAGTTAAAGGAATTCAAAGCCTTAGCAGAGAACCAAAGTGATCAACAGATCAAGGTATTGAGGTCAGATTGTGGTGGAGAATATGACTCAAAGGCATTCCATGATTACTTCAAACAACATGGAATCAGAAGACAACTTACAACCAGGTACACACCGCAGAAGAGTAGTGTAGTAGAGAGAAAGAATAGGACAATTAGGAACATGGTAAGAAGCATGTTGACATGCAAAAACTTGTCTAATGAGTATTGGGCAGAAGCAGTTGCATGTGCTATTTATGTGATCAACAGATCTCCTACAAAGAGTGTGATGAACAGAGTACCAGAATAAGCATGGTGAGGTATGTATTATAGCGTATCTCATCTCAGAGTATTTGGATGTGTAGCTTATGCACATGTGCCTAAGGAGCGAAGAGGAAAATTAGATGATAAAAGTGAGAAATGCATATTTACTGGTTATAGTGAGCAATCAAAGGCTTACAAACTGTATAACCCTGTCACCAAGAAGACCATAATTAGTAGAGATGTTGTGTTCAAAGAACAAGAGTCATGGAATGGAACTGTAGACAAAACAGTTGATGCACAAGTGCCACTGATGGAAGAAGATGATGTAGCAAAAAAGGAGCAACAAGAATAATAGGTGAAGCCACCAAACAAAGACACACTAATAAGGACTCCAAGATTCCTAGAGCAGCATGGATCTTCAAGTAGATCAACAGATCAAGATTCTCCCAACAGTCAATCAGGTGATGAATCAAGCAATGGTAAGAGAAAGATGATAAGTTTTAAAGATATTTATGATGATTTGGATGTTAGTTCAAATTTTGCATTATTTTCATTCCAACCTTCTTCATTTGAAGAAGCAGTCAGAGATGAAAATTGGGTGCAAGCCATGGATGAATAAATTGAAGCAATTGAAAAGAATGATACATGGGATTTGGTTGATTTACCAAAGGATAAAAATCTCATTGGTGTGAAGTGGGTGTACAAGACAAAGTTGAATGAAAAAGGTGAAATTGACAGATTTAAAGCAAGAAATCTAGCAAAAGGATTCTCACAGCAACTGGGAATAGATTTTGGAGAAATGTTTGCTTTGGTAGCCAGATTGGATATCATAAGAGAATTTCTAGCCACAGTGGCTCAGAACAAGTGGAAAGTATATCACATGGATGTGAAATCAACCTTCCTGAATGGACTTCTAGAAGAAGAAATTGATGTGCAGTAGCCCCCAAGATATGTAGTTGAAAGTAATGAAGAGAAAGTTTACAGGTTGAAGAAATCACTCTATGGACTAAATCAAGCACCTAGAGCTTGGTATAGTGGAATTGAGAGTTGTATGATCAAGAATGGATTTTGCAGAAGCAACATTGAGCCTACCTTGTACACAAAGATAAATGAGCATGGATGGATTTTGATTGTTTGCTTATATGTTGATTACATGATTTTTGCAGGTGATTTTGAGATAGATGAATTTAAAGAAACCATGATGAAATAATTTGAGATAATAGATCCTGGTCTCATGAAATATTTTCTTGGCATAGAAGTTGAGCAATCTGAAAAAGGAATTTTTATTTTTCAAAATAAATATGCCAAGGATTCGTTGAAAAGATTCAGGATGGAAAATTGCAAACCTGTTCCTACACTAGTTGCAACAGGTACAAATTTAAGCAAGGATGATGTAGGATCATATGCCAATCGAAATCTATTCAAAATATTGGTTGGCAGCCTCATGTATCTCACAGCTAGAAGACCGGATATCATGCAAGGAGTGTGTTTGATTTCTAGATTTATGGAGACTCCAAAAGACACACATTAGAGTGCAGGAAAAATAATTTTGAGATACATAGGAGGAATTAGAGATTGTGGCATAATGTATGCAAGCATAAAAAAGAAGCATTTGATTGGATACACAGATAGCTATTTTGCATGAAGTTTGAATCATAGGAAGAGAACTTCTAGTTTTGTGTTCCACCTTGGTTCAGGTGTGATTTCATGGGCATCTAAGAAGAAACCCATTGTGACACTTTCGTGAGCAGAAGCAGAATATGTAGCAACAACATCAGCAACATGTCAAGCAATGTGGTTAAGAAGAGTATTTGATGGACTCAAGCAGAAACAACAAGGATCAACAACAATTTACTGTGACAACACCTCAACGATTGCACTATCCAAGAATAGTGTGTTTCATCAGAAGAGCAAGCATATTGATACTAGATATGACTTTATTAAAGAACTTGTGAGCAATGGAGAAGTTCACTTGAAGCCTTGTAAAGATAGTGATCAATTGGCTGATATATTTACTAAGTCACTAGCACAAGATGTGTTTGAGTTTCATAGAAGAAACTTGGGTGTTGTAAGCCTAGCTAAGACATAGACTAGAAACCATATTTGAGTTGTTATGAGTTAGTTTTAGTTTAGTGGTCGTAATTAAGGGTGAGTGTTAAAATAAGATAATTACTCTTGCATGAGGAGTTGGCTAAACATAGAGAGTCAGTTAACTGAGTGATTGAGTGATTAAGTGTTTCAGTGTTGAGTCAAGTCGAGTTAAGTGATATATGACTTTTAGTGCGTGGTTACATGTGGATGCATGTTAAGATATTTTAGGCAAGTCACTAGTTGGAAAAGGTTAAATACCCTTCACCGGGTTCATTGTAAGCATCACGTTTTATGTGATCAATAGAGGAGCAGTAGCTTGTGTTTTATGTGTGAATTCATGCTTTGTCTCCTTCGCCTTTCCAACATTGCATATCTTTCTTTGTAGGATGCAAAATGAGTTCCTATGGCAAGAAGAATAGGACTAAATAGGATCTCTGTTGGGTCCCTATAATACTAGTGATTACCCCATTACTATTGTAGCTGTACCCCTTATTAATATTGTTGTGCCCTTATTGTCCCCATATTGTTATTACTGTGCCCCATAGAATCCCTCTATTGTTATTTTTGTGGCTTTATATTATTATTGTTAGGTCGACTGGGTTATATTGTGACTCCTTAGACTCCTATATATAGAAAGGAGGTTTTGTCATTTGAATCATCTAAGAATTTTTCATTTATGTAATGTAAAGGAGGTTGCCCCCTCGAAGAGGCTGAATTTTAAGGCGTTTATCTATCTTTTCTATCTTTTTCTTGAGTTGGTTTCATAACATTTGGTATCAGAGCTTTGGATTCTAGGGTTTCGCTACTCCAAACAGGTCATTGTGGCATTTTCGCTATAAATTTTTTTCTGCGACGTTTCAGAAGCTAAAAAAAAACCCATTTGATAAGACATCGCGCTGAAGCTCGGGTCGGAATTTCATAGTTTTTTGAACTATATTTGCGGAGATATGATCTGAGGAAGTTGGTATTTTTGCAGACTCCTGAATTACATTCCAAACAAGTGACTTGGGGAAAATCATCATAAATTTCTCTTTGAGCATCAGATTGAAATTTTGTAAGAAGGTACAGAAAGAGGACGGACTGTAGTTTCTTTTGTATATTTTTCAGAGCCAAAGGTCAAAACAGGGACACGTGGCACGTCATACAAGTTCGCTCTAGTGAATTAGTCTATAATCAGGTCACTGTGGGAGATTTGGCATAACTCTTCATTGGAGAATCCAATTGGGGTCAGACTGGTGGCATTGGAAAGAGGACACATAGGGCTACCACAGGTCGCAATTTCAGAATTGGATGATCCGAAATTACAGAGATACATCAGAGGCAATATCGAGCTCCTACAAAGTGAAAAAAGGTGTGTATATTTTTTAAATTTTTGCTTAAGCTTGGTTTGAAAAATTATTTTGAAGGAATTCAAAGGGCATAGTAGAGCATTAGTATCGGTAACTGATGCCCCGAGGAAAGAAAACGCAAACACCTAGTAAGCAATCTGAAAGCTCTAGCATGACTCATGAAGAAGAGGAAGAAATGCTACATGATATATCAAAATTACAAGACCAAGTGCAACAAATTTTACTCTCACAAAAGCTAACAGAAGCTAAGATAAATGGAGCGGAATCTAAGATAAAGGGCGTGGAAGCCAAGATTGACGATTTGAACATAGATTTGAAGGCAGATTTGACAAATTTTCTACAAGAAATACTTACTAATGGTGAAAGGGGAGGAAAGGAAACTCATGATGCAAACAAAGGAAATGTTAATCATGATTTCATAGACTATAATGTTGGATTGAAGATGCACCATATTCCAAAAATCGATATGAGGAAGTTTGATGGCAAGGATCCCACAACATGGATATTACAGATGGAGCAATTTTTCGATCTCAATAATGTGCAAAACACACAAAAGGTACGTATTGCAACTTTATATTTGGAACCAAATCAGTTTGTATGGTATCAATGGCTTTGCTCTCGTAAACAATTTATCACTTGGGCAATTTTTACGGAAGAATTGATAGCACATTATGAGGATACAAAAAGCAACATTTTTTTTAGCCAATTGATAAGTCTCAAACAAAAGGGTTCAATAATGGAGCACATTGAGGAGTTCCAAAAATTGAACATAAGGGTAAAAATATTCCAGAGGAGCATAGGATTGATGTGTTCATAGGGTCTTTAAAGGATAATATCCAACATGATGTTCGCCTTTGGGAACCTGATTCATTAGAGAAGGCATTCAGGTTAGCAAGAAAAATGGAAAGCAAAATTATGGCAACCAAGAAGCATACCACTCACAACTATAAAGATGGAAGTGTTGTTTTCCCTAGTCTTCCACAACCTATAAGGTTGACACCACAACAATTGGAAGAAAAAAGAGCAAAAGGGCTTTGTTACAGTTGTGATAGCAAATACACTAAAGGTCATAAGTGTGCTGAGAAGAAATTATTCTACATAGATTGTGAAGAGGAAGAAGAAAAAGAGCAAGAAAGGTCAAAAGAAGAGGATATACTCCAAGAACAAAGCCTAGATGAAGGACAAATGAATCCAACCATATCTTGTAATGCATTGGCGGGAATTACCACTCCTCAAACCATCAAGATAAAAGGACAAATCAAGAAGAAAAAGGTAATAGTGTTGATTGATTCAGGAAGCACCCACAATTTTATTCATTGTAAGGTAGCAAAAGAATTGAATTGCTTCTTATATCCAGCACAAGAGTGTCAAGTGATGGTTGCAAATGGAGGAACAATAAATTGCTCTGGAAAGTGCCATAATATCAAGCTATCCATGGGAGAATATGTATTGACTAGCCCAATGCTTTCCATTCCAATGGGAGGTGTTGATGTTGTACTAGGAGTCCAATGGCTACAATCCTTGGGTACAATAGCTTTTAATTTTCAAGAACTTTTCATGAAATTTTCTATGGGAGGAAAGGAAGTTGAATTAAAGGGTATTGCAGGGAAACCGGGAAATATAATCAGCTCTAACGGTATGACAAAGGTTCTAAAAATGAAACGAAAAGGTGTAATTGTACAATTATGTTCGCCAGATGTTTCCACATTGGAATCATCTATTTCTCTAGATCTCCAAAAAGTCCTGGACAATCATTCCAAGGTATTTGAGACTCCCAAAGGTCTCCCACCTATTCGTGATCATGATCATGCTATTCATCTGATTCCAGGAAGTGTTCCTCCAAACATCAGGCCGTACAGATATCCCTATGCCCAAAAGAATGAAATTGAACATATGGTTGCAGAAATGCTAGAGGCTAGTATAATTCAACCGAGTCAAAGTTCTTTCTCTGCTCCAGTAGTATTGGTGCACAAGAAGGATGGATCATGGCGCATGTGTCCGGATTATAGGGAGCTCAACAAGCTCACTATTAAAGATAAGTTTCCCATTCCTGTCATTGATGAATTACTGGATGAATTGCATGGATCAATTTACTTCACCAAGTTGGATCTTCGTTCAGGATATCATCAAATCAGAATGAAGATTGAAGACATTCCGAAAACAGCATTTAGAACTCATGAGGGTCATTATGAATTTTTGGTCATGCCTTTTGGCCTTACCAATGCACCCTCAACATTTCAAGGTTTGATGAATTCAATTTTCAAACCATTCCTTAGAAAATTTGTGTTAGTATTTTTTGATGATATACTAATCTACAACAAGTCTTGGAAGGATCATGTTGAACATGTTGACAGGGTGCTACAACTATTAGAGGAGAAACAATTATATGCAAAAAGATCCAAATGTTTCTTTGGAGTACAAGAGGTGGAATATCTGGGTCATATTGTATCTCATGAAGGAGTTAAGGTAGACCCTAGCAAAATTAAAGCCATTAAGGAATGGAAAATCCCCACATCCATAAAGCATCTGCGAGGATTTCTCGGGTTGACAGGGTATTATCGCAAGTTTGTTAAGAATTATGGGAGAATAGCAGCACCTCTAACAACATTATTGAAGAAAGATGCATTTTCATGGACTCCAGAAGCAACAAAGGCCTTCGAACATCTTAAAGAGGCAATGTGCCAAGCACCTATCTTAGCTACACCGGACTTCACAAAAACCTTATTGTGGAATGTGATGCTTCAGGAAATGGAATTGGTGCTGTTTTAATGCAAGATAAGACCCATTGCTTTTGAAAGTCGTCCAATCAAGGGAAAGTTTTTACACAAAGCTATTTATGAGAAGGAAATGTTGGCAATACTCCATGCACTTAAGAAATGGCGACCCTACCTAATGGGAAGACACTTCAAGGTAAAAACGGATCATGATAGCCTTAAATACTTTTTAGAACAAAGATTATCCTCTGAAGAGCAACAAAAGTGGGTCACAAAGATGTTGGGTTATGACTTTGAAATCATCTACAAAAAAGGGAAGCAAAATGTGGTGGCAATGCACTCTCAAGAAAGGATGAGGATGTGGAAGCATTGTTGTGCACCATTTCTATTATCCAACTAGATTGGATAAACGAAGCAAGGGAGGAATGGAAGAATGACAAAGAAGTGTGGGCACTTATTCAAAAGTTACAACAAGATTCCAGTATGTCTGATACATTTAGCTGGAAAAATGATTCGTTATGGTACAAAGATCGCTTATACCTCTGTAAGAATTCCCAGCTAAAACAAAAGATTCTTATGGAATTGCACACTTCTCCCTTAGGAGGGCACTCAGGATTTTTAAAAACTTACCACAGGGTTAAGAAGGAATTTTTTTGGGGTGGCCTTAAATTAGATATTCAAAAGTTTGTGGCGGAATGTTTGGTTTACCAACAAAATAAAGTTGAAACAATTAAGACATCGGGTCTATTACAACCTTTATCCATTCCAATCTAACATTGGGAGGAGGTTTCAATGGATTTTATCACAGGTTTACCCAAGTCTGAGGGAAAGAGTGTCATCATGGTGGTAGTTGACAGACTTACCAAGTATGCACACTTTTGTGCATTATCACATCCATTTAAAGCCAGTACAATTTCTACTGCATTTATGGAAACAATTCAAAAGCTACATGGAAACCCAAAGATTATTGTAAGTGACAAAGATCCCATTTTCACTAGAAATTTTTGGACATAATTATTTTCTTGTCTTGGTACTCAGTTAGCTCATAGCTCATCTTATCATCCTCAATCTGATGGGCAAACTGAGATAGTAAACAAATGTTTGGAAGGATATCTTCGTTGCTTTGTATCTGATAAACAGACACAATGGGTCAAATGGTTGCCTCTGGCTGAATGGTGGTATAACACTTCCTTCCATACAGCAACAAAAATGACCCCATTTATGGCACTTTATGGGTATTAGCCACCATCCATCACATCATATTTAAGAGAAAATTCTAAGGTTCAAGCAGTGGAACATCACATCGAACATCAACAACAAGTCCTCCAACTCTTAAAGGATAACCTCGTGTTGGCAAAGAATAGAATGAAACAACAGACAGATAAACATCACAGTGAAAGAAGTTTTGATGTAGGTGATTGGGTATTCCTACGGATACAACCATATAAGCAAATGTCCCTCAAGCAAGCTAAGAAGGATAATAAATTATCACCAAAGTATTATGGTCCGTACAAGGTGTTGCAAAAGATTGGTACTATGGCATACAAATTGGAGCTTCCTGTAGCTTCTCAATTGCACCCAGTTTTCCATGTTTCATGTTTAAAGAAGGTTATAGGCGATAAGCTCCCAGTTCAAACAATATTGCCAAAACTTGGCGAGGAAGGAAAAATTATATTGGAACCAGAAGAAGTCACAGAAACAAGAACTCGACAGCTGCGAAATCGATCAATTTCAGAGTATCTTATCAAGTGGAAGAACTTATCTGCTGAAGATTCCACATGGGAGGATGAGAATTTTATACAGAAGCATCCAGAACTACTCAAGCGTTGAGGACAACACTTTTTTGAAGGAGAGGGGCATGTTGGGTCCCTATAATACTAGTGATTACCCCATTACTATTGTAGTTGTACCCCTTATTAATATTGTTGTTCCCCTATTGTCCCCATATTGTTATTACTGTGCCCCATAGAATCCCTCTATTGTTATTTTTTTGGCTTTATATTATTATTGTTAGTTCGACTGGGTTATATTGTGACTCCTTAGATTCCTATATATAGAAAGGAGGTTTTGTCATTTGAATCATCCAAGAATTGTTCATTTATGTAATGTAAAGGAGGTTTCCCCCTCGAAGAGGTTGAATTTTAAGGCGTTGATCTATCTTTTCTATCTTTTTCTTGAGCTGGTTTCATAACAATCTCTCTCTTGGTCGTGGAATAAATAGTGTTCAGAAGGTATAATGAAATAGTGGTGGGGAGATGTAGTGGCCTTGAAATGAAGTAGTGGAAACAAGTTGCTATCAAAATATATGGCAGGTGACCAGGAGCGATAGAGTGGCATGAATATAAGCTTTGGACAAAATATATGGCAAGTGGCCGAGAGCGATAGAGTGGCATGAATATAAACTTTAGATACATGTAACCAAGGTGATCCATACTTTGGATAGAGGTGAATAAGCATGAATATACATTTTGGATAAAAGTAACTAAGATGATCCAAACTTTGGATAGACTATTCCCACCCACCCATGACCTCCAGAAATTTTAGATAAAATTAACAAAGTTAAATTAGACGATCCAAATTTTAGATAGAGGCGAATAGACTATTCCCACCCATGAGCTCCAAAAACTTCAGATAAAATTAACAAAGCTAAATTACATGTTGAATCTAAACTTCATTTCCCCATTGGCCCAACTACTAGCCATCCAAACTTTGGGTAAAATTAACTTTATTTCCCCATTGGCTCAACCACGAGCCATCCAACATTGGGTAAAATTAACAAAGTGAAATGGCAAGCTAATCCAGACTTTGGTTAATTTTTTTTTTTGGATCCGCATACTCCAAAACCAAGCAATAAGACCTGCAGGATAAATTCGAATGTTTTTGTAAGAACATGAGTAAAATGGTCAAAATCACATTAATAAGGATTCAACGCCCATGAGAAACTATAGTCTCTCTGCTGCTGTAGGCAGGGACTAATAATAGTTTTTATTTTTGAGGCATCAAGCTATGTGCCATGAATATAATAGTCATAGTTGCACTGATCGATACGAACCTTAAACATTTAGTCCTTTACCTCATTGTCACAAATGTATAGGCCATCAATGTATTTGAAGAGGAAGTGCATACCCTATGCAAGATTGAAAGTAAATGATGTCACATTGTCTTGCTTTAGAAATTTCCCTAGTAGTTTGCTGATAGAAAGATTTCGGACGTCTTTCATATTATTCTGTGTGTCTTCCTGGGTACATTTATAATTTCCTTTCACATAACACTCTAAACATGAAGCTACCTGGCCACATTCTTTCTCTTCCTTCATAAATAATGGAAATGGTAAAACAACTGCTAATCTCATCTTGTTTATAATAAATACTAATTTTAATGTCAAATAATTCAAAATCTGTTATGTCGTCCTACACTTTGACTCTCAACTCTAAGAGATTATGGATATTGGATGCGTAGAATATTTGCTTCTGATTATTGTTTGGCAGAATTTGAACCATTAACAGAAGCACAATCAAATTTAACACACATATCGCTAAGCTAGCGAGGCCATTCTTCAACTACTCATTAAACGAGGGGACATATGCAGCCTTCTTTCTGTTAAAAAAAAAATTAAGTGGAGAGGTAGAGGGGTGTGACTTTTGCAAAGCTGATTTTGCATAGCGATTACAGAGACTTAAAAAAAAACATAGTATTCACTCACAGAAAAAAGACACAGTAAAACAGAGTAAGCTTGAGCAACAATAAAACTTAGGATTAACTTTTAATTCATGAAAGATACATTCATATGAGACTACGGCTCATTCACCAAGTAAAAATAAGATTTTCATAGATAAAGATACATTCATATGAGACTACGGCTCATTCACCAAGTAAAAATAAGATTTTCATAGATTTTTACTTCACGCGGAATAACACAAAGTAAAACACAGTAACTGTTGTTTTCACGCGCCCACCAAAATTTTCTCCACCATTTTCTCCTCAGAGACTCTCGCTCTCTTTCTCTCTTACTTGCAAAATGATTTTTACATACATATTTATCTCAACACACAATTTGACATTAATACATGACATAGAGAAATAATTAATACATTGTTGTTGTTGAGTGTGGAAATCACACAAGTGTCTGTGGAGTATGGGAAATAATCGCGGAATGAATTCTTTCCCATATCTAATTACCAAAATACATTAAATGCCTTAAATTATTTGTTGTGTTGAGGAATGGTTCACGCAGTACTCTGTTCTGTCTTCAGCCTTTCCATCTTCAAACAAATACGCAACCTGCAAAAATACTTCTGACAAGTATGGCTGTTGTCAGGGTGTTTAACGTGGTGGTTGGGATTAATATTTCCAACACCCCCCCTTAATCACAATTGCCGCCATTGACAATTCCCAAATAGTTTTTGAGATAAACAAAACTTTCACGTGCCAATGACTTTGTGAAGATATTAGCAAATTGATCCTGTGACCTGCAGTGCTGCAACACAATTTCATCATTTTTAATCAACTCTCTAATAAAATGATATTTAGCATCAATATGCTTGGTACTCTTGTGAAAGACAGAATTCTTTGACAATGCAATTTCTGAGGTGGTGTCACAGAAAATGGTTGTCGTTCCCTCTTGGTCATGACGAAGGTCCCTCAACATCCTTCTCATCCAAACTGCCTGACACATTGCTGCTATTGCTGCCACATATTCAGATTTTGGTGTTGACAATGAAACTATTGGCTACTTCTTGGAGGCCCATGAAATGACTTTGGAACCCAAATGAAAAACATATCCTCACACTTCCTGCCGAATCACTATCAGTGTAACCAACGAGCCTGAATTCACTTGTTGATGTGTACAAAATGCCATACTGTTTTGTCCCATTGACATACCTTAGAATCCTTTTTGCTGATTGCCAACGTGTCTCCTTAGGTGTCTCCATGAACCTTGACACAAATCTTACTACATATATTATATCCAACCTAGTGGCAGTCAAATACATCAAGTTGCCTAACATGCTTTTGTATAATGTCGGATTGACATTGCTACTACAATCTTCTTTGCTCAACTTCAACCCCATGACAGTTGGAGTTGGTGTGGACTCGCTGTTTTGCATTTTAAACCTCTCCAAAATGTTTGCCACATACTTTGCTTGAGAGATAAAAATGCCATTTTCTGTTTTCTTCACTCCGATGCTCAAAAAATATCTTAACAATCCCAAGTCAGTCATTTAAAATTCACTCTTCATGACTTGTTTGAAATCAGCGATGAGGAAATAATCACTACCTATAAAAATCAAATCATCTACATATAAGACGACAATGACAATCTTACCTTCGCTCTCTTTGATGTAGAGAGTGGGTTCACCATTAGATTTGTCGAAACCATTGTCCAACAAGTAGGCATCTATCCTGCTATACCATGTGCGTGGTGATTTCTTAAGCCCATAAAGAGATTTCCTCAACCGATACACTTTTTCTTCTTAGCCTTCTACCTCATAACGAGGTGGTTGCGTAACATACACTTATTCTTTCAGCACCCCATTCAAGAACGCTGATTTTATGTCCATTTGACACACTCTCCATTTATGCTGCGTGGCAATCGCCACAACTGCGCACACTGTCTCCATCCCCATGACTGGCGCGAATCTCTCCGCATGATCTCTTTTATGATGCTGCTTGGAGCCTTTGACAACTAGCCTTGCTTTGTGCCTTTCAATCTTTCCCTCAATGTTTCTTTTGGTCTTATAGACTCACTTCACTCCAATGACATGTTTTCCTTTTGGAAGGTTCACTAACTCCTATGTGTCATGATTTTTCTTCTTTAACTGCATCCTCAAAATGGATTGAGTCATCTACATGAAAAAACAAGACAAATAAGGAATTCAGACCAATGCTACTATCAACTTCATCTTGCTCATAAATTTCAATTAAATTTCTTAATTTTGGTCTTCTTGTGCTTGCTGAAGATGGGATTGACATGTCACTTGGTGTTGCACTTTGTGGTGTGCTTGGAGAAGCACTTGCTTGGCTGTGCGAAATTATCCTATTATTTGTTGATGGCATTGCTTGTTGCCTTCTTTGTTGAGCTTGAATAGGAGTAGAGGCATCATTGTTGAGGAATTACTTGCTGTTGTTAATTCTTCATCGTCCTTATACATGCTTTGACATTACTGTCTTTTCTAAACTTCCATCCCATGCTTCCTCTTCTATGAACTACACATCTCTGCTGATTATGACCTTCTTGGTTAATGGATTGTAGAGTTTGTAAGCCTTGGATTCATCACTGTATCCAACAATTATACATTTCTCCCCCTTGCTTTCCAACTTCTTCCTCAACTCATCTGGGACATGTGCATACGCCACACATCCAAAAACTCTCATGTGGGTGACACTATGCTTTCTTCCACTTTATTCCTCTTTAGGAACTATGTTCTGGATGATTTTGGTTGGAAATGTATTCAAGATATATGCCGCACAAGCGGCAGCTTCAGCCCAATAATCATTTGGAAAATTCTTTGCCTTCATCATACTCCTTGCCATTTCCATAATGCTCCTATTCCTCCTTTTTGCCACACCATTTTGCTGAGGTGTATATGTTGTTGTAAACTACTTGTGAATTCCATGCTCCCTAGAAAAATGAAGGAAATCATTTGAGATGTCTTCTCCACCTCTGTTAGTCCTGAGGAATTTGATGTAGTGTCCACTTTACTTCTCAACAAGAGCTTTGTATTGGTGAAAGCGCTCAAGCACTTCACTTTTCCATTTTAGGAGATAGACCCATGTCTTCCTTGTGTAGTCATCTATGAAGGTCAATACGTAGTGGCTACCACCAATTGATGGTGTCTGCATTGGTCTACATAAATCTGAGTGGACAATCTCCAAAGGTGCCTTTTCCCTTACTGACTTTCCTGTTGGAAATGTCTCTCTATGTTGCTTCCGCAAGATACATCCTTCACATAAGTTGTCTGGTTTTTCTATGAGTGGAAAACCCTTCACCATGCCTTTCGTATGCAACAAATTCAAACCTCCAAAGTTGAGATGACCAAATCTCAAATGCCATAACCAGTTTTCATCTTTTACCTCTACTTGAAAGTTTACTTGTGTGACAGCTGCCTCTTTTCTTCCATTCTCTTGTGAGTTCATTGAGAGTTGTGCTTGTGCACCTTCTTTCTGCAAATCTGATTTTAATTTTAGGGGAAACATTATATTGTTTGTCATCTGAACCTTTGCAATCAACCGTCTGTTTGGAGGTATATCCAAAATTGTGCACACATCATTTTTGATAAAGACATTATATCCCTTTTGTATGAGCTGTCCAACGCTCATGAGGTTATGCTTTAGATCGGGGAAAAAGTAAACATCTGAGATGTACTTCTTCTCCCCCTTCTTTGTTAAGATATTAACTCTTCCTTTTCACATGACAAAGACTTTGCTATCAGTCCCTAATGTCACTTCAAATTTCACACTTTCATCTAGATTGGAAAAAATTTCTATGTTTCCTCACATGTGGTTGCTACACCCTGATTCTAAATACCATATATCACTTTGTTTTTCTTGTGCTACATTACAAGCTAAAAACATGTTATCATGGTTCTGATTTTATTTTGTGAAATTTACACTTGGTTTGTTATTAATGTCATATTGCTTCTTTCTACATTCATTTGCATAATGACCATACTTCTTATAGTAATGACATTGAACTTGAGATTTATCATACCTCTGACCTTGTGCTTGATTTTGGCTTGGGCCATGAATTGGATTTTGACCACTGCCTCTTCCACTTGAGCTTGAAGGGTTGCTTCTTCCACATCTGTGTGGGATTCTTGCTCTTCCTCTAGCATATGATCTTTCTCTGCCTCGACCTTGACCAAATGATACTTGTGTCTTGAAGGCATGCTCCAATGAGGAGCTTGTTGCTCTATTCAGTTTATGTTCATGAGAAATCAGTGATGCATTAAGCTCATCCACTGAGAATTGTGAAAGATCCTTTGTCTCGTCTATGGCCACAACAATGGCATCAAACCTTGTTAGCAAACTTCTCAAAACTTTCCCAACTGTTCTTCTTTCCTCTAGTGTCTCACCATGAGACCTGATTTGAGTAACCAACCCACTTACATGTGTAAAAAAGGATTATACATTCTCAGACTCTTTCATACAAAGTGTTTCAAAGTCTCTTTTCAACATTTGCAACTTTGATATCTTGACTTTTGCCATGCCTTGGTAGGCTGTTTGGAGGGTGGCCCATGCTTGCTTAGACTTCGTTGTTACTGCAACCCTTGGGAAAATACTTTCGTGAACTATTTGGAAAATATAGAACAGGGATTTTTAATCCTTCTTCCTTTTGTCCCTTACCAAATCTCTTTCTGGTTGAGATAAGGCATTGTATGTTGCTGCATCTGCTGGTTCTTGAAAACCGTTCTCCACCAAATCCCAAATGTCCTGAGAAGAAAACAGGGCCTTCATTGTATTAGTCAAATAATCATAATTTTTTCCATTGAACTGAGGTAGCTGAGGATTAGTTAAGCTTATGCATGATGTTGCCATTTCTGAGTGAAGAAAAAAAACTTTCTACCTGCTGGTAAATATGCTAAAAACAATCGGCCCTCAAAATAATTTTAACTGTTAGTAAAAACACTTATTTTTACACTAACAAAGTTTAACCTACTCCGATACCATTTAAAAAAAAAAAATTAAGCAGAGAGGCAAAGGGGTGTGACTTTCACGAAAAAAATTAAGCAGAGAGGCAGAGGGGTGTGACATTCACGAAGCTAGCTTCATGAAGCTAGATTTCATGCAGCTATTATAGAGACTTAAAAAAAAAATACAGTATTCACTCATGGAAAAAAGACATAGTAAAAAGAGTAAGCTTGGAGCAACAACAAAACTTACGATTAAATTCTAATTCATGAAAGATACATTCATATGAGACTACGGCTCGTTCACTAAGTAAAAACAAGATTTTAAGAGATTTTCACTTCACGCGGAATAACACACAGTAAAACACAGTAACTTTTGTTTTCTCGTGCCCACCAAAATTTGCTCCGCCATTTTATCCTCAGAGAATCTCACTCTCTTTCTCTCTTACTTGCAAAAGGATTTTTACATACATATTTCTCTCAACACACAATTTGACATTAATACATGACAGAGAAAAATAATTAATACGCTGTTGTTGTTGAGTGTGGAAATCATGCAGGTGTCTGTGGAGTATGGGTAATAATTGCAGAATGAATGCTTTCCCATATCTAATTACCAAAATACATTAAATGCCTTAAATTCTTTGTTGTGTTGAGGAATGGTTTGCGTGGTACTTTGTTCTACCTTCAGTCCTTCCATCTTCAAACAGAGACGCAACCTGTAAAAACACTTCTGAGAAGTATGGATGTTGTCTGGGTGTTTAATGCGGTGGCTTGGATTAATATTTCCAACACTTGCAGACAAGACTCAAGGTATCGCTCCCAGTAAAAATGAAGGCAGCCGATCAAATATTTCATTGATTAAAAAAGAATAATAAAATAAATTCATTAGAAAAAAAAAGTAAGTACAACTATATTTTGCAACAATACATAAACCATTTTTATTATGTACGCTTGCATATCCCACCCTTGCTTTTTTCCCTCTTCGACAGTCCATTCATGTCATTAAATTGGCGTTTATTCAATCTCTAAGCACACAACCAACAATCAATTAAATCCGCGGAAGGAAGTCGACATAGTAATTAAATTGATAATGAAAATGGAGAAAGAAATATACAAGATTAGGGTTAGATAAAAATTTCAACTTTCCATTTTGTATAAAGACAAAGTATTTATTGCAATTGGAATCTCAATTATTCACTCATTTTTAATTTTAAAAAAAGCAATTCATATATATGTATATATATAACAAAATTCACTCATCCGAGTCTTTTTTTAATATTGCACTCTAGGATATCTTTATTAAACATTGTTATGTAGCAATTATAATTATTAATCAATTATTCTTCTCGGAAGTCAGGAGAACGGATATACAATTAGTGATATTAATGTCAATGTTTGATGCGATGTCGAGTACCTTTCAATCTTCTCTTCAGGAGGCCTATTCTAAGGAATTTGAATTTTCTTAAACATCTCTTACCCCAAATTTGCAACTCTACACTAATATTTGAATTTTCTTAAGAATCTCTTACCCTAACTTGCAAATCTACACTAATACAATTCAAGAAAGTTCTTGATATTGACAAATTGGTTTCAATGTTCAAAGTTCTTGACATTGAAAAATTAGTTTCAACGTATGTTCAACATTTTGTAAGGTAATGAGGTTTGATTCTTTCAACTATTTCAATCCTGATGTCAAAATTTAGTCATAATAAAGAAATATTTAGACGATGAAATACATCAAAGCACAACTTTTAATAACAAACCATAGTAGTAAGTTTTTTTTGGGTTGGAGTACGTTCTAAAATTTCTTTTGTTTGGCTCGGAGTTCTTCTTCTTCAGAAGTAAGGAGAGTTGATCTTCTTCAAAAGTAAGGAAACAGGCTAATAACCCAAGACCCATAGGTATCCGACAAGAGTGAAAGCTTGCTACAGACCACCAACAAGTAATTACCGATGTTGTGGTTTTCCTTGAATAACAACGATGACTCAACATGCATTGGTGAATAGCACTTAGTGATGGTTATCCCAAGTGTTGATTTGACAATTGAATTATGATAGGTTTTTCCATTCATTAAAAATACTAGTATAAAGTATTTTATGTTGATAGATATGATATGATGATTAATTGGAAATATCACCATTAGTATTTTATTTATGAAAAATGATATGGTTCAATCTTTCTTCCATTATAAATATATTTATATAAAAAACATCCACCTCGTAACAATTGGAAAACTTATCTTTTGTTTTTTTTTTTGTGAATTTAAAAGCTTTGTATCAATCAAGAGAATTATATTGCATAGATAACCATATGCGTAGAAAGGCAGTATTGAAACTTAGGTCTCAACCTCTGTTGCTTATACAAGCTACTAATGATTACATGTATACAAAAGCCATTATATCTTGGCCCTTTTAGGCCTAGAACCACTCCATAAAAGAAAGCATTAAAAGGCAAATAGAAGCCTCACCCAAAGATCCAAAGAAGGCAACACCATAGCAACACCTTGGTCATCCACAAGAGCCAACCCAAACACTATGGGAAAAAACTAGTGAGGGTAGAACTGTACCCACCATCCCACTGAAAAGAAGATATCATTTTCAACCCATGAACGAATACACCGCCATCGCAAAACACCTCTTCAAAGTGAACACTGACATTATGAGTTGCAAATAAGACATGATATGTACTAGGGTTTGGAAAAAATACACACATATCCATAAAAACACATGGCTGCAACTGTCGTCGTAATCCGAGGATCGAAAGGCCATTCAAGGGCTTATCAGAACCAAAAAACAAGAGGTTCAAGAGAGGGCCATATACCATCACCCACCACCCTAGCTTATTGTCTAAAGACAACAAAGCCTCTAGAGCTTGAACACTTGAGCCAAAAGGGTCTTTGGCGTCTCTTCCATCAAACTCACAACGAACGTGGCTCTCCATGTGCATGACGCGAGGATCAATTTTATCCACTCAGATCCTTAGATTTGTCAACATTATTTTGACATCCTCTAAGGAGGTGAAGATGTTGTACTTTTCTACTTGTTTAACACTTAGTACCAAACCCAACAATGCCTTCGTTTTCCAATGAAGTGTAACTGAGTTTAGGTACAAATTATTTCTACCCCTGGTGTGCCCAAAGTCTGCCACCCACCCTGCGATGTCCTCAAGCAATTCAGAGTTAGACATACACTTCCTCTCCTCCCCATTTTTAATCTGTAAATCCCTTATCTTCTGGTGTGTTTTTGGAAGAATTGCGTTGAAGTATGTTGCCACAGAGTCGTGGGAAAAGAGCATCATCCCTCTCTGTCTAGGTTGTGTTCTGCCTCCATTGCCCCTTCCATTCCTCTACCTCTATCTTGATGACATCTCCAAGTCATGAAGAGGTTACTCCAATTTTCTATGGGGATTTCCCTTACTTGCAAGAGGACATAGAGATTGGCCCAAACCCCCCTGAACAAATCCCGGGTACCAGCGCATAATCTCGTCACAATAACACTAGACATGGGATTGAAGATTTGGTGACCATCCACCAGAGAGGGAAGTAGATGACATTACTTCAGCCACAACCTTATCTCCCTCAACCATTACAAAAATTAAACACCACCCCAAGACTATGGAACAACAATGACATGGTGAATAGAGACCCAAATCCAAACCCCACCCACAGTACGAGACTCAATACACAAATAAACCTACCCAGTCAATCCTTGCCACATAAATTAGCAAAAACCACCATTAGTGATGGAACACTGACATAGACCTAGACAACAAATAACCCAAGAATATTCACAAAAAATACGATACTTCAACGGGTAATTGACATGTTGCGATTGAGATACACACCCCTTAAGACCCAATTTACCAAACAAACTCTGCAAGACAACCACAAAGACGAGATAAGGGACCATAATAAATGAAATTAACTTACAAGTTTAGCGCTCTATCCCTAATTGATATGATTCAAGCTCCACCACCTAGCGTGACCCAACTATGAAGGCCACCACTACCTTTGCACACTAGAGGGTAAGAACTCTCGAAATGTTTCCATGCCTCGTGCAAAATACCAAATCTTTCCACACTAAGGTTATACCCACATCACCCTCTCAACAAGAAACTCCAAGAGGCCGAGATCTCTCCCTCAGCACTCGCTTTCTCCTCGTAGACAGACTTGCCAACTTTCCATGCTATAACAAATGACCCCCACAAAAATGTATATTTTTGTGCTCATGCATGCGAAGCTCCCACCAAATACCAACTACATTTAATGAAGGATTAAGAGCTCAAAGGTGGTGGGCTCAAAGCCTTAGACCCTATCACATGTACACAACGTCCCATCCAAGAAAAACTTATCTTTTGTATTATTAATTTATTTTTTATTTTTTTATTAACATAACATTACCATTTAAAATAATATTTTAAAATGGTAAGGAAATATTAATATTATTATTTTAGAATAGTGAAATAATATAATTGCAATTATGTTATTTTTACCTTTTTCAAATATTATATATATATATATATATATATATATATATATATATATATATATATATATATATATATATATATATCTATAATATAATATTTAATTACACAGCAAACATGTGGGGTTGCTATGGGATCCCCCCTTTCCCCTGTTGTGGCTAATCTGTTTATGGAAGATTTTGAGTCCAAAGCTTTGAACTCTTCCCGACTCCTTCCTAAGCTATGGAAGAGGTTTGTGGATGACACCAATGTCATTTGGTCTCATGGCCAGGATGAGCTTGATCTCTTCTTTGATCATCTTAACAAGCAGTCCTCAGCCATTAAGTTCACTAAGGAACAGGAAGTTGATGGATGCCTTCCTTTCCTTGATATTCTTATTTCTAGGAATGAGGATGGCTCCCTGGCCCATCAAGTTTTTCGAAAGAAAACTCATACGGAGCAGTATCTTCATGCCAGTTCCCACCATTTCCCAGCTCAGAAGATGGGGGTTCTTAGTACCCTTGCTACTCGGGCCCTGAGGATCTCGGACAAGAAGAGCTTTGAGAAAGAAAAATCCCATCTGCTGGATGTCTTTGTGGAGAATGGTTACAGTAGATACCTGGGTCATAGGGCTTTCCTTAAAGCTTCCAAGAATTCTCTGGTGAAAAGAGAGCCAAGAGATCGTGTTCCTGGTGTCCTTCTTCCTTATGTTCAAGGGACCATGGATAGAATTAGTAGGATTCTCAGAAGACATAGTATCCCGGTATCCTTCAGGACCCTGAACACCATCCGTTCGTCTCTCAGATCGGTGAAGGATCCCATCGACCCTAAGGATATGAAAGGTGTTTATTTGATCCCCTGTTCGTGCGGGACCCCCTATATTGGGGAGACTGGTCGTTCCATTAATCAGAGGATTAGTGAGCACGCTGCGGATCTGAGGCATAGGAGATTTAAGTCTTCCGCTTTGGCTGAGCATGCGGAGAAAACCAGTCATCATATTTGTATTGAAGAAGCGAGTGTTATTGCTAAGATTCCGCATTTCCATCATCGTAAATTCAGAGAAGCGCTAGAGATTGAAAAGAGACCTAGTAATCTCAATAGGGATGATGGTTGGAAAGTCAGCAGGTGTTGGGTCCCTGCCCTCTCCTCCTAGTGGTTTCCGTCCTCGTTGGTTTTTATATTGTTCTCCTTTTTTATGTTATCGTCATTATTTCGCCTCTCCTAATTTTATTTATGGACCTCAGTATAGCTTTTTTCTACTTATATTGCTTTTCTATTTTACTATTTAACTCGCTATTTTTATTATATTTAACTGTATACATTATTCCATTCACCTATTTTTCCCTTTTATTTTCTTACTTTATTTGTTATTATTATTAATATTATTATTATTATTAGTAATTTTTATTAATTTAGTTATTTTAATTTGTTTTTATTATTATTTTTATTTTATTTATTTATTTATTTATACTATTATTTTTATTTTTCTTTCAGTTTTGTTTTATCCTCATTTGGTTATTCAATTTAATTTTATTCTTTTTATTTTTATTTTTCGTATTATTTTATTTTAATTCACTTATTAATTTTTAGTTTTAATTAATTAATTTATTATTATTATTACTATTATTAATATTATTATTACTTTTTATTAATTAATTTATTTTTATTTTCATTTACCTTTGGTCCTTCGTTAGGTTTTATTCCCCCTTTATTTATTACTTGATTACTTTATTTGTTTGTATTATTATTATTATTATTATTATTATTATTATTAATTTAGTTATTTTAATTTATTTTTATTATTATCTTTATTTATTTATTTATTTATACCATTATTTTTATTTTGTCTTTCAGTTTTGTTTTATCCTCATTTGGTTATACAATTTAGTTTTATTTTTATTATTTTTCGTTTTATTTTTATTATATTTTTATTCACTTATTAATTTATTATTAATTTTTAGTTTGAATTAATTAATTAA
Organism: Pinus tabuliformis; assembly: GCA_031772625.1. Classification (NCBI taxonomy): domain Eukaryota; kingdom Viridiplantae; phylum Streptophyta; class Pinopsida; order Pinales; family Pinaceae; genus Pinus; species Pinus tabuliformis. The sequence continues at coordinate 225,913,155 of CM062820.1, read as the reverse complement.
TTATTATTGTTATTAATATTATTATTACTTTAATTATTTTATTTCTATTCCTATTATTTATTTTCATTTAGGTATTTATTCTTTACCTTTGGTCATTATTCCCCTTTATTTATTATTTGATTTCATTATTCTTAGAGCTTTAGTATTATTTTGCATTACTAAGTTTTAATTTATTAATTAATTAATTTATTTATTTGTTTTATTTTTATTTTTACTATTGGTATGTGTTTTATTCCATTGATCCATGCGCGTTTTAACTCTTATTTATCTCATTTGTTTTATTCGATTTGGTTGTGGATTTATTTTATGAGTTTTTTATATTTTCATTCTCCCTTAATTTAGTAGTCTGTTGCAACTAATTTTCTTACTGTATTTTGATCCTGGTCCCTTGGTCATATTAGCGGCTGGTCAAACTAGCCGTTGGAGGCTCTACTCGGTCTATTTAACATGCTTCGCTAGATCTGTTCTTCAACTTGTCCTGACGATGAACCACACTAGTTGGTTCGAAACGCGTCGACAAATGATTTTCCATGTGATTTTCGCGGAAATCTTTCTCTTACACAGCAAATTGTTTATTTTCACTGTTTTTTTTGTTTTCAAAATAATTTTAGAATTTATAATTAAAATAAAGATTAGTAATTTGACTATAAATTTTAGAAATATTTTAAAATGTTATTGAGAAAGACAAAGTCAATTGTTAACCGAAATTCCCATATTGATTACAGAAACAGAAAGTAAGTCCATTATTAAACCAAATTCCCACATTAATGTCAAAACAAAGTCCACTTCAAAATCTGAGGTTGATGTTTACAGGAAGGTATCCACCTCAAAAGTAATGCGGTTTCGACTTTTTTATAATTTTCAAATATAAAATGGTGGAGCAAGAAATAAATACAGTAAATTGGTGATGCGGTTTCGACTTTTTTATAATTTTCAAATATAAAATGGTGGAGCAAGAAATAAATACAGTAAATTGGTGAATATATATCTACGGATGACTTTTTTATAATTTTCAAATAAAAAATGGTGGAGCAAGAAATAAATATATCTACGGATCAACAATAGAGGGACAGGAGCACTGTTATAACGGACTCCAATTCGTCCAATTCATCATCGCAATTAACATGTTGATATGAATTATGGCCGGGTGAATAATTGCAATTAACATATGCACGGATGCGGTGGCCGGGTGAATAATTGCAATTAACATATGCACGGATGCGGTGGTAAGAGACAATATGGATAGAGGAATTCGTGGAGGTCAGAAGAAAAGAGTCCCAACAGGGGAGATGATCGCTGGAAGTTCCAAAGTTTTGGTGATGCACGAAATTTTGATGTGGTTGGCAATTCCAACGTTTTCCAAGATAATTTGATCGAATCAAATTTACTAGAATAAGTTTAGTATATTAGATAATTTAATTATTAGTAATTTGATTGAATCAAGTTTACTAAAACAATTTTAATATATTTCTACTTTAATATATAGTAGATTTCTATTATATATGTTTTATGCTTCTTTCATTTTCATTTCTTTTACATTAGGAAGGTGACAATGGTGATTTATCTTCTACAACTTTCCCTAAAACCTTCCATCTCTAGGACAATACAATTCTGTGTTCAAAGGTTATATTGTGTAGCAAAGACCCCGATAATTTGTTCTTGAATTCTTCGAGAATATTGAATTTTAATCTTGAGAGGAAAGGCGTTGCAGATATCTCGCAAGAGGTAGTTGTCTAACATTCCAGGTAGTAATAGAATGGGAAAATTGGTGACAATCTTTGGAACTAGCTAAAATCAATTGTTAAAAATGTGAAAAGTAATTTAACTGGAACATTACCGTATATATCCAATCTATTACTAAGTTTGTTTTTAATTGAATGAGTTATATACATATATATATATATATGTGTTGGAAAGGTGGAGGAGACAAAGCATGAATTCACACATAAAACACGAGCTTCTTCTCTTCTATTGACCACACAAAACATGATACTTACAGTGAACCCAGTGAAGGGTATTTATTATTTTCTAGCTAGCTACTTGCCTAAAATATCTTGACATGCAACCACACACTAAAAGTCGTCTATCACTTGACTTGACTCAACACTCAAACACTCAGTTAACTGACTCTCTAAGTTTAGCCAACTCCTCATGCAGGAGTAATTATCTTATTTTAACACTCCCCCCTTAATTATGACCACTAAACTAAAACATGACTCATGACAACTCAAACATGCCTGTTGGTCTATGTTTCAATTAGGCTTACAACACTTAAGTTTATTCTATGAAACTCAAACTCATCTTTTTCTAATGACTTAGTAAATATATCATCCAATTGATTACTAGATTTACAAGGCTTCAAGTGAACTTCTCCATTCCTTACAATTTCTCTAATAAGGTGTTATCTAGTATCAATATGCTATCTCTTTTGAGGAAACACACTATTCTTGGATAGTGCAATCGCTGAGGTGTTGTCACAATATAGTCCTATTGATCCTTGTTGTTTCTGCTTGAGTCCATCAAATACTCTTCTTAACCACACTGTGTGACATGCTGCTGGTATTGCTTCTGCAAAATCCATTCTTAATTATGTAACTGTCGATTCTTCTATACTAAGCTCTAGGTGCTTGCTTCAGTCCATAGAGCGCTTTCTTCAACCTATAAACTTTATCTTCGTTACCTTCAAATTCATAACCTGGAGGCTGCTGCACATAAATTTATTCTTCTAGAATTCCATTCAAGAAGGCTGATTTCACATCCATCTGATATACTTTCCACTTGTTCTGAGTTGTTGTGGCTAGAAGTGATCTTCCGGTATCTAATCTAGCTACTAGAGCAAATGTTTCTCCAAAGTCTATTCCTGGTTGTTGCGAGAATCATTTTGCTACAAGTCTAGCTTTAAATTTGTCAATTTCACCTTTCTCATTCAACTCTATCTTGTACACCCACTTCACACCAATGAGATTTTTGTCCTTTGGCAAATCAACCAAATCCCATATATCATTCTTTTCAATAGCTTCAGTTTCTTCATCCATGCCTTGCACCCAATTTTCATCTCTGATTTCTTCTTCAAATGAAGAAGGTTGGAATGACAATAATGAAAAATTTGAACTGACATCCAAATCATCATAAATATCTTTCAAACTTCTCAACTTTCTCTTACCATTGCTTGATTCATCACCTGATTGATTGCTGGGAGAATCTTGATCTATTGATTACTTTGGTTCTTTGCTAAGGCTTTGAATTCATTGAACTTTGCAAAAGTTTCAGACTTCTACTTCAATAAGTAAACCCAAGTCTTTCTGGTGTTGTCATCAATGAAAGTGAGGAAGTAACAACTTCCACCAATCGACTATGTCCTCATAGGTCCACACAAGTTGCTAAAAGCATGTTAATGTGTATCACTTTTTCCCTTTTTGTGGCAAAGAAGTTTTATAAAAATAAATGGAGTTGGAATGTTTACTCTTAAAATTAGAAAATCATCAAAAACTAGGTGGTGGTAAAAGAAGACAAAACATATCAATTTAAATTCAATTTCATGTCATATTTTTTCTAAAATTTAATATATAATTTTTATCTAATTTATTCATTTTCTTTAAAAGGTATCATTAATATTTTACATAAATTTTTAAGTAGTGACAAAACCGCAACCCCCCATTTCTCTATTGATTTATATTTTTTAATTCGAATTTCTTTAAGAGATGTGTTGTAAACATTATAAAGATTGCTAAACAAATTTAAAAATAAAAAATTTTGTGAGTGATTATCCATAGTTTTTACCAATATTTACTATCAGTTGACTTATTTGCAAATTTAGTATTTACTTTTTATAACATTATTTATATTTTCTAAACCCATTAAATAGGTTCACTATAGCTTTTACCAAAATTTATTGTGAGTTAGCTTTGTTACAAATTTAGCATTTATTTTTTATAATTAACAAGTATGAAACTCAACTCATTTAATTGATATATATATATATATATATATATATATATTTATTTATTTATTTATCTTTTTTCATTTGAGTACTTTTTTGCTTTTGCCATATAATGAGACACATTAACATGCTTTTACTTGAGTCCCTATGTGCACTAGCTCAAGAGGTTGCTTTGCTATGTATGCAACACTTTTTGCAAAACTTTCACAGTGTTGCTTTTGCAAGATGCAACACTCACAAGTACTAGTAGGTTCTTTGATGGGAGGTAATCCTCTAACCATTTGTTTCTGTTGCAATAATCTTAAACCAGGAAAGTGCAAGTGTCCGAATTGAAAGTGCCATAACCAATAATCATCACAACATGCAACTGTAAAAGAACTGACCTGATCATTGTAATTCATAACTAGAGGAAAGAGTATATTCCTCCTCATCTACACCTTTGCTACAAATTTCTTGCTTGGGGGGGTGTCATATATAACACATTCTTGACCTTGAAAGATAACTCTGTATCATTTCTGTCTCAATTGACCAACACTCAACAAATTATGTTTGAGACTAGGAACATAATATACATCTGAGATTTTCTTCAGCTCCCCCTTCATGGTCAAAATATTGACCACTCCTTTTCCATCTACTTCCACAGTCTTGTCAATGCCCAACTTTACCTCTGTTTTCAGAGACTAATCGAAATTTCCAACCAAATTCTTGTTGTCTGTCATGTGGTTACTACAACCACTGTCTAACAACCAAAGACTATCAGAAGGTTCATGCATAGTATGGAAAGCTAGGAACATGGAGTTAGTACTCTCTGTAATGACATTAGCTCTCTGGTTCCTTTGATCAACTATCTTCTTCCTGCAATCACAAGCATAGTGACGAAATTTTTTGCAATAATAACATATCACCTTTGATTTGTCAACTCTTTGATTATTGTTGAAGCTTCTGTTGTTGCTTCCACTTTCATGTTCATGCTCTTCTCGTCCATCTCTCTGACCACCATATCTTCTGCTTCGTCCTCTACCTCTCGATCTACTTCTGCCTTGACCTCTGTCTCTTGAAATAGAAACATGACTTTTGAAGGCGGTCTCTAAAGTGGAATCCTTATTTCTGTCTTTCCTTGCCTCATGCGATAGAAGTGATCCCATCAACTCATCAACTGTCAATGATGCCAAATCCTTGGCTTCTTCTATTGTTGCTACCACAACATCAAATTTGGTAGACAAAGATCTGAGGACCTTCTCAACTACTGTTTGATCTTTATTTTCTTCATCATAAATCTTTAACTGATTTACGATAGTTATGACCCGATTCATGAAAGAATCAATTTCGTATGTCTCCTTCATTTGTAGACTTTCAAAATCTCTCCTATTATTCTACAACTTAACAATATTGAATTTGGCCATACCTATATAGTTTGTCGCGAAAGTATCCCATGCTACTTTTTCTAAATACGTGATCATAATCTTCTGGAACTCTGCTCAGTCCACTCCCTGCTGGATAAGTTGCAATGCTTGCACATTCTTCTTTTTGTTTGTCTTCCATTGTTCTCTCTTTGCATTACTGAGAGCTCGTGCTTCTGCTTCATCCTTAGGTTTTGAAAACCCAAACTTGACATAATCTCAAACATCATGTGCCTGCAACATGGTCGCCATCTTAATTATCCACACATCATAATATTTCCCTGTATAAGGTGGGAACTGGGGTATGAAATTTGAGAAAGCCATCTTTCTCCAAAATATTCTCTTTGAAAAACAAATCTTAAAATTCTCCTTTTGTAACTTAAAAAAAATACCCCTTTCAATAAAATCCTAAATTTTTTTATTTTAGCGCACCAAAAAAAAAAAAAAACAAAAAAAAACTTTATGTTTTTTTTTCGCAGAAACCCCTTTGAAAAGTCTTAATTAATTTTTATATATAAAATAATTTTTTTAACAAAATCTTTATATATAAAAAACAGGAAACCTTTGTATAACCTTTTAAAAACAACCTTATGTTAAAAATTCACGTGAGCCGTATAATTGTTTTTTGAAAAACTATAATCGTAAACCTTATTACTCCCTTGTTACTCCCACGTGAGTTTTAAAAACTATGACCTCGCAATTTTTGGTTGATTAACGCGTCTCACGTGATGACTGCATGCGACTAACGCCCTGCAAGATCGGGAGCACTGCGCTAATGGTTTAATGCTGCAAAACTTCATGGAACCCGCGTAAGTTGAAATCACGTTAAGTTTAGCACTGTTAACGTGACTCTTTGATGAGACCCTTTGCGTTATAACGCCCTATATACCATTGTAGGATGCATTAATGTTTAAACAACATGAGAAAAAACATGTTTCTCCTCTCACACGGATTCTTGTTAATCCGTTCTCTCTCGCTCTTTGTAACCTTGTTTTGATACCAATTTGTTGGAAAGGCGGATGACACAAAGCATGAATTAACACATAAAACACAAGTTGCTTCTCTTTTATTGATCACACAAAACATGATACTTACAATGAACCCGTTGAAGGGTATTTATCCTTTTCCAACTAGTTACTTGACTAAAATATCTTGACATGCGACCACACACTAAAAGTTGTCTATCACTTGACTTGACTCAACACTCAGACACTCAGTTAACTGACTCTCTAAGTTTAGCCAACTCCTCATGCGGCAGTAATTATCTTATTTTAACAATATATATATATATATATATATAAAATTGATTCAATTTAACTAGCCGTAGATTTTATATAGTGATAAATATTTTTATTTTTTGTGATATTAAGATAAATAGTTGAATTTTTTTCCGGTGAGATTGATATATATATTTTTTGTTATTATTTATGATAACATTTCATAATAGTCAATACTATTAACCATAAATAATCTGGAAAGTCATATCTATCCATAGTTACATATTTAACTTAATTCAATAATATTCAATAATGAACAAATAAGCTCAACAAAATTCAATTAGCTTAAGAGTGGTCCATTATGGTTAATTGTGTTCATTTATATTTAGAGATTGACAAACATAGTTACTCATGGTCACCCATATTAAATTATGATTAAACACATTTTACCATGGTCAAAAGTGCTCAACTATGGTAAAATACGGTCTAGATTTCAACCATGGGGAAACTAGGTCAGTAATGATCAACATGGATATAATAGTTAATGCATTCAATCATATTCATCTATAGTTAAACATTAACAACCATGGCCAACCATATTAACTCATAGTCAACCATAGGTGACCATAGTCAACCATTCTCAAACAAACTCAACCATGACCAAGCTCATGCATGTTCCAAAAAATGAACATCAAAATGTGATGAAAAAATATGATTGTCGCAATGTGACAAATAAAAGCCAATATTGTAATTTGTTGAACAAAAGTCGATATTGCAATGTGATTAATAGAAGTCCATATCATAATGTGATGAATAATGATCAACATGACCATGTGATAAACAAAACTTAAATTGTAATGTGATGAAAAATATGAACAATTCAATTTGATAAACAAAATTTAAGAATACAATGTGACAAACAAATATTAATGTCACAATGTGACAAAAGAAAAAATTGATATGACAATGCGACAAAAAAAAAATTAATGTTACAATGTGATGATAAAATGGATGTTCCATTGTGACAAAAAAAAAATTCACATATGTTGAGATATAATCCATTATGCAATGTGATGAACAAAAAGATAATGTTGTCATATCATGAACAAATAATAATGTCACAACATGGTGAAAAACATTTGACATCACAATGTGTTAAACAAAATTCCATGTCATAATGTGATGAATAAACAGTAACATCATAATGTGATGATGTCAAAATGGTCATCCACAGTTAAACATGGAAAAAAATGATTAAAAATCGTCTTCATTATCAAGCATGTTCAAATTTGGCCAACCATTGTTAACATGGTCAAACATGGTTACAATATCATAATGTCACAATGGTCAAGCATGGTCAAGCATAGTCAACCTGTTAGGCTCCTATACTACTAGTGTAACCCCTTATTGTTATTAGTACAACCCACTTATTATATTGATGTACCCATGTAGTGCCCATATTGTTACTATTATGCCCCATAGAAGCCCACTATTGTTATTATTGTGCCCTTACATTATTATTGTTATGTCGGCTCTGATTATGTTATGACCCCTTAGACTCCTATATATAGAAAGGAGGTCTTTTCATTTGTATCATCCAAGAATTGTTCATTTGTGTAATGTAAAGGAGTTTGCCCCCTCGAAGAGGCTGAATTATAAGGTGTTGATCTCTCTTTTCTATCTTTTTGTGAGCTGGTTTCATAACATTTGGTATCAGAGCTTTGAATTCTAGGGTTATGCTGCTCCAAATAGGTCATCGTGGCATTTTCGCTATAACTTTGTTTCTGCGACGTTTCAGAAGCTAAAAAAAAAACCATTTGAGAAGAAATCGCGCTGAATCTTGGGTCCGAATTTTAGAGCTTTTCGTGCTATATTTGCGGAGATATGATCTGAGGAAGTTGGTCTTTTTGCAGACTTCTGAATTACATTCCAAATAGGTGACTTGGGGAAAATCGTCATAACTTTCTCTCTGAGCATCGGTTTGAAATTTCGTAAGAAGGTACAGAAAGAGGACGGGCTGTAGTTTCATGTATATCTTTTTCAGATCCAAAGGTCAAAACAGTGACTCGTGGCACATCGTACATCGTACAAGTTCAGTGAACTAGTCTATAATCAGGTCATCTTGAGAGATTGTGCATAACTCTTCCTTGGAGAATCCAATTTGGATCAGACTAGTGGAATTGGAAAGAGGACACAGAGGGCTACTACAGGTCGCAATTTTAGAACTGGAAGATCCGAAATTACAGAGTTACAGTCGTTTCAAGATTGAGCTCCTAAAATCAAGAAAAAGCGAGATGAGGAAGTTTGATGGCAAGGATCCGGTAAATTGGATACTACAGATGGAGAAATATTTTGATCTACATGGTGTACCACTGTTACAAAAGGTATGTATTGCATCTTTATATTTAGAAGCAGATCAATTTTTATGGTATGAAGGGCTTTGTTCTCGTAAACAACTTGTTACATGGTCAATTTTCACGGAGGAAATGGTAGCACATTATGAGGATACAAAGAGCAACACCTTCGTTTGAGCAACACCACAACAATTGGAAATGGTAAAAGGGTTTTGGGACGTATTGGAAAGAAAAATTATGGAAACCAGGAAGAATACCCCTCACAACTGTAAACATGGAAGTGTTGTTTCTCCTAGCATTCCACAACCTACAAGGGTTACACCACAACAATTGGAAGAAAAAAGAGAAAAAAGGATTTGTTATAATTGTGATAGCAAATTCACTAAAGGTCATAAGTGTGCTGAGAAGAAATTATTTTACATAGAATACGAAGAGGAGGAAGAAAAGGATCAAGAAACATCGAAAGAAGAGGATATACGCCAGGACCCCACCCCAGAGAAAGAAGAAATGAATCAGACCATATCTTGTAAAGCATTGGCAAGAATTACCACTCCTCAAACTCTCAAGATAGAAGGACATATCAAGAAGAAAAAGGTGCAAGAAGTGAAAGATCACATCGACAAAGAAGAAATAAATCCAACCATATCTTGTAATTCATTGGTCGAAATTACCACTCCTCAAACTATCAAGATAGAAGGATATATCAAGAAGAAAAATGTTCAAGAAGTGAAAGATCACATCGAGCATCAAGAAATGAATCCGACCATATATTGTAAAGGATTGGAAGAAATTTCCACTCCTCAAACTCTAGAGATAGAAGAACATATCAAGAAGAAAAAGATTCAAGCAGTGAAAGATCACATCGAGCATCAACAACAAGTTCTCCAACTTTTAAAGGATAACGCCACTTTGGTGCAAAATCAAACGAAACAACAGGTAGACCAACATCGTAGTGAAAAATGTTTTGATGTAGGTGATTGGGTATTTTTATTGCTACATCTCAAGCAAGTTATTTATGAGAAGGAAATGTTGGCAATACTACATGCACTTAAAAAATGGCGACCTTGCCGAATGGGAAGACTCTTCAAGGATGAAGATGTGGAAGCATTGTTTTGTACTATTTCTATTATCCAAACAGATTGGATAAACAAAGCAAGGGATGAATGAAAGAAGGATGAAGAAGTATGGCCACTTATTCAAAAGTTGCAAAAGATCCCAATTCAAACAATATTGCCAGAAATTTAAGAGGGAGGAAAAATCATATTGGAACCTGGAGCAGTCACAGAAACAAGAACCCGACAGCTACGAAATCGATCAATTTCAGAGTATCTCATCAAGAGGAAGAACTTACCCGCTGAAGATTCCACATGGGTGGACAAGAATTTTATACAGAAGCATCAAGAACTACTCAAGCGTTGAGGAGAACGCTTTTTGAAGGAGAGGGGCATGTTAGGCCCCTATACTACTAGTGTAACCCCTTATTGTTATTAGTACAACCTACTTATTATATTGATGTACCCATGTAGTGCCCATATTATTACTATTGTGCCCCATATAAGCCCACTATTGTTATTATTGTGCCCTTACATTATTATTGTTATGTTGGCTCTGATTATGTTATGACCCCTTAGACTCCTATATATAGAAAGGAGGTCTTTTCATTTGTATCATCCAAGAAATGTTCATTTGTGTAATGTAAAGTAGGTTTCCCCCTCGAAGAGGCTGAATTATAAGGCGTTGATCTCTCTTTTCTATCCTTTTGTGAGCTGGTTTCATAACACAACCTCATCACAATGTCAATAGATTCAACAATTGGAAACATGATAGCATAAACAATATTGTGTTCCATAGTGAACCTTATCGAATATGATCACAATCATCACAATGTCATTATGCTCAAACATGGTCACAATGTCATAATGGTTAGCCATATTAAAGAATTTCCAAGCATGGTTATATATAGTATTCATGGTCAAACATGTTGCCTTGGCATATATCAAGAATTTACATTGTTCTTGATATAGACAACATGATCAACCATATTGAACATGGCCAAAACTTTGCTTAAACATTGTCATTAATGGCCAACGTAGTTAACCAAGATCAAACATGGGTAAATCATGCTCAATCATGGTCTACATTTTCACCCATAATCCAGCATGGGAAACATGGTCAAATTCGGTCAACCATAATCAACAAGGTCAACCATATTCATATATAATTAAACATGCATAACAATGTTAAAATATAGTCACTCATTGTTGACTATAGTCAACTATAGTTGACCATACTCAACCATAGTCAATAAATCTCAACCACAAACAAACATGACGAACAAGTTTAAACATAATCAATCTCATTCAACTAGGGTTGAAGAAACTCAATAATGGTCAACCATGGTCAACAATTGTCAACCATTGTTGAGTGGTTAAACTAACAATTATCAACCATTGTTAAATAGTTTACCCAACTAAATAATGGTCAACCATGACAACCATTTTTATTGACATAGAACCATGGTCAACCACTTTGTTAAGAATAGGCAGCATGCTCAACCATATTCATTTATAGTTAAATGTTGTTAGTCATGCTTCACCATGTTCACCCTTTAGACAACCATAGTTGACAATAGTCAACCATGCCCTTACAAACTTCTCCATAGTCGAGCATGATAACCATGGTCAAGAAGTTTAACCATGGTCAAAGTAGCTCAATATGGTCAACCATAGCTGCCATGGTCATCCATGGTCAACTATATTTAGCATAATAGACCATGGTTAACCCTCATTAAACTTATTACTGATGGTCAACCATCATCTACAATGGTTAACCCTCTTTAACAATCATCAAACATCATTAAACATAGTTAACCAAGATCAACTATCTTCAACCATAGTCAATCATGTTCAACCTTCAACAACCATATTCAACGTTCATTAACTATAAATTAACCATATTAAAGTATAATCAACCATATTCAACCAAAGTAAATCATGATCAACCATTTTCAATAGTGGTCAAACCATAGGAATAATGGTCAACCATCGTCTCCATGGTCAACTACATTTTCCATGGTCATCCACAGACATCCATTGTCAATATGGTCCACCATGGTTAACAGGGCCAACCATATTCATATTTAGTTAAATGTTGACCAACATGACTAACCATGTGTTGGTTTTACAATAGTTTTTTAAAACGATAATCATCTTTCATGATTCTAATTTTTTCACATTCTTATTTAATATTCCATCATTCAATAATTATACATAAGACATCAACCATACAACATTTCATAAAGAAGGGGTATAAAGAGAGAAACACACAAGAACATAAGAGATTTACCTTGAGAAAACCCACAACGGAGGAAAACCCAACCAACCTTTTTCTTAGAGAATCATTGTAACAAGAGATACATCAAAGTAAACTAACTAGCAATATGACCAACCATCAAGAACCAAGTCAACCCTCCACAATTCTATCCACAAAGTTATCTGCAACAAGGTCTCCAAACTACCAACAACTCTGCATTAGAATTCACACTGTGTCATAGAGATATACCATAGAAAACAAGTCTCTAAGAGGACCAAAATTCATTCTTTGTCACAACCTCAGATTATGCCATAGAACTTTACATCATACCTCAGAATACAAAACTCATACATCTCATGGTTCCAAAGAGTAATGTGCCTCAGACCTTCACACAGTTCCATAGATATATAGCCTCAGACTTGGCATAATTCTACGAAACCTTCACACTATACCGCAGAGACATGTCTCATAACTCGACTTCCTTTGATTGCTAGAATAAGGGCTATAAGATGATCTTTCTTGTTCTAATTTTCGACCTTCAAATACTCCTTGGCTTATTTTCCTAAACAAAGATAAATCGATGATCCGATGTGTGTCCTTGGAGGTAGATAAATAGGTTAATTATAACCTTCTAACCATGCGAAAGGGTGTGACTCATAGGCATTTCAACTTGAAACTTGGAGGGTTGACTTGGTGACTCGTTGTGGAAAATACAGATTCAAAATTTCATTTTTCTTTGTCTTGATGAGCCTTATAATATTTTCTTTTTTAATACAAAATAAATATTTTTATGTTTCTTACAAGCATGAATAACATGCCTCAAATAAATTTTCTTTTACAAATATAATTCATATGCAAATGAAATATTATGAAGACTAACCATAGCAAAAAAATTCAATACTCCCTCTTAGCTAGGGAGGTATTCATAATGGCTATCCTTATGGTTTCCTTATACATGATCTCTTATAAGGAAATATTTAATTTATTGATAGCATCATCATCTAGGTAACCACCCTTGTCGTACATCATCATCATCAATAGGTAACACAACTAGGTTAGCACTTTGGACTAATGGTAATCATTCAACCAGTCACCATGATTAAGTGAGCACCTCACCTAAAGGTTCTCTAACCAGTTCATGGTTTCCATCACTCATGGTCAAACCCTATGGAAAGTCCATGTTCCAAATCCAAAGCCTCATGATGCTGAAGAGGCACCCACTCCATTAACAATCTAGGACCGAGAGATCATTTTCTTAAGAATGTTTGTCCCTCATCTTATCTCACCAATAGTCTAGGACATTCTTCTATCATCACTAATACTTTGAGCCATTCCCCTGTTGTCCACATAAATTCTCCCTCTTAATCATAGAGGGGTTCTCCACATCACCATAATCTTATCATTATCATCATCATGATCATCTACTATCATCATCCTCTAGTGGCCATATCTAGGGTGGTACCTAACCCATGGATTATCATCAAAAGATGAGGACTCACTCTTCTAGAGTGATCGATCCTAGGAGTAACTCTTCTAGAGTGCTCGATTCTCAAATACATGTCTCACTCTTCTAGATGAATTGGTCCTCAAAATCCCAAGGCGTCCTCTCACTAGGAAAAAATGTTGAGATATAACTAGCAAGCACACACTCACCTTTCCCGGGGAGAACTCTAGGCCAAGACCTTATTCAACCCTCCCTTGGTTAGTGATCGAGTCTAGATTCTGAAAGACCTCACTCAACCCTTCCTTGGTTAGTGATTGGGTATAAATACTGAAGGACCTTACTCCACCCTTCCCAGGTGTGTGACCGGGTCCAAATGATGAAATATCTCATTAAACCCTTTCTTGGTGTGTGATTGGGTCCAAACCTTACTCGACCCTTCCTAGTGAATAATCGGGTCACCTCACTGAGAGGAAGTCATTGCACCCTACATGATGAGCACTCAGGGGTTCTGAGACCATTCTCCATATCGAAAAAATGTCCATCCATGATATTTTCTTATTAACACTCTGTCTAACCATAAGGGGTAACCTTCATAAGCCCCAACTTGTTTCTGAAGTGCATGAATTTCTCTCTGGGAAATGGCTTCATCACAATATCATTTTTCTTCTCATCAGTGGAGATGATCTCAAGGTGCCTTGACCTATCATTAATTTTTCATCTATACCTGATCAAAAACAATCCTGCAACCTAAATCCATACTTCTTCTCAACTTGCCAGCCAAGCTGCAATATACGCAGTCAGAGAGTGCAATAGAAGTATGTTTCTTACTGATTCAAAAGGTCATAATGAAGCTCAAACTAAAGAAATATACAAATTATCTCTGCTTTCAGCACTCCATGCCCAATGTGAATTCCTACAGTTTCACTTCTCTATGTGACATATCTTATAAACCATAGGTGACTATGCCATGACTAATTGTACCATGCTAGTACTTCAACACATGTTAAGCTACGTGCATTGGCTCAACCATGATCTACTTCCTTCATTTGATCCATTACCTTGGTTACATCAGATGCCCTGAGTGGGTATTCTTTCTTAAACAAATCTTGCCATGGAAATCCTAATTTTGTACCTCTGACATTGATGATATCATCTATCATCTACCCACAGGGGCATCACTGACAAACCAATATTATATCACATGTGTTCATATTGGGGCATTCGAAACAAAAAATTTTGCAAAATAATATATTTGGGTTATAGTGAGGGCTTAAAGGGTTTTAATATACCATGCAATAATATATATAACCTACTGTATTGTTTATACAAATTTTTGGCCAAGCGGAGGGAAAAATACACGATAGTTTTGGAGAATGTCAGGAGCAGCACAACTACATGTTACCCATGGTGAGAAAGGGTGGGAAAGGTCACATTTTGCAATTAAGCCTATCTGCAACCCTAAGCCTTTTTCATTTCTGAGTTTGAACCCTAATCGTTTCTTCTTTTCCAGCTTGAGCAAGACACAAGGAACACCACCTTTCTACCTTTCCAGCTTGAGAAATTTTTGCCTACAAGACTGCCATTTTTCCTTTCCATCCTGAGTGAGACCTACTTCTTTTGGTTGAATCTCTAAGGCTAGTTTTGTTGCTTATGCAAAAAAGAACCATAGAAATGAAGCTACCTCATTTCCACCCACCCAAATACTCTCTTTTTCTCATTTTGGAGGGAGCCCATAACCCAAAATTAATTGACTATGTCCAACTACTATAAACTTCATGATCAAGGATTTGCAAAATGATGGGTTCTACGAACACCTAACACAAACATAAGAGGAGACGAGGAGTCAACTTGTAGAGTGTAGCAAGTGGTATCAACAGTTGATTCAAAGTGTTACTGATAATAGTGTGATATTAGTGTTTACCTAGAGAATCTCTATAATATATAGGTATATCCTTAAATATTGCTCTTGGCTCCCTCACAAACATGCTCACAATTTCGACTTATTTTAAGAAAATTTGATAGAATTGAGACTTCAGAATTTCAACTTCTTCAATTCATATTTTGACTTTGCAAAATGTGCTCCGAACTTTCTTCATGTAGCTTTAACTGCAGAACTTCAATAACATTTGATAGTGGTCTCAAAATACGACTGATTCTCAACATAGCCCTTCAACTAATGCACAAGAGTGGATTTTTAGGAGAATGTCCTTCTAGGTATTATGCACAAAACCATACACAAATTTTAAACTATAAACAGAGGGTTTGACTCCTTTCTAGGATTGATATAGTTTCCAATATAAGGGCATTGAGTGCTTTGAAAAACTAGAACAATCCATTCTTTGTAATTTCACTGATTAGTAATAGAAATACCAAAGTTTGAGTAGATGTTCATAAATTGGGTGATTTAGAAGATGAATACCTAGTGGGAACCTTTTTCTTTTTCGCTCCAATGTCAAGAGGTGCATCTTCTCCTACACTGCTAGATAAGTCCTTTGACTCTTCACTAATATGATCCTTATGCCTTTTCTTTGCTAAAGAAAGTATGTAGGCTTGATTGTATATATAAGAGGACTCTACTAATTTATGCTTTTTATTGTCCAAGACTTGGGGAAACTGGTGTGCAAAAGAAAAATACTTGTGTCCCTTTAGAGCAACAAATTCATGATCGAGGAATTCATAACATGTGTAATGTTAATACTCATTATCATAAATTACAATTTTTGGTGCAAAATCCTTATTGCTGCCATATTTGGAGCAAAGTCTCTTGTCCTCGGAGGGATATTGTATCCTCAATTCTTGTGATGAGTCTAGGGAGGTTAGTCCAACACTGCTTTAACATGACATAGTCTCAAAATCCTCTTGATGGCTGCTTGTTAAGGGCTTAGAATCAGACATCCCCTTTTCATGGTAACAATCAAACACCAGTGTTCCGTGCATGTAGGGTATACAACTTGCCTCTACCCAACCCCAAATATATGGTCTGATGATTGATCCATACTAATGAGACTATCATTATGAGTTTCAAGGTTTCTATTTTCATTATTATGATTGTCATGGAGATATCCATAAGGGAAGGGAGTGGTCCTATTTTTTGTTTTGACCATAAATTCCATGTCGAATACATCTCAAAATTGCTACTAATTTCCTCTTCTCAATTTGCAACATTGTTTCCTATGGGGCAGCCAATAAAAAAATCACCAACCTGATTCCAATCCTCTCTAGAAAGAGTGACACGTGTATCATTTGAATGTGGTGTAATAATTTCATCAAAGTTTTCATGGTGGTACTCATTTATGTGTTCAACAATCACTTTAGATGCTATAACGACCATCCTTCTTGTCATTACTGCCACAAGGTTGTTCATGTTACAAATCTCTAGTGTTTTCATATTCAAAGTTTGAGCACAATCCCTCTTCCATAAATGCTCCATTTTCATCCCCAACAATGCAATCATTTTCTTCCAAAAGACCAAGGATGCCTTCCTATTCTAGGGATACCAACAACACCTGATATGTACCGTCAAATTTCTCAATCTTGGGTGGAATGCTTGAGGAAGATTTCAACTAGAGCTTTGAGAGAATGTATTCTCTTTGGGTTGCAAGAATGCTTCAGCCATCCACCATGCCCTTGTCTCAAAGAGAGAATAAATAACCTTATCATGGCTTCTTCATGTCTTTCCATCAATTCACATCTATGCTTCATAAATTCTAGGACATGTGGGAAAATAGCAAAAGAGTTCCCCTCAAATTTTGGAAGGCCCTTGCTATAGTTAGGAGGAAATGAGTTTTGTGTGACAACCTTTTATTATTTGACAAACCGAAATAAAATATGCCCAAAAAGTGAAGATGTTTATAAACTCATCACATGAAACTCATATTCTATAATCTCTCATATTTCCATGAAAATTTCATTATAAAGGTGAAATGTTTATAGTGCAACCTACAACTACCTTGAGCGATGTATAAGATATTCCTTTACTAAATTATAGATGGAACCTTCAACGATAATTGCACCTAGAGAAGTGAGGTACTCTTACAACCAAGTTGGATGAGATGTGTAATATTTGTATGTATGTCCATCACACTAGTAAAATAAAGTGGAAACAATTGATGCTAGATATCAAATATTAAAAGGAAAAAAATTAATTTTAGATGCCAAATGTTAAAAGGAAGAAGGTAATGGGCAGAAAAAAAAAATGGTTAAATTCAAGACTGGCCCTTTAACCGTAATTGTGCCTAGATAAATGAGGTGCTCTTGTGGTCCAGTTGGATGATATGTGTCACACATGTGGAAAAAAAATGAATTCATATTTGAAATGTTAAACAGAAAAAGAATGCATAGATCCATCTTAACCCTGAATATTTTAAACACCAAGTTCTCGTTATGCACACATATTTTCTTATACTAGAACTTTAAAACATTAGGCATTATAGAATGTAACACTATATACTTTAACATTATTAAGCACCTTACAATTTTTCTTCACATCATGTGTGTATTATTTATTCTCTTGAAAATTGGGTGCCTGCTATGAGCATTATTATTCTTATTCTTTTAAGGTGTGATAGAAAGAATTTATGTTTCAGATGCATGCAACGCTATGATATTTTTGTCTTATGATGACTTATTTACTTTTTGTTGAATTCTAGTATTGATGTTATGCTCATGCATTTTGTTGTATATTCAACATTCTAATGGAGGTTGGTGTACCCATAATTGTATATGGTGGAAAGTGTGGATAGCTCCAAGGTGATTTTGATGAACCTGAAAATAATTTATTTATTTTCCATTTAGAAATTCCTTTTATATCCTATGAGGGATTCTTATAACTTGTATCAGATATATATGCCTGTTTAAATTTTAAAGATCCAAGAAAAATTATGTTTTATTATTGCATCTTGAATGGCTTCATCTGATGTAAACATTTTGTTGGATTAATCTATCACGTATATTCCAAAATCAATAACTATATTTAATTCCATCAAAATTATTGTTAAGAGTCAAAACATAGTGTGAGTATTATGATTTACATGTGTAAATATTAACTTGTATTTTTGTTACTAATTTATGTGCAGTCTCTTCATGTATATTTGTTTCTCATATTATTCTGAGATACAATCTTATATGCGTCTTTATGATAGAATAATTAAATCATTTGGGAAGATGCAAATAAATTTTCATACCTGAGAGGTAGAATATATTAATGAGAATGAATACCATTTGCATGCTTTGTAGGATATGAAAAGTTGGCTAACAATGAAGGGTTTCTATCCTTGAGAATGCCTAGAGCCTAATGGATGCAATTAGGACTTGAAAAAATGGCCAAAACTTCTTCTACTTTCCTTCATAAATTCAGATTAATGGATTTGTTCTTCTTGTGGTAAAATTAAAGCCAATCTGATATTCTTTGTCCCCATTGTTCAAATCCATAGCTCTGATACCATGTTGACAAATCTAGGGCATAATAGTTAGGTGATGAGCACTAGTATTGCAGCAAGAATGCTGCAACTCCTGGAGCTACCAAATTTACTTTATCAACCCAGGGTTCATACAAACTTGGAGGTGATAGTGTTGTATACACAAGTAGATGCGATGGGTCCACTTTTTGTCACTGCTAAGCTTGTGATATACCACTATGGTTTCTCAAACCAGCCTTCTATTAATTCAGAAGAAACTTGATTACCAATGAGAAAAAGGGAAATTTGCACTAAATGAAATCTTGTCTACTGTAGTAAGGAAAATACTGGAATCAAATGCTTAAACACACCATTCACCTAACTAACTGCTAAGAGAATTTACTTGAAAAGCTAAGTTGACATGTGTTTAGTCCTATTGTCCTAGGCATGTAATTTGAAACATCCAAACATTCTAGTTTTGTGCATGTAAATGAACACAATGACTCTTTTTCCTTTTTGCCTTTTTTGAGTGAAAATGTGAATGTTAAATTCTCTTAATGATGTGGTAGATGGATTAGTGATGATGGTGAATGGTCGGATGGCTTGGGAGGAAAGTAGGAGTCTTATCCTATATTCCTAAGTGCTTTTTCCACAATTCAGCCTCAAAACAGGCCACTACAAGTCGATCTACAGGATGTCCTAATGCCTCCTACAAGATGTCCTAATGCTTCTATGAGATCCCCTGTATTCCTACAGGATCCGACCAAGAGCAAGAGGAGGGATTCGGAAGGTGGTGTAGGCATTAGGGAAGGTGCAGGGATTAGGGAAGGTGAATGGTGGGTGAAATGAGGCAAGGGAGTGGCTAGGACTCCTTCAGAGCTCAAAACAGAGTTTGTGAGATTGTTGGATTTGCTCAACAAACTTGGAGAAGTGTTCTTATGGAATGATGAATTTTGTGAGGGACTTAGTGAAAAAATGTGATAATCATGGCTCGATGAGGTTAGGATGGGGTTTTTGGCCATGAAATCTCTCTACACTGCTGAAAATCCTACACTGCATCAATGATTGACATTTATCCTTGAATCATGTTAAACAAGAAAGATTTTCAATTAACTAAAGAAAAATAGAATTTCATTATCTAGTTTCTTATCTCATGCATGGGAAAAATTGTAGAATAATCTGAAACCTTTATGAGATCTAATGCAAGGATGAAGATATCAGAAATGACAATTAAATCCTATTCTTGAAAACTAGTAAAATGTTGGCCTAAGTAACAGAAAACCCTAAATTCCATGAGAAATCAGAATTCTGTCTTTTTGGGGCTACATAGGAGTTCTTTCCTCAAACCATAGTCCCTGAAGGGAGGAGTGAGGCTAAATCCACCTAATAACATCTTTTTGATATTCCTTTATCTTCCTAAGCTACTGCTAAAGCAATGCACAAATGGAAGCAAACTAATCAAATCCACAACTACTTGCAATGAAATAATGCTAAAGACAATTCAACCATTAATCTATGAAATCAACTAAGCATACGAATACAAGAAAATGAGCCTTTGCTGCTAGGGTTGGGTCCTAAACCAAGAGCTTCAACCCTCTAAGTCAACTTAGTGTTGGATCAAGGAAATGCTCATTCTCATTATCATATCAGAAAATTACATAACAATGTCTTCCACAAGTCTTGAACTCAAAAAATTCTTAGTGCTTTTACATCTAAAATTCGAATCCTAATGAGGCTCTTGACCCCCTTATTTATACAACTGAAGTCCCCAACAAATTCCTTAAATATAGGGAGGCTCGACTCCGAATCTCAAGATGTACTGGCTCTTTAACTGTCATTGGCTCGACTCCCTTTTGATCATCATGACTCGGCTGCTTGAAACTTCGAGCTAGTGTGATTTAATGGAGTAATATTTGAATGAGTGAGGAGTAAATGAGGAGGATCTATCTCCTATAATCTTTCCTTGTTTCATTCCAGTTTCTGCCCTTAATTAGACAAAATTTCCATGATTTTCTCTCAAAACCTTGCAATCAATGCACATTAGTCCACTAGGCATAACATCTCACTTTTACTCATCTCATTAAGAAAAATATAATCAAAATATGTAAGGAATTATGAGAAGAGTTTATTTAAATAAGCTTGGAGGTGTATTGAGGTTCATATAGTTACCCAATGATGAGGCTCATCATCACCCCCCTATTGAAAGTGTTGCTCATCCTCTGAGGAACTTAATCTATATCCATGTCCTTTATTGCTCTAGTGGCTTCCCTGACATCCCATGCTTCTATTGTAGTTTCTTCCTCTTGTGAATAGAATCTTTCCTTTCTCTCTATCTCCTCCCACTGCTTTCTTTCATCCTCTTCATTCATTCCTTCCAAGATACCTAAGAGCAGTGGTGGATTGAGCCTCAAGCCAATCCAATTGACTTTGAGTCTTTGGAGAGCTTGCTTGTACATGGGTGTTCTGTTTAGCGCCTGTTGTAGGGAAAAGTATCCAACTCGGATGACCCTATCCCACTCTAAGGGTGATAGTTCCTTAGCAACAACTGTAAAACAAACTACTTAAGGTTTACTTCTTTATGAAAGCAAAAGAGAATGGAGAGATGCACTAACCGTTGCCTTGCGCTTAATGTCGAATCCAAACTCTTCTCTTTGGCCGCTTGCTCCTAGCTCCCTGTTCTTTTGCTTGCCCAGCTACAATGAGATCCTGCAAAATAACAAAGAAGGAAACTACAAGAGGCATGCAATCATAACTGGTTCATGGATTAGTGTAAAGCAAACATGCAATCATCACAATATATTATTGAAACAAGAGCACATAGAAGAACCTCAATAGCTTTTATTAATGAAGAAGTAAAGGTTCTGAGAGTATTACAACCATTGAAGGCTCCAACCCAGCAACACTTCCCAGCAGAAAGAATTTCTCCTCTTCACCTCTCTCAAACAATCACCCAATAGTTCTATAGTGAAACCAACAGCATATCATTACTTTGCACAAAATTCCAGCCTCCTGAGCTCATAGGAGAGAGCTCAATATATAGATGAATTGAGAAAGGATGAGTCAGCTTGCAACTGATGTGTAGCTGCCTTGTGTCCTCTCTCTCTTCAGTTAATCTTTAGTTGATCTTCAGTTCTTGAGTCCACTTGGAGAACCTTGCTTCCACTTGGAGAAACAGAGCCTCTGACTCATCACAAGGCGAAATCCCTGATCCAAGTGTCATTTTTGGAAGATTCCAGAGCAATGACTCATTGTTCCACTTGTCCCATCTCGCTCAGCGCAGGTGGCCTTTGTTCCACTTGCTTTGCAACGCAGGTACACCATGGAGGATCTGAGTTTCAGCGCAGAAGCCTAGTGGAGCACCTGCTTTGATTTCAGGATTGCTTGTTTTTGAGTGTTTTCAGGTGGAGAACTGATCTGAGAGCTGTTGGTTTGCTGACCTTGTTCCTCTAGGGGTAGGAACATCATGCTTAGGGAACTTTGGATCCCCTGGATTATTGACAATTCATGCTTGTTGCTGTAAGGCACAAAATTGTCTATAACAAATGCCCCCTAAAGTATGAGGTCGTTTATCGGGTGAAATGCTTTATTGAGAGGATCCGAAGTTCATTCAATCTCCTGAGAAGTGTCCTGTAATAAGATACAATACGATACATTATATTTCATACATTTTCATGATCTAGCTGAGGCGGGCATTCCCATGCTCAGCTTTATAAATACATTTTGGTACATAGAACAGACGATCGTCTGATTGTAGACTGATAATTCTCTGCTGAAATTATCATCCTTTGAGAAGGATGATCATCTGCTGCAATGATGTACATATCAAATGTCTTTATATCCTGAATATATATCGCAGCCCGGATGGATGAAACTAGATCCAGGGTCTTCAATCTCTTCCGATCTTCACTCGATGTACAAGTCGATCCATGTGAGAATTTCTTGAAGTCGAACATGGAAAGACATCGCTTGATTATCGGTCAATGATGTAAACCGTTAACAAGCGCGAGAGGAATCACCGATAAGGATGATGACCCTCAAGGTACGGCAGTACAATTCACACGGTGGGAATAAAGGACTTGGCGTCGACCACCATGCAAAATCTTCTGGTCGAAGGTTATTGATGTATACCTGTCGCCGGAAGTGAGAAGCTTGCCATTGAGGCATGCAAGCTTCAAAGTACTGAAGGGGGTGTTCCTAGATCAACTCCTTGGATAATGAGCTGATGTCGACAAGGAGCGATCCGTTAAAGGAGGGCCTTAATGAATCCCACATCAATGACACGGAACGGAGCTAGTGATTGTGATGAGGTGAAAACAAACTGTGATGTATGATTCAGGGTGGTGGTCATGAAGTGGATGAAGGATAATGTATGGCAGTGGATGGGACACGGTTGACTCTTTGCAGAACCACATCTCTTGAACATATAACGACACTGATGTGATGGATTGGTAGCATTACCCAAATTGTGGATGGTGTGGCGAGGACCATGGTTATGAGACCGGTGAATGAAACAACCCAACCCGATGTGATACGGAGGACAAAGTGTCATGTTCAAGAGCGACTTGCTACCATTAATGCTGTGAGGTTCTCCCAATTTTTCCCCAGTCATTGCTGACCAGTACCTCTTTATTTTTGTCAAGCTTGAGGAGGATAACATATGCTTGTTCTATAACCTGCCCTTCGGGCAAGCCCATCGCTATGTTTTAACGAGCCTAGCGATAGGGAAACTCGTTCTCGTCTAAAGACAAGTTTGTCGCTATTTAATCATTTTAACGAGTCTAACGACAAGGAAAACTCGGTCCTTTTCATTTTTAGAGAGTCTGAAAAGGTACGGAAAGTTAACTCCAAAATTCCTTTTTCGTCTTCTAATCCCTTAAGTCCGAAAAAGTATAAAACAATACAGAAGGGATGAATTTTCGATTTCTTTAACGAGCCGAACAAAACAAGCGCTCGATCTTTTTGTGCAATAATCCCTCAGGTCCAAAAAGATTAAAATCTAGAGGAGGGATAGCTCTTCCGGTCCTTTTAACGAGCTGGAAGGCCACAACTCGGCAAACTTTTCATATTTTACGAGTCAGTGAAAAGAGCTCAAAGAAGACTCGTCTTTTGAGGAACGAGTGATGAACAGGGATAGCAGTAGATTCCAGGTACAGGTTGGAATTTTCCAATCACGGCAGTGTCACAAGGATGGCTAAGTGAAATCACTCTTCGCAGCTGTTCCTCAAAATGGGTAAACACATATATGGAGATGAACGATTGGCCAAATGAACGGATGGAGGTGATGGCATATAAACACGACCAAGGGTTTTTAATATGGCTTTCAAAGGTTACTTTTCTCAATGTTATTTACCGGTTCATTTTTTCTGAGTGAGCTTGACTTGCTAGGGAAAGATTGCTCACAATTTATGTTTATTTTTTAACGAGCATGAACTCTGCACAAAAACTGCTCGATTCTTGCGTTTATTTTTTAACGAGCATGAACATTGCTAAAACTGCTCGATTTATACCAGTCTTAATACAAGGAATGCCTTAGGTGAGGTAATCTTATTTAAGGAGCGATACCTCACTAATTACTCCAATTTGGCAGGTTTTAACTTTTGCCTTTCATCCTTTTTTTATGCAAGCTGGAAACGGCTAATCCTACGAGTTTAACGGGTTAGACCTACGGGTTTAAAGGGAGGACCTAAAAATTTAAAAAATAAATAGTCGTCCCGTGCTTTCACTCCAAAAGGTTTGCTTGCCCCCAGGTATAAAGTATAATTTCGAGATTCTGTCCTCTTACTTATTATCCGAAAAATGGTTTTTGTTTGCTGCCGCAAACTAAACTCTCTTTTCGGCGATGTCTATCATTAGGTTGCTAAGGATGGTGACTATTTGTTTCAGCAATTTCATCCCTTTCTTTGGAGACTGCCCCTACTCTCTTTCAAAACATATTGTTTTAATGGGTGAGGCTTGTCATTCAAAGATGGTGGCTACTTGCTACCACAAATGGATCTCCTCCTTAGGAGAGCCTACTTTTTTAGACAAAGGGAGCGATTCTTCCGCTTCACATAACTTTGACAAAAGAATTTTATCCTAGAACAACCCTCTCTTCCTTTTTCGGACGGGGTACGGACTAGTCCATTCTTCTGCGGAAATTAACTTTATACCCAAGGTTTTCTCTGCCCAAGGCAGGCCAGGGTGCATGCCCCCTGGGTCCCAGTTCTTTCTTTCCGAATTACTCGCATTCATCGGGAAGTAGAACCGGGGGTGGTGGCATTCCTTGAGTGAATAAACCGTTAAGGGATGGTATTTGACTATTTGCGATGCGTGATCCTGGAAATGAAAGTTGGTCGACGAGCTTGACCATTCTTCCTTCGTGCGGAAAACACATGACTCTAAAGAGCGAGGACACTATTGCCTCCATGCAATATATATAGTCTCGCCCAAGGAGTAAGTTATAAACCAAGGGTCCCTGGACGACCATGATGTTCATATGAACTGTCTTCCCTTTCAATGTAACTGGAACATTGGGGAGAATCCCTAACAGGTGACTGGTTCCTTTATCAAAACCTGATAGATTTCTTATCTCAGGTAAAAGCGCCGGGCAACCCAGTGCTTTCCAAGCAATAGAGGAAAGGATACTCACAGATGCCCCTTCTTCAATGATAGTTCCAGCCATCACCATTCTGTAGATTTGGACTATGATTCTGAATGGGATACTGGCTGGTAACCGGGGTCTGCCTAGTTGATTCCAATCAAAGGATACAACTAGGTTGCTTGGTGGTGGGACCGAATATACGGCCGGATACGACCCTGACGATGTTCCTTCCTGCGATAAAGGAATGGGCGCATTGCCCTGATGCTCATCAGAGTCTGTGTTGATGAAAAGAATCTGGACGGTGTCATCCTTATTCTCTTCAGTGAGGGTGTCATTTGAAGATGAATCTTCAACGACGGTGTCATTTGAGGATGAAACCTCTGAAGGAAGAACCGGGTCAACTGCCGTTTCGACCTTTAGACTTTCGTCTGGTCTGGATTCAGCAGGTTCATTCTCAATGACCGACACTTCAGCTGACCACTTGAGCGGGCCAGCTGGATTTTCAACTATCGAGGGATTAGGCACGAGTTTTTGGTATCCAGGAGGAAGTCGTAACGGTGATACCGGACGATCTTCCAAAACTCTCTTCGCCTCATCTAAGAATGGACATCGGTGGATGGCATGATCGCCTTCACACAACATACAGGGTGATCTTGGTCTCCCTTTTTGTCCTTCACTCTCGCTAGTTGACGGATTGCAATCAACATGACTACCAGAGGTTGATGCTACCAGATTGTGCAACCTGGGGGACCAGTCCCTTAGTATCCGGGGAATACAAGGACAATTACGATGGAAGTGGGTCCCTTTGCAAATGACACATGGCGATTTAGGCCCGGTCGGTGCAGTGTGTGGATTTTTGTCAGATGTCTTTTGCTTGCCCCCAGTCGCCTTCGCCATAGGCCCCTTCTGCTTCTTTTCTTTCTTCTTCTTTTCCTTCTTCTCCATGGGAGGCTGACTTTTGCCGGCTCTACCTTGTGAAGATGAAGGATCAGAGGAAGAAATGTAAGAAGTGGAAGGCTGGTGGGTAGCTCTAGACTGGTCTGACTGTTGATTCGACTGCTCAGGATTTGCGGCGATTTGAACTACATTAGTTGAAAAGAGCCATACAGGTAGGCCAATTGTCAATCCTGGAAGTGACAATGTGGCCATATGAGGCGCACCAACATCTCCCCAAGAGGAGAAGGGATTGGGACTTCCACCAAGGTTACTTCCTTGGTTGGTGGGCTCCATACTTTTCAACTGAAAGATCAACGTGGGAATAAGAGGTGATTATGTTCTGTTTAAAATAAATTTTATTAACGACGCTTTTAGACACAAACTTTCTTTTTCATGTTTTAAGAGTCGAGAAAAAGCTAAAGATGACTCTAGTCTCCTTCGATGTATTAACGAGCCCGAAGTGACAAATGCTCGGATGGACTTTTTCAGTTATAGAGTTTGAAAAAGGCCAAAAGAAACTTCTCTGGAGTTCTAGGTAGAGGGTGTGCCAAACTTTTCACGAAACCATAGAATACGTTTTACGGTACAGGTGGTCGATCTTCGTGAATGCTGTGTTCACTGCATCGCGATCAATAGGGCGGCCGACATGGCTTCCTATGGATAAAGGATAATTGCCTATAGGGGTCTCCCAATATATACGCGACGGTACGTGGGAGCACAAGTCCGTATTAGTGCCACCGACTCTCAGGAGGAATCACCCACCTTCATAGAGATCGACAGTCACTATGTTTAACGACGCCGGAACACGTCTCTACCTAGACCTCCATGTGTTTGCGTTATGTTACAAAGCGTTGTTATGTAAATTGGATTTATTTTAATGTTGATCTTGCTTAGCAGTTTGCCTTTAAGGATCACCACGAGATGTATGTAACAAATTCCCGAATGCAGTCTAAGATGAGAAGCAAACTTTTCAATCTTTCAACTTTGAAAACCTTAACTACTGAGGGAAAAGAAAGGAAAATCTTTTCACACAGATCATAGAGCACACACTAAATGCAAATTTTTCCTAAATCGTCATGCAAACTTTTTCAAATGCAAAATGCATAATGCCTGTATTTTCTTTTCCCTTTCTTAATGTTGATGGGTTACAAAAAGAAAGTTGTTATATAACTTTGATTTCGATCTAAAGCGAAAGTAAACAAGCTTGTCCAAAATCAAAAGACACCTTAAGATTCACTTGCTTAATCACTGGAAATACATGAAATCAAACCATAATGACGAAAGTAAAATGACTAATCAGCTATGGAGAGCAAACAAGCTAACTCTTTAGACCAGCAAAATGCCTAACATAAGTTCAGATCTAAGAGGCCAAAAGCAAGACTGGTTTACTCTTCGTTATGGGAAATTGTAAATGAGTAAGAAATACAAAGAACAAGTACAATTTCGTTATATAACAGAGGCAGAATGATGGCAAGTAATATTGGTTTCAGAACAGGTGCAAGACTGGTAACTGGCAGCCAAATCAATAGTGAAAACAGGCAAGAAAAAGGGAGGAAACCCCAAATGCACTAGGCAAAATTGGGCCAACGCAGGTGCTGCACAGCCAATCTGGCTCTCAGCGCAGGTAGCCCCTTCGGGACCTGCGTTGCAAAGCAGGTAGCCTGTGTACTACCTGCTTTGGAAAACGAAAGTTGCGTTTTCACAGTTTCCGGGTCATAATTTTCTAAAAATTGCACAGTTTTTGCTCAAATCAGAAGCAATCAGTCAAGCACACTCAAAGGGATGATTAGGAAGGTGAAAAGCTATCACTAAGAGCTTACAAGGATCCTTGTAGATCAGCTCTTCAAATCATGAACTTGCTCAGAAATGAGCCAGAGTAGCTGCCCTCTACTTCGCTTTTGATATAGTCAAAAGCTTTTCGATTTGGTACTCTCTTGTTCAGGAAATGAATAGAAAAATACTACAAACACAATCAAACGGATACGATCCCCAGTGGAGTCGCCAGTTTGTTGTAGGGAAAAGTATCCAACTCGGATGACCCTATCCTACTCTAAGGGTGATAGTTCCTTAGCAACAACTGTAAAACAAACTACTTAAGGTTTACTTCTTTATGAAAGCAAAAGAGAATGGAGAGATGCACTAACCGTTGCCTTGCGCTTAATGTCGAATCCAAAATCTTCTCTTTGGCCGCTTGCTCCTAGCTCCCTGTTCTTTTGCTTGCCCAGCTACAATGAGATCCTGCAAAATAACAAAGAAGGAAACTACAAGAGGCATGCAATCATAACTGGTTCATGGATTAGTGTAAAGCAAACATGCAATCATCACAATATATTGTTGAAACAAGAGCACATAGAAGAACCTCAATAGCTTTTATTAATGAAGAAGTAAAGGTTCTGAGAGTATTACAACCATTGAAGGCTCCAACCCAGCAACACTTCCCAGCAGAAAGAATTTCTCCTCTTCACCTCTCTCAAACAATCACCCAATAGTTCTATAGTGAAACCAACAACATATCATTACTTTGCACAAAATTCCAGCCTCCTGAGCTCATAGGAGAGAGCTCAATATATAGATGAATTGAGAAAGGATGAGTCAGCTTGCAACTGATGTGTAGCTGCCTTGTGTCCTCTCTCTCTTCAGTTAATCTTTAGTTGATCTTCAGTTCTTGAGTCCACTTGGAGAACCTTGCTTCCACTTGGAGAAACAGAGCCTCTGACTCATCACAAGGCGAAATCCCTGATCCAAGTGTCATTTTTGGAAGATTCCAGAGCAATGACTCATTGTGCCACTTGTCCCATCTCGCTCAGCACAGGTGGCCTTTGTTCCACTTGCTTTGCAACGCAGGTACACCATGGAGGATCTGAGTTTCAGCGCAGAAGCCTAGTGGAGCACCTGCTTTGATTTCAGGATTGCTTGTTTTTGAGTGTTTTCAGGTGGAGAACTGATCTGAGAGCTGTTGGTTTGCTGACCTTGTTCCTCTAGGGGTAGGAACATCATGCTTAGGGAACTTTGGATCCCGTGGATTATTGACAATTCATGCTTGTTGCTGTAAGGCACAAAATTGTCTATAACAGCGCCTGACTCATTCTCTAAGGAGAATGGTAGTCTCTTATTTTCAGGCTATAGGGAAAAGTGTTCCATCTCCTTTGGCAAGCTTGCATGATGTCATCTCCTAACAACCTGAAAATGTCCTCAAAGTGTGTCACTGCTTGTTTTTGGGTAGTAAGGTACCTAGGTGCAAGCTTAGGGTCATTTGAAATCATGTTGTGGGCACTGATGACAACCATTGGATTTGATTTCTCAGCTCTTATCATGAGGGGTTATGTTTCTTATCTTGCCATTACTTGCTTCATCTCTTGAGCTCTTGCCTCTTCATGATTCATCCATGATGCCAAGGCCATCAATTGCAAGTCCCCTAGTTTTGAATTTGGGTCCCACACATTCAAATCTGTCAAGGGCAGGTTGTGTAGGTAAAAGTCATACATTTTAGCTCTATCTTTCAAGGTGATTTGATCAAAGATATCAATGAATTTTTTGTAGTCTTAGAAGGGCATAGGAATTTGTTGGCATCCTACACTAGATTGCCTCTAAGGATAAACTGGCCATGGATGCCAATTGACATTCTCTCTCTTGTAATTGTCCCCTTAGCCATGCATTCTCTGCTTCCAACTGAGCTTTCATCATTGCCTCTCTATCCCTTATGCTGCTCAGTTCTCTACCCATCTCCTTTACTTTCTCCTCGATGTTGCCTATATCCTCCACTCATTTAGATTTGGCAATTTGCATCCACCTATGCATTCTTTCCCTTTCTTTTTCAAGCTCAAAGAATAAGGGGATGGAAAATTTCAATGGAATGACCCTACCCCCTTCAATGAACCTGTAGTAAGAGTCAAGGTTGGGTTGAGGACTAGGTTCCCTCAGTTCTAGATCTTCCTTCTTTGTTTCTGGCTGAATGATCCCTTCTTGGTCCATTTTTTGAGTTTCCTATAGGTTTAGAAAAGTTTCATGTAGGATGGCCTATGCTTCCTCTAGGTCCTTTTGTTTCTTCCATACATCTGTGGGCTCTATTGGAACCTGGTGATAGCGATACTTCAAATTGATCTTGCTAAAATACTTGCCCCCCTTGATTTTTTCTAGAACATCATCAATCCGTGGGATTGGATACCTATTCCTAACAATGATTTTGTTTAGTGCATGATAATCAATGCAGAACCTCTGGGTCCCATCCTTGTTTTGTCAAAGTACAACCAGGCTCCCACAAGGCGAGGAACTTGGTCAAATGTTCCCTTTTTGTAGAAACTCTTGGATTTGCTGCTTGATCTCTTGATTTTCCAGAATTGAGTGGAGATATCTCAACCCATTGTGTAGAGGCGTTTTGGGAGAATTTGATATTTGAGCACAATTTAGCTGAGTCATTTTCTCAATTCTAGAAAATCTGTCATTATTGAACATGCGTCTTGAACATGCGTCTACCCACCAACAAAGCCAAAGGGAATATCTATAATAATGGTAAATACTGCAAATAAATAAAACTTCAAATGTTTAAAATTTCTTATCATTTTGTGCGACCTTTGATTTCAAAATATTTCCTTACTAGGTTTAATATACAGCTCAAGCTTATTCAATTTTTCAATTTTTGAAGTATTAATTTTCCATCATTGCAATCACCATCCAACTTCTATTTCCTATTCTTCCATTCTTTCACCTTCAATATTTGATGGAGCATTAGGTTTAATTGAATATTGTATGCTTGGATTGTAGTTAGAGAGGAAATGACATAATTTACAATGCAAATATTGAATAAATAAACTAATTGCAATTATGAATTGATTCTTCAAAACTTAATTAGCATCTTCGGATAATAATACATTACCAACTTCTATTACAATCATCTTTGAATAGTAGTTTGCTGACAAAATAAAATAGCTCTTTCGAATCATGCACAAAATTTCCAATAATGGCTACTGAATAATGATCTCGTCCAAGTATGTGCATAAAAAATTCTTAACATAATATTTTGCAGACAACATAAAATAGCTCTATCCAATCATGCACAAAATTTCCAAGAATGGCTACTGAATAATGATCCCGTCCAAGTATGTGCATCAACAATGCTTAACACGATAAATAAAGTTAGTTTGTTATAATCACTTTACTCACCATAATAATAACAATGATGATGTGTATCATCAACCACTCATGTGGAAGTAGCTCATGCAACAACGGTTCATGTAGTCAATCCTTTTATCAAACAGAGGAGGAAATGTGCTTTGAACACATTACGTATACTAGCTTAGCTTTGTTTCTAGATTTGGTAAATTGAGGTTTGGTTTTGAGATTTAATTTATTCTATTTGAAAATTGAAAAACACTGCAACAAATAGAAAAAAGTTGTAATATACATGGGCTTTACTCATTAACAAGTATTACCTAATAAATTTACCTCATTGTATTGTACTTGGAGCGATGAGAACTCTCTCTAATTATTGCATGTCTTTTCTACAGGATGAGAATGAGTTCCTGTGCATTGCACCTACAACGATGCTTTCTGATTATTGCATGTCTTGCGAATGAGTTCCTGTGTATTACACTTGCAGCGATGTTTTTTGATTATTTCATATTTTGAGAATGAGTTCCTCTATATTGATGTTTTTCTAATTATTGCATGTCTTGAAAATGAGCTCCTGTGTATTGATGATTTCTGATTATTGCATGTTTTGAGAATGAGTACCTGTGTATTGCACTTGCAACGATGATTCTAATTATTACATGTTAAAATAAGATAATTCTCCTACATGAGGAGTTGGCTAAACATTGAGAGTCAGTTAACTAAGTGATTGAGTGATTGAGTGTTGAGTCAAGTCGAGTTAAGTGATAGATGACTTCTAGTGTGTGGTTCCATGTCAAGATATTTTAGGCAAGTCGCTAGTTGGAAAAGGTTAAATACCCTTCACTGGGTTCATTGTAAACATCATGTTTTATGTGATCAATAGAAGAGCAACAACTCGTGTTTATGCCTGAATTCATGCCTTGTCTCCTCCACCTTTCCAACAAATTGGTATCAGAGCGAGGTTACACAGAGAGAGGGAGAATAGATTAACAACAATCCGTGTGAGAAGGGAAATCTATTTTTTTTCTCGTGATTTGAGAATTAACACATCCTACAATTATACACAGGGCGCTATAACAATGCTATAATGCATTCAGCCTGAGGAGAGAGCCACATTAATAGTAAAAAACATACCGCGATTTTCATGCATGCGGGTCCCTTCGGTTGTTGTAGCGTTAGCGAACTAACGCAAAGGATAGTCATCATGAGAGGCGTTAGTCGCAATGCTATCCATTGTAACATGCGTTAGTTCAGGTGCATTAATAAACCAAATAACACGCACATGGTTTATATGACAGGTTTTTAAAAAGTCAACCAAAGTGAAAACGTCAAAGTGAAATTTGGTATTCACATTGATTTAAGTTTATAAGAGTGTCTTGAAAGGGATTTTAATATATCAAACAAGCCACGTAAAAAAATATTTTTTGAATTCGTGAAGGGCAGATTATAAAGGTTTTTTTTTATACATATAAAGATTTTTTTTTAAAGATTTCTTTTATATATAAAAAATAACTAAGAGTTTTTCAAAAGATTTTTTTAGCAAAAAAAAAAAATTAGTTTTTTTTTTTTTAAATAAAAAGCTTACGGTTTTATTGAAAGGGGTATTTTTTTTGAAAAAGTTTACAAAAAGAGAATTTTATGGTTTTTTCAAAAAAAAAAAATTGCAGAAAGATGGCTTTCTCAAATTTCCTGCCCCAGTTCATACCGTTTACAGGGAAAGATTATGATGTGTGGACCATTAAGATGACAACCACGTTGCATGCACATGATGTTTTGGATTATGTTCAGTTTGGGTTTTCAAAACCTAACGATGAAGTAGAAGCATGAGCTCTCAGTAATGAAAAGAGAGAACAATTGAAGACAGACAAAAAGAAGAATGCACAAGCGTTGCAGCTTATCCAATAGGGAGTGGACTGAGCAGTGTTCCAGAAGATTATGATCACGTCTTCAACAAAAGTAGAATGGGATAGTTTGGTGACAATCTATACAGGTATGAATAGAGTCAATATTGTTAAGTTGCAGAATACTAGGAGTGATTTTGAAAGTCTACAAATCAAGGAGACAGAGGACATCGATTCTTTCATGAATAAGGTCATATCTGTCGTAAATTAGTTAAAGATTTATGGTGAAAAGATTAAAGATCAAATAATGGTTGAGAAGGTACTTAGATCTTTATCTACCAAATTTGATGGTGTGGTAGCAGTCATAGAAGAAGCGAAATATTTGGCATCATTGACAGTTGATGAGTTGATCGGATCACTTCTATCGCTTGAGGCAAGGATAGACAAAAATAAGAATTCCAATTTAGAGACTGCTTTCAAAAGTCAGGTTTCTATTTCAAGAGACAGAAGTCGAGGCAGAAGTAGATCGAGAGATAGAGGACGACGTGGAAGATATGGTGGTTAGAGAGATGGCTGAGAAGAGCATGAACATGAAAGTGGAAGCAACTACAAAAGCTTCAACAATAATCAAAGAGTTAACAAATCAAAGGTGAGATGTTATTATTGCAATAAATTTGGTCACTATGCTCGTGATTGCAGGAAGAAAATAGCTGATCAAGGGAACCATAGAGCTAATGTCACTACAAAGAGTACTAACTCCATGTTCCTTGCATTTCATACCATGCATGAACCTTCTGCTAGTGTGTGGATGTTAGATAGTGGTTGTAGTAACCTCATGATAGGCAACAAGGATTTGGTTGCAAATTTCGATCAATTTATGTAAATAGAGGTAAAGTTGGGGACTGACAAGACTGTGGAAGTAGATGGAAAAGGAGTGGTCAACATTCTGACCAAGTAGGGGGAGCTGAAGACAATATCAGAGGTATATTATGTTCCTAGTCTCAAACATAATTTGATAATTGTTGGTCAATTGACATAGAAAGGATACAGAGTTATCTTTCAAGGTCAAGAATGCGTTATATATGACAGCGCCCAAGCAAGAAGCTGATAGCAAAGGTGCAGATGACAAGGAACAAACTCTTTCCTCTAATTATGAATTACAGTGGTGAGGTGAGTTCATTTACAGTTTCATGTTCTTATGATTATTGGTTATGACACTTTCGGTTTGGACACTTCCTCACTTTCATTGATGACTACAGAAGAAAGACTTGGGTTAAATTCTTGAAGTAGAATTCAGAAACTTTTGCAAAGTTCAAGGAATTCAAAGCCTTAGCAGAGAACCAAAGTGATCGACAGATCAAGGTATTAAGGTCAGATCGTGGTGGAGAATATGACTCAAAGGCATTCCATGATTTCTGCAAACAACATGGAATCAAAAGACAACTTATAACCAGGTACACGCCGCAGCAGAATAGTGTAGCAGAGAGAAAAAATAGGACAATTAGGAACATGGTAAGAAGAATGTTGACATGCAAAAACTTGTTTAATGTGTATTGGGTAAAAGCAGTTGCATGTGCTATTTATGTGATCAATAGATCTCCTATAAAGAGTGTGATGAACAGAGTACCAGAATAAGCACAGTTAAGTATGTATTGCAGTGTATCTCATCTCAGAGTATTTAGATGTGTAGCTTATGCACATGTGCCTAAGGAGCGAAGAGGAAAATTGGATGATAAAAGTGAGAAATACATATTTACTGGTTATAGCGAGCAATCAAAAGCTTACAAATTGTATAACCCTGTCACCAAGAAGACCATAATTAGAAGAGATGTTGTGTTCAAAGAACAAGAGTCGTGGAACGGAACTCTTGACAAAACAGTTGATGCACAAGTGCCACTGATGGAAGAAGATGATGTAGCAAAAAAGGAGCAACAAGAATAATAGGTGAAGCCACCAAACAAAGACACACCAATAAGGACTCCAAGATTCTTAGAGCGGCATGGATCTTCAAGAAGATCAATAGATCAAGATTCTCCCAACAATCAATCAGGTGATGAATCAGGCAATGGTAAGAGAAACATGAGAAGTTTTAAAGATATTTATGATGATTTAGATGTTAGTTCAAATTTTGCATTATTGTCATTCCAACCTTCTTCATTTGAAGAAGCAGTCAGAGATGAAAATTGGGTGCAAGCCATGGACGAATAAATTGAAGCGATTGAAAAGAATGATACATGGGATTTGGTTGATTTACCAAAGGATAAAAATCTCATTGGTGTGAAGTGGGTGTGCAAGAAAAAGTTGAATGAAAAAGGTGAAATTGACAGATTTAAAGCAAGACATGTAGCAAAAGGATTCTCACAACAACCGGGAAGAGATTTTGGAGAAACGTTTGCTCTGGTAGCCAGATTGGATATCATAAGAGAATTTCTAGCCACAACGGCTCAGAACAAGTGGAAATTATATCACATTGATGTGAAATCAAACTTCTTGAATGGACTTCTAGAAGAAGAAATTGATGTGCAGCAGCCCCCAAGATATGTAGTTGAAAGTAATGAAGAGAAAGTTTACAGGTTGAAGAAATCACTCTATGGACTGAAACAAGTGCCTAGAGCTTGGTATAGTAGAATTGAGAGCTGCATGATCAAGAATGGATTTTGCAGAAGCAACATTGAGCCTACCTTGTACACAAAGATAAATGAGCATGGACAGATTTTGATTGTCTGCTTATATGTTGATGACATGATTTTTACAGGTGATTTTGAGATAGATGAATTTAAAGAAACCATGATGAAATAATTTGAGACGACAGATCTTTGTCTCATGAAATATTTTCTTGGCATAGAAGTCGAGCAATCTGAAAAAGGAATTTTTATTTGTCAAAATAAATATGCCAAAGATTTGTTGAAAAGATTCAGGATGGAAAATTGCAAACCTATTCCTACACTAGTTGCCTTGGATTCATCACTGTATCCAAAAAATATACATTTCTCCCCCTTGCTGTCCAACTTCTTCCTCAACTCATTTGGGACATGTGCATACGCCACACATCCAAAAACTCTCATGTGGGTGACACTATGCTTTCTTCCACTCTATTCCTCTTTAGGAACTATGTTTTGGA
This sequence comes from Pinus tabuliformis, assembly GCA_031772625.1. Taxonomy (NCBI): domain Eukaryota; kingdom Viridiplantae; phylum Streptophyta; class Pinopsida; order Pinales; family Pinaceae; genus Pinus; species Pinus tabuliformis. Next base: position 225,876,505 of record CM062820.1, on the reverse strand, counting down.
TGCTTTTGGTTGGAAATCTATTCAAGATATATGCTGCACAAGCAGTAGTTTCAGCCCAATAATGATTTGGAAAATTCTTTTCCTTCATCATACTCCTTGCCATTTCCATAATGGTCCTATTCCTCCTTTTTTCCACACCATTTTGTTGAGGTGTATACCTTTTTGTAAATTGCTTGTGAATTCCATGCTCCCTAGAAAAACAAAGGAAATCATTTGAGATGTATTCTCCACCTCTGTTAGTCCTGAGCAATTTGTGTCCACTTTGCTTCTCAACAAGAGCTTTGTATTGGTGAAAGCGCTCAAACACTTCACTTTTCCATTTTAGGAGATAGACCCATGTATTCCTTGTGTAGTATCTATGAAGGTCAATACGTAGTCGCTGCCACCAATTGATGGTGTCTGCATTGGTGCACATAAATCTGAGTGGACAATCTCCAAAGGTGCCTTTTCCCTTACTGACTTTCTTGTTGGAAATGTCTCTCTATGTTGCTTCCCCAATATACATCCTTCAAATAGGCTGTCCGGTTTTTCTATGAGTGGCAAACCCTTCACCATGCCTTTCGTATGCAGCAAATTCAAACCTCCAAAGTTGAAATGACCAAATCTCAAATGCCATAACCAGTTTTCATCTTTTACCTCTACTTGAAAGTTTACTTGTGTGACAGCGACCTCTTTTCTTCCATTCTCTTGTGGTTTCATTGAGAGTTGTGCTTGTGTACTTTCTTTCTGAAAATATGATTTTAATTTTAGTGGAAACATTCTATTGTTTGTCATCTGAACCTTTTCAATCAGCTGTCTGTTTGGAGGTATATCCAAAATTGTGCACACATCATTTTTGAAAAAGACATTGTAGCCCTTTTGTATGAGCTATCTAATGCTCATGAGGTTATGCTTTAGACCGGGGAAAAAGTAAACATCTAAGATGTACTTCTTCTCCCCTTTCTTTGTTAAGATATTAACTCTTCCTTTTCCCATGACAGAGACTTTGCTATCAGTCCCTAATGTCACTTCAGATTTCACACTTTCATCTAGATTGGAAAACATTTATATGTTTCCTCACATCTGTTTGCTACATCCTGATTCTAGATACCATATATCATTTTTTTTGTCTTGTGCTACATTACAAGCTAAAAACATGTTATCATGGTTTTGATTTTCTTTTGTGAAATTTACACTTGGTTTGTTACTAATGTCATATTTCTTCTTTCTACATTCATTTGCATAATGACCATACTTCTTACAGTAATGACATTGAACTTGAGATTTATCATACCTCTGACCTTGTGCTTGATTTTGGCTTGGGCCATGAAATGGATTTTGATTTCTGCCTCTTCCACTTGAGCTTGAAGGGCTGCTTCTTCCACCTCCGTGTGGGATTCTTCCTCTTCCTCTATCATATGATCTTTCTCTGCCTCGACCTTGACCAAATGATACTTGTGTCATGAAGGCATGCTCCAATGAGGAGCTTGTTGCTCTATTCAGTCTATGTTCATGAGAAATCATTGATGCATTAAGCTCATCCACTGAGAACTATGAGAGATCCTTTGTCACTTCTATGGCCACAACAATGGCATCAAACCTTGCTGGAAAACTTCTCAAAACTTTCCCAACTATTCTTCTTTCCTCTAGTGTCTCACCATTAGACCTGATTTGAGTAACCAGCCCACTTACATGTGTAAAAAATGATTCTACATTCTCAGACTCTTTCATACCAATTGTTTCAAAGTCTCTTCTCAACATTTGCAACTTTGATGTCTTGACTTTTGCCATGCCTTGGTAGGCTGTCTGAGGGTGTCCCATGCTTGCTTAGACTTCATTGTTGCTGCAACCCTTGGGAAAATCATTCATGAACTACTTGGAAAATATAGAACATGGATTTTGAATCTCTTGTTGTCCCTTAACAAATTTCTTTCTGCTTGAGATAAGGCATTGTATGCTGCTGCATTTTCTAGTTCTTGAAAACCATTCTCTACCAAATCCCAAATGTCTTGAGAAGAAAACAGGGCCTTCAATGTAATAGTCAAATAATCATAATTTTTTCCATTGAACTGAGGTATCTGAGGATTAGTTAATCTTGTGCTTGATGTTTCCATTTTTGAGTGAAGAAAAAAACCTTTCTACATGTTGGAAAATATGCTAAAAGCAATCGGCTCTCAAAACAATTTTAACTGTTAGTAAAAACACTTGTTTTTACACTAACAAAGTTTAACCTACTCCGATACCATGTTAAAAAAAAATTAAGTAGAGAGGTAGAGGGGTGTGACTTTCACGAAGCTACTTTCGCATAGCTAGCTTCGCGAAGCTAGATTTCTCGCAGCTATTACAAAAACTTAAAAAAAACACAGTATTCACTCACAGAAAAAGACATAGTAAAATAGAGTAAGCTTGGAGCAACAATAAAACTTAGGATTAAATTATAATTCATGAAAGATACATTCACATGAGACTACGACTCATTCACCAAGTAAAAACAAGATTTTTAGAGATTTTCACTTCACGCGGAATAACACACAGTAAAACACAGTAACTGTTGTTTTCATGTGCCCACCAAAATTTGCTCCACCATTTTCTCCTCAGAGAATCTCACTCTCTTTCTCTCTTACTTGCAAAATTATTTTTACATACATATTTCTCTCAACACACAATTTGACATTAATGCATGACAGAGCAAAATAATTAATACGCTGTTGTTGTTGAGTGTGGAAATCATGCAGGTGTCTGTGGATTATGGGCAATAATTGCGGAATGAATGCTTGCCCATATCTAATTACCAAAATATATTAAATGCCTTAAATTCTTTGTTGTGTTGAGGAATGGTTCGCGTGGTACTTTGTTCTGCCTTTAGTCCTTCCATCTTCAAACATATACGCAACCTGCAAAAGTACTTCTGACAAGTATGGCTGCTGTCTTGGTGTTTAACGCGGTGGCTTGGATTAATATTTCCAACACTTGCAGACAAGATTCAAGGTATCGCTCATGCTAAAAACGAAGGCAGTCGATTAGATATTTCATTGATTCAAAAAGAATAATAAAAATAAATTTATTAAAAAAAAGTAAGTACAACTATATTTTGCAACAATATATAAACCATTTTTATTATGTACGCTTCCATATACCACCCTTGCTTTTTTCCCTCTTCGACAGTCCATTCATGTCATTAAACTGGCAAGTATTCAATCTCTAAGCGCACAACCAACAATCAATTAAATTCGCGGAAGGAAGTCGGCATAGTAATTAAATTGATAATGAAAATGGAGAGGGAAATTTACAAGATTAGGGTTAGATAAAAATTCCAACTTTCCATTTTGTATAAAGACAGAATATTTATTGCAATTGGAATCTCAATTATTCACTCATTTTTAATTTTTAAAAAAGAAATTCATATATATATATATATATAGATATATCAGCATTCACTTGTCCGAGTATTTTTTTAACATTGCACTCTAGGATATCTTTATTAAACATTGTTTTGTAGCAATTACAATTATTAATCAAATATTCTTCTCGAAAGTCAGGAGAACGGACATACAATTAGTGATATTAATGTCAATGTTTGATGTGATGTCGAGTACCTTTCAATCTTCTCTTCAGGAGGCCTATTCTAAGGAATTTGAATTTTCTTAAACATCTCTTACCCTAAATTTGCAACTCTACACTAATATTTCAATTTTCTTAAGAATCTCTTACCCTAACTTGCAAATCTACACTAATACAATTCAAGAAAGTTCTTGATATTGACAAATTGGTGTTAATATTCAAAGTTCTTGACATTGAAAAATTAGTTTCAACGTTCAACATTTTGTAAGGTAATGAGGTTTGATTCTTTCAACTATTTCAATCATGATGTCAAAAAATAGTCGTAATAAAGAAATATTTAGACGATGAAATACATCAAAGCACAACTTTTAATAACAAATAAAAAATTAAAATAAATGGATTGTTTTCATTTATAGTAGTAAGTTTTTTCTGGGTTGGAGTACGTTCTAAAATTTCTTTTGTTTGGCTCAGAGTTCTTCTTCTTCATACATAAGGAGAGTTGATCTTCTTCAGACGTAAGGAAATAGGCTAATGACCCAAGACCCATAGGTATCCGACAAGAGTGAAAGCTTGCTACAGACCACCAACAAGTAATTATCGGTGTCATGGTTTTCCTTGAATAACAATGATGAATCAACATGCATTGGTGCGTAACACTTAGTGATGGTTATCCCCAGTGTTGATTTGACAATTGAATTATGATAGGCTTTTCCATTGATTAAAAATACTAGTATAAAGTATTTTATGTTGATAGATATGATATGATGTTTAATTGGAAATATCACCATTAGTATTTTATTTATGAAAAATGATATGGTTCAATATTTCTTCCATTATAAATATATTTATATAAAATATATCCACCTCGTAACAATTGGAAAACTTATCTTTTGTTTTTTTTTGTGAATTTAAAAGCTTTTTATTAATCAAGATAATTAGATTGCATAGATAACCATATGCGTAGAAAGGGAGTATTGAAACTTAGATCTCAACCTCTGTTGCTTATACAAGCTACTATTGATTACATGTATGCAAAAGCCATTATATCTTTGCCTTTTTAGGCCTAGAACCACTCCATACAAGAAAGCATTAAAAGGTAGATAAAATCCTCACCCAAACACTCTCCCTTAATTACGACCGCTAAACTAAAACATGAATCATGACAACTCAAACATGCTTATTGGTTTATGTTTCAACTAGGCTTACAACACTTAAGTTTATTCTATGAAACTCAAACACATCTTTTTCTAATGACTTAGTAAATATATCATCCAATTGATTACTAGATTTACAAGGTTTCAAGTGAACTTCTCCATTCCTCACAAGTTCTCTAATAAGGTGTTATCTAGTATCAATATGCTTTCTCTTTTGAGGAAACACACTATTCTTGGATAGCGCAATCGCTAAGGTGTTGTCACAATATAGTCCTATTAATCCTTGTTGTTTCAGCTTGAGTCCATCAAATACTCTTCTTAACCACACTGTGTGACACGCTGCTAGTGTTACTTCTACAAAATCTATTCTTAATTATGTAACTGTCGATTATTCTATACTAAGCTCTAGGTGCTTGCTTCAGTCCATAGAGCACTTTCTTCAACCTATAAACTTTATCTTCGTTACCTTCAAATTCATAACCTGGAGGCTGCTGTTGTTATGAAACCAGCTCACAAAAAGATAGAAAAGATAGATCAACGCCTTAGAATTCAGCCTTTTCGAGGGGGCAACCTCCTTTATATTATACAAATGAACAATTCTTGGATGATACAAATGACAAGACCTCCTTTCTATATATAGGAGTCTAAGGGGTCATAATATAATCATAGCTGACATAACAATAATAATGTAAGGGCACAATAATAACAATAGTGGGCTTCTATGGAGCACAATAGTAACAATATGGGGACTACATGGGTACAACAGTATAATAAGGGGTTTGTACTAATAACAATAAGGGGTTACACTAGTAGTATAGGGGCCTAACATGCCCCTCTCCTTCAAACAGTGTTGTCCTCAATGCTTGAGTAGTTATTGATGGTCATGTATAAAATTCTTGTCCTCCCATGTGGAATATTCAACAGGTAAGTTCTTTCGCTTGATGAGATACTCTGAAATTGATCGATTTTGTAGCTACCGGGTTCTTGTTTTTGTGACTGCTCCAGGTTCCAATATGATTTTTCCTTCCTCTTCAAGTTCTGGCCATATTGTTTGAATTGGGATCTTTTGCAAATTTTGAATGAGTGGCCACACTTCTTCGTCCTTCTTCCATTCATCCCTTACTTCGTTTATCCAATCTGGTTGGATAATAGAAATAGCACAAAACAATGCTTCCACATCCTCATCCTTTCTTGAGAGTGCATCTGCAACAAAATTTTGCTTCCCTTTTCTATCGATGATGTCAAAGTCATAACCCAACATATTTGTGACCCATTTTTTCTATTCTTCTAAAGATAATATTTGTTCTAAAAAGTATTTAAGACTATCATGATCCATTTTTACCTTGAAATGTCTTCCCATTGCGTAAGGTCGCCATTTCTTAAGTGCATGTAGTATTGCCAACATTTCCTTCTCATAAATAGCTTGCTTGAGATGTAGCGGTAAAAATACCCAATCACCTACATCAAAACATTTTTCACTGCGATGTTGATCTACCTGTTTTTTCATTCGATTCTACACCAAAGTGGCGTTATCCTTTAAAAGTTGGAGAACCTGTTGTTGATGCTCGATGTGATCTTTCACTGCTTGAACCTTTTTCTTCTTGGTATGTCCTTCTATCTTTAGAGTTTGAAGAGTGGTAATTTCTTCCAATGCTTTACAAGATATGGTCAGATTCATTTCTTGATGCTCAATGTGATATTTCACTTCTTGAGCATTTTTCTTCTTGATATGTCCTTCTATCTTGATAGTTTGAGGAGTGGTAATTCTGGCCAATGCATTACAAGATATGGTTGGATTCATTTTTTCTTTCTCAATGTGATATTTCACTTCTTGAACCTTTTTCTTCTTGATATTTCCTTCTATCTTGAGAGTTTGAGGAGTGGTAATTCTTGCCAATTCTTTACAAGATATGGTCGAATTCATTTCTTCTTTCTCTAGGGTTGGTTCCTGGTGTATATCCTATTTTTTTGATGTTTCTTGATCCTTTTTTTCCTCCTCTTCATAATATATGTAAAATAATTTCTTCTCAACACACTTATGACCTTTAGTGCATTTACTATCATAATTGTAACAAAACCCTTTTTCTTTTTTTTCTTCCAATTGTCGTGGTGTCACCCTTGTAGGTTGTCGAAGGTTAGGAGAAACAACACTTCCATGTTTATAGTTGTGAGGAGTAGAATTCATTTTTTCCATAATTTTGCTTTCCACTTTTCTTGCCAACCTGAATTCCTTCTGCAATGAATCAGGTTCCCAAAGATGAACCTGATGTTGAATGTTATCCTTTAAAGTCCCTATGGAGACATCAATCCTCTTCTTCTCTAGAATATCGTTTTCCCTTATATTCAATTTTTGAAAGTCTTCAATGTGCTCTTCCATTGAAAACTTTTGTTTGAGATTTATCAATTGGCTAAAGAAGGTGTTTCTCTTTGTATCCTCATAATGTGCTATCATTTCCTCCGTGAAAATTGACCACATGACAAGTGGTTTACGAGAACAAAGCCATTTATACCATAAAAATTGATCCGGTTCTAAATAATTAGATGCAATACATACCTTTTGTAACATTGGTACACCATGTAGATCAAAATATTTCTCCATCTGTAGTATCCAATCTACCGGATCCTTGCCATCAAACTTCCTCATCTCGCTTTTTCTTGATTTTAGGAGCTCGATCTTGAGACGACTGTAACTCTGTAATTTTGGATCTTCTAGTTCTGAAATTGCGACCTGCAGTAGCCCTCTGTGTCCTCTTTCCAATTTCATCAGTCTGATCCAAATTGGATTCTCCAAGGAAGAGTTATGCCAAATCTCCCACGGCGACCAGATTATAGACTAGTTCAATAGAGCATACTTGTATGACATGCCACATGTCACTGTTTCGACCTTTGGATCTGAAAAATGTATACAAGAAACTACAGTCCGTCCTTGTTCTGTAACTTCTTACGAAATTTCAATTTGATGTTCAAAACAAACGTTATGAATATTTTCCTCAGGTCACCTGTTTGTAATGTAATTCGGTAGTCTACAAAAAGGCCAACTTCCTCAGAGCATATCTCTACAAATATAGTGAAAAAAGCTCTGAAATTCGGACCCGAGGTTTAGAACGATTTCAACCCAAATGGGTTTTGTTTTTAGTGTCTGAAACATCGCAGAAAAAAAGTTATAGTGCAAATGCCATGATGACCTGTTTGGAGCAGTGAAACCCTAGAATCCAAAGCTCCGATACCAAATGTTATGAAACCAACTCACAAAAAGATAGAAAATATAGATCAATGCCTTAGAATTCAGCCTCTTCGAGGGGGAAACCTCCTTTAAATTACAAAAATGAAAAATTCTTGGATGATACAAATGACAAGACCTCCTTTCTATATATAGGAGTCTAACAGGTCATAATATAATCAGAGGCGACATAACAATAATAATGTAAAGGCACAATAATAACAATAGTGGGCTTCTATGGGGCACAATAGTAACAATATGGGGACTGCATGGGTACAACAATATAATAAGGGGGTTGTACTAATAATAATAAGGGGTTACACTAGTAGTATAGGGGCCTAACAACTGCACATAAATTTATTCTTCTAGAATTCCATTCAAGAAGGTTGATTTCACATCCATCTAATATACTTTCCACTTGTTCTGAGTTGTTTTGGCTAGAAGTGATCTTACGGTATCCAATCTGGCTACTAGAGCAAATGTTTCTCCAAAGTCTATTCCTGGTTGCTGCGAGAATCCTTTTGCTACAAGTCTAGTTTTAAATTTGTCAATTTCACCTTTCTCATTCAACTTTGTCTTGTACACCCACTTCACACCAATGAGATTTTTGTCCTTTGGCAAATCAACCAAATCCCATATATCATTCTTTTCAATAGCTTCAGTTTCTTCATCCATGCCTTGCACCCAATTTTCATCTCTGATTTCTTCTTCAAATGAAGAAGGTTGGAATGAAAACAATGAAAAATTTGAACTAACATCCAAATCATCATAAATATCTTTCAAACTTCTCAACTTTCTCTTACCATTGCTTGATTCGTCACCTGATTGATTGTTGGGAGAATCTTGATCTGTTGATCACTTTGGTTCTCTGCTAAGGCTTTGAATTCTTTGAACTTTGCAAAAGTTTCAGACTTCTGCTTCAAGATGTAAACCAAAGTCTTTCTGGTGTTGTCATCAATGAAAGTGAGGAAGTAACAACTTGCACCAATCGATTGTGTCCTCATAGGTATAGACAAGTCTATATGCACTAGCTCAAGAGGTTGCTTTGCTCTGTATGCAACTCTTTTTGCAAAACATTCACAGTGTTTCTTTCGCAAGATGCGACACTCACAAGTACTAGCAGGTTCTTTGATGGGAGGTAATCCTCTAACCATTTCTTTCTACTGCAACAATCTTAAACCAGGAAAGTGCAAGTGTCCAAATCGAAAGTGCCATAACCAATAATCATCACAACATGTAACTATAAAAGAACTGACCTGATCATTGTAATTCATAACTAGAGGAAAGAGTATATTCCTCCTCATCTTCACCTTTGCTACAAATTTCTTGCTTGGGGGCTTGCCATATATAACACATTCTTGACCTTGAAAGATAACTCTGTATCCTTTCTATGTCAATTGACCAACACTCAACAAATTATGTTTGAGATTAGGAACATAATATACCTCTGAGATTTTCTTCAGCTCCCCCTTCTTAGTCAAAATATTGACCACTCCTTTTCCATCTACTTCCACAGTCTTGTCAGTCCCTAGCTTTACCTCTATTTTCACAGATTGATCGAAATTTCCAACCAAATTCTTGTTTCCTGTCATGTGGTTACTGCAACCACTGTTTAACAACCACACACTATCAGAAGGTTCATGCATAGTATGGCAAGCTAGGAACGTGGAGTTAGTACTCTCTGTAGTGACATTAGCTCTCTGGTTCCCTTGATCAGCGATCTTCTTCCTGCAATCACTTGCATAGTGACGAAATTTTTTGCAATAATAACATATCACCTTTGATTTTTCAACTCTTTGATTATTGTTGAAGCTTATGTTGTTGCTTCCACTTTCATGTTCATGCTCTTCTCGTCCATCTCTTTGACCACCATATCTTCTGCTTCGTTCTCTACCTCTCGATCTACTTCTGCCTTAACCTCTATCTCTTGAAATAGAAACATGACTTTTGAAGGTGGTCTCTAAAGTGGAATTCTTATTTCTGTCTATCCTTGCCTCATGCGATAGAAGTGGCCCCATCATCTCATCAACTGTCAATGATGCCAAATCTTTGGCTTCTTCTATGGTTGCTACCACAACATCAAATTTGGTAGACAAAGATTTGAGGACCTTCTCAACTACTATTTGATCTTTATTTTCTTCACCATAAATCCTTAATTGATTTACGATAGTTATGACCTGATTCATTAAAGAAACAATTTCCTTTGTCTCCTTCATTTGTAGACTTTCAAAATCTCTCCTATTATTCTGCAACTTAACAATATTGAATTTGGTCATACTTGTATAGTTTGTTGCGAAAGTATCCCATGCTACTTTTTCTAAATATGTGATCATAATCCTCTGGAACACTGGTCAGTCCACTCCCTGCTAGATAAGTTGCAATGTTTGTGCATTCTTCTTTTTGTCTGTCTTCCATTGTTCTCTCTTTGCATTACTGAGAGCTCATGCTTCTGCTTCATCCTTAGGTTTTGAAAACTCAAACTTGACATAATCTCAAACATGATGTGCCTGCAACATGGTCGCCATCTTAATGGTCCACACATCATAATCTTTCCCTGTATAAGGTGGGAACTGGGGCAGGAAATTTGAGAAAGCCATATTTCTCCAAAGATTTCTCTTTGAAAAACAAATCTTAAAATTCTCCTTTTGTAAACTTAAAAAAAAAATGCCCTTTCCATAAAACATTAAATTTTTTATTTTAGATAAAAAAAAAAACTTCGTTTTTTTTTTTTGCAAAAACCCTTTTGAAAAGTCTTAATTAATTTTTATATATAAAAGAATTTTTTTAACAAAATCTTTATATATAAAAAAAATTCTTTATATATAAAAAACAAGAAACCTTTGTATAACCTTTTAAAAACAACCTTATGTTAAAGATTCACGTGAGCCGCATAATTGTTTTTTTGAAAAAATCTAATCGCAAATCTTATTACTCCCTTCTTACTTCCATGTGAGTTTTAAAAACTGTGACCCCGCAATTTTTGGTTGATTAACGCGTCTCACGTGATGACTGCATGCGACTGATGCCAGTCTAACGCCTTGCAATTACGGGAGCACTGCACTAATGGTTTAACCCTGCAAAACTTCATGGAACATGCGTGCGTTGAAATTGCGTTAAGTTTAGCACTGTTAACGTGACTCTTTGATGGGCCCCTTTGCGTTATAACGCCCTGTATACCACTGTAGGATGCATTAATGTTTAAACACCATGAGAAAAAATATGTTTCTCCTCTCACACGGATTGTTGCTAATCCGTTCTCCCTCACTCTTTGTAATCTTGCTTTGATAACAATTTGTTGGAAAGGTGGAAGACACAAAGCATGAATTCACACATAAAACACGATTTGTTGCTCTTCTATTGATCACACAAAACATGATACTTACAATGAATCCGGTGAAGGGTATTTATCCTTTTCCAACTAGCTACTTGACTAAATTATCTTGACATGCAACCACATGCAACCACACACTAAAAGTTGTCTATCACTTGACTTGACTCAACACTCAGACACTCAGTTAAATGACTCTCTAAGTTTAGCCAACTCCTCATGTGGGAGTAATTATCTTATTTTAACTATATATATATATATATATATATATATGATTGATTTAATTTAACTAGCCGTAAATTTTATATAGTGATAAATTTTTTTATTTTTTATTTTTTGTAATATTAAGGTAAATAGTTGAATTCTATTCGGTGAGATTGACATATTTTTTTTTTGTTATTATTTCATGATAACATTTCGTAATAGTCAATAATATTAACCATAAATAATATGGAAAGTCATATATATCCATAGTTACATTTTCGACTTAATTCAATAATATTTAATAATGAACAAATAAGTTCAAAATTCAATTAGCTTAAGGGTGGTCCATTATGGTTAGTTGTGTTCATTTATAGTTAGAGATTGACAAAATAGTCACTCATGGTCACCCATATTCAATTATGATTAACCACATTTTACCATGGTCAAACATGCTCAACTATGATAAAATACAGTCAAGATTTCAACCATGGGGAAACTAGGTCAGTAATGATCAACATGGGTATAACAGTTAATGCATTCAATCATATTCATCTATAGTTAAACATTAACAACCATGGCCAACCATATTAACTCATAGTTAACCATTTTCGAACAAACTCAACCATGACCAAGCTCATCCATGTTCCAAAAAATGAACATCAAAATGTGATGAAAAAATATGATTGTCGCAATGTGACAAATAAAAGCCAATATTGTAATTTCTTGAACAAAAGTCGATATTGCAATGTGATGAATAGATGTCAATATCATAATGTGATGAATAATAATCAACATGACCATGTGATAAACAAAACTTAACTTGTAATGTGATGAAAAATATTAACAATTCAATTTGATAAACAAAATTTAAGAATACAATGTGACAAACAAATATTAATGTCACAATGTGATGAAAGAAAAAATTGATATGACAATGCGACAAAAAAAATTAATGTTACAATGTGATGATAAAATGGATGTTGCATTGTGACAAAAAAACAATCACATATGTTGAGATAAAATCCATTATGCAATGTGATGAACAAAAAGATAATGTCGTCATATCATGAACAAATAATAATGTCACAACATGGCGAAAAACATTTGACATCACAATGTGTTAAACAAAATTCCATGTCATAATGTGATAAATAAACAGTAACATCATAATGTGATGATCTCAAAATGGCCATCCACAGTTAAACATGGAAAAAAATGATTAAACATCGTCTTCATTATCAAGCATGTTCAAATTTGGCCAACCATTGTTAACGTGGTCAAACATGGTTACAATATCATAATTTCGCAATGGTCAAGCAAGGTCAAGCATAGTCAACCTCATCACAATGTCAACAGATTCAACCATAGGAAACATGATAGCATAAACAATATTGTGAGCCATAGTGAACCTTATCGAATATGATCACAATCATCACAATGTCATTATGCTCAAACATGGTCACAATGTCATAATGGTTATCCATATTAAAGCATTTCCAAGCATGGTTATATATAGTATTCATGGTCAAACATGATCAAACATGATCAAACATGTTGACTTGGCATATATCAAGCATTTTCGTTGTTCTTGATATAGACAACATGATCAACCATATTGAACATGGCCAAAACTTTGCTTAAACATTGTCATTAATGGCCAATGTAGTTAACCAAGATCATGCATGGGTAAATCATGCTCAATCATGGTCTACATTTTCACCCATAATCAACCATGGGAAAAATTGTTGCCCATAAACAAGCATGCTCAACATGGTCAAATTCCGTCAACCATAATCAACAGAGTCAACCATATTCATCTATAATTAAACATGCATAACAATGTTAAAATATAGTCACTCATTGTTGACTATAGTCAACTATAGTTGACCATACTCAACCATAGTCAATAAATCTCAACCACAAACAAACATGACGAACAAGTTTAAACATAATCAATCTCATTCAACTAGGGTTGAAGCAACTCAATAATGGTCAACCATGGTCAACAATTGTCAACCATTGTTGAGTGGTTAAACTAACAATTATCAACCATTGTTAAACAATTTAACCAACTAAATAATGGTCAACCATGACAACCATTGTTATTGACATAGAACCATGGTCAACCACTTTGTCAAGAATAGACAGCATGCTCAACCATATTCATTTGTAGTTAAATGTTGTTAGTCATGCTTCACCATGTTCACCCTTTAGACAACCATAGTTGACAATAGTCAACCATGCCCTTACAAACTTCTCCATATTCGAGCATGATAACCGTGGTCAAAGTAGCTCAATATGGTCAACCATAACTGCCAAGGTTATCCATGGTCAACTATATTTAGCATATTAGACCACGGTTAATCCTCATTAAACTTATTACTGATGGTCAACCATCATATACAAAGGTTAACCCTCTTTAACAATCATCAAACATCATTAACCATAGTTAACCAAGATCAACTATCTTCAACCATAGTCAACCATGTTCAACCCTCAACAACCATATTCAACCTTCATTAACCATAACTTAACCATATTAAAGTGTAATCAACCATTGTCAACCAAAGTAAATCATTATCAACCATTTCCAATTGTGGTCAAACGATAGGAATAATGGTCAACCATGGTCTCCATGGTCAACTACATTTTCCATGGTCATCCACAGACATCCATTGTCAATATGGTCCACCATGGTTAACATGGCCAACCATATTCATATTTAGTTAAATGTTGACCACCATGACTAACCATGTGTAGGTTTTACAATAGTCTTTTAAAACGATAATCATTCAATAATTATACATAGGACATCAACCATACAACATTTCATAAAGAAGGGGTATAAAGAGAGAACCACACAAGAACATAAGAAATTTACCTTGAGAAAACCCACAATGGGGAAAAACCCAACCAACCTTTTCCTTAGAGAATCATTGTAACAAGAGATACATCAAAGTAAACTAACTAGCAATATGACCAACCATCAAGAACCAAGTCAACCCTCCACAATTATATCCACAAAGTTATCTGCAACAAGGTCTCCAAACTACCAACAATTCTGAATTAGAACTCACACTGTGTCATAGAGATATACCATAGAAAACAAGTCTCTAAGAGGACCAAATTTCATTTTTTGTCGCAACCTCAGATTATGCCATAGAACTTTACATCATACCTCAGAATACAAGCCTCATACATCTCATGGTTCCACAGAGTAATGTGCTTCATACCTTCACACAGTTCCATGGAGATATAGCCTTAAACTTGGCATTATTCCACGAAACCTTCACACTATACCATAGAGACATGTCTCAAAACTCAGCTTCCTTTGATTGCTAGAATAAGGGCTATAAGATGATCTTTCTTGTTCTAATTTTCTACCTTCAAATACTCGGTTTATTTTCCTGAACAAAGATAAATCGGTGATCCAATGTGTTTCCTTGGAGGTAGATAAATAGGTTAATTATAACCTTCTAACCATGTGAAAGGGTGTGACTCATAGGCAATTCAACTTGAAACTTGGAGGGTTGATTTGGTCACTCGTTGTGGAAAATATAGATTCAAAATTTCATTTTTCTTTGTCTTGATGAGCCTTATAATATTTTTCTTTTTTAATAAAAAATAAATATTTTTATTTTTCTTATAAGCATTAATAACATTCCTCAAATAAATTTTCTTTTACAAATATAATTCATATGCAAATGAAATGTTATGAAGACTATCCATAGCAAAAAAATTCAATACTCCCTCTTAGCTAGGGAGGTATTCATAATGGCTGTCCTTATGGTCTCCTTATACATGATCTCTTATAAGTAAATATTTAATTTATTGATAGCATCATCATCTAGGTCAACACCCTTTCCGTACATCATCATCATCAATAGGTAACACAACTAGGTTAGCACTTTGGACTAATGGCAATCATTCAACCAGTCACCAAGATTAAGTGAGCGCCTCACCTAAAGTTTCTCTAACTAGTTCATGGTTTCCATCACTCATGGTCAAACCATATGGAAAGCCCATGTTCCAAATCCAAAGCCTCATGATTCTGAAGAGGCACCCACTCCATTAACAATCTAGGCCCACGAGATCATTTTCTCAAGAATGTTTGTCCCTCATCCTATCTCACCAATAGTCTAGGACATTCTGATGTCATCAATAATACTCTGAGCCATTCCCCTGTTGTCCACATAAATTCTCCCTCTTAATCATAGAGCGGTTCTACACATCACCATAATCTTATCATTAGCATCATCATGATCATCTACTATCATCATCCTCTAGTGGCCATATCTGGGGTGGTGCCTAACCCATGGATTATCATCAAAATATGAGGACTCAGTCTTCTAGTGTGATCGATCCTAGGAGTAACTCTTCTAGAGTGTTCTATTCTCAAATACATGTCTCACTCTTCTAG
The DNA here is from genome assembly GCA_031772625.1 of Pinus tabuliformis. Taxonomy (NCBI): domain Eukaryota; kingdom Viridiplantae; phylum Streptophyta; class Pinopsida; order Pinales; family Pinaceae; genus Pinus; species Pinus tabuliformis. The sequence continues at coordinate 225,860,639 of CM062820.1, read as the reverse complement.
ATGAATCGGTCCTCAAAATCCCAAGGCCTCCTCTCACTAGGAAAGAATGTTGAGATACAACTAGCAAGCACTCACTCACTCTTCCTAGGGAGAACTCTAGGCCAAGACCTCGTTCAACCCTCCGTTGGTTAGTGATCAAGTCTAGATTCCGAAAGACCTCACTCAACCCTTCCTTGGTTAGTGATTGGGTATAAATACTGAAGGACCTCACTCCACCCTTCCCGGGTGTGTGATCGGGTCCAAATGATGAAATATCTCACTAAACCCTTTCTTGGTGTGTGATTGGGTCCAGACCTTACTCAACCCTTCCTAGTGAATAATCGGGTCGCCTTATTGAGAGGAACTCATTGCACCCTACATGATGATCACTTGGGGGCTCTGAGACCATTCGCCATATCGAAAAAATGTCCATCCATGATATTTTCATATTAACACTCCCTCTTACCATGAGGGGTAACCTTCATAAGCCCCAACTTGTCTCTGAAGTGCATGAATTTCTCTCTGGGAAATGGCTTCATCACAATATCATTTTTTTGCTCATCAGTGGAGATGATCTCAAGGTGCCTTGACCTATCAATAATTTTTCATCTATACCTGATCAAAAACAATTCTGCAACCTAAATCCATGCTTCTTCTCAACTTGCCAGCCAAGTTGAAATATACTCAGTCACAGAGTGCAATAGAAGTATGTTTCTTACTGATTCAAAAGGTCATAATGAAGCCCAAACTAAAGAAATATACAAATTATCTCTGCTTTCAGCACTTCATGCCCAATGTGAATTCCTGTAGTTTCACTTCTCTATTTGACATATCTTATAAACCATAGGTGACTATGCCATGACTAGTTGTACCATGCTAGTACTTCAACACATGTTAAGCTACATGATCCGCTTCCTTCACTTGATCCATTATCTTGGTTACATCAGATGCCCTGAGTGGGTATTCTTTCTTAAACAAATCTTGCCATGGAAATCCTAATTTTCTACCTCCGAAACTGATGATATCATCTATCATCTACACACGGGGGCATGATTGACAAACCAATATTATATCACATGTGTTCATATTGGGGTATTAGAAACAAAAAAATCACAAAATAATATATTCAGGTTATAATGAGGACTTAAAGGGTTTTAATATACCGTGCAATAATATATATAGCCTACTGTATTGTTTATACGAATTTTTGGCCAAGCGGAGGGAAAAATACACCATAGTTTTGGAGAATGTCAGGAGCAGGGCAACTACACGTTACCCATGGTGAGAAAGGGTGGGAAAGGTCACATTTTGCAATCAAGCCTATCTGCAACCCTAAGCCTTTTTTTATTTCTGAGTTTGAACCCTAATCCTTTCTGCATTTCTGATTTTGAACCCTAAGCCTTTCTTCTTTTCTAGCTTGAGCAAGACACAAGGAAGACCACCTTTCTACCTTTCCATCTTGAGAAATTTTTGCCTACAAGACTGCCCTTTTTCCTTTCCATCCTAAGTGAGACCTACTTCTTTCGGTCAAATCTCTGAGGCTAGTTTTGTTGCTTATGCAACAAAGAAACATAGAAATGAAGCTACCTCATTTCCACCCACCCAAATACTCTCTTTTTCTCAATTTGGAGGGAGCCCATAACCCAAAATTAATTGACTATGTCCAACTACTATAAAATTCATGATTAAGGATTTGCAAAATGATGGGTTCTACGAACACCTAACACAAACATAAGAGGAGGCGAGGAGTCAACTTGTAGAGTGTAGCAAGTGGTATCAACAGTTGATTCAAAGTGTTATTGATAATAGTGTGATATTAGTGTTTACCTAGAGAATCTCTATAATATATAGGTATATCCTTAAATATTGCTCTTGGCTCCCTCACAAACATGCTCACAATTTCGACTTATTTTAAGAAAATTTGATAGACTTGAGACTTCAGAATTTCAACTTCTTCAATTCATATTTTGACTTTGCAAAATGTGCTCCGAACTTTCTTCATGTAGCTTTAACTGCAGAAATTCAATAACATTTGATAGTGGTCTCAAAATATGACTGATTCTCAACATAGCCCTTCAACTAATGCACAAGAGTGGATTTTGAGGAGAATGTCCTTCTAGGTATTATGCACAAAACCATACACAAATTTTAAACTATAGATAGAGGGTTTGATTTCTTTCTAGGATTGATATAGTTTCCAATACAAGGGCATTGAGTGCTTTGAAAAACTAGAAAAATCCATTCTTTCTAATTTCACTGATTAGTAATCGAAATACCAAAGTTTGAGTAGATGTTCATAAATTGGGTGATTTGGAAGGTGCATACCTAGTGGGAACCTTTTTCTTTTTCGCTCCGATGTCAAGAGGTGCATCTTCTCTTACGCTGTTAGATAAGTCCTTTGACTCTTCACTAATATGATCCTTATGCCTTTTCTTTGCTAAAGAAGGTATGCAACCTTGATTGTATATATAAGAGGACTCTACTAATTTATGCTTTTTATTGTCCAAGACTTGGGGAAACGGATGTGCAAAACAAAAATACTTATGTCCCTCTAGAGCAACAAATTCATCATAAAGGAATTCATAAATTGCGTAATGTTAATACTCATTACCATAAATTCCAATGTTTGGTGCAAAATCCTTATTGCTGCCATATTTGGAGGAAAGTCTCTTGTCCTCAGAGGGATATTGTATCCTCAATTCTTGTGATGAGTCTAGGGAGGTTATTCCAACACTGCTATAACATGACATAGTCTCAAAATCCTCTTGATGGTTGCTTGTTAAGGGCTTAGAATCAAGCAGCCCCTCTTCATGGTAACAATCAAACATCAGGGTTCCATGCATGTAGGGTATACAACTTGCCTCTACCTAGCCCCAAACATATGGTCTGATGATTGATCCATACTAATGAGACTATCATTACGAGTTTCAAGGTTTCTATTTTCATTATTATGATTATCATGGAGATAAGCCATAAGGGAAGGGAGTGTTCCTATTTTTTTTTTTGACCATAAATTCCATGCCAAATACATATCAAAACTGCTACTAATTTCCTCTTCTCAAACTGTAGCATTGTTTCCTATGGGGCAGCCAATAAAAAATTCACCAACCTAATTCCAATCCTCTCTAGAAAGAGTGACACTTGTATCATTTGAACGTGGTGTAATAATTTCATCACATTTTTCATGGTGGTACTCAGTTATGTGTTCAAGAATCACTTTAGATGCTATAATGACCATCCTTCTTGTCATTACTGCCACAAGGTTGTTCATGTTACAAATCTCTAGTGTTTTCATATTCAAAGTTTGAGCACAATCCCTCTTCCATAAATGCTCCATTTTCATCCCCAACAATGCAATCATTTCCTTCCAAAAGACCAAGGATGCCTTCCTATTGTAGGGATACCAACAACACCTGATATGTACCACCAAATTTCTTAATCTTGGGTGGAATGCTTGAGGAAGATTTCAACTAGAGCTTTGAGAGAATGTATTCTCTTTGGCTTGCAAGAATGCTTCAGTCATCCACCATGCCCTTGTCTCAAAGAGAGAATAAATAACCTTATCATGGCATCTTCATGTCTTTCCATGATCCAGGATACTTTCACTTATAGATGTATGAAAAGAATCACATGTAAAATTGCAGCTTAACACCGAAATTTAATGTGCACACAAGAAAAGAAGAAGAAAGCACATAAAAGGAGTAAAAGGAAGACACCAAAGCTTGATAACGGAGTTCATCCAATTCGGACTACGTCTTCGGGCCTAGCTCGAACAATGGGGAGGCCTTTATATTAAATGGCATGAAAAGAAGAGAATTACAGTCATTAGCTGCATACAAGAGGCTTATACATCCACTCTGAAACATGGCTGTGAAATGGAGACCTCAGATGGAGAAGTGGGCAGCATAAAAGCATCTGTGGCACTGGAAGGGGCTAAAAACATCTACAACTTGTCCAAAATGGACAAAATGCATTATCGGCCTCCTGCCAAACGAAACAATGTGCTGCAAATACCTCTCCTCGTGTTTTTCCAACCATCGGGCTTTTATAATGGGTCTTTCGGATAAATACCACTTAAATCAGAGCTGTCTTGGTTCAAAATAGAGGAAGGTGGAGTAGAAGGATCGGCGACACAACTGACCCTTAAATATAACCTCTTTATCGTTGAAGAGATAAATACCAAAAACCCCGAGAAAACACTAAAATCCGGCAAAAATCCATTTACCTGGATTTCAAAATTTGTTAAATTGGGCATATATTCCTTATCGGGTCCGGGATTAACATCGCACTCGGCATATCGGGGTGCAACAGTCCTGTTAATCGGGGGTGGCCGACCGTCGATTGCCAATCGTCGATATCGGCGTTGGCCGATCACATCGACATCCCGCTCACATATCGACCTGGTGTTTTATCGTTGATCGCATTGTAAGTCAGCCCCTGCCATTGCTAATATATATATATATACAACCTTCCTCCAACCCGATTGCCTTCCGATCCACCGATATGATTTAATTGGAGATCAGCGATCGGGGTTTTCTCTGTGCCCTGCTTAAGTCCGCCTCCATGGATCCTCCGATTGCGATTTTTGCCTTTTAAGGCTTAAACCCATTTTTAAAGGAAAAATCCTCATTTTCTTAAGGAACAAAGCAACCTTCCTTTCATAATAACTTCATCATCTGGACTCAGATTGAAGTACCGTTCACGCCGTTGGAATTAGGATGATGAGATCTACGCTCTGGTCCTAAGTTGACTTCATTCTAAGAACTTTGATTTTTGAGCTTTTCCATGCCATTGTACTTGAAGATCCACCTGGATCAATCCTCCCCATTAAGGAGCTTTTGGACCGCCAAAAGCTTTTCATTAGTTAATTGGCCAGTGAGGGAATTGTTCCCTCACTTTCTCTTTCTCTAGCCATCTAGCCTTGGTGGGGTGCATTCCCTTGAAACAAACTCGAAGGTATTCTACATCTCCTTGCCGTGAAGTCCTGGTTCTTTTGTCGAGGATGATGTCTTTGGGCAACTCATCAAGATATTCTAGTGCAAAATCATCGACTGTAGGAACTGTGCCCACCTCATCAGAGTCCATGATCAAAGGTGGTTCATACACCTTTAGGTTCTCCACATTCACTACTGAGTACATCTACATATATACCGGCAAGTCAAGGCGAAAGGCATTGTTTCGAATCTTCTCCAAAATGGTGAATGGTCCATACCGGATTGGTTGCAACTTCTTTCCTTCTCCCTTCATCCTGTCTTTGTTGATGTGGAACCACACTTTGTCGCCCACTTGGAATTGATGGTCGACTCGGTGTTTATCATGTCAAGCCTTGTAACGGGATTGACTTTTCTCCAACTGCTCTTGCACTGCTTGGTGAATCAATTGGATTCACTGAATGAATTGCTGAGCTTTGTCCCTATCATTACGTCCACTGGAGCCATCTTCCCTTCCAAAGACCATATCAAAAGGGTCCTTTGGTAGGTAACCAAAACATGTCTCGAATGGTGAACGCTGCATAGATGAATGCACTGCTCGGTTGTAGGAATTTTTTACATAGGGGAGATGCTCATCCCACAACTTGGGATGTTTCCCACAATAGCCTCGTAATAAGTGTACCACGGTACGGTTTACAACCTCTGTTTGTCCATCAGTCTGCGGGTGAAATGTTGTGCTTCTTTTCAGTTTGGTGTCCATCATCCTCCACAAGCTGGTCCAAAACTATCCAAGAAAGCGAGAATCCCGATCTTACACAATTGATGTGGGTAATCCAAAGTGGACCCAAACATGTTGAAAGAAAAGAGAAGTAGTCTGCTTTGTAGTAATCTGCTTTTTACAAGGCATAAGAATACGCATCTTGCTAAAACGGTCAACGATGACATAAAAATAGGCGTGACTCTTCCTAGACAAAGGTAAACCTCCTACAAAGTCCATTGACACACTTTCCCATGGATGACTCGGAATAGGGAGTGGTGTGTAGAGCCCAAGTTTTCTATTAGAGGGCTTTGAAACATAACACATCACACAACCCTTTACATAGTGAGTCACAATGTTTTTCATATGAGGCCAAAAACAAAATATTTGTACATGACATAAAGTCTTTTCGACACCAATGTGTCCAGACACAAGAGAGGTGTGGGCCTCTCAAATTACATGTACTCTCTCCCCTGTGGGAATACACAATTTACTAAGGTGATACAACAATTTCCCCTACAAGTGATAGTTTTCCACCCGTGAACCATGGGTTCGTTTTGCATAAACCTCCTTAAAGTCATCGTCGTTAGCATATTGTTCAACATAACTCTCAAAAGATAACGAAGCATTATGCAAAATAACAGAAGCAGAAATAGGAGGGTGAGATAGCATATCGGCCACTTTATTGCTAGTGCCCTTATTATACTTTATTACCAGATGAAACTGTTGAAGAAAGCCCATCCACCTAAAATGACGAGATTGCTGCAACTTGGTTTGTGACTGAAGGTATTGCAAGGGTTGATGATTTTTATGGATGATGGTCTCCTTGCCGATCAGGTAGTGTTTCCACTTTTTCACACTCTGTACCAAGGCATAAAGTTCCTTGTCATAGGTGGGATAGTTTATCACAGCTTGAGAAAACTTCTCAGAATGGTAACAAATCGGCTTCTTTTGCTGCATCAGTACAGCTCCCATGGCATAACCGTTGTTATCGGTTTCGATCTCAAATTGTTGTTGGAGATCGAGTAAGGCTAAGACTGGCACGGTGCTGATCTTTTCCTTCAATGTTTCAAAGGACTTCTGTTTTCTTCCTCCCCATTGGAAGACTTGTTTCACACTTGTCAAGGTGTGCAAAGGTGCTGCAATAACAGAGAAATTAGCAATAAATCTCCTCCAATACTGGACTGCACCTAGAAAGCTACGAACCTTGGTTAAACTAGTAGGCTTAGGAAATTTACAATTGCTTCAACTTTAGAGGGATCAATCTTTAACTGACCATGACCAACAATATGACCTAGGTAACCCAAAGAGGTTTTCCCGAACTCACACTTTGACAATTTTACAAAGAGTTTTTCCTTTTTCAGTACATCAAGCACTTTCTTTACATGACACACATGTTCAAACCAACTCTTACTAAAGACAAGTATATCATCTAAATATACAAGAACAAAATCATCAATGAAAGGCTGAAATATATCATTCATAACCCACATAAAAGTGGCTGGAGTGTTGCAAAGTCTGAATGGCATCACCATCCATTCGAATAGCCCCTGCTTGGTCTTGAAGGCAATTTTCCACACGTCATGCTCTGCAATTCTTACCTCGTGATAGCCACTACGCAAATCCAACTTTGTGAAATAAACATCACTCTTTAATTGGTCTAATAAATCATCTATGCGTGGAAGGGGATAACGATTTTTCACCGTGATCTTGTTGAGCGCGCAGTAATCCATGCACATCCTCCAGGTGTTGTCTTTCTTTGGCACTAAAACAATCGACGAACCACACGGAGAGGTGCTCGGCCTGATGACACCTTGGTCCAGCAATTCCTGCACTTGTTTCTTGATTTCCTCTATCTCAATAGCCGACATCCTGTACATGCCAATATTTGGCAGAGGGGCATCATGCTGTAGATGGATTTCATGTTGGATTTCCCTCTTCAGAGGTAATCCCTTCGATTCCTGAAACAGCTCATCATAATTAGAAATCAATTTAGCTAATTCCTGTTTATGACCCTGGTCACACCCCTGGAAAGCATCAGCAAATTCTGCCTCTTTTTCCCTTACAACCATAAGCATGCATCCTTTACTGGAATTCACTAGTCTTTTCATTTGTCTAGCACTTACTATTGGCATTATGACACAGGTTTGGCACTATGGCATAGGTTTTGTCCTTGATGGAAACTCACTCAGATGGCAGATCACAATTCAAGCTCTCAGAATGGAAGAAAAATAATTATACACAGGTTCCTCTTAACCATATCGTGTATACACGCGGGATTGATGATCAAAAGTCGTGTATGCGTATGCACGCACTTTCATGCACGGAAAAGCACGTACATGTGGGAAAGCTTATTTTTGGGTCCATGGTATTTGGACCTATGGTTTTGGACCTTGGTATTGTGTCTGAAGTATTGAACCTAGGTATTGGGTCCCTAGTATTGGTTCTCTATGGTTTTGGACCATGGTTTGAGTAAGGCCTAAGACTATAAAAAGGAGCAGATCATTTGGCAAAAGTATTGACTTAAGTATTGAATATCTTATGAAGAGAAAGATCTAAAATACTGGTGATTGGTTTATGGTGCATAGCTGAATCTGAATCAAGGAGGAACATGAGCGCAAGAAGATGGATAAGTTCTATTGATGGGTCAAAACTCAAGACTTGAATAGTAGTATCTTTGTGTGATTTTGATCTGTTATATTTGGTGCATGACTTGATTTATAAATCTGATAATCTGGGTGTAACTGATGTCTAAATATTTGAAAGAATGAATTATCTTTTATAGATCTATACGCAAGTTCATCAAAGCAAAGGCGCGTATACACGCTGGTTCTGTAATTCAAAATAGCGTATATGCAGGTTGGCCTTAATTTAGAAGCGTATGCACATAGATTGTACACATTGAAGTAGCATACGTCTCTTGAAATATGTTTTAGCTACTTCTGTTTGTTGCTGCAGTGTTCTGGGTTCAGAATTGGTGTCTGGTTACTGTTATTGTTTTCTGGGTACAGCATTCAGAGAAGTGACTATTTGATTCAGTTTGTTTGGTGCAAAGGAGATTGGTTGATGCAGATATATTTGATGTTTGATTGATGTTATTCATGGATCTAGTCTGAAAATTTATGAAACGTGGTCCCTGGAAGAAAACAGAAGGTTGTAGCCTTGTGTAGGTCAGCACCTATGTACTAGTACCTCAGCTAGTACAAAAGCTAAGGGGGGTGTAGCTCCCTTCCAGGAGAAGCTGGAGAACGAGAGAAGGTTGTAGCCTTCTGCAGGTAGTAGCCTGCGTAATGGTATAAGACTGCACCAGTACAGAATCATTGTAAAAAGAAGTTTCTAATTAAAAGAAGATAAAGACGAATTGCAGTAGGTGGTTTTCTCCCACATTGGGTTTCCACCTTATATCTTTGTGTCCATGTGTGTGATGATCTATTCTGTTTTACTTCTCATGTTTACTGCTCTTATGATAAATGAAGTCCTGATGCACTGATTAAAAGATCTACAACTAATGAATCTTAAGTTTTCTGATATACGCTGGTTGCTTCAGACACAGTAGTGTATATACGCAGTTTCCCTTAGCTGAAGTAGCATATACAAATCAGATTGTGAAATGAAAAATAACTGACTTAATAATACTGATTCACCCCCCCTCTCAGTGTTATTTCCAACAATTGGGATTAGAGCAGGTCCTTCAGAAGAAGCTTGATTGCTTGAAGGAAGATCTATCATCATGAGCAACTACGAAAAGGAGGCATCTATCAGGCCACCAATCTTTGATGGGAGCAACTTCGTTTATTGGAAGGTAAGAATCACAGCCTATCTTCAATCTCTTGGTACAGAAGTTTGGGATATCGTGGAAACAGGATACACATTTCCATCAGCAACTCCTACAGATATGGCTGGTAAGAAGTAGTATGAAACAAATGCAAAGGCTTTCAATACTCTATTAGGGAGTTTATCTCAATCAGAATTCGTCAAGGTTATGCAGCTCAAAACCGCAAAAGAAATATGGGACAAGATCGTTCTGAGCTATGAAGGAGATGATCAGGTAAAATGTGCAAAACTACAAACTCTCAGAATTCAATATGAAAATCTCAGAATGCACAATGATGAAAGTGTGGCTAATTATTTCTTACGTATATATGAGATTGTTAATTGTATGAAAAGCTTGGGTGAAGAGATAAAAGAAGCTACTTTGGTTGAAAAGGTTCTAAGATCTTTGTCTTCTAAGTTTGAATCAAAAGTTTCGGCCATAGAAGAAAAGCAGAATCTTCAAAGCATTACCATGTCACAGCTGCACGGAATCCTAACTGCTTTTGAAATGAGAATAGGGGGACTATCAGACATGAGAGAATCTGCATTCAAAGCCTCAGGAAAAGGAGAATACAATGAGTCGAGTCATATGTTAGAAGGAGAAGAAGAATCAAACTTTGTCAAGAACCTTCAACGGGGTTCTGGAAGATTCAGAGGTAAGCTACCTTTTAAATGCTTTGCTTGTGGAAGAGTCGGTCATTATGCAGCCAAGTGTCCTCATAAAGATAAAGGTAAGGAACCAGTTAGATGGAATAGAAAACAAAATGTAAGTAAGAAGAGCTATGATACACATGAAGACAGTGATGGATTTTCAAATAGTGATGAAGATGAACAAGGTAATGATTATAGACTTTTGATGGCTTTTGAAGATGATGATTTCATGGATGTTGTAGATGAAGAAGGTCTTTATGAAGAAATTTCTAAACTTAAAATTTGTTTGGAAGAAAAGAATATGATTATAGATACTCTGACATTCCAACTTGCTGAAAGGGAAAAACACAATGAAAAGTTAAAATGTGAAATTGTGGGACTTAGAAAAGATATTGAGAAAACAAAAGCTCTTAATCTTAGATTTGCTAAAGGATCTAAAACTTTAGATGAGATTATCAAAGTGCAGCAATCTCCTCTAATCAAGACAGGTCTTGGGTATACTGAAGAAGCATCTCAAGCACAGAAGCCATCTACTTCCAAAAGCTATCTTGAAGTAGCAAGGAGAAGTGAACAGGTTGATAATCGACAGCAAAGGCACAATGCAGATCACCAGGTAAATTAGGAACAATTTACTTCAAGAATGAACATAGATCACCAAGTAAATCGAAGGCAATCCACTTCAAGGATGACCAGAAGCTACAACAAACCGCAGGTAAATCATTCTCAATTTGCCTCAAGAATGAATGGCTATTACAATCACCTACATGGAAGGTTTGAAAATCACAGGAATTTCTTCAATGGCCAATGTTTCTCTTGTCATAACTTTGGACATAAAGAAGCTCAATGTGTTGCCTAGAAGACCATCATGACCAGAGAAGCACGAAATCAAAGGAGTGTGACTGGAATCATGAAAAGAACCTACAATAACGTTTCTGCTCTTGAAAATGAAATAGAATCTTCTATTTGTAACAACTTTGGTCATGAAGATTCTGAATGCAGGAGTAGGTTTCGGCAAACAACTCAGAAGGAGCAAGCTTCATTGAGTCCAAAAACATGGAGGAAGAAAGAACCACAACCAGAAAGATGTGGTATAGCCTTATATGCGGAAGGACAGGAAAATCAGTGGTGCATCGACAGTGGATGCTCAAAACATATGATAGGTGATAAAGAAAAACTTCAATCATATAGTGCCTTAGAAAAGGAAAAGAAGGTTTCATTTGGAAATGACACCCTTGCATTCATAAAAGGTAAAGGTTCTATTCTTTTGAAAGAAAAGGTCAAAGCTGGAAATGTTATGTATGTTGATGGCTTAAAGCATAATCTATTGAGTGTCAATCAAATGTGTGATCAAGGAAATGAAGTAATATTTCGATCAAATGGATGTATTGTTCGTGAGCTTGATACAGGAGAAACAGTGATCAAAGGCATAAGAACACCAAATAATTTATACATACTCAAGGGAGGACAACAACAATGCTATTTAAGCAAGAATGATGAACACTGGCTATGGCACAGAAGATTGGGGCATCTAAGCTTCTCACAGATAAGGAAAGCATGCAAATATTAGGCGGTTCGTGATCTCCCTGACATTAGAATTCCAGGCAATACAATATGCAAATCATGTCAGTTTCGGAAGCAAACCAGAACTAATTTCCTTGAGAAGGAAGGATCATCTAATAGGCCACTTGAACTTGTCCATACTGATGTATGTGGTCCAACTAGGAAGAGGTCACCTCGAGGAGAAAAATATTTCATATTGTTCATTGACGACTTTTCGAGGATGTGTTGGATAGGACTTCTAAAGCATAAAGACGAAGCTTTCGAGAAGTTCAAAGAATTCAAAGCCTTGGTTGAAAATGAATCAGATCACAGAATCAAATGCCTCAGGTCTGATCAAGGAGGGGAATTTACCTTGGATGAATTTTTCGACTTTTGTGAAGAACATGGAATAAGAAGGGAGTTCTCTACTGCAAGGACTCCATAGCGAAATAGAGTAGCGGAAAGGATGAACAGAACGGTTCAACAAATGGCTCGTGCTATGCTTGATGAGTCTGGAACTCCTGCAACCTTCTGGGGTGAAGATGCATTTGCTGCAGTTACTATTTTCAACAAGACAAATGTCAGGGTAAACAGTACTCAGACTCCTCATGAACTTTGGTATGGTGAGACTCCCACGGTTAAATACTTCAAAATTTTGGAAGCAAATGTTACATCAAAAGGACTGATGAAAACCTTGGCAAGTTTGAACCTAGAGCAGATGAAGGCATTCTCCTTGGTTACTCTCCCCACAACAAAGGATATAAGTGTTACAATAAAAGACTTGGAAAAATTGTTGAAAGTATTGATGTAGTGGTTGATGAAGAAGGAAACATTCCTAGGCAGGTAAAATCCGAAGATTTCAAAGATGATGAGGACTATCCTTCAACATCAAATCAGACTTATGATGAAGAAGAAACCCATGAGGCACCAGAAGAACAGATAAGGATAGAAGAAAAGACTCCATCCAGGTACGTTCAAAAGAATCATACAGAACCTCAAATTTTGGGGCAGAAAGAGGCGGGTGTACAAACAAGAAGAACTATTTCAGAAGCTTCAAGCTATCTAGCATTGCTCTCCTCCACTAAACCACAAAATGTAAGAGAAGCATGCAAAGATGAATGTTGGGTCAAGGCCATGAATGAAGAACTTGAGCAGATTGAAAAGAATAACACTTGGGAGTTGGTTCCTAGACCAAACGATAAGAATGTCATAGGGACAAAATGGATATTCAAAAACAAGCTGAATGAAAATGGAGATGTTATTAGAAACAAGGCCAGACTTGTTTGTAAAGGGTATGCTCAACAAGAAGGTATAGACTTTGAAGAAACTTTTGCACCGGTTGCTAGACTTGAAGCCATAAGAATGTTCCTTGCTCTTTCTAGCTTTCAGAAGTTCAAAGTTTTTCAAATGGATGTGAAATCTGCCTTTTTAAATGGAGACTTGGAAGAAGAAGTGTATATTGAGCAACCAGATGGATTCATCCTTGGAAATGATCCAAAACTTGTATGCAGACTTAAGAAGGCACTCTATGGTCTTAAACAGGCTCCAAGGGCTTGGTATTATCATCTAGATAAATACCTCCATCAACAAAGTTTTTCAAAAGGATCAGCAGATAGCAATCTATATGTAAAAATTGATAATGATAAATTGCTAATACTTGTCGTGTATGTTGATGATATCATCTTTGGTAGCAATGAAGAAGCCATGAGTCAAAATTTTTCTTTGGTGATGCAGAAAGAATTTGAAATGTCCTTTCTTGGTGAACTGACATATTTTCTTGGTTTACAAGTCCAAAAAAATAAAGACGGTATCTTTTTGTCACAAACCAAGTACCTCAAGGAGATCTTGAAGAAATATGGCATGGAAGATTCGAAACCAGTATGTACCCCGATGGTAACAAGATGCAGTCTCAGTGCCAATGATGATTCAGTAGTAGTACATCAGCCAACCTATAGATCCATGATTGGTAGTCTGCTCTATTTGACAGGTACCCGACCAGACATCATGCATGCAGTGGGAATAGTTGGAAGATTCCAGGCAAATCCGAAAGAAGCACACTTTCAGGCAGTTAAAAGAATTTTCAAATATCTTCAAGGAACACAAGACTATGGCTTATGGTATCCTAGAGATACAGATCTCACACTTCATGCATATACAGATGCAGATTGGGCAGGAAGTGAAATCAAGCCATGAGGAAAAGAGCTTAGCCACATTCTTACTGCTCTGCAATTTGCCCTCCCAACAAACGAGAGCGATGCTACTCAGCTGTAGAGAGGCCAGCGGGATCTTTGCCTTGTCCTCCATGATCTGCTGAATCCTGCAGTAGACCTCAATCTGCCTAATCCAATTATAAGTTTCTCTGTGTTACTTTCACCACTAAACATAGGAAGATCAAATTTAAGATATAATTTAAGGAAGGGTTTCTTAGATGCATCCTTTGAATTTCTACGATTATGGTGGTGAGAGGAAGAAGAACCTTCACTCCCAAAAGGAGAAGGAGGGGGTTCTTCTCCACCATTCCCTTGTGCTGAACCTTGTCCTTCTGGGTTTCTCTCTTCCACTTTCTCCAACCTTAAAACCAGCTGACTGATATTCTCTACCATTGAGTAGATGGTCTTTCTGAAATTACGCTCCTCTTCAAGATGAGCTTCATCTTCTCCCTTGTTTCTCCTTTGAGGTGCACTCCCTGCTTCTGGATCAAAAGGTTGTAGCTCCCCTTCGCCTCTTTGAAGCTTGTTTCTTGTTAGCATACAAACATGCAATTCACATCTAAAAAGCCCTGCTCTGATACCACTTGATCTAGGATACTTTCGCTTATAGATGTATGAAAAGAATCACATGTAAAATTGCAGCTTAACACCGAAATTTAATGTGCACACAAGAAAAGAAGAAGAAAGCACATAAAAGGCATAAAAAGAAGACACCAAAGCTTGATAATGGAGTTTGTCCAATTTGGACTACGTCTCCGGGCCCAACTCGAACAATGGGGAGGCCTTTATATTAAATGGCATGAAAAGAAGAGAATTATAGTCATCAGCTGCATACAAGAGGCTTATACCTCCACTCTAAAACATTGCTGTGAAATGGAGACCTCAGATGGAGAAGTGGCAACATAAAAGTGTCTGTGGCACTGAAAGGGGCTAAAAGCATCTACAACTTTTCCAAAACAGATAAAATGCACTATCGACCTCTTGCCAAATGAAACAATGTGCTGCAAATTCTTCTCCCAGTGCTTTTCCAACCATCTGGCTTTTATAATGGGTCTTTCAGAAAAATCCTGCTTAAATCAGAGCTGTCTTGGTTCAAAATAGAGGCAGGTGGGGTAGAAGGATCAGCGGCACAACCGACCCTTAAATATAACCTCTTTATCATTGAAGAGATAAATACTAAAAACCCTGAGAAAACACTAAAATCCAGCAAAAATCCATTTACCTGGATTTCAAAATTTGTTAAATCAGGCGTATATTCCTTATCGAGTCCGAGTCTGACATCGCAATCGGCATATCGGGGTGCAATAGTCCTATTAATCGGGGATGGCCGACCACCAATCGCCGATCACCGATATTGGCATCCCTCTCACATATTGGCTCAGTGTATTATCTCCGATCGCATCGCAAGTCGGTCCCTGCCATCGCTGATATATATATATATATATATATATATATATATATATATATATATATATATATATATATATATATATATATCTATATATATATATATATATATACAGTCTTCCTCCGACTCGATTGCCTTCCGATCCACCGAACCAATTTAATCGGAGATCGGTGATCGGGGTTTTCTCTGCGCCTTGCTTAAGTCCACCTCCATGGATCCTCTGATTGTGATTTTTTCCGTTTAAGGCTTAAACCCATTTTAAAGGAAAAATCCTCATTTTCTTAACGAACAAAGCAACCTTCCTTTCACGATAAATTCATCATCTGGACTCGGATTGAAGTACCGTTCACGTCGTTGGAGTCAGAATGACGAGATCTACACTCTGATCCTAAGTTGACTTCATTCTGAGAACTTTGATTTCTGAGCTTTTCCATGCCATTGGACCTGAAGATCCACTTGGATTAATCCATCAATTCACATATATGCTTCATAAATTCTAGGACATGTGGGAAAATAGCAAAAGAGTTCCCCTCAAATTGTGGAAGGCCCTTGCTATAATTAGGAGGAAATGAGTTTTGTGTGACAACCTTTTATTATTTGACAAACTGAAATAAAATATGCCCGAAAGGTGAAGATGTTTATAAACTCATCACATGAAACTCATATTCTATAATCTCTCATACTTCCATGAAAATTTCATTATAAAGGTGAGATGTTTATAGTGCAACCTACAACTACCTTGACTGATGTATAAGATATTCCTTTACTAAATTCTAGATAGAACCTTCAACCATAATTGCACCTAGAGAAGTGAGGTGCTCTTACAACCAAGTTGGATGAAATGTGTAATATTTGTATGTATGTCCATCACACTAGTAAAATAAAGTGGAAACAATTGATGTTAGATATCAAATATTAAAAGGAAAAAAAATAATGTTAGATGTCAAATGTTAAAAGGAAAAAGGTAATGGGAAAAAAAAAAATGGTTAACTTCAAGACTAGCCCTTTAACCGTAATTGTGCCTAGATAAATGAGGTGCTCTTGTGGTCTAGTTGGATGATATGTGTCACACATTTGGAAAAGAAGTGAATTCATATTTGAAATGTTAAACATAAAAAGAATGCATAGATCCATCTTAACCCTGAATATTTTAAACACCAAGTTCTCGTTATGCACACATATTTTCTTATACTAGAACTTTGAAACATTAGGCATTATAGAATGTAACACTATATACTTTAACATTATTAAGCACCTGACAATTTTTCTTCACATCATCTGTGTTTATTGTTTATTCTCTTGAAAATTGGGTGCCTTCTATGAGCATTATTATTCTTATTCTTTTAGGGTGTGATAGAAATAATTTATGTTTCAGATGCATGCAATGCTATGATATTTTTGTCTTATGATGACTTATTTACTTTTTGTTGAATTATAGTACTGATGTTATGCTCATGCATTTAATTGTATATTCAACATTCTAATGGAGGTTGGTGTACCCATACTTGTATATGGTGGAAAGTGCGGATAGCTCCAAGGTGATTTTGATGAACCTGAAAATAATTTATTTATTTTCCATTTAGAAATTCCTTTTATATCCTATGAGGGATTCTTATAACTTGTATTAGATATATATGCCTTTTTAAATTTTAAAGATCCAAGAAAAATTATGTTTTATTATTGCATCTTGAATGGCTTCATCTGATGTAAACATTTTGTTGGAGTAATCTATCACGTATATTCCAAATCAATAACTATATTTAATTCCATGAAAATTACTGTTAAGAGTCAAAACATAGTGTGAGTATTATGATTTATATGTGTAAATATTAACTTGTATTTTTGTTACTAATTTATGTGCAGTCTCATCATGTATATTTGTTTCTCAGATTATTTTGAGATACAATCTTATATGTGTCTTTATGATAGAATATTTAAATCATTGGGGAAGATGCAAACAAATTTTCATACCTGAGAGGTAGAATATCTTAATGAGAATGAATTCCATTTGTATGGTTTGTAGGGTATGAAAAGTTGGCTAACAATGAAAGGTTGTTATCCTTGAGAATGCCTATAGCCTAATGGATGCAATTAGGGCTTGAAAAAATGGCCAAAACTTCTTCTACTTTCCTTCATAAATTGAGATTAAGGAATTTGTTCTTCTTGTGGTAAAATTAAAGACAATCTGATGTTCTTTGTCCCCACTATTCAAAGCCCTAGCTCTAATACAATGTTGAGAAATATAGGGCATAATAGTTAGGTGATGAGCACTAGTATTGCTACAAGAATGTTGTAACTCTTGGAGCTACCAAATTTACTTTATCAACCCAGGGTTCATACAAACTTGGAGGTGATAGTGTTTTATACACAAGTAGATGTGATGGGTCCACTCTTTGTCACTGCTAAGTTTGGGATATACCACTATGGTTTCTCAAACCAGCCTTCTATTGATTCAAAAGAAACTTGATTACCAATGAGAAAAAGGGAAATTTGCACTAAATGAAATCTTGTCTACTGTAGTAAGGAAAATACTTGAATTAAATGCTTAAACACACCATTCACCTAACTAACTGCTAAGAGGACTTACTTGAAAATAATGCTAAGTTGACATGTGTGTAGTCCTATTTTCCTAGGCATGCAATTTGAAACATCCAAACATTCTACTTTTGTGCATGTAAAAGAACACAATGACTCTTTTTCCTTTTTGCATTTTTTGAGTGAAAATGTGAATGCTAACTTCTCTTAGTGATGTGGCAGATGGATTATGGATGATGGTGAATGGTCAAATGGCTTGGGAGGAAAGTAGGAGTCTTCTCCTATATTCCTAGGTGCCCTTTCCACAATTCAACCTCAAAACAGGCCACTACAAGTCGATCTACAGGATGTCCTAATGCCTCCTACAAGATGTCCTAATGCTCCTATAGGATCCCCTGTATTCCTACAGGATCCAAATGAGAGCAAGAGGAGGGATTCAGAAGGTGGTGTAGGCATTAGGGAAGGTGTAGGGATTAGGGAAGGTTAATGGTGGGTGAAATGAGGCAAGGGAGTGGCTAGGACTCCTTCAAAGCTCAAAACAGAGTTTGTGAGATTGTTGGATTTGCTCAACAAACTTGGAGAAGTGTTCTTATGGAATGATGAATTTTGTGAGGGACTTAGTGAAAAAAAGTGATAATCATGGCTGGATGAGGTTAGGATGGGGTTTTTGGCCATGAAATATCTCTACACTTCTGAAACTCCTACACTGCATCAATGATTGACATTTATTCGTGGATCATGTTAAACAAGAAATAATTTCAATTAACTAAATAAAAATAGAATTTCATTATCTAGTTGCCTATCTCATGCATGGGAAAACTTGCAGAATAATGTGAAACCTTTATGAGATCTAATGCAAGGCTGAAGATATCAGAAATGACAATTAAATCCTATTCTTTAAAACTAGTAAAATGTTCACCTAAGTAACAGGTAACCCTAAATTCCATGAGAAATTAGAATTATGTCTTTTTGGGGCCGCATAGGAGTTCTTTCCTCAAACCATAGTCCTTGAAGGGAGGAGCGAGGCTAAATCCACCTACTAACATCTTTTTGATATTCCTTTATCTTTCGAAGCTACTACTAAAGCAATGCACAAATGGAAGCAAACTAATCAAATCCACAACTACCTGCAATGAAATAATGCTAAAGACAATTCAACCATTAATCTATGAAATCAACTAAGCATACGAATACAAGAAGAGGAGCCTTTGCTACTAGGGTTGGGTCCTAAACCAAGAGCTTCAACCCTATGAGTCAACTCAATGCTGGATCAAGGAAATGCTCATTCTCATTATCATATCAGAAAATTACATAACAATGTCTTCCACAAGTCTTGAACTCAAAAAATTCTTAGTGGTTTTACATCAAAAATTCAAATCCTAAGGAGGCTCTAGGTCCCGTTATTTATACAACTGAAGTCTCTAGGGAATTCCTTAAATATAGGGAGGCTCGGCTCCCAATCTCAAGATGTATTGGCTCTTTAACTGTCATTGGCTTGACTCCCTTTTGATCTTCATGACTCAGCTTCTTGAAACTTCGAGCTAGTGTGATTTAATGGAGGAATATTTGAATGAGTGAGGAGTAAATGAGGAGGATCTATCTCTTACAATCTCTCCTCCTTGTTTCATTCCAGCTTCTTCCCTTAATTAGCCAAAATTTCCATGATTTTCTCTCAAAACCCTGCAATCAATGCACATTAGTCCACTAGGCATAACATCTCACTTTTACTCATCTCATTAAGAAAAATATAATCAAAATATGTAAGGAATTATGAGAAGAGTTGATTTAAATAAGATTGGAGGTGTATTAAGGTCCATATAGTTACCCAATGATGAGGCTTATCATCACCCCCCTACTGAAAGTGTTGCTCATCCTCTGAGGAACTTAATCTATATCCATGTCCTTTATTGGTCTAGTGGCTTCCTTGACATCCCATGCTTCTACTGTAGTTTCTTCCTCTTGTGAATAGAATCTTTCCTTTCTCTCTATCTCCTCCCACTGCTTTCTTTCTTCCTCTTCATTCCTTTCTTCCAACATACCTAAGAGCAGTGGTGGATTTAGCCTCAAGCCAATCGAATTGACTTTGAGTCTTTGGAGAGCTTGCTTGCACATGGGTGTTCTATTCAGTGCCTCTCTCATTCTCTAAGGAGAATGGTACTCTCTTATTTTCAGGCTGTAGGGAAAAGTGTTGCATCTCCTTTGGAAAGCTTGCATGTTGTCATCCCCTAACAACCTGAAAATGTCCTCAAAGTGTGTGACTTCTTGCTCTTGGGCAGTAAGTTACCTAGGTGCAAGCTTAGGATCATTTGCAATCATGTTATGGGTGATGATGACAACCACTGGATTTTATTTCTTAGCTCTTATCATGAGGGGTTATGTCTCTTCTCTTGCCATTACTTTCTTCATCTCTGCAACTCTTGCCTCTTCATGATTCATCCATGATGCCAAGGCCATTAATTACAAGTCCCCTAGTTTTGAATTTGGGTCCCACACATTCAAATCTGTCAAGGGCAGGTTGTGTAGGTAAAACTCATACATTTTAGCTCTATCTTTCAAGGTGATTTGATCAAAGAGATCAATGAATTGTCTATAGTATTGGAAGGGCATAGTGCCTCTCTATGCTAAAGTCTTAATTTGGAACTGTAGCCATTGTTCCTTAAGATACAATGCATAGGAATTTGTTGGCATCCTACATTGGATTGCCTCTAAGGATAAACTGGCCATGGATGCCAATTGACATTCTCTCTCTTGTCACTGTCCCCTTAGCCATGCACCTACTTCCAACTGAGCTTTCATCATTGCCCCTCTATCCCTTATACTTCTCAGTTCTTTGCCCATCTCCTTTACTTTCTCCTCCATGTGGCCTATATCCTCCACTCCTTTAGATTTGGCAATTTTCATCCACCTATGTGTTCTTGCCCTTTATTTTTCAAGCTCAAAGAATAAGGGGATGGAAAATTTCTGTGGAATGACCCTACCCCCTTCAATGAACCTGTAGTAAGAGTCAAGGTTGGGTTGAGGACTAGGTTCCCTCAGTTCTGGATCTTCCTTCTTTGTTTCTTGCTGAATGATCCCTTCTTGGTCCATTTTCTGAGTTTCCTATAGGTTTAGCAGAGTTTCCTGTAGGATGGCCTCTGCTTCCTATAGGTCCTTTTGTGTTTTCCATACATTTGTGGGCCCTATTGGAACCTGGTGATAGCGATACTTCAGACTGATCTTGCTAAAATACTTGCCCCCTTGATTTTTTCCAGAACGTCATCAATCCGGGGGATTGGATACCTGTTCCTAACAATGATTTTGTTTAGTGCCCGATAATCAATGCAGAACCTTTGCATCCCATCCTTCTTTTGTACAAGTACAATGAGGCTCCCATAAGGCGAGGAACTTGGTTGGATGTTCCCTTTTTGTAGAAACTCCTGGATTTGTTGCTTGATCTCTTCATTTTCCAAAATTGAGTGGAGATATCTCAACTTGTTGCGTAGAGGTGTTTCGGGAGTCAAATCGATCGAATGATTGACTTGACAGTGCGTGGGTACCTCTGTGGGTGAGGAGAATATTTCCTTGTATTCTTTCATAACCATATCCACCTGTTTCAGCTACATGGAGGAATCTTTCCCGGGGGCCATGGATGTGGCTACAATCTTCCCATTACTTTGAGAGTGAATCAAAAAGAAAACAAATTTCCTAGTTTGGGAGATGATCTTACTGCATTTCTTAGCAGAGATCAAAGAGATGGTGGTAGGCGGGGCTACCTCCGGTACCCTGTATAACTTACTACCCAAATAAATAATAACAGAGTTGGGTGTAAATTCATATATATCATGCCACTTCCACAAGTATGGCCATCCTAATAATACATCACAAACTTCAAGAGGAGCAACATCACACATTACCTCATTTGTGAAGGGTTTGATGCTCTACGGAAGGCGACACTGTTGGCTGACGTGGAGATATGGTCCTTATTGAAGCCACCCAATGATGTACAACTATAGATGTGTTGTAGTTGGTAGGCCCGGCCACTTCATGATATATGTTGAAATTAGGTTCTTTTGGCTTCCACTATCACCAATGAACAGCAATGGAGAACCCTTCACCCACATTTGTGAGTGGAATAGGAGTTCCCCCTCCTCTAGATCTTCAGGCTCAATACTTTGGATTTTGGTGGTGGCCATAGTGGCACTACACTCCCTGTCAATGAGCTGGTTCCCTTTGTCATTCCTCTTGTCAGGTTCTAACTCAGAGTCAGAACATGCGTCTGAATCAGAAGCCTTCAGCTCAGCCACCAATGACTTATTGGTGCGACACTAACTTGTGTTGTGAGTAGATCTCATATGGAACTCACACCACTTTCACATGTCCTTATTTTTCTTCATGGTGTTGTTCTTTTCTTGCGGCTTCGTCAGGTTATCCTGGGTCACCTCGCATTGGATTTTCCATTTTCTCTGCGGTTTCTGGGCACCTTTCCCTTGCTTGGGATTCACATATACAAAGTCTTCATTTTTCTGTTTAAATCGATGCTCAATCTTGATGGTGTATCAGTACGCCATGCTGAGAGAGGAGATGTTAAGGAACCGCATCTCATCCTGGATGTACCTATGTAGGTAGTCATTGTACTTGAGTACCAAATGTTTCTTAGAATCTTTGATACCCAACTTCATGCAAAGGGTATGCAAAACATTGGTAAACTTTGGCACGTCTTGGTCCATTCCCTGCCATAGCGTCACTCTATGTATTTATCCTCATAGCTCCCGATAGGGTAGTACTACTCCTTGATGGCATCCTCAAATGAATCCCAAGTTGGTGAAGCCGAAAATAGTGAGGGTGTACTTTCGTCCTTCTTATCCCAGTAGGTTTCGCACCAGTCCTTGACGTCGGGGGTGGATTTGAGAAATCATAAACAAAATAATATCCTTCTAGAATATTTAACCACTTATCTATGGTGTTCGCATCTATCTGACCCTCAAATATGGGGATGTCAAAGTTAACTTGTACCTTAAAGAGTGTGACGCTTCCAGAGTAACTTCTAGAAGGAAATGTGTCGCCCTTGGGTAGCCGTTGAAGGATTAGGCAAAGTTGTCCATCATCGTGTTCCTTTGTTGCTCGAGGGCTTCTTCAAGAAAGATTTTGAAAGGATCTCCTACCCCCTTTTCTTTATTCTCTTTCGCCATGGGAGGTCGTTGGGATTTGTGAGGCTGGTCTTGCAAAGGTTTGACCAGTTCGAGCCCTAACTCCTTATATCTCGACCTCATTGGGGACATGAAAAAAAAAATAGAGAAAGAGAAGACTGCTCTAATACCATTAATTTGAAATTAAACAGGAACACAAAAAACTAAAGATATAACCATAAATATAGAGAAGCAACAAAAATAACACTTCATTTCATTAATATCAAATATTGAAATATGCTTACAAACAGAGTGGAAATAACACTAGCTCGAGCGATGGTAGCTTATGTATGAGAAGAGATGTCTAGCTACATTCCTCTAAATTATGTTACAATGAGGCTCGAAGGCCTATTTATTTTTTCGAAACAATGGAAAACCCTAAACATCCAAAAACCTAACCCTAGGAGATGAAGCGCCAAAACTATGGGCCCTGTTTGGGTAAATTGGTACATCAGCTTCCCAGGGTCGTAACTTTGGCATACGATCTCCATTCGACGCTCACAATACATCGTTAGAAAGATCTATCTAATGACTACAATTGTATAGTGGAAAGAATCAGGAGATCACCCATGTTGGCCCCAATTTTCCCAAAAACAAATGTCGTTTAGGGCCTCCAAACGGCTCCAGAAGTTTAGGACTAGAAAAACTGCCAAAAATAGTAAACTATGCTATAATTAAGGAAACTGAAAAATTTAAAGAGATAGTGGTGGGGGTCCAAGTGGATACCAACATCCACCTAGATCATCATATCAAGAGGAAATTGGTTCAATACCCGATTGAACCTCTAATTAAAATCCTTAACCTTTTCTTTTGTCCCCATCTTTAGATTCCCTAACTCCTTTAATAACATAACTGGGGTTTTTCCATCAACTATATTTTCAAGGAACAACTGTTTAAACCCCCGCCAATTCTGAATTTAATTTGCGGGAAGACTATGATACCAAGGAACCACTCTGCCATCTAAAGTATAAGGAAAGAGTTTGCATGCAACATTGTCGTAACGTACCTCAAGCATTTGTAGGTTTAAGTATAGGTTATCCAAATGCTCTTTCACTTTAATTGCCTTGTCAAGGTAATATTTCAATAACAATGTTTCCAAGTTTCTTTTCATTTTATTTAAAACAATTGGAAGGGAATGTGGACCCTGAGTCATCTAATCCATACCTCGGTCTGCCATATTCTCATCCCTATACTCCTCCTCTGCTTCAGAATCTGAGGAATCTTCTCCAAGACCACTTAAGCTGTGTAAACTATCATTTGAGAGCATAATATTTTCCCCGTCACCCCCATTATAAGAGGGATGTTTATTTGGTTTTTCAGTGTTGTCTACGGATTTCGCTAACTCTTCAAGGGTGGAAAAAACCAA
Source organism: Pinus tabuliformis (assembly GCA_031772625.1). Taxonomy (NCBI): domain Eukaryota; kingdom Viridiplantae; phylum Streptophyta; class Pinopsida; order Pinales; family Pinaceae; genus Pinus; species Pinus tabuliformis. The sequence goes on along the minus strand of CM062820.1, from coordinate 225,836,285 downwards.
ATCTTCAACTATAGAAACCACTATTCTGGTAGGATTTGTTTCTTTCTTCTTAAGAAGATAAGGAATATTACATGCTCCAGGAAATAATCTAATAGCCTTCACAAAGAAATGGGTTATAGGTTGAATTTCCCAGATGTGCTCATAAGAAACTTTACAATTTTGTTCAGGTTCAGCCTCTGAAGATCTACCCACTTCAGGAATATGAGTTGGAGAGGTGCTAGTAATATTGCTTCGTTATCCATAGGAAGTATGTTGTGGGTGGGTGGAGTTATCAACCATAAAAATTCAGTGACCCTCCCTCTAGCACTAGAAATGTTGACAATGTTGGACCTACCAACATTCAAGGGGGTATCCCTGATATGTGGTCCCAATTAGACCTCACATCATGTGGGATAGGAGCCCCATCCAGAATATTTCCCTACTGTCATCTAATTAAATATTTTCCTTTGCTTTAGCTGTCTACAAGAGAGAGAATCACATATGTGGCTTCAAAAAACAAGCAATTGTGCCTAGTGAATGTTTAGTTGTAGGTGCATCAAGGTTCTTCTACTATAGAGGGAGGAGAAAGTGAGACTCTAAGAGAGAGGTAATAGTACCACCCTAATAAAGACACACATAAATAGGAATGTTTCTTCCAACATCTAGTGGAATAGTCCACAAAGACGCGATAATCATTGCAACCATTACAACATGTTCTCAATACAATACACACTAAAATAATAAAAATAGTTCAACTACCTTAGAACTGGTGAAAGAAAACATGATTCATAAACATTCATAGAATAGTCTAACAAACATTCATAATCCATGTATGAAAGAATGCTCGCCATCATGCTTTAAATATTAAGTATAAGTCCGAAGATGCATGAATACAATAAACAATCAATTGCTCCAATAGTGGAGCGTTGGAGCCACTACTTGCTCCCCAAAAGTATGAACTTATCTCTCTTATGCCTTATGGGAGAAGCCAAGGTTAAAAGTACTTTACATGAGAAATGTGGACCTATTTATAACTTGAGGAGTGACCTTTCATATCCTCATGACTCTTGAATTTCTAACTTCTAGTGACTTTTGGACTTCTACAACCTTTGAAGTTCCAAATGACTTTTGGAATTACATATAACTTTTGGTATTACATGTCTTTTGGACTTCCATGACTCTTGGAATTCTAATTGTTTGTCCTTTAAAATGATTAGAATATTACATCTTGACTTCCACATCATCATATGATGAAACTAGACACGTCACCATCTTGGATGACTGAGACTAACAGTGACTAATGACATGGATTTGCTTCAGTGGTGACATAGATACCACTATGTATGTTCTTTGTTCATCTTATGATCATAGTGATTCCACCCTCCAAATGGTTTTTAGGTTTGAAGTCTTTAGAGTTCTTCGATTATCAAGTTTCTGGTGTGTTCATGGTTCTATTCATGCTTCCTTTGTTTATCCTCTTTTCCTGGGCATCCTTGTATGTGGTTGCCATAAGGTCCTATTATAGTGGCTACAACCACCCTCCAAAATTTTGGCTTGCACCCATTTCGGAGCCTCCCTTGAGAGTTTCACTTGATGATTACACACACTCGAGTTCACTCTGTGAGCTCGTGTGACACGTTACATCTGCCTTGCTTCCTCATTCAATTCAAGTTTCTGCATGATGGTGTCTAAGTCATGTTTGCGACCATGTTTTGGTTATACTCAAAGTCTTCACTTCGTGTGTGCTTGTTGTGTTCGCTATGAAAACATTTGTCGCACTCGCACACAGAGTACATTCACTATCACGCAAGCATCTCTCGATCAATGACCAGTCATTCACGAGTGTCGTGCTTGTCACTTGCACCGTTGGTCAGTCCTATTGAACATGTATGGCTAGATGGTTTGGGTCGTTTCATCGTCAAGTCATGTGAGTGTGTGTTTCTATGATCACCGATGCGTATTTTGATCATTCACATAGTTAGTCATTTTTGCTGAAATTCTAACAACCAGACTCCTCTTTGATAGTCCGACCATCACCCCACTTTTGACTCGATCGAATGTCAACTAGAACAGGGTAGAAGCACCAAGCTAGTATTTTCAAGGTGTGCTGCTAGCAAGAAATTCGGTCAACCCTCATGCTGGTCACCAAGACAGTCAGAACCAGTAGTCACCCTGGGACTGACTCCCCTAAAAAATTGCACAGAGGCCACTAACCTTACTCGCTCAGCTGACTGAGGAAATTGTACAGATAGGTCGGATAGACAGCAAGTGCCCATCCCTGTCTCCCTTAGAAAATTGCGCATTTTTCCAAATTAGTCATCTCGAAAGTCGACCGACTGTTCATCTCAGAAATTACACAGTGCTCACAAGCAGGATTTCCACTACCCATCAGTCAGCTCAGCTCAAAAATTGCGCAGAGATGATCAGCATGTCAGCCTCCTAGCCTCAGTGCAGTTTCCCTTGCTAGCAGCCCCTGGCAGCAGACTGCCAGTTCCCTCCAGGAATTGCATAGTTTCTGCTGCCAATCTCTCCAGAAGCCAACTGACAGTTCCCTCTAGGAAATGCACAGTTTTTCCGAACAGTGACCCCAGCAGCTAGCTACCAATTCCCTCTAGGAATTACGTAGTTTTAGTTGCTAGTATCCCAGGAAGTTCCCCCAAAAAGTTACGCAATCCCTGCCTGCTGATCCTTCATGCAGCATGGCCCGCTCCTTTGGAAAATTGCACAAATCTAGATGTCCAGTCCCCGATGAATGTTCATTCCAAAAATTCCACAGAGCATGCTTGCCTTGCCTTCTTGCAACCAGGACTGTCCCTCCCAAAATTTGCGCAATATTGCCTCCCGACCGAGCCAGACCTCGCAAACAGTCACTGTTGAGTCAGATTGCCCTGTCTCCATCACTCAGTGACTCTTGCATAGTTTTCATTAGCAGTGCCTAGAACAATCATCCCACTTCACAACCTTGCTTCCTCTCTTGGTCACCTACATCCTAAATGATCATGTGCCATGGTAGACTAGGGGTTGTGGATTTGATGTCATCTCATCATGAGTAACTGCACATACAGGTACACCAACAAACATGGCAAGATGACAAATGTGATGAAAAAAGGGAGCACATCTAGAAGGATAGGTTCACCAACGGACGAACTAACGATGCATGCGAAACAGACGAATGCGACAAACATGCACCTTTGCAAACAGATGATCCTATCAAGCCTTCGAACATGCATGCAAGGAACAACATGCTAAAGCTTCATCAAGTGAAACAAGGATGATCGAATACTCTGTGCGCTTCGCCATGTGGAGGTGAAGCTATGATACGCCATGAAGACACCCATCACCCAGCAGCACTGAAGCTTGACATGTACTTCAACAATAACATGAATGTACCAGCACTATCATGTTGAGTCATGCCATGATTCATGTCGCCCACATCTCTAATATGGGCTATGTTGTCAATCAATATGATGTAATGTGGAAGTCCAAGAGACCCACTTGTTGAACAAAGAGTCATGTAAGTTGAAAAGTCATGGAAGTCAAATAGTCATGAGGGTAGTCGAATAGCCATAAGGGTTAGTTTCACCCTTGGCTATAAATACCCCCTCATTTGTACATGAAAGGGACTTTTTTCACCTCATCTCCTCCCACATAACTAAGAAAGCCTGTAATATTTTCTTTGAGGAGTAAGCAGTGGCTCTAATGCCTTGCACTCGGGGTTAGTGATGTATGGTGTAACGATGTGTCTTGGAACTTTCACTTAATTCAGAAGCTTGCTATAGGCTAGCACGTTTTCACACATGTATTGTATCTGTTGTAAGACTGATCTTTAAGACTTGTAATTCATGTTTCTTTAACCTGTGTTCTACATCTGAACTGTTTCATTTGTTGTAATTCATAATCTATTAATGGAAATGTGTTATATATGCTATTAACGTTGTCTCACCCATGTAGACTGCTCTCCTGGACATCAGATAGACCATTCACATGAAGCTTTCTATAACAACTATTGCGCTCATTTGGACTAATCTGTTGAGTGTTGCACATTTTATTTTACCTTGTATGTTGTGATTATCGCATCCATGTGGACTTCTCCTCTGGAAGCTGTGCATGTCCTGTTGTGTTGTGTGTTCCTAGCCAAGTTGGGACTGCATCCCATCCAACCTGGGACTCACTTTCACCTTCTCCCTTTACAGTGAAAGAACCATTGACACAAGTACACTTACACTCACCAAGCACACGAAACTCACTTCACGAAGACAAAGAAGACCACTCTCCTGTGCTGACAAGCAAGCATTGAGGAAAATCCTTAAGACAATGGCAACAGGGCCATCATACCAGATGGGATTCCCACACCAAATGGTGTGAGGTCTGGTTGGGACTTCATATCGTGGTGATCCTCTAAATGTTGGCAGGTCCAACACCGTCAACATTTCTGGCGCTAGAAGGAGGGCAACCATGCACATGGTTGAAATTCCCCTCACACTTATTCATGAACCATCTGTTCAAGGAAATAACTCGTACTCCCTCTCACCTACACACGACTCTAGAGTTTGTTACTCCTCACCTCCCAGAATTGAATATGATATTTCATATCAACACCTTCGCTCCATCCGTCCCATCACTCGCCAGTTTGCGAAAGCAGTTGGACTAATCAGAGGCATATAGAATCTTCCACACACATCTAGGAAGCCAAAATCCACTCCCATAGGAGTTGTTGAATAATCGGTCGAAGAAACAGTCCTTGCCATGCTTGAACATCTAGAAGAAGCTATTGAAGACAGAGAGGAACCTCCAATCTTCCTTGAATACGAACAAGGCACCGTTGTGATCTTGGGATCGAACTCCAGTATAGGAGGTGAAGGTGAAGATGAACTGACAGACTCAGATTCAGAACCATTAGACTTTGAAAGAGAGGAAGAGGACGAAAAAGATGAAGAGATGGCTGACCCAAATATTGAATGTATGACTTAGGGATCATTGGCTCTCCCGGCTGTTCTGCATAAGATGCTGAAGCGAGTGGGGAGAATGAACATTAAGTTCAACCCTGACAACATGGTGAAGGCAAAAGACCACCTAGACAACTTCTACTTACAGCTGTAGACCCTTGAGGTACATTATGATGATGTAGCATGTAGATTGTTCCCATGTACCTTGGACAGTAACGTAGCTGCTTGAGATCACAGCCTTCAACCTAACTCCATACAGAATTGGTGTTCTTTCAAACGTATGTTCCTTGAAAAGTTTGCTAATGACAAGACCCCAGCCATGCTACTAAAAGAATTAGGCAGCCTCAAGATGGAGGGAAAAGAGAAAGTGAATGATTTCAGTAAGAGGTTTATGCATATCTTGAACAAATTTGCAGTAAACACTAAACCTGATGACTCCATCACTGTTGACTATTACACGTCTGCATTGCCGACAACCATTGTGCAGTTCGCCAAGCGAGCCGCAAATCCAACACTTTTGGAAAGTTGTGAAGATGCTATTGTTGTTGAAAAGGACTTGTGCGCAATCAAAGTCATCAAGGATGACGAATCAATGAAGGACTCCAAGGATGCGAGAAGAAAGCCCCAAGCAATGACGAGCAAAGGTAGAGATAAGGAAGCAATTGATATTGAGACCCTCACTCGCCTTGTCAAGAACTTGACCACCAAAATGTCCGAGCTCAAGCATGGAAAATAGACACATTCGCAAGCAGTCATCTTCCCAGACAGAGACTGGCAAACAGCTCATCAACTGGCTCATCGAGCAACAAATGGTTCACTTCCAAAATTGTGCAGAAGCCTGTGTTCCAAGTCGATCAGTGTGTTGATCCTAAGTTTTGTTCCTTACACGAAGAGTTCCACCCCGAGAACTCTTGTTTAGATTGGAAGCGAGTCGTTAGCTCTGTCTGTAGTCATACACTCGATGCAAAAGGCGATATGCAAGAGAGGTTGGAAGACACTGATGATGATGAAGAGGTTGCACCTCATGAAACACTAAGTTCTAGGCATGTGGTGAACACATATTGATGCTCACAAGTAATCTCGAAGACAAACACCGAGAAGTAGCCCAAAAAGAAAAATGATTGTTACAATATTAGGAGCAAAGGGACTCCCCCCTACACTTGGGGAAATGCAAGAGAAGGTGAGGCAGTTGATAAAGAAGGCTGATCCACCTGCCACCTCAGAGAAACCAACACAAAGAAAGTTCGAAAAGACAACAGCGGATAAGAGTACATCAATGAGAAGCAAGTTGCGAAACACTCCACCGGACAATACGAACATCCATTCCACCTTGGACACCTTGGTGAGTGTACCACCTTTCAACTACAACATAGTTGATGACATGAAGAAAAATCGAGCAAACATCAGTTTGTTCAAGTTAGCCAAAGTCTAGAGTCAGTGGGATATCCTGCTGCGTGCATTGGAACAGACAACACATCCTCTACCAGCAGTGGAGCATGCACACCTCCCGGGTCACTTTCCACTATGTTTAATACACTCCAGATGGAAGAAGCAATCTCAGGTTGCCCCACATTCCTGCTTTCATTTGAATTTTTCAACTACAATGCTCACAACTACTTGGTTGATTATGGCGTGGCAGCCAACGTCGTGCCACTCTTCATTGCTAATGTGTCAACGACCAACATCTCAAGCATTATTTTTAGTAGGATGGGCCGCGCCCATGCCATGTACATAGCCTGCTCGTTGCTTGTTGTTTTCATTTAGTTTTCTTTTCTTATTATCTTTTTTTTTTCTTTCTTTCATTCTGCTTACTATTTTTGTTCCTGTTAGTTTTGTTTGTTTGATATATTACTATTTTTGTTTCCGGAAATAAGTGCTGCCAACTACTACGTCCTGGCTTCCGAATAGAGTATGTGGCTGAAATTTGAGGAAACTCGTGACACTACATCACTTGGCCAATCTTGTGCCCACCTTCTCTGTGCTTGGTTGTAACCTTCAGCCGATGAATTTTGATGGAAAATATGAACCATCTGCAAGGGAAGTTTTGGTCCAACCGTGAACCTGTGTCCACAATGGGAAGCGCAATGCCTATACTCAGCCTTCTGCTCTGTGCGTTTAAGTTCATCCAACGAGTAGAAATGGAGAAGGGGAAAATATAAACAAGCAAACCTATGTCAGAGGTGTTACATGCTTCTCTGAAGGAATAACCTCTTCTTCTCTCAATAAGTCGAGATCCCTCTTCTGCCCCAAAAATAAATAAGTGCCTATTCATAGTCCTCTTGAAAAATACAAAGGCGAAAGAAGAGAAGGGATTCATGTGCAAATAGGTGAAGCATGCAACTCCACCAGGGTACTAAACAGGCTCGCTCATAGTGGATAAATGTGTGTGTTCTTGCATGACTCCACCGGGTACTGTCCAAGCCTACTGGCAGTAGAGCAACACCAGAGATGAAAACTTATACTCTGAAAATCTTCAACTCATGAGCTAAACTACCATTCCCGGATTTGAAACACTGAGATCTAAGCTGAACATTTGATTGTGTTTGATTGAGTTGGCAAAAGGTGAACCATGTATGTCCATAGGGTAAGTGGGGAGGTTGAAGTGACCCGCACAATGATTCAATACTCCCCAAAATACTAAGTCCCTATGCTAGCAATGAACCAAAACAGAGAAGCTGGAGTTCTACCAATGTGTCACCAAGTGATGTAGCAGCTACAACCACCCTCCAAAATTTTGGCCTGCACCAATTTTGGAGCCTCCCTTGAGAGTTTCACTTGATGACTGCACACACTCGAGTTCACTCTGTGAGATTGTGTGAGTCGTTACATCCGCCTTGCTTCTTCATTTCATTCAAGCTTTTGCACGCTGGTGTCTAAGTCATGTATGCAACCATGTTCTGGTTATACTAAAATTCTTCGCTTCGTATGTGCTTGTTGTGTTCACTACGAAAAAATTTGTTGCACTCACACACAGAGTCACATTCATTATCGTGCAAGTGTCCTCTCTATCAATGAATGGTCATTCACGAGTGTCGCACTTGTCACTTCCACCATCAGTTAGTCCTATTGAACATGTGTGTTTGGATGGTTTGGGTCGTTTCATTGTCGAGTCATGTGAGTGTGTTTTCGTATGATAACCAATGTGTCTTTCGATCATTCACACACTTAGTCATTTTTGTTGAAATTTTGACGACCAGACTCCTCTCTAACAGTCGGACCATCACCCCGCTTTTGACTCAATCGACTGTCAACGAGAACAGCCCAGAAGCACCAAGCTAGTCTTTTCAAGTTGCCATCCCTGCAAGCAATTCAGTCAACCCTCATGCTGGCCACCCAGACAGCCAGACTTGGTAGTCACCCCGAGACTAACTCCGCTCAAAAATTGTGGAGAGGCCACTGACCTTACTCGCTCAGCTGACTGAGGAAATTGCACAGACAGGACAGACAGACACCAAGTGCCCATCCCTGTCTGCCTCAGAAAATTGCGCAGTTTTCCCAGTCAGTCATCCCAACAGCCAATCGACTATTCATATAAAAAATTGCGTAGTGTTCATGGGCGGGCCTTCCGCTACCCATTAGTCAGCTCATCTCGAAAATTGCGTAGAGATGATCAGTAGGTCGGCCTCCCAGCCTTAGTGCAGTTTCCCTTGCCAGCATCCTCTAGGAGTAGATTGCCAGTTCCCTCCAAGAATTATGCATTTTCTGCTACCAGTGTCTCCAGCATCCAATCGGAAATTCCCTCTGGGAATTGTGCAATTTTGGCTTCTAGTCTCCTGGGAAGTTTCCCCAAAAAGCTGCGCAATCCCTGCCTGCTAATCCTTCATGCAGCCCTACCCACTCCTTTGGAAAATTTCACAAATCTGGATATCTAGCCCCTGCTACCCATTCGTTTCAAAAATTTCGCAAAGCATCTTGCCTTGCCTTCCTGCAGCCCGGATTGTCCCTCCTAAAATTTACACAGTTTTTCCTCCCAGCTGAGCCAGACCTCACAGACAGTCATTGTTGACTCATATTTCCTATCTCCATCACTCAGTGACTCTTGCACAGTTTTCATCAGTAGTGCCCAGAATCATCATCCCACTTCACAACCTTGTTGCCTCTCCTAGTCACCTGCATCTGAAATGATCATGTGCTATGGTAGACTAGGAGGTTTCGGATTTAATGTTGTCTCATCATGAGTAACTACAGGTATAGGTACACCAAAAAACATGGCATGATGACGAATGGGATGAATGAAGGGATCACATGTAGAAGGATAGGTTCACTAACGGATGAACGAATGGTGCATGCAAAAGAGATGAACGCGATGAACATGCACCTTCACGAGAAGATGAGCCAGTCAAGCCCTCCAACATGCATGCAAGGAACAACATGTTAAATCTTCATCAGGTGAACCAAGTAGCATCGAAGAATCCATGCACTTCGCCATGCAGAGGTGAAGTTGTAATACACCATGAAGACACCCATCACCCAATAGCACTGAAGCTTGACATGTACTTCATAAACAACATGAATGTACCAACATTGTCATGTCGAGTCATGTCATGAGTCATGTTGCCCACATCTCTACTATGGGCTATGTTGTCAATCAATATGATGTAATGTGGAAGTCGAAGAGACCCACTTGTTAAGAAAAGAGTCATGTAAGTCGAAAAGTCATGGAAGTCAAACAGTCATGAGGGTAGTCGAACAGCCATAAGGGTCAGTTTCATCCTTGGGTACAAATACCCCCACATTTTTACATGAAAGGGACTTTTTCACCTCTCCTCCTCCCACATAGCCAAGAGAGTCTGTAATGTTTTCTTTGAGGAGTAAGTAGTGGCTCCAACGCCCCGCACTCGGGGTTAGTGATGTATGGTTTAACGATGTGTCGTGGAACTTTCACTTAATTCAGAAGCCTGCTACAGTCCAACACATTTTCACACATTTATGGTATCTGCTGTAATAATGAACTTTAACACTTGTAATGCATGTTTCTTTAACCTGTGTTCTACATCTAAATTGTTTCATTTGTTGTCATGCATAATCTATTAATGGAAATGTGTTGTATATGCTGTTAATGTTGTCTCGCCCGTGTAGACTGCTCTCTCAGACATCAAACGGACCTTTCACATAAAGCTTGTTGTAACAACCGTTTCATTTGTTCAGATGGATCCATTGAGTGTTGTACGTGATATCTTACCTTGTATGTTGTGACTGCCGCATCTGTGTGGACTGCTCCTCCAGAAGTTGTGCATGTCCTGTTGTGTTGTGTCTTCCTAGTTGAGTTGGGACTACATCCCATCCAATCTGGGACTCACTTTCACCTGCTCCATTTACAATGAAAGAACTATTGACACAAGTACACTTACACTCACTAGGAATGCGAAACTCAATTCCCGAAGACAAAGAAGACCACTCTCCTGTGCTGACAAGAAAGAGTTGAGGCAAATCCTTAAGACAATGGCAACCAAGCCATCATATCGGATGGGACTCCCACACCAAACGGTGTGAAGTCTATTTGGGAGTTCATACTGAGGTGATCCCCTGAATGTTGGTGGGTCCATCACCATCAACAGGTACCTAGAATACTTGTTTCTTCAATCACTCACGACGAGAAACTATCAATGTGAATTTCCTACTCTATCATGTTCTATGCATATTTTCCTATTAGTTCCTTATTGGTGTGCTTAAAATGGTTAAAGAAGTGTCAAGGTATAAAGGCACACTCTGAAAGGTTGAAGGACTGGGAGGAGGATCTTTGAGGCTTTGGCATGCACTCATGCACCCCAAGGAAGAAACAAATCAAGGTAGGGAGCATGTGATAACTCTGAAGGATGGATTGGAAGGCTTCAAGCTTCCCAAGTGTTTTATACGTTCAAGGGAGAGAGGGAGGGTGCAAGGTGCACTCTTGAAGGCTGAATCCTGAGGCTTCATGCCTTCAGGGTGCACTCATGCGCTCTATAGGTCTCAGGAAGGGCACAATGCGCACTCCTGAAGGCTGAAGGATGGGGATTCATGAATTCAAGCTGTGCCAGTGTGCTCAAGTGGTTCAAGAGCACGCAAATGTCATAGGTGAAGGCTAAAGTATTTAGCTTTGGGTCTTCTTGGTATAGTGTGCTCAAGGAGGGCATAATTTTTCGAGTCGGAGGAGTGTGCCCAAGGAAGACTTAGTCAATTTGGAGGGTGTAGTTTGGAACACAGAAGGGGATTCGTGACTTTGGAGTGCACCTAGCTCTTGAGGAGGGCACAGGGTTCATTTCTAAACAATGAAGGGTGTCCCATCAAGGATTCAAAGTGTGCTCATGTGCTTTTGGCATTAATGAGCTCGCTTTTCAACAAAATTTTGTCTAGTCTGGATGATTAGTCACGAGGTGAGAAAGATGAGTTCTAAACATAAAACCATGTGCGAAACATGCTAACTCATGTATAAAACTTATACATGCTTGATAAAGAATGAATATACATCAAAATTACACTTTATGGACATTCCCCAATTACAAACAGTGAAGTATGTGCAACTGCGACCCGAAAGTGTTGTTATACAACAAAAACGGTGCTATGACCATGAAATGCATCTAAGGATGTTCTAATAAATATGATGACACTTGAGAACATTCAATAACACTTGAGACATATCAAAAAACACAAATGACACTTGATGGGCAAGGAAAAATTTGATATGACAATAAGGTAGGCTCTGAAATAGTGAAATTTTGGAGGGTGTTGTAGCAGCAACAACATGACATTTTAGTGAGCTAATAAATATAATAGTATGGACATTAATATTGTGGTCATATTTGCATGATTGGGGTATTAAAATTTAGCATGTATAAAATGTATCAGAAGTATTCCTTTGAGCACACTCCTTCAACTCAAATAAGTGCTCCCTCCTTGGGCACATGAGAACACCCTTTAGCCTTCAGCCATCATACTTGTGCCATGCACCCTTCTAGGCCTCTTGAGCACATGAGCACACCACGAATGCATGAATCCTTCATCCTTCAGCCTTTAGGAGTATGCCCCGCGTCCTCCATATCTCCCTTGAGAACATAGGGCACTTGGAAAACCTGCAACTTTCCCCTTCATCATTTAGAGGTGTGCCATGTGCCTTGCCTTGACTTACTTTTCATTTTGATATCATGAGAGAATACTGAAGCCCTCAAGCCTCCCCTTCTCATCCCTTTAGCCTTTTAAAGTGCCCCTTTGCACCTAGAAGTTCCTTTTGTCTCCCTTAACTGCATTGATAAGGCATGAACATAAAAGAAAGCATAAAACATGGCAGAATTGGATATTTTTTAGGATGAGGTTGCTTTCCATGAGTGATTGTAGATACATTTATTCCAAGGACAACATGGAAAGCACACATGAGGAAGATTGGGCAAAGAGAATAAATAAAGAGAGTGTTGAAAGAACAAAGAACACACTTGAATATTGATTATCAAAGAACCCCAAAGATTCAATAAGATCAAATACCCTTGGGAGAGTGAAGACATCAATGATCGAAGATGCATAAGAATTAGGTGGCAAATATGTCACTACTGAAGAAGTCATGTCATCAGCCATTGTCAGTCCTAGTCACCAAATATAGTGACATGTCAATTTCTCATCATATGATGATGTGGAAGTTATGATGTATTATTGTAATCATTGTAAAGAAAAATAATTGGAATTCCAAGAGTCATAAATGAACTAAAGAGTCATGGGATTCTAAAACACGTGTAATACAAAAAGCCATATATAACTCCAAAAGTCATTTGGAATCCCAAAGGTTGTAGAAGTCCAAAGGTCATTAGGAGTTGGAAATTCGAGGGTCGCGAGGATGTAAAAGACCATGCCTCAAGTTATAAAATGATCCTCATTTCTCATGTAAAGTAATTTTAACCTTGGCTTCTCTCATATGGAATTAGAGATATAGAGTTAGTAATTTTGGGGAGAAAGTAGTGGCTCTAACGCTCCACTATTGGTTCTAGTGATGTTCATTGTCTCTTGTGAATTTTGCTTAATATTTAAGCCTTCCAGGGTAACGTATATTCACACATGGATTTTGAATTTTTATAAGACTATTCTTTGGATGTTTGTGATTTATGTTTTTCTTTCACATGTACTAGAGTAATTGAAGTATTTCGGTCACTATGGTGCTTAACTTATCATATATGTGTTGTAATGATTATAATGATCAATGCAGTTATGTGAAATATTTGTCTTGATGTAAGATGAGCCTTTCTCATTAATGTGTGTCTCCATTAGGGTAGTACTATTACTTCTCTCTTAGAGGCTTACTTTATTCCCCCCTTCGCAGTAAGAGAACCTTGATACATCTATGATTTAACACTCACAAGATGCTCTCATTTGCTCCTTCAAAAGGACATTTGCACTTCTCTATTGTGCTAACAGTTAAATCCAAAGCATATATTTAAGTAAATGGAAGGTGAGCCATATTCCAGATGGGAATCCTACACCAAATGGTGTGAGGTATAATTGGGACCTTATATCAAGGAGATCCCTTGTATTTTGGGCAGTCTCCAACATCATCATTCTGGCACTAGAAGGAGGGAATCCATTTTTTTATTCTTGATAACTCCACACACACTAACCACTCATCTTTCGGACAAGGTGGCAACATTCCAAGCACCATTCCAAATCATATGCTTGATGTAGGAGAGTCTTCTCAGCTTGACTTGGATTAGACATATGAAAACATTTGGGCACTTTGAGCTATAAGCCGTAGGTTGAAAAGGTTATCCATTTAATTATGGGTGCGCAGAATCACCAACATTTTCTAAAGAAGAAAGAAACAACTAATACTAGTATATGAGTTTCTAGAGTAGAAGATTTTGTGTTTTCTACTCTTGAATAGTTAGAAGAATCCTCAGAAGATATAGTGCATCAATATAAACTTCCACTGATTAATGAAGGGTGCAAGGATGGCATTATTCTTTTTGATGATATTTCAAACAATTTATATGGTGAAGGAGAAGACTCCTTAGATTATTAAAAGGAAGAGTAACATAGATACTGAGACACGGCCCACAAGGACTTGGATTGAATGGCCCAAGGGCCTCTTTCTCTTCCATAAAATCTCCATAATATGCCTATACATCCAAAAAAGTTGTTTTCAAACTTTGGTCTACATAGGAATACAAAGGAAAAATATCACATTAAGGATTTCTACATGTGTCTATGGACGTTGGAAGTAAGGTATGATGATGTTTCTTGTAGACTATTACCTTATACATTATAAGGTAGAGAAACAACATGGTATCATAGTCTGCTTGTCAATTCAGTCCAAAGTTGGACAACGTTTAAGTTATTTCTAAAGAAATTTGTTGATGACAAGACCCCTGCAATGATACTGAAAGAGCTAGGAAACATTAAGATGGGGGAAAAGTGGAAATTTAAAGAATTTAATCATAATTTTAATCATCTATTGAACAAGTTTTCCCCAGGCACGGAACCACACAATTCAATTACCATTGATTATTACACAAATTCCTTTCCCACTAACTTTGCAGAAGAGATCACCGTTAAGAAGGACTTGCGTGCTATTGGAGTTATCATTTATGATGATGAATCCCAAATATTTCCCGTTTCAAAGGAATAATAATAATAAAAATAACAACAACAACTATCTCGCCAAGTATTCCAAGAGTTTGAATGTTGTCCTGAATATAGAAAGTATGGGTATGGATAGTTATTTCTCTTTCCATTGGGAATATAATTCATAAAATACATGCCCATAGTGGAACCACAACATGAACCCTCTATCCGAACACATTGTCGATTCCTTACTAATAGATGAGTAGACAAAACAAATAGAAGAAATAGAGGAACCTGCAACAACTAAAGGAAGAAAGGGTATTTGACATGCAATGAATGAATTTGATTGCATCAGTAACATTGACAAGAATAATGTTGAAGAACGAACGCAAAGTGAAGCCCCTCCTCCGAATTCAAATGTTCGATATAGTTTGAAGAGTAATTAATGAGACCATTTCTGATCATGAGGTCAGGAGACAAAAATTAAAGGAACAGTTGTTAAGAAGGATCTCACCACCAATCAATCCTTCTTAGAATGCACAGAGTAAGTCTAGAAATGAAATTAACTCCAAGAACAATTCCTCCAATAACAAAAGTATTTCCATCACTTTGGAAGTGTCAAATAAATCCATTCCTCCATAAACGTCAGCACAACCTACCAGAGTTGAAACGATTGATTATAACATTGTTGAATATTTGAAGAAAAATTCAGCCAATACTTCCATCTATGAGCTCACAAAGATCACAGGCCAGTGTAAACTAATTATCCAATACTTTTCACAACTTTTTCCAGGGGATAAGTCTTATTCCTCTCAAAAGGTTACTGGTAAGTCATCCAGTCCCCTTGAATTTGTAGTCAATGTTATAACATTAGAGGAGAACACTCTTTGACCTCCATTTTTATTAACTTTTTAAATTTTGAATTACAATGTCCATAATTGATTAGTAGATTCTTGTGCATCTGTGAATGTAATGCCATTATTTGTTGCAAATAAAATAAATGTTATATGGGACAAAACTGATGCACAAATTATTTAGCTAGATATATCTCTCGTCCAAGCTATGTGTGAATTCAAGAATGTTCTTATTCAATTACCACGAGATGAGCGAGCTAATAAATGTATAAATATTGTAATTGTGGACATGCCAGAAGCCTATGGTGTACTCTTGAGAAGATATTGGTCTAGTAAGTTGCAAGGGTATTTTGCTACAGAATGGTCACATTTATGGCTTCCATACAAATGTAGGAGTAGCCATATTTTGGTGGAAAGTGAGCCAGATATGAAACACACTGTGACACAACTTGAGGGCCACAATGAGCCTGTTTATTTTGTCATTCTAATTTTTGGAAATGTTTCCTGGAAACTGACCTCGGGTGTTATCAAGCACAACCATCACCCGTTCCATGAGATACACAATTTGAGTTTCTTCCCTATTCTCCAGCTAGTGCAAATGAATCATGTAATATAGATGTACATACTAATACTAATAATAGTATAAGAAGTAGCATAATAGCTAATAATATGTAGACTTTATATTTTGATGGTTCAAAGACGCTTGATGACTCCGGAGTTTGAGTGTACTAATAATACAACAACACCCATGCAATAAGAATCATATCCTTTCATGTCGTTTGGATTTTGAGTGTACTAATAATATTGTTGAATAAGAAGCACTCATACTTGGACTAAAGAAATTTGTTAATCTGAAGGTAAAAATTATCAATGTAATTGATGTCTTAGAGGTGGTCACCCATCAGGTACAGGATACTATCCATTGTGTTTCAATGAATATTAAAAAATTACCAGCAGGAGGTATGGAATTTAATTAATCATTTTAAATGTTTTAATATTATTTCTATTCTTAGATTTAGAGATGTTGTAGCAGATGCAGTAGCAAAATTTAGCCGCTAGGATTTCCACATTGAAAAATGGTTTTTCTATTGAAATTATACGCAAACCATATGTTCTAGACAATGTCACTAATTTACTTGTTTTGAATGATGACCAACATATAGTGCATTTCATGTCTAATGCAGACATATTCAAATATGTTGCCATAGTAGAGGATGAGCACGATCAGGCTTTGTAGGAAGCATATAGTACAATGAAAGGAAACACTATGCCTAAAAGTGTGTTGCTCTTGGAGAAGTTATATGACCCGCAGAACCTATTTATAGGAATAACTAATACAAAGACTCAGAGTTCAAATTTATCATCTGAACTAGTCAATCTGGGAACATAAGATCTGAAGTATGTAAACCTCGGTATGTGTTATTCTCCATGAGAGTGATAGGAATTTATCCACTTATTAAAACAATACCATGATGTATTTGCATGGACATATGATGATTTAAAGACATATGACACTCGTATTATCCAATACGTCATTCCTATAAAAGAAGGGAAAAATCCTTTCCAACATAAACTATGAAAAGTCCATCCAACACTAGAACCCCTTATTAAAATGGAATTGAGAAACTTGTTGGATTCTCAGACCATTTTTAAACACAAACATTCCACTTGGGTTTCCCACTTAGTCCTATTTAGAAATAATTCTGGTGGAATATAGCTATATGTATATTTTCACAATCTCAACAAGGCTTCTGATAAAAACAATTACCCAGTGCCATACATGGAATAGATCCTTTAGACACTATCTGAGTTTGAGATGTTCTCGCTACTAGATGGTTTCTTAGGCTATAATCAAGCTCTACTTGCAGAATGTGATCGAGTAAAAAATACCTTTAGGAGAAAATGGGGAAAATTTTCCTTTAAGATAATACCATTTGGACTAATCAACACTAGTGCTATTTTCCAAAGAGCGATGGAAATCTCTTTCAATGGCTTTATTGGTCAGAGTGTATTTTTTTATTTGGATGATATTATTATGTTTTCTAAGAGAAGGTCAGATCATGTACATGATCTAAAACATATATTTGAGTTGTGTCGAAAGTAGGGGATTTAACTTAATCCCAAGAAAAGAATATTTGGTGTGTCAGAGGGGATTCTCTTAGGGAATATCATTGCAAAAATCAGAATTAAACTTGATCCTGAGAGGGTCAGAGCCATTATGTAGATCTTGTTTCGAGTGACTAAAATGACTATGCAGCCTTTCTTAAGAAAGATCATTTTCCTAAGAAAAATCATCTCTTATTAAGTCTATATAGTTAATCATGTACAAGATATGGTTAAGAAATAAGAAATATACAAATCGGATAAACAGGAAAAGGGCACTTTTGCTCAAATAAAGTAGGCTATAGTTGATGCACTTGCATTATTTAATCCACACTATGGAAAATATTTCCTGCTCTATACCTTTTCTTCGGATTCATCAATTTCGGCCATGTTAACTCAAAATGATATTGAAGGAAATGATCCACGTATTTATTTTATGAGCACCAACCTACAGGGATCATAATTAAATTACCCTACCATTGACAAACAAGCATGTACAGTATACAAGGTAGTTGATTATTTCAAGCCCTACATTTTAAAATCTCATACAATCATATTTGAACCTCATCTAGAAGTAAGAGCATTGTTCGTGAAATAGGATCTGGGTGAGAAGAAAGCCAACTGGATGAATTTCTTACAAGAATGTGATCTAGAATTCAAAATAGCTCATACAATAAAGGGTCATGGTCTCTGTATGCTAGCAGCCGAAGCAAGAGATGCCCCTAAGCAAGATCTTTAGGTTGGGAGAAGGAGATTAAAATGTATAATATTGAATGTGTTCATCAGTCCTCATCTACAGTGCCATGGTATGCTAGTGTATGACAATTCCTAGAGCATGGAACCTTTCCTTCACACTTATTGAATAAACAAAAGAGGGAAATACTTTTTAAATCTCCATTTTATGAACTATTTTATGGAGTGATTTTTAGAAAGCACCACAATGGGTGTCTTTCTGAGATGCTTTGAGCCACAGGATATAGAGAAAATACTTAAAAGCTTTCACGATGGACTAGTATGTGGCCACTATGCGGGCGACACTACAATGCATAAGTTATCATGGTTGGTTATTATTGACCCACTCTACTTAAATATTCTCACACTTATGTCCATAAGTGCCCAACTTTTCAGAGGTGCATTGGTCGCAATCATAGGTTAGCCGCCCCACTGTTACTAGTATAAGTTTAGGAACCATTCCAATAGTGGGGCTTATATGTCATCGGATAAATTTTTCCCCATTCATTAATGAAATGTTGATATATTCTCACAATGACATATCACTTCACTCAGTGGTCAGAAATAGTTCCCTTGAGGTAAGTAAATGGCCAAAATTTCATCCACTTTTTGTGATAGAATATTATAACTAGGTTTGGCATTCCTACATCACTTGTCTTTGATAATCTGACTTACATTTCATCATTGAAACTTTATGAATTCACATTAGAAAATGGGATTGTATTAAAACATGCATCTAAATATTAGTTGCAGGGAAATGGTTTCGTTGAATCGACAAATAAGAATATTATCCGCATAAACAAGAAAACCATCTTCTATGAGCAAAGGAACTAGCATAATGCTTTCACTAATCCATTATGTTTGTATTTTGTAACTCCTAAGCCTTCCTTGAAAACCTCATCATACTTTTTGGTTTACGGTAAAGAAGTTGTCTTGCACTCGACCTGTATCTTCCAACCTTGCAATTCTCCCAAGTGTCACCAAGTATACCTTGCCTTATAGTTCAGAGCATGATAAACACTTTAATCAAACTTGAGGAAGAAAGGGACAAATCCAAGGAAATATTTGTTTTCCACCAAAGCCATGTAACGTTGGTTTGATAAAAACTCCATAGCTACAATAGTTTCGATGTGGGAAACCTAGTATTGAAGTGGGATAAACCCCACACATAAAAGGGAAAACACATAAAGTTCCATCCTTTATGGATTGGACCATTCACCATCTATGAAAAGCTCATTCATAATACCTTCAAGCTGAAATATTTAGATGGGAGAATTGACCCCCTTTCAATAAATGGCCAAGATTTAAAAAATTATTTTCAATAACAACTACATGTTGCTCTTCTTGTACATTTTGTTTCATTTATTTTCCTTTGATTGTGTCAGTCATACGTGAGTTATGTTAGTTGTGTCATGTTTGTTCGTCATTGTACATAAATAAGACCTTGTGTAAAAGTGTATGGCTCAAAAGGACTTTGTCATGGAATAAAGAAGAAATGTGAAAACCACAACGCTTGGCATGTTGTTGTTCTCTTTCGTTGTTTGAGAAAATTTCATAGGTTAAGTTAAGTCCAAATGGAAAATATGATTTGTTGAAAAGGAAAACCTTGAGGGAACCTATTAGATCCACGCCTACACAAGTATCTAAACTACTCAACTTGGTGTAAATATACTTGTGTGTAAACGTGTCCAATCTATTAGAGAAGGGATAAGGGGAAAATCTAAAGAGAGAAAACCAATATAAGAGGTTTTAAAATAATTCTCTGAAGGGGAAACCTCGCCCTCTTTCAATAAGTTGGGATCCCTCTTCCACTCATAAAAAATAATATGTTTCAATGCGCAATTCTATTAAATAAATAATTAAAGTGTGAAAGAAGAGAAAGGCTTCCTGTGCTGGTAGGTGAAGCAAGCAACTTTGTCGGGGTATTTTCCAATGTCACTAGAAGCAAAGAAATGTTTGTTCTCTTGAAGTGAATCCATCGAAGAACTTTCGATTCCTCCTGGTAGCAAGGAAACACCATAGATGAAAAGTCAAACTCTCAATATCATAAACTCACCATGCACATTTCCCTTTCCTTAATTGAAACAATTGTGATATGGTGTATCTTTTCTGTGTTCAACCAAGTAGAAGAATGTGAGATACTATGTATATAACTGGGTAGAAAGAGGGAAATAAAGGAAATCAATACTTCCTGAAGGTCTGACTCTTAACCAAAAGCTATTCCTAGATAGAGAAGTTGAAGTCTTCTCGGTGTGTTGCCAAGTGTTGTTGCTGCTATAACAACCTCCAAATTTTCACTACACTCTAATATTGAAGCCTACTATCACTATCGTATCTAGGGTCACCTTGATCATCAAGTGTTTTTTAATTTTATTCTATATGTTTCGTGTGTATTAAATTTTTTCAAGTGTGTTCGCATTGATTAGAACATGTTAAGAGCATTTCATGGTCGTAAAATCTTGGTTGTTGTAAAGCGACACTTTTGGGTAACAGTCACCCACACTACACTCATTGTACTTGGGGAATGTGTACAAAGTGGAATTTTGATGTATACTTATCCTTTTTCAAGCTTACCTAAGTTTTCTTGATGGGTTGGTATGTGTCACACGTGATTTTATGTCTAAAACTGATAATGTTCACCACTTTTCCTAACTTCTACACATAGAGAAATTTTGGTTTCAAAGAAAATCCATTGAGGCCAAATAGGGCATGAGCAGACTCTGAAGCCTTGATCTGGAATCCCTTGTTGTTCAACAGTGCACCATGCATCATCTAGGAGCACAAATCGCACTCCTTAAGCCCATTTCTTTTCCTCATTTTGAACTACACCCCTCAAGAGACTAAGTCTTCCTTTGAGTGCACTCCTTCGACTTGAAGAAGTGCACCATCCTTGAGCGCATGAGCATACCCCAAAGGCATTAAGATTCACATTTCAACATTCCCTAATGCACCATGGACCCTCCTTCTCCCTTCAGCCTTTCTACTTGTCCCATACGCCCTCCTGGGCCTCTTGAGCACATGAGTGCATCCCAAAGGCCTAAAGCCTTCATCCTTCAACCTTCAAGAGTGTGCCTTGTTCCCCCCATCTCTACCTTGAGTGAACAACACACTTGGGCAGCTAAAATCATTCCCCTTCATCCTTCAGACTTGTTCCATGTTCCTTGCCTTGACTTCCTTTTCTTCTTGAGTGCATGAGAGCATGCCGAAGCCCTAAAGCCTCCGCTTCTCATCCCTTCAGCATTTTAGAGTGCACCCCTATGCCGAGAAGATCCTTTTGTAACCTTTAAGAGAACTGATCAGGAATGAACATAAAATTTGAATAAAACATGGTAGAATAAGATATTTTGAGGGTGATCGTTACTTGTCATGAGTGATTGTAGATACATGTATTCCAAGGATATCATGGAAGGCACACATGAGGAAGATCGGGAAAAGAGAACAAATAAATAAAGCACTGAAAGAAAAAATAACACAGTTGTATCTTGATGACAAAAGAACCCCAAATACTTCATTAGATCAAAGACCCTTGTGAGGGTGAAGACATCAACGATCGAATATGCACAAAGAACAATGTGGTAACCATGTCACTATTGAAGAAGTCCATGTTATCAACCATTATTAATACTAGTCACCAAAGATAGTGACATGTCAAGTTATCATCATATGATGACATGGAAGTTATGATGTATTTTTGTAATCATTGTAAAGATAAAGAAGTGGAATTCCAATAATCATGTATGAACTAAAGACTCATGGAATTCCAAGAGACATGTAGTACCAAAATTCATATGTAACTCCAAAATTCATTTGGAATCCCAAAGGTTGTAGAAGTCCAAAGGTCATTAGGATTTTGAAATTCAAGATTCATGAAGATGTGAAAGGTCATGCCTCGAGTTATAGATGGATACTCATTTCTCATGTAAAGGAATTTTAACTTTCGCTTCTCCCACAAGGAATTAGAGAGATAGAGTTAGTACTTTTGGGGAGTAAGTAGTAGGTCTAATGCTCCACTATTGGAGTTAGTGATGTTAATTGTGTTTATGTATTTGTGGAATTATTCTTAATATTGAAGCCTTCCAGGCTAGCACATATTCACACATGGATTGTGAATCATATGTTTACTGTTACGTTTTCTTTTCACATATACTTAGGTAATTGAACTATTTCAGTTAATTTGGTGCTTAACTTATCAGAAGTGTGTTGTAATTATTATAATGATAGTCGCATCTATTTGAATTATTTTCCTTGATGTAAGATGAGTCTTTCTCATTCATGGGTGTCTCCATTACGGTAGTATTATTACTTGTCTCTTAGAGACTCACTTTATTTCCCCCTTTGCAGTAGGAGAACCTTGATACATCAGTGATAGAACACTCACAAGGTGCATTCACTTGCTCATTCAAAAATACATTTGTGCTTCTCTCTCATGCTGAAAGTTAAAGACAAAGCATATATTTAAGTAAACAACATTCGAGATGTATTCTAGATGGGTTTCCTTCACCAAATGGTGTGAGGTCTAATTGCAACATTATAGCATGGAGATCCCCTATATTTTGGCGATATCCAACACTGTCAATCGGTCCTCACCCAAGGTAAATGATTTCAATACTCCTATTACTCAACCAGATTATATTTCTACTCTATGTGTTGGAGAAATGTTGGATTCATTCTTAGATATTGTTGCCTTTAGTTTTCTTCAGTCCAAGGATGAGCATAGAAATCCATCTATAATTATTCAAGCTTTCCCTCAGCCACTTCACCATCAACACATGTCCATTGTCTATTGTAGCTTTAAAATAGGTTTCATTATTGTTTCTCCCCGAAACTTCAATAGATGCATGTGACAACTCCTCAGTTGTGAATGATAGTGTCTTGTCCAGAAAGAAACGATCCCCAACAATGATACAATGATCACCTTCTCCGAATTTATTCCAACCTCTTTAGTGTGTGCATGAAGGATCCTCAAATTAATATGATGATCACCTTTTGCATATATTCCAAATTCTCTTCAATGATTGTATGATGCTCAAAACATTGTGATTATCACCTTCAATGCAGACGTTCCTATCTTTTCTGCTTCAATTTCTTTTTTATCCAGTGTTTTTCCTCTGTTCACTCCATTAGTTCATCCTTTTCCTATGTATCCTCCTTTTATTTGTTCATTCTCCCTTTTCTTTTTACCCATTACGCCTCTCCTGTAGTTTCTCAAGTCACATCTTCAGGTTGTTATTTTCAATCTATCCATAATCTTCAATTTATTTGTGTTTATCTAGCTAGAATCCTGTAGGCCAATCACATTGGTAGCATGTAATTCTTTGTCCCCTTGTATTTTTTGGTTGTTAGTGTTTTTTTTGTTCTAGTGGGTGTCCAACTCACTCCTGCATGAATCGAGTGAGGACCTATGATTGGTGATGTGGCTATTAAACGTCTTTTGCACACATGTCATCCTCTCTATCTGAGGAAAAACCATAAAAATCCCAAGGAATAGTCCCCCTCAACTGTGGAATATGTGTCCCTAGACTTGGATCATTGTTTTTTATCAAATAATTACATTATTTACAATGTTCGAGAAATGACCAAGGGTTATCATAGTCATAATGTCCCTTTGAATAGATTGCATGAAAATTTTTCAAGAGTATGCCATACACAATCTTCCTAGATATTTTGAGAAAGAAATGGGAATGAGGTTCCCGTTAGAGTAAACTAGTGCATTCATATAAGTGAAATGGATAGTAAATGCCAATAAACATCAATCCATAATAATCATCAAAGAAATTATTTCATAATAGATCTCACATTGTTAAAATTAAAAAAATTAAAAATGAACTAAATTATAACTTTATTACTATTATTATTATTAATATTAATATATAAGTTAAACATGTATACATTTGAAAATACATGGCACACAATTCTTATCCATTAAGATTTACCCCCACTTTGCAATGGAGATTCTTAGTCCATAAATAGGATTTGTTACACTACCATGGGCTAATACCATGGCTTATCAATATCACATGCCAGAAAAACCATAACTCATTTCCTATAACACTTGTTCATATGATATTTTTTGTAACTATCAATATAATTAAAAGAGCAAAAAGAGCATAACTACTTTGGAGATAAATCCCAACATTTGATTTGTGTATACTACTAGGAATATTCTAGAACATTCTGAGGCTAATACGTGTCATCCACGGTAATAATTATTAATAGTTAAATAAAAATTATAGAAACATTATTCTAACATAATGATACATATATGGATGATTAAGATTAACAAAAACTAGTGAAAATTGATTGTTTCGAATTATTATTTTTTCACTAAAATGAGAAAGAAAATAAAATTACTTTTGAATGTTTTTTTTGTTTGTTAAATTAATCATTTGTTGTTATTTATTTGTCTTCTAATTAATTGTACAAATTTCTAAATCGATATTCCAGTGTTGAGCCATAAATCCCTTTCCTAAAGAAGGTGCATGGAAACCATATTATGAGAGATCAATTTTCAAAGAAGCAACGACACTAAAGATAATTTCGATGGGACATATCTCTAAGAATTAAGTAGTTGTATGAGGGAATTTTTATATGGATTGCATATTTCAAGAATATCCTGAAAACAGATGGTGAGGGAAGGGGTCAAACAATTAACCTTTCTCTTGATCGTTAGATTTCAAGATATTTGTATATTTAAAATGGATATAAGCTCTCTCTCTCTCTCTCTCTCTCTCTCTCTCTCTCTCTCTCTCTCTCTCTCTATATATATATATATATATATATATATATAGATAGATATAGATATGGAATTTGATTTTTTTTCTTAGTGAAATCTTGGTTTTTTTTTTCTTTAAAATTGGTTTTTGTTTGCATATATGAATTCAACACCTTGAAAAACCATTGGTGTTATAATTGTGGAGAGTTGACAACTTAAACTTTTGATTTCAACATATATTTTCAAAAATCTTAATAATTAAACCTGAAAATAGGCAAGAAAACCTCCAAAACGTATAACAAATATACTACAACAAGAATTAAACCACACCATGTGGAGCATATGAGGACCAAAGCATAGAGCGGTCACAGGTGAAGATGAATCGTTCTACTTTCGTTTGATTCTATCTATATAAAATAATGTGAATGGTAGCAAAAATGCCTGGCATGGTTCCCTGCAGCTCCTTCCCCTACTGTATTATAACTCTCTTTCCAAGTCCATTCAAATCAAAATCGCTCAAAGCAGTGGTGACAAAAATCCAATCTAAATCTATTGGTTTGAGGGGACATGACCCAGGTTCAGATTTGTAGAATTTCCTGCAAATTCTCTACAAATCTACCTCTGAGATCTATGTAGAAAATCTGACTGTAGATTAACTCGATAATGCAACATACCAAAACAAAATACTATAATCTACTTCTAGTATCAAACTTACGGAAGCTTAAAGATTGAGCTGAATCATAGCTGAACACATATAACCATAAGAAGAATCAATGCACATGAAACATAGAAAATACTCAGGGGAAAGCCTCAGATAAAAACCCCACTATATGTATTATCATACAAGGTGGAAATACATCAGAATTACACAAAGCCTTAGCTCTCATAGCTAGCTAGCTCTCAGTACAATCCTCTTGGATGCTCACAGGCAAACAAGGCTTCTCACAAACCTTCTCCTCAGCCCTCCAAGCCTCCTATTTCCTTGCATAGTTTCTCCTGGGTGATCCTCCTGTTACCAAGTGTAACACTGATCTCACACCCTGTAAAATTGTGCAATCCTCAAGGAACCTTGTTCCTTCTACATGGATGAGTTTCCTTTATAGGAAAATTCCTCCAATTGATAGTACACTATCGCTGTCTTTAATCTCAACTGGGTCTTTGTCTGAAAGGACATGCATGAGTTATTTATGAGAGAATCTTCAGTTATCTGGAGTACACTAGTTTGATGCATGCATTCATTAACTGACTGAAATCACAATTAGTTCCTCAAACAGTTTGGAACTAATCTAACTGGACTTAACTCCGTAAACTGGCTAACT
This sequence comes from Pinus tabuliformis, assembly GCA_031772625.1. Lineage (NCBI taxonomy): Eukaryota > Viridiplantae > Streptophyta > Pinopsida > Pinales > Pinaceae > Pinus > Pinus tabuliformis. Next base: position 225,810,121 of record CM062820.1, on the reverse strand, counting down.
GATTACGACTCAAATACAACTCAACCTTATCTCCTTAATTAAGGGATAATTGTTGCATGACTTCAGAAAGACTTCTAACTTGAATTTATCCAACTAATTAACTCAAGAAGAATTATTTATTTATTTTCAAAGCAGCTGGTGAGACTAAATTCGAATTTTAATTCTCAATTTTAATTCAAGGACAAATTAAAATTGGAATATACTGAATGATATTTTTAGCATTTCTTGTTGCTATTCTCAACACTCCCTCTCAACAAGAAAGGAATTCAACTCGATCCTGATCCTAAACCTTTGGAATGTTCTACATGCAACACTTGTACCTAGTGTTGTTGCTCCAACAGCTCTAGAAACAAAAAATATCCAACCTGAATCAGTATGATGCATTTGTCATCAAAGTCTTTGACTGTTATTGCCTTTGTCGACTGAAAACTCTGTGCTTCTACTGATTCAGCCTTTCTGCACTGTTGTCAATCCTTCTTTGCACTATTCAGTATCTGATTGCTCTAGCCTTTGTCACTTTGATCTCCGACTACATCAATCCCGTTGATTCCTCCCGCTACTATGTACTTTGGGCTCCCTAGCAAGGTACGATCCATGAGATAAAACCTCTCAATGAACCCTTCCCAATTTTAGCCTTCTTAAGACTATCAATTCACATCCCCCCACCTCACACTTGGAGCTATGGCTGCATGTGATCCCTCAGTTGACTTCTCCAATTGTATCTCCTCCACAATTGTATGAGACTTCTTCTCGGATTGCATGTTGAGAGGTAATTTACTCTCTCTCTCAACCACCAAGTCTCTAACATTTGCCTTGCTTCTCAAGGCTTTACATGCATCTTGAACCTCAAGAGCATACAGGTTCTTGACTCGTGAACCGATCTGCTTCACCTATCATGTGGTGATGTGTTTAATGAAACCTTTCCGTTACTGAAGACAATACCGTAGCCTTTGTCCTCCAACACCGTGATCGATACCAAATTATTCTTCAGTCCAGGCACATACTTCACATCTGTCAAGGTAGTAACATCTCCATGCTCCCTCTGAAAAGCAACTGTGCCCACTCCTAAAACACTATACCTTTCATCATCACCCATCTCTATGCACATCTTGAGGTCTTTCTCGTCCAAGGTACTGAATAAATTTTTATCGCCGGTCATGTGAAATGAGGCTCAACTATCAAGAAACCAACCACAACCCATCATCGATGACACCATGCATGCGATGATGGTAAATTCCATCTCGAACTAAGAGGCCAATGCCTCACCTTCCGATCCTTCCAAGGATCCATTATTGGACTTCTTTGATGGGAAATTAGTCACATAATGACCCATCTCATAACAATTAAAGCATCTCAGTTTAGACTTGTCAACCTTCTTCCCTCCATCAGAAGAATTCAATTTGGAATGAGAATCCTTTTCCTTCCCCTTTCTTGCCTTACTTGCTAAGGCTAGATTTTCTTCATCATCCTTGGATGAAGAACCATCTCATGTGCTCCTCCTGATCTCCTCCTGCATGAGATCTGACCACATTCATTCCCAATCCAGTAGTTTCTCCCTTCCATTCACAGAGTCCTAGTAGCTATTCCAACTCTTTGGAAGGTCGAGGAGAGCAAGGCTCACCATATCTTCATCAGCAGTAGTTATTCCCACACTTCCAAGCTCGTCTCTATAGGTGGTGAGCTTGTTCAGATATGTGGAAATAGTATCGTCGTTCTCCATCTTGATTCTCCGAAGCTTATCCTTGAGCACCAGTTTCCTCTGGTCGCTACAGTTCTGGTAGAGGTCCTTCAATGTCTTCCACATTGAATATGGAGTATCTTTCCCATGGAGACTCGAGACAATATGGTCTCAAAATCCCTCAAGGATGATCCATCTCGTCCTTGCCACACACTTGTTCCACTCAGCCAACTCTTGTGCATTATTTGAAGCTGGCTTTGGTATTTCTCGATCAATAAAATCCTTCAAGCCGTTGTCTTCTAATACAACCTCCATGCGATCTTTCCATGATATGTAATTCGAGCTGCCATCCAAGGCATACTCGAGTCAGAAGCCATATAACACCATTGGTGAACTTTGAAGTATGATAAGAATTTGATTTTGCATCTCCAACCAAGAACTTCAAACTTCAAATTTCCCTTCCCAGTATACTATTCACAGCTTCGATCACCTTTGCTCCAATACCATGTAGAATTTCCTGCAAATTCTCTACAAATCTACCTCTGAGATCTATGTATAAAATCTGACGATAGATTAACTCAATAATGCAATATAGCAAAACAAAATACTATAATATAATTCTACTATAAAACTTGCAGAATCTTAAAGATCAAGCTGAATCAGAGCTGAAAACATATAACCATAAGAAGAATCAATGCACTTGAAACATAGAAAATACTTAGGGGAAAGCCTTAGCTAAAAACCCCACTATCTGTATTATCATACAAGGTGGAAATACATTAGAATTACACAAAGCCTTAGCTCTCACGGCTAGCCAGCTCTCAGTAAAATCCTCCTAGATGCTCACAGGCAAACGAGGCTTCTCACAAACCTTCTTGTCAGCCCTCCAAGCCTCCTATTTCCTTGCGTAGTTTCTCTTGGGTGATCCTCCTATTACCAAGTGTAACACTGATCACTCACATTGATCTCACACCCTCTAAAACTGTGCAATCCTCAAGCAACCTTTTTCCTTCTGCATGGATGAGTTTCCTTTATAGGAAAATTCCTACAATTGATAGTACATTGTCCCTGTCTTTAATCTCAACTAGGTCTTTGTTTGAATATACATGCATGAGTTATTTATGAGAGAATATTTAGTTATCTGGAGTACACTAGTTTGATGCATGCATGCATTAACTAACTGAACTCACAATTAGTTCCTCAAACAGTTTGGAACTAATCTAACTAGACTTAACTCAGTAAACTGAGCTAACTAATTACAACTCAAATAAAACTCAACCTTGTCTCCTTAATTTAGGAATACTCTCCTTAATTTAAGGTATAATTGTTGCATGACTTCAGAAAGACTTCTAACTTGAATTTCTCCAACTAATTAACTCAAGATGAATTAATTAATTATTTTCCAAGCAGCGAGTGAGACTAAATTCGAATTTAATTCTCAATTTTAATTCAAGGAAAAATTAAAATTGGAATATACTGAAAGCTATTTTTAGCATTTCTTGTTTTTATTCTCAACAATATTGTGCTACACAATAACAAAACCCTCAACTACTGGCCCTTTTGGCAATGACTTTCAAGAAGATCGCAGTCTCACCCGAAGTAGTTATGGGAGGTTGTCGAACCAGGTTTCCACAACCGAAGGGATATCCGTGAAGTGGCACCATGCAATTAATTCTATTTTATATCAATCTTATAACATCACATGCATAAGAAATTTGTGTAGATGATTAATATACAAAAATTCATAAACTTCAACACATACCAGTATACCTTACAGTTAGTCGCATATTTCAGTAGAAAGCACACATAATTGGATACAGAACAATACATAAGTAATAAACACAAAGATATAATACTTCAAAAAAAATCTGCTTTATTAACAGATCTTCAATTACATCCACATATTCGACCTACGCACTTAGCTACAGGTGGTTTGTAAACTTAGTTGCATACTCTTCATGGTCTCCGCACACTCAACTACGAAGCCTTCTCCAAAACTACAGACTATAGAAAATAGAGATTTGCTTACGATATTTCGATGACATCATTAACTTATTCTTTACAAAGCATTATATATCCTCTTATACATTTCATATATACAAAAATCCTGGTCCACATAACATGGATCCATAAAACAAGGACTACTACCTGATACCCATTACAAAATAAGGGCTTTATCCCATTCCAAAAGCCCTAAAAGTCCACGTGGTGAATATTTCTTCGCCAACTTCGCATGGTATGCTCCTTCCTTCATGGGGCCTTTTACCAAAAACTTGGACCAATTTGGGCCATGCTCAACAGGCCCCCAACACTCGCCCATGACTCATCCTGGGTCACTCAGCTTCGATTCCCTTGATCTTCGTTGTGATCCCGTTGTATAATGTGTTGGAATGTTGGAATGTTTCTTCCATCAACTCTTCTTCCTTTTGCGCTTCCTTCAGCAAATCTTTTGTAGTAGGACCAATGGTCTTCTGTAGTAGCCCCACTTCCCTCTACTTCAATTCCTTTAGTTGTTCACCTACTTCCAGCGAAAGTTCCAGGGCTCCCTCCTACCACGGTTGAGTCCTCTCCTACAAGATCTTTGCTTTCCTCTACATATCATTTATTTGTGTCTTGAGGTTCTTTCCTTCAAAAATGTTGGTACGCCTCTGTAAGATTGGTAAGGTCTTCACAGATTCCAAGATCTCATCGCACCACTTCTGCTTGGCTTGCAGTTGTTCCTCAATCTTCAATACATTTGGATCCTCCTCCAGCAAGGTCCAAATTTGAATCGTTTCGTTGAGCAACTTCCCATAATCGTCCATCATATTTCCTATGCCTTTCAATGTTGCACTGAGGTTTGTTTGTCTCTGCTTCTGAACCTTTGGTGGTGTACTTCACTGCCACCTTATTTGTAGCTCCGATATCTTTACTTCATAATCAAATTTAAACTTGGCTATAACATTCTTTGAGTCCTTGATTGTGAGGGCGATCTTTGCGACCTTTTATGTTGGTGCTTCATCCTCACATACCTTCACATCCGACACTGTGCTACAAGTATCAGCAATGGCTTTCTCCAACTATTCCCATTGCTTCCTTGATTCATCCCTCTCCTTGACCAGCTGCTTCAACTCCTTTTACATTGTTTCTTTCAATGAATCCTCCTTTTCTTTCACTAGCGTCATATGTTGCTCTTGTTCCTGCATCTCCATGGTGATTCCTTGATGAAATTCATGCAACACTTGAAGGGGTAACGCAACGACATTCAGCTGGACATTGTGACACATCTTGGATCTCTCTTTATCTACTTCTGCTTCAAACTTTAGTGCCCCAGCTGGCACATGTAACATCCTCATCCCGAAACTTATTTCCAATATTTTCTCTTACTGCGATGATTAGGCTACCTTTTCTGGTTGCTTCACTGCTTGTGGCAACGCCTTTAGCTCTGTGATGCCTTGCTGCACCTCAGATAAGATCATTTTTCAGTGATCATCAATCTTATCCCAGGTCTCTACGTTAATCTCCTTAATTTTCTCTGTTATCTCATCAATGTCCCCATCAGTGAGGACAAGCAGCACTATGCCCTTACTCTTATCTATCGTCTCATTCTTTCTTGGTCACATTTTTATTACAAAGGGTGACACCTCTGATACCTTCACATCGTTGCAGTATTCTTCGTGTTCCTGCCCTTCCCCTGTTTCATGTATTCCCTCATTGACATTCCCCTTACTTGTACCCACACCCTGCGAGGTGCCTTTTTCTGCTTCCTCTCCTCAAACTTCTCCGTCAAGTGGAGTCATCCATTCCTCTGGCCAATCCTACAATCCCGTGAGGAGATAATCCTCCATTACAAGTATGGCAATGGATTCCATGTCTGTTTTGGGTCCTTCATCACTTTCACATATTCTCTATGAAATTTTGCCTTAAACTCTGCTATATGACAATATTGTTTGTATAGGCTTGGTGAAATTCTGGGATACTGATTCACCACCATATTCAAATCCATCGCCATGTTTATGAAGAACATATTGTTCTCTATCACATGTGTTAGATCCTTCGTAAACCATAGCGAATAATACCCCACTTCTTCACACACATCCACCTTAACAATCCCAAATTGAGTATCTTCTTGCTTCTTCCATGCAATAAGTGCAATCAGAATAAACAACGAGGCATAGTGGAAGGTATTGCCTTCTTCCTGTGCTTCCTTGCAATCCATTAAAAACTGCTTACATAGATAAGAAGCCCAATTGAACTGGACCCCTGTGCTACATTCTTTTGCTAATGACACTACTGTTGCAGGCACTTCATTGGCCCTACACTTCCTCATGATTTTCCCTGCTAAGATATGTGTGGCGAAGCACACACCTTGATCCTTGATGGAGTTTATCTCATATCCACGGGATTTATTTACTAACCCGAACTTCACTTTCATCATCTGGGCCATCTCCTTGTCTTTGTTTTTACCCATTAATTCATCTGCGGGGTAATTTTCCTGGTATGGAAACGCGGTTATTTTTTTAATGAGCATCTCATAAATTGGGATCCTCGTCCTTAACCAAATGAAATCATCATGCACCAGTGCGAGGATTTGTCATGCATAGATTGTACTAAATGGTCTTCAAACAAAGTGTGGCACAATCATCATGTTCAAAATTCCTTCTCTCTGCATTCCTGCAACCCATTGTTGTGGCTCTAGTCTTGTAACTCTTCTCTCTGGGTAGTAGACTTTCTTCAGGTACCTACTAGGCTCAAATTTAGAATTATCTTCTGTCATTGAAATCCCAGTCTTCCAATTTGAGTTAGGGAATCTTCCTAAACACTTCTCCTTCAAAAGGAACCTCTTCTGGAAACAATGGCGTATAAGTAGCAAATTGCCCTTATTTTGGCTCCTAACCCAGCCATACACCCGGTTTTGTTGTTAGCGTGTACGCTGGGAGCACAAAGGGAGTCTCTGTAGGTTTTAACCCCATATAGAAATTACCTGCATACAAATTCTAAAAACAGAAAATAAAAAATGGCGGGAGCATAAGACATAAAACAAATATACAGTGATTTTCCCCTTGATCCCAAAATCGGGACAACCAAATTGATTTTTCATTATGTTCCTTTCAATGTTACAATCTCTCTCTCTCTCTCTCTCTCTCTCTCTCTCTCTCTCTCTATATATATATATATATATATATATATAGATCTATATCTATATCTATATATATATATATATATATATATATATATATATATATACATGCTTAAGAATCCATAAACTCCAATCCATTAACCCTAGCTTAGAACATAACCGTAGTTCCCTTAACTGGATCTACAAAATACCTTAGAGTGAAAACCATTGCGCCCAAAACCATGTGCGAAATCCATGCACAAAACCATAGGTAGGTCCGCCCACCTAATATAGGTAGTCATGGAAAGTATATAACACAACCCAAAATTCTCCCACTTGTTGTTTTCTTTCCACAGGGGGCCACAGGATAGCTTAGTCATTGATCCAGCCCTGCAATGCCCATTGTTTCTCTATTCCAAGAGAACTTCTCAGAGCACATAGATTTTGTCAATGCATTTGAAATATTGTTCAAAATGTCCACCTTTACCAGCAACACCCTTTTGTCTTCTACCATATCCCTCACAAAGTGATATTGAACATCAATGTGCTTTGTCTTTGAATGATAAGAAGGGTTCTTTGGCAAGAAAACTGCACTTTGGTTGTCACAGTCTATCCTTATATCTTGTTGTACTACCCCCATACTTGAACATAATCTTTGCAACCAAACTGCTTCCTTGCTTGCATGAGTGGCTGCCATGTATTCTGCCTCTATAGTTGACAATGCCACTATAGATTGTCTCTTACTCATCCAACTGACTACACCTCCAAATAGGTTAAACACATACCGACTTGTAGATCTTTTCTAATCCGGATCTACGGCCCAGTCTGCATCAACAAAGCCACGAATGTCAAAATTTTTTTCCAATATTGGTCTTCCTTGGTAGCACAAACCATAATCACTAGTGCCACGCAAATACCTGAAAACCCACTTCACTGCTATCCAATGCTCCTTCCCTGGTTTTGACATAAACCTACTCAATGCTCCCACTACATGTGCAATGTCTGGTCTAGTACAGAGCATTGCATACATCTGACTAGTGACTTCACTTTCATATGGAACATGGGACATTTCCTCTTCCTCTTCTTGTGTCTTGGGACACTGTTCAACAGATAACTTTACACCTATAGGAATAGGAACATTCATCGATTTATTATCTTGCATATTAAACCTCTGTAGTATTGTCTCAACATACTTCTTCTGGTTTAACCAGAGCTTCTTCTTTTCCTGATCTTGTTTAATTTCCATGCCCAAAATATAGTTTCTAGCACCAATATCTTTCATGTCGAATTTGGAGTACAATTGGGTCTTCAAATCCTGGATAATTTCTTTGTCATTTCCAACTAGCAACATATCATCCACATACAAGACCAGATAAATAACATGGTCACCAATTAATTTAAAATACACACATTGATCTTCTTTTCTTCTGGTGAAGCGAAGTCCCCATATAAATGTATCAAATTTCTGATACCACATCCTTGGTGATTGTTTTAACCGATACATAGATTTCTTTAACTTGCATACTAGTTCTTTCTTACCCTTCACTGCAAAGCCTTTAGGTTGCTTCATGTAGATCTCTTCTTCCAGATCCCGGTGAAGAAATGTTGTCTTCATATCCATCTATTCTACCTCAAAATTAAAAGTAGAAGCAACATATAAAAGTAGTCTAATAGAAGCTACCTTGGCAACAGGAGAAAAAATATCAACAAAATCAATTCGCGACACCTCAGAATAACCTCTTCCTACCAACCAAGCTTTGTATTTCTCCACCTTTCCTTCTCCATTCATCTTTTTCCTGAACGTCAATTTCCTGCCAATGTGTTTCCTTCCAACTAGAAACTCCACCAGATCCCAAGCCTCATTTTTGTGCAAAGATGCCATTTCATCAACCATGGCCTCTTTCCAAAGCTTTCCATCCTCTGAATCTACAGCTTCCTTCATAGTTCTAGGATCATCATTAGTAATAAATAAAGAAAAATTTGAATAGAAAGTAGATGGACTATACCTTTCTGGGTGCCTTCTTTCTCGAATTGATCTTCTCACAACCGGAGTTTGTGGCTCTTCATATTTTGATTCCTCTTTTGCTGTAGAGTTTGATTCTTCGTCCTTTAGCTCAAACTCTATCTTCTCAGGTTCATTTGGTAGGACTTCATGTTCAATAACATATTTCACCTCTCTAAACACCACATCTAGGTTGTACACAACCTTCCTTGTTAGTGGGTTCCAAAGCTTATAACCTTTTAAACCATCCTTATATCCATTAATGATGCACTTTTCAGATTTACTATCCAACTTTGTTCTTTTCTCCTTTCGAAGATGTACATATGCATCACATCCAAATACCCTCAGATGTGAAAGAGAAGGTTTCTTACTAGTCCATACCTCTTGTGGAGTCTTATCCTCCAACGCTGATGAAGCTGATCTATTGACCAGGTAACATGCAGTCTCCACTTCCTCTATTATGAAACTAGCTCACAAAAAGATAGACAAGAAAGATAAACACCTTACAATTCAGCCTCTTCAAGGGGGAAACCTCATTTACATTACACAAATGAATAATTCTTGGATGATACAAATGACAAGACCTCCTTTCTATATATAGGAGTCTAAGGGGTCATAATATAATTAGAGCCGACATAACAATACTAATATAAGGGCACAACAATAACAATAGTGGGCTTCTATGGAACAAAATAATAACAATATGGGTACTACATGGGCACAACAATATAATAAGGGGATTGCACTAATAACAATAATGGGTTACAATGGTAGTATAGGGACCTAACATGCCCCTGTCCTTCAAAAAGTGTTGTCCTCAACATTTTAGTAGTTCTGGATGCTTCTGTATAAAATTATCATCTTTCCATGTGGAATCTTCAGCACATAAGTTCTTCCACTTGATGAGATACACTGAGATTGATTGATTTCGTAGCTATCGATTTCTTGATTCTGTGACTGCTTCAGATTCCAATATGATTTTTCCTTCCTTGTTAAGTTCTTGCAATATTGTTTGAAGTGGGATATTCTAAAACTTTTGAATGAGTTCCCACCCTGCTTCTTCATTCTTCCATTCATCCCTTGCTTCATTTATCAAATTTGGTTGGATAATTATAGCAACTTCTAGCATTTCAGCAACCATACATTTAATTTCACTCCTTTGGGCATATGGATATCTGTAAGGCCTGATGTTTGGAGGAACACTTCCTGGAATGAAATGAATAGCATGATCATGATTATGAATAGGTGGGAGGCCTTTGGGAGTCTCAAATACCTTAGAATGATTGTCCAAGATTTTTTGGAGATCTGGGGAAATAGATGATTTCGATGTGGGAACCTCTAGAGAACATAATTATGCAATTACGACTCTTTGTTCTTTCTTTAGAAGCTTTGTCATTCCGTTAGAGATGATTATCTTTCCCAATTTCCCTGTTATACCCCTTAATTCAACTTCATTTCCTTCCGAAGAAAATTTCATGAAAAGTTCTTGAAAATTAAAATCTATTATACCCAAGGATTGTAGCCATTGGAATCCTAGTACAACATCAGCACCACCCATTGGAATGGAAAGAAATGGGCTATTCAATACATATTTTCCCCTGGATAGCTTGATATTATGGCACTTTCTGGAGAAATTTATGGTTCCTCCACTTGCAACCATCACTTGACACTCTGGTGCTAGATAAAGGAAGCAATTCAATTCCTTAGCTATCTTACAATGAATAAAATTATGGGTATTTCCCGAATCAATCAACACTATTAGCTTTTTCTTCTTGATATGTCCTTCTTTCTTGATAGTTTGAGGAGTGGTAATTCCATCCAATGCATTACAAGATATTTTTGGATTCATTTCTTGATGCTCGATGTGATATTTCGCTCCTTGAACCTTTTTCTTCTTAATATGTCCTTCTATCTTGAGAGTTTGAGGAGTGGTAATTCTTGCCAATGCTTTACAAGATATGGTCGTATTCATTTCTTATTTCTCTGGGGTTGGTTCCTAGTGTATATCCTCTTCTTTTGACATTTGTTGGTCCTTTTCTTCCTCCTCTTCACAATCTATGTAAAATAATTTCTTCTCGGCATACTTATGATCTTTATTGTATTTTTTATAACAACTGTAACAAAGCCATTTTTCTCCTTTTTCTTCCAGTTGTTGTCGTGTAAACCTTGTAGGTTGTAGAAGGCTAGGAGAAAAAACACTTGCATATTTATAGTTGTGAGTGGTAGGATTCCTTGTTTCCATAATTCCATTTTCAATTTTTCTTGCCAACCTGAATGCCTTCTCCAATGAATCAAGTTCCCAAAGACGAACCTCATGTTGAATGTTATCCTTTAAAGTCCTTATGAAGACATCAATCCTTTTCTTCTCTGGAATATCATTTACCCTTGTATTCAATTTTTGGAAGTCCTCAATGTGCTCTGCCATTGAACCCTTTTAGATGATATTTATCAATTTGCTAAAGAAGGTGTTACTCTTTGTATCCTCATAATGTGTTATCATTTCTTCTGTGAAAATTGACCAAGTGACAAGTGCTTTACGAGAACAAAGCCCTTTATACCATAAAAATTAATTCAGTTCTAAATATAAAGATGCATTATGTACCTTTTGTAACAGTACCACCTCATGTAGATCATAATATTGCTCCATCTATAGTATCCAATTTACTAGATCCTTGCCATCAAACTTCCTCATATTACTTTTTCTTGATTTTATGTGCTTGATCTTGAAACGACTGTAACTCTATAATTTCAAATCTTCAAGTTCTAAAATTTCAGCTTGTTATAGCTCTCTGAGTCCTGTTTCTAATCCTGCAAGTCTTATTGCAATTGGATTCCCAAAGAAAGAGTTATGCCCAATCTCCCATGATGACCTAATTATAGAATAGTTCTGTAGAATGAACTTGTACGAAGTGCCACGTGTCACTATGTTGACCTTAGATTTGGAACATGATACCAAACAAACTACAGTGATTCTAATTTTGGTCACTTCCTATGAAATTTCAATCTGATGCTCAGAGAGAACATTATGATGATTTTCCCAAGGTCACCTGTTTGCGATGTAATTCGGGAGCATGCATAAAAATATCTTGGACCATATCTCTGAAAATATAGTGAAACAAGATCTAAAATTCAGGTTTGCGCTTCACCACGATTTTGGATCAAATGGGTTTTAATTTCATAATCTAAAACTACTTAGAAAAAACATTAGAGTGAAACTTCCACGATGGCCTATTGGAGATGGAATTCTGGAGCTCGCAAAAACCCTAAATTCCTCAGATCATATCTCCAAAAATGTAGTGAGACAAGATCTGAAATTTGCACCCCAGGTTCAACAAACTTTTGTCTAAAATGGGTTTTGTTTTTAGATTTTTTAAACGTTGCAGAAAACAAGTTATAGCGAAAATTCCACGGTGACTTGTTTGAAGCAGCGAAACCCTAGACTCCAAAGCTCTGATACCAAATGTTATGGAACCAACTCACAAAAAGATAGAAAAGAAAGATAAACACCTTAGAAATTAGCCTCTTTGAGGGGGAAACTTCCTTTACCTTACACAAATGAACAATTCTTGGATGATACAAATGACAAGACCTCCTTTCTATATGTAGTAGTCTAAGGGGTCATAATATAATTAGAGCCGACATAACAATAATAATGTAAGGGCACAATAATAACAACAGTGGGCTTCTATGGGGCACAATAATAACAATATGGGTAGTACATGGGCACAACAATATAATAAGGGGCTTGCATTAATAACAATAAATGGTTTCAATTATAGTATAGCGACCTAACATCCTTTGCCCAGAATGCCTGTCCTAACTCGACACCACTAAGCATGCTTCTTGCCCTTTCCATCAAAGTCTTGTTCATTCTTTCTGCAACTCCATTTTGCTCCGGTGTGGATGTATTAGTCTTCTATACTGATATACCAAACTTCTTATAGAAGTCTTAAAATTTCTTCTTGCAAAACTCTCCACCGTTATCTGTCCTCAACACCTTTATCTTCTTCTCTGTTTGGTTTTCCACCAGAGCCTTAAATTCTTTAAACCTGTCAAAGACTTCAAATTTCTTCTTGAGGAAATATATCCATGTATTCCTTGAGAAGTCATCTTCTTTAAACACATCCCCACCTTCGTTTGAGGTGGTTTTCGCCTCTATGGAATGAGCATCATCAGATCCCTTTCCTTTCTGAGGAGCTTTAGATTTACAGTCCCTTTTGTAGTGCCCTTTTCCAGCACACCTTATAGGTTTTCCTAGATATTTAGATCTCCCACTCGAGGACTTATTTTTTTTGTTTGTTCTGGGACCATCCTCGTACATAAAATGCATCACCATTCTGGCTATCCATATTTTTCCATGTCATCTCCTTTGTCAGCAAGGATGAGATTATTTCATCAAACTGCAAGGCAGTTGCATTGCTACATATTGCAACAACCAGACTATCCCACGAATCTAGTAGAGAACGAAATAAACTGATGCACTTAACTTCATATGAAATTTTAATATCAATGGATAATAACTCGCTTAACAAAGTATTAAATGCGTTCAGATGCTTTGTCACTGAGTCTCCATCTTTCATCCTCAGGTTATACATCTTTTTTCGTAGGAACAATTTATTCACCAGAGACTTATATTGGTACAAAATACCTAACTTTTCCCACAAAGCCTTCATCATAGCTTCCCATGATACATTGAGAAATACTAAATCTAAGACACACAAACATATTGTGCTCTTTGCCTTCCGATCCAACTTCTTCCATTCTTCATCGGACACTGTCGTTGGTTTAGTACCCGGATCTACTACGATCCACTGATGTTTATCCACCAACAGATCCTCCATATTGAGTTTCCACAACTCAAAACTCTGACCATTAAATTTATTGATCTCTACCTTTCCAATTCTCTCAATCTTCTTTCACCACAAGAATCGATCTCGCAGATCTCCCACTGAACAGGGTCTACCACAGGCCGGAGCAAAACCCCTCAGTAGCAAAGGCGTCCCCTTGAATCCAAAACAACTCTAATACCAAATGTAGGTTTTAACTCTGTACAGAAATTACCTGCTTACGAATTCTAAAAACAGAAAATAAACAATGGCGAGAAAATAACACATAAAACAAATATACACAGAGATTTCCCCCTGGATCCAAAAATTGGGACTACTGGATTGATTTTTCATTATGTTCCTTTCATTGTTACAATACATATATATACATGTCGAAGCATCCATAAAACACAATCCATTAACCCTGTATTAGAACATAATCATAGTACCCTTGACCGGATCTACAAAATACCATGGGCCAAAAATCATCACGCCCGAAACCATGTGCGAAATCCATGCACAAAACCATAGGTAGGTCCACCCACCTAATATAGGTAGTCATGGAAAGAATATAACACAACCCAATAGTCTCCTCATCCTATGTCTCCTTTCTATGAAGCTTAGCTTCTTCCTCACTGTCTTCGACTTGTTGAGGCCCCTCCTATTGCATCGATATCTTTCCTTTCTACATGGTCTTTTTTCCCTTGTCCTTTGTGTTCTTCAACCATACTTCATTCTACATCCTCTTTTGTGGTGATGCTCATAATTCTGTTGCGGAGACCTTTGGTAATCTCTTCTTTCATCTCTTTTGTGGCTGCGACTACGGTTATGCTTGTGGCACCTTCTTTGGTGACCTTAAGCACGTCAGGGACATTGGTACATTTTCTCCTGCGGTATTTCTTGGTTATGACTCCATGACACCAGCTAGCGCTTTCTTCTTGAATATTCTGACTAACTCTTCCCAGCTCCTCTTAGATATGTAATAGCTCATCTTCACTTAGGCACAATTTATGATCTCTCTTAGGCAACAAAGTGTCAAATGTGGCACGGGACGCGGTTTTTATAACAATTTTAAATTCCCAGATCATGATTGGCTCTAGATTTGGTTAATTAATGCAGGTATGGGATAGATACATCTAGATGTGCTTTATAAATTCATTTCTCCCACGTCCTTCAATGATAATTTCTTTTTGACGGTGCCATTTTTCCTTCCAACGGTCATATTTCTGGCTAACTTCGTCAGATTTCTTCTTTGGTGTGGTCATCTCTTCTTCATTGCAACTTCCTCGAACTTTGCCATACTTTTGAGTATCACACTGCATTCTTTCTTCGGTGAATTCCCTTCCTGCAGAGTAGTTTATAGCCTCAATCCCACATTCATCTGCAGGTGGCACTAAGACTTGTTCCCCTTCATTTTTCAGTGCGACGGTCCAGGGACATAATCGTCCCTGTATATTTTTAGTCTAATACCATTCACTCGCCGAGGAATCATCTGTCCATTCAACTTTGCCAGATGAAAAGATCTGCCATATGTAATGTTTTTGACAATATATATCCCCAACCAATGTGTCTTGAATTTCCATGGGAACTTCACGAACTTACTCTCATATAATAATACAAGATCCCCCTCCCAAAATGTCTTCTTCTTGATATGCATGTCACGGCAGGCTTTCTCCCTTGCTATCTACACCTATTGATGGAATCCTACTATGAATCTGTCTTCTTCTAAACCTAGTATCTACGACATTCTCTCATTCATCATGTCAGGGTTTGCCATATATGTGACAACTGCAATTCTCAGACTTGGCACAATGTATTCCAATTGCATAACTACTTCTTGTCCATATACAAACCTGAAAGGTGTCTTCCTAGTCAACTTCTTACATGTCATTTTGTATGCCCACAACACTGCTAGAATCATCAAGTCCTAGTCACCTTTGTTTATGTTGCACACCTTGGTCAATTCGTTCTCCTGAATCTTATTGAAAGCTTCCACTATCCCATTTATCTGAGGGTTATAGGGAGTGATCTTTTGACGGTAAACTTGTAATTCCTCAGTTAGTGGTTTAATCGAATTATTCAAACACTGCGTCCCTTCGTTGGTCATCAAGATTTTCAGACATCCAAATCTAGACAATATATACTCAAAAATGAACTTTGCATTATTTTCTATGTTGTAATCCTATACCGGTTTCACCTCAACCCATCTTGTCAAATAATCCGTCGCAGTGACGATATATCTTCAACAGTGTTTTTCCCGAGAGGACTGATCAGTCCAAAAAAGTCAATTTCCCATTTATCAAAATCTTGCAAGGTCACATAGGGTACTAGTGGCATTTAATCTCTTCTAGATGGATTTCATGTCCTTTGGCATATATCACATGCTTGGAAAAAGTTTTTTGCTTCTTTATGCACTGTCAGTCACCATAACCTGGCTCTCAAAATATTTTGCGCAGTGGATTTTCCTACATAATTCCCACCTATGAATCCTCCATGAGCTTATGTTAGAATGTTTTGTCTGTCGTTTTTAGGGATTTATTTGCATAGTACTTCATCCTGTCCCACTTTATACAAGTGTCTCACAATCAATGAGAAATCAGCTTCTCGAACCACTAATTCTTTCTTTTCCTTTGTTTTGTACTCTGCAGGTGCCATTCCCTGTGAACAAGAACTGAATAATATCCACGAAGTGATCATTTGGGACTTTAATTACAAATATTTGTGCATCGATTAGGTTATCTTCAAGACTTGTAGGTTCTTCTCCCATCTCTATTCTGGATAGATGAACCGGCCTAGCATTCAATCTTCCTAGCTTCACTATAACTTAGAAGTCATACTCTTGGAATAATAACATCCATCAGCATATCTTGCCTCCTAAGACAGTCTTATTTACTAAACACTTCAGGGCAGTGTGATCTTTGAAAATCTTAAAGTGTCCTCCCATCAAGTAATGTTTTATCTTTTGTAGTGCATATACCATGGCTAACCCCTCCCCTTCTGTCATGTTGTAATTTTTTTCTACCTTAGACAAATTCCTACTTGAAAATGGAATGGGATGATCAATATCCCCTACTCTCGATTGTGCTAGTACTACTCCCAAAAATATGCAAGATGCATCAACATGCACATGAAATTATTTCTTCCAGTCCGGAAAAATGGAACCATTTCTTGGTTTGAGGGGGCTTAACCTAGGTTCAAATTATGTTATGCACCAACAAAACCCTCAACTATTGGCCCTTTTAGAAACAACCTGCAAGACAATCTTAATCTCACCTGAAGCAGTTATGGGAGGTTGCAGAATCAGGGTTCTGCAACCAAAGGGATATCCGCGAAGTGGCACCGTGCAATTACTTATATTTTATATCAATCTTATAACTTCGCATGCATAAGAACTTTGTGCAAACGATTGATATATAGAAATTCATAAACTTCAACACATATTAGTATATATTAGAGTTATTCACATATTTCAGTAAAAATCACACATAATCAAATACAAAACAGTAGAAAAGTAATAGAAAAAGAGATATAATACTTCACAAAACTTCTTCTTTATCAAAAAATCTTCAATTATATTCACTTCTCTGACCTGTGCACTCAGCTACAGGTGGTTTGCGCACTCAGCAGCAGATTGTTCAAGGTCTCCATACACTCAGATGTGGAACCTTCTCCAAAACTACAGACTAGAGAAAATAGAGATTTTGTTATGATCTTTCGATGATATGATTAACTTATTATTTACAAAGCATTACATATCCTCTTAAACATTTCATCTAGACAAAAGCCATGGTCTACATACCACGGATCCATAAAACAAGGACTACTACCTTATACGCATTACAAAATAAGGGCTTTATCCCATCCCAAAAGCCCTAAAAGTCTATGTAATGAATATTTCTTCTCTAGCTCCACGTGGTCCAATTGGACCAAGGTCGACCATGCCAAACAAAATCCTTGGAGCCTTGAAAAAATTCAAAATTGAAACTCAATTTAGAAAATATTGTTCAATAATTTATAGGCAATTAACCTCCAACCAGCCATCAATATAATGGGTCCATCAGTTCTACAAGTCGATGGGCATGCATAATTGCCATGCACATTGTCACAGAATCATCAACCCGGCTAGATAGTCCATATTATCCATAGTTTGACTACCTAAAAATGTTATCCAAATGTGTTGATATTGTAAGGTTTGTTAAGGTGAATCACGCTGTTATGTCATGTGCTATAATGATTTTTGGGAGTTGTGGGACCAAGTGTATAAGCCCAAATAGAAAGTGTATATGTTTAGAGTCTGAGATAGATTTTCAAAGTTGTGGGAACAAGTGTATAAGCCCAAAGCCTAAGATAAAG
The DNA here is from genome assembly GCA_031772625.1 of Pinus tabuliformis. Lineage (NCBI taxonomy): Eukaryota > Viridiplantae > Streptophyta > Pinopsida > Pinales > Pinaceae > Pinus > Pinus tabuliformis. Next base: position 225,792,164 of record CM062820.1, on the reverse strand, counting down.
TTTTGAACCTTTGGGACCAAGTGTATAAGGCCAATGCCCAATTGTATGTTTTGAACCTGTGGGACCAGTGTATAAGGCTGAAGCCCAAGAACATTTTTTGGAGTTGTGGGACCATGTGCTACAGGTGAAGTTCCTAGACCTTCTCCATCTATCTGGACCATTGTACATAATTAATTTGAAAGCATCACATGACATAATAAACTCCTCTCCAAAATCATTGCTAACTTTGTCATCTTTTGAACATATCAACCATTAGGGCTTCTCCTATTCAACGAGCCAAATAGGATTGTGATCTTCTTTGCAATAAAGAATACCAACATTTTTATTTGTTGTTTTAGCATTGAAACCTCCCACTAAACTAACTTTTCACTGCTGAGAATACACAACAATATATATTTCTTTAATGCTGCATACGGATCCTTGTTGTCTAGCCCCAAATTTTTGTAAGTTTTTGAGACTTGAGGTACAAAAATCATGTTGCAATTCTTATGTGGTTACCAAATATGATATTTTGTATGAGAAAGGTTGTTTATTTGTACCTTCTTTCACTAATTTAATGTGACAACCTTCTTTTTCTTCCACTAAAACTAGTATACCCCCATACCCCTTGTCATTTTTTGTTGCCTTGTTCCAAACCGCTAACTTCAAATAACCATCAAACATAGGAGTTTTGCAACCATCATGTTCATGAGCTTCTATGAGACAAATTATGTCTCTACCTTCTGCAATTGGCCCTATCCTAGGTCCCCTTTTGCAAGGGTAACCTTGACAGTTCCAAAAAACTAGATTTAGGTAGAACTGGGTAGGATTTGATTGCTACGTGGTTTGGCACATAAGACTCAAATTTGAGACTTCACCCATTTTCATCCATGTTGATCTTATTGTTTTCCTCCCTATTATAGATAGTTTTTTTTTTTTTTTTATCTACTCCCAATATGCCACCCTGCTTTGTCATGAGTCCCAAACCATGCTCTTTTCCCTTCGTTTCTTGTTGCTCTAATTTTCTCCACTTCTTCTCCTACCTTCTCTTTTTTTTTGCTAGTTAAATTTTCATCTAGGAAGAAGTGTGAGCCTTTTAAGAGTTTATTTTTTCTTAAGAGATGGTGTTTGTCTTCCATGGTTTCCATGATGACTTTTATAGGTTGAGTCCTCTCTTCACATATCTTTCCCACCCTCCTTTCTTGGAAAATTTTCCCTTTCCAATGTAGTTTATCTTTGAGAAAGTCCTTTGTCAAATTGAGGGTGTTTTCATTCTTCCCATAGTCTCTTTTTCCCCTAATAATAAAGTTTTATTCCCTATTTTTTATTTCTTTGGGTTATCTTTCCTGTGCTCTATGAGAACTTACATTTTCTTCTTCCTCCATCTATATGTAACCATTAGTGCCCTCATCTCTACCTTTGATTTCTTTTGGACTTCATGGTTGTAATTCTTCCTTCTACTTAATAAAGTTGTTTACACCTTTTTCCATATGCTTATCTTGATATATGATGTTTATATTTGTGAATGTATCTGATTCCATTTACTTGAATTCGATAGATCTCTTGCTTTGATTGGTTCTTTGTCTTCTGTTTATGCTTGCAGGTACTTTTGTTGCGAGTTAAGTTCGAGAAGGAGCGATGGGAGTCAAACAAAGGAGACCAAAGGAAAGCGAAAAAAAAAGTAGGTCGTTTGGTTCCTTTGTCTTATTTATCGTTTATAGAAAAAGGATAAGCACTTTAAATATATTGTTCTAGGTATAGCTACCTACCTAGGGAATTAGTATTTATTCATAGATAATAAATTCCTCATAACAAATTGGTGACCATACTGAGGAATGATCATCATTCCGGGTAGTTTACCTTCATCTTAGTATACTCTAGTAGACCTTACTTGCTTTCATTGATCCTCTTTCAGCCTTTTGAAGTGTTTTTTGGTGAAAATTGTGCTTGTAAGCCCCTAGGATGGCCTCTCTGGCACCATCGCTGCAGACAGAGCGCTGCTAGAGACAGAGCGTTGTAGAGAACCCTTGACTTGAGGACAGTGCTCTGAAGTGCATTGTCTCCCATTCAAGGCTGCGTTGATCCTCCTTAGGACAAAAATCCCTCCTTTGAGTTGATTTTTTGACAAATTTCCTTCTGTTTCTGCTTGTTGAAAGGTCAATGATGCTTGTGTCTCTGAAGTCAATTTGTGCTTCCTTTGCCAGCCCTACTTTGTCTTGATTGTTTAGTGTTTCTTAAATAATTTCTTTATCACTATCAATTCATTGTCAAAGTTAGTTTATACTCGATCAATATTTGTTCCAAAGAAAGTTTCGTAAAAGTATTCTTTTCTTTCGAAACAGAATTGTTGTAAAGTCTTTGTTCTTGCAAAAATATTGATTGATCGTATGTGCATTAGTTTCCTTTTGTTAATCATAACATTAAGGGAATTGAAAATAAAAACTTGCATTATGCGTTGAAAGAGTTTGTGTGTGCTCATAGGAATAGTTTAGGGAAATTGCATCAGATTGTGCTCTTTCCTCTTTGATTGAAAGAAATCTAATTGCCCTATCCCTATTAGCTAAGGTTTTTCATTGTCAAAATTGAATAAAAAGAATTATTATCATATTAGTTGCATTCTAGGAATTGAAAATACATCATGTGGTGAACCTTGAAAGGCAAATTCTTAATAAATATCAACTTAAAATTAACATCAATTAACCTAATGGAGATTTATCACCTAACGCAAAACATTTAGAGGTTCTATGCTATAGACGTGTTTTGGCGTCGTAAAACATAGAAATAGTCACTAACTTGTCTGCGATACATTCCGAGTGTGATACCTCATTCCACATATGTGAGTATATCATAGTTTGTCCACATACCTTTGGGTATATAGGGCGGTGTTACAATACGTAAAGTATATGGGAATGCTCTCACTGTGCGGTTTCGCATTAGACAGCACTAATACGGATTGGGCCTCCATGTACTTTTGGGTATATATGCGAGGAAAACACTAGGTTGCTATCCATCCTTAGGTAATTGAGTCAGACGCCTTGTACACTGTGATACATCGATCACAACATTCGGGGAGATTGCCTGCCCGTACTTCTCAGTTCACCGGGAGGTATTATGCAGTTCATAGTTACTTGGTAATCCTTTTGCCTAGATCATCCCTCTTTTGTTTTGTTTTGTTATTTTGATTAAAATAAATTTAATTGACCGTGGATAACATCCTCCATGCTCACTCCTTAGTTGATCTTAGGTTGAGACATATGGCGACAAATACGGAGTCCACCAATCAAAGAATTCCTTTTGATGGGAATCCTAGTCCTTTTCCTCCTTTCAGAAATATTGGTGCTCCTTATATGGCTACATTGTCCCTTCCGGGATTTACCATTGGCTTGCCAGTATGGTTGTTTTCAACCTCCTTGGTTCAAAATGTCATGATTTCTCCACAATCGAGTACTCCTCCAACTGGACAAAATCAACCTCTAGTTGATCCCAAAGTTGACCCTTTGCCTTCTTCGTTGGTTGTTTCTTCCTCCCCTTCTTCCTCTTCGCCTGGTGAAAGTATTGATACTAGTAACCAGGTGGCTAAGAAGAAGAAGAAAGGGAAGAAGAAGAAGAAGAAGCTAATTCAGTAGGGGGGCAACCAAGCAACCATTGCTTCGAATGCAACTTCTAATGAGAAACCATCCCATAAGCCTCACAAAGTTCGATATCCATGAAAACTTTGTACGAGAGACCATATTCTTCGAAATTATCCTGATATTCCTTGGATCTTAGAAGAATGGTCTTCTCGTTCACATCGTCGTGTGTCATCAACTTCTAGAGATCATGCTAGTGACACACCATCAACTAGTGGTAGTAACGTTCATTGAAAGAAGGGTAAAGTTAAATTTCCCTGTAGTTTATGTGAAGGGAATCACCCCATTCACCTTTGTCCCTATCTGGATGAAGCCAAAAGAGTGTTGGATAACCGTCCTGCTTCTCTGTAGCGACTTCCATCTAGTTACAAGAGACTCTCCTTTAATCCTTCACTAGTTTGAATTGATTGACCCAAATCAACCATCGGTCAAAGCCACTGTCTCTGAATGTGAATCCCATGAGTCTAAACCTGAACCGTCAAAGGTCGAGGAAACAGTTGACCCGATTTCACTTTCAATTAATCTTACCTTTCCCATAGAGAGTGAGTATGATACCACTCAGGTTCTTTTCATTTCTTCAGATTCCAATGAGCTTAAAGGAAATCCTCCTGTTCCATCAAGAAAGGAGGAAAATCCTCCTGCTCTCGTAACTCAAGGGAGTTAATTCCCCCATTTCTACGGTACCCCCTCCAAGTAGTCTGGTCACTTCCTTCGATTGGAATCGATTGAAAGGATGTCATCTTACTTCTTATGTGCTTTTCCAGATCATAGTACAGGTTTGTAATATGATTGTACCCGGCACCATTATAGATGAAGGTTCATATGTGAGTATCCATTCCTCCACTGCTTGGCAAGTGCTCGGTTCGCCACCACTTGTGCCTGTTACCCAAAATATGTTGCCTTTTAACAGAGGAACCAGTCAACCATTAGGGATCCTTCCTTAGTTTACTATTACTTTGGGAGGAAAAATTGTTTATCTCAATGTGATGGTAGTCCCAGGCCCTTTAGATTACAATTTACTTCTTGGGCGCGATTATGTTTATGACATGGGAGCTATTGTTTCAACACTCTTTCGAGTGATGTGTTTCCCGCATGAAGGTAGAATTGTCACCATTGACCAACTTTCATTTCCCAGTCCAAATATGGCTTCTAGTCAACCATCTTCCCTAAATGGTCCTTTTTTCCCAATGGTATCTTCCCCGCCATGGGCCAATTATGTGGCAACGCGTTCCATGCCTACATCAACTCATGATCAATTCCGTGACATTGTACATTATGTACTAGGGGCATTGGAACCAGATCTCTCTAATGGATTCCTTGATACGGATCCTTCTAGAGCATTGTTCTCCCATCTGATGTGGACCTCTTGGAAGTCATGACCTCTTATGGGTCATGAACAAGGAATATGAGGATAGTTCCTAGTCTTGTGACAACCTCGTTAAAAAATGAAATAAAGGGTTTGAGGATATTTCCTTGTCTTGTTTCAACCTGGTTAAAAGATGAAACAAAGGGTATGAGGATAGTTCCTGGTCGTGTGTCAACCTCATTAAAAAATGAAACAAAGGGCAAAGCATAGTTCCTTGTCTTGTGTCAAGCTCGTTAAATAATGAATCAAGGAATCTGAGCATAGTTCCTTGTCTTGTGTCAAGCTCGTTAAAAAATGAAACAAGGAATATGAGCATAGTTCCTTGTCTTGTGTAAATATCATTAAAAAATGAAAAAAGGTCCCCTGGAGCAAAGTTCCAAATCGAGTCTTTGATTAGATCTTGTAAAATCCCAATCGAATCTTTCACTTGATCTCATAAATGAACATTCATTCCATCCACCTGATAGCCACGAGTAGTCTACTTAGGTGAATGTAATGAAGCTTGGGGGGTTTTATCACTCCAAAATTCCCTTTGAAAGTTTTAAAGAAGGAAATAATAGACGTAGCCACAAACCACTTTTGGAGATCAGGACCTAGCCTTCCTGATGCTCAGAGAGGGCTCTCTCTATATGTTTTAACTTTGTTTTAGTTAATAAATTTTAGGCTAGTTATGGTTGCACTTGGTTTTTATTTTGAAATTGGATGGTGAGATCACTTAGATGAAAAGAGGTTTGCTTTTACCATTGGGCTATGGAGTCAATATCATACAAAGTGGATTGGATGAAGCTTTAAAAGATAGTTTCTGCAAGGCAAGATAGGTGAGTTTTTGTAGATCTCAGAGGCTAAATGGTGAAGTGGCTTCTAATCGGATCCACAGAGCAATTAAGGGTTCCCTAGGCCGGATTATAGAAGGACTGAAAGAGGTCAACCGGGATGGGAGAGCAATTAAGGGTTCTCAGATCTGGGTATCAGAGGAAAACATATAAATGACTAACTGTGGCAAAACAGAGTAAACTTAAACAATTTCTGAGTGATATTTCCAGTTAATACATTCAAATTTGGAAGTACAATTAAGTTTATGAAAACGTAAGAAGGTAACAAATCACAAAAAGGAGATATTTCGCTACAAATATCTCATCTCATGAATCCTGTAGTTCAATGCTTTTATTACTTGCTCGAGTCTGTTCAATTGAAATTGGTACAATCACCCTTAGGTTCAAGATCAAAATCACTCTAAAAATGTATAATAATCCACCCAATATACTTCAAATGAAGAAGTATTTATGCAAATTTTAAATTGAAATATCTTGAAAAAATATCAAGATTAGTTTTACAAATATCTCAAACTATTTTACATTAATAGAACTTAAATAAAGGACACTCAAAATTAATGAATATATTTGGCACTATATTTATGGATTGATGGTGACAAAGAAGAGAAATTCTAATTTTATAGCAACTCTTAATTGATGATGAGGTTTCCGAGTCACTAACTACCTCCTTCCGTTGTGCATTCTGCCCTAGAAATTCTGCAAAATTAGGGTCCAGTGATACAATTGTATATCTCAATCTGAGATAGAAATGTGAAATGAGAAAGAAGTTATTGTAGATAAGTATGTTATTGAGATAAGCCTTTTTTCGTGTCCAAAAATTCAGCTCTAGTTGTTCACAATATTCTCTTCAAAACGATGTCAAAAACAGGACTTTGCACAGTCCGAAAAATAGGCTGTGAAAATATGCATGTATCTCCATTTTTGTTATACCCGTGTAAAACGTGAGATACGTTTTTGTAGATTGGCATTTCAGGAACACAAAGCTCCTCCAGTTTCTCAACATGCATCTTGGATTGGCCACAATAGTTTCTTAAAAATTATGACTTAAACAGGAAATTTCTGGAAAATTGTACCATTCCTGCTTTGATTTCATCTTTTAACCTTAATTTTCCTTTAACTGTTTTTACCTTTACTTTGGATAAAGTTCATTGTTTCTGGTGAAAGTATTTTCATCTCTATTTAACCCTTACTGCCTCCATTGTTTACTTTTACTGTTTACCTTGATTGCTCTGTTTTTTCATCTATGTTCACTTTCACATGAATTTATTTTATCTGTATGCTTTGTAACTGTCTTCCATGCTGGCTGCTTTTATTCACTTTTATTTTTCAATCTAATACACTTTTACTGATACTCTTTCATCTAGCTGATTTATCTTTTTCCTTTTATTGTGCTTTTTTTACTTTCACTGTAACCTTTTGACTTTTACTGTACATTTTCAAATGAGAGGGCCGTTCTGGTTTTTTCTCAAAATACTTGGAAATTGGTGAATTGGCTTGCAAATTGGTTTGAATGGTGATTGTAGAGGGTATAGTGGTTGAAGACGTGAAATGGATGCTCAAATTGGGTGTCCATAGATTCTTCGGGTAGTAGACGACATTTGAAAACTGGTTGCAGAAGCTTAGAGGGCGCAAGAATGCTTTGGATGATTTCGCAGTCCAAATGAGCGAAAAAGGGTGAAGTTGGGGGTCTGTGGGCTTTTAACCGGCGATGGTTAGAAAATGGCGCGAGAAATCATTTTGTGAATAGTGATGGTTTTAGTATATGGCGGGGAGGCGGTATTGGCGGGGCATCACACCACTTATGGGGGTTGGGTGGTATTTTCCCGAGAGCACACGACTTAATGCGGTGCCGCCCTGTAACCCAATGGGGACCGAGCAATACCACCCATATTGCGTGCTCTCAGGCCGATAAAGGTTGGGAGGTGAGTGAGCGCGATATGGGTGAGGGCCTTTGCATCTAGGGGTGCAAGATCCAACGGTTGTCGTGTGGCAGAGTTGATCGGCGGGAAACGAGGGTGGAAATTAGTGGGGCCGATGGGTTAATTACACTTAACGTGTAATTAATTAATGGATAATTGTGGGGTTAATTGTAATGTGGAGTTTTAATTAGGAGTGCGACTGAGGTTTAAGTTTGGTGGGGTTAGTTTACCACACCAAGGTGGTGGGTTAATAGGTTTATGTTGGGGAAATATGAACCGGGGAGTTAATTTAAACAATGCAGGGGATGAAACTATAGTTTATAATTAAATCAGGGTTTGGATATTATATATGAAGGAGTTATTTAATACGGGAAAAAGGTATATTGGGGAGCTAATACATTAGGTTAGTACGTTAATATTAAATGAATGCGCGGAATGTAAAATATGGTAAGCATAATGTAAAATATGATGTTTGGCTTGAATTTCTTCACTATGGTGACCCAATATCAACATTTAACACTTATACCTAGGATAAAAGAATTTTTTGTGGGTTTTTGAGTATTTTGAATGAGAAGGGAATTAATTAAGGGGGTTTTACCTTTCCTAGGTAAAATGTGTTTTAAACTTAGGAAAAGAGGATTTTGTAGGGTAAAATGTATGATGTAAATAGAAAAGGGTGTTTTCATGAATGAGAAGGGTTTCAATAAGGTGGAATCCAATACTTGATGTCCATGAGTCATTAAGCTGAGGGTCTAGTCCCACCAAAAATCAGAGAAATGCTTTGAGCCTTTATGACTGAAGGATTTTAGTACTAGAAATTAGTAATATTCCAAATGATGTTTATCCATGATTGTAAAAATTGTTTGTACCTACCCATCTGTTATTTTAACATTTTATTCCTTATTTACATGGGTGAATTTGAGCTTGCAAACCCTTATTCATTTTTCTTTGAAACAAGAAACTAACTAATTCAAACCTTACTTCATCCAAGAGCTCAAGTTAAACTATTGTGCTCCCTATCATTCTTTATTTTAACTATTGATCTGCCAAGATTAAACTGTTTGGCTAGATCTTTATTCTCTATCTATCAACATTAAATTTAAAGCATGAAAAGTCAAGATTAAGTTGTTTTACTTATCATGGATTATGGTATTCTAAATAATCTACACATAATCATTATTTGCTGAAAAAGTAAAATAGAAGTGGCATTTGAATTTTCACACTTTCATGATCTATTTTTATCTTTTTTTGTGGGGTTCATATTTTTCACTTTTTTTATTTTTGTTTCTTTTTGTCCTTTGATTGTTCTTTTAGGACATACCCTATTTACATTTTTTAATTTGGGAATACATTTGCAGAAAGAAAAGGTATGTACAATATTACAATATTGACCATAGTCAATTCAAAATTATGAATGTTATTATTATAGGACCTTAATAGTGGCTCCACATGGGGATGGCATCTCCTTGTGAGATGTCAAGAACACCGTCAACTAGTAGCCTGATCCATCGGGATAATCCCAAACATGTATATGCTTTGTTGTATAATCTTTGTGAATGAAACTCTTGAACTGAAAATACACCATTTTCTGTAAACTGAAATCTGATCTGAAACTAAAAGAAGGTACTGCAATTCTCAAACCAAACTAATAGATCATAAAGATCTTTAGGACCTTCTCTCTAGGCTTCAACTTCTAATGAATTATTTCATAATTGAAAACTGAAAACTAAAATAAACTAAATTCCTACCTACTTACTCTAATCAGTTGTTCAACTGCTCGCTAGGTAAAATGAAACAACCAATGCAACCATTCAAGCATTATGTAATTTGATGTATTTTGCTGCATTTTCTTGTTTGTGATCAAAACTGAGATTCTAAAACCAATTATAACCTTGTCAACAAATGAGAAGATAAGGAAATACTTGATTTCCTTTGTTGACTCTAGAAATTGTACAAAAGGATCTTCCAAGATATATACACTAATGTTTAACTGATCTAAGCAATTGCACAATTGTTTGGGATGGCCTCCATGCCATGAAAGTGAAATGTCATTTTCATCTTTATCACCTTGAAGATTTTCAGATAAGCTTTGTGATGATATTTTTACTGATTGAAATGTCTGTCTGGTGAAACCTTTCTCATTGATTTTGAATTTCATAGTTAGTTAATGGAGAAAAATTTTGATTGCATTCATCATCTAATATATCAGATATTGGATCATAAAAGACGTAGAAGGATTGCTCCAACCTATTACATATGGGTTTTAATGGGACTTCTTGGATTTTTGCATGTTGTTCATCCTTTTCTTTGGAAATATTATACCATATTTCCTTTAAAAACTAAAATGGTTCAAAACAGAGTGGTATAGAACTTTCCTATGTCATCTGATCAGTCGTATCAATAGAATTTGATAATTGCACTTGTGAAACTGAAGAATCCTAATTAAGATTTTCATTGTCTTCTTTGTTGTCAATATCAATACCTAAAGACTGCTGATTTTTTATTGCTTTAAAGTTTTCTCTGATGAACTGAAATGAAGCAAAACAAAGAGGCAAAGAAGCTTCACTTATTTCCAAATTTTCTACACTTTCTTCCTCACTTTCATAGTTGATATGAATAAGATGATCACTATTTTCAAGCTGCTGAAACTGAATTTCTTTATTTCCCAAACTAGTTTTTGATTGCTCTGTAAAGTTAGTTTGGATTTGAAGAACATAATTATCATCATACTGATCATATTTAGGCAAATCATTAAAATAAGTAATGTCATCAAACATACACATTAGATTAGGAGATTGCTTTCCCACATATTTCTCTATAAATCTATCTTCTGATCTATGGTAGTTGGAATTAGCAGGAATTTGTTCATGGCTATCAACCTCTTCTTTTTGTGAAATAAATGTGTCATGGTGATTTTGAACAAAAAAATTATCTTTCATGATGATCTTCTGTATCCTTTCCTCTATTTTTCTTACCAAAATGTCGAGTTTTACCTCTGCAATGTTGTTCTTCTCCACTCCTGCTTTCAACTTTTCTCTTCTAATTTGCAGATTAACTTCTACATCTACTGCAATGTTCTACATTTGTTCCATTGTTGAGGGGTTTCTTTCTCTTAGCTTAAATTCTATCTCTGGATCAAATTCTTTTGGATAATGTAAGAGAGCTGAATCAGGAGGAGGTCTTATATTTGATGGCATTGAATAATAGATTTGATTAAATCTGTTAGAAAATTGTTGTATTGTTTCATTTGGATGTCTTTTTAACTGATTATATTCTTCTATGATCACAAAAAGATTGACTTTGATTATCCATCTATCAAGGAAAAATTTGACAAACTGTTGGAAATTTGAGATGCTTGTAATAGGTAGATTCTTGAACCAACTCTTTATTTGACTTTGCAAAGAGAGAGAAAAAAGTCTCGTTCTAACATCATCTTCATCAATCTCAAATAAGTCCAGATAATTCTCAAAACCTTGAATATGTTTTTGGGTAGTGATTTTACCATATTCTCCATCAAACCTAGGGAGATACTTGTAATAATTGTTAGGGAAAACATGGAGTGTATGAGGTAAGATGAGTGGCTTATACCTATGAGGAACTTTCCAAGGTAGAGGAATATGTATAGGGATTGTAAGATCATTCTTGATTATTTGATATTTCTTGATTGGAAAATGATCATCATAAGATTCAAAAGAATGCTACTCAAATGTGTAAGGAGATTTTATATTTACAATTTTCAAAGGAAAATAATTAAAAACTAATCTAAGATCTTCTCTAAAATACAATATACATTGAAAAACCTTCTTGATGAGAAAAAACATGATGTCTTGGATAACAATCCAAGTTATCTTCCCATATTGTTCTTTCAAGTTCATTCTTCCAGTGGTGTCTTGATTTTGAAATTAATTTGGAGTCACCTGGTGGATGATTTTAACCTTTGTGTGTCTGATCATTGTCCACCATCATAGATCAGATCTGAACCTGTAAAATATTTCTGAAGAAAATGTTAGTCATCCCCAGTATGGTTGCCAATTATGTTATCACTCCAAAATTCCCTTTGAAAGTTTTAAAGAAGGAAATAATAGATGTAACCACAAACCACTTTTGGAGATCAGGACCTAGCCTTCCTGATGCTCATAGAGGGCTCTCTCTGTATGTTTTAACTTTGTTTTAGTTAATAAATTTTAGGCTAGTTATGGTTGCACTTGGGTTTTGTTTTGAAATTGGATGGTGGGATCACTTAGATGAAAAGAGGTTTGCTTTTACCATTGGGCTATGGAGTCAATATCAGACAAACTAGACTGGATCAAGCTTTAAAAGACAGTGTCTGCAGGGCAAGATAGGTGAGCTTTTGCAAATCTCAGAGGCTAAATGGTGAAGTGGCTTCTAATTGGATCCAGGGAGAAATTAAGGGTTCCCTAGGCCGGATTATGGAAGGAATGAAAGAGGTCAACTGGGATGGGAAAGAAATTAAGGATTCTTAGATCCGGGTATCAGAGGAAATCATATAAATGACTAAATGTGGAAAAACAGAGAGTACTTAAACAAATTCTGAGTGATATTTCCAATTAATGCATTCAAATTTTGAATTACAATTAAGTTTATGAAAACATAAGAAGGAAACAAATCACATAAAGAAGACATTTCACTGCAAATAACTCATCTCATGAATCCTGCAGTTCAATGCTTTTATTACTTGCTCCAGTTTGTTGACTTGAAATTCGTACAATCACCCTTAGGTTCAAGATCAAAATCACTCTAAAAATGTATAATAATCCACCCAAAATACTTCAAATGAAGAAGTATTTATACAAATTCTAAACTGAAATATCTTGAAAAAATATCAAGATTGGTTTTACAAATATCTCAAACTGTTTTACATTAATAGAACTTAAATAAAGGACACTCAAAACTAATGAATCTATTTGGCACTATATTTATGGATTGATGGTGACAAAGAAGAGAAATTCGAATTTGATAGAAACTCTCAATTGATGATGATGCTTCCAAGTCACTAACTACCTCCTTCCTTTGTGCATTCTGCCCCAGAAATTCTGCAAAATTAGGGTCCAGGGATACCTTTTTATATCTCAATCCGAGATATATATGTAAAAAATGAAAGAGGTTATTGTAGATAAGTATGTTATTGAGATAAAATTCTTTCCGTTTCCCAAAATTCAGCTCCAGCTATTCATAATATTCTTTGTAAAACGATGTCAAAAATAGGACTTTGCACAGTCTGAAAAATAGGCTGTGAAGATATGCATGTATCTCCATTTTTGTAATACCTGTGTAAAGTGTGAGATAGGTTTTTGTAGATTTAACCTTTTAGGAACACAAAACTCCTCTAGTTTCTCAAAATTCATCTTGGATTGGACACAATAGTTTTACAAACTTATGGCTTAAACAGGAAATTTCTGGAAAATGTACCATTCCTGCTTTGATTTCATCTTTTATCCTTAATTTTCTTTTAACTATTTTTACCTTTACTTTGGATAAAGTTCATTGTTGCTGGTGAAAGTGTTTTCATCTCTGTTTAACCCTTACTTCCTCCATGTTTACTTTTACTGTTTACCTTAATTGCTCTGTTTTTTCATCTGTGTTCACTTTGACATGAATTTATTTTATCTGTATGCTTTGTAACTATCTTCCATGCTAGCTGCTTTTATTCACTTTGATTTCTCAATCTGATACTCTTTCATCCGGCTTATTTATATTTTTCCTTTTACTGTGCTTTTTTTACTTTCACTGTAACCTTTTGACTTTAACTGTACATTTTCAAATGAGAGGGTCGTTCTGGTTTTTTCTCAAAATACCTAGAAATTCATGAATTGGCTTGCAAATTGGTTTGAATGGCGATTGTAGAGAGTATGGTGGCTGCAGACGTGAACTAGATGCTCAAATTGGGTGTAGAGAGCTTCTTCGGGCAGTAGATGGCATTTGAAAACTGGTTGCAGAAGCTCAGAGAGCGCAAGAATGCTTTGGAGGCTTTCATAGTGCAAATGAGTGAAAAAGGGTGAAATTGGGGGTCTGTGGGCTTTTAACTGATGATGATTAGAAAATGGCATGAGAAATCATTTTGTGAATAGTGATGGTTTTAGTATATGGTGAGGAGGAAGTATTGGGGGGGGCATCGCACCATTTATGGGGGTCGGGTGGTATTTTCCTTAGAGCACGCGACTTAACGCGGTGCCACCTCGTAACCCAAGGGGGCCCGAGAAATACTGCCCATATCGCATGCACTTAGGCCGGTAAAGGTCGGGAGTGTAGGTTTTAACCCCATACAGAAATTACCTACATACGAATTCTAAAACACAGAAAATAAACAATGTGAGAGCATAACACATAAAACACATGTACAAAGTGATTTTTCCCTGGATCCCAAAATTGGGACTACCAGCTTGATTTTTCATTATGTTGCTTTTAATGTTACAATACATATTTATACATGCTGAAGCATCCAATACCATGGACCGAAAACCATCGTGTCCAAAACCATTGATCGAAAACCATCGCATCCAAAACCATGGACCAAAAACCATCGCGTCGAAAACCATGTGTGAAAATCAGGCACAAAACCATAGGTAGGTCCACCCAAACTAATATAGGGCCCAAAAACAAAATTTTCTGGGGCGCTACCCCGGACCCCATAGAGTGGGGTCACCTGCACCCCTCAAACCCCCTGTGAACCCCCCCCCCCGCTATGTAATCGGTGCAACGAAGTGGGGGCACCACCCCCCTTCTAACCCCCCGGTGAACTACGTAGGCTAGTCGTGGAAAGAATATAACACAACCCAACATTCTCCCACTTGTTGTTTTCTTTCCAAAGGGGGCCACAAGAGAGCTTAGTCATTTATCCAACCCTGCAATGCCCATTGTTTCTCTACACCAAGAGAACTTCTCAGAGCTCACAAATTTTGTCAATGCATCTACAGTATTCTTCAAAGTGTCCACCTTTACCAGCAACACCTTTTTGTCTTCTATCATATCCCTCACAAAGTGATACTGAACATCAATGTGCTTTGTCTTTGAATGATATGCAAGGTTCTTTGCCAAGAAAATTGCACTTTGGCTGTCACAGTCTACCCTTATAGCTCCCTATACTAACCCCATACTTGAACACAATCTCTGCAACCAAACTGCTTCTTTGCTTTCATGAGTCGCTGCCATGTATTCTGCCTCTATAGTTGATAGTGCCACTACAGATTGTTTCTTCCTCATCCAACTGACTGCACCTCGGAATAGGTTAAACACATACCCACTTGTAGATCTTCTCTTATCCAGATCTCCAGCCCACTTTGCATCAACAAAGCCACGAATATCCAACACTCTGTCCATTCCTTGTCTTTCTTGGTAGCACAAACCATAATCACTAGTGCCACACAAATACCTGAAAACCCACTTCACTGTTGTCCAGTGCTCCTTCCCTGGTTTTGACATAGACCTGCTCAATACTCCCACTGCATGCGCAATGACTGGTCTAGTACAGACCATCGCATAGATCAGGCTACCAACTACACTTGCATATGGAACACGGGACATATCCTCTTCCTCTTCTTGTGTCTTAGGACAATGTTCAATAGATAACTTTACACCTACAAGAATAAGAACCTTCACCGGTTTACTATCCTACATATTAAACCTCTGCAATATTGTCTCGACATACTTCCTCTAGTTTAACCAGAGCTTCCTCTTTGCCTGATCTCTTTTAATTTCCATGCCCAAAATATAGTTTGTAGCACCAAGATCTTTCATGTCGAATTTGGAGGACAATTGGGTCTTCAAATCCTAGATAATTTCTTTGTAATTTCCAACCAGCAACATATCATCCACATACAAGACCAGATAAATAACACGGTCACTAATTAATTTAAAATACACACAGTGATCTGCTTTTCTTCTGGTGAAGCCAAGTCCCTGTATAAATGTGTCAAATTTCCGATACCACATCCTTGGTGACTATTTTAACCCATACAGAGACTTCTTTAACTTGCATACCAGTTCTTTGTTACCCTTCATCGCAAAGCCTTCAGGTTGCTTCATGTAGATCTCCTCTTTCAGATACATGTGAATAAATGTTGTCTTCAGA
The DNA here is from genome assembly GCA_031772625.1 of Pinus tabuliformis. Lineage (NCBI taxonomy): Eukaryota > Viridiplantae > Streptophyta > Pinopsida > Pinales > Pinaceae > Pinus > Pinus tabuliformis. Next base: position 225,776,349 of record CM062820.1, on the reverse strand, counting down.
TCCATCTATTCTACCTCAAAATCAAAAGCAGCAACAACAGATAAAAGTAATCTAATAGAAGCTACCTTGGCAACAGGAGCAAAAATATCACCAAAATCAATTCCCAGCACTTGGGAATAACCTTTTACCAAGCTTTGTATTTCTCAACCTTTCCTTCTGCATTTGTCTTCTTCTTGAACACCCATTTGCTACCAATGGGTTTCCTTCCAGCCGACAACTCCACCAGATCCCAAGCCTCATTTTTGTGCAAAGATGCCATTTCATCAACCATGGCCTCTTTCCAGATTTTTCCATCTTCTGAATCCACTACTTCCTTCACAGTTCTGGGATCATCATCAGTAATAGATAAAGAAAAATTTGAGAAGAAAGCAGATGGACTATACCTTTCTGGCTGTCTTCTTTCTTGAACTGATCTTCTCACACCCGGAGTTTGTGGCTCTTCCTATTTTGATTCCTCCTCTGTTGTAGAGTCTGATTCTTCCTCCTTTAGCTCAAACTCTATATTCTCAGGTTCCTTTGGTTGGAATTCATGTTTATTAACATTTTTCACCTCTCTGATAACCACATCTTGGTTGTACAAAACCTTCCTTATTACTGGGTTCCAAAGCTTATAACCCTTTAAACCATCCTTATACCCAATAAAAATGCACTTTTCAGATTTACTATCCAACTTGGTTCATTTCTCCTTTGGAACATGTACATATGCATCACATCCAAATACCCTTAGATGTGAAAGATAGGGTTTCTTACCAATCCATACCTCTTGTGGAGTCCTATCCTCCAACGCTGATGAAGGTGATCTATTGACTAGGTAACATGTTGTCTCCACTGCCTTTGCCAAGAATTCTTGTCCTAACCCAACACCACTAAGCATGCTTCTTGCCCTTTCCATCAACATCTTGTTCATTCTTTTTGCAACTCCATTTTGTTGAGGTGTATAAGGAGTAGTCTTCTACCATGCTATACCACACTTCTTACAGAATTATTCAAATTCCTTACTGCAAAACTCTCCACCGTTATCTGTCATCATCACCTTTATCTTCTTCTCTGTCTGGTTTTCCACCAGAGCCTTAAATTCTTTAAACCTATCAAAGACTTTAGATTTTTTCTTAAGGAAATATATCCATGTATTCCTTGAGAATTCATCTATAAATGATACATAGTACATAGACTTACCCAGTGATGGAACCTTCACAAGTCCAAACACATCACTGTGCACAAGCTCTAATATTTGTTTCGCCCTCTTACCACTAGAGGGGAAACTCACCCGATTCTTCTTCCCATATACAAAATTTTCACAGAAATCAAAATCCAGAGAGTTATTACTCATACCTTCTACCATACCTTTACCATGAAGTATTCGAAGGCCCTTCTCTCCAATATGTCCAAGCCTTTGATGCCACGATATGGTCTTCTCTCCAGAGACCACTAGATTTTCTGCTCATCTTTCAGGAACCACAGAACTGTTGCACCCATCAACAACAGTGCTACCTTGCAGCTTGTACAGAGTTCCAATCCAAACTCCCCACATCAATACCAGTGTTCCTCGAACCAACTTGCAGGTATCCTTCTCAAACACTGCTTTTACACCTACATCATCCAGCTTGCTTACAGAAATCAGATTTTTGGCCAATGGAGGAATATGTAGAACACTCGGAAGTGTTCTAACCCTTCCACTTTGCAACTTCAACTTTACTTTTCCGCGACCAATGATTCTAGCCTTCCTATCATCCCCTAAGAAGACATCGTCACCATCATATTTCTCATACTCGTAGAACCACTCTCTATGGGGAGTGAAGTGAAAGGATGCACCTAAGTCAATCAACCATGCTCATGATCTACATGTGTACTTGAAGAAGCCATGTACACATCCCCACCTTCATCTGAGGTGGTTTTCACCTCTGCAGAAGGAGCATCATCAGATCCCTTTCCTTTGTTAGGAGATTTAGATTTACAGTCCCTTTTGTAGTGCCCTTCCTTTCCGCATTTCCAGCACACCACCTTTACAGGTTTTCCTGGAGATTTATATCTCCCTCTAGATTTATATATCCCACTCGATAACTTATTTTTGTTTCTGTTCTGGGACCATTCTCGTACAAACAAGGCATCACCATTCCGGCTCTCCATATTTTTCCATCTCATCTCCTTCATCAGCAAGGATGAAACTATTTCATCAAACTGCAAGGCAGTTGCATTGCACCTATTACAATAACTAGACTATCCCACAAATCTGGTAGAGAACACAACAAACTAATGCACTTATCTTCATATGAAATTTTGATATGAACAGACGATAACTGACTTACCACAGTATTAAAAGCATTCAGATGCTCTGTCACCGAGTCTCCATCTTTCATCCTTAGATTATACAGCTTTTTCCGTAGGAACATTTTATTCATCAGAGACTTAGATTGGTACAAAGTCCTTAACTTGTCCCACAAAGCCTTCGTCATAGCTTCCCGTGATACATTCAGCAATACTGAATCTGAGACACACAATCGTATTGTGCTCTTTGCCTTCCATTCCAACTTCTTCCATTCTTCATCAAACACTCCCGTTGGTTTAGTACCCGGATCTACTGTGATCCACTGATCTTTATCCACCAACAAATCCTCCATCTTGAGTTTCCACAACTCAAAACTCTGACCATTAAATTTCTCGATCTCTATCTTTCCACTGCTCATCAACTTCTTTCACCACCAGAATCGATCCCACAGATCTCCCATTAAACGGTGTCTACCACAGGCTCGAGCGAAACCCCTCAGAAACAAAGGCGTTCCCTTGAAGCCAAAACAACTCCGATACCAAAAAGTAGGTTTTAATCCCGTACATAAATTACCTACATATGAATTCTAAAAAACAGAAAATAAACAATACGAGAGCATAACACATAAAACACATATACACAGATATGTTCCCCTGGATCCCAAAACCGGGACTACCAATTTGATTTTTCATTATGTTCCTTTCAATGTTAATACATATTTATACATGCCGAAGCATCCAATGCCATGGATCGAAAACCATCGCATCCAAAACCATGGACTGAAAACCATCGCGTCCAAAACCATGTGCGAAAATCATACACAAAACCATAGGTAGGTCCGCCCAACGTAATATAGGGTCCAAAAACAAAAATTTTCAAGGTGTTGCCCCGGACCCCATAGAGTGGGGTTACCTACACCCCTCAAACCCCCTGTGACCCACCCCGCTACGCAATCGGCGCAACAAAGGGGGGCTCCACCCCCCTTCTAACCACCCGGTTAACTACGTGGGCTATTCGTGGAAAGAATATAACACAACCCAACAGGGAGGTGAGCGGGCACGATATGGGTGAGGGCCATTGGATCTAGGGGTACAAGATCCAACGGTCATTGCCTAGTGGAGTTGATTGGTAGGAAACATGGGTGGAAATTAGTGGGGCCCATGGGTTAATTACACTTAATGTGTAATTAATTAATGGATAATTGTGGGCTTAACTATAGTGCGGAGTTTTAATCAGGAGTGGGACCGGGGTTTAAGTTTGGTGCGGTTAGTTTACCGCACCAGGGTGGCGATTTAATAGGTTTATGTTGGGGAAATATGAAGTGGGGAGTTAATTTAAACAATCTGGGGGATGAAAATATAGTTTATAATTAAATCAGGGTTTGGATATTATATATGAAAGAGTTATTTAATACGAGAAAAAGTCATATCGGGGAGCCAATACATTAGGTTAGTACGTTAATATGAAATGAATGTGCTGAATGTAAAATATAGTAAGCATAATGTAAAATATGATGTTTGGCTTGAATTTCTTCACTGTGGTGGCCCAATATCAACATTTAACACTTATACTTAGGATAAAAGCATTTTTTGTGGGTTTTTGAGTATTTTGAATGAGAGGGGAATTAGTTAAGGGGGTTTTACCTTTCCTAGGTAAAATGTGTTTTAAACTTAGGAAAAGGGGATTTTGTAGGGTAAAATGAGTGATGTAAAGGGAAAAGATTGTTTTCATGAATGAGAAGGGTTTCAATAATTTGGAATCCAATACTTGATGTCCATGAGTCATTAAGCCGAGAGTTCGGTCCCATCAAAAGTCAGAGAAATGCTCTGAGCCTTTATGACTGAAGGATTTTAGTACTGGAGCATATTGTGGGGAGGGAAATTAGTAATATGCCAAATGATGTTTATCCATGATTGTAAAAATTGCTTGTACCTACCCATCTGATATTTTAACATTTTATTCCTTATTTACATGGGTGCATTGAGCTTCCAAACCCTTATTCATTTTTCTTTGAAATAAGAAACTAACTAATTCAAACCTTTTTTCATCCAAGAGCTCAGGTTAAACTGCTGAGCTTGTTATCATTCTTTATTTTCACTATTGATCTGCCAAGATTAAATTGTTTGGCTAGATATTTATTCTCTATCTATCAACATTAAATTTAAAGCATGAAAAGTCAAGATTAAGTTGTTTGACTTATCATGGATTATGGTATTCTAAACAAGCTACACATAATCATTATTTGCATAAAAAGTAAAATAGTAGTGACATTTGAATTTGCATACTTTCATGATCTATTTTTATCTCTTTTTGTGGGGTTCATATTTTTCACTTTTTTGATCTTTGTTTCCTTTTGTCCTTTGATTGTTCTTTTAGGACATACCCTCTTTACATTTTTTAATTTGGGAATACATTTGTAGAAAGCAAAGGTATGTACAATATTACAATACTCACCATAGTCAATTCAAAATTATGAATCCTATTATTATAGGACCCTAACAGGGCATGCACCTAGAATCAAGTAATCATGCTGGGGGCATGTAAACCAATTCCAAGCATAGTTTTTCGTTTCCAGCTTGTATAAAAATGAATCTGAATCCATGCATAGTTTTTCGTTTCAAGCTTGTGTAAATATGAAACTGAATCCAAGCATAGCTCCTTATGGTTCAAGCTTGTGTAAGAATGAACCCATCTCCATTTTAACCCTTGTGATTGCCATTCTATCAGCCTCTTTTGTCAGATGAGCCTTGGTTTTTCTCCTTCCATCGTCACTATCTGCTTGCCTGATCATACACTTTCACTTGGTTTTTTTACCCTTTTTGAGGAACAGTTGCAATGAGTGGTCTTATTAGCCAGCCTCTTCACATAAATCAACATGTTCTGAGAAGTTCCAACATCATTGGAACTAGTTGCTATCCTAGACACCACTCGTTCCTCAAAGTGGAGTCCTCTTTAAGCTTTTCTCAGACTCTCGAAATATGAAAAAATTGTCGAGCGCTTATCCTTTTTAGCTCGTTAACGGATTGGAAATGACATCTACTCAGTATAAGTTTAACCCTTTTCCGGACTAAGATAGATTATTTAAGAAAAAGGAATATGTTTATCGAACATGGTCAATAGTTCTCTCTCGTATTATTTTACACTTTTTCGGACTTGAGAGACAAACCTATGAAAAAGAACTTGTGGAGTTTTATTTTTATCTCTTTTCAAACTCTCTAAACATGAAAAGGACCAAGTTATCATTATCGTTAAACTCGTTAAAACATCAAATAGCGACAAACTTGTCCATCATGATAGGACCGAGTTTCACCTTCGCTAGACTCGTTAAAACATCACATAGAGATGGATTCACCCAAAGGGTGGAATTATACAACATGCATATGTTATCCTCCTCAAGATTGATAAAAGATAAAGAGGTATTGGTCAGCAATGACTGGGGAAAATGGGAAAAGGGGTAAACCACTTTATGGCAGTAGGTCACCCTTGAACATGACACTTTCACTTTATCTCTATGATTACTTGGGTTGGGTTATCTTCTTGATGGTTATCATATCTATGGTATATCATACCATCCATTACTTTGGTTTTGGGTCAATGCTGCCAATTCATTCAGTGTCGCCGACATATTCAAGAGAAGTCACTCAGTTAAATTCATCCTTTCCAATACTCATGAACCTTCATTTTCATGACCACCATTCCTGAACCTTGTGTGTCAGTCACATTCTATCTCCGAAATCATTGCAATTGTTTCGTGTCGTTGCTGTGGGATACATCAAGTCCCTCCTGCAACAAGTCGCTTCTTGTCAACATCAACAGATGATCCAAGAAGTTGACTTAGAAACACCCTTTCAATACCTTGAGGCTTGCATGCATCAATGGCAAGCTTCTCGCTTCCGGCGATAGGTTCAAATCACTAGCCTTCGACCGAAAGACTTTGTATGGTGTTCGACATCAAAACATCCATTCACACCATGCTGAATGTAGTGCAGTACCTTGACGATCATTATCATTATCGGTGATTTCTCTTGCATCTGTTAATGGCTTACATCATTGGCTGGTAATCAGACGGTGTCTTCCCATGTTCAACTTCAGATCACATATTCACATGGTTAGCCTCGTACTTGAGCGAACGATTGAACGAGATAGAAGACCCCAAATCTAGTTTCATCCAGCCGGGCTGGGATTTCAGGAAATGTACCAAATCATCCTTACAATGGCTTTACATTGATGGTCATCTGATCATGGGTATATATCTATAGATGAATTCCAATGTACTTGTAATGAAAGTTTATATGTTAAGCATGGGTATGCCTTCCCTCAGCAATTCATGAAAAAAAATCAAAATATGATGATATTATGTATTGTAATCGATGCAGGTCACCAACCACTTTGGAACCTCCTCATCACATCGTAAAACATATGACTTCATGCTTTAGGGGGAAGCTGTTATAGATCCATTTGGGCACATCACTCCCATAATTCATATCAATACCATTAGGGCTCATCAAACCCTAATTTAGTTGTTACATGCCCTAGACAAGTCACCTCTTTGAATGCCTCCTTCCCTGAGATTTCTTTGGCCTGAAACCCTCTAGAATTGCCTCCTTTAGGGACTGGCGGAGCCTTGGATAGGGGTAAGTGCACTTCAGTGCAGGTAGGCCCATGTTAGGGTGCTCTACAGAGCACCTATGCCCACTTTGACCTACGCTGGCCAAGATTGAGTGAAATTCACATAGGGTTACGAGAATATTCTCTTCTTCTGGAGTCATTTAGAAGATTCCCACACTTATAATCTCCTATGAGCTCAAAAATGGATGAGGAATGAGTTAAGTTACCTCCTATCCTCTCATCCCTTCCTCCATGGAAACTAACTCTAAGTATGGAAGGCCATTCAATACCCTCATTTATGACAAAACTTCCTCCTTTGGCCTATAAATTGAGCACTCATCTAAGTGATCAGGGGCTGGACTTTGAGAATTTGTAAGGAGATACTATTGGTGTGAGAATTGAGAGTATAAGCAAGTGTTCTTATGCTTTCGGAGTGTTGTACTATTGATGTGATGTTGGTTGGAACCCAAGCTGGAAGAGTGACAATGGATCAAACTTCATGGTTGTAATTCTTCCTTCTACTTAATAAAGTTGTTTACACCTTTTTCCATATGCGTATCTTGATATATGATGTTTATATGTGTGAATGTATTTGATTCCATATACTTGTATTCGATAGATCTCTTACTTTGATTAATTCTTTTTCTTTTGTTTATGCTTGCAGGTACTTTTGGACCAAGTTAAGTTCAAGAAGGAGCGACGGGAGTCAAACAAAGGAGACGAAAGGAAAGCGAAAGAACAATTAGGTCCTTTGATTCCTTTGTCTTATTTATCGTTTATAGAAAAAGGATAAGCGCTTTAAATCTGTTGTTCTAGGTATAGCTACCTACCTAAGGAATTATTATTTATTCGCAGATACCAAATTCCTCATAACAAAGTCTATGCTTTAAAATGCCCTGATATTGTTTTGCATTTTCCCAAATTCACTTCCATGTTTTGTCTGCTGAGACAGTTTTGACTTCGCCCAAATGATTTGTTTCCACGAAACCTTAGGTTTCCTTTCCATTTTTAACATTTACTATGAAGGTTTTGAGGTTTTGATTTCCTTGCTGAATGACTGTAAAAATAACCTCAAAACCTATAGCAGTTGTCACGTTTACTTTCGATAAGGCTACTGACGCCTTCTCCCTTCTTTTCTGATTCTCACTTTAGTAGATGATTACCAAACTAATTTTCATTGATCTAATGTTTATTTCCTGCCTTTACCTAGCGTTTGTAAGGTTGAATGTTGAATTCTTGCTCCATAACAGTAATATTGAAGGCTAGCCATGCATTTTCCCTTGTTTTCCAATTCTCGCCCTAAAACTACTCCCAAAGCCCAAGATAAATTTTTGGAGCTATGGGACCAAATGTATAAGGCCAAAGCCCGAGAATAATTTTTGGAGTTGTGGGACCAAATGTATAAGACAAAATCCTGAGATTAGGTTTTGCATCTATCGAACCAAGTGTATAAGGCCAAAGCTCGAGATGATGTTTTAGAGTTGTGGGATACTGGGACCAAGTGTATAAGGTCGAACCCTGATATGAGGTTTTGGAATTGTGGTATGTACTGTTCAAAATTAAACACGTTAGATCCCTTCAAGAGGCCTCTGGCACATTAGAGAAGTGCTCACCAAAATTTAACCATAAAAAATAATTTAAAATTTTATTTCTGCTAGTTTAAAAAAAAAAAATACTATAAAATGACAGGTGAAGGGTTTCCTATCCACTTAACATTTATGAAAATTTAGGTTATATTTGAAAATTATGGTACCTATTACCATGATCCTCCAGGAAAGCCACCGGCACTAGGCCCTGGTTGCAACTTGCCTCAATGCCTTTTTATTTTATTGACGTGTAGAGTCACTCTAGAGTCTAGGGTAGTGGTATGCAGGGGAGGTTGTTACAGCCTTAAAGAAAGCAATGGGTAACTTGTAATGGAGGTTATTGCATTGAATTTTATAATCCACCAGTCATAATGACAGGTGAGACACTGATATTTTTTCCTACTATGCCTCTGGTTGGGTGTGTCCTGTAGTTAAGAAGATAGAGATCTATTTGCATTAACTTGATGGCCTTTTCTTGCTCCCGCATACCTTTGATATACCTCTTCTTGGAATATCATCTAGGAATATAGCTGCTCGTTACTAGAGAAGAGCCTAGTTAATGGTTCCACAAGCTTACCTGGTTACTATTACTCTGGTCAGCGCCCACTACCGAGGGTTTCCTTTTTATCACCACATTTGACACCTGGCATCAATTCTTGGCAAATAATGGTTATCCAACATAAATGTTCTAAAATGGTATAATTTATAGATAATAAAACCTAGTTTGAGTTCCCAATGATGGGATCTAGGACTCCTCAAAATAACAATTTTATTAACAGAAATTCGCTGCCCTCCCTGTGCTCAGGGAGCGGCTCTGCTCCACGAATGAGGTGGTTTTCTTTTTCATCTCGTTGTATCTATTATAAGCAAACTTGGTATCCTTTCTAATCTAGGTATTCTAGGTATGGGGTGTACCATGAGATGTATCGATCCTTTTATTTTATACTCGGGCAAGTATTATCAATCATTGAAACAGGTGGGCAAGGAATTTATTAGTCCTTTCTACTACGAGCAGTGAAAGAGCGATTTTTAAAGGTATTTCTCGATAACCCAAAAGAGTATTCATTTGTATGCCAAGTCTAAAACCCAAAAGAAAATATTTGGTGATGTGAATTCTATCGCCTTACAGCGTCTGTCTCAAATGGGTTTTCACTATATTTTATAGAGTCACCATATAACCAGAACCACAATTCTTACCATCATTCAATCTCAGTAAATAAAATCTCATTAAATAAATGGAGTATACCTAGGACTCGAAGTGGGTATTTCAGTATGCGAACAATGACAATTTCCCATTTGTAATTGCACCAAATCTCATGGATTGACCACTCCTTGGTCAATGCCTCAACAACTAGAAATTTGATTTTTTTACATTTCTTAATGTAGAGAAATCATCAAAGAATCAGTCTTTGACCTATGAGTTATAGACTCACTTGAATATATTTGTCAACATCATTTACAAGTTGAATTTGAAGATGGAGGTGGATCTATAGAAACTGGTCTACATCGAGATAAAAAGTTTGTTGAATCCCACTATGCACAATTGCAAGTGTATGACAATCTGGTAAATCCAGCAACAAAGCTTATTGATGAAATTTTGGTGAATCCATCAACAGATCTTATTGATGACAGTGAAGTTGCCATTGGAGTAGTTAATGTTATGGTGAATCCAACAACTAATATTGCTGATGTAAATTTTGATAAAGATTTGTTGACTAAAGATGAGTGGTTGCAGATGATGCAACAAAAAAATAATATTGACATGATGTTGGTTGGTGAGATAATCCCACTTGAATCTGAAAACCAAGTTGAAGAAAACATGTATGCAATGGCACAGGTTAGTATAAAAGTGACAAAGACAAATATAGAGACAAAGACAGAGACAGTGATAGAGGAAAAAGAAAAGAAAGAAGCCTAGAAAGAGAAAACAATGACAGAGGCAAAAGTAGAGCTAGAAGTACAACAGGAGATAGCTCTCATTGCAGAGCAGAAGGTCCAGAACTAATGTGAATTTGCAAATATTTTTAATTCTAACACTAATTTTCAGTGTGTGGGTACACAGAATGATAATGAAGAAGAGTTAAATTTCCTTGAAGCATGGCTTGCAGCACCATGCCTTGATAATGTCTGTATAGAAGCTACAGAAATGCATGTTGAAGACATGTTGGATGATGAGAACATCAATGAAATTTTCAAGTATTGAAGTTCGGAAGGAATATTCTTTTATTATAAACTTATGTTGTAGCAAATTGATGATGAAGATCACACAACAAAAGATGACATGTGGCAAAAGCTCACATACAAATCTATTTTTTAATAGGTCCAGGACATGCTTAGAGATCTTGGAAAAATGGACCTGCACCAGCAATTGAAGAAACTGAAATTTAAAGCCTACAACAAGAAAAAAAGCTGGAACAATTTAGAGGCTACATGATCTGGAAGAAGAGAAGAAGAAAAACAAATCTAGTTAAAGTCAATTTTTTTAAATTGTAAGCCTAGCTAAGACATAGACCAGAAGACATCTTAATTAAATTTTTATGTGGTTGTAATTAAGGGGGAGTGTTGGAGAATCTAATTCCAACCACCTTCTAGGTGTCAAAATCGTCCATCCAAGTGTCCTAGTTTAGTTTCAGCTGGTCTAGTTTACTCCAGTTTCACTCGATTATTTTATTATTGATGTTTCCAATGTAATCTTATTTAACTTATTCGAAATATTCAGAAGTGAAATCTTATGCTCCACTTTTTCTCTTCAATTTTGTCAATAAGTAACAGGGATTAAGCAACAACGCTGCATATTAGATTAATTTTTCAAATTATTTATAATTATATTTAGTAAAATATGAAAATTTAAACATGCAAAGAAGTTATTTGTGAAATTTCTATTTATGAATATAGCTTGTATCATCCATTCTAATATGTCATATCAACTCAAGGAAGTTTTTGTAAAATTTATATTCATTAATATAGTATAGTAGAAAATACGCTGACATTTTCAATTCTATAGCATCCTATCAAAATTTATAAATAGTAAAAAAATTAATAAGAGATGCCCATGACTTAATCAACTTTAATTCCCAACTTAATTTTCAAAAAGAAATAATTTGAACTTTTAACAAACAAGATACATTGCAAAACATGTAAATATGATATTACGTGTCATATTGATACGTTACTCGTGAGAAAAATGGCATTTATGAGGTGGCGTTTCGGAAAACAGTCTTGCTTGATTGTAAAATGTTGCATTATTTAAAGAAAATTCTATGAAATATAAATTTGACAGTTTTCAATTGAAATATTTATATAATATATTGTTTTATATAAAAGTGGAGAATTGATATTTTAATATAAGTTATTAATTAATTCAAATAAATCATTATTAGTGTATTTATAAATTAAATGACTAATAAATATGGATAAATATCAATTTACTATAAATACCAAAATTTTTATTTCATGATATATATTTCACATTATCAAAAATTAAAAAACCATAAAAAATAATTAAATCGTATAATTATTAGTATAAAAAAGAATTAATATATGTTTTAAATATAAAAACATTTAAAAATATATGTAACAAATTTTTTAATCGTAAAGATTCTTAAATTATAAATAACTTTTTTGACAATAAAATGGCATATTAATGTACCGTTTTGTAAGTGAGAAAATAAGTATTAATGTACCATTTTGTAAGTGAGAAAATAAATAAATAGCATGACTTATCAATATGACATGTCTAAAAAATCCATAACTTATTTGATATGACACTTGTTCATATAACATTTTTTTGAATTACTTAATTTAATTAAAAGACTAAAAAATGCATAACTAAAATAAATAAATATCAAATTTTCATTTGTTACTCTTAAAGATATTATAAAATATTTGGTGTAAATTAAATCCCTACTATTCATTTGATAATTATTAATAATTAAATTAAAATTATAAAATTGTTTCTCTAAAATAAGTAACATAAATATATTAAGAAAAATAAAAAACTCAACCAATTGACGAATGGTTCTGATATAAGCTAATTGATATGAATCAACCCACATAATAATAAATATATTCTAAATATGTTTAGATATTCATTCTAGCAAAGTAATATGCTTCAATACCAATGTTTAATTTTTTTCGCAAAATAATATATCTATGAAGTTAATTTGTTCCAAAACAATTTATAGGAATTTTGAATCCGTAACTCATAAACAAAACGTCAATTAAATATGATATTAATCATTAGACCCCATACACATGAACTGTTAATCACTTTTCTTTATCTAACTAAGTTGAACTAGCCATATGACATTATTTACACTCCTGAGCAACGAAGAGAACAGAGAACACAAACACACACCTATCAAAAAATCCACCCTCCTTATATGCGTGATGATGGTCGAGCAGTATTAAAATGAATGTCTTTTGGTCTGTCTCTTCAATGCTTTAGCCACATATTCAAGAACACATTTCACCATCGCTTCTTCATACCTACAGAGGGTCTAGGAATATTGTCAGGCGAGGAGGTAACTCCTCAAAACAAATCATGATATTCATTCAAGTTGGTCATTGTTATATACATAAGGGAGAGATTGTTCATTTCATCTCCTGGTGACTCTTCATATTTTCTATTATTTATTTACATTAATTACAGTTGTTCACCCAATCCCTATGATTAGGTGTCAACATTCCCCCCCTTAATCTGAAGGGATGTTGGTGAGTCGAAGCATCATTCTGAATATTTCAAGCTTTTCTCTTCCAAGCACTTTGGTGAAAATGTCTACAATTTGCTCATTAGTGGAACAATGGTGGAGATCGATTGTTTTGGCCTCAACATGATGTTGAATCAGATGATATTTGGCATTGATGTGCTTCATTCGATCATGGAACTTTGGGTTCTTGGCCAACTTTATTGCCAAGGTGATGTCAATCATGAGTGGAGTCGATTGTACTTGTTTTACCTGCAAATCTTCAAGAATTAAGTCATTATTCAAGTGCCATTCTTTATCATGGCATCATACCCCTTTTGCATCGCTTCTTTGCATTCATCATGAGAAGCAGCTTCTTTGAAGGAAGTTGGTTAAAAATTTGTAGACAAATTCAATTCACAATCATAAGAAACATCCATATCAACAGGTGAATCAGAGTCATCTACATCACCTCCATTTTGCCAGTTTGAATTTCTAGTTCCTGTCCTTCCAACCTCATCAGGATGAACACTTTCAAGTGTCTTTGTCAGCCACTTTGGGGGACCTCTCTCAGATGGTCCAGGTTGCTCCGTTGATTGAGTTGGGACTGAATCAAGATTGAGTCTCCCAATTCTATCAATCACATCACTAAAAGTATCATCCGTTGTTAGAGTTTCATGTGGGGGAGAGAGTGCTTCAGAAGAAGATTCCGTAGGTTGATCTAGTATAGGAATCCCCCCCTTCAAGATGTGGAATCTGATTATCAAATTCTTGAAATTATTTTGCATTTGCGAATCTATCCAAGCGATCAAGTTGCCGCTCAACAACATTGTCAGTTTTGGATGATTCAAGAAAGATTACATCTCTAGATACTACAAACTTTTTATTGACTTCATCATAGAGATTGCATGCTTTGGAGGTGTTTGAATACCCCAGGAAGATACGCTTACGACTTCTTGCACCAAGTTTGTTTCTATGTACCTTTGGTATCAAGGCATAACACGTGGAACCAAAGACCCTGAGATGCTTTACTGAAGGAATGTGCCCATACCACATTTCATAAGGAGTCTTATTTCTAATAGCATTAGATGGACATCTATTGTTTACATATACAACACATAGAACTGCATCAACCCAAAACATCAATTTTAAATTTTTGAAAAACATCATGGAGAGTACCATATTTAAGATTGTCCTTTTCATTCTTTCAGCTACTCTATTTTGTTGGGGATTATAAGGCACAGTTGTTTGATGTTTGATCCCATGTTGGCGAAGATAGTTTTCAAATTCATTTTAAGTGTATTCTTTTCCATTATCAGTGCGAATAGAGCCAATATGAGATTGTGCATCATTTTCAATCCATGTATGAAAGTTCTTGAATGTTTGAAAAGCATCAGATTTGTTCTTCAATAAATAAACCCAACACATTCTAGTGTAGTCATCAATAAATGTCATCATATATTTATTTCCATGTGCAGAGTGTGAGTCATAGAGTTCCTTCAGTTTTTGTAAGGCTTCGAAAGCATTTGAAAATGGCGAAATATGGTGACTCACCTCTTCACTTACTGATGCTACAATCAATGCATAGGCCTTGCTATTCTTATTTTCCCAAATGGCGAACTCCTTGTCTGAGGTAGGTTTTTCTGGCTCTTTGTCTCCGTCTCCAACACACACTCCTTTCCATAACTCATTGAAAATGAGGGTGTGTTTTATTTTCCGAGACCACTTAGGATAGTTCTCCTTGCCAGTGAGAATTACTCCCACAATAGATATGATTGAATGCATTGTAAAATCTGTGTACTGTGGAAAAAAAAACTTCTGCTGCAAAATTTTACTCCTAAAAAAAAATTGATTCTGATATATGGAGACAGAGGTATCACTATACAAAATGTAATACCATACACCGATAAATATCATTCAGCGTAATAGCATTCACCATTCACCGACTCTAATATTCAATTCCATACACATATACAATGCAACAGCAACACAGTTACTAAAAATAAACATACCATTCGCGCAGGAGAGGAGACTCTCACGCATAGGCTCTGGACAGCAATAGCATTGGAGGAGGGGCAACGCAGTGTGGGAGGAGAGGCCAGGCTAGCGTATCAATTGGAGCAACGTGTCAATTGAAACAACGTATCAATTGAATGGCTTAATGGCCACACAGGTTGGCATTAAGTCGTGTTGGGACCCGATGCCACTGCCTCCAATACAATCTCCAAGGGAGGCCACAACGTATCAATTGATCATATTAATAATACTAATGCAAGTGCCTCTGAAGCCACTTTCTATAACTCAAAAACAAATCTAATAGAGGCCGTATTTGAATGAAACAAACATTAAGGCCTCGAAATGGGAAATATAGAAAAACTAAACGTTGTTTATCCTTCCCTTTATACACATGCAGAAACAAATAGCCTATATTTGAATTAGATTGGAGAAGCAATGAAATGAATAGTCCACCCGGCATGCCAGCGATATATCCCACTCAGCATTCACCTTATGGAGGTCGTTCTCCTTCTTCCTGCTGCGGGGATATGCAGTGATGGCGGTGGAGGCAGAGCTTTTCCTTCTTGTTGCGCGAGCATTTTCCCACTCAGTGTTCACCTTACGGGAGGGGGAAACCCCAATGGCAAATTCACAATGCTTGTTGGAAGAGGCCAAGAGGACCTCGAGCTGGAAATGGGAGCCCACCTTACAGAGATCATCTAAGGCAGAGGCAGGAGCGGCTGCGGTGGGAGTCTCGATTTCATCAACAAGAAGCACCCATTTCATCGACAAGCAGCACGCAGCGAATGAAACCATTTCAAAATTAGGGAGTCGACTGTGTATGAGGAGCGCCAAGCTAGGAGTTGACTGTATTCTTGGATGGGAGGTAGCGTCAGAGCTACTAGGCTAGCCAGAATTAGCAGAATAATAGTGAGAGAGATGTCAGTCTGCATAGGCAGAATAGGGAGTTACAAAGCAGAGGGAAGCCAAAAATGGTGCTGGCTCTGATACCATGTCAGGCCAGGAGGTAACTCCTCAAAACAAATCATGATATTCATTTAGGTTGGTCATTGTTATATACATGAGGGAGAGACTATTCATTTCATCTCCCGGTGACTCTTCATCTTTTCTATTATTTATTTACATTAATTACAGTTGTTCACCCAATCCTTATGATTAGGTGTCAACGAATATTAAGAATTGTTGTACAATCCGCTTAATGACATCCTACCAAACCATTAACTATCAAAAATTAGTTAATTAGTAAAACATAGTAATTAATCAATCAAAAAATAATAATAATAATAATTTTTCATAAAAGTATTAAACCTAATAATTAATTCAAGAAATAGAAAAATAAGTAATTAATTTATCCCTGTAAACTTATTAATTAATGAATTAATTAATCAAATTAATAAATGAATAATGTAAATAAATGAATAAACATATTAATAAAGAATACATAATTAAATTAATTAATTTTATTAATCAAACAAATTAATTTATTATTTAAACAAATTAATGAATCAATTGAACCAATTATTTAAATTAGAATTAATAAACATAATAATTAATTCTATAAATAATAAAATTAATCAATTAAGTTATCCCCTTGAATAAATTAATTAATCAATTAATAATAATAATAAATAATTTAATTAATTAATTAAATAAAAAGATAAGAGCCGACCTATTTTCTTATTTCTTTTGTTTAATAACTTATATATATACCCTAATTATAGCTCTTGGATACATCATTAAGATCTTAAGAATATCTATTGACGCATCCTCCCCTGATGATGGACTCACTTGGTAGTCCGAAACGTTGGGTTCATAAAACTCTACAACAGGTCATTCCTCCTCTACCTAAAACTATCCTCACCTGTATGGATTCATTATTTAAAAATTTAAGAAATGTTTGGCCTACAACTCCAAAATATTTGTTTCGACTTTTAGGTCCTACATCTCCAATAGCCTTGGTCGTACAATGTGGGCACACATAGTTCCATGGCTTCAGTGGTTTCACAGCTAGAGATGAGCTGCTTGTACAATTTTGCCTACATTTCCAAAGGTTTTTATTTCTATAGCTTTATTGATGTTACATGAAAGTGAGAATCCTGATCTTCCATTGGTCCTACAGCTTCTAGAAGCATTTTTTCATTCTGCAAGATCCTATCTTGTAAGCCTATCCCCTAGGAGTTCATAGTTGCTATATGATTCACCTATATCCGCCTGCTAAGAGCATCTCCAACCTTGTTCTCTTTTCCCTTGATGTACCTAATATCGAAGTCAAACTCACTAATCATGGCCAACCATCTAGCTTTCCTGGCATTTAGATTCAGATGGTCAAACAAATATCTCAACCCACTATGATAACCCATCAGTACAAACCTCTTGTCAAGAAGATAGTGCCTCCACATATTCAATGCATTAAAGATTGTTTGTAGCTCAAGATCATGCATCAGATAGTTCTGCTCGTGCTCATTCATTCTCTGTGACTCATATCACACTACCTTTCCTGCCTGCAAAAGGACTCTGCCAAATCCTCTCTTGCAAGCATATCTACATACTACAAATGCTTTGCTTGGATCTATGATCTTTAACATTAGAGAATGTGTCAACAACTACTTCAACTTCTCAAAATTGGTCACGCATTCCTCTGTCCATTCAAACTTCTTACCTTACCTTTGCAATGATGTAATAGGATAATAAATATGTGAGAAGTTCTTGACGAACCTACTATAATAACCTACTAACCTTATGAAAGATCTCACGTCATCTACATTTCTAGGCGTTGCCCACTCCATGATAGCTCTTACCTTTTCTTAATCCATTGTTATGCCCTCCTTGGAGACAATATGTCCTAAGTAATATACCTTACTCTGAAAGTAATTGCATGTAGGTTTTAACACTATACATAAATTACCTACACATAAATTCTAAGAACAAAAAATAAACAATGACGAGAATATAAAAAAATAACTCACATATTTCCCCTAGATCCCAAAACTGGGACAACCAAATTGATTTTTCATTATATTCCTTTCAATGTTACAATACATATATATACATGTCGAAGCATTCATAAAGCCCAATCCATTAACCCTGGATTAGAACATAATTGTAGTTCCCTTGACCGGATCTACAAAATACCATGGGAAGAAAATCATCATGCCCAAAACCATGTGCAAAACCCATGCACAAAACCATAGGTAGGTCTTGCCACCTAATATAGGGTTCAAAATAAATTTCCCAAGCCGTTTCCTGGGACCCCTTGGAGAGGGGCTACCACCCCCCTGAAACCCCCCGACAAGGAGGGCTTCCCCCCCAATGCGCTCAGCGCAACGAACAGGGGGATTTGCCATCCTACCCCCTCCCACATGTGGGACTATTCATTGAAAGAATATAACACACACCCAACATTCTCCCACTTGTTTTTTTTTTTTTTCCACACAGGGGGTCATAGGAGATCTTAGTCATTGGTCCAACCTTGCAATGCAAATTATTTCCCTACACCAAGAAAACTTCTCAGTGCTTATAGACTTTGTCAATGAATTTGTAGCATTCTTCAATGTGTCCACCTTTACCAACGACACCTTTTGGTCCTCAATGATATCCCTCACAAAGTGATACTCAACATCAATTTGCTTTGTCTTTGAATGATAAGTAGGGTTCTTTTCCAAGAAATTTCACTTTGGTTATCGCAGTGTATCCTTAAAGCTCATTGTACTAACCCCATACTTCAACATAATATCTACAACCAAACTTCTTCCTTGGTTACATGAGTGGTTGCCATGTATTCCGCCTCTGTAGTTGAAAGTGCCACTATACACTGTCTCTTGCTCGTCCAACTGATGAATCCTCCAAATAGGTTAAACACATTTCCACTTATAGATATTCTCTGATCTAAATCTCTAGCCTAGTCTACATCAACAAAGCCCCAAATGTCAAAAACTCTAACCAATCCCGATCTTCCTTGGTCGAATATACCATAATCACTAGTGCCACGTAAATACCTGAAAACCCACTTTACTATTGTCCAATTCTCCTTATTTGGTTTTGACATAAACCTACTCAATACTCCCACTACATGCGAATTCCCTGGTCTAGTATAGATCATTACATACATCAGGCTACTGACTGCACTTCATATGGAACATGGGGCATGTACTCTTCCTCTTCTTGTGTCATGGGACACTGTTCAGAAGATAACTTTACACCTATAGGAATAGGAACCTTTACCAGTTTACTTGGAAGTAGCAGCTTCCAAGTATGAATCGAATGCATCATACTTGCTTTACTTGGAAGTAGCAGCTTCCAAGTGCCATTATTTATTAGGGCATCATACTCCTTTTTCATTGCTTCTTTCCATTCATCATGAGAAGCAGCTTCTTTGAAGGAAGTTGGTTCAAAATCTGCACACAAATTCAATTCACAATCATAAGAAACGTCCATATCAACAGGTGAATCAGAGTCATCTACATCACCTCCATTTTGTCGATTTGAATTTCTAGTTCTTGTCTTTCCAACCTCATTAGGATGAACACTTTCAAGTGTCTTTGTCAGCCACTTTGAGGGACCTTTCTCAGATGGTCCAGACTGCTCCATTGATTGAGTTGGGAGTGAATGAAGATTGAGTCTACCAATTCTATCAATCACATCACTTAAAGTATCATCCATTGTTGGAGTTTCATGCAGGGGAGAGAGTGCTTCAGAAGAAGATTCCATAGGTTGATCTAGTATATAAATCCCCCCATCAAGATGTGGAATCTGATTATCAAATTCTTGAAATGATTTTTCATTTGTGAATCTATCCAAGCGATCAAGCTGCCGCTCAACAACATTGTCAGTTTTGGATGATTCAAGAAAGATTACATCTCTAGATACAACAAACTTTTTATTGACTTCATCATAGAAACGGTATGCTTTGGAGGTGTTTGAATAACCCAGGAAGATACACTTACGACTTCTTGCACCAAGTTTGTTTCTATGTACCTTTGGTATCAAGGCATAACATGTGGAACCAAAGACCCTGAGATGCTTTACCAAAGGAATGTACCCATACCACATTTCATAAGGAGTCTTGTTTCTAATAGCATTAGATGGACATCTATTCTTTACATATACAACACATAGAACTGCATCAGCCCAAAACATCAATTTTACATTTTTGAAAAACATCATGGAGCGTACCATATTTAATATTGTCCTATTCATTCTTTTAGCTACTCTGTTCTGTTGGGGATTATAAGGCATAGTTGTTTGATGTTTGATCCCATGTTGGCGAGAATAGTTTTCAAATTCATTTGAAGTGTATTCTTTTCCATTATCAGTGCGAATAGAGCCAATATGAGATTGTGCATCATTTTCAATCCATGTATGAAAGTTCTTGAATGTTTGAAAAGCATCAGATTTGTTCTTCAATAAATAAACCCAACACATTTTGGTGTAGTCATCAATAAATGTCATCATATATTTATTTCCATGTGTAGAGTGTGAGTCATAGAGTTCCTTCAGTTTTTGTAAGGCTTCGAAAGCATTTGAAAATGGCGAAATATGGTGACTCACCTCTTCACTTACTGATGCTGCAATCAATGCATAGGCCTTGCTATTCTTATTTTCCCAAATGGCGAACTCCTTGTCTGAGGTAGGTTGTTCTGGTTCTTTGTCTCCATCTCCAACACACACTCCTTTCCACAACTCATTGAAAATGAGGGTGTGTTTTATTTTCCGAGACCACTCAGGATAGTTCTCCTTGCCAGTGAGAACTACTCCCACAATAGATATGATTGAATGCATTGTAAAATCTGTGTACTGTAGAAAAAAAATACTTCTGCTGCAAAATTTTACTCCTAAAAAAATTATGATTTTGATATATGGAGATAGAGGTATCACTGTACAAAAATGTAATACCATACATCGTTGAATATTATTCATCGTAATAGAATTCACCATTCACTGACTCTAATATTGAATGCCATACACATATACAATGCAACAACAACATAGTTGCTAAAAATAAACATACCATTCCCGCAGGAGAGGAGACTCTCACGCATAGGCTCTAGACAGCAATAACATTGGAGGAGGGGCAACGCAGCGTGGGAGGAGAGGCTAGGCTAGCATATCAATTGGAGCAGCGTGTCAATTGAAACAAGGTATCAATTGAATGCCTTGATGGCCACACAGGTTGGCATTAAGTCGTGTTGGGACCGGGTGCCACTGCCTCTAATACAATCTCCAAGGGAGCCCACAGCGTATCAATTGATCATATTAATAATACTAATGCAAGTGCCTGTGAAACCATTTTCTATAACTCAACAACAAATCTAATAGAGGCCGTATTTGAATGGAACAAATATTGAGGCCTCGAAATGGGAAATATAGAAAAACTAAACGATGTTTATCCTTCCCTTTATACACATGCAGAAACAAATAACCTATATTTGAATTAGATTGGAGCATTGATGAAATGAACAGTCCAACGATGAAATGAACAGTCCACCCGGCATGCCAGTGATATATCCCACTCAGCATTCACCTTACGGAGGCTGTTCTCCTTCTTCCTGTTGTGGGGATCTGCAGTGATGGCAGTGGAGGTGGAGCTTTTCCTTCAATCTGCGCAAGCATTTTCACACTCAGTGTTCACCTTACAGGCGGGGGAAACCCTAATGGCAAATTCACAATGCTTGTTGGAAGAGGCCAAGAGGACCTCGAGCTGGAAATGGGAGCCCACCTTACAGAGATCGTCTAAGGCAGAGGTGGGAGTGCTGTGGTGGGAGTCTTGATTTCATCGACAAGAAGCGCGCATTTCATCAACAAGCAGCACGCAATGAATGAAACCATTTCAAAATTAGGGATTCGATTTTGTATGAGGAGTGCCAAGCTAGGAGTCGATTGTATTCTTGGATGGGAGGTAGCATCAGAGCTGCCACGCTAGCCAGAATCAGCAGAATAATAGTGACAGAGATTTCAGTTTGCATAGGCAGAATAGGGAATTACAAAGCAGAGGGAAGCCAAAAATGGCACTAGCTCTAATACCATGTCAGGCCAGGAGGTAACTCCTCAAAACAAATCATGATATTCATTCAGGTTGGTCATTGTTATATACATGAGGGAGAGATTGTTCATTTCATCTCCCAGTGACTCTTCGCCTTTTCTATTATTTATTTACATTAATTACAGTTATTCACCCAATCCCTATGATTAGGTGTCAACAAATATTAAGAATTGATGTAGAAACCTAAAAATTTAAGAAATGTTTGGCCTACAACTCCAAAAGATTTGTTTCGACTTTTAGGTCCTACATCTCTAATAGCCTTGGTCATACAATGTTGGCACACATAGTTCCATGACTTTAGTGGTTTCACAGCCGGAGATGAGTCGCTTGTACAATTTTGCCTACATTTCCAAAGGTTTTTATTTATATAGCTTTATTGATGTTACATGAAAGTGAGAATCTTGATCTTACATTGGTCCTACAGCTTCCATAAGCATTTTCTCATCTGGAAGATCCTATCCCGTAAGCCTATCGCATAAGAGTTCATAGTTTCTATATGATTCACCTGTATTTGCCTGCTAAGAGCATCTCCAACCCTGTTCTTTTTTCCCTTGATGTACCTAATCTCGAAGTCAAACTCATTGATCGTGGCCAACCATCTAGCTTTCCTGGCATTTAGATTCAGATGGTCAAACAAGTATCTCAACCCACTGTGACTACCCATCAGTACAAACCTCCTGCCAAGAAGATAGTGCTTCCACATATTCAATGCATTAAATATCGTTTGTAGCTCAAGATCATGCATCGTATAGTTCTGCTCATGCTCATTCATTCTCTGTGACTCATATCACACTACCTGTCCTGCCTACATAAGGACTCTGCCAAGTCCTCTCTTGCAAGCATATCTACATACTACAAATGCTTTGTTTGGATCTACGATCTTTAACATTGGAGAATGTGTCAAAAACTGCTTCAACTTCTCAAAATTGGTCATGCATTCCTCTGTCCATTCAAACTTATTACCTTTCCTTTGCAATGATGTAATAAAATAATAAATATGTGAGAAGTTCTTGATGAACCTACTGTAATAACCTGCTAACCTTATGAAAGATCTCACCTCATCTACATTTCTAGGCATTGCCCACTCCATGATAGCTCTTACCTTTTCTTAATCCATTGTTATTCCCTCCTTGGAGAACACATGCCCTAAGTAATATACCTTACTCTAAAAGTAATTGCATGTAGGTTTTAACACAATAAAGAAATTACCTACACACAAATTCTAAGAACAGAAAATAAACAATGATGAGAATATAAAAAAATAACTCACATATTTCCCCTAGATCCCAAAACTGGGACAACCAAATTGATTTTTCATTATATTCCTTTCAATGTTACAATACATATATATACATGTCGAAGCATTCATAAAGCCCAATCCATTAACCTTGGATTAGAACATAATTGTAGTTCCCTTGACCAAATCTACAAAATACCATGGGAAAAAAACCATCATGCCCAAAACCATGTGCAAAACCCATGCATAAAACCATAGGTAGGTCTGGCCACCTAATATAGGGTTCAAAAAAAAATTCCCGGGCCGTTGCTCGGGACCCCTTGGAGAGGGGCTACCGTCCCCGTGAAACCCTCCGACAGGGAGGGCTTCCCCCCCTAGTGTGCTCAGCGCAACGAACAAGGGGATTTGCCCCCCTCCCTCCTCCCCTCGGTGGGACTAGTCATGGAAATAATATAACACACACCCAACATTCTCCCACTTGTTTTTTTTATTTTCCTCAGAGGAGGTCACAGGAGGTCTTAGTCATTCGTCCAGCCCTGCAATGCTGATTGTTTCCCTACACCAAGAAAACTTCTTAGTGCTTACAGACTTTGTCAATGAATTTGTAGCATTCTTCAATGTGTCCACCTTTACCAGCAACACCTTTTGGTCCTCAACCATATCCCTCACAAAGTGATACTCAACATCAATGTGCTTTGTCTTTGAATGATAAGTAGGGTTCTTTTCCAAGAAAATTTCACTTTGGCTATCGTAATCTATTCTTATAGCTCATTGTACTAACCCCATACTTCAACATAATATCTACAACCAAACTTCTTCCTTGCTTGCATGAGTGGTTGCCATGTATTCCGCCTCCATAGTTGAAAGTTCCACTACACACTGTCTCTTGCTCATCCAACTGACGACTCCTCCAAATAGGTTAAACACATTTCCACTTATAGATATTCTCTGATCTAAATCTCCAACCTAGTCTACATCAACAAAGCCCCAGATGTCAAAAACTCTAACCAATCCTGGTCTTCCTTAGTAGAATATACCATAATCACTAGTGCCACATAAATACATGAAAACCCGCTTTACTGTTGTCCAATTCTCATTATTTGGTTTTGACACAAACTGACTCAATACTCCCACTACATGTGAATTCCCTGTTCTAGTATAGACCATTCCAGACATCAGGCTACTGACTGCACTTGCATATGGAACACGGGGCATGTACTCTTCCTCTTCTTGTGTCGTGGGACACTGTTCAGAAGATAACTTTACACCTTTAGGAATAGGAACCTTTACCAGTCTACTATTCTGCATATTAAACCTCTGTAATATTTTCTCAACATACTTCTTCTAGTTTAACTAGATCTTCCTCTTTTCCTGATCTCATTTAATTTCCATGCCCAAAATATAGTTTGCATCACCAAGATCCTTCATGTCAAATTAGGAGGACAATTAGGTCTTCAAATCCTGTATAATTTCTTTTTTTATTTCCAATTAGTGACATATCATCCACATACAAGGCCTAATAAATACCACAATCACAAATTAATTTAAAATACATATAGTGATCCATTTTTCTTTTGGTGAAGCCAAGTCCCCGTATATATGTATCAAATTTCTGATACCACATCCTTGGCGATTCTTTTAACCCATACAAAGACCATTTTAACCTACATACCAGTTCTTTCTTACCCTTCACTGCAAATCCTTCAGGTTGCTTCATGTAGATCTCTTCTTCTAGATCCTCGTGAAGAAATCTTGTCTTCACATTCATCTGTTCTACCTCAAAATCAAAAGTTACAGTAATAGATAAAAGTTATCTAATAGAAGATACCTTGGAAACATGAAAAACAATATCACCAAAATCAATTCCTGACACATGGGAATAACCTTTTGCTATCAACCAAGCTTTGTATTTCTCCACCTTGGCTTCTGCATTCATATTCTTCTTAAACACCCATTTGCTTCTAATGGGTTTCCTTCCAGCCAACAACTCCACCAGATCCCAAGCCTCATTTTTGTCCAAAGATGCCATTTCATCAACCATGGCCACTTTCCTGATTTTTCCATCCTCTGAATCTACTGCCTCCCTGACAGTTCTAGGATCATCATGAGTAATAGATAAAGAATTTTTTGAACAAAAAGAAGATGGACTATACCTGATGGAAATTTTTTAACAAATAGGTTAAACACATTACAACTTATAGATCTTCCCTTATCTAAATCTCTAGCCTAGTCTGCATCAACAAAGCCACAAATGTCAAAAACTCTATCCAATCCTAGTCTTCCTTGGTAGAATACACCATAATCACTAGTGCCACGCAAATACCAGAAAGCCCACTTTATTGTTGTCCAATGATCCTTCCTTGGTTTTGATATAAACCTGCTCAATACTCCCACTACATGTGAATTTCCTGGTCTAGTATAGACCATTCCATACATCAGGCTATTAACTTCACTTGCATATGGAACACGGGGCATGTCCTCTTCCTCTTCTTATGTCTTGGGACACTGTTCAATAGATAAATTTACACCTAGAGGAATAGGAACCTTTACCGGTTTACTATCCTGCATATTAAACCTCTGTAATATTTTCTCAACATACTTCGTCTAGTTTAACTAGAGCTTCCTCTTTTCCCAATCTCATTTAATTTCCATGTCTAAAATATAGTTTGTAGCACTAAGATCATTTATGTCGAATTTGGAGGACAATTGGGTGTTCAAATCTTGGATAATTTCTTTGTTATTTGCAGGTAGCAACATATCATCCACATACAAGGCCTAATAAATGACACAATCACCAATTAATTTAAAATACACACAGGGGTCCATTTTGCTTCTAGTGGAGCCAAGTTCCCGTATATATGTATCAAGTTTCTGATAACACATCCTTGGCGATTGTTTTAACCCATACAAAGACCATTTTGACTTGCATACCAGTTGTTTCTTAGCCTTCATCACAAAGCCTTCAGGTTGCTTCATGTAGATCTCTTCTTCCAAATCCATGCGAAGAAATGTTTTCTTCACATTCATTTGTTCTACCTCAAAATAAAAAGTAACAACAACTGATAAAATTTATCTAATAGAATATACATCGGCAACATGAAAAACAATATCACCAAAATCAATTCCCAACACCTGGGAATAACCTTTTGCTACCAACCAATCTTTGTATTTCTCCACCTTGCCTTTTGCATTCATATTCTTATTAAACACCCATTTTCTTCTAATGGGTTTCTTTCCAGCCAAAAACTCCACCAGATCCCAAGCCCCATTTTTGTCCAAATATGCTATTTCATAAACCATGGTCACTTTCCAGAGTTTTCCAACCTCTGAATCTACTGCCTCCCTGATAGTTCTAGGATCATCATGAGTAATAGATAAAGAAAGTTTGGAACAAAAAGAATATGGACTATACCTTTTTGATTTCCTTCTTTCTCGAACTGATCTTCTCGTAGCTTGAGTTTGTGGTTCTTCATCTTTTGATTCTTGTTCTCCTATAGAGTCTGACTCTTCCTCTTTTAGCTCAAACTCTATATTATATGGCTATTTGGGTAGGATAACATATTTCACCTCTCTAAATACTACATATCAAATGTACAAAATCTTCCTTGTTTTTGGGTTCCAAAGCTTATAACGTTTTAAACCATCCTTATACCGATTCAAGATGCACCTTTTAGATTTACTATCCAACTTAGTTATTTTCTCCTTTGGAACATGTACATATAAAACACAGTGAAAAACCCTCAACTATGAAAGGGAGGGTTTCTTACCATTCCATACCCCATGTGGACTATTATCCTCCCACGCTGGTGAAGGTGATCTATTAGCACGGTAACATGCAGTCTCCACATCCTTTGCCCAGTATTCTTGTCCTAACAGGACACCACTGAGCATGCCTCTTGCCTTTTCCATCAACGCATTGTTCATTCTTTTTAAAACTCCATTTTGTTGAGGTGTGTATGGAGTAGTCTTCTGCCCTACTATACCACACTTCTTACAAAACTCTTTAAATTATTTCTTATAGAACTCTCCACCATTATCTGTCCTCGACACCTTTATCTTCTTCTCTGTCTTATTTTCCACTAGAGACTTAAATTCTTTAAACTCGTCAAAGGCTTCTGATTTATTCCTTGGGATATATATCCATGTATTCCTTAAGAAGTCATCTACAAATGAAACATAGTACACAGACTTACCCAGTCATGGAACCGACACAGGTCCAAACACATCACTTTGCACAAACTCTAATATCCCTTTCGCCCTCTTAGCACTAGAGGGGAAACTCACTCGATTATGCTTCCCATGTACACAATGCTAATAGAAATCAAAATCCAAAGAGAAATTAGACATACCTTCTACCATACTATTACCATGAAGTATTCACAGGCCCTTCTCTCCGATATGTCCAAGCCTTTGATGCCATAGCATGGTATTTTCTCCAGAGACCACTATATTTTCTTCTCCACTTTTAGGAACCACAAAATTGTTGCACTCATCAATAACAGTGCCACCCAAAAGCTTGTACAGAATTCAAATCCGAACTCCCTGCATCAATATCAGTGCTCCGAGAACCATCTTGTAGGTATCTTTCCCAAACACTATTTTTACACCTGCATCATCCATCTTGCTTTCAAAAATCAGATTTCTAGCCAATGCAAGAATATGCAGAACACCTAAAAGTGTTCTAATTCTTCCACCCTGCAACTTTAGCTGAATTTTTTATGTATGACGATTCTAGCCTTCCTGTCATCCCCTAAGAAGACATCACCACCATTATATTTCTCATACTCATAGAACCACTCCCTATGATGAGTGAAATGAAAGGATGCACTTGAGTCAATCAACCATGTCTCATGATCTACACGTGTACTTGAAGAAGAAGCCAAGTACACATCCCCACCTTCATCTGAGGTGGTTTTTGCCTTTGGAGAAGGAGCATCATCAGATCCATTTCCTTTCTCAGGAGCTTTAGATCTACAGTAATTTTTGAACTGCACATCCTTTCTACATTTCCAATACACCTTTACAAGT